>JAHIAL010000023.1:0-2400000 GCA_021605145.1 Aegilops bicornis | reverse complement strand
TAGCCTCTTGTTAGATGTGGTTTTATATTTTAATTAGTGTTTGTGCCAAGTTAAACCTATAGGATCTTCTTGGATGATAGTTATTTGATCTTGCTATAATTTCCAGAAACTTTCTGTTCACGAAAACAATTGTTAAAAATCACCAGAACGTGATAAAATAGTAATTCCAATTGCTTCTGATCAATAAACAAATTTCCTAGGTCTTCCTATTTTTTCTGAATTTTTGGAGTTCCAGAAGTTTGCGTTAGTTACAGATTACTACAGACTGTTCTGTTTTTGACAGATTCTGTTTTTCGTGTGTTGTTTGCTTATTTTGATGAATCTATGGCTAGTAAAATAGTTTATAATCCATAGAGAAGTTGGAATACAGTAGGTGTAACACCAATATAAATAAAGAATGAGTTCATTACAGTACCTTGAAGTGGTCTTTCGTTTTCTTTCGCTAACGGAGCTTACGAGATTTCTGTTGAGTTTTGTGTTGTGAAGTTTTCAAGTTTTGGGTGAGATCTTTTTGATGGATTATGGAACAAGGAGTGGCAAGAGACTAAGCTTGGGGATTCCCATGGCACCCCCAAGATAATCCAAGGACACCAAAAAGTCAAAGCTTGGGGATGCCCCGGAAGGCATCCCCTCTTTCGCCCACTTCCATCGGTAACTTTATTTGGAGCTATATTTTTATTCACTACATGATATGTGTTTTGCTTGGAGCGTCTTGTATTATTTGCGTCTTTGCTTGTTAGTTTACCACAATCATCCTTGCTGTACACACCTTTTGAGAGAGCCATACATGAATTGGAATTTGTTAGAATACTCTATGTGCTTCACTTATATCTTTTGAGCTTCATAGTTTTGCTCTAATGCTTCACTTATATCTTTTAGAGCACGGTAGTGGATTTGTTTTATAGAAACCTTTGATCTCTCATGCTTCACTTAGATTATTTTGAGAGTCTTAAATAGCATGTTGATTTTCTTAATAATAAAAGTATGCTTGGTATTCAAGATTTGTAAAACTTTCTTTTGAGTGTGTTGAATACTAAGAAGAGTTTGATGCTTGATAATTGTTTTGAGATATGGAGGTAGTAATATTAGAGTCGTGCTAGTTGAGTAGTTGTGAATTTGAGAAATACTTGTGTTAAAGTTTGTGATTCCCGTAGCATGCACGTATGGTGAACCGTTATGTGATGAAGTCGGAGCATGATTTATTTATTGATTGTCTTCCTTATGAGTGGCGGTCGGGGACGCAGCGATGGTCTTTCCTATCAATCTATCCCCTAGGAGCATGCGTAATACTTTGCTTTGATAACTTGTAGATTTTTGCAATAAGTATATGAGTTCTTTATGACTAATGTTGAGTCCATGGATTATCGCACTTTTCTCACCCTTCCACCATTGCTAGCCTTTCTAATACATCGCACTTTTCGCCGGTATCATACACCCACCATATACCTTCCACAAAACAGCCACCATACCTACCTATCATGGCATTTCCATAGCCATTCCTAGATATATTGCCATGCAACTTTCCACCGTTCCGTTTATTATGACACGCTCCATCATTGTCATATTGCTTAGCATGATCATTTAGTTGACATCGTATTTGTGGCAAAGCCACCGTTCATAATTCTTTCATAAATGTCACTTATGAATGATTGCATATCCCGGTACACCGCCGGAGGCATTCACATAGAGTCATATTTTGTTCTAAGTATCGAGTAGTAATTCTTGAGTTGTAAGAAAAATAAAAGTGTGATGATCATCATTTTTAGAGCATTGTCCCAAGTGAGGAAAGATTGATGGAGACTATGATTCCCCCATAAGTCGGGATGAGACTCCAGACGAAAAATAAAAAAAAAGAGAAAATAAAAGAGGCCAAAAAAAGAGAAAAGGCCCAAATAAAAAAAAAATGTGAGGAAAGAGAGAAGGGACAATGTTACTATCCTTTTACCACACTTGTGCTTCAAAGTAGCACCATGATCTTCATAATAGAGAGTCTCTCGTTTTGTCACTTTTATATACTAGTGGGAATTTTTTCCATTATAGAACTTGGCTTGTATATTCCAATGATGGGCTTCCTCAAATTGCCCTAGGTCTTCGTGAGCAAGCGAGTTGGATGCACACCCACTTAGTTTCTTTTGTTGAGCTTTCATATACTTATAGCTCTAGTGCATCCGTTGCATGGCAATCCCTACTCACTCACATTGATATCTATTGATGGGCATCTCCATAGCCCGTTGATACGCCTAGTTGATGTGAGACTATCTTCCCTCCTTTTGTCTTCTCCACAACCACCATTCTATTCCACATATAATGCTATATCCATGGCTCACGCTCATGTATTTCTGAAGATTGAAAAAGTTTTGAGAATTTCAAAAGTATGAAACAATTGCTTGGCTTGTCATCGGGGTTGTGCATGATTTAAATACTTTGTGTGGTGAAGATAGAGCATAGCCAGACTATATGATTTTGTAGGGATAACTTTCTTTGGCCATGTTATTTTGAGAAGACATAATTTCTTTGTTAGTATGCTTGAAGTATTATTATTTTTATGTCAATATTAAACCTTTATCTTGAATCTCTCGAATCTGAATATTCATACCACAATTAAGAAGAGTTACATTGAAATTATGCCAAGTAGCACTCCGCATAAAAAATTCTCCTTTTATCATTTACCTACTCGAGGACGCAGGTGAATTAAGCTTGGGGATGCCTCGATACGTCTCCAACGTATCTATAATTTTTGATTGCTCCATGCTATATTATCTATTGTTTTGGACCATATTGGGCTTTATTTTTCACTTTTATATCACTTTTGGGACTAACCTATTAACCGGAGGCCCAAATTTCTGCACTGTTTTTTTTGCCTATTTCAGTGTTTCGAAGAAACGGAATATCAAACGGAGTCCAAACGGAATGAAATCTTCGGGAACATGATTTTCTCATCAGATAAGATCCAGGAGACTTGGACCCTCGGTCAAGAAAGGAGGGAGGCGGCCACGAGGGTGGAGGGCGCCCCCCTAGGGCGCGCCCCCTGCCTCGTGGGCCCCCTGAAGCTCCATCGACGTACTCCTTCCTCCTATATATACCTACGTACCCCCAACAGATCAGATACGGAGCCAAAAACCTAATTCCATCACCGCAACTTTCTCAGAGCCACGAGATCCCATGTTGGGGCCTGTTCCGGAGCGCCGCCGGAAGGGGAATCCCCCACGGAGGGCTTCTACATCATCATCATAGCCTCTCCGATGAAGCGTGAGTAGTTTACTTCAGACCTTCGGGTCCATAGTTAGTAGCTAGATGGCTTCTTCTCTCTTTTGGATCTCAATACAATGTTCTCCCCTCTCGTGGAGATCTATTCGATGTAATCTTATTTTTGCGGTGTGTTTGTTGAGATCGATGAATTGTGGGTTTATGATTAAGATTATCTATGAGCAATATTTGAATCTTCTCTGAATTCTTTTATGTATGATTGGTTATATTTGCAAGTCTCTTCGAATTATCCGTTTGGTTTGGCCAACAAGATTGGTAGTTCTTGCAATGGGAGAAGTGCTTAGCTTTGGGTTCAATCTTGCGGTGTCCTTTCCCAGTGACAGTAGGGGCAGCAAGGCACATATTGTATTGTTGCCATCGAGGATAACAAGATGGGGTTTTATCATATTGCATGAATTTATCCTCTACATCATGTCATCTTGCTTAAGGCGTTACTCTGTTTTCATTAACTTAATACTCTAGATGCATCTTTGGATAGCGGTCGATGAGTGGAGTAATAGTAGTAGATGCAGGCAGGAGTCGGTCTACTTGTCTCGGACGTGATGCATATATACATGATCATATCTAGATACTCTCATAACTATGCTCAATTATGTCAATTGCTCAACAGTAATTCGTCCACCCACCGTAAAATACCTATGCTCTTGAGAGAAGCCACTAGTGAAATCTATGGCCCCCGGGTCTATTCTCATCATATTAATCTTCCTACGCTTTATTATTGCTTTGCTTTTTTTATTTTGCCTTTTATTTTACTTTGCATCTTTATATACCAAAAATATTATCTATCATCTCTATCAGATCTCACTCTCGTAAGTGAGCGTGAAGGGATTGACAACCCCTATTCGCGTTGGTTGCGAGGAGTTATTTGCTTTGTGTAGGTACGAGGGACTTGCGCGTGGCCTCCTACTGGATTGATACCTTGGTTCTCAAAAACTTAGGGAAATACTTACGCTACTCTGCTGCATCATCCTCTCCTCTTCGGGGAAAACCAACGCAAGCTCAAGACGTAGCAACCACCTCTTCGAAGGTGCGCCCATCCCAGAGCTGATGCCGCCGCACGTGGTTGTGCTTCATGGGCGGGCGCGGGCCGGCGTAGGCGTGCAGGCGACGCAGGTGGTCGTCGGCGAGGCGGTCCGCCCAGCCGGGGTTGTTGGGGCGCATCGGGGTCGGGCGAAGTTCCTCCGCGACAAAGTAGCGAGCCAGTGCCAACGGCGTGGAGCGAAGAGGTGGAGTGCCGACCTTTGGGCATCGGGCGCCACCGCAAGACACCGTCGACGTCAGCGCCACCTCGCCGGCAGCGGACGTCGGGCGCGGGCGGGATGATAAGTGTGCGAGCTCCTCCGCCTCATCGACCGTCAAGTTGGGGCGTGCCATCGCCGGCGAGAGGGAGAGGTAGGGCGCGCGAGGAAGAGGAAGGGCGCAAGAGGGGCGACGCCGGCGACAGGGGAGAAGGAGAGGGGAGGCGAGGGGTGGTGTGCGAGCGACGGCGGCGCGAGGCGCTCTTTTATAGGCGTACTGGTGGGTGGGTGGGTGCCGGCGATCAATGCCGGGGTAGCCGAGCGGTCAAGGGCGCAGAGGGTCACGCGGTGATACGTCTCCAACGTATCTATAATTTTTGATTGTTCCATGCTATTATATTACCTGTTTTGAATGATTATGGGCTTTATTATACACTTTTATATTACTTTTGGGACTAACCTATTAACCGGAGGCCCAACCCATATTGCTGTTTTATTGCTCTGCTTCAAAGATTTCGAGGAAAAGGAATATCAAACGGATTCCAAACGGAATGAAACCTTGGCAGCGTTATTTTTGGGAAGAATACGATCCTGGAGACTTGGAGTTCATGTCAGAAGATCCCCGAGGACTCCACGAGATAGGAGGGCATGCCCTCCTGTCTCGTGGGCCCCTCGAGGCTCCCCCGACCGACTTCTTTCGCCTATATAGTCCCAATGCACTTAAAAACATCCACGAAGAAGATAGATCGGGAGTTCCGCCACCGCAAGCCTCAAGAGGCCACCAAAACCTCTCGGGAGCCCGTTCCGACACCACGAGAGGGAATCCATCACCGGTGGCCATCTTCATCATCCCGCGCTCTCCAT
Source organism: Aegilops bicornis (assembly GCA_021605145.1). Classification (NCBI taxonomy): domain Eukaryota; kingdom Viridiplantae; phylum Streptophyta; class Magnoliopsida; order Poales; family Poaceae; genus Aegilops; species Aegilops bicornis. The sequence goes on along the minus strand of JAHIAL010000023.1, from coordinate 2,394,631 downwards.
GACGAGAGGGAGGAGTAGTTCACCCTCGGGGCTGAGGGTATGTACCAGTAGCTATGGGTTTGATCTCTCTCTCTCTCTCTCTCTCTCTCTCTCTCTCTCTCTCTCTCTCGTGTTCTCTCTCGTTTTCCCTCTATGGCACGATCTTGATGTATCCCGTTCTTTGCTATTGTAGTTGGATGATGTGTTGTTTCTCACCCTCTACTCCCTTGTGTTGATTTGTGTTTACCCTTTGTAGTTATTTTATCGGATTGAGTCTTTTATGAGAACACTTGATGTATGTCTTGCCGTGTTTATCTGTGGTGACAATGGGATATCATGTGCCCCTTGATGTATGTTTTGGTGACCAACTTGCGGGTTCTGCCCATGAACCTATGCATACGGGTTGGCACACGTTCTTGACTCTCCGGTAGAAACTTTGGGGCACTCTTTGAAGTACTTTTATGTTGGTTGGATGAATCTGAGATTGTGTGATGCATATCGTATAATCATGCCCACGGATACTTGAGGTGACAATGGAGTATCTAGGTGACATTAGGGTTTTGGTTGATTTGTGTCTTAAGGTGTTACTCTAGTACAAACTCTTTAATAGATCGATCCGAAAGAATAACTTTGAGGTGGTTTCGTACCCTACCATAATCTCTATGTTTGTTCTCCGCTATTAGTGGCTTTGGAGTGACTCTTTGTTGCATGTTGAGGGCTTGTTATATGATCTATCTATGTTATTATTGTTGAGAGAACTTGCACTAGTGAAAGTATGAACCCTAGGCCTTGTTTCCTATCATTGCAATACCGTTTACGCTCACTTTTATCATTAGTTACCTTGCTGTTTTTATATTTTCAGATTACAAATACCTTTATCTACCATCCATATTGCACTTGTATCACCATCTCTTGGCGAACTAGTGCACCTATACAATTTACCATTGTATTGGGTGTGTTGGGGACACAAGAGACTCTTTGTTATTTGGTTGCAGGGTTGTTTGAGAGAGACCATCTTCATCCCACGCCTCCCTACGGATTGATAAACCTTAGGTCATCCACTTGAGGGAAATTTGCTACTGTCCTACAAACCTGTGCACTTGCAGGCCCAACAACGTCTACAAGAAGAAGGTTGTGTAGTAGACATCAAGCTCTTTTCTGGCGCCGTTGGGGACACAAGAGACTCTTTGTTATTTGGTTGCAGGGTTGTTTGAGAGAGACCATCTTCATCCTACACCTCCTACGGATTGATAAACCTTAGGTCATCCACTTGAGGGAAATTTGCTATTGTCCTACAAACCTGTGCACTTGCAGGCCCAACAACGTCTACAAGAAGAAAGTTGTGTAGTAGACATCAAGCTCTTTTCTGGCGCCGTTGCCGGGAGGTGAGTGCTTGAAGGTATATCTTTAGATCTTGCAATCGAATCTTTTTGTTTCTTGTTTTAGCACTAGTTTAGTTTATAAAATAAAACTACAAAAAATATGGAATTGAGTTTGTCTCATACACTTCATCTTTTTAATATCTTTCGTGAGTATGATGGGAAGGAAAATTGTGCTCAAGTACTAGAAGAAGAATTACATAAAATGCTTGGTACTGAATCTTTGAATGATGAGCATGATTGCAATGTTGTTAGTATGAATTCCTTGAATATCCATGATGATAATGATATGCAAAGCCACAAGCTTGGGGAAGCTATGTTTGATGAAGATGATATTTTTCGTCCCCCAAGCTTTGATGAGCAAATTTACTATGATGAAAGCATGCCTCCTATCTATGATGATTATTGTGATGACACGTATGCTTTAAAGAATAATTATAACCATGAAACTTGTCATCTTAATCTTAATTTTCAATCACATGATAGTTATTTTGTTGAGTTTGCTCCCACTACTATTCATGAGAATAAATTTGCTTATGTGGAGAGTAGTAAAATTTCTATGCTTGTAGATCATGAAAAGAATGCTTCAGGTGCTGGTTATATTGTTGAATTCATTCATGATGCTACTGAAAATTATTATGAGGGAGGAATATATACTTGTAGGAATTGCAATAATATCAAGTTTCCTCTTATGCGCTTAAAATCTTGAAGTTATGCTTGTTTTGCCTTCCTATGCTAGTTGATTATTGTTTCCATAAGTTGTTTGCTCACAAAATCCCTATGCATAGGAAGTGGGTTAGGCTTAAATGTGTTAGTCATATTCTTCATGATGCTCTCTTTATGTTTCAATTCTTATCTCTTATGTGAGCATCATTGAAATCATCATGCCTAGCTAGGGGCGTTATACGTTAGCGCTTGTTGGGAGGCAACCCAGTTTTATTTTAGTTTCTTGCTGTTTGGTTCTGTTTAGGAATAAATAATCCATATATCTTCTGTTTAGATGTGGTTTTATGTTTTAATTAGTGTTTGTGCCAAGTAGAACCTTTGGGAAGACTTGGGTGAACTCTTTATGATCATGCTGTAAAAAACAGAAACTTTAGCGCTCACGAGATTAGCTTCAAATTTTTACTGGAGAGTGCTATTTAGTTGATTCTTTTTGCAGATGATTAATAGACAAATTGCTCAGGTCCACCAATTTATTTTAGAATTTATGGAGTTCCAGAAGTTTGCGTTAGTTACAGATTACTACAGACTGTTCTGTTTTTGACAGATTCTGTTTTTCGTGTGTTGTTTGCTTATTTTGATGACTCTATGGCTAGTAAAATAGTTTATAAACCATAGAGAAGTTGGAATAAAGTAGGTTTAACACCAATATAAATAAAGAATGAGTTCATTACAGTACCATGAAGTGGTGTTTTGTTTTCTTCCTGCTAACGCAGCTCACGAGTTTTCTGTTAAGTTTTGTGTTGTGAAGTTTTCAAGTTTTGGGTAAAGATCCGATGGACTATGGAATAAGGAGTGGCAAGAGCCTAAGCTTGGGGATGACCAAGGCACCCCAAGGTAATATTCAAGGACAACCAAGAGCCTAAGCTTGGGGATGCCGGAAGGCATCCCTCTTTCGTCTTCGTTCATCGGTAACTTTACTTGGAGCTATATTTTTATTCACCACATGATATGTGTTTTGCTTGGAGCGTCATTTTCTCTTGTTAGTTTTTGCTTGCTATTATTTAGAATAAGGTTTTGCATCTTTAGTTTCAATAAAAAGTCACGGATAGCCTTTGCCATGGTTATTTTGCTAGTATACATGTTGCTGTTTGAAAACATAAAGTTTACCGCTGTTGCAAAAGTTCCCTAGAAAAGTCAGAGAGTGGTATAATGTTGCATCTTTTTTCATATTGAGATCTGATAAATTTATTACAGTGGGAATTTTAGTTCATAATTTTTGGAGTTAGGGAAGTATTGATACTCTTGCATTCTTTACAGACTGTACTGTTTTGGCAGATTGCTGTTATGTTTGCATTGATTGCATATGTTTGCTTGTTTAATGATTCTATTTAAGGATAGGAGTATTAAATATGCAGATGCATTTAGTATGCTATGTTGAATAATAATGTTAGTGATTTGTTACGGTAGAAAATGATAAGGTTTTGCATTGGTTTATACTAACCTATCTCACGAGTTCTTGTTGAGTTTGTTGTGAATGAAGCTTTTGATAAAAAGAGAAACCATGATATGAGAGGAATTAAGGAGACACAAAGTTCAAGCTTGGGGATGCCCAAGGCACCCCAAGATAATATTTCAAGAAGTCTCAAGCATCTAAGCTTGGGGATGCCCCGGTAGGCATCCCACCTTTCTCCAACAATTATCGGTTAGTATCGATTGAACCTAAGTTTTTGCTTCTTCACATGAGTTGTGCTATCCTTGCAATGTAGTTTTATTTAGCTTTGCTTGCTGTTTGAATAAAATACCAAGATCTGAAATTCTTAAATGTTAGAGAGTCTTCACATAGTTGTATAATTATTTGACTACTCATTGATCTTCACTTATATCTGTCGGAGTAGTTTGTCATTTGCTCTAGTACTTCACTTATATCTTTTAGAGCATGGTGGTGGTTTTATTTTGAAGAAATAGATGAACTCTCATGCTTCACTTATATTATTTTGAGAGTCTTAAATAGCATGGTAATTTGCTTAAATAATCTCAATATGCTAGGTATTCAAAAATAGTAAAAACTTTCTTTTGAATGCGTTGAATACTAAGAAAAGTTTGATACTTGATAATTGTTTTTGAGATATGGAGGTAGTGATATTAAAGCCATGCTAGTTGGGTGATTATGAATTTGAGAAATACTTGTGTTAAAGTTTGTGATTCCCGTAGCATGCACGTATGGTGAACCGTTATGTGATGAAGTCGGAGCATGATTTATTTATTGATTGTCTTCCTTATGAGTGGCGGTCGGGGACGGCGATGGTATTTTCCTACCAATCTATCCCCTAGGAGCATGCGCGTAATACTTTGCTTTGATAACTTGTAGATTTTTGCAATAAGTATATGAGTTCTTTATGACTAATGTTGAGTCCATGGATTTTACGCACCCTTCTTCCTTCCACCATTGCTAGCCTCTCTAATACCGCGCACTTTTCGTCGGTATCATACACCCACCATAAACCTTCCTCAAAACAGCCACCATACCTACCTATCATGGCATTTCCATAGCCATTCCGAGATATATTGCCATGCAACTTTCCACCATTCCGTTTATTATGACACGCTCCATCATTGTCATATTGCTTTGCATGATCATGTAGTTGGCATCGTATTTGTGGCAAAGCCACCGTTCATAATTCTTTCATACATGTCACTCTTGATTCATTGCATATCCCGGTACGCCGCCGGAGGCATTCATATAGAGTCATATCTTGTTCTAGCTTTGAGTTGTAATTCTTGAGTTGTAAATCCATAAAAGTGTGATGATCTTCATTATTTGAGCATTGTCCCAGTGAGGAAAGGATGATGGAGACTATGATTCCCCCACAAGTCGGGATGAGACTCCGGACGAAAAATAAAATAAAATAAAAAGAAGAAGGAAAAAAAGAGGCCATAAAAAAAGAGAAAAGGCCCAAATAAAAAAAATGAGAGAAAAAGAGAGAAGGGACAATGCTACTATCCTCTTACCGCACTTGTGCTTCAAAGTAGCACCATGATCTTCATGATAGAGAGTCTCCTATGTTATCACTTCCATATACTAGTGGGAATTTTCATTATAGAACTTGGCTTGTATATTCCAATGATGGGCTTCCTCAAAATGCCCTAGGTCTTCGTGGAGCAAGCGAGTTGGATGCACACCCACTTAGTTTCTTTTGTTGAGCTTTCATATACTTATAGCTCTAGTGCATCCGTTGCATGGCAATCCCTACTTACTCACATTGATATCTATTGATGGGCATCTCCATAGCCCGTTGATACGCCTAGTTGATGTGAGACTATCTTCTCCTTTTTGTCTTCTCCACAATCACCATTCTATTCCACCTATAGTGCTATGTCCATGGCTCACGCTCATGTATTGCGTGAAGATTGAAAAAGTTTTGAGAATGTCAAGTATGAAACAATTGCTTGGCTTGTCATCGGGTTGTGCATGATTTAAATACTTTGTGTGGTGAAGATAGAGCATAGCCAGACTATATGATTTTGTAGGGATAACTTTCTTTGGCCATGTTATTTTGAGAAGACATGATTGCTTTGTTAGTGTGCTTGAAGTATTATTATTTTTATGTCAATATGAACTTTTGTCTTGAATCTTTCCGATCTGAATATTCATATCACAACTAAGAAGAATTACAATGAAATTATGCCAACTAGCATTCCACATCAAAAATTCTGTTTTTATCATTTACCTACTCGAGGACGAGCAGGAATTAAGCTTGGGGATGCTTGATACGTCTCCAACGTATCTATAATTTTTGATTGTTCCATTCTATTATATTACCTGTTTCGAATGATCATGGGCTTTATTATACACTTTTATATTACTTTTGGGACTAACCTATTATCCGGAGGCCCAGCCCATATTGTCGCTTTTATTGCCTGTTTGATTTCGAGGAAAAGGAATATCAAACGGAGTCCAAACGGAATGAAACCTTCGGCAGCGTTATTTTTGGGAAGAATATGATCCTGGAGACTTGGAGTTCACGTCAGAAGATCCCCGAGGACTCCACGAGATAGGAGGGCGCCCCCCCTGTAGGGCGCGCCCCCTGTCTCGTGGGCCCCTCGAGGCTCCCCCGACCGACTTCTTTCGCCTATATAGTCCCACGTACCCTAAAAACATCCACGGAGAAGATAGATCGGGAGTTCCGCCGCCGCAAGCCTCTGTAGCCACCAAAACCTCTCGGGAGCCCGTTCGGCACCTGCGGGCGGGAATCCATCACAGTGGCCATCTTCATCATCTCGGTGCTCTCCATGACGAGGAGGGAGTAGTTCACCCTCAGGGCTGAGGTTATATACCAGTAGCTATGTGTTTGATCTCTCTCTCTCTCGTGTTCCCTCTATGGCACGATCTTGATGTATCCCGAGCTTTGCTATTGTAGTTGGATCTTATGATGTTTCTCCCCCTCTACTCTCTTGTGATGAATTGAGTTTCCCCTTTGAAGTTATCTTATCGGATTGAGTCTTTTATGAGAACACTTGATGTATGTCTTGCCGTGTTTATCTGTGGTGACAATGGGATATCATGTGCCTCTTGATGTATGTTTTGGTGACCAACTTATGGGTTTAGCCCATGAACCTACGCATAGGGGTTGGCACACGTTCTTGACTCTCCGGTAGAAACTTGGGGCACTCTTTGAAGTACTTTTATGTTGGTTGGATGAATCTGAGATTGTGTGATGCATATCGTATAATCATGCCCACGGATACTTGAGGTGACAATGGAGTATCTAGGTGACATTAGGGTTTTGGTTGATTTGTGTTGTAAGGTGTTATTCTAGTACGAACTCTTTAATAGATCGATCCGAAAGAATAACTTTGAGGTGGTTCCGTACCCTACCATAATCTCTACATTTGTTCTCCGTTATTAGTGGCTTTGGAGTGACTCTTTGTTGCATGTTGAGGGCTTGTTATATGATCTATCTATGTCATTATTGTTGAGAGAACTTGCACTAGTGAAAGTATGAACCCTAGGCCTTGTTTCCTATCATTGCAATACCGTTTACGCTCACTTTTATCATTAGTTACCTTGCTGTTTTTATATTTTCAGATTACAAATACCTTTATCTACCATCCATATTGCACTTGTATCACCATCTCTTCGCCGAACTAGTGCACCTATACAATTTGCCATTGTATTGGGTGTGTTGGGGACACAAGAGACTCTTTGTTATTTGGTTGCAAGGTTGTTTAAGAGAGACCATCTTCATCCTACGCCTCCTACGGATTGATAAACCTTAGGTCATCCACTTGAGGGAAATTTGCTCTTGTCCTACAAACCTGTGCACTTGCAGGCCCAACAACGTCTACAAGAAGAAGGTTGTGTAGTAGACATCAGGCGGCGGCGTGCGAATCGGCGCCGGCGATTAATGCCTGGTAGGCGAGGGGGGTGGCGTGCGCGGGCGGTCAAGTGGTGGCGTCGCGTGGCAGCGGCGGTGATCAGCGGTTCGCGTGTGAATCGGCGCCGCCTGCGGACCGACGCCGCTGACGGAACGTCTCACTGCGCCGGCGTTAATGGATTCGCCCCGTACCGCGCCGGATTAATGGATTCATCTAATTAGGGTTTAGTACGTGTGGGCCCGCCCTCCTCCTCACCTTGGCGTACACATACGTCTGGCGTCTGGCCAGACGTCTGACGCAGCGCCTCGCTATGCCGCGGTACGCCGCCCCCACCTTAATTTCTCGTCCTACCCCTACTCACTTATCCTCACGAAGGGGTATCTTCTAATCTGGACCGTTGATGTGTCCAGGGGGGTTGTACCGAAGAAGTGTTTAAAAAAAGCAATCCTTCCATCATCTAAAAAGGGGTGGTAGGAAGAAATGTATTCAGACTACCCAGACAATTACTCCCTCAGTTTCATAATTCAAATTTGAACTAAAACCACGAGAAGAATTATGAAATGGAGAGAGTACATAAGGTGCTTCGGATTGTTGAATGAAAAATAACGAAGGCAAATCTGGCTACTTCACTGGCATACATAATTCATAGTAGTCCTAACACAAGCAGTAGTAGTTGGTAGTAGCATATATAGTTTTTTTTAGAGAGAATGCTGCAATTTATTAATTAGTATACATCAGTACATAGAGTTTGCCTGATACACTCTGAAGTAGAATAGGACACGGCTTTTCAACTGGCAAACTCACAAAACCGAGCTAGTATATGAGCAGCAGCATTCAATGACCGCTTGACATGGCAGAAGGAAACTGAAGAAAAACAAGCAACCAAACGCTTAATATCTGACACCACTACACCCACTTCAGACCTGTCCATGGATGAAGAGTTCATTCTTTGTACTAAGGAGAGGCAAAGCGAAAATGACAGAGGTCGACCTTTCATCACGCAAGCGAGAATCACTAAGATGACGGGCGCCTAGCTTTCAACAAGTTCTGGCTGTATCATCCCTTTAAGTGGCTCGATTAAGCGACCAAGCATTCGCCTTTGTGGTTCCGGATCAGGATGCCAATTCCCAGTTTGTGCAGGTTTGAAAAGATAGCTGCGTCGACGTTAATAAGGACTGATCCGAGTGGCGGCGAAGACCATCTAACCAATGAACTTGATGGTGTCTCACGACTGTGTCCCATAGCAATCTTAAAAGATGCAGCAGAACCAAATCGATATAAGCATGTATCTTTGAGGCAACACGGTGTGGATGGATATTACTTTCACCATTTCTTACCGCATTCCTTGCTTCCCAAATATGCCATACGGTGATTGCCAACACGGTGAACTGCTCGGTGATGCTCTGTCAATGAAATTGAATAGCCAACTGTTTAGTTGAATGGAAGTTCTTGCGACATAGGTGGATGTCGAACCGTTTTGACCTTGTTCCAAACCTCGGAAGCTTAACCGCGAACAACAAACAATGCTCAATACTCTCATCTCTCCCACAATGCACACAAGCAGAATTTGTGGGGATATTCCGAAGGCGCAATTGAAGTCCGGATGGGTATAGTAGCATATATAGTTACATGATCACGAAACATTATTGTAGAAGTTCTACGAGACTTGCAAGCCTCGAGCAGGTAACATGATCAGCGGCCCAAACGAACCCGCGGCAAGCGAGGCAGTTCTGGACCGGACTTGTCTTGGTTTCACCCAGAAGAGACAGACACCGATCGACTTGACCCAGCTCGCCGCAGCTTCAACCATGGGCACCACCTACACCCGAACCAAGTTCACAGCTGTTAACTCTCCGAGGAGATGCCTGGTATACAACTTCAGGATGATTCATACTACATCATTGCACAAGAACAAATTAAGCCATTTAATCCAGTGCATTGCGCCTCTTGTAGAGGGATGCATGGATTGCACCCTACTAAGCTTAGGAAAAATACTTGCATTATTGTTATTACTAAAGAAGCAAAACAACACGGTCAAGACTCGACATTCTTGGTCTGAAGGAAAAACCGGTATGTTTCTTACGGACTTGCTCCACCAAATGTCATTGGTTCTGCTGCCGCTTCACTTCCTCGATGGTCGTAGTCGCTTCATCGCTGGTATCCTTTCTCTTGGTGTGAGAACCTGCTTCACTCGAATAAGTGCTAGTAAGATCACTGGATTAGCTATTATCACGGTAAAAAAGATGCCTTCAATCATATGTACAGTTCTCTACCAGTGAAAAATCCGAAAAAAGAAACAATGAACATCCATTTTAAGTACCAAAGCTGAAGGAGCAAGAGGATTGCGTAAATTTGAAAGAGAAGAGTCTGAACTTGATTCATCTTACATAAGTGAAAGAGCTAACAAATGCAGGAATTCGTTTTTTTGTATCTATCAAATTAGTTATAAGATGAATTTACATACAAACCAAGTGATGAAAGACATCAGAAATTAAGCAGCACTGCCATTCATACAACCAGATTGATGCAATTGTAACATGTCAATCACATAAAACTATCAGAAATGTGCATGCAGAGACCTGGCAATAGATTTGGTATTCTGTGACAACTAACATTGTCTAGATCAACAAATTTACCTGCTGCATTTGCCGGTGACGAGGCCCCAAGCATTTTTGCAGCTGTCAAAGTAGAAGATATGTCTTTGGCAATTTGGATCATCTCGGTTGACAAATTTTGGAAGTAGAAGTGTCGGCAAGCAGCTTGGCGGTGAGTGCTCAACTAATTTAAATTACCTGGATTTATCTCTGTGGTGAGATCCCAAGGACGACAACACTCTCTCGTGAATCGCAAGGGTGTAGCACCAGACACTCTGCAAAGCAGCCGGTAGCCAAGTGCTGATGAATTGCATTTCGGATGAACAACAACATCAACGTAGCATAATAAGCTGTGGTATGTTCAAGTTGTTATTAGAAAGAAAAATAGCTTGCCGATGTGGCCCAAAATAACCCAATACATTACAGAGGCAGTAAAAAGCCTATAGATAGATAGTAAGTCAAGGCACTGGCTTGTCTCAAAAAAAAAAGTTAAGGCACTGGCAAAATGACAAAGCTAAAGAGAGGGATATGGGAACGAAACAAATGTGAGTTTACCTTGGTTCCCTACTGGATCACGTGCCGTGGGAATTATGCCAGCTTTTAAAGTTTCATCTGAATTTCACACAAATTTATCAGTTAATTTCCACGTACGCATACATAGTTTCCATCCAATCCAACAGGCAAGAGTACATTTTGTTTTTGAAGGGTCACCGGGGGGGGGGGGAGAGCTTCCCCACGTGAATATATTACCACTCAAAAGAGGAGCAAAGAATTACAACAGTAGTTCAGTTTACAACAACAACTGTTAATGAATAGCAGCAGAGAGGAAATTAAGCCATTGCTTAGCAGAGATATTGTCTTCTTTCTTTTTGAACCGGAAGACCCAGAGGGAGAAATCTGCTACAATGTTACGTATTGTAGTTCTGTGGGAGTGATCCTCGTTTCTGAATACGAGGGCGTTTCTCGAATCCCATATCTTCCATGCAACAGTCAGAGCGACCGAAGGCCAGATGTTGGGGTTGAGGCCTAGAATCGTTGGGTGTTGGTGCAGATCATCCAGGGAGGTTGGCGACGGCAGACCCAAGGAGGACCAAACCTGTGTTGCGTAGGAACAGTTGGAGATGAGATGGAGTACATCCTCATGCGGGTCATGACATCGGGGGCAAGCAGCTGATTGTGCAATATGCTTGTGAAACATGTTGGCTTTCGTGTTTAGCCGATCGCGGAGGAGAAGCCAGGCGAAGATCTTGACTTTGATCGGCACCTTGGAGGCCCAGACAAAGTCGTGGTGGGGGTCAGTGTAGTCTTCAGCAAGAATGGAAGAGTAGGCGTTCTTGGCCGAGAACGACAACCCATGGGAGAGGGACCGTTCGTCGGATCGGTCTACCTGCTGAAAATCCTGCAACAGCAACAACACACAATCCAACTCGCGAGCAGCAGCATTAGATAGACGGTTCCGCAGGTTCGTTAATAAGCCTTTTTGTTGGGGAACGTTGCAGAAAATTAAAATTTTTCCTACGGTTTCACCAAGATCCATCTATGAGTTCATCTAAGCAACGAGTCAAGGGAGTGAGTTTGCATCTACATACCACTTGTAGATCGAGTGCGGAAGCGTTCAAGGGATGGTGATGAGGGAGTCATTTTCGCCGTGATTCGGATCACCGATGACCAAGTGCTGAACGGACAGCACCTCCGCGTTCAACACACGTACGGTACGGACGACGTCTCCTCCGTCTTGATCCAGCAAGGAGGAAGGAGAGGTTGAGGAAGGCAGCTCCAACGTCAGCACGACGGCGTGGTGTAGTTGGTGCAGCAGATTGGCTGTGAGCCGCCAAGCACGACGGAAGAGGAGAGGTGTTGGGAGGGAGGGCTGCGCCTTGGCTTGTGTATGCAGCCCTCCCTCACCCCTCTATTTATAGGGGAAAGGGGCAGGGGGCCCCTCTAGATGGGAATCTAGAGGCGGCTTGAGGGGAGGGTGGCTTGCCCCCAAGCAGGCGCCCCTTCTAGGGTTCCCCCAAACCCTAGGCGCAAGGGCCCAAGGGAGGGTGCGCCCTAGCCCACCAGGGGGCTGGCTCCTTCCCCACGCAGCCCAAGTGGCCCCGGGAGGGGTGGCCCCTCAGTGGACCTCCGGAACCCTTCCGGTGGCCCCAGATACAATACCGGTATGCCCTCGAAACTTTCCGGTGTCCGTTTGACAACTTCCCATATATAAATCTTTACCTCCGGACTACTCCGGAACTCCTCGTGACGTCCGGGATCTCATCCGGGACTCCGAACAACATTCAGTAATCACATACAAGTCTTCCTAATAACCCTAGCATCACCGAACCTTAAGTGTGTAGACCCTCACGGGTTCGGGAGACATCTGAACATGACCGAAACGGCTCTCGTGTCAATAACCAACAGCGGGATCTGGATACCCATGTTGGCTCCCGCATGCTCCTCGATGATGTCATCGGATGAACCACGATGTCAAGGATTCAAGCAACCCCGTATACTATTCCCTTTGTCAGACGGTATGTTACTTGCCCGAGACTCGATCGTCGGTATCCCAATACCTCGTTCAGTCTCGTTACCGGCAAGTCACTTTACTCGAACCGTAATGCATGATCCCGTGACCAGACACTTGGTCACTTTGAGCTCATTATGATGATGCACTACCGAGTGGGCCCAGTGATACCTCTACGTAACACGGAGTGACAAATCCCAGTCTCGATCCGTGTCAACCCAACAGACACTTTCGGAGATACCTGTAGTGCACCTTTATAGTCACCCAGTTACGTTGCGACGTCTGGTACACCCAGAGTACTCCTACGGTATCCGGGAGTTACACGATCTCATGGTCTAAGGAAGAGATACTTGACATTGGAAAAGCTCTAGCAAAAGCGAACTACACGATCTTGTGCTATGCTTAGGATTGGGTCTTGTCCATCACGTCATTCTCCTAATGACGTGATCCCGCTTGTCAATGACATATGATGTCCATAGTCGGAAACCATGACTATCTGTTGACCAACGAGCCAAGAACCTAGAGGCTTACTAGGGACGTATTGTAGTCTATGTATTCACACATGTATTACGATTTCGGATAATACAATTATAGCATGAATAAAAGACAATTATCATGAACAAGGAAATATAATAATAATCCTTTTATTATTGCCTCTATGGCATATTTCCAACAGTCTCCCACTTGCACTAGAGTCAATAATCTAGTTACATTGTGATGAATCGAACACCCATAGAGTTCTGGTGTTGATCATGTTTTGCCCATGGAAGAGGTTTAGTCAACGGATCTGCGACATTCAGATCTGTATGCACTTTGCAAATTTCTATGTCTCCATCTTGAACATTTTCACGGATGGAGTTGAAGCGACGCTTGATGTGCCTGGTCTTCTTGTGAAACCTGGGCTCCTTGGCAAGTGCAATAGCTCCGGTGTTATTCTGAAGAGTTTGATCGGCCCCGACGCATTGGGTATGACTCCTAGGTCGGTGATGAACTCCTTCACCCAAATTGCTTCATGCGCGCTGCCTCCGAGGCTGCCATGTACTCCGCTTCACATGTGGATCCCGCCACGACGTTACGCTTGCAGCTGCACCAGCATCGCTCCACCATTCAACATATACACGTATCCGGTTTGTGACTTAGAATCATCCAGATCTGTGTGAAGCTAAGCGTCGACGTAACCCTTCTGACGAGCTCTTCGTCACCTCCATAAACGAGAAACATGTCCTTTGTCCTTTTGGTACATCAGGATATTCTTGACCGCTGTCCGGTGTTCCTTGCCGGGATTACTTTGGTACCTTCCTACCAAACTTACGGCAAGGTTTACATCAGGTCCGGTACACACATGGCATACATAATAGATCCTATGGCCGAGGCATAGGGGATGACGCTCATCTCTTCTTTATCTTTTGCCGTGGTCGGGCATTGAGCCGAGCTCAATCTCACACCTTTGCGCATGTGCAAGAACCCTTTCTTACCTTGATCCATTTTGAACTTCTTCAAAATCTTATCAAGGTATGTGCTTTGTGAAAGACCTATGAGGCGTCTCGATCTGTCTCTATAGATCTTGATGCCTAATATATAAGCAGCTTCTCCAAGGTCCTTCATTGAAAAACTTTTATTCAAGTAGGCCTTAATGTTGTCCAAGAGTTCTATATCATTTCCCATCAAAAGTATGTCATCTACATATAATATGAGAAATGCTCTGAGCTCCCACTCACTTTCTTGTAAACGCAGGCTTCTCCATAAGTCTGCATAAACCCAAACGCTTTGATCATCTCATCAAAGCGAATGTTCCAACTCCGAGATGCTTGCACCAGCCCATAAATGGATCATTGGAGCTTGCATACTTTGTTAGCATTCTTAGGATCGACAAAACCTTCCGGCTGCATCATATCTGACTCTTCCTTAAGATAACCGTTAAGGAACGCTGTTTTGGCGATCCATCTGCCATATCTCATAATCATAGTATGCGGCAATTGCTAACATGATTCGGACGGACTTAAGCTTCGCCACGGGAGAGAAAGTCTCATCGTAGTCAATCCCTTGAACTTGCCGATAACCCTTAGCGACAAGTCGAGCTTTATAGATGGTGACATTACCATCCGCGTCCGTCTTCTTCTTAAAGATCCATTTATTTTCTATCGCCGATCATCGAACAGCAAGTCTGTCAAAGTCCATACTTTGTTTTCATACATGGATCCTATCTCGGATTGCATGGCTTCGAGCCATTTGTTGGAATCCGGGCCCGCCATCGCTTCTTCATAGTTCGAAGGTTCACTGTTGTCTAACAACATGATTTCCAGGACAGGGTTGCCGTACCACTGCAGTGCGGGCGTGTCCTAGTGGACCTCTGAAGTTCAAGAGCAACTTGATCCAAGTACCTTGATCATCATCATTATTTTCCTCTTCGGTTTGTGTAGGCATCACAGGAACATTTTCTGAGCTGCACTACTATCCCGTTCAAGAGGTAGTACTTCATCGAAGTTCTACTTTCCTCCCACTTACTTCTTTCGAGAGAAACTCTTTCTCCGAAAGGATCCGTTCTTGGCAACAAAGATCTTGCCCTCGGATCTTAAGTAGAAGGTATACCCAATGGTTTCCTTTAGGGTATCCTATGAAGACGCATTTTCCGATTTGGGTTCGAGCTTTTCAGTTGAA
Source organism: Aegilops bicornis (assembly GCA_021605145.1). Taxonomy (NCBI): domain Eukaryota; kingdom Viridiplantae; phylum Streptophyta; class Magnoliopsida; order Poales; family Poaceae; genus Aegilops; species Aegilops bicornis. The sequence continues at coordinate 2,379,470 of JAHIAL010000023.1, read as the reverse complement.
GTTTCTTGACATAAGCATCGCATCCCCAAACTTTTTAGAAACGATGACCAGGTTTCTTCCCAAACCATAATTCATACGGTGTCGTCTCAACGGATTTAGGCGGTGCCCTATTTAAAGTGAATGTAGCTGTCTCTAGAGCGTATCCCCAAAATGATAGCGGTAAATCGGTAAGAGACATCATAGATCGCACCATATCCAATAGAGTGCGACACGACATTCGGACACACCGTTCTGTTGAGGTGTTCCAGGCGGCGTGAGTTGTGAAAGCGATTCCACATTTTCTTAAGTGTGTACCAAATTGCGTGACTTAAATATTCTCCTCCACGATCCGATCGTAAGAATTTTTTCTTTCGGTCACGTTGATACTCTACTTCATTCTGATATTCCTTGTACGTTTCAAAGGTCTCAAACTTGTGTTTCATGAAGTAGACTTACCCATATCTACTCAAGTCATCGGTGAGAGTGAGAACATAACGATATCCTCCATGAGCCTCAACACTCATTGGACCGCACACATCGGTATGTATGATTTCCAACAAGTTGGTTGCTCGCTCCATTGTTCCGAGAACGGAGTCTTGGTCATCTTGCCCATGAGGCATGGTTCGCATGTGTCAAATGATTCATAATCGAGAGACTCCAAAAGTCCATCGGCATGGAGCTTCTTCATGCGCTTGACACCAATGTGACCAAGGCGGCGGTGCCACAAGTATGTGGGACTATCGTTATCAACTTTACATCTTTTGGTATTCACGCTATGAATATGTGTAACATTACGTTCGAGATTCATTAAAATAAACCATTGACCATCGGAGCATGACCATAAAACATATCTCTCATATAAATAGAACAACCATTATTCTCGGATTTAAATGAGTAGCCATCTCGTATCAAACGAGATCCGGATACAATGTTCATGCTCAAACTTGGCACCAAATAACAATTATTAAGGTTTATAACTAATCCGTAGGCAAATGTAGAGGTAGCGCGTCGACGGGCGATCACATCGACCTTGAAACCATTCCCGACAAGCATCGCCACGTCCGTCCTTCGCCATCGATCTCCGTTTATTCCGCAGCTCCTGCATTGTGAGTTACAAATATGAGCAACGGCACCGTATCAAATACCCAGGGAGTTACTACGAATCGGTAAGGTACACATCAATTACATGTATATCAAATATACCTTTAGTGTTGCCGGCCTTCTTGTCCGCTAAGTATTTGGGGCAGTTCCGCTTCGGTGGCCCTTCCCTTTGCAATAAAAGCACACCGTCTCGGGTTTGGGTCCATTCTTTGACTTCTTCCGGCAACTTGCTTACGGCGCGGCAACCTCCTTGCCGTCCTTCTTGAAGTTCTTCTTGCCCTTGCCCTTCTTGAACTTAGTGGTTTTATTGACCATCAACACTTGATATTCTTTCTTGATTTCAACCTCTCACGACTTCAAAGATTGAAAATACTTGAGAATGGTCTTCACCATCCCCTGCATATTGTAGTTCATCACAAAGCTCTTGTAGCTTGGTGGGAAGCGTGAAGGATTCTGTCAATGACCACCTCATCCGGGAGGTTTATGTCCAGCTGGGACAGCGGTGATGCAACCCAGACATTTTGAGTATGTGCTCACTGACACAACTGTTGTCCTCCATCTTACAACTATACAACTTGTCGGAGACTTCATATCTCTCGACCCGGGCATGAGCTTGGAAAACTAGTTTTAGCTCCTCGAACATCTCATATGCTCCGTGTTGCTCAAAACGCTTTTGGAGCCCGGTTCCTAAGCTGTAAAGCATGCCGACCGAACGAGGGAGTAATCATCAAGACGAGACCGCCAAGCGTTCATAACGTCTTGGTTCTCTGCAGGATGGGCGCTTCACCTAGCGGTGCTTCTAGGACATATTGTTTCTTGGCAGCTATGAGGATAATCCTCGTGTTAGGACCCAGTCCGTATAGTTGCTGCCATCATCTTTCAGCTTGGTTTTCTCTAGGAACGTTGAAGTTCATGTTGACATGAGCGTTGGCCATTTGATCTACAGTGACATATTTGCAAAGGTTTTAGACTAAGTTCATGATAATTAAGTTCATCTAATCAAAATTATTTTAATGAACTCCCACTCAGATTAGACATCCTCTAGTCATCTAAGTGTTACACGATCCGAGTCGACTAGGCCGTGTCCGATCATCACGTGGAGACGGACTAGTCATCGTCGGTGAACATTCTCATGTTGATCGTATCTTCCATACGACTCGTGTTCGACCTTTCGGTCTCCGTGTTCCGAGGCCATGTCTGTACATGCTAGGCTCGTCAAGTTAACCCTAAGTGTTTTTGCATGTGTAAAACTGTCTTACACCCGTTGTATGTGAGCGTAAGGATCTATCACACCCGATCATCACGTGGTGCTTGAAACCACGAACTTTAGCAACGGTGCACGCTTAGGGAGAACACTTCTTGAAATTGTTGTAAGGGATCATCTTATATACTACCGTCGTTCTAAGTAAACAAGATGCATAAACATAATAAACATCACATGCAATTATATATAGTAGTGACATGATATGGCCAATATCATATAGCTCCATTGATCTCCATCTTTGGGGCTCCATGATCATCTTGTCACGGCATGACACCATGATCTCCATCATCATGATCTCCATCATCGTGTCTTCATGAAGTTGTCACGCCAACGACTACTTCTACTTCTATGGCTAACGCATTTAGCAACAAAGTAAAGTAATTTACATGGCGTTCTTCAATGACACGCAGGTCATACAAAATAAAGACAACTCCTATGGCTCCTGCCGGTTGTCATACTCATCGACATGCAAGTCGTGATTCCTATTACAAGAACATGATCTCATACATCACAATATGTCATTCATCATTCATCACAACTTGGCCATATCACATCACATGACAATTGCTGCAAAAACAAGTTAGACGTCTTCTAATTGTTGTTGCATCTTTACGATGGCTGCAATTGGGTTCTAGCAAGAACGTTTTCTTACCTACGAATAACCACAACATGATTTTGTCAACTTCTATTTACCCTTCATAAGGACCCTTTTCATCGAATCCGCTCCAACTAAAGTGGGAGAGACAGACACCCGCCACCCACCTTATGCAACTAGTGCATGTCGATCGGTGGAACCGGTCTCACGTAAGCGTTGCACGTGTAAGGTTGGTCCGGGCCGCTTCATCCCACAATACCGCTGAAGCAAGATAAGACTAGTAGCGGCAAGCAAGTTGACAAGATCCACGCCCACAACCAAATTGTGTTCTACTCGTGCAATAGAGAACTACGCATAAACCTGGCTCTGATACCCTTTGTTGGGGAACGCGTTGCGAGAAAATTAAAATTTTTCCTACGGTTTCACCAAGATCCATCTATGAGTTCATCTAAGCAACGAGTCAAGGGAGTGAGTTTGCATCTACATACCACTTGTAGATCGAAAAGTGGAAGCGTTCAAGGGGATGGTGATGAGGGAGTCGTACTTTCGCCGTGATTCGGATCACCGATGACCAAGTGCTGAACGGACAGCACCTCCGCGTTCAACACACGTGCAGTGCACGGACTGACGTCTCCTCCGTCTTGATCCAGCAAGGAGGAAGGAGAGGTTGAGGAAGGCAGCTCCAACGTCGGCAAGACGACGGCGTGGTGTAGTTGGTGCAGTGATACTCGGCTGAGCCGCCAAGCATGTGCGGAAGAGGAGAGGTGTTGGGGAGGGAGGGCTGCGCCTTGGCTTGTGTATGCAGCCCTCCCTCACCCCTCTATTTATAGGGGAAAGGGGCAGGGGCGGCCCCTCTAGATGGGAATCTAGAGGGGGGCGGCCCGAGGAGGGTGGCTTGCCCCCCAAGCAAGGGGGGGGGCCTTCTAGGGTTCCCTCAAACCCTAGGCGCAAGGGCCCAAGGGAGGGGGTGCGCCCAGCCCACCAGGGGCTGGCTCCTTCCCCACGCAGCCCAAGTGGCCCCCCGGGAGGGTGGCCCTCCCAGTGGACCTCCGGAACCCTTCCGTGGCCCCTGACAATACCGGTATGCCCTCGAAACTTTCCGTGTCCGTTTGACAACTTCCCATATATAAATCTTTACCTCCGGACTACTCCGAACTCCTCGTGACGTCCGGGATCTCATCCGGGACTCAACAACAACATTCGGTAATCACATACAAGTCTTCCTAATAACCCTAAGCGCCACCGAACCTTAAGTGTGTAGACCCTCACGGGTTCGGGAGACATGCTGAACATGACCGAGACGGCTCGGTCAATAACCAACAGTGTGATCTGGATACCCATGTTGGCTCCCACATGCTCCTCGATGATGTCATCGGATGAACCACGATGTCAAGGATTCAAGCAACCCGTATACTATTCCCTTTGTCGACGGTATGTTACTTGCCCGAGACTCGATCGTCGATATCCCAATACCTCGTTCGGTCTCGTTATCGGCAAGTCACTTTACTCAAACCGTAATGCATGATCCGTGACGGACACTTGGTCACTTTGAGCTCATTATGATGATGCACTACCGAGTGGGCCGGTGATACCTCTCCGTAACACGGAGTGACAAATCGATCTCGATCCGTGTCAACCCAACAGACACTTTCGGAGATACCTGTAGTGCACCTTTATAGTCACCCAGCCACGTTGTGACGTCTGGTACACCCAAAGCACTCCTACGGTATCCGGAGTTACACGATCTCATGGTCTAAGGAAGAGATACTTGACATTGGAAAAGCTCTAGCAAAACGAACTACACGATCTTGTGCTATGCTTAGGATTGGGTCTTGTCCATCACGTCATTCTCCTAATGACGTGATCCCGTTGTCAATGACATCTGATGTCCATAGTCAGGAAACCATGACTATCTGTTGACCAACGAGCTATCAACTAGAGGCTTACTAGGGACGTATTGTAGTCTATGTATTCACACATGTATTACGATTTCCGGATAATACAATTATAGCATGAATAAAAGACAATTATCATGAACAAGGAAATATAATAATAATCCTTTTATTATTGCCTCTAGGGCATATTTCCAACATTTTTGCCATACTGTAGCCACTAGAACCTTGTCATCCAATGAGTGTGAGTGAAGGTTTGGGATTACTTTGTGGAGAGGCGACTGCAGTAACCATTTGTCTAACCAAAAGAAGGTGGAAAGGCCATTGTAAGTGATCACAAATGAGTGCTCGATGAGCGAGAGGCAAATTTTTGTTGATAATTTTCGGAGGAAGGAGGGCCTTGGACTTTTCTTTGAGATGCCAAGAGGATAGTGTTGGTGATACCACTGTGTCCAAGGGACGTTTGGGTTCTGCAAAATCTTGAATGAGAATTTCATAAGCAAGCAGCGGTTCTGAACTTCGAGATTTTTAATGCCTAGACCACCAGTATCTTTCGGTTTGCAAACGTTTTTCCACGCGACTAAACAGCTTGCACCTGTGCAAGTTGCCTCATTAGACCAGAAGAACGCCCTCTGAATGGCGTCTAGTTTTGCTATAATTGACTTAGGTAGACGAAAAACTGACATAAAATAGACTGTTAGTGAGTCTAAGACCGCAGTTAGCAGAGTCAGGCGAGCACCGCGAGAAAGCAGACGCGCTACCCAGCCGAAGAGGAATTTCCGAAAGCTGTCAATGATCGGGTCGAAGGCTGTGAGAGGCAGTTTGGTGGGGGAGAGAGGAAGGCCTAGGTACATTAGTGGAAAGGAGGATAAAGAGCATCCAATAGCAGTGGCGATGTTGTTTTGCATGGATGGATCAGTGGCGATGGTGAGGAGTGCCGTTTTTTGGAAGTTGATAAGCAGCCCCGTTGCAAGGGCAAAATCATCGAGTGTTTTTTTAGGGTTAAGGTGGCAGCATCGTTAGCACCATCGATGATAAGGGTATCGTCGGCGTATTGCAACGTCACAGGTGGTTCTTTTGGTCATAGTGGGTGGAAAAGAACATTCTGTTGGAAAGCGCTGGCAATTAATCTTTGAAGGACATCTGCAACGATGATGAAAAAGTATGGCGAGAAGGGGTCTCCTTGTCGTAGGCCGCATCTACATTGGATCCAGGGCCCCGGAATGCCATTTAGGAGGATGGTCGTTTTCCCAGTGTATAGAATGTCTTGGACCCAGGAGCAGAAAGTTGGAGGGAACCCTCGAGCTTGTAGGATTTGAAAGAGGGAGGACCAGCAGATGGAGTCAAAAGCTTTCCTGAAATCAAGCTTGAAGACCATGGTCGGCGCTTTACGTGTGTGGCAAGCACTTAGGATATCAGCAGCATAAATGAAGTTTTCAGTTATGTTGCGTCCGTGAAGGAAACCCGTTTGATCATAATGAATGAGCAGTGGGATTAGAGGCTTGACCCTATTTGTGAGGACTTTGGCAACTGCTTTTGGAGTACAGTTTTGAAGAGAGATGGGTCTAAAAGCATCTGGGGACGTTGGCGCCAGGGTTTTGGGAAGGAGAATCATGAAGGCTCAGTTAAAAAGTTCAAGTGAAGCCGTCTGATCATGGAAGGCAGAGAAGAATGGTAGTATGGACTGTTTGATATCATTCCAAAATTTTCTGAAGAAGATGGGTCCAAAGCCATCCGGGCCAGGGCTTGCGTTTGCGTTCATGGTGACAAAAGCCGGGTGGATTTCGTCTTCTGAGAAGGGTTGTGCAAGATCAGAGAGTTGGGGGAGGGGAGAGGGGTATAACTGTTGTAGACTGAAGTTCCATGTGGCATTTTTTGTAACCCCGATTAGTTGTTGGAAGTAGTTTTTTAGGATTTCGGCTTTTTGTTCGTGCAGGAAAATTTCGGAGGAGTTATGAATAAGCAGTGGAATTTTGTTTGAGAGAGAGCGCTGTGTAGCAGAAGCGTGGAAGAACCTAGAATTTTCGTCTCCATCGATGGCGACTCTAATCTTCCCCCTCTGTTTCTAGAATGCGATTTTTTGCTTGATAGCACATTGCAGCAGGTTAGAGATGACCAGCCTAAGATTCAACTCGAGAGGAGATAGAGGAGCGAATTCCTCGTTTAGGTCGAGAGCCTGGATTGCCACTTTGCAGTTGTTTTCCCGTTGGTAGATGGGCTGCAACGTCTTGGCCCAAGATTTTAGGGCTGATCGTGTTTTTTTGATGTTTTGGGCGAGAGAAGCTGCTGGATCGGCGGGAGGCCCGTGGTTGTTGGGCCAACAGGCAAGACAGTGTTGGTACAGGCCCGGAATGAGGTCCAGAAGCGTTCAAATCTAAAAAGGCGGGAAGAAGGGACTGCCGTAGATATAGTGACTAGAAGAGGAACGTGATCGGAGACGAATCTAGTAAGAGAGGTTAGGTGCGTGTTTGGGAAGAGAGCATCCCATGGTAGGTTAATAAGTACTCTATCTAGGCATATTAGCATAGGTGATAATCTTTTGTTTGACCATGTAAATTGTCTATCAAGAAGTGGGAGCTCTAAGAGAGCAAGTTGACAATTGTGTCATTGAAGGCATCGGCCTCCGATCGTCTAAAGTTGTTATTGTTCCTCTCATTAGGGAATCGGGTAAGGTTAAAGTCTCCGATGAGTAGCCAGGGGGATGGATTTGGAGGTTCTATCTGCTTAAGTTCTTCTAGAAAGTCTAGTTTTAGGTCTCGTTGTGAGGGGGCGTAGACGTTAGTGATGAAGATGTGGTGGGGTGAGGCAAGGCATGAGAGAGTTAAGGTAGAAGTGAAACGGCTGTGTTGACAGTTGAGAAGTGAAAAACTGCGTGAGTTAGAAGCAGAGAGGATTCCACCCGCAGATCCGATTGCGTCGAGGTGGTTATTAGAGTCTAGGAAGCGTGGCAAGATCGATCTTAGTTTGATAGAGTCTGGTTTTTGCAGTTTTGTTTCTTGTAGCAGAGGATTGATGGCCTCCATTGATTTATTTCAGAGAACACGTTAGCACACTTGTCATTATCTCCTAACCCTCGAACATTCCAGGACACGATAGAGTACGTTTCGTTTTTCATAATGGAAACTTAACTTGACACCTTACATAGGGGCAGATACCCAAAAGACAACCATTTCGGTTCTTGATACACTTGGACGAGCTGACAGAATAAGGAGTGGGCAGCATTAAAACTAGCATAAGCTTAAGATAGCAGCTACGGGGTGGTGCGATGCACCGGATACAAGGCCAGCAAGAGCCGCCACACATGTGGCCGAGGAGGAGAGAGCGCATCATGGAGATCCCAGGTCACCGGAGCCCGAAGCGATGTCGTCGACCATCTCAGGCAAGGTGCCGCAGGCAGCAGCAACGGCAGCCAGCTCCTCCGGCGATGCCGGACCGCGAGCGGTGCCGTCAATGAACCCCGTCTCATCGCAGAGACGAGCATGGATGAGAGCGTCAGAGAGATCCTTTGATGCAGCGGACAGGTCGAGCTTCTTGGCGTTGGAGCGCTTGGCCTTAGCAGTCATGGAGGAGTAGATAGGCGGGTCGATCTCAGCCAAACGAGCGCTGCGCCTGGCCTTGATGCCAGAGTCGGCAGCCATCTTTGCACGCCTGCTAATGCGCCTGGCCAAACACTCGTGTGGCGGCTCAGGAGGCAGGTCCAGAGGCTGGACGGCAGGAACCACCGGAGGGAGAGGAGCCGGAGGGGCAGGTGGGGATGGTGGAGGGGATGGTGCATGAGGCTGAGAAGGCGGAGAGGGTGGAGGTGGCAGGGCGAGCAGGGGGCGTGAGAGGCTGATGTCTACTACACAACCTTCTTCTTGTAGACGTTGTTGGGCCTGCAAGTGCACAGGTTTGTAGGACAGTAGCAAATTTCCCTCAAGTGGATGACCTAAGGTTTATCAATCCGTAGGAGGCATAGGATGAAGATGGTCTCTCTCAAACAACTCTGCAACCAAATAACAAAGAGTCTCTTGTGTTCCCAACACACCCAATACAATGGTAAATTGTATAGGTGCACTAGTTAAATGAAGAGATGGTGACACAAGTGCAATATGGATGGTAGATATAGGTTTTTGTAATCTGAAAATATAAAAACAGCAAGGTAACTAATGATAAAAGTGAGCGTAAACGGTATTGCAATGATAGGAAACAAGGCCTAGGGTTCATACTTTCACTAGTGCAAGTTCTCTCAACAATAATAACATAGATAGATCATATAACAATCCCTCAACATGCAACAAAGAGTCACTCCAAAGCCACTAATAGTGGAGAACAAACATAGAGAGTATGATAGGGTTCATAACCACCTCACAGTTATTCTTTCGGATCGATCTATTAAAGAGTTCGTACTAGAATAAAACCTTAAGACACAAATCAACCAAAACCCTAATGTCACCTAGATACTCCATTGTCACCTCAAGTATCCGTGGGCATGATCCTACGATATGCATCACACAATCTCAGATTCATCCAACCAACACAAAGTACTTCAAAGAGTGCCCCAAAGTTTCTACGGAGAGTCAAGAAAACGTGTGCCAACCCCTATGCATAGGTTCATGGGCGGAACCCGCAAGTTGGTCACCAAAACATACATCAAGTGGCACGTGATATCCCATTGTCACCACAGATAAACACGGCAAGACATACATCAAGTGTTCTCAAATCAAAGACTCAATCCAATAAGATAACTTCAAGAGGGAAACTCAATTCATCACAAGAGAGTACAGGGGGAGAAACATCATAAGATCCAACTACAATAGCAAAGCTCGCGATACATCAAGATCGTGTGAAGTCGAGAACACGAGAGAGAGAGAGAGAGATGAAACACATAGCTACTGGTACATACCCTTAGCCCCGAGGGTGAACTACTCCCTCCTCGTCATGGAGAGCGTCGGGATGATGAAGATGGCCACCGGCGATGGGTGATACGTCTCCAACGTATCTATATTTTTTGATTGCTCCATGCTACTTTATCTACTGTTTTAGGCTTTATTGGGCTATATTTTCCACTTTTATATTACTTTTGGGACTAACCTATTAACCGGAGGCCCAGCCCAGAATTGCTATTTTTGCCTATTTCAGTATTTCGAAGAAAAGGAATATCAAACGGAGTCCAAACGGAATGAAACCTTCGGAAACGTGATTTTCTCATGAACGTGATCGAGAGAACTTGGAGTGCAAGTCAAGAAGCAACCGAGCCTCCACGAGATAGGAGGCGCCCCCTATAGGGCGCCCCTGTCTCGTGGGCCCCTGCTGACCACCGACGCATACTTCTTCTTCCTATATATACCCTCATTACCCGAAAACATCCGGGGCACCACGAAACACAATTTCCACCGCCGTAACCTTCAGATCCATGAGATCCCATCTTGGAGCCTTCGTCGGCACTCACGGAGGGGGAATCAAGCACGGGATCCTCTATATCAACATCCTTGCCCCTCCGATGAGTTGTGAGTAGTTTACCACAGACCTCACGGGTCCATAGTTATTAGCTAGATGGCTTCTTCTCTCTTTTTGGATCTCAATACAATGTTCTCCCCTCTCTTGTGGAGATCTATTCGATGTAATCTCTTTTTGCGGTGTGTTTGTCGAGATCCGATGAATTGTGGGTTTATGATTAAGTTTATATATGAATAATATTTGAATCTTCTCTGAATTCTTTTATGTATAATTGAGTTATCTTTGCAAGTCTCTTCGAATTATCGGTTTAGTTTGGCCTACTAGATTGATCTTTCTTGCCATGGGAGAAGTGCTTAGCTTTGGGTTCAATCTTGCGGTGTCCTTACCCGGATGTGAGAAAGGGTTGCAAGGCACGTATTGTGTTGTTGCCATCGAGGATAACAAGATGGGGTTTATATCATATTGCATGAGTTTATCCCTCTACATCATGTCATCTTGCTTAATGCGTTACTCTGTTCTTATGAACTTAATACTCTAGATGCATGCTTTGGATAGCGGTCGATGTGTGGAGTAATAGTAGTAGATGCGGCAGGAGTCGGTCAACTTGTTATGGACGTGATGCCTATATACATGATCATGCCTAGATGATCTCATAACTATGCGCTTTTCTATCAATTGCTCGACAGTAATTTGTTCACCCACCGTAATACTTATGCTATCTCGAGAGAAGCCTCTAGTGAAACCTATGGCCCCGGTGTCTATCTCTTATCATATTTGCTTACAATCTACTTTTATTTGCATCTTTACTTTTGCATCTATACAAAAATACCAAAAATATTATTTATTATCTTTATTAGATCTCACTTTACATGAAGTGGCCGTGAAGGGATTGACAACCCCTTTATTGCGTTGGTTGCGAGTTCTCGGTTGTTTGTGTAGGTGGGTGGGACTTTTGAGGAGCCTCCTCTTTGGATTGATACCTTGGTTCTCAAAGCTGAGGGAAATACTTACGCTACACTTTGCTGCATCACCCTCTCCTCTTCGAGGAAAACCAACGCAAGCTCAAGACGTAGCAAGAAGGATTTCTGGCGCCGTTGCCGGGGAGGTCTTCGCTCAAGTCAAGACATACCAAGTACCTGAAGGAAATATGCCCTAGAGGCAATAGTAAAGTTATTATTTATTTCCTTATTTCATGATAAATGTTTATTATTCATGCTAGAATTGTATTAACCGGAAACATAATACATGTGTGAATACGTAGACAAACAGAGTGTCACTAGTATGCCTCTACTTGACTAGCTCGTTAATTAAAATGGTTATGTTTCCTAACCATAGACATGAGTTGTCATTTGATTAACGGGATCACATCATTAGGAGAATGATGTGATTGACTTGATCCATTCCGTTAGCTTAGCACTTGATCGTTTAGTATGTTGCTATTGCTTTCTTCATGACTTATACTTGTTCCTATGACTATCAGATTATGCAACTCCCGTTTGCCGGAGGAACACTTTGTGTGCTACCAAACGTCACAACGTAACTGGGTGATTATAAAGGAGCTCTACAGGTGTCTCCAAAGGTACATGTTGAGTTGGCGTATTTCGAGATTAGGATTTGTCACTCCGATTGTCGGAGAGGTATCTCTGGGCCCTCTCGATAATGCACATCACTATAAAACTTGCAAGCAATGTAACTAATGAGTTAGTTACGGGATGATGCATTACGTAACGAGTAAAGAGACTTGCCGGTAACGAGATTGAACTAGGTATTGAGATACCGACGATGAATCTCGGGCAAGTAACATACCGATGACAAAAGGAACAACGTATGTTGTTATGCGGTTTGACCGATAAAGATCTTCGTACAATATGTAGGAGCCAATATGAGCATCCAGGTTCCGCTATTGGTTATTGACCGGAGACGTGTCTCGGTCCTGTCTACATAGTTCTCGAACCCGTAGGGTCCGCACGCTTAACGTTTCGATGACAGTTTTATTATGAGTTTATGAGTTTTGATGTACCGAAGGAGTTCGGAGTCCCGGATGAGATCGGGGACATGACGAGGAGTCTCGAAATGGTCGAGACGTAAAGATCGATATATTGGACGACTATATTCGGACATCGGAAAGGTTCCGAGTGATTCGGGTATTTTCGGGAGTACCGGGGAGTTACGGGAATTCGTATTGGGCCTTAATGGGCCATACGGGAAAGGAGAGAAAGGCCTCAAAGGGTGGCGCACCCCTCCCCATGAGCTGGTCCGAATTGGACTAGGGAGGAGGGCGCCCCCTTCCTTCATTCTCCTTTTCCCTTCCCTTTCCTTCCCTCCTACTCCTACTACTTGGAAGGGCTCCTAGTTCTACTAGGAAAGGGGGAATCCTATTCCCGGTGGGAGTAGGACTCCCCTAGGGCGCACCATAGAGAGGGCCGGCCCTCCCCCTCCTCCACTCCTTTATATACGGGGGCAGGGGGCACCTCATAGACACACAAATTGATCATTGTGATCGTTCCTTAGCCGTGTGCGGTGCCCCCCTCCACCATATTCCACCTCGGTCATATCGTCGCGGAGTTTAGGCGAAGCCCTGCGTCGGTAGAACATCATCATCGTCACCACGCCCGTCGTGACGGAACTCATCCCGACACCCTGCTGGATCGGAGTCCGGGATCGTCATCGAGCTGAACGTGTGCGAGAACATGGAGGTGCCGTCACGTTCGGTGCTTGGATCGGTCGGATCGTGAAGACGTGCGACTACATCAACCGCGTTGTCATAACGCTTCCGCCACGGTCTATGAGGATGCGTGGACAACACTCTCCTCGCGTTGCTATGCATCACCATGATCTTGCGTGTGCGTAGGAATTTTTTTGAAATTACTACGTTCCCCAACAGTGGCATCCGAGCCTAGGTTTTATGCGTTGATGTTATATGCACGAGTAGAACACAAGTGAGTTGTGGGCGATACAAGTCATACTGCTTACCAGCATGTCATACTTTGGTTCGGCGGTATTGTTGGATGAAGCGGCCCGAACCGACATTACGCGCACGCTTACGAGAGACTGGTTCTACCGACGTGCTTTGCACATAGGTGGCTGGCGGGTGTCAGTTTCTCCAACTTTAGTTGAACTGAGTGTGGCTACGCCCGGTCCTTGCGAAGGTTAAAACAGCACTAACTTGACGAACTATCGTTGTGGTTTTGATGCGTAGGTAAGAACGGTTCTTGCTCAGCCCGTAGCAGCCACGTAAAACTTGCAACAACAAAGTAGAGGACGTCTAACTTGTTTTTGCAGGGCATGTTGTGATGTGATATGGTCAAGACGTGATGAGATATAAGTTGTTGTATGAGATGATCATGTTTTGTTGAAGTTATCGGCAATTGGCAGAAGCCCTATGGTTGTCTCTTTGTTGCATAAAGATGCAAGTGCCAAATAATTGCTTTACTTTATCGCTATGCGATAGCAATAGTTGCAAGAGCAATAGTTGGCGAGGCGACCATGTGACGACACATTGATATAGATCAAGATGATGAAGATCATGGTGTCGTGCCGGTAACGATAGAGATCATGACAGTACTTTGGAGATGGAGATCAAAGGCGCAAGATGATCATGGCCATATCATGTCACATATTTTGATTGCATATGATTCTGTTATACATCTTATTCTGCTTTGATTGACGGTAGCATTTTAAGATGATCTCTCACTAATTATCAAGAAGTGTTCTCCCTGAGTATGCACCGTTGCCAAAGTTCGTCGTGCCCAGACACCACGCGTGATGATCGGGTGTGATAAGCTCCACGTCCATCTACAACGGGTGCAAGCCAGTTTTGCACACGGAATACTCAGGTTAAATTTGGCCGAGCCTAGCATATGCAGATATGGCCTCGGAACACGGAGACCGAAAGGTCGGCGTGAATCATATAGTAGATATGATCAACATAGTGATGTTCACCATTGAAAACTACTCCATCTCACGTGATGATCGGTTATGGTTTAGTTGATTTGGATCACGTGATCACTTAGATGACTAGAGAGATGTCTGTCTAAGTGGGAGTTCTTAAGTAATATGATTAATTGAACTTAAATTTATCATGAACTTAGTCCTGGTAGTATTTTGCAAATTATGTTGTAGAACAATAGCTCGCGTTGTTACTTTCATATGTTTATTTTGATATGTTCCTAGAGAAAATTGTGTTGAAAAATGTTAGTAGCAATAATGCGGATTGGATCCGTGATCTGAGGTTTATCCTCATTGCTGCACAGAAGAATTATGTCCTTAATGCACCGCTAGGTGATAGACCTATTGCAGGGAGCAGATGCGGGCGTTATGAACGTTTGGCTAGCTCAATATGATGACTACTTGATAGTTTAGTGCACCATGCTTAACGGCTTAGAATCGGGACTTCAAAGACGTTTTGAACGTCATGGACCATATGAGATGTTCCAGGAATTGAAGTTAATATTTTAAGCAAATACTCGAGTTGAGAGATAGGAAATCTCCAACAAGTTCTATAGCTAAAAGATGGAGGAGAATCGCTCAACTAGTGAGCATGTGCTCAGATTGTCTGGGTACTTCAATCACTTGAATCAAGTGGGAGTTAATCTTCCAGATAAGATAGTGATTGACAGAGTTCTCTAGTTACCATCACCAAGTTACTAGAACTTCGTGATGAACTATAGTATGCAAGGGATGACGAAAACGATTCTGAGCTCTTACGTGACGTTGAAATCGACGAAGGTAGAAATCAAGAAAAGAGCATCAAGTGTTGATGATTGACAAGACCACTAGTTTCAAGAAAAGGGCAAAGGGAAAGAAAAGGGAACTTCAAGTAGAATGGCAAGCAAGTTGTCACTCATGAAGAAGCCCAAAGCTGGACCAAAGCCTGAAACCGAGTGCTTAATCGCAAAGGAAATGGTCCTTTGAAGCGGAGATGCCACTGAATATTTGGTGGATAAGTAGGATGGCAAAGTGAACAAGGGTACATTTGATATACAGGTTATGGATGTGTGCCTTACTAGTGTTTATAGTAGCCCCAGAGTATTTGATACTTGTTCGGTTGCTAAGATTAGTAACTTTCGAAACAGGAGTTAGAATAAGCAGAGACTAGTTGAAGGGGAACTGACGATGAGTGTTGGAAGTAGTTCCAAGATTGATATGATCATCATCACACACTCTTTATACTTTCGGGATTAGTGTTAAACCTAAGTAAATGTTATTTGGCGTTTGCATTAAGCATGAATATGATTTGATCATGTTTATTGCGATACGGTTATTCATTTAAAGTTAGAGAATAACTGTTATTCTTTTTACATGAATAAGACCTTCGATGGTCATACACCCAATGAAAATAGTTTGTTGGATCTCGATCGTAGTGATACACATATTCATAATATTGATGCCAAAAGATGCAAAGTTAATAATGATAGTGCAACTTATTTATGGCTTGCCGTTTGGGTCATATCGGTGTAAAGCATGAAGAAACTCCATAAAGATGGATTTTCGGAATCACTTGGTTATGAATCATTTGATGCTTGGCGAACTGTGCCTTTGGGGCGAGATGACTAAAACCCCGTTCTTGAACAATGGAACGAGCAAAAACTTGTTGGAAATAATACATACCGATGTATGCAGACCAATGAGTATTAAGGCTTTCATGGCGGGTATCAAGTTATTTTCGACCTTCACAGAAGATTTGAGCAGATATGGGTATATCTACTTGATGAAACATAAGTCTGAAATAGTTGAAAGGTTCAAAAGAATTTCAGAGTGAAGTGGAAAATCATCGTAACAAGAAAATAAAATTTCTGCGATCTGATCGCGGAGACGAATATTTGGGTTACGAAGTTTGGTCTTCAATTAAAACAACGTGGAATAGTTTCACAGCTCACGCCACCGAACACCACAACGTTATGGTGTGTCCGAACGTCGTAACCGCACTTTATTAGATATGGTGCGATCTATGATATCTCTTACTGATTTACCATTATCGTTTTGGGGTTATGCATTAGAGATAGCTGCATTCACGTTAAAAGGGCACCATATGAAATCCGTTGAGACGACACCGTATGAATTATGGTTTAGCAAGAAACCAAAGTCGTCGTTTCTTAAAGTTTGGGTTGCGATGCTTATGTGAAAAAGTTTCAACATGATAAGCTTGAACCCAAATCGGAAAGTGCGTCTTCATAGGATACCCAAAATGTTGGGTACACCTTCTATCACAGATCCGAAAGGCAAGACATTCGTAGCCAAGAATGGATCCTTTCTAGAGAAGGAGTTTCTCTCGAAAGAAGTGAGTGGGAGGAAAGTAGAACTTGATGAGGTAACTGTACCTGCTCCCTTATTGGAAAATAGTTCATCACAGAAAACTGCATTCCTTAATGGATTTATTAAAGAAAGAGTTGTATGTGATGCAACTAGAAGGTTTTGTCAATCCTAAAGATGCTAACAAAATATGCAAGCTCAATGATCCATCTATGGACTGGTGCAAGTATCTCGGAGTTGGAATATACGCTTTGATAAGTTGATCAAAGCATATAGTTTTATCTGAGACTTGCGGTGAAGCTTTGTATTTACAAGAAAGTGAGTGGGAGCACTCTGACATTTCTGATAATTATATGTGAATGACATATTATTGATCAGAAATAATATAGAATTATTCTGCAAAGCATAAAGAAGTGTTTGAAAGGAGTTTTTCAAAGAAAGACCTCAGTGAAGCTGCTTACATATTAAGAATCAAGATCTATAGAGATAGATCAAGGCGCTTGATAAGTTTTTCAATGAGTACATACCTTGACAAGATTTTGAAGTAGTTCAAAATGGAATAGTCAAAGAAAGAGTTCTTACCTGTGTTACAAGGTGTGAAATTGAGTAAGACTCAAAGCCCGACCACAGCAGAAGATAGAAAGAGAATGAAAGGCATTCCCTATGCCTCAGCCATAGGTTCTATAAAGTATGCCATCTTTGTGTACCGGATCTATTGTATACCCTACACTCGATTTTGGCAAGGGAGTACAATAGTGATCTAGAGTAGATCAACTGGACAATGTCAAAATTATCCTTAGTGGAATAAGGATATGTTTCTCGATTATGGACGTGACAAAAGGTTCGTCGTAAAGGGTTACGTCGATACAAGTTTTGGCACTGATCTAGATGACTCTAAGTCTCGGTCTAGATACATATTGAAAGTGGGAGCAATTAGCTAGAGTAGCTCCGTGCAGAGCATTGTAGACATAGAATATTTGCAAAATACATACGGCTCTGAATGTGATGTAATCCGTTGACTAAACTTCTCTCACAAGCAAAACATGATCATACCTTAGTACTCTTCGGGTGTTAATCATATAGCGATGTGAACTAGATTATTGACTCTAGTAAACCCTTTGGGTGTTGATCACATGACGATGTGAACTATGGGTGTTAATCACATGGTGATGTGAATTATTGGTGTTAAATCACATGGTGATGTGAACTAGATTATTGACTCTAGTGCAAGTGGGAGACTGAAGGAAATATGCCCTAGAGGCAATAATAAAGTTATTATTTATTTCCTTATTTCATGATAAATCTTTATTATTCATGCTAGAATTGTATTAACCTAAACGTAATACATGTGTGAATACATAGACAAACGAGTGTCACTAGTATGCCTCTACTTGACTAGCTCGTTAATTAAAGATGGTTATGTTTCCTAACCATAGACATGAGTTGTCATTTGATTAACGGGATCACATCATTAGGAGAATTATGTGATTGACTTGACCCATTCCGTTAGCTTAGCACTTGATCGTTTAGTATGTTGCTATTGCTTTCTTCATGACTTATACTTGTTCCTATGACTATGAGATTATGCAACTCCCGTTTGCCGGAGGAACACTTTGTGTGCTACCAAACGTCACAACGTAACTCGGTGAGTATAAAGGAGCTCTACAGGTGTCTCCAAAGGTACATGTTGAGTTGGCGTATTTCGAGATTAGGATTTGTCACTCCGATTGTCGGAGAGGTATCTCTGGGCCCTCTCGGTAATGCACATCACTATAAGCCTTGCAAGCAATGTAACTAATGAGTTAGTTACGGGATGATGCATTACGTAACGAGTAAAGAGACTTGCCGGTAACGAGATTGAACTAGGTATTGAGATACCGACGATCGAATCTCGGGCAAGTAACATACCGATGACAAAAGGAACAACGTATGTTGTTATGCGGTTTGACCGATAAAGATCTTCGTAGAATATGTAGGAGCCAATATGAGCATCCAGGTTCCGCTATTGGTTATTGACCGAGACGTGTCTCGGTCATGTCTACATAGTTCTCGAACCGTAGGGTCCGCACGCAAGGTTTCGATGACGCTTTTATTATGAGTTTATGAGTTTTGATGTACCGAAGGAGTTCGGAGTCCCGGATGAGATCGGGGACATGACGAGGAGTCTCGAAATGGTCGAGACGTAAAGATCGATATATTGGACGACTATATTCGAACATCGGAAAGGTTCCGAGTGATTCGGGTATTTTCGGGAGTACCGGGGAGTTACGGGAATTCGTATTGGGCCTTAATGGGCCATACGGGAAAGGAGAAAAAGGCCTCAAAGGGTGGACGCACCCCTCCCCATGAGCTGGTCTGAATTGGACTAGGGAGGGGGGGCGCCCCCTTCCTTCCTTCTCCTTTTCCCTTCCCTTTCCTTCCCTCCTACTCCTACTACTTGGAAGGGCTCCTAGTTCTACTAGGAAAGGAGGAATCCTACTCTGGGGAGTAGGACTCCCCTAGGGCGCCATAGAGAGGGCCGCCCTCCCTCCTCCACTCCTTTATATCACGGGGCAGGGGGCACCCCATAGACACACAAGTTGATCATTGTGATCGCTCCTCAGCCGTGTGCGGTGCCCCCTCCACCATATTCCACCTCGGTCATATCGTCGCGGAGTTTAGGCGAAGCCTGCGTCGGTAGAACATCATCATCGCCACCACGCCGTCAGGCCGACGGAACTCATCCCCACACCCTGCTGGATCGGAGTCCGGGGATCGCCATCGAGCTGAACGTGTGCAGAACACGGAGGTGCCAGACGTTCGGTGCTTGGATCGGTCGGATCGTGAAGACGCACGACTACATCAACCGCGTTGTCATAACGCTTCGCCACGGTCTCACGAGGGTACGTGGACAACACTCTCCCCTCTTGTTGCTATGCATCACCATGATCTTGCGTGTGCTTAGGAATTTTTTTGAAATTACTACGTTCCCCAACAGTACCCATCACAAACCTATCTCCCTCGCATTTACATTATTTTCCATTTGCCTCTCGTTTTCCTCTCCCCCACTTCACCCTTGCCGTGTTATTCGCCCTCTCTTTCCCAAGCTCCTCCTCTTTTCCCGCTGCCTTTTCCTCGTCCGCTTTGTTTGCTTGTGTGTTGGATTACTTGTTGCCATGGCGCAAGATAATACCAAATTGTGTGACTTCTAGAATCTGAATAACAATGATTTCCTTAGTACTCCAATTGCTCCTCTTAATAATGATGAGTCTTGTGAAATCAATACCGCTTTCTTGAATCTTGTTATGAAAGATCAATTACCGGCCTTCCTAGCGAAGATGCCGCTACTCATCTAAACAACTTCGTTGATTTGTGTGATATGCAAAAGAAGAAAGATAAGGATAACATTGTTGTCAAATTGAAGTTATTTCCGTTTTCACTTAGAGGTCGTGCTAAAGTTTGGTTCTCGTCTTTGCCTAAAAATAGTATTGATTCTTTGAACAAGTGCAAAGATGCTTTTATCTCTAAGTATTTTCCTCCCGCTAAGATCATCACTCTTAGGAACGATGTTATGAATTTTAAACAACTTGATCATGAGCATGTTGCCCAATCTTGGGAAAGAATGAAATTGATGCTTCGTAATTGCCCTACTCATGGTTTGAATTTATGGATGATCATACAAAACTTTCATGCCGGTTTGAACTTTTCTTGTAGAAATCTCTTAGATTCGGCCGCGGGAGGCACCTTTATGGAAATCACGTTAGGAGATGCTACAAAATTACTTGATAATATTATGGCTAATTATTCTCAATGGCACAATCGAAAGATCTTCTAGTAAAAAAAGTGCATGCTATAGAGGAAATCAATGTTTTGAGTGGAAAGATGGATGAACTTATGAAGATGCTTGCTACTAAAAATACTCCTCTTGATCCCAATGATATGCCTTTGTCTTCCTTGATTGAGAATAATAATGAATCTAGGGATGTGAATTTTGTTGGTAGGAATAGTTTTGGAAACAATGCTTATAGAGGAAATTTTAATGCTAGACCGTTCCTAGTATTTCCTCTAATAATTATGGAAATTCCTACAATAATTCTTATGGTAATTTTAATAAGATGCCCTCTGATTTTGAGAATAGTGTGAAAGAATTTATGATCTCTCAAAAGAATTTTAATGTTATGCTTGAAGAAAAATTGCTCAAAGTTGATGATTTAGCTAGGAACGTTGATAGACTTTCGCTTGATGTTAATTCTCTTAAACTTGGATCTTCTTCTCCTAAGCATGATATTAATGAGTCTCTCAAAGTAATGAGAATTTCCATTGACGAGTGCAAGGAAAGAACCGCTAGATTGCGTGCTAAGAAAGAAAGCTTTATAAAAGCGTGTTCCTCTAGTTTCCATGAAAATAATGATGAGGATCTTAAAGTTATTGATGCATCTCCGATTAGATCTATGTTTTGCAATATGAATTTTGATGATTATGGGATTGATGATGAATCAACTTTGCCTAGAAGGCGTCCCAAGAATTCAGAATCTTTAGATCTTAATGATAAATTTGGTAATAGTGAAATTGTAGAATCCTCAACTTTTAATAATGTTGAACCCACTATCTCGGACTTCAAGGAATTTAATTATGATAATTGCTCTTTAGAAGGTTGTATTTCCTTGTTGCAAGCCGTTGTTAATTCTCCTCATGCTTATAGTCAAAATAAAGCTTTTACTAAGCATATTGTTGATGCCTTCATGCGATCTTATGATGAGAAACTTAAATTGGAAATTTCTATACCTAGAAAGCTTAATGATGAGTGGGAACCTACAATAAAGATTAGAATTAGAGATTATGAGTGTTTTGCTTTGTGTGATTTGGGTGCTAGTGTTTCCACAATTCCGAAAACTTTATGTGATATTCTAGGTTTCCATGATCATGATGATTGTTCGTTAAATTTGCACCTTGCGGATTCCACCATTAAAAGGCCTATGGGGAGGATCAATGATGTTCTTATCATTGCAAATAGAAATTTGGTGCCCGTAGATTTTATCGTTCTTGATATAGATTGCAATCTTTCTTGTCCTATTATTCTTGGTAGACCTTTCCTTAGAACGATTGGTGCGATTGTTGATATGAAGGAAGGGAATATTAGATTGAATTTCCCTTAAAGAATGGCATGGAGCACATTCCAAGAAAGAAAGTTAAATTACCTTATGAATCTATCATGTGTGCTACTTATAAGTTTAGTGCCAAAGATGGCACTCGTTAGATCTATCCTCGCTTTTATGCCTAGCTAGGGGCGTTAAACGATAGCGCTAGTTGGGAGGCAACCCAATTTTCTTTTTGTTTTTTTTGCTTTTGTTTCTGTTTAGGAATAAATAATCCATCTAGCCTCTGTTTAAATGTGGTTTTATCTTTTAATTAGTGTTTGTGCCAAGTTAAACCTATTGGATCTTCTTGGATGATAGTTATTTGATCTTGCTGTAATTTCCAGAAACTTTGCGCTCAGTGCCCGAATTGTTAAAAATCACCAGAACGTGATAAAATAGTGATTCCAATTGCTGCTGATCAATAAACAAATTGTCTAGGTTTTCTAATTTTGGTAGATTTTTTGGAGTTCCATAAGTTTGTGTTAGTTACATATTACTACAGACTGTTCTGTTTTTGACAGATTCTGTTTTTCGTGTGTTGTTTGCTTATTTTGATGAATCTATGGCCAATAAAATAGTTTATAACCCATAGAGAAGTTGGAATACAGTAGGTTTAACACCAATATAAATAAATAATGAGTTCATTACAGTACCTTAAAGTAGTCTTTTGTTTTATTAATCTAACGGAGCTCACGAGATTTCTATTGAGTTTTGTGTTGTGAAGTTTTCAAGTTTTGGGTAAAGCTTTTATGGACTATGGAATAAAGGGTGGCAAGAGCCTAAGCTTGGGGATGCCCATGGCACCCTAATATATTCAAGAATAGCCAAAGTTTAAGCTTGGGGATGCCCCGAAGAGCATCCCCTCTTTCGCCTTCGTTCATTGGTAACTTTACTTGGGGCTATATTTTATTCAGCACATGATAAGTGTTTTGCTTGGAGCGTCTTGTATTATTTGCTTCTTTTGCTTGTTAGTTTACCACAATCATCCTTGCTGTACACACCTTTTGGGGAGTAGCCTATTTAATTAGAATTTTCTAGAATACTCTATGTGCTTCACTTAAATCTTTTGAGCTTGATAGTTTTGCTCATAGTGCTTCACTTATATCTTTTGAGCGTGATAATTTTTGCTCTAGTGCTTCACTTAGATCTTTTAGAGCACGGTGGTATATTTGTTTTAAAGAAACTATTGATCTCTCATGCTTCACTTAGATTATTTTGAGAGTCGTTAATAGCATGGTAATTTGCTTAAAGTTAATATACTTGGTATTCAAGATATGTGAAACTTTCTTTTGATTGCGTTGAATACTAAGAAAAGTTTGATACTTGATAATTGTTTTGAGATATGGAGGTGGTAATATTAAAGTCATGCTGGTTGGGTGATTATGAATTTAAATAATGCTTGTGTTGAAGTTAGCAAATCCCGTAGCATGCACGTATGGTTAAAGTTGTGTAACAAATTTGAAACATGAAGTGTACACAGCTTGTGCATCCTTATGAGTGGCGGTCGGGGACGAGCGATGGTCTTTTCCTACCAATCTATCCCCTAGGAGCATGCTTGGCGTAGTACTTGATTTTTGATGACTTCCAAAATTTTGCAATAAGTATATGAGTTCTTTTGACTAATGTTGAGTCCATGGATTATCGCACTTTTACCTTTCCGCCATTGCTAGCCTCTTGATGCAGTGCATTGCCCTTTCTCACATTGAGAGTTGGTGCAAACTTCGCCGGTGCATCCAAACCCCGTGATATGATACGCTCTATCACACATAAACCTCCTTATATCTTCCTCAAAACAGTCACCATACCTACCTATTATGGCATTTCCATAGCCATTCCGAGATATATTGCCATGCAACTTTCCACCGTTCCGTTCATCATCACGACATGCCTTACTTTTGTCATATTGCCATTGCATGATCATGTAGTTGACATCGTATTTGTGGCAAAGCCACCATGCATTATTTTTCATACATGTCACTCTTGATTCATCGCACCATCCCGGTACACTGCCGGAGGCATTCATATAGAGTCATATCTTGTTCTAGTTTCGAGTTGTAATCCTTATGTTGTAATCAATAGAAGTGTGATGATCATCATTATTAGAGCATTGCCCAGAAAAAAAGAGAAAGGCCAAAAAAAGAAAGGCCCAAAAAAAGGGCAATGTTACTATCTCTTTTTTCCACACTTGTGCTTCAAAGTAGCACCTTGTTCTTCAAATAGTGAGTCTCATATATTGTGCTTCAAAGTAGCACCATGTTTTTCATATAGTGAGTCCCATAAGTTGTATTTTTCATACTAGTGGGAATTTTTCATTATAGAACTTGGCTTGTATACTCCTACGATGGACTTCCTCAAATGCCCTAGGTCTTCATGAGCAAGCAAGTTGGATGCACACCCACTAGTTTTCTTTTGTTGAGCATTCATTTATAGCTCTAGTGCATCCGTTGCATGGCAATCCCTACTCCTCATGTTGACATCAATTGATGGGCATCTCCATAGCCCGTTGATTATCCTCGTCAATGTGAGACTTTCTCTTTTTTTGTCTTCTCCACACAATCCCCATCATCATATTCTATTCCACCCATAGTGCTATATCCATGGCTCACGCTCATATGTTGCGTGAAGGTTGAAAACGTTTGAGATTATTTAAGTATGAAACAATTGCTTGGCTTGTCATCGGGGGTATAGAAGTTGGGAACATCTTTGTGTGACGAAAATGAAGCATAGCCTAACTATATGATTTTGTAGGGATGAACTTTCTTTTGCCATGCTATTTTGAGAAGACATGATTACTTTGATTAGTATGCTTGAAGTATTACTATTTCTTTTATCAATATGAACTTTTATTTTGTATTCATTCGGATCTGAATATTCATACCACAATTAAGAAGATTTACATGAAATTATGCCAAAGTATCACTCCGCATCAAAAATTCTCTTTTTATCATTTACCTACTCGAGGACGACGAGCAGAATTAAGCTTGGGGATGCGTCGATACGCCTCCAATGTATCTATAATTTTTGATTGCTCCATGCTACTTTATCTACTGTTTTAGGCTTTATTGGGATATATTTTCCACTTTTATATTACTTTTGGGACTAACCTATTAACCGGAGGTCCAGCCCAGAATTGTTGTTTTTTGCCTATTTCAGTATTTCAAAGAAAAGGAATATCAAACGGTGTCCAAACGGAATGAAACCTTCGGGAACGTGATTTTCTCGCCGAACGTGATCCAGAGAACTTGGAGTGCAAGTCAAGAAGCAACCGAGCCTCCACAAGATAGGAGGGTGCGCCCCTATAGGGCGCCCACCGTCTCGTGGGCCCCTCGAGGCGCCACCGACGCATTTCCTCTTCCTATATATACCTACGCATTAAGAAAACATCCGGGGCACCACGAAACACAATTTCCACCGCCAGAACCTTACAGATCCGCTGAGATCCCATCTTGAGCCTTCACCGCACTTTCACGGAGGGGGGAATCAAGCACGGGGGCCTCTACATCAACATCCTTGCCCCTCCGATGAGTTGTGAGTAGTTTACCACAGACCTACGGGTCCATAGTTATAGCTAGATGGCTTCTTCTCTCTTTTGGATCTCAATACGATGTTCTCCCCTCTCTTGTGGAGATCTATTCGATGTAATCTCTTTTTATGTGTGTTTGTCGAGATCCAGATGAATTGTGGGTTTATGATTAAGTTTATCTATGAATAATATTTGAATCTTCTCTGAATTCTTTTATGTATGATTGAGTTATCTTTGCAAGTCTCTTCAATTATCGGTTTAGTTTGGCCTACTAGATTGATCTTTCTTGCCATGGGAGAAGTGCTTAGCTTTGGGTTCAATCTTGCGGTGTCCTTACCGGTGTGATGTAAAGGGTTGCAAGGCACGTATTGTGTTGTTGCCATCGAGGATAACAAGATGGGGTTTATATCATATTGCATGAGTTTATCCTCTCTACATCATGTCATCTTGCTTAATGCGTTACTCTGTTCTTATGAACTTAATACTCTAGATGCATGCTGGATAGCGGTTGATGTGTGGAGTAATAGTAGTAGATGCAGGCAGGAGTTGGTCTACTTGTTATGGACGTGATGCCTATATACGTGATCATGCCTAGATAATGTCATAACTATGCGCTTTTCTGTCAATTGCTCGACAGTAATTTGTTCACCCACCGTAATACTTATGCTATCTTGAGAGAAGCCACTAGTGAAACCTATGGCCCCGGGTCTATCTCTTATCATATTTGCTTTCAATCTACTTTTAGTTGCATCTTTACTTTTTGCATCTATACCAAAAATACCAAAAATATTATTTACTATCTTTATTAGATCTCACTTTACATGAAGTGGCCGTGAAGGGATTGACAACCCCTTTATTGCGTTGGTTGCGAAGTTCTCAATTTGTTTGTGTAGGTGCGTGGGACTTTTGAGGAGCCTCCTCACTGGATTGATACCTTGTTTCTCAAAACTGAGGGAAATACTTACGCTACACTTTGCTGCATCACCCTCTCCTCTTCGAGGAAAACCAATGCAAGCTCAAGACGTAGCAATGGGTTCCCCCTCCGGCAGGGTCCCGGAACGGGCTCCCGAGAGGTTTTTGGTGGCTACAGAGGCTTGCGGCGGTGGAACTCCCGATCTATCTTGATTTTTAATGTTTTTAGGCACGAGGCATATATAGGCGAAAGAAGTCGGTCGGGGGTGCTCGAGGGGTCCACGAGACAGAGGCCATACTGTGAGGGGCGCCCTTATCTCCTGGGCTCCTCGAGGATCTTCCGACTTGATCTGCAAGCCTGTGATGATAATCTTCCCAACAATAACGCTGCCGAAGGTTTCATTCCGTTTGGACTCCGTTTGATATTCCTTTCCTTCGAAATACTAAAACAGGCAATATGGGCTGGGCCTCCGGTTAATAGGTTAGTCCCAAAAGTAATATAGAAGTGTATAATAAAGCCCTTAATCATTCAAAACAGGTAATATAATAGCATGGAACAATCAAAAATTATAGATACGTTGGAGACGTATCAAGCATCCCCAAGCTTAATTCCTGCTCGTCCTCGAGTAGGTAAATGATAAAAACAGAATTTTTTATGTGGAATGCTACCTAGCATGATTCTCAAAGTAATTTTCTTTATTGTGGCATGAATGTTCAGATCCAAATGATTCAAAATAAAAGTTCATATAGATAAAAGAAATAGTAACACTTCAAGCATACTAATCAAAGTAATCATGTCTTCTCAAAATAACATGGCAAAAGAAAGTTCATCCCTACAAAATCATATAGTTAGGCTATGCTTCATTTTCACACACAAAGATGTTCCCAACTTCTATACCCCGATGACAAGCCAAGCAATTGTTTCGTACTTAAATAATCTCAAACTTTTTCAACCTTCGCGCAATACATGAGTGTGAGCCATGGATATAGCACTATGGGTGGAATAGAATATGATGATTGGGGATTGTGTGGAGAAGACAAAAAGGATAAAGTCTCACATTGACGAGGATAATTAACGGGCTATGGAGATGCCCATCAATTGATGTCAACATGAGGAGTAGGGATTTCCATGCAACGGATGCACTAGAGCTATAAATGAATGCTCAACAAAAGAAAACTAGTGGGTGTGCATCCAACTTGTTGGCTCCACGAAGACCTAGGGCATTTGAGGAAGCCCATCGTAGGAATATACAAGCCAAGTTCTATAATGAAAATTCCCACTAGTATGAAAAAGACAACTTATGAGACTCACTATATGAAAAACATGGTTCTACTTTGAAGCACAATATATGAGAGTCACTACATGAAGGACAAGGTGCTACTTTGAAGCACAAGTGTGGAAAAAGAGATAGTAACATTGCCCTTTTTTATTTATTTTCTTTTTTTGGGCCTTTTTTTTATTTTGGCCTTTCTTCTTCTTTTTTTGGGCAATGCTCTAATAATGATGATCATCACACTTTCATTGATTACAACATATGAATTACAACTCGAAACTAGAACAAGATATGACTATATATGAATGCCTCCGGCGGTGTACCGGTATGGTGCAATGAGTCAAGAGTGACATGTATGAAAAATAATGCATGGTGGCTTTGCCACAAATACGATGTCAACTACATGATCATGCAATGGCAATATGACAAAAGTAAAGTATGTCATGATGATGATGAACGGAACGGTGGAAAGTTGCATGGCAATATATCTCGGAATGGCTATGGAAATGCCATAATAGGTAGGTATGGTGGCTGTTTTGAGGAAGATATAAGGAGGTTTATGTGTGATAGAGCGTATTGTATCACGGGGTTTGGATGCACCGGCGAAGTTTGCACCAACTCTCAAGGTGAGAAAGGGCAATGCACGGTACCGAAGAGGCTAGCAAAGGCGGAAAGGTAAAAGTGTGTATAATCCATGGACTCAACATTAGTCAAAAGAACTCATATACTTATTGCAAAAATTTAGAAGTCATCAAAAATCAAGCACTAGGCGCATCCTCCTAGGGGGATAGATTGGTAGGAAAAGACCATCGCTCGTCCCCGACCGCCACTCATAAGGATGCACAAGCTGTACACTTCATGTTTCAAATTTGTTACACAACTTTAACCATACGTGCATGCTATGGGACTTGCTAACTTCAACACAAGCATTCTTTAAATTCATAATCACCCAACTAGCATGACTTTAATATCACTACCTCCATATCTCAAAACAATTATCAAGTATCAAATTAGTCATAGCATCCAATTCACTTCCTATGATAGTTTTTATTCAAACAACCATGCTGTTTAAGACTCTCAAAATAATATAAGTGAAGCATGAGAGACTAGCAATTTCTACAAAATATAACCATCGTCGTGCTCTAAAAGATATAAGTGATGCACTAGAGCAAATGACAAACTACTCCGAAAGATATCAGTGAAGATCAATGAGTAGTCGATTATACAACTATGTGAAGACTCTCCCATATTTAATAATTTCAGATCTTGGTATTGTATTCAAACAGAAAGCAACGCAAAATAAAATGACATTTCACAGATAGCACAACTCATGTGAAGAAGCAAAAACTTAGGCTCAACCGATACTAACCGATAGTTGTTGAAGAAGAAAGGTGGGCTGCCTACTGGGGCATCCCCAAGCTTAGATGCTTGAGACTTCTTGAAATATTATCTTGGGGTTCCTTGGGAATCCCCAAGCTTGAATTTGGTGTCTCCTTAATTACTCTCATATCATGGTTTCTCTTTTTATCAAAAGCTTCATTTTCACAACAAACTCAACAAGAACTCGTGAGATAGGTTAGTACAAACCAATGCAAAAACTTATCATTTTCTACTGTAACAAATCACTAACATTATTATTCAACATTTCGTACTAAATGCCTCTGCATATTTAATACTCCTATCCTTAAATAGAATTATTAAACAAGCAAACATATGCAAACAATGCAAACATAACAGCAATCTGCCAAAACAGTACAGTCTGTAAAGAATGCAAGAGTATCAATACTTCCCTGACTCCAAAAATTATGAACTAAAATTCCCACTGTAATAAATTTATCAGAGCTCAATATTCAAAAGATTCAACATTATACCACTCTCTGACTTTTCTAGGGAATTTTTGCAACAGCGGTAAACTTTCTGTTTTCAAACAGCAACATGTATACTAGCAAAATAAGCATGGCAATGGCTATCCTTGACATTTTTATTGGAACTAAAGATGCAAAACATTATTCCAAATAACAGCAAGCAAAAACTAACAAGAGAAAATGACGCTCCAAGCAAAACACATATCATGTGGTGAATAAAAATATAGCTCCAAGTAAAGTTACCGATGAACGAAGACGAAAGAGGGGATGCCTTCCGGGGCATCCCCAAGCTTAGACGCTTGGTTATACTTGAATATTACCTTGGGGTACCTTGGGCATCCCCAAGCTTAGGCTCTTGCCACTCCTCATTCCATAGTCTATCGAATCTTTACCCAAAACTTGAAAACTTCACAACACAAAACTTAACAGAAAACTCGTGAGCTCCGTTAGCGAAAGAAAACAAAACACCACTTCAAGGTACTGTAATTAACTCATTCTTTATTTATATTGATGTTAAACCTACTGTATTCCAACTTCTCTATGGTTTATAAACTATTTTACTAGCCATAGAGTCATCAAAATAAGCAAACAACACACGAAAAACAGAATCTGTCAAAAACAGAACAGTCTGTAGTAATCGGTAACTAATGCAAACTTCTGGAACTCCAAAAATTCTAAAATAAATTTGTGGACCTGAGGAATTTGTCTAGTAATCATCTGCAAAAAGAATCAACTAAATAGCACTCTCCAGTAAAAAGTTGAAGCTAATCTCGTGAGCGCTAAAGTTCCTGTTTTTACAGCATGATCATAAAGACTTCACCCAAGTCTTCCCAACGGTTCTACTTGGCACAAACACTAATTAAAACATAAAACCACATCTAAACAGAAGCTATATGGATTATTTATTCCTAAACAGAACCAAAAAGCAAGAAACTAAAATAAAATTGGGTTGCCTCCTACAAGCGCTTAACGTTTAAAGCCCTAGCTAGGCATGATGATTTCAACGATGCTCATATAAGAGATAAGAATTGAAACATAAAGAGCGCATCATGAAGAATATGACTAGCACATTTAAGTCTAAACCACTTCCTATGCATAGGGTTTGTGAGCAAACAACTTATGGGAACAATAATCAACAAGCATAGGAGGGTAAAACAAGCATAGCTTCAAGATTTTCAACACATAGAGAGGAAACTTGACATTATTGCAATTCCTACAAGCATATATTCCTCCCTCATAATAATTTTCAGTAGCATCATGAATAAATTCAACAATATAACCAGCACCTAAAGCATTCTTTTCATGATCTACAAGCATAAAAAATTTACTACTCTCCACATAAGCAAATTTCTTCTCATGAATAGTAGTGGGAGTATCATAAGAGACTTGAACACTAAAAATTGTTTCCACATTAAAAGAGTAATGTTCAGAAAAAGGGTAATCATAATCATGACAAGATTTGTAAATATAATCATCACTACTTTTTATATCATAAGTTTCATCACAATAATCATCATAAGTAGCAACTTCGTTCTCATCATAATTGATTGAAACCTCTCCCAAGATAGTGGAATCACTAAATAAAGTTGACACTCTTCCAAATCCACTTTCATATTCATCACAATAAAATTCAACATCCTCCAAAATAGTGGGATCACTACTTCCTAAAGTTGACACTCTTCCGAACCCACTTTCATCAATATAATCATCATAGGTAGGAGGCATGCTATCATCATAACAACTTTGCATATCAAAACTTGGGGTGCTAAAAGTATCATCTTCATTAAAAATAGCATCCCCAAGCTTGGGACAAACATAAATTCCAGCAAATATATTCTCAAATATTTCATCCTCATCAAACATAGCTTCCCCAAGCTTGGGCCCTTTCATATCATAAGCATAATCACTCTCTTCATTAAAAATATGGATAGCACCAATAGTAAAGCAATTATCATCATCACAATGAGTAGTAGGGGCAACATCAATTGGAAGGGATACCTTTTTACCTTTGTTGCTCCTTCTTTTCTTTTTCTTCTTCACATTATGTGTGGGTTCAACCTTCCTCTTTGAGCTCTTTATTGATGAGATTGGTTGAATAAAAAGCTCCTCCTCGTTACCTGATTCATCATAAGAGATAATAGGAGGAGATTGGGAAGTCTCTTCCCTTTCATTAGTATTCTTTTCATCTTCTATTTGCTTCCTTTTCTTTAGGTAATTGGCAATATAAGGATTTTCAATGCAATTCACCGCACATAACATATAAATATCCTCTAGATCAAAATCAAGAAATCTATCAAGATTAAATTTTGGAATACCCTCGGTTATACGTTTCATTTCTTCATACCCCAAAAGAAGACTAAGCTCTTTATGATGCCCAAGGGTAATCAAGTTATCACAATTTTTGGACACGATTCGATCATGAAACAATTTGCATTGGAGATTTAAATGACCACGTTCATTGCAAAGTTCACAAGGGGCACGAAAAAATATTGAATCTTTCAGCACAATCATCAAGGCTTTCTTGCAAACCTTTAGTTTTTAAATACTTATGCCTCTTGCAATATATATTTTCTCTATTTGGTGTGTCCATGCAAATCCAATCTACTCCACAAAGATCAACATGCTTAGAAGAGACATTTTCATCATAACTAGTGCAATCATCATTAGTACTATGGATATTCAAAGAGTTCATACTGACAACATTGCAATCATGCTCATCATTCAAAGATTTAGTACCAAGCATTTTAATCCATTCTTCTTCTAGCAAATGAACACAATTTTCCTTTCCATCATACTCACGAAAGATATTAAAAAGGCGAAGCGTATGAGACAAACTCAACTCCATTTTTTGCAGTTTTCTTATATAAACTAAACTAGTGATAAAACAAGAAACAAAAGATTCGATTGCAAGATCTAAAGATATACATTCAAGCACTCACCTCCCCAGCAACGACGCCAGAAAAAAGCTTGATGTCTACTACACAACCTTCTTCTTGTAGACGTTGTTGGGCTGCCAAGTGCCTGCAGGTTTGTAGGACAGTAGCAAATTTCCCTCAAGTGGATGACCTAAGGTCTATCAATCCGTAGGGAGGCGAGGGATGAAGATGGTCTCTCTCAAACAACCCTGCAACCTAAATAACAAAGAGTCTCTTGTGTCCCCAACACACCCAATACAATGGTAAATTGTATAGGTGCACTAGTTAATGAAGAGATGGTGATACAAGTGTAATATGGATGGTAGATATAGGTTTTTGTAATCTGAAAATATAAAAACAGCAAGGTAACTAATGATAAAAGTGAGCGTAAATGGTATTGCAATGATAGGAAACAAGGCCTAGGGTTCATACTTTCACTAGTGCAAGTTCTCTCAACAATAATAACATAGATAGATCATATAACAATCCCTCAACATGAAACAAAGAGTCACTCCAAATACACTAATAGCGGAGAACAAACGAAGAGATTATGGTAGTGTACGAAACCACCTCAAAGTTATTCTTTGGATCGACCATTAAAGAGTTCGTACTAGAATAACACCTTAAGACACAAATCAACCAAAACCCTAATGTCACCTAGATACTCCATTGTCACCTCAAGTATTCGTGGGCATGATTCTACGATATGCATCACACAATCTCAGATTCATCCAACCAACACAAAGTACTTCAAAGAGTGCCCCAAAGTTTCTACCGGAGAGTCAAGAAAACGTGTGCCAACCCCTATGCATAGGTTCATGGCCAGAACCCGCAAGTTGGTCACCAAAACATACATCAAGTGGCATGTGATATCCCATTGTCACCACAGATAAACACGGCAAGACATACATCAAGTGTTCTCAAATCAAAGACTCAATCCAATAAGATAACTTCAAGAGGGAAACTCAACTCATCACAAGAGAGTAGAGGGGAGAAACATCATAAGATCCAACTACAATAGCAAAGCTCACGATACATTAAGATCGTGTGAAGTCGAGAACACGAGAGAGAGAGATCAAAGCTACTGGTACATACCCTTAGCCCCGAGGGTGAACTACTCCCTCCTCGTCATGGAGAGCGCCGGGATGATGAAGATGGCCACCGGTGATGGGTTCCCCGGCAGGTGCTTGGGAACGGGCTCCCGAGAGGTTTTGTGGCTCTGAGAGGCTTGCGGCGGCGGAACTCCCGATCTATCTTGATTTTTAATGTTTTTAGGTACGTAGGCATATATAGGTGAAAGAAGTCGGTCGGGGGGTGCTCGAGGGGTCCACGAGACAGAGGCCAGCCTGTAAGGGGCGCCCCTGCCTCCTGGGCTCCTCGAGGATCTTGACTTGATCTCCAAGCCTCAGGGATGATAATCTTCCCAAAAATAACGCTGCCGAAGGTTTCATTCCGTCTGGACTCCGTTTGATATTCCTTTCCTTGAAATCTTTGAAACAGGCAATAAAACAGCAATATGGGCTGGGCCTCCGGTTAATAGGTTAGTCCCAAAAGTAATATAGAAGTGTATAATAAAGCCCATAATCATTTAAAACAGGTAATATAATAGCATGAAACAATCAAAAATTATAGATACGTTGGAGATGTATCAGAGGCGTGCGCGTGACCGCGTCAGGGCAGGAGAGGGAGAGCGAGCGGGAGGAGTCCATGGAGCGTGGACCAGCATAGCGACCGGCATGAGAGGAGAGGATGATGCAGCAAAGTAGCGTAAGTATTTCCCTCAGTTTTTGAGAACCAAGGTATCAATCCGATGGGAGGCCACGCACAAGTCCCTCGTGCACTGCACAAAACGATAGCTACTCGCAACCAACGCGATTAGGGGTTGTCAATCCCTTCACGGTCACTTCACGAGAGTGAGATCCGATAGAGATGATAATTAATATTTTTGGTATTTTTTGGTATAGAGATGCAAAGTAAAAAGTAAAAGGCAAAGTAAAAACAAAGCAAGTATAAAAGTGATGGAGATTGGTATGATGAGAATAGACTGGGGCCATAGGTTTCACTAGTGGCTTCTCTCAAGAGCATAGGTATTCTACGGTGGGTGAACAAATTACAGTTGAGCAATTGATGTAATTGAGCATAGTTATGAGTATATCTAGGTATGATCATGTATATAGGCATCATGTCCATGACAAGTAGATCAAACGACTCTGCATCTACTACTATTACTCTACTCATCGACCGCTATCCAAAGATGCATCTAGAGTATTAAGTTAAAAATGAGTAACGCCTTAAGCAAGATGACATGATGTAGAGGGATAAATTCATGCAATATGATAAAATCCCATCTTGTTATCCTCGATGGCAACAATACAATACGTGTCTTGCAACCCTTTACATCCTTTGGGTAAGGACACCGCAAGATCGAACCCAAAGCTAAGCACTTCTCCCATTGCAAGAACTACCAATCTAGTTGGCCAAACCAAACGGATAATTCGAAGAGACTTGCAAAGATAACTCAATCACACATAAAATAATTCAGAGAAGATTCAAATATTATTCATAGATAAGCTGGATCATAAACCCACAATTCATCGGTCTCAACAAACACACCGCAAAAAGAAGATTACATCGAATAGATCTCCACGAGAGAGGGGGAGAACATTGTATTGAGATCCAAAAAGAGAGAAGAAGCCATCTAGCTACTAACTATGGACCCAAGGTCTGAGGTAAACTACTCACACTTCATCGGAGGGCTATGGTGATGATGTAGAAGCCCTCCGTGGTGGATGCCCCCCTCGTGAACTCCGAACAGGCCCCAAGATGGGATCTCGTGGATCTGAGAAGTTGCGGCGGTGGAATTAGGTTTTTGGCTCCGTATTTGATCTGTCGGGGGTACGTAGGTATATATAGGAGGAAGGAGTACGTCGGTGGAGCAACAGGGGGCCCACGAGGCAGGGGGCGCGCCCAGGGGGGCGCCCCCCACCCTCGTGACCGACTCTTTTGTTCCTTGGAGTAGGGTCCAAGTCCCCTGGATCACGTTCGGTGAGAAAATCACGTTCCCGAAGGTTTCACTCTGTTTGGACTCTGTTTGATATTCTGTTTCTTTGAAACACTAAAATAGGCAAAAAAAACAACAATTCTGGGTTGGGCCTCCGGTTAATAGGTTAGTCCCAAAAATAATATAAAAGTGGAAAATAAAGCCCAATATAGTCCAAAACAGTAGATAAAGTAGCATGGAACAATCAAAAATTACAGATACGTTGGAGACGTATCAGGCATCCCCAAGATTAATTCCTGCTCGTCCTCGAGTAGGTAAATGATAAAAAGAGAATTTTTGATGCGGAGTGATACTTTGGCATAATTTCAATGTAAATCTTCTTAATTATGGTATGGATATTAAGATCCGAATGAATACAAAATAAAAGTTCATATTGATAAAAGAAATAGTAATACTTCAAGCATACTAATCAAAGTAATCATGTCTTATCAAAATAGCATGGCAAAAGAAAGTTCATCCCTACAAGGTCATATAGTTAGGCTATGCTTCATTTTCGTCACACAAAGATGTTCCCAACTTCTATACCCCGATGACAAGCCAAGCAATTGTTTCATACTTAAATAATCTCACACTTTTTCAACCTTCACGCAATACATGAGCGTGAGCCATGGATATAGCACTATGGGTGGAATAGAATATAATGAAGGGGATTGTGTGGAGAAGACAAAAAGGAGAAAGTCTCACATTGACGAGGATAATCAACGGGCTATGGAGATGCCCATCAATTGATGTCAACATGAGGAGTAGGGATTGCCATGCAACGGATGCACCAGAGCTATAAATGAATGCTCAACAAAAGAAAACTAGTGGGTGTGCATCCAACTTGCTTGCTCATGAAGACCTAGGGCATTTGAGCAAGCCCATCATAGGAATATACAAGCCAAGTTCTATAATGAAAAATTCCCGCTAGTATGAAAAAGACAACTTATGAGACTCACTATATGAAAAACATGGTGCTACTTTGAAGCACAAGTGTGGAAAAAGAGATAGTAACATTGCCCTTTTTTTTGGGCCTTTCTTTTTTTTCTTTTTTCTTTTTGGCCTTTCTATTTTTTTATTTTTTTTCTTTGTGCAATGCTCTAATAATGATGATCATCACACTTCTATTGATTACAACATAATGATTACAACTCGAAACTAGAACAAGATATGACTCTATATGAATGCCTCCGGCGGTGTACCGGGATGGTGCAATGAATCAAGAGTGACATGTATGAAAAATCATGGTGGCTTTGCCACAAATACGATGTCAACTACATGATCATGCAATGGCAATATGACAAAAGTAAAGTACGTCATGATGATGATGAACGGAACGGTGGAAAGTTGCATGGCAATATATCTCGGAATGGCTATGGAAATGCCATAATAGGTAGGTATGGTGGCTGTTTTGAGGAACATATAAGGAGGTTTATGTGTGACGAGCGTATCGTATCACGGGGTTTGGATGCACCCGTGAAGTTTGCACCAACTCTCAATGTGAGAAAGGGCAATGCACGGCATCAAGAGGCTAGCAATGGTGGAAAGGTAAAAGTGCGTATAATCCATGGACTCAACATTAGTCAAAAGAACTCATATACTTATTGCAAAAATTTAGAAGTCATAAAAAATCAAGTAGTACGTGCATGCTCCTACGGGGATAGATTGGTAGGAAAAGACCATCGCTCGTCCCCAACCGCCACTCATAAGGATGCACAAGCCAGGTACACTTCATGTTTCAAATTTGTTACACAACTTTAACCATACGTGCATGCTACGGGATTTGCTAACTTCGACACAAGCATTCTTTAAATTCATAATCACTCAACTAGCATGACTTTAATATTACCACCTCCATATCTCAAAACAATTATCAAGTATCAAACTTTTCTTAGTATCCAACGCACTCAAAAGAAATTTTCACATATCTTGATACCAAGTATATTAATTTTAAGCAAATTACCATGCTATTAATAACTCTCAAAATAATCTAAGTGAAGCATGAGAGATCAATAGTTTCTTTAAAACAAATCCACCACCGTGCTCTAAAAGATCTAAGTGAAGCACTAGAGCAAAAATTATCAAGCTCAAAAAGATATAAGTGAAGCACTATGAGCAAAACTATCAAGCTCAAAAGATATAAGTGAAGCACTATGAG
This sequence comes from Aegilops bicornis, assembly GCA_021605145.1. Taxonomy (NCBI): domain Eukaryota; kingdom Viridiplantae; phylum Streptophyta; class Magnoliopsida; order Poales; family Poaceae; genus Aegilops; species Aegilops bicornis. The sequence goes on along the minus strand of JAHIAL010000023.1, from coordinate 2,342,144 downwards.
CATTCTATCAAATTCCAATTCATGTATGGATCTCTCAAAAGGTGTGTACAGCAAGGATGATCGTGGCAAACTAACAATCAAAGACGCAAATAATACAAGACGCTCCAAGCAAAACACTTATCATGTGGTGAATAAAAATATAGCTCCAAGTAAATTACCGATGGAAGTAGACGAAAGAGGGGATGCCCCGGTGGAAGTAGACGAAAGAGGGGATGCCTTCCGGGGCATCCCCAAGCTTTGACTTTTTGGTGTCCTTGGATTATCTTGGGGGTGCCATGGGCATCCCCAAGCTTAGGCTCTTGCCACTCCTTGTTCCATAATCCATCAAAAGAATTCACCCAAAACTTGAAAACTTCACAACACAAAACTCAATAGAAATCTCGTGAGCTCCTTTAGAGAAAGAAAACAAAAGACTACTTTAAGGTACTGTAATGAACTCATTCTTTATTTATATTGGTGTTGATCCTACTGTATTCCAACTTCTCTATGGATTGTAAACTATTTTACTAGCCATAGATTCATCAAAATAAGCAAACAACACACGCAAAACAGAATCTGTCAAAAATAGAACAGTCTGTAGTAATCTGTAACTAATGCAAACTTCTGAAACTCAAAAACATATACCAAAATTAGACGACCTATACAATTTGTTTATTGATCAGCAGCAATTGGAATCAGTATTTTATCACGTTCTGGTGATTTTTAATAATTCGGGCACTAAGTGCAAAGTTTCTGGAAATTACAGCAAGATCAAATAACTATCATCCAAGAAGATCCAATAGGTCTAACTTGGCACAAACACTAATTAAAACATAAAACCACATCTAAACAGAGGCTAGATGGATTATTTATTACTAAGCACCAAGGAAAAATATTGGGTTGTCTCCCAACAAGCACTTTTCTTTAAAGCCTTTTTAGCTAGGCATTGAGTTTCAATGATGCTCACAAGAAGGACAAGAATTGAGGCACAAAGAGAGCATCATAAAACATGTGACAAACACACTTAAGTCTAACATACTTCCTATGCATAGGCATATTATAGGCAAACAAATTATCGTAGCAAGCAAAAACTAGCATATGCAAGGAAGCGGAAAGGAACAATAGCAATCTCAACATAACGAGAGGTAATTTAGTAACATGAAAATTTCTATAACCATATTTTCCTCTCTCATAATAATTACATGTAGGATCATAGGCAAATTCAACAAAATAGCTATCACAAAGTATATTCTAAACACGATCCACATGCAGGCAAAGTTGATACTCTTCCAAAATAGTGGGATTATCATTAACTAAAGTCATGACCTTTCCAAACCCACTTTTATCAAAAACTTCATAAGATTGAACATTCTCCAAATATGTGGGATCTAAAGTTGACATTCTTCCAAACCCACTTTCAATATTTTTGCAAACACTATTATCAATCTCATATGCATCATGGGGCTTAAATAAATTTTCAAGATCATAAGAAGAATCACCCCAATCATGATCATTGCAACAAGTAGTAGACATAGCAAAAACTAGCATCCCCAAGCTTAGGGTTTTGCATATTATTAGCAAATTGACATCAAGAGATCCTATAGTAAAATCATTGCAATCATGCTTTTCGTCGAAGGAACTAACAAGTATGGGTGCAATAGCAACGATCTCATGTTTAACATAAGGAACTATAGCAAATTCATCTTCATAAATATTGGCATCATGGCCACAAGAATAGCAAGCATCATGTTCATCAAGGGATATTTCAATCAAATCATCGGAATCATCATTATCTATAGATTCATGAATATCATTATTTCCTTCCAAAGCAACGGTCATTCTCTCAATAAATTCTTTGACATAGACATTATGAGCATAGTTTTCATAGCAATATTTAAGTATGTCAAAATTTTCAGATTCAGTAGAGAGTAATATCATACTTTTCAATCAAAGAAGCAACTTCATAAGCACCCTTAAAAGCAACAAATTCTTCAATTTGTTCGATATCATAGTAACTATAAACACCCTTTGCCTAAGAAGATAAGATTTCATTTTCATTAAACTCACATAGGTAAGGAAGGTGTTTTTTTAGGGTTCTTAGAGCAACAAGTAAAATCATAAATTTCACAAAGATTCCAAGCATAACACAACAATCTGTTTATTTGACTCCATAAGAGTTTCCCTTTTTCAGACAAACGGTGACGCACAAAATGAGCATGCATAAGTTTCCGGTTAATAGGTTAGTCCCAAAAGTAATATAGAAGTGTATAATAAAGCCCATAATCATTCAAAACAGGTAATATAATAGCATGGAACAATCAAAAATTATAGATACGTTGGAGATGTATCAGAGGCGTGCGCGTGACCGCGTCAGGGCAGGAGAGGGAGAGCGAGGGGGAGGAGTCCATGGAGCGTGGACCAGCATAGCGACCGGCATGAGAGGAGAGGATGATGCAGCAAAGTAGCGTAAGTATTTCCCTCAGTTTTTGAGAACCAAGGTATCAATCCAGTAGGAGGCCACGCACAAGTCCCTCGTACTTGCACAAAACGATAGCTACTCGCAACCAACGCGATTAGGGGTTGTCAATCCCTTCACGGTCACTTATGAGAGTGAGATCTGATAGAGATGATAAATAATATTTTTGGTATTTTTGGTATAGAGATGCAAAGTAAAAAGTAAAAGGCAAAAGTAAAAACAAAGCAAGTATAAAAGTGATGGAGATTGGTATGATGAGAATAGACCCGGGGCCATAGGTTTCACTAGTGGCTTCTCTCAAGAGCATAGGTATTCTACGGTGGGTGAACAAATTCTTGTTGAGCAATTGATGTAATTGAGCATAATTATGAGTATATCTAGGTATGATCATGTATATAGGCATCACGTCCATGACAAGTAGATCGAAGCGATTACGCATCTACTACTATTACTCCACTCATCGACCGCTATCCAGCATGCATCTAGAGTATTAAGTTAAAAGCAGTAACGCCTTAAGCAAGATGACATGATGTAGAGGGATAAATTCATGCAATATGATAAAAACCCCATCTTGTTATCCTCGATGGCAACAATACAATACGTGCCTTGAAACCCTTTACATCCTTTGGGTAAGGACACCGCAAAGATCCAACCCAAAGCTAAGCACTTCTCCCATTGCAAGAACTACCAATCTAGTTGGCCAAACCAAACGGATAATTCGAAGAGACTTGCAAAGATAACTCAATCACACATAAAAGAATTCAGAGAAGATTCAAATATAATTCATAGATAAGCTGGATCATAAACCCACAATTCATCGGTCTCAACAGGGTCCCCTCAGGTGAGAGAAGAAGTACTCTGCCCCCTCAGGGTGCCAGAGCTCATCAGGGTAGTCGAACGCCTCGATCTCTGCCATATGAATGAAGATGGCAGTGGATCTATTGTCTGCGTGTTCAGGCCGTTCGAAGAAGAGGGTGTTGCCCTCGTGGTGGATGGGGACGTGGCCAGTGGCCGCGAGGCGCTCCTCTGCGTTGGCAAAGGAGAGGCGCGCGGCGCCGCATGCGGAGGAGGTGAGACCGAAGGTAGGGTTGTTGCGGTGGCGTGCGATAGCCTGGCGGATGAACCGGAAGGGGTTGTGCATGGGAGTGGCTAGGTGAACGTAGGCTAGGTTATCAACCTGGCGAACCAGGCAGCTTGGAGGGACTAGGAGGGGGATGTGCAGCTCCGGGGGAGAGAAGCACGAGGCCGATGTGGGTGTAGTGGCGGGTGAGGGTGGGTGAGGAGTGGCGAAGGATGGCACTGGCGGCGAGGAAGAGGAGGTGTGTGGCCCGAAGATGGGCGGGAGGCGGAATGGTGGCAGATCGGAGGTGATGACGCAGTGGGAGCCGAACGGATCGGCGCTCCGTCGGAACGCCTGGAGCCCGCCGATGAGTCAGCGGTGTGGGTGCGGTCGTGTAATGCGCCATCGGGCTGCATGGCGGACGCACAAAGGCAGGGTTAGTATCCGGGGAAGGGGGCATAGTAGGGAAATAAGGAAGGAATCGAATGGCCTTGCACCTGAAGCTCCGGTGGCCAGAGCACCAGCAGCGAGAGCAGCGGACGGGGTCGCGACAGTCGTCGACGTTGTGGTCAGAAGCAAGGCACCGGAAGCACCGAGCCTTCTTCTTGCGGGTGTAGTGGTGGTGGATGTGCTTGGGGCTAGCCATCGAAGGAGGATGTGATTTATAGGCCGGAGGGGCCGATGGGTTGGAGGAGGGAGATGCAGAGACCCGAGGAGGGGGACTGAGCAAAACCTCCCGGTAGCTGCGCTTGGTCCTGCAGCGGCGTGGAGATCGAAGAGCTCGCAGGGATGGAAGTAGTGGCAGTGGCGTGGCCTTTGTTAATGGCGATCTCGGGATGGAGCTGAGGGGACGGGGCGGAGAGTAGGTTGACGGAGGTAGGGGAGGTAGGTGGTAGAGTAGACGTGATGATGGGCGCATGCGTGTGCATGCAAGCGTTGGATATATCATGCGGTGAGGGTGGACGGGTGGTGGCATGAGGTCCCACTGATTCAGTGATAGTAGGGTTTGATTTAGCGTGCACAGCGGCATCTGGGGGATCGAGCAGGCCGCACAGCCGACCGAAGGGCGGCTGTGGCGACTCAGGTGGGTCCGTGCGGGCAGTGGGATGCGATGGGTAGCGATGGAGCGCGCCGTTCAAAGCCGTATCGTTTAAAAAACCAGGTTGGTCGATGGAGGGTACAGAGCAGCCATCGCCATGGTCTTGTTTTCTTTCTGAAGCGAGGATGCAGCGAGACGTGACGGGAGGGGCCGAGGGGGATGAGAGGCACACGTGTCTGATGCCATCGAGTGCATTGTGGTCAATCGAGGCATTGCCAGGGGAATCCGCGCGTGGAACAGTGCGGTGTATCTCTGTGGACAGATGAGGGAGATTTTGTGTGAGTAGTTTAGTCGATGGGTGCGGTCCAAGCAAGGACGTGGGGTGGTTAGGCAGGACGAGAGCATTTGAGTCAATCGTGTCCGGTTCAAACATAACTGGCAGCGGTACCGATCGCACTGTGTGTGATGCTTGGTCAAAGGAGTCAAAGAGGTGAAGTTCAAAATTTGAAAATTGTATGGGAGCACGACGGAGGACTTCTGTTCTTACATTGACCGAGTACACATGCACTAGGAACAAGTTTGGGGCAAGCGTGACCGCGTGGAAGACACGTTGGAAAGAAAACTGGTGGTCTAATGCATTATTAATCAGGGTTTCATTTATGACATCTTGACTTAGAGCGAAAAACTACCCATATTGGCGTGGTGGGTTCATGAGTTAAACATGTGATGGGTGTGGTGACAAGGCAGTGGTACGTTGAGAAAATTAGCTTATTGAACGAAATGCCAGGCCGGAACAGTCGTACCTTTGCATGTGATCGCGGTGGGTCGAGCGCTGTGGGAGCCGCAGGAGAAACAGGAGGCAGCCGACTGTTGACGATGGCAGGTCCCAGCTGCATGGATGACATGCACGGGAGGGAGCGTGGGGGCTCGTCGACGACGATGCGAGACGGCACCGCCGCAGGCAGAAGCGGCGATGGCGGTCGGTCCGCCGGCAAGGCCAGCGTGTCTTGTGGCGCGACGGTGATGGTGGCAAACATGCGGGGAGCCACAACAGGGGAGCATGCCGCCATGAGCGTGGCGACGTGATTAGAGGATACCGGCGCAGTGAAAGCTGCGTTTGATATTCGCTCAACGGAGATGGAGCGCGCCTCTCCACCAAAGCAGAACGAGAGGAGCGTGGCCACCAGAGTGTTGTCAACCGTAAAGTCGGCTTTGTGAACGAAGAAGATGATTTTTGTTGGCGGAGCGGAGGTGAGTGGCGTTATGAAAACGTTGGACGAGAACAGATCAAGGATGTTGCGTGCAAAGTCAACACCGGGCGATGGGAGGAACCCCAGCTGGGAGCGTAGGAATGCGTCGGCGTGGCCAAAACGATCTCCAATGTGGAATTTTGGCTTTTCGTAGATGGGTGGCTGGTGTGTGAGAAAGGGCGGCGGTGGGAAAGGAAGAAACTTGACGAAATGAGTGGTGGCGACGAGGATGGGTTTGGCGATGAGAGCTTGAACGATGCGCATGTCAGAGACCGAAATGCGAAAGAGCTTCTCTTGGAGTCGAGTAGCCTGGAAGGCGGGAGCGTTGCCACCCAGGCATGCTTGCATGAGGACGGCCACAAGCTCCTCGTCGAGGTCGAGCGAGGAGTGGTGGACATGCACGAAGAGGAAGCATGGAGGCTCGTGGCGGCGCGGGTTGATATGCTTGGAGAGGCAGCGCCATACCTGGGCTTGGAAGTCGTCGCCCATGGCGTCTCCAACACCGAGGGCGGCATGCAGGGCCTTGGCAGTGGGGGAATCCTTCCATGCAATGGGGTCATGGAAGGTGGCTGACGCCGGAGACTGGAGGAGGGAGGCGGCGGCCGGAGTAGGTGTGAGGGACGTGGATGGGGCAGGGGCACCGGAGGGGAGCGGGAGGGAGAGGAGAGCCATCTTTCTGCAAATACAAACAACTTTCTTGTAGTCTAGTAGTCTTTTCAACAGGCAAGAGTACATTTTTTTTTAGAGAAAAGGCGTTAGCCCGACTTTATAGATAAAGCCACCAGGCAGAGTTATACCACCAGTACCACACACCACACAAGTTTAACGGCCAAAGGACATAAGTAACATTACAAGGCCTCCCGACCTAACATGGCACGCATGAGCCGATAAAACATTAGAACGCCAAATAGGGAATTAGGAAGCCGTCCTCGAAGAGCGCTTGAAGCAGGGAGGACGCCAGAGATTTCATTTTGGATAGCATGACGTCGAGCGCTGAAGGTCCCCTTCCTTAGTCAATGATCTCCACTGCTGCAAAAAGACATTGGCTTTAAATAAGCAATCGACGGTGGTTAAGCGGAAAAATGTGTTCAATCGAGAACTTGTTCCTAGTAGTCCACAGCGACCAACCGATCGCAGCCCAGCCCACTAAGAAGACCCTCTTGGACTGGCCTGATAAGGAGTTAGTATATTGCCTCAGGTCGTCAAAGAAGGAGGGAGTCCAATTAACATGAAGCCAAAGCCTGATACAACTCCACATGAATTTAGCTAAGGAGCAATGGAAGAAAATATGCTCAGTGTTCTCGAGAGCCTCACATAGCACGCACCTATCAGTGAGTACATTATAATTAAGCAGACTGACCGGATCTACATATATATTCTGGATGTGGCCGACTAATTAATAGTTGGTTGTCGAAATCAAATTACCCGCATCTTTCTTTTGCTCTGGCTATGTGGATGCTGCTGCTCTTTGAGAGATGTGTTTTTAATCTATCTATCCGGTCCTAACTAATGCACATAATAAACACATGAACAGAGGCTGGTGCTTTTTTTTTACCAAGGATATCCGCCAGCGATTCACGTGCTTTTTCATCAGACACTGCGCATCAATCGGAAGACATGGTGAAAAACTGCATGCCGCGGGTGTGGGATTTAGAAAATTTCAGATGTACGCAGCTTAATTAATCATACGTACCTTTTGTTTCATCCACAGGATCAATGAGGTAGCTACAAAAGGTAGGGAATGTTCTATCTCAAAAAAAAAAAAAGGTAGGGAATGTTCAGATGTGGGCAAAAACCGATTACCTCTAGTGAACACTATTACTATTCCCTCCAATCCATATTAACTGTCGGTGATTTAGTACGTTGTGAATTACCTCTTCATGGCCCTGATGATAGCTTTTGGTCGCGGCCGGGACCGGGAGCCTTGCTTCTTCTTCACGTGAGGCCTCCCTCGGGACAAACTATATGAAGGAAGATCAACTAGAAGCAACATTAGCATACTGGCTGATTACTACGACTGAAGCCGATCGAGAATTCTCTGTCTAAGCGGTCGGGGGTAATGAGATTTGGGGGATGCATTAGCATTACCCGGGAGGAGCAACGGGAAGTAGCTGGTGCGGCGCGGCGGCCGGCAGTGAGATGCGGCCCTGCAGCTCCGGGGTGGCGGTGGCCAACCTCCAGACAACAAACGATGCTTTGCTCCTCACCCTCTTCCAGTTCATGTCGGCCCTGCGTGCTCGCGCGCGTGCGGTTATGAATGAATGCTATTTGAGGATGCCTACGACGACGTGCACCGGTGGGTTGATCGGGTACCTGATGTGGGGGAAGCCGAGTACGAGGAAAGTGATGGAGCGGACCCTGAGCTCGCCGTGGCCGACGTCTCGGCTATGGCACAGCTCGAAGTAGCAGCCGGGCAGGGCGTCCATGTCGACGTGGCCGGCGACGGCGTCGGCGAAGCGGCGGTGCGTGACGAGGAAGTCACGGAGGAGATAATTGAAATGATTTCAAAGATAATTGAAATATTTAAAACAAAATATATTTCAAATATATGCAAAATTGATCTTGTTTTCAAGGTCTTGTCACCATGAATTCAAATATAATTTTTTTTTCAATATTGGACATTTGATTCAAAAGATATGAATCATTGAAAATATGGGGATGAAAATAAAATGCATGTTATATGTATGGCCTGAGAGAATGCAGGCATGCATGCACAGTTCTTTCTACCCAACTCTCTTTCTTCTGTAAAAAGCTGACTTCATCTGACACTAGTACATGTATTACTATCAGCGTGTTTGGTTCGATGGAATTGAAGAGAGGGAATGGGAGTTTGAGGCTTAGAGAGTTTTACACCTTTGTTTGTTTAGGTGGAATGGGAATTCAACAGGGAAGTGGAAAGGGAATTCACGTGTAAAAGTCTCACATATCTATTACCTGGGGGAAGGCTGGTAATTGAGATGGGGAAAGGGAATTAGAGTTAAACTTCCATTCCCCTTCCGTTAGTTTGCCAAACAGGCTGTATGTATATTCTATATCCGGAAATAGAATATAAAAGCTGCACGAATCTTGACAAAAACGACCAACGACGGATGCGGCTCCGGTACATCCTGCCTCGGGTAAAACAACTTAGTCGCATGTGCACGCCCGTCCTCCGCGTCACCCTGGCCGGTTTCATGCATGTACAAGTTGACGTTAGGAACCAATGAAGTAAGGAATGATTTAGTTGCCTGTTGAGGTCGGTCGGTCGGTGGCCTGATTGATTACTCGGCGTAGGCGCCGTGGAAGCCTTGGTCCCGGAGGAAGACGAGGAGCCGCCGGTGCCGGAGCCGCGCCACGCAGGGGTACTCCAGCGAGCCTCGGCAGTGGAGGAATCCATCGCGAGGACGACGCAGGCAGCGCTGGCGGTTTGGGGTTGGGGTTGGGACACGGAAGGATTATTATAGGGAGGAAATGATATGTGCTCCCTAATATGGACAGCGGCCGGATGCGGAGCCCGCTCCATTTTTCTATCGCGCTTCTCCCCGCCGTTTTGGTTTCCGCCATGTTTCGCTCTGTTTCCGCCCTCTCTCGGCCGTTTTTCCGCCTTTCTCGGAGGATGATCTCGCTCGTAGATTTTCACCGCCTAGGTGGATTTTGCACAAGTTGGACTAGTAGACCCAGTTTCAGGCGGCAGAAAACACACTGGGCCCGCCAAGTTCTGCTTTTACTTCGTGTCGGGAAAGTGAATTATCGAATCGGGTCAGCTCGGTTCGGATTTTCGAAATTTCACAGCCCGGCCACATGCCCACATATGAAGAGGAGCTTTTTTTTAAAGAGAGAAAAAGCATACCCCAACTTATAAAGCCGGTTCCACAAAAACGAAGATAAACAAACATACAAGAAGATAAAAGAGTCCAGACCAACAACCAGTATCAGACATACAAGCCCAAGAAACGGACCAAACTAGGCACACATGCCAACAATCTACTCCTACAACTGCTGGGGACGACGAGATTAAATCTGGGCCTCACGCCTTGGAGCCGACAGAGAAGAAGTAGTCGTCCGAACTTTGAAAATCAGCCCCAGCGCATCACGGTCTGCAACCTTAGTCAATGATTTTTACTGCTGCAAGAAGACACACATTTTAAAAAAAAAATCAGTAGGCTTGTTAGGGAATACAAGTTCAATCGTGAACTTGTTTCTAGTAGTCCACAGTGCCCAACACAAAGCAGCAAATCCCATCCAGAAAACCCTATTGGTTTGGCCCCAAAGAGAGAGAACGGAGCTCCGCGAAAGAGTTGGGGGCCCAGGCCACGCCGTATGGTGGAAGCCAAGCACGAGGAAGGTGATGGAGCGGACCCTCAGCTCGCTATGGACGACATCTCTGTTATGGCACATCTCAAAGTAGGAGCCGGGCAGGTCGACATGGCGTCGATGAAGCGGGGGTGCGTCACGAGGAAACCGGGAAGTCTTCGTGCACTTGACCCTAAGGACTAACGTCCTTGAAGGCGCAATTGTCACGGTTAAACCCTTACATAGATATATGAAACACCTAACACCAAATCTCGTCACATGATGAGAAACCCTAACATCACCATTCTAAGGAGACGACAAGAATCTACGCCGAAGCTCCGTCGACTACATCCAAACAGACAAATTTGAGCGGGATCGAAGCCAAAAAGACAAAGAAGAAGAAGAAGCGTTGCCATCCACCCGAGTGTCGCGCCTGTTAGGACTATAAACCATAATCTAAACTACTAACCGAACCGGGGGCACCAGGATTTCCCTCCCGCCATCAGCCGCCGGAGCGGCAGGCAGAGGGGAAGCGAATCCATAGGCTCCTCGGTAAAGTTTGGAGGGAAGAATTTACCCTAACTACAAGGGACACTAGTAGAAAACAGGGCTTTGGTCCAGGGCAATATTCACATTAGTCCCGGTTCAGTCACGAACCGGGACTAATGTGAGCATTGGTCCCGTTCGTGCGGCTAAGGCATTAGTCCCGGTTCACTGAGCCCTTTAGTCCCGGTTTAAGACACTAACCGGGACTAAAGGTGTGATGCCTTTAGTCGGTTCGTGCCTCAAACCGGGACTAAAGATTAGACCTTAGTCCCGGTTTGAGACACGAACCGGTACTAATGGTTGAGACCTTTAGTCCCGGTTCGTGCTACGAACCGGTACTAAAGGTCCCATTTTCAAACTCTACCCCTGGATCGCCTTTTCAGTTTAAAAAAAAAGAAAAAGAAAATGATGGAAATGTCAAAAATAAAAGAAAATAAGTTTCCCATGTGATATGTGGTCTAGTTGTTGGGAAAATTTGCAAATGTGAATTTCGACTTTATTTGCAAAATCTCTCCGGAATTTGTAAAATGGGCATAACTTTTGCATACTAACTTTCGGATGAAAAAGTTTTTATATGAAAAATCATCTACTCGAAAAGTTACATCCGAATTTAACCGGGGAAACCCCGTTAAACATTTTCAAAATCCTCAAAAACTTAACAGAAAAAAGTTACGGGGCTTTTAAGATCTGGAGGCAAAAAAATTCAAAAAAATTCAAACTTACTAGTTTCAAGAAGTATTAGTGTTACTAAATAATTATTCAAGAATATTAGTGTTACTAAATAATTATTTCAGTTTTTTTGAATTTTGGTCAAATCTGGTCAAACTAATTATTCAAGAAATATTACTGTTACTAAATATTAGTGTTATTTTTTAGAACAATAGTTTCAAACTCGAACAGTGAAATGTGTGACTTCATGCTCAAGCTAAATTCCTGAGGTTAATAGGATTGACATCTTACTATTGTTAGGAAAACAACAAGTGCAGACTTGAGAACGAGGGAGAATAGAACCCGGAAGTTAAGCGTGCTCAGGCTGGAGTAGTGAGATGGGTGACCGTCCGGGAAGGTAGATGATGAAGGTTGATTAGAGGTTAAATTGAGCAGTGATGAGGGGTGAGGGATGATTAGAGATGAGAGGTTAAAATAATTCAGAAATTTGAAAATAAAAAAAATCCCAAAAAAATTAAAAAAAAATCATAAAATTTTCTTTAGTACCGGTTGGTGTTACCAACTAGGACTAAAGGTGGACCTCCAGGCAGCGGCCACGTGGAGAGCCTTTAGTCCCGGTTCTAGAGCATCTTCTTGGAGAGTATCTGGACTTGATTGTGCAACACACTTATCATGTACGACGACTTTCCGACTGTCTATTACAACAAGTTTTACTCAGCTCTGGCAAGGGATGGGCGGTGACGGTAGCGCGCCTTCGGCTCGCATCAGTATTTGTAGTCGTCGCTAGATGATCGACGGATTTGGATGTAATTTTTATTATTTCAGATGTTCTTTGTACTAGCAAGATTGAAGATGAATAGATAAAAAATTCTGGCAAGAATTTTTTTCTAGCAGTGGTGAGTTACTGCCATCTGCTCGTCAATGGACTCCAATGCCTGAAGGTGTCCACGCATTTAAAAAACATATAATTACAAGTACTCTCTCCGTCCGGGTTTATTGAGCCCGTGAGCAAAAACATCATGTCCGTTTTTATTAGATCCGCTTTGAAAATCATGTACCCTTTCCCTTCGAATTAACTGCTAAGCGATGATTTCTAGACGCTAAACTTCAGAATCTGCGCCACGCATGCAACCCTCCAGGCGCGTGAGCAGGCATGCATGCTGGTCATTGGTGGAGGCCGATGGGATGGTGGCTGCATCCATGCGCCAGTAATAACTAGTGTGCAAAACGAAGCATAACCAAGCCTCTATTCTAGGCAAGGTTTTTGCCGTGAGGTTTAGAGGGTGTTTGGATCACTAGAGACTAGAGACTAGAGACTAGTAGTAGTCACCTTTAGTCAGTAAACCTCCAAACATCCCTGATTAGTGGGTGACTAAAACTAGTTTAGTCCCTAGTCACCCCACCCATAACTTTTACTGACTAGAGACTAGTAGTAGTCACCTTTAGTCAAGAAACCTCCAAACACCCTCGACTTTTCTTGACTAAAGTCCCCTCTCTCCTCTAATTGGTGTTGCATGAGGACATTTAATCTTTGAGACATTTAATGCTGACTAGTAGTAGTCACCTTTCAAACAGGGCCTGACTAAAAACTTCTAGTCTGACTACTACTAGTCACATGACTAGAGAGTATCCAAACACCCTCTTAGCCACTTGGATGATAATGATCTATGGTGAATTGTGCATGAGGCACGTGGTATTATTTTGGTATATGGCTGTGTAGAAATGAGTGGTGTGCCTAGGTTTTCGTTTGAAATTTTTTGAACGGGCCTCATGGTTGAGTTGGTTGGTTTAGCATTTTATGTTGTTTGTACGGCAGGTTGTACGGTGAAGTTTGTCCCCTGGTGTTTCGGGAGGCCGCTCGACGCTTCGATTCTACGTCTCCAGGCGGCAAAGTGAAGGCAGCGTGCGGCGACCCATGGGCTTGACGGCAGCTCGGGAGGCATCGCATCCATGCATGCCCCATGTTGTGCCTCGACGCTGTCGGCGAGGCAGCCCGGTTTCGGTTTCTCTTGCTGGGTGTGGTCTTCCTATATACCGTATATCCTCTTCTAGCCGCCGGGTAAATGATGATGGCGTACATCAACTGTTGGCCGGCGTCCGCGTCGTTGTTCGGCCACGACGGCTGCGGGCACACCTGTACATCCTTCCCGATCTCTGTCGCTTACCGATCTCTCATTCCGGTGGCGCCCTCCAACTTGCCGGCTGTTCCAGCTTGCGCTCGTTGAGTCGACCTCAACCCTGCCAGGCCGTCGGCGCCCCTTTGTAGATGAGGCGAGGAGGCACTCCGGCTCTCCGTTGCCCCGTCCGCATGTTGTGGCATGACGGCACTCACTCTGTCACAGGACGGCTGTCTCGCCTTCGCCGCAGCTCCTGGCCGAGCGTCTTCCGGGAGGACAATTTTCAAGCGCCTCCCGTAAAGGGATTCGGTGTCGCTGGACGCGTCGTGTGCAGGTGGTGTTCGGCCGTTGGGGCTGCGAGGTGCATCCCCGGGAGCTCTAGGGCTAGCATGTGTGGCTCATATGATGAGCATGGCCGCGCCGGATGCGCACTTCTTGCTGCCGCTCCTCGACTACTAGCTGGCGATGAGGTGGCGGCTATGATGGATATGTGCAGAGGCGCCTTCCGCTGGTCAACTATCTACTAGAGGTGTTAATGCCTAAAATAAACACATCTATTTATTGGTTGCCTTGGTCCTGCCAATTTTGTCTTTGGGCCCAATAAATCCCAATAAATCCGGACGGAGGGAGTATTACTTATTTTTAAGAAGTGTTCACGCATTTGAAACAATGTCCGTGCGTAATGTAAAAAATGTGTTTAATCATTTTTAGAAAAAATGTACATGTAATTTGAAATGTTTTCACCTATTTTTAAACTGTTCACGCAATGTTAAAAATTGGTCACAAATTTTAAAAAATGTACGCAGAATTTTAAAAAACATTTTAAGAAATGTTCATGTATTTGTTAAAAATGTTTGTACTGTCTGAAAAACACATAAGACAAAAAACAGGGAAAATAAAAATGAACAAATAAAGAGTAACCAGAAGAAATAATTATGTATTTTCTTCTTATAAGGCAAAAGTTTCTGAACAAGCCAACATTGTTAGCTCTTTGTATTGTAGATTTGATTTTTGAAGATTGTTTCACATTTGTTTGAGTACTTTTTTTTTCTGTCCTTGAGTAGTGGAGGGAATCTTTTTATTCATAGTAATTAGTATTGCAGCAATTAGAAAATTGATAATGGGTGGGCCAAAATTTGAAAAATAGGAAGGACGCTATATACAACTGCGTCCAGGCTGGACGCTATTGCGAATGACGTCCATAGCTGGACGCTATTACAAACAACGTCCAGTTATGTGGTTCGATAAGGTGCTTTTATTTAACTATACTGAGAGTATTTCCTCTAACAGATTTAATATGTGAGCTTTGAATATTTTGTGATGGTTGTAAGGCATCGATAAAAAATCATTGAAACACCCATTTGTATCATTCTAGCACGGTTTGCTTTTGCCAAATTAGATGTAAAATCGTCTTACAACACTTGAATGTATGTATTTCTAACTCATTAGCTACCAAAACTGTCGCAAGCAAGTCTAATTGTGCATTCTACACCTGTGACTTAATTGCTTTCTGGGCTGCCTTGAGGGCGAAAGCCTCCAGCGATTGAACCATGGACAGTGTGCTCCAGTACACTCCTTTGCTACTAAGAAAACAACTCGAGTGGTGAACTAGTCAGGAGACCTCCCCTCTTTCCCTTCTCCCTTATGGGTCGCTCCCTCAAGCTACCTGAGGCTAACCCTAGCCACCGTCATTGGGCTTCCCCCTCCCCCTGTCCCTCCTCCCTAGTCATTGCCAGAGGGCACGTTCGCCCGGTTAACGTAGGCGGCGGCGGGGATGTTTGCTCTTACATGCATAGGAGGTCGGGCTCGGGCCAGTTCGGGAAAGCATGGACGCCGTGTTGGACAACGGGCGCGACGGTGCACCTAAGCGGCCACGGACGGCGTCCTGGTGGCGGTGTGAAAGCTGGCAGGCAGCGTAGGCTGCTGGGTTCGGCGTCGCGGCCTTCAGACGGCTATCCCTGCCATGGGCATGCATGCGGCATGGTGTCCAGTGTTCGGCGATCAATGATGGTCTCGGAGGCGGAGAGTGCATGCCAGAGGGTAATCATTGTATGGCTGGCACAATGCCGGCGGCGGCAGCGGCGGCGGCCGTGGACGTCGTTACCTTCCTGAAGGCGGCGTTGTGGAATGCCATTTTCTGCGGGCTAGAGGTGACAGAGTCTAGCTTTGGTCCTGTGGAGGTGGCTAAGGGTACATGTTGAAGGTCGGAGGTAGCCAGGTGGCGTCTGGTGGAACCAAACAGTGGACGCTGTTTATAAGAGCGTCCAGCCTTGGACGTTGTTGGTACTAGCGTCAAGCCTTGGAAGCTGTTATTCCTAGCGTCCTTCCTATTTTTCAAATTTCTCATTAATGTTTATTAGTTTCAGAATTACTAGAATATTAATTATCAATAATAAAAAATTCGGAATCTGAAGTCATTTTTCTGGAAACTGATGCGCTCTCAATCAAGCGAGCCTACAGGAGAAGAGAACACCTAGTATGTCTCTACCCAGGCGAGCTGAATTTAAACAACTCCGACTGCTGCGTATGAGTTCGGATATGCACATGCAAGTACTACAAGCTTCTTCCATGGTGGGGCGGTGGAAGGGCGGCCGAATCAACGACATGAATGCATGCAGAGGAGAACGAAGAAGATTGAAGTGAAATCGTAGGGGGGTAAATTACTAACAAGTCGGTCCTGCATGGAAAAAAAATGGAGACTGTTACTGAGAATTTGCACTTGCCTCCAGCTTTAAGAAATTGAAGTGTGACCCAAAGAAAATTGAAAGGTGCAATTCTGATAAATCTGATAGAGTTGCTCTTAATATGAGTATTTAAAGTCAAAGAATAGATGAAGTAGCGAGACATGCGCAAACAAGGAGGCGGTGTGGGCGGAGTCGCGGAGAAGAACCCTGGGCATTTTTGCTAGTAGGAGGACAAACGGAGCCAACCATGCCGATTTCCATTACTAGAAGAAATCCAAGAGAAGCAGCTAACCAAAATCTAAAGAAAGAACTGGCAACAACAGGAACCTGGGACGCAACACAGCTCTTCCCATTCCAGCAGCAATAAATCCTCATCATTACAGTACATAGCATCACCCATAACTCAGCAGCTTACATACTTTAGTGGCATAAGTGGTCGACACTAGTCCTAACACAAGCACTAGTACGTACTCCCTCCGTCCAGAAATACTTGTCATCAAAATGGACAAAAAGGGATGTATCTAGAACTAAAATACGTCTAGATACATCTCCTTTTATCCATTTTGATGACAAGTATTCCCGGACGGAGGGAGTAGTTGGTAATAGAGTTGCATCATAAACATTGTCATAAGTTCCAGGAGACTCGCAGGCCTCAAGCAGCAGGTAAAATGGTCAGCCAAACGCTCCAGCAGAATGGGTACTTAGTCCCTCCACCACTCGGCTTGGCGCTCAAATTCTCCACAGCACAATACCCTGGCATGACCTGCGCGCGCAAAGACAAACACGGCGCCTGTTAATAAACATCATCCGAGACAGACAGTAACTTCAGGCTTCAGGGCGATTTGTACAGCACCGGATGCCTAAAGGCTTCAGGATGGATTTTGCCAGTTAATTAAATCTATATATTCGTAAAAGGAAACCCACTAAGACCAGTGCACTGTTCACTGAACTCTTTTATCTTATTCTTACCAGAGTTGCTTCACCAGGTGCCCGCCCCATTTGACCGTTGCCGTTTTGAATCACGGTCTTGCTCTGCCGTTGCCAGTTCATCCCTTGAATTCTTTCTCCCATCTGAATCCTCCTGCCGAGCAGTGATGGTGTGATAACTTGCCTCCTCCTCATGCTTACTCGTGCCTGCACCAGAATGAAGATTGTTCAAGTATTATGACAGCATAATATACGAATGTTCTCTTAACAGCGAATGTTTCAGGACCAAAGGTGAACGTATACTTTGATTAGTCCATGATAAGATCAATGATTTTTTTTGTTAGTGTAAGAATGGTCGCTTGCGGTAGTGTTAGAGATCAACCAAGCAGAGGTTCAACTAATTTACCTGCATTTATCGATGGCCCAGAGGTTTTAGCTTCTGTCAAGGTATCTGGGATGGGTTGGAAGAATTGAGCACCTGCATCAAGTTTGGGAGTTAGAAACAGAGGCCGTAGTTATGAACTCGAGTTCATAACTAAAACTCATGTCATGGAAAGTTTGCCAGTTTAAAACGGCTGCTATAGTTTTAAGCTATCATGCAAAGATAAAAGCCACTAGCTGTGAAGCAACCAACAAATCAATGATGGAACATAAGAGCAAGACATTTTCCATGATTCATCTTGTAAAGACATATTGCACAAAAAAGGAGGTCGCAATGCGCATATAGGAATCAAAAGCATGGAAAGGCATTATCAGTGCGTGCCAGAAGGCGTCCATGGCATGTTACATGCATTTGGTATATTATCAGCAAGGGCCATAACATTAAATCAAAAATTTGACCATCAACTTTGCTGCTATAATATGTAGCACAGAATTATTACTTCGAAATTCAAACAGCACTGATTCAGACCAAAATCCAACAGCACGCCCAAGCCTCAATCAGTTTTATGATATTAGAAAGTAAAATATAAACCACAACTTTGACCATGAAGTTTGTTACGGGTGAACAAAACACAAGCAAGGTTTTACCTTCATTTTCAAGTGGATGGCTCGGAACAGAGGATAACGTTTGAAAGCCAGATCGTAAAGTTTCATCTGAAGGTCATCCCAAAAATTCATCAGTTCCCATATATATACAAAATCACATATGATTTCTTCAAACAGCGGGACAAGATAAGTAGATCAGGTCTCTTCTATTCTGGAAGCTTTTGAGCTACAAGGTCCTAATAATGAACAAAAGACCATGAAGAGACGCTGCTGTTTACCAAGGAGATCCGCCAGCAATTCCTTTACTTCGTCAACCGACTCTGCCCATTGATTGGAACACATAGTTAAATAACTATCACAGATGTGCTTAATCGTATATACGATCTTTGCAAGTACAGAGGTTATCGTACCAATTTTTGAACTCATATGACGTCTGTAAAAAGCAAGCAATGTGGATATGTTCAGAAGTGAGCAAGAACCAGTAAGAGCAGGATTGAGGAAAGGTCTAGTTCAGGCTAGTGAAGATGTACAATTACCTCTTCAAGGACCTCTTCAAGGCCCTGATGACAGCTTTTTGTTTTTCTGATCCTGTATTTTTCTGCTTCACATAACGCCTCTGACTCCTCAAACTAGCAGAGAGATCAAATACAGTAAGGAAACTGAGAATTATGACTACTGAAACCGGAATCATGTGATACACTGGACTGGATCGAGTAGCTCAGACAAGCAACTTCACAAGTAAATGGACATCTAAGTCTTAACATACCCCTTCATTTTCTGGTTCTATTGCGAAAATACTCCACTACTTCCACTTCATCATATTTTGCAAAACACATACACACACACACCTTCTTCCTTATCTCATTCTTTCTCAATCGCCCACTCAGAACCACGCAAGAACAAAATGAAAACAACGATAACTGAACAAGTGATTAACTAACTGGTTTGCACTTGTCACAGTTGGTGTGGATTTAATTGATGAATCAAGAAGCGAACAATGTCCAACCCGCGAATGACACAAGCACAAGAGTTCAATTTGTTGCCACCTATTCTATTGTACGCCGTTCTGCTTTTATATCAATGCACAGGTAGAAGCAAGAAGAGTTTCATGAGCAAACAGAACAGAGAAAAGGAAACCATCATCCCTACAAGACCATTGCTTGATTTCTTCCGAGGAAAAAGATGCATATCAATAACCAAGAATATTCAGATCACTGAAATGCTTACATATTAGACTACTAGTAGCTAGTTCCATGAATGGATCAAGTTTCTGTGGATGCCAAAAGACTATGGGTATGTTTGGATGGTGGCCAAAACCCACCATACCATATTTCGGTCATGACGAATCATCGAACGAAGACCGAAGCGTAGGACGCTTGTCCCTTTGCGCCCAGCGACAGTGGCGATGTTACAATTCAAGGCTCCGCCGGGCATAGTAGATCCCAAATCCACTTGAACCTTTGGAGATAAGCCCGACCGAGACTTTGCTATTATTTGTAGCAAAAAGTACAATACAAAGTAGTGGTAGGTGATGGAGGAGCAGGATAAAGTTTGGATGATGCATGGGGTTACGTACGTACCCAGAAGCAATGGGAAGTACATGGCGCGGGTTGAAGCCGGTGGTCGGCAGCGAGAAGCAGCCTCGCAGCTCTGGAACTCGACGAGCCAGCGTGTAGACAAGAGACGATGCCTTTATCTGCATTCTCTGCCAGTTCATGTCGGCCCTGCGTTGGTACATATATACGCACACGTGTACGTGTGTGAGATTATGACTCTGCACGAATCTATATATCCTAATTCTGAAATACTCCGTAGAATGCGGATGCTGAAATTGATGGATCATCGGGAGAGATAGATACCTGAAACGGTCAAGAGACATGCTGAAATTGATGGAGCGGAGCCTCAGTTCGGCGTGGCTGACAGTTCTTTTGTGGTTCAGTTGGAGGTAGTGCTTGGGCAGCAACCTGTCTTTGCCGGCGGCGGCGTCGGCGAACCCGTGGAGCATCATAAGGAAGTTACGGAAGACAATGGCGTAAAAGCTCTTGTGGCAGGCGGCCGGCGGCAGGAACCTGTTTACGTACTCGACGGCGTCGGCCCACCGGCCGGCCTCGATGAGGCCGCGCAGGTGCGGCAGGTTCATGTACGCGCGCGTCTTGTTCATGAGCCTAGATCCAGCGGTGCGTTAGCTAGGAAAGATGTTGGTTTACCCTTTTGATGAAGAGAAGCGTGTATGAAGATGCGTCTCTGTACTCGTTGTAGGAGTCGTCGAAGCCTTGGCACCAGAGGTAGCCCATGAGGCGTCGCTGACGAAGGCGCGCCACGCGCGGATACTCCGGCAGGATGGAGAACTTGTAGGCGGCCACGCCATTCCCCTCGCCGGAGGCATTTTTTTGGTCCGCCGTGCCGGAGCTCTTGTTGCCGGTCTCCCCCTCAGCCTCGCCGGAGAAGACGCAGGAGGCATTCATCGTCGCTGGTGGTTTGGGATGGATACGGCACAATTTGGGGGAGAGGAGGGAGGAATACACGGCGGCGGCGGCGGGATTTTCTACCTTGACTCTTTTATGATGCGTTTGGTAGCCCACGCCCCAACAGGCCGCGCGCGAAAAAAATATATAACATGTTTAGTTTTTTTTTAGGAAAACATGTTTAGTTATCTGGCTGCATCAGATTCTTGCATTGCACGAAACTTAGTCCCAGTTCTTTTGAGTAGATTGTGGAGAATTTCGGCCTGGTAAATTTGAAGCCGAAAGAACTGGACTTGACTTCCAAAATCTGGAGAGCATTCTCTAGAATCCTAGTGCAATCCAAAAGCTTCGAAAAAGCTTGATTTTCCCATAATCTGAAGATTTTGGCAAGTCCCATCAACGTTTCAAAATAGAAGAGTATCCCTAACCCAGTTCTTTTGAGCGGATTGTGAAGAATTTTGGTCTGGTAAATTTAAAGCCAAAAGAACTGGTCCTGACTTCCAAAATCTGGAGAGCATTCTCTAGAATCCTAGTGCAACCAAAAGCTCTCAAAAAGCTTGATTTTCCCATAATCTGGAGATTTTGGCAAGTCCCACCAAAGAAAACCTTTCAAAATAGAAGAGTACCCCTATCCAATCAAGAAATTACACCCCGGAATGCCACTGCCCATCCACGCGCTGGACCAGAGAAAGCGAGCGAGCGGACCGCTCGACCCCTATTCGCATCGGGGGAAAGGAGTCTAATGCAGCGAGGGCTAGGGAGAGAGCGGGGAGGGGAATACACAGCGGCCGCGGGACGGGGGGCACTCTAGGGAAATTCACTTTTTGTTGCTCCATCAAGAGTGGCGTTTTGGCTCTTAGGTGTAGATACATCCATTATGAAATAAGTATAAAAAACATATTTTAAAATGTTAAAAAGTTTTGTGAAAAAATCCCACATGTATATTCAGACATCCTATGTTCGCACACAAAATTTCGATGAAAAGGGACATTTTTTGGCATTATAAAAAGATTAAAAAATGCCTCGTGAATAGCTGTAATCAATCATCGAAAATTGTCTTCTTTACACAAGCCACAAAAAATATCCTTTTCCGTCGAAACTTCATGCACGCACATATAATATCTGGATTTACACGCGAGATTTTTCCACAATTTTTTTAACTTTTTTAGGGGAATTTTTTTTAACTTTTTAAAATGTGTATTTAGACAATGAATGCATATACACCTATGAGCCAAAGTGAACTCGTCTTATCTTTTTCTTTTTAGGGGTTATTGCCTTCTCTCTCTTAGAAACCCTAGTGGCTCTCTCTTGCTGAGTTGGGCCACCGTTGGTTTGTTGGATCGATTGGGCTACCAGTAGACATCAAATTAGGCCTGGGCATTGCCTAACGACTTGATCCCGAGAAGTCCACTCTAAAACCCGAAAAAGCCTAAAATACTTCTTTCATTTTTATTTACTTTGCATATTAGTTTTAGACAAAGTCAAACTTTGTAAACTTTGATAAAGTTTATAGACAACAATATTAACATATACAATAAAAACTTTGGTCGGGTTGGAGCTCTGCGGGCGGGGCGGCGGTGGCAGGTGGAGCTCCAGGTAGGCGATGGCGTCCGCCCAGCGGCCCCGCTCCACGAGCCCGCGCAGGTGGCGCATGCTCATGTGCACGCTGGTCTTCCGTGTCACCCTGAACCGGTGTTTTCTCATGTTTGTTTTTTATTGGTTTTTTTGGTTTTCTCAGGTTTTCATATTTCATTTGTTCTTATTCTTTGTTTTTCACTTTTCTAATTTCCTTTTTTTATTTTTTGTGTTTTTTCATAAATTCAAATATTTTTTTGGTGTTTAGAAAAAGTCCCAAATTCGATTTTTTTTCACATTTTAAAGATGTTCCGAATAATATTTTGTTCATGTTTTAAAGATTTGTTCAGACTGTTGAAATTTCTTCACAATTTTCAGTAACTATTTGAAAAGTGAAACACGTTATAAAAAATGGTTCATGTTTTTCAAAATTTGTTCGCTTTTTAAGAAAGTGTTCACCAATTTAATTTGTTTACATTTTAAAAATTGTTTGGGATTCAAAAAAATTGTTCTTTTTTAAAAAAATGCTTCAGAATTTCAAAAAATGTTCGCTTCGTAGAAAATGTTCCATGGTGGCGACAAAGAGGTTGAAGTTACATTTCTCCTAATATAAATTGTGATTTGGGGCGATGGAGAGGTCGGAGTTCCACGGTGGCGCCTCCAAGAAGGAGAACGATATCCGAAGATGCCGTCGCGGATCCGTGGTATGCTGGTGAGCCACAGACCGAGGACGGCGTCGTGGAGGCGTCGCTCTCGATGGCCCCGACGTGGGCAGACCTGACGCCGGGCTGCGGGCAGCTATTCGGCATCGTGAGGTGTCGTCCTGTTGACCTTCCAAATTTTTTTAGTCTGTGAGCTTCCGCTTGGTGGGATTGGCTCGGCTTGGACGCGGGGATTGCTCGGCGGCGGCTGGCTTGTTTGGATGCGGGTGCGTCGGTGTTCGTTGGCTTGTTCCGGTGCTGACCTCGGTGGCAGCGACTCTTTTGGCTTATCGGTGGTCTTTTTTGGTTATGTCTGTTCAAAAACCAGAGTATCTTCTGCACGTTGCTTCTTTGGTGCTGATCCGTCGGTTTGTTGCCGGCTTCACGTTTTTCTGCATCATTTCCATTGTTAGCCCCCTCCACTGATCGATCATCCTAACCATCACAGGAATCAGAGTCGTCAAACTTCTCCTCGACTTGTCATCAAACCCTTTCCCGTCGTAGAACTGCAGATCCCACAATGTAGTTGTGCATAATAGCAAGCTATTCCTAGCCAAAAGCATATTGGCAGCAACTAGCAAGGTACCACATTTTCCTTGCCACAAAGGAAAGCCACATTGCATAATCTATGAATAAATCTTCTGCAAAAAAGATAAAAGAAAAAGTACACTAGGAACTGCACATAACCTAGTACAACAAGGTTCCACACACAAGGTATTGAAAGCCATAATTCAGCGAGCCAATATGGCTTAGATGGAAAGCCTGATCGGGTCCTATCCGACTCTGATCAAGAAGAAACATGTATCCATCTGGTATTTTTGCCAACGCACATTAACACTTAAGTGCGGTAAAATTTCTATGAAACTCATCTTGAATCGAAACATGTCATCAACAGACAGAATAGATCTGAAGCGCAACAACAGAAGGGAGACAAAAGGCACGCGAGTCACGACACAACCGGTGCAAAATCTGCAGTTTACGAACAGAGTTCTGATCTACCATAATCTCTAGTTTTACACGCGAGGATTCGACAGTACTGCATAAGTGTAGCATGATAAACTGCATCCAGAAACACACAATCACTGTCAGGTTGGCATCCGGTAACGAGCAATCTGGCTTCGATAAAGAACTATGCAAGTCTCCTTGTGTCCTGTCATTCTGCTCTACTGGCCTGCAGGGCCAACAAGGACACCCTGGGCAGAGGCTTCCTTCATGCTGCCTTCTTCATTGGCGCTGTTGTCGCCCTTCCTGATCCTGATCTTGTACTTGAGCTCAAACTCGGTGATCTCTTGCTTTTTCCTCTCCAGAGCCTCCTTCATGCAGGCGACGACCTCTTCAAGGCCCTCCTTGTTGCGGTGCACGGCGGGCAAGACTTCCCTGATGGTCCTCTCAACCAAGACTCCGCCAATCATCCTGTAGCAACGCCTTGTGGGGTCCAGGGGCTCTATTGCGCCAATCACAAGGGCGTGCTCACTGACTTCCATTTCCAGCTCCGTGATCTTGGTGTAGAGCTGGTTCATTTCAATCGCATGTTGGCATAAGTGTTTGCAACTACTTGCTCATTTATGGGTTCTTTGCCGTCGCCACCTGCTCTGCTTGCCATTTTCCTTGTGATGCGCTAACAGCAAAGAAAGAAACCTGCAGAGAAAACAAGAACATTCTTTTTAGAATCAAAACTAGGTAAAAGTACATTGCAGCATTAAACTAGCCAAGTGATGGTGTCTCAAGAGAAAAAATTCAGGAAGCCAAGAAAACAAATAAAAGTCCTAAACACAAATGGGAACAATCACTGACTTATAACACTCAAAAGACAATATACTGCTGTAGTAAGAAAATTACCAAGGGCATCAAAGGCAAACATATTGCTGAAGCATACCAAGAGCGAGCAATCTTGAAAAGTGTATTGAAGCAAACAACCAACGGAGCGTTTCCAGAAATACCACCAGCAAAAGTTGATGTTTGCACAGGAAATATATAAAGTATCCATCCAGTCATAAATTTTCTATAAATTCCATACACAATGCTGCCCTGACCAAGTTTGAAAGGTGCTAGTACAGAAACTATCAACCAGATTCAACTATAAGGCAACACCTAGCTATTTTGCGCTATTTCATCTGCTTGAACTATAATTACTTCTGTTGTTCTGCAGTCCTGTTTGGCATAATAAGTTACGAGAAAACCTGTAACTGCGGCATAGCAACCCTACCCAGCAACCAGACATCTTGAGCTTCGGAACCCGATCCAGATCGAGGTTCGAGATCGCTCAGAGTTTGTGCCCGTCTATTTCAGAACATCGGAACGAAATCCTTCTCCCCAAGCGCTAGGATCATCTGCCTGACAATAGTGGAGATGACCTAGCGGCCGGCCCGTCGCGCAACAGCAGCTTTTCCTGCTCGCTGCGGATGCACGCGCGCATCTGAGAGGACTAGGAGAGAGAGAGCCCTAGGGAGAGGAGACGCCGATCCAGGCCCGGCCGCCACCGCTCGCCGTTCCGGGCCAGGGCACGGACCCCTCCTCGTCTCCCCGGAACCGAGCTGCTTGCCCTCAGAGGGGAAGGAAGCAGCACGCGCAGTACCTTTACGCCGCGGTCAGAGAGAGGGGGGATATGGACGAGAGAGCACGGGCAACAGCGAGGCGCGCGCCGTCCACGAGCCGCCGTCCGGCGCTGCCTTCCGGCCCCGATTCGAGAGAAAGAAAGGAGAGAGGACGGAGAGAGAGAGGAATCACCTTCACGCGCGCCGCCGCCGATGCGAGATCTCCCAGCCGCCGCCGCCGCCGCCTCCTTTCTGTTCGTGAGTGAGAGAACCCTATTGTTTTCCTCGGTTCAGTGTGTTCTTCTTTTCCTATGTTTTGGTAACCTTTTTTCTTAGGGGATCCTATTTTTTGGTACCTGATCACCAGCCTCTTTTTTCTTTTTTTTTAAACTGGAACACCTTGCATTTCAAAATCACCGTGGACCAGCCAAGTCTGCGGTCACTGCATCGGTTACAACTCTAGGGAGGTATACCAACCACATGTTGTGGTGAGCATTGTCGTCCCGCCTACCAATAGCCGCAAGTTCATGGGCATGAACATTACACAGGCGTGGGCATGATCACCAGCCTCTTTCTATTTTGACAAGGTCGATCCAGTGAAGAAATAGAGCTAGGTATTAGATTTCTTTGGCTCTTCATGGATCATAATTTAGTTGGTGTGCCAGTAAAGAAAAGCGGATGACTGGTTTTTGGGGCGGTGATTTAAACATCTTCTTTTGTCTTGTTCCATAGTATTGATTTGGTTTTATCAATTCTTCTGATTGAGGCAAGTCCTAAACGATGTTCCTTCATCAGTTGCCAGATCTTGCTTTTATTGGCAAGTGTCAATTATGGTCTTCAGGGCATTTGTAAATGTCCCTTTGCCTTACCATTGGTTTAGTGCAAGTTTCGAGCTTCAATAAGCGACAATGCAATTGAAGGAATAAGGTGACAAGTATGGTTCTTTTTGTTAGCTTTATACCTTGTTGTCATTCCATTATACTAGCGAGTATTCCTTCATAATTATATACAATGTCTTTTGAACATGTTTTTCTTCTAATTAATGGTTTTCACTGGCCTGCTTATTCGTGATCCCTCTTTCTTCATCAATCAAAAAAATTAAAAATCACCCGCTAATCTTAAAAAGAATGTATTTGTTTCTTATTTTGCTCCTCCTTCTTTGTGCTCTCCTCCTCCTCCATAGCAATTAACTCTTTAAAACCCAACTGATGGTCTAAAAAGAGACCCACTATTACTCCTATTAACTATTTTTAGGTAGTAATTGTGGCCACAAACTCGGTTCTTCGGTAGTGCTAGATGGGAAAACTCATAAGTATCGAGACAATGAAACCCGAGAAGTTGAGTGGCAACAGTGGAATACATGAGGATTTTGGTTGAGGATCTTATCTTTGGGTTCAAGCACTCCTCATTATAGGACAAATTATCCTAAACTCAAATATAAATATTGGCTTAACCAAAATACTATAAAGTATATGCTAAGATCTTGAGGTGGGCAATCACTTGAAGGAACAAAAAGTAGGTGATGTTGCCACTCAAATGTGAGAACTAGTTTTCTACAATAAATTTGAAAAAAAATATTAGTACACTCAATTGGCTTGTCAAATTAGTTAATTACCAAAATTGAATAGAGCTTTATAAGATGCACTCACGGTTTTTCAATAGCGGGTAATATATAAAAGTCAAGAAGGTATCAGTTAGAATTGACATTTGCAACAACACATTATCAAGAGTTGGTCAATATATCGAGGATGCATATAATCAAATATTTTAAAACTAAAAGAGGAAAAGCAACAGTGATCTACAACAAGTAGCAACACCGCCCATCCCTTGACGCACATGGATGCAAGAATGATTCTCCAAAAGCAACGCCTTCATGAAAGAAAACAACGCACAAGCTCTGCCTGTTGCCGAATCCAACCACTTAAGGTTGGATCGTGAATTAAATATCAAGTGCGAGCAAAATCCAACCAATGTCTACAACAAGGGAATAATGTGACACCATCGTTGCTACTACAACCAATTAAGGCCAAACATAGGTGTTTCACCATAGAGCTCGAGACTAGATACTTGAGAAAGCACCACCAAACACAAAGTCACATGTTTTGTCGCCTTCACTTGCTAATCCAATAAAGATGACGTTGGTGTGCATGACTTTGACGTGGACATTACGAACAAGAGTCGCTCGTGGAGCCGAGGGCACCCAAGTAGCAAATGGGACACTGACCACATATCGTTTAACAAGAGAGGAAGGTCAATAGCACAACCAAAATCCCACATTGGGGATGCTTTGATAGCCTCGCACCCCTATCGCAAGTGATAGAAAATATAGATCTAGGAATTGTCATTGGCCTAAGGCGGATCAACCACACGGGCCGCTTCGCCACAACGCCTCACACTACCACGATCTGCCACTGGCAGCTCCGCTAGCACCGCCAAAACAACTCGCCTAGACACAAGATAGTCGGATTTAGCCACGAGAAGTCGGGGGACTTTACACACGAGGCCAAATGTGTGGCCTTGGGATAATTAAGCTACAGTAAACCTACATTAATGATGCCACGTGACCACAGTTCTTGTTGCTAATCTCGCGTTAGTTCGAAACTGATTCAAATTCAAATTCAAAATCAAATCAAACGGTAAAAGTTTTCAAATTTTAAAACTAAAATGTTCGAGTTGTGCCAAATAATGCAAAGGTAATTATGGTGAAGAAACCACACATTTATAAAATGCTTAAATACTATAAGATGAATAAAACATCAGTAAAAACAATTATTTAAATACCTTTTGTAATTAATAAAAATTGAAACTAAATTATTTTGAGGACTAGACTTTTTGTGGCTATGGACTAAGTTGAAATACTAATTTAGATGCTACGTGTATATTTTACTAAAACTAAAATTAATAGGAAACTAAAATAAAAGCAGAATAAAAGAAAATTATGAAAAGATAAAAGAAAGCAAACAAAAATAAAAGAGAACCCCCACACTTCATTGGTGGGCCCGGCTGGCCTCTAAACCCAACCAGGCCGGCCAGCCAGCGCCTACATACCCCCACCCTTGGCCGAAACCCTAAACTGTTCCCCCACTTTCCCATTCTCACGCTCCCAGTCCCCAGGATCTGGATCGGGGCGTAATGCTTTCGCCGCCCGACCCAGGCGCCCCCGCGCCCACCTCGTCGGAGCCCCTCGCTGTCGTCGCCCAGAGCCGTCCCAGCCGCCTTGCCCGTCCTTGAACCTCACTCCTCCTCGCCGTCCTTGCCGTGGCCTCTGCCTCGCCGACAGCTTGCCGCCTCAACCTCTCCTCCTCGCCCGGCGTCCCAGTCCCGTCCTCCTCCTCGACCCCCCTTTGCCTAGACCCCACCGCCCGGTGAGGCCAGCCTCTCTTCCTCCCCACATCTGCTCCTCATGTCGTGCCTTGCTCACGCTACCACCGAGCAACGCCAGCTCGCCTATCCCGCATCACCACCGCGGCACTCGCCGCTCCGGCCGCTCGTCCTACGCGCGCGCCCGCACCGTGCTCGTCTACACCGCGCTGCTCGACGTCCTCGCTCCCCGCGCGCGCCCGTCGCCTACTCCGGCGCCCACCGCGCCCTCTCCCTCCCCGGCGACCACCACGTCCCCTCGCCGATACTGCGCCCGCAACAGCTCGCGCGCCGCGCCTTTGCACACACACGCTGCAACGCATTTGCTCATGTCCCCTGCTTGCTCACCCTCGCCCAGGTTCTGCGCTTCTCCGCCGCGCCTCCCTCGCCCTCTAACCGGCGCCGGGGCTCCCTTTGTTGGCCCGGCGGCGAGCCCCGCCATACCCTGACCTACGCCCGGCGCCATGGCGAACGCCCCGCCAGCGCGTCGGGTTCGCCCGCTAGCGCCCAGCGCTCACTCGGGTGACACCGCACCCGAGAGCCCAAACCCAATGGGCCTTTGGCCCTATGACAAGTGGGGCCTAGCCCCTGAACTTATAAAAAAGGTTTAAAAATAATAATAAATAAAAATAACAATTAATTAATTAATTAACTTAATTAATTATGTATTAGATTAACCTAATTACTTAGTTAACTAATTAATCATGATTAGTTAGTCTAGTCGATAATGACAGGATCCACACGTCGGTTTGACGATCAACACCTCTGTTGACTGGCGGCGTCATCTTGACGTCGACAAACACTATTCTGGATAATGTTGATTTAAAAAATTTAAATAAACTCTAAAAATGATTTAAAACTTTAAAAAATCATATAAAATAAATCGTAGCTCAGATGAAAATACTTTCTACATGAAAGTTGCTCAGAACGACGAGACGAATTGGGATACGCAGCCTGTTCGTCCGCCACACATCCCTAGCATAGCAAACACGCAATTTTTCCCCTCCGGTTCATCTGTCCGAAAACGCGAAACACCGGGGATACTTTCCCGGATGTTTTCTATTGGGGAACGTAGCAGAAATTCAAAATTTTCCTACGTGTCACCAAGATCTATCCATGGAGAGACTAGCAACGAGGGGAAGGAGAGTGCATCTACATACCCTTGTAGATCGCTAAGCGGAGCGTTCAAGTGAGCAGGGTTGTTGGAGTCGTACTAAATCGTGATTCAAATCACCGATGATCCTAGTGCCAAGCAGACGGCACCTCCGCGTTCAACACACGCGTACAGCCCGGTGGCGTCTCCCATGCCTTGATCCGGCAAGGAGAGAGGAGAGGTTGAGGAAGACTCCATCCAGCAGCGGCCTGGCAGGCGTGGTGGTGGTGGAGCGTGGCAATCCTGCAGGGCTTCGCCAAGCACCTGCGGGAGAGGAGGAGGTGTCACGGGAGGGAGGGAGGTGCTAGGGACTCAGGTACGGCTGCCCTCCCTCCCCTCCACTATATATAGGGGCAAGGGAGAGGGGGGAGGCGCAGCCTTGGCCCTTCCTCCAAGGAAGAGTGCGGCCGAGGGAGAGTCCATCCTCCTAAGGCACCTAGGAGGTGCCTTCCCCTTTAGGACTCTCCTTTATCTTATCTCTTGGCGCATGGGCCTCTTGGGGGGTGCACCAGCCCACACAGGGGCTGGTCCCCTCCCACACTTGGCCCATGCAGCCCTCGAGGATGGTGGCCCCACTTGGTGGACCCCTGGACCCTCCCGGTGGTCCGGTACATTACCGATAAAACCGAAACTTTTCGGTGACCAAAGCAGGACTTCCCATATATAATTCTTTACCTCCGGACCATTAGGAACTCCTCGTGACGTCAGGGATCTCATCCGGGACTCTGAAAAACATTCGGTAACCACATACAAACTTCCTTTATAACCCTAAGCGTCATCGAACCTTAAGTGTGTAGACCCTACGGGTTCGGGAACCATCAGAACATGACCGAGGCGTTCTCCGGTCAATAACCAACAACGGGATCTGGATACCCATGTTGGCTCCCACATGTTCCACGATGATCTCATCGGATGAACCACGATGTCAAGGACTCAATCGATCCGTATACAATTCCCTTTGTCTAGCGGCATTGTACTTGCCGAGATTCGATCGTCGGTATCCCGATACCTTGTTCAATCTCGTTACCGGCAAGTCTCTTTACTCGTTCCATAACACATCATCCCGTGATCAACCCCTTGGTCACATTGTGCACATTATGATGATGTCCTACCGAGTGGGCCCAGAGATACCTCTCCGTTTACGGAGTGACAAATCGATCTCGATTCGTGCCAACCCAGACACTTTCGGAGATACACGTAATGCACCTTTATAGCCACCCGATTCACGTTATGACGTTTGGTATACCCAAAGCATTCCCTACGGTATCCGGGAGTTGCACAATCTCATGGTCTAAGGAAAAGATACTTGACATTAGAAAAGCTTTAGCATCTGAACTACTACGATCTTTGTGCTAGGCTTAGGATTGGGTCTTGTCCATCACATCATTACGCCAATGATGTGATCCCGTTATCAACGACATCCAATGTCCATGGTCGTGAAACCGTAACCATCTATTGATCAACGAGCTAGTTAACTAGAGGCTTACTAGGGACATGGTGTTGTCTATGTACCCACACATGTATCTGAGTTTCCTATCAATACAATTATAGCATGGATAATAAGCGATTATCATGAACAAGGAAATATAATAATAACTAATTTATTATTGCCTCTAGGGCATATTTCAACAGTCTCCCACTTGCACTAGAGTCAATAATCTAGTTCACATCGCCATGTGATTAACAACGATAGGTCACATCGCCATGTGACCAACATCCAAAGAGTTTACTAGTGTCGCTAAACTAGTTCACATCACCATGTGATTAAGACTCAATGAGTTACGGGGTTTGATCATGTTTTCCTTGTGAGAGAAGTTTTAGTCAGCGGTCTGCGATATTCAGATCCGTATGTACTTTGCAATTCTCTATGTCATATTGTAAATCTTGCTTCCACGCTCCACTTGAAGCTTATTCCAAATGGTTGCTCCACTATACGTATCCGGTTTGCTACTCGAGTCACTTTCGGATAGGTCTTAAAGCTTACATCGGCGTAACCCTTTACGCGAAATCTTTATCGCCTCCATAATCGAGAAACATGTCCTTATTTACTCCAAGGACAATTTTGACCGATGTCCAATGATCCCCATTCTGGATCATTCTTGTACCCTTAGTGACTCATGGCAAGGCACACTTCGATGCGGTACACATCATAGCATACTATAGAGCCTACGTCTAAAGCATAGGGGCGACCTTCGTCCTTTCTCTGTTTTCTGCCGTGGTCGAGCTTTAAGTCTTAACTTCATACCTTACATCTCGAGCAAGAACTCCTTCTTTGGTGATCCATCTTGAACACCTTCAAGATCATGTCAAGGTATATGCTCATTTGAAAGTACCATTAAGCGGTTTTGATCTATCCTCATAGATCTTGATGCTCAATGTTCAAGTAGCTTAATCCAGGTTTTCACTTGAAAAACACTTTTCAAATAACCCTATATGCTTTACGAAAATTCTACATCATTTACGATCATCAATATGTCAGCGACATATACTCATCGAAATTCTATAGTGCTCCCACTCACTTCTTTGGAAATACAAGTTTCTCACAAACTTTGTATAAACCCAAAATCTTTGATCATTTCATCAAAGCGTATATTCCAACTCCGAGATGCTTACTCCGGTCCTTAGAAGGATCATTTGGAGCCAACATACCTTTAGCATCCTTAGGATCGACAAAAACTTTACGATTGTATCACATACAACCTTTCCTTACAAAACTGGTAAGCAAACTCGTTTTGACATCCATCTGCCAGATTTCATAAATGCAGCTAATGCTAACATGATTCCGACGGACTTAAGCATCGCTACGGATGAGAAAATCTCATCGTAGTCAACTCCTTGAACTTGTGAAAAACTCTTTGCCACAAGTCGAGCTTCATAGACGGTGACATTACCGTCCACGTCCGTCTTCTTCTTAAAGATCCATTTATCTCAATGGCTTGCCGATCAGCGGGCAAGTCCACCAAAGTCCATGCTTTGTTACGATACATGGATCCTATGTCCGGATTTCATGGCTTCTAACCATTTGTTGGAATATGGGCCCACCATTGCTTCTCCATAGCTCGTAGGTTCATTGTTGTCTAGCAACATGACCTTCAAGACATGATTCTTGTACCACTCACGAAGTAAATGCGCATCCTTGTCACCCTACGAGGTACGGTAGTGACTTGAACCAAAACTTCATGATCACTATCATAAGCTTCTTCTTCAATTGGTGTAGGCGCCACCGGAACAACTTCCTGTGCCCTGCTGCACACTAGTTGAAGTGATGGTTAAATAACCTCATCAAGTCTCCACCATCCTCCCACTCAATTCTTTCGAGAGAAACTTTTCCTCGAGAAAGGACCCGTTTCTAGAAACAATTACTTTTGCTTACGGATCTTGAGATAGGAGGTATACCCAACTGTTTTGGGTGTCCTATGAAGAAGCATTTATCCGTTTTGGGTTCGAGCTTATCAACACGAAACTTTTTCACATAAGCGTCGCAGCCCCAAACCTTTAAGAAAGCGACAACTTAGGTTTCTCCAAACCATAGTTCAAGCGGTGTCGTCTCAGCGGAATTACGTGGTGCCCTATTAAAGTGAGTGCGGTTGTCTCTAATGCCTAACCCATGAGCGATAGTGGTAGTCGATAAGAGACATCATAGTACGCACCATATCCAATAGGGTGCAACTATGATGTTCGGACACACCATCACACTATGGTGTTCGAGGCGGTATTAATTGTGAAATAATTTCCCCGGTGTCTTAATTGCGTGCCAAAGCTTCGTAACTGAGATACTCATCTCTATGATCATATCATAGACATTTTATCCTCTTGTCACAATGATCTTTAACTTCACTTTGAAATTACTTGAACCATTCAATAATTCAGACTTTGTGTTTCATCAAGTAAATATACTCAACATCTACTCGAATCATCGTGAAGTCGAGAACATAACGATATTCCTTTGCATGCCTCGGCACTCATTGGACTGCACACATCAAAATGTGTTACTTCCAACAGGTTGCTACCTTGTTCCATCTTCTTTGAAACCGAGGCTTTTAGGTCATCTTGCCCATGTGGTATGATTTGCATATCTCAAGTGATTCAAAATCAAGTGAGTCCAAACGATCCATCCGCATGGAGTTTCTTCATGCGTATACACCAATAGACATGGTTTGCATGTCTCAAACTTTTCAAAAGCAGGTGAGTCCAAAGATCCATCAACATGGAGCTTCTTCATGCGTTTTATACCAATATGACTTACATGGCGATTGCCACAAGTGCGTGGTACTATCATTACTATCTTATATCTTTTGGCATGAAAATGTGTATCACTACGATCGAGATTCAATAAACCATTCCTTTTAGGTGCTAGACCATTGAAGGTAGTATTCAAATTAACGAGTAACCATTATTCTCCTTAAATGAATAATCGTATTTACGGACATAATCCAATCATGTCTATGCTCCAGCATAAACACCAAATAGCAATTATTTAGGTTTAACACCAATCTCGATGGTAGAGGGCGTGCAATGCTTGATCATATCAACCTTGGAAACACTTCCAACACGTATCGTCGACTCACCTTTAGCTAGTCTCCGTTTATTCCGTAGCTTTTGTTTGAGTTACTAACACTTAGCAGAACCGGTATCTAATACCCTGGTGCTACTAGGAGTACTAGTAAAGTACACATTAACATAATGTATATCCAATATACTTCTATCGACCTTGCCCGACCTTCTTACCTACCAAGTATCTAGGGTAATTCTGCTCCGGTGGCTGTTCCCCTTATTACGAAGCACTTAGTCTCGGGTTTGGGTTCAACCTTGGGTTTCTTCCTTTGGGCGACAACTGATTTGCCGTTTCATGAAGTGTCCCTTCTTGCCCTTGCCCTTCTTGAAACTAGTGGTTTCACCAACCATCAACAATTGATGCTCCTTCTTGATTTCTACTTTGGCGATTGTCAAACATCGTGAATACCTCAAGGATCATCATATCTATCCACGACATGTTATAGTTCATCACGAAGCTCTAGCAGCTTGGTGGCAATGACTTTGGAGAAACATCACTATCTCATCACGGAAGATCAACTCCCACTCGATTCAAGTGATTGTTGCACTCGGACAATCGAGCACAAGCTCAGCGATTGAGCTTTTCTCCCTTAGTTTGCGAGGCTAAGAAAATCGTCGGAGGTCTTATACCTCTTGGCGTGAGCACGACTTGAAATCCCAATTTCAGCCTTGAAACATCTCATATGTTCATGACGTTTGAAATCGTCTTTGGTGCCTCAACTCTAAACCGTTTAAGCGAACTATCACGTAGTTATCAAGGCGTGTATGTCGACGTTACGCAACATCCACAGACTGACGTTCGAGGTTCAGCACACCGGCGGTGCATTAAGGACATAAGCCTTCTCTTGTCGCATAATTGCTATTGTCAACTTTCAACTATATTTTCTCTAGGAACATATCTAAAACAGTAGAACTAAAGCTCGAGCTATGGCATAATTTGCAAAGATCTTTTGACTATGTTCAAGATAATTAAGTTCATCTCATGAACTCCCACTCAGATAGACATCCCTACGGTCATCTAAGTGATTACATGATCCGAGTCAACTAGGCCGTGTCCGATCATCACGTGAAGACGGACTAGTCATCATCGGTGAACATCTTCATGTTGATCATTATCTACTATACGACTCATGCTCGACCTTCGGTCTCTTGTGTTCCGAGGCCATGTCTGTACATGCTAGGCTCGTCAAGTTAACCTAAGTGTTACTGCGTGTGTAAATCTGGCTTACACCCGTTGTATGTGAACGTAAGAATCTATCACACCCGATCATCACGTGGTGCTTGAAACGACGAACTTTCATAGCGTACTGCGCAGTTAGGGGAACACCTTCTTGAAATTTTAATGAGGGATCATCTTATTTACTACCGTCGTTCTAAGCAAATAAGATGCATAAACATGATAAACATCACATGCAATCAAATAGTGACATGATATGGCCAATATCATTTTGCTCCTTTGATCTCCATCTTCGGGCTCCATGATCATCATCGTCACCGGCATAACACCATGATCTCCATCATCATGATCTCCATCATCGTGTCTTCATGAAGTTGTCTGCGCCAACTATTACTTCTACTACTATGGCTACCGTTAGCAATAAATTAAAGTAATTACATGGCGTTGTATAATGACACGCAGGTCATACAATAAATAAAGACAACTCCTATGGCTCCTGCCGGTTGTCATACTCATCGACATGCAAGTCGTGATTCCTATTACAAGAACATGATCAATCTCATACATCACATATATTCATCACATTCTTCTTGGCCATATCACATCACATAGCATACCCTGCAAAAACAAGTTAGATGTCCTCTAATTGTTGTTTGCATGTTTTACGTGGCTGCTATGGGTTTCTAGCAAGAACGTTTCTTACCTACGCAAAACCACAACGTGATATGCCAATTGCTATTTACCCTTCATAAGGACCCTTTTCATCGAATCCGTTCCGACTAAAGTGGGAGGCGGCACCCGCTAGCCACCTTATGCACCAAGTGCATGTCGATCGGTGGAACTGTCTCACGTAAATGCGTGTAAGGTCGGTCCGGGCCGCTTCATCCCACAATACCGTCGAAACAAGATTGGACTAGTAACGGTAAGCATATTGAACAAAATCAACGCCCACAACTACTTTGTGTTCTACTCGTGCAAAGAATCTACGCAATAGACCTAGCTCATGATGCCATCATGGGGAACGTAGCAGAAATTCAAAATTTTCCTACGTGTCACCAAGATCTATCCATGGAGAGACTAGCAACAAGGGAAGGAGAGTGCATCTACATACCCTTGTAGATCGCTAAGCGAGGCGTTCAAGTGAGCAGGGGTTGTTGGAGTCGTACTTGCCGTGATTCA
The DNA here is from genome assembly GCA_021605145.1 of Aegilops bicornis. Classification (NCBI taxonomy): domain Eukaryota; kingdom Viridiplantae; phylum Streptophyta; class Magnoliopsida; order Poales; family Poaceae; genus Aegilops; species Aegilops bicornis. Next base: position 2,305,440 of record JAHIAL010000023.1, on the reverse strand, counting down.
AATCACCGATGATCCTAGTGCCGAGCAGACGGCACCTCCGCGTTCAACACACGTACAGCCGGTGGCGTCTCCCATGCCTTGATCCAGCAAGGAGAGAGGGAGAGGTTGAGGAAGACTCCATCCAACAGCGGCCTGGCAGGCGTGGTGGTGGTGGAGGAGCGTGGCAATCTGCGGGGCTTCGCCAAGCACTGCGGGAGAGGAGGAGGTGTCACGGGAGGGAGGGAGGTGCCGGGGGACTCGGTGCGGCTGCCCTCCCTCCCTCCCACTATATAGGGGCAAGGGAGGGGAGGCGCAGCCTTGGCCCTTCCTCCAAGGAAGGGGTGTGGCGGGGAGGAGTCCATCCTCCCTAAGGCACCTAGGAGGTGCCTTCCCCCTTTAGGACTCTCCCTTTATCTTATCTCTTGGCGCATGGGCCTCTTGGGGGGGCGCACTAGCCCACCTGGGGCTGGTCCCCTCCCACACTTGGCCCATGCAGCCCTCCGAGGATGGTGGCCCCACTTGGTGGACCCCCGGGACCCTCCCGGTGGTCCCGGTACATTACCGGTAAAACCCGAAACTTTTCGGTGACCAAACAGGACTTCCCATATATAATTCTTTACCTCGGACCATTCCGAACTCCTCGTGACGTCCGGGATCTCATCCGGGACTCAAAAACATTCCGTAACCACATACAAACTTCCTTTATAACCCTAAGCGTCATCGAACCTTAAGTGTGTAGACCCTACGGGTTCGGGAACCATCTTGAGACATGACCGAGGCGTTCTCCGGTCAATAACCAACAGCGGGATCTGGATACCCATGTTGGCTCCCACATGTTCCACGATGATCTCATCGGATGAACCCACGATGTCAAGGACTCAATCGATCCCGTATACAATTCCCTTTGTCTAGCGGCATTGTACTTGCCCGAGATTCGATCGTCGGTATCCCGATACCTTGTTCAATCTCGTTACGGCAAGTCTCTTTACTCGTTCCGTAACACATCATCCCGTGATCAACCCCTTGGTCACATTGTGCACATTATGATGATGTCCTACCGAGTGGGCCCAGAGATACCTCTCCGTTTACGGAGTGACAAATCCAGTCTCGATTCGTGCCAACCCAATGAGACACTTTCGGAGATACCGTAATGCACCTTTATAGCCACCCGATTCGTTGTGACGTTTGGTACACCGAAGCATTCCTACGGTATCCGGAGTTGCACAATCTCATGGTCTAAGGAAAGATACTTGACATTAGAAAAGCTTTAGCATACGAACTACCGCGATCTTTGTGCTAGGCTTAGGATTGGGTCTTGTCCATCACATCATTCTCGCCAATGATGTGATCCGGTTATCAACGACATCCAATGTCCATGGTCGGAAACCGTAACCATCTATTGATCAATGAGCTAGTTAACTAGAGGCTTACTAGGGACATGGTGTTGTCTATGTACCCACACATGTATACGAGTTTCCTATTAATACAATTATAGCATGGATAATAAGCGATTATCATGAACAAGGAAATATAATAATAACTAATTTATTATTGCCTCTAGGGCATATTTCCAACAGTCTCCCACTTGCACTAGAGTCAATAATCTAGTTCACATCGTCATGCTGATAGGTCACATCGCCATGTGACCAACATCCAAAGAGTTTACTAGTGTCGCTAAACTAGTTCACATCACCATGTGATTAAGACTCAATGAGTTCTGGGGTTTGATCATGTTTTGCTTGTGAGAGAGGTTTTAGTCAACGGATCTGCAGTATTCAGATCCGTATGTACTTTGCAATTCTCTATGTCATATTGTAAATGCTGCTTCCACGCTCCACTTGAAGCTTATTCCAAATGGTTGCTCCACTATACGTATCCGGTTTGCTACTCAGAGTCACTCGGATAGGTGTTAAAGCTTGCATCGGCGTAACCCTTTACGCCCGAACTCTTTATCGCCTCCATAATCGAGAAACATGTCCTTATTTACTCCAAGGACAATTTTGACCCGATGTCCAATGATCCCCATTCTGGATCATTCTTGTACCTATAGTGACTCATGGCAAGGCACACTTCAGTGCGGTACACATCATAGCATACTATAGAGCCTACGTCTAAAGCATAGGGGCGACCTTCGTCCTTTCTCTCATTTTACGCCGTGGTCGAGCTTTAAGTCTTAACTTCATACCTTACATCTCGGGCAAGAACTCCTTCTTTGGTGATCCATCTTGAACACCTTCAAGATCATGTCAAGGTATATGCTCATTTGAAAGTACCATTAAGCGGTTTTGATCTATCCTCATAGATCTTGATGCTCAATGTTCAAGTAGCTTAATCCAGGTTTTCACTTGAAAAACACTTTTCAAATAACCCTATATGCTTTACCGAAAATTCTACATCATTTCTGATCATCAATATGTCAACGACATATACTCATCAGAAATTCTATAGTGCTCCCACTCACTTCTTTGGAAATACAAGTTTCTCACAAACTCTGTATAAACCCAAAATCTTTGATCATTTCATCAGCGTATATTCCAACTCGAGATGCTTACTCCGGTCCTTAGAAGGATCATTTGGAGCCAGCATACCTTTTAGCATCCTTAGGATGCGACAAAAACTTTACGATTGTATCACATACAACCTTTCCTTACAAAGCTGGTAAGCAAACTCGTTTTGACATCCATCGCCAGATTTCATAAATGCAGCTAATGCTAACATGATTCCGACGGACTTAAGCATCGCTCACGGATGAGAAAATCTCGCCGTAGTCAACTCCTTGAACTTGTGAAAAACTCTTTGCCACAAGTCGAGCTTCATAGGCGGTGACATTACCGTCCACGTCCATCTTCTTCTTAAAGATCCATTTATCTCAATGGCTTGCCGATCAACGGGCAAGTCCACCAAAGTCCATGCTTTGTTACGATACATGGATCCTATGTCGGATTTCATGGCTTCTAACCATTTGTTGGAATATGGGCCCACCATTGCTTCTCCATAGCTCGTGAGGTTCATTGTTGTCTAGCAACATGACCTTCAAGACATGATTCTGTACCACTCAAGTAGTGCGCATCCTTGTCACCCCACGAGGCACGGTAGTGACTTGATCCGAAACTTCATGATCACTATCATAAGCTTCTTCTTCAATTGGTGTAGGCGCCACGGAACAACTTCACGTGCCTGCTGCACACTAGTTGAAGTGATGGTTAAATAACCTCATCAAGTCTCCACCATCCTCCCACTCAATTCTTTCGAGAGAAACTTTTCCTCGAGAAAGGACCCGTTTCTAGAAACAATTACTTTTGCTTCCGGATCTTGAGATAGGAGGTATACCCAACTGTTTTGGGTGTCCTATGAAGAAGCATTTATCCGTTTTGGGTTCGAGCTTATCAACCTGAAACTTTTTCACATAAGCGTCGCAGCCCCAAACCTTTAAGAAACGACAACTTAGGTTTCTCCAAACCATAGTTCAAACGGTGTCGTCTCAGCGGAATTACGTGGTGCCCTATTAAAGTGAGTGCGGTTGTCTCTAATGCCTAACCCATGAACGATAGTGGTAATTCGATAAGAGACATCATGGTACACACCATATCCAATAGGGTGCAACTATGATGTTCGGACACACCATCACACTATGGTGTTCGAGCGGTATTAATTGTGAAACAATTTCCCGGTGTCTTAATTGCGTGCCAAAGCTCGTAATCAGATACTCATCTCTATGATCATATCATAGACATTTTATCCTCTTGTCACAATGATCTTTAACTTCACTCTGAAATTACTTGAACCATTCAAAAATTCAGACTTTGTGTTTCATCAAGTAAATATACTCAACATCTACTCGAATCATCCGTGAAGTCGAACATAACGATATTCCTTTGCATGCCTCGGCACTCATTGGACTGCACACATCAAAATGTGTTACTTCCAACAGGTTGCTACCTTGTTCCATCTTCTTGAAAACCAAGGCTTTTGGTCATCTTGCCCATGTGGTATGATTTGCATATCTCAAGTGATTCAAAATCAAGTGAGTCCAAGCGATCCATCGCATGGAGTTTCTTCATGCGTATACACCAATAGACATGGTTTGCATGTCTCAAACTTTTCAAAACGAAAGTGAGTCCAAAGATCCATCAACATGGAGCTTCTTCATGCGTTTTATACCAATATGACTTACATGGCGATTGCCACAAGTGCGTGGTACTATCATTACTATCTTATATCTTTTGGCATGAAAATGTGTATCACTACGATCGAGATTCAATAAACCATTCCTTTTAGGTGCTAGACCATTGAAGGTAGTATTCAAATTAACAGAGTAACCATTATTCTCCTTAAATGAATAATCGTATTGCGACAGACATAATCCAATCATGTCTATGCTCAACGCAAACACCAAATAGCAATTATTTAGGTTTAACACCAATCTCGATGGTAGAGGGAGCGTGCAATGCTTGATCATATCAACCTTGGAAACACTTCCAACACGTATCGTCGACTCACCTTTAGCTAGTCTCCGTTTATTCCGTAGCTTTTGTTTGAGTTACTAACACTTAGCAACCGAACCGCATCTAATACCCTGGTGCTACTAGGAGTACTAGTAAAGTACACATTAACATAATGTATATCAATATACTTCTATCGACCTTGCCAGCCTTCTTACCTACCAAGTATCTAGGGTAATTCTGCTCGATGGGTTTGTTCCCCTTATTACGAAGCACTTAGTCTCGGGTTTGGGTTCAACCTTGGGTTTCTTCACTGGGCGACAACTGATTTGCCGCTTTCATGAAGTGTCCCTTCTTGCCCTTGCCCTTCTTGAAACTAGTGGTTTCACCAACCATCAACAATTGATGCTCCTTCTTGATTTCTACTTTCGCGGTGTCAAACATCGTGAATACCTCAAGGATCATCATATCTATCCACGACATGTTATAGTTCATCACGAAGCTCTAGCAGCTTGGTGGCAATGACTTTGGAGAAACATCACTATCTCATACGGAAGATCAACTCCCTCGATTCAAGTGATTGTTACTTTCAGACAATCCGAGCACAAGCTCAACGATTGAGCTTTTCTCCCTTAGTTTGCAGGCTAAGAAAATCGTCGGAGGTCTTATACCTCTTGGCGTGGGCATGAGCTTGAAATCCCAATTTCAGCCTTCGAAACATCTCATATGTTCGCGACGTTTTGAAATCGTCTTTGGTGCCTCAACTCTAAACCGTTTAAGCGAACTATCACGTAGTTATCAAGGCGTGTATGTCGACGTTCGCAACATCCTGCATTTACGTTCGAGGTTCAGCACACCGAGCGGTGCATTAAGGACATAAGCCTTCTACTGTCCGCATAATTGCTATTGTCAACTTTCAACTATATTTTCTCTAGGAACATATCTAAAACAGTAGAACTAAAGCTCGAGCTATGGCATAATTTGCAAAGATCTTTTGACTATGTTCAAGATAATTAAGTTCATCTCATGAACTCCCACTCAGATAGACATCCCTCTGGTCATCTAAGTGATTACATGATCCGAGTCAACTAGGCCGTGTCCGATCATCACGTGAGACGGACTAGTCATCATCGGTGAACATCTTCATGTTGATCAGATTATCTACTATCGACTCATGCTCGACCTTTCGGTCTCTTGTGTTCCGAGGCCATATGCGTACATGCTAGGCTCGTCAAGTTAACCTAAGTGTTCTGCGTGTGTAAATCTGGCTTACACCCGTTGTATGTGAGCGTAAGAATCTATCACACCCGATCATCACGTGGTGCTTGAAGCGACGAACTTTACATGGCTGTACGCGATTAGGGGGAACACCTTCTTGAAATTTTAATGAGGGATCATCTTATTTACTACCGTCGTTTCTAAGCAAATAAGATGCATAAACATGATAAACATCACATGCAATCAAATAGTGACATGATATGGCCAATATCATTTTGCTCCTTTGATCTCCATCTTCGGGCTCCATGATCATCATCGTCACCGAAGCATAACACCATGATCTCCATCATCATGATCTCCATCATCGTGTCTTCATGAAGTTGTCTCGCCAACTATTACTTCTACTACTATGGCTGCCGGTTAGCAATAAATTAAAGTAATTACATGGCGTTGTATAATGACACGCAGGTCATACAATAAATAAAGACAACTCCTATGGCTCCCGCCGGTTGTCATACTCATCGACATGCAAGTCGTGATTCCTATTACAAGAACATGATCAATCTCATACATCACATATATTCATCACATTCTTCTTGGCCATATCACATCACATAGCATACCCTGCAAAAACAAGTTAGATGTCCTCTAATTGTTGTTTGCATGTTTTACGTGGCTGCTATGGGTTTCTAGCACGAACGTTTCTTACCTCGCCAAAACCACAACGTGATATGCCAATTGCTATTTACCCTTCATAAGGACCCTTTTCATCGAATCCGTTCCGACTAAAGTGGGAGACGGCACCGCTAGCCACCTTATGCACCAAGTGCATGTCGGTCCGGTGGAACCTATCTCACGTAAAATGCGTGTAAGGTCGGTCCGGCCGCTTCATCCCACAATACCGTCGAAACAAGATTGGACTAGTAACGGTAAGCATATTGAACAAAATCAACGCCCACAACTACTTTGTGTTCTACTCGTGCAAAAGAATCTACGCAATAGACCTAGCTCATGATGCCCTTTGTTGGGGAGCGTGGCAGAAATTCAAAATTTTCCTACGTGTCACCAAGATCTATCCATGGAGAGACTAGCAGCGAGGGAAGGAGAGTGCATCTACATACCCTTGTAGATCGCTAAGCGGAAGCGTTCAAGTGCCGCGGGGTTGTTGGAGTCGTACTGCCGTCGTGATTCAAATCACCGATGATCCTAGTGCCGAGCAGACGGCACCTCCGCGTTCAACACACGTAGACAGCCCGGTGGCGTCTCCCATGCCTTGATCCAGCAAGAAGAGAGGGAGAGGTTGAGGAAGACTCCATCCGGCAGCAAAGACATGGCGTGGTGGTGGTGGAGGAGCGTGGCAATCCTGCAGGGCCGCCAAGCACTGCGGGAGAGGAGGAGGTGTCACGGGAGGGAGGGAGGTGCCAGGACTCAGGTGCGGCTGCCCTCCCTCCCTCCACTATATATAGGGGCAAGGGAGAGGGGAGGCGCAGCCTTGGCCCTTCCTCCAAGGAAGGGGTGTGGCCGGGAGGAGTCCATCCTCCTAAGGCACCTAGGAGGTGCCTTCCCCTTTAGGACTCTCCTTTATCTTATCTCTTGGCGCATGGGCCTCTTGGGGGCGTGGCAGGCGCACCAGCCCACAGGGCTGGTCCTCCCACACTTGGCCCATGCAGCCCTCCGAGGATGGTGGCCCCACTTGGTGGACCTCGGGACCCTCCCGGTGGTCCCAAGACATTACCGATAAAACCGAAACTTTTCCGTGACCAAAGCAGGACTTCCCATATATAATTCTTTACCCCGGACCATTCCGGAACTCCTCGTGACGTCCAAGGGATCTCATCCGGACTCAGAACAACATTCGGTAACCACATACAAACTTCCTTTATAACCCTAGCGTCGCCAGAACCTTAAGTGTGTAGACCCTCACGGGTTCGGGAACCATGCAGACATGACCGAGGCGTTCTCCGTCAATAACCAACAGCGGGATCTGGATACCCATGTTGGCTCCCACATATTCCACGATGATCTCATCGGATGAACCACGATGTCAAGGACTCAATCGATCCCGTATACAATTCCCTTTGTCTAGCGGCATTGTACTTGCGAGATTCGATCGTCGGTATCCAGATACCTTGTTCAATATCGTTATCGGCAAGTCTCTTTACTCGTTCCGTAACACATCATCCCGTGATCAACCCCTTGGTCACATTGTGCACATTATGATGATGTCCTACCGAGTGGGCCCAGAGATACCTCTCCGTTTACGGAGTGACAAATCCAGTCTCGATTCGTGCCAACCCAATGAGACACTTTCAGAGATACCTGTAATGCACCTTTATAGCCACCCGGTTATGTTGTGACGTTTGGTACACCCAAAGCATTCCCGATCCGGGAGTTGCACAATCTCATGGTCTAAGGAAAAGATACTTGACATTAGAAAAGCTTTAGCATACGAACTACACGATCTTTGTGCTAGGCTTAGGATTGGGTCTTGTCCATCACATCATTCTCGCCAATGATGTGATCCGGTTATCAACGACATCCAATGTCCATGGTCGGAAACCGTAACCATCTATTGATCAACGAGCTAGTTAACTAGAGGCTTACTAGGGACATGGTGTTGTCTATGTACCCACACATGTATCTGAGTTTCCTATCAATACAATTATAGCATGGATAATAAATGATTATCATGAACAAGGAAATATAATAATAACTAATTTATTATTGCCTCTAGGGCATATTTCCAACATTTCCCCCCTTCGCCAGTATCACCTATCCCTGCGTTAGATCACCCTGGCACCGCGTATTGCCTTGCTATATTTTGTGATGCTTTGTTTGCTCCGTATTTACTGTTTCTTCCCCCCTCTTCTTCTCCGATAGACCCCGAGACCGTTGCTGATGCCACTGAGTTCGACTACGGTGTTGACGACCCCTCATTCTCGGCTGAGCTTCCAGGCAAGTCCCCCCTTTGATCACCAGATATCGCCTATTCTTCTCTATACTGCTTGCATTAGAAGAGTGTAGCATGTTCTTGCTTTCGGTTAATCCTATTCTCGATGCATAGCTTTGTCATTGTTGCCTCTGATTTGTTACCCTTACCTCGCTATCCTACCGCTTAGTATAGGATGCTAGTGTTCCATCGATGGCCCTACACTCTTGTCCGGCTCCCGCCATGCTATACTATCGGGCTGTGATCACTCGGGAGGTGATCACGGGCATATGCTATATACTTTATACTGATACATTACTTATGATACTGTTCGGAGATGGGGGCTGAAGGGGCAGGTGGCTCCATCCCGGTAGAGGTGGGCCTTGGTTCCCAACGTCCCCCGACTGTTACTTTGTGGCGGAGCGACAGGGCAGGTTGAGACCACCTAGGAGAGAGGTGGGCCTGGCCCTGGTCGGCATTCGCGGATACTTAACCCGCTTATGAGATCTTGGTATTTGATCTGAGTCTGGCCATTTGGTCTATACGCACCAACCAACTACGCGGGAACAGTTATGGGCACTCGACGTCGTGGTATCAGCCGAAGCCTTCGTGACGTCACGATCGAAGCGGGCGAAGCGCCGGATTGGATCGAGCGCCTGCTAGGCTAGGTCTGCTTCCACCCTCGTGACGCAACATGTGTGTGCAATGGGCGATGGGCGGACCCTGCGCGATAGGATTTAGACCAGCGTATTGACCTCTCTGTTGTGCCAGGTGGGGCTGCGACGAGTTGATCTTCAGCGCTAGGGCATGACCCAGAAAGTGTGTCCGACCAAATGGGATCGGCGTGTTGGGTTATGTGGTGCACCCTGCAGGGAAGTTTATCTATTCGAATAGCCGTGATCTTCGTAACAGGATGACTTGGAGTTGTACCTTGACCTTATGACAACTAGAACCGGATACTTAATAAAACACACCCTTTCCAAGTGCCAAATACAACCCGTGATCGCTTCTCTAACTGCAGGCTGACGAGGAGGATCGCGGGTAGGATTATGCTATACGATGCTACTTGGTGAACTTACCACCTACTCTCTTCTTCATGCTACAAGATGGAGGTGGCCTGAAGCATAGTCTTCGATAGGATTAGCTATCCCCCTCTTATTCTGCCATTCTGCAGTTCAGTCCACCGATATAGCCCTTTACACATATATATACCCATGCATATGTAGTGTAGCTCCTTGCTTTTGCAGTAGTACTTTGGATGAGTACTCAAGGTTGCTTTTCTCCTCTTTTCCTCTCCTTTTTCCCTTCTACCCGGGTTGTCGCACCAGATGCCGGAGCTCAGAGCCAGACGCTAATGCCGGGATGATGACTCCTACTACACCGGAGGTGCCTACTACTACGCAAGGCAAGCCGACTGACGGCGAGGGAGTAGTTTAGGAGGATCGAGGCAGGAGGCTGCGCCTCTTCGATATGTATCTCAGTTTGTGCTAGCCTTCTTAAGGCAAACCTGTTTAACTTATGTCCGTATTTCGAGATATTGTTGCTTCCACGTGACTCGTCTATGATCGAGCACTTGTATTCAAGCCCTCGAGGCCCCTAGCTTGTATTATGATGCTTGTATGACTTAATTATTTTATTTTAGAGTTGTGTTGTGATATCTTCCCGTGAGAGTCCTCGATCTTGATCGCATACTGCTATGCGTGCATGATTAGTGTACGATTGAACCGGGCGTCACAAGTTGCATCGAGCTAATCGCCTATAGGAATTCCCTTCCAAACTCCTTGGCCAAGTCGAGTCTAGTCGATGAAAACTGTTTTACTAAATACGTGGCGGCCCATGGGCCCACTGTTAGAACGCTATGTAAAATAAAATTTTCTACGCTTTCACCAAGATCAATCTATGAGTTCATCTAGCAACGAGAGAAAGGAGTACATCTACATACCCTTGTAGATCGCGGCCGAGCGTTCAAGAGAACGGGGTTGAGGGAGTCGTACTGCCGTCGTGATCCAAATCATCGATGATCCTAGTGCCGAACGGACAGCACCTCGCGTTCAACACACGAGTAGTTGGGGAAGACGTCTCCTCCTTCTTGATCCGAAGAAGGGGGAAGGAGAGGTTGGCGGAGATCGGCTGACGACGGCGTGGTGGTGGATGCAGCAAAGGATCTCGGCAGAGCTTCACGAGCTTCACGAGAGGGAGAGGTGGCAGGGGAGAGGGAGGCCTATGGCATGGGTGCGGCTGCCCTCCTCCCCCTCTTTATATAGGGCCCCCTAGGGGGCGCGGCCAAGGGGGGTTGCTTGCCCCCAAGGCAAGGTGTGGAGGCGCCCCCACCCCTAGAGTTTCCAACCCTAGGCGCAGGGGGGCCCAAGGCGCACCAGCCCACCAGGCTGGTTCCCTCCCCACTTCACCACGGGCCCTCCAGGATAGGTGGCCCCACCCGGTGGACCAGGACCCTTCCGATGGTCCCGGTACAATACCGGTGACCCCCGAAACTTTCCCGATGGCCGAAACTGCACTTCCTATATATAATTCTTCACTGTCGTGGTTCTAAGTCTAACAGTAGAATGGGGGGTAGGAATGGAGAGGCAAGATCCTAGCTATGGAGAAGTTGTATACGCATTTACGAGTTCAGGCCCTTCTCGGAGGAAGTAATAAATTTCACCCTCGCCTCCCTGGAGCCCGGAGGCGGTCATTTGGATTATATGCGTATGTGTTACAGGGTGCGAACCCTTCTACGTGTGAGGGGGGTGGCTTATATAGAGTGCGCCAGACCCCAGCCAGCCCGTGGCGGAGTGTTTAAGGTATGCGTTAAGGCTAGGGCGTTCTTGGTAGCATGCTTACATATAAAGTATCATTATGACCATAAAGACTATTTAACTACGCACCGTTTGGACACCGAGTGGCTCTTGGACTCACGGTGGTCGAGTGGGTCTTCATGGTCGAGTGTCTTTGAATCTGCTGAAAGTGGAAACTCTACCAGTGTCGACTGGAAGGTCGCTTCTTTCGCGAGTGTCCTTGGGGAGGGTACCTTTGGGCAGGTCTATGACCCTACCCTAGGTACATGACTTCATCATTAGCCCCCGAATGGATCGAGGTTTGAGTGAGGAAGGAGTTGATGATCTTTCTGACCTATTCTTCGTGTTGCGAGTGTGTCTTACTCTGGATCAACGACCTTTTGGTGATGGCGTCAACTTCTCTTTCAGTCGCCTTGATCCATTCTTCACATTTGTCGAGTGAACTTTGTGAACTTGAGGATTTCCGAGCGATGGATCGGAGGAAATCTGCTTCGACAGGTTGCTCCAGCGGTTAGCTGATTTCATGAGATCTGAATTTTGGGAAGCGGCCTTGGAAGCGAAAAGCTGCGGCCTTTCGGATGGGATAAAGGCGATGGCGCCTCGATTTTTCGCCCGCCTTTTAGCCCGCGTAGCGTGCGCGCTTTGTTCTTGAGGATTTGGCCAGGATTGCACAGGCCTACCCGTCAGCCACTCCTAAGCGGCCTCATAGAAAGCATCGGACGGGGTATTTTTGAACAGTGTGATCTCAATCTTCCCTCCCTCCGCCTCCAAATCTTCTGCTTGCGCCCTTAGCACCTTTTGCTCGGCGCCGCCTTCGATTACTATGCCGCTTGGCGACCATGGTGAAGGAGAAGACCGCAGCCTTGGAGCAGGTGAAGAAGGCGGCGGCGAAGGTGAAGGGGAGAGCGCCCAGTCGGGGCGGATCTTCTTCACGGTCCAAGCTACCGCAAGGTTGGGTCCAAGGAGATTGGATCCGCTCGACCATCACCGAGAAGGACCTCAACGATCTGGGCCAGCGAGGACTGATCCCCCATGGTCGGCGAGGCTTTGAAGCAAGTGGCGTAGCCAAGAACCTAAGAGGGTGAGTCGTCCTCCTAGCCACTCCGTAGATCGGGATTTTCTGCCCGCCTAATCCTTTCTTCCGGGGTTTCTAAACTTTTTGGAGCGCAACTCCATCATTTCACTCCCAACTCCATTATCTATCTTGCCGCTTTTGTGTCGTTATCACGAAAACTTCTTGGGCTGTCGGCCGCCTTTGGGGCCTCTTCAAGCATATATTCACTTGTCGCTCTCAGGCGGTGAAGAAAGCGAACCGAATGACGAGAGAACCCAAGTAATCCAGATGTGCTGGGGACTCGGGGTCTAGATGAGGGGAAGAGCGCTTTTCCCGGCTATGACTCTCCCGACTCGGTTAGAAGGTGGCGATCGACCTGGTTCTCTTGCCAAGACCAGCCGCCTTACGGGCAGTCGATCGACTCCCTCCTTTCTCCATGAGTCGAGTGAACAAGCCATCTTCCACGAAGGTGTTACCGCAGGAGAAGGCCCAAGTAAAATTGTTGATGGAGCAGCGTAGTCCAGCTCATTCGCTGACGGGGTGACCGGCATGGATCTTCTGGAAGTTTTCCTCCGACGGTAATTCAACCACTCCAATACCGAGGCCATCAGTGTGGATGTACTCCGCACAGAAAGATACCACTCGGGTCCATCCAGGAGGTCGATGACGCCACGCTTGAGAAGTGGATGACTGCCATCACGAAACAAAAGATAACCTCGGCGAGCTAGGAGGATTCCACCACTCGACCGGTCTTACGAAGTAGACAAGGTATAACCACTTATCCTCGATCGTGATTCGGCTGCATTCATTACTGTTTAGATGCCAATTCATCGATTTGGCTTTTGCCTTGTTTTGTTGTCTTCTAGGTCACCACTAAGATGTACTCGATGCCCAGCGGGCGCAGGAACGATCGAAGAAGAAGAAGGAAGCGGAGGTGAAAGCCGGGAGGAATGGGAGTCCAACGGCGAGGAGGATGAGGGGGATGACAACTACGATGAAGAGGAGGAGGAGGAGGAAGAGGAGGAAGAGCGTCGATCCTCCTGCTTTCGGAAGGAAGGTCCAAGTTGACGCATGACCCGGGTCGGTAGCGGTAAAGCTGTTCGCCTCGGGCGGTCGATGAAGCGACCTGGACAACTTCCCTGCTATGACTTAGAAACCGCCGAAGCAACCTCGAGCGACGTCGTCAAAGCCGGCGAAGGCCCTGCCCAAGATGCGGATGGTCATTCCTACCATCTCCGGGTAACCAGCTGAATCTTGTATTTCCCTATTCAACATGAGTGTACTTTTGGTCGACTTGATGGTGATCGGCCGATTCTTGAAATCTGCGGTGTTTCTACCTCCGAGACCTCAGCCAAGCACGAAGATCAGAAATGGAAGATGCCGCCACCTCCGACCTTGGTATATGATCTACGTAGTTTCGCTTTTAGTCGATTGGATTTCCATGTTTATTTTTGAATCTTTCTTGTAGTTCCGCCTCATGTCATTGATCTCCCGATGATGACGAGGAAGCGCCCGTTGAGGAAGAGGAAGAACAAGAGGGTGCCTGCAAAGGCTGCTCCAGTTGTGACGATACCGAGACGCTGGTTTACGAGGGAGGCAACCCTTTCGGGCTTCTGTGTCTTTTGTTGTACCGACGAGTGCCCGAGCCCTCTTCGTCATTGCTGATCCACCATCGCTCTTTGCTATACACCACGTCCGGAAGACCAAGTGAGTGCTGCTAAGGAGGCTATCGCTGTGCAGGGATCATCTTTGGAGCAAGTGAAGGCGGTCCGAGAGGCCCGGCCAGGCGGCCTATGATGCTAGTTCAGCCCTCGAGCAATGTCGAAGTAAGTCGATCGTTGCTTGCTGCATTAGGATATGCTACACAAACTCGCTTGCTCAAGATTTCCATATCTGTACACCCACTGGGTGAGTGTGTCGATTGAATTTTTGTGGGGGCACGCTGAGTACACCCACTGGGTGTAGTCCCCGAGACTATGGTGGACTGCGTGCAGTCGACTATAGTCTTTATACCGTGAATTTCTTCACTCGACCTGGTCGGACCAAGTCGAATGGAACCGTAAAACCGGTGGGGGCACGCTGAGTGCACCCAGGTGTAGTCCCGAGACTATGGTGGACTGCGTGCAATCGACTATAGTCTAAAGAACTGTTTTTTTATCATGTCGACTGGCCCGACAATTAGCCATGGTTTTGGAATCATAACCTTTTGCCTCTTTGGTCGATTTGGTCGAACCAAATTGGTAAAACCAGTGGGAGCATCGCCGAGTGCACCCGCTGGTGTAGTCCTCGAGACTCATTGTTGAATGTTTTGATTCGATTGTAGTCTTAGAAATGCTACGATTTTTCCTTAGTCGCTCGGAAGTGACCCGTCTTTGATGTCTTTTGTTGATTGACTCTTTGTAGAAATCTTGCGAGCTTGTGGCTCGCTATACTGAGTTAGAGAACAAACAGATCCAGCTCAACCTCGACTTGAAGCTTGCTCAGGAGAATTTGCAGAAGGCGAAGGATGAAGCAAAAGGTATGGCTGGTGAGAACTTTGACGACTATCTTTGTTTTTCTGTTCATTCTTCAACTCTGTTCTCATTGTTGCTTTGCAGATAAACTGGAAGAGACTCTGAAGAAGGACCTTGACCTTGCAGAGGCATAGAAGGCGGCTTTGGAGAAAACAAAGCTCGCTGAAGAGAAACTTGCCTCAGTCGACAAACTTGAAGATGAAAATGCCAAGCTGAAAGCCGCTCTTGACGCGGCCAACAAGGAAGTTAGTCGGTGAAGAGCGACAAGATTGCTCTGTCGACAAGGCTAGCAGCCAACTCAAGGGAAGCGAAATGACACGGAGATTTATCTTGGAGGGCTCGCCAAGAAGCTGCTTTCTCATGCTTGAAGGTAATCTCTTTACCCGGCTGTCTTGCTATCACCGCTCCTCGCATGATTGTTATTTTAACTCGAGCTGTGTTTTCAGAATTCCACAAAACCGAGAAGAAGAAACCAAATGAGTGGAAACCAGCCCGACCCCATCAACTGTCCTGTGAAGGACGAAGCTGCTATGAATGTGCTCCCACTGGAGTCTCGCGTTGCTAGCGTGGTGGATTATCTTGCTCGACTGAAAGTTGCGGTGTCGCGGATCGACTCAACCCTCTGGCCAGATCATACGCTTCAAAACGACCTTGAATCCTTAATGACTCGACTGAATGAGATTCCAAGTCGAGTGCAATAATGGAAAAAGTCCTCTGCCAGGTGTGGTGCTGATGTCGCTCATCTCTGCGGTTACGTGTCCACCTTGCAAGGAAGCGCAGAGGACAAGTGGCGTCCCTCAAGGTTGCCAACACCAGAAAATGCGACTTTCGATCTTTCATGGAGACCTTCATCGCTGTTGCTACCGTATTGCCAAGCGGAATGAATCGACCTCGACCAGCTTTGTTGCACCTTCCAGTCCTCCACCGGAGGAGTAAAAAACTTCTAAGTCCCACCTTAAATTTGCCTCGGAATGCCGAGTGGTTTTTGTAACCGACAAACTTTAACAGGCTTAATGCATGAGCTCTTTTGAATCTGTAGGACATTTATCCGAACTTGATCTATCCTTGAACATGCTTTATTTGCCTTCGAGAGAATTTTGCTCTTCATTCGGAATATATTTCATTGTTGTAGTCGACTTGTACTTGATCTATCTTGCAGGTAGAGATGGAGCCTGTTGCGGATCGACCTCGCTGCTCTGCGGATTGGGATGGACCGTGACGTTGTACTTGTGGCGAAGCTCCGAAGGAGAAGGTAGCAGTCGACCTGCACCTCGTCGTTCTTATGATTGGGATGGACCGTGACGTTGTACTTGTGGCGAAGCTCCGAAGGAGAAAGGTAGCGATCGACCTGCACCTCGTAGATCCCTTGCGGATTGCAGCTAAGCCCGAGCGGGAGGTGTGCTCTCCACTCGGTTGGATTTTTTATCACTTAGGCGCAGCACTGGCTGCGGCTAAGCCCCAGTGGGAGGTTTGCTCTCCACTGTAGGGATTTTAATACTTAGGCGCAGCCTGCAAGTGCTTAAGCTTGAGTGGGAGGTTTGCTCTCCACTCGGTAGGATTTTTAATACTTAGGCGCAGCACCTGGCTGCAGGCTTCTAAGCCCCAAGTGGGAGGTTTGCTCTCCACTCAGGATTTCTATTACTTAGGCGCAGCACTGGCTGCGGCTAAGCCCCCGAGTGGGAGGCTGGCTCACCACTCGGTAGGATTTTGAATACTTAGGCGAGTACTTGATCTTGGCTAAGCCCAGTGGGAGGCTGGCTCACCACCTCGGTGGGATTTTGATTACTTAGGCGAGCACTGGGCTTGCGGCTAAGCCCCCAGTGGGAGGTTTGCTCTCCACTTTCGGTAGGATTTTGAATACTTAGGTAGTACTTGGACTGCAGCTAAGCTTTGAGTGGGAGGCTGGCTCACCACTTGTGAGGATTTTGATTACTTAGGCGAGCACCTGGCTGCGCTAAGCCCCAGTGGGAGGTTTGCTCTCCACCTTGTAGGATTTTTTAATACTTAGGCTAGCACTGGGCTGCAGCTAAGCCTTGAGTGGGAGGTTTGCTCTCCACCGGGTAGGGATTTTTAATACTTGTAGCAGGGCTGCTGACTAAGCCCCTCGAGTGGGAGGCTGGCTCACCACTCGGTGGGATTTTGAATACTTAGGCGAGTACTTGGACTGCAGCTAAGCCCCCAGTGGGAGGCTGGCTCACCACTCGGAGAGGATTTTTGAATACTTAGGCGAGTGCTTGACCTGCAGCTAAGCCTCCCGAGTGGGAGGCTGGCTCACCACTCGGTAGGATTTTGAATACTTAGGCGAAGCGGATTCGCAGCTAAGCCTCCGAGTGGGAGACCTGCTCGCCACTCGAAAGGATTTTTTTACAAAACTTAGGCTAACCGGATTCGCAGCTAAGCCACCCACTGGGGAAATTATAACAAAAAAGTAATAACAATCCTTGGGAAAATTATAACATTCTTGTCTTAGATAAACAGGACTACAAAAGTACTTTTATTACATCTCAACCGGTGAGTATTTAAGTATAAAAAGGCGGAGTAGCTCCGCATTCCAAGCTTCGAGGCTCGTCGATCTGGCGATCAACGTTGTAGAGATGATATGCTCTGCTGTGGAGAACTCTTGTGACGATGAAGGGACCTTCCCAAGTGGGAGGCGAGCTTGTGTGTGGTTTCATGATCCACTCGGAGGACCAAATCTCCCTCTTGGAAGGCTCGACTCTTCACATTTCTGGCATGGAATCGACGCAAGTCTTGCTGATAAATAGTCGAGCGGATCAGGGCCATCTCCCTCTCCTCTTCCAAGAGGTCGAGTGCATCTTGTCGGGTTTGCTCCGCTTCTTCTTCAGAGTATAGTTCGACTCGAGGCGCATTGTGAAGCAGGTCACTCGGCAGAACTGCTTCAGCTCCATAGACCAAGAAGAATGGAGTTCTCCCGATCGACCGATTAGGAGTGGTCCTCAATCCCGTGAGAACTGATGGAAGTTCGTCGACCCAAGCACCGCTATGCGTGCTTGAGATCACGATCGCCCGTGGTTTCAGCCCTTTGAGAATGAGGCCGTTTGCACGCCTCGCTTGTCCATTCGATTGAGGATGAGCAAGCTGAAGCATAGTCGACCCGCGTGCCACGAGAGCCGCAGAAGGCTTTTGAACTTGTCATTATCGGTTTGACCCATTGTCGGTGATGATGCTATGCGGAACTCCATATCTGAATATCAACTCTCTGATGAAACCGAAAGCATTGCATGCATCAAGGTTCTTGATGGGCTTGGCTTCGATCCACTTGGTGAACTTGTCGAATCGCTACTAGCAAATGAGTGAAGCCGCTTCGCCAGTTCTCGCCGGTCCAATCATGTCTAATCCCCAAACAGCGAAGGGCCGACGAGTGGAATGGTCTTCAAGGCGAGGCGGGCTTGTGTGACATGTTGGAATAGAACCGACACCCTTCACACTTGTCGACTATTTCTTTTTGCCATTTCATTTGCTTTCGCCAAGAAAATCCCGCTTCGGTATGCTTTAGCCACAATGGTCCGAGAGGGCGCATGATGGCCACAGGTCCCCAGTGGATATCTTCAAGAATTATCGACCTTCTTACGGCGTGATACACTTCGGCCGACTCGATCGTGCTTTCTACAGCCTGGCTTGTCCCTTGATCCTTTGTAAAGGCCTTGGATCGACGGACGATCTGTCGAGCCTCTTCTTTATTCTCGGGAGCTTGTCGGTTGTCAAAACCGGCGGATCTCGGGTAGGGGTCCCGAAGCGTATGCGTCTAGGCGGATGGTAATGGAGACAAGGGACACGATGTTTACCGAGTTCGGGCCCTCTTGATGGATGTAAAACCCTACGTCTTGCTTGATTGATATTGATATTGTGGATGTTTACAAGAGTGGATCTATCATGAGATCAAGGAGGCTAAACCCTAGAAGCTAGCCTATGGTATGATTGTAAGGGTTGTTGATGTTCTAGTCCTACGGACTAAAGCCATCCGATTTATATAGACACCGGAGAGGCTAGGGTTACATAGAGTCGGTTACAATGGTAGGAGATCTACATATCCAGATCGTAAGCTTGCCTTCCACGCCAAGGAAAGTCCCATCCGGACACGGGGTGAAGTCTTCAATCTTGTATCTTCATAGTCTTGGAGTCCGGGTCGATGATGATAGTCCGGCCAATGATAGTTCGGTGATGATGGTAGTCCGGCTATCCGGACACCCCTAATCCAGGACTCCTCGGTAGCCCACGAACGAGGCTTCAATGACGATAAGTCCGGCACAGTATATTGCTTGGCATTGCAAGGCGGGTTCCTCCTCCAAATGATAGAAGATTGCGAACACCGGATAGTGTCCGCCTACGCAAAATAAATTCCACATTCCACCATAGAGAGAATAATAATATATACACAAGTTCAATCTGCTGACGTTTTTCGTGGCATGACGTCAGGCCACTACCAAGCCATTACTCGAATTGTTTCTTACTTTACCACCTCAACGCATTTAGCGAAGCGATTTCCTTGGCACGTCTTGTCGAAGCAGAGATCGTGTTTCCCCTTAATCCGGGATTCTCATCAATACCGACGTGGGTAACGCAACCGCGCTTGCCATACGCCACGCCTCTATCGGCGAAGTCCCCAAAGCGGTCACGGAGACGGCTCTTGGTATTCTTCCTCTTTATAACGGGACCAAGGCTCGTTCCTTTTCTTCAATCCTCCATCGAATCTCTCTCCCGCTCCAAGTTCCAAAAGACTCAGAGCTCCAGATTCGAAGCGCTTCGACTTTCAACGATGTCCGGTTCCGACCTCCGGGGCGGTGGATGCCCTCCTCCGTCACGGAGGAGGACGTGCTAAAGCTGCGGGAGGCCAAGTACACGGCTTATGAGATTTCCACACAGGTTGCTGCCGAAGGGCGAGCCATCCCCACCCCCGAGCCATGAGTATGTCGTTTTATATCCCACCTCCGTGGGAGGTTTAGGCTTCCGATGGATCCTTTGTGAGAGTGCTCATGTTTTACTATGGGTTGGAATTCACGATTTGGCTCGAGTCTATCCTCCATATTTCCGCATTTATTATCGTCTGCGAGGCCTTCCTCCGCGTCACCCCTCACTTCCGGCCTGTGGCTAAAGACCTTCAATGTGGCGCCAAGATGATCGGGGCGTCGGCGGAGTCTTGGCGGGGCGGCCATAAGTAGGAGAGCCGACGCCTGGCCCGGGCTCCTTCCAAGAGGAGCTCGCCCGTGGCAGCAAGAGTGGTTCTATATTACCGTTCCAAGGGGCCGCAGGCAAAAGCCGCCGCCCTTATTCCGCTGGACCTCCACGACGGTTGATGTCGTGGGTCAATAAGGGAGCTCAACTAAAGGGCCGTCAAAGGGGCGTGCCCCCTCTTGCAAACGGATCGAGATCTCCAAGCGAGGGAGGTCGATATGGTGGTGGTGATGCGAGGTTATCTTTGATTGGCGTCTCCGCCCTGCAAACGCCGCCCTCTCGGCTTATGGGAGTTTAATCCGGAGGGCCTGATTCTTCAACACTTCATGGGTATGACACCCATGGAGATGTACAAGTATTCTTGGATCGCAAGAGGTAAATGGGAATTGACCGAGGATGCTTGGCCTAAGCTGCAATGGCCGGATACTCAAGTAAGTAGTTCCGAGTCGGACATACCGTTGGTTTGCCTTTCAATGATTCGCCTTATGACCAACTTCCTTCTACACAGGAGTGGATAAGCGGAAGCAAAATTGATACGGTGTCCGCCCTCCCCGAGACGCGCGGGATCCCGTGGCCGGGTCCGGAGATGCTTGAGTTGGCGCCTTGAGTAAGACGAAGGGGAAAGCGGGAAAGCTACTGCCCTCGCCCTAAGGAGGCTCTTGAAAGAGGGGGATCGAGAATCCCTCCCTCCAAGGGGAGAAGAGGATCGCCACCGAGGACCCGGGGCAAAAGCCCTAAGCGGGGAAGAAATCTTCGCCAGAGGTCCTGCGTCGGGGAGACCCGGCCGCACAATCTCCTTAAAGAGTCAGCCTCCAACGAGCCGTAAGTAGAAAGAAAGGAGTTTTATAATAAGGACATCCCTATTTGTGCTTCCGAGGATAACTAAAAGTTTTTACCTTGTAGTTCGGATCTCCGTCCTTGTGAGATGAGCTCGTCTTGAGGGGACCTTCGTGCCCGAGATGATAGAGAGCGAGACGCCTCCATCCCGGGCGCCGTCGAGATAGGCGGACGAGGCACAGAAGTGTCGTCATGCGGAGGAGCCCGGGTTTGGCAAAGCCGGATAGTTCGGCGCCAGGTGGTGTACGGTGAAGGATGCGCTTGAGAAGGCGTCTATCTCGGAAGATCACCACGCATTGATGAGCACGATGATTGAAAGGATTTAAAATGCTGTAGAAGGCGGGTTGCCTGATGCCGTCGGAGATTCTTGGCGGGGTTTGAGGTACGTAAAATGACACACCTTTAACAGTTTTGCATATAGAATGCGCCTGTATAGATAATAGCCCACAGGACTCGGTAGGTTGTCGAAATCGACGGCCGAGAGGATCAAAATCATGAGTTTAAATTCCGTCATGCCGATCACGGTGGCGGGTCGTCCGGGCCAGCCGGACCGATGGAGAGTTGCTGAACTAAAGCGGCAACTCGATGTTGCGGATGCGGACATCACGCTGATCAACAGCGACTTGATGAGTCGCAAGGTAAGTGTTCTGCGTCACTTGGTAAGGGAGTCAAAGCCCACTCCTTACAATATGTGTGTGAAATGCGAGATAGTGCGGCTGTTGTGGAGAGCCTCGAGCCGAACTTGCTCCAAGCCAAGGAGCAGGCCAAGGAGTAATGTCGGTGACCTCGAGGCGGCCGATGATGAGTTAGCGGCGGCGAAAGGGTCGCTTGCTTGCCGAAAGGGGAAGAGATGGCGCGATGGCCTGAAGTTAAAGATGCTACCGGCCGTAATGAGAGGCTCTTGAGGAGGAGCGCCTAAGCGAGAAAGAAGACCTGCGGAAGGCCACCGCCCGAAGCCAAGGATGCCCGCTCGCAATGCAGGCTATAAAGGAAGAGCTGCGCCCGGGCCGGAGATATTGTAGTGGCAAGCCTTTTCGCTGCGCCGAAAGGTTTATGGATCCAAAATATGCTCAGCTGGGCCAACTGTGGGGTTCGAGAGGACCCTTATATGGACTTAGCAGTTGAAAAGCGGCGGATGCGTTGTATGCATTCGAGGCGAGAAGGATCACAAGACGGAAGAAGCTGTTTTGGCCTCAATTCCATAGTCCGGGTGTTCACTTCCGTTGTGGCCGACCGTTTGGCTGAGTGGGCTGAGCTAAATAGGTTGTCCGGGCTTGCTATAGCGGATATAGTGACCCATATCCGGCCGGATAGGCCCCGCGAAGAGTTACTTTGGCTTATTGCAGCAATTTCTTAGGGCGGTGCCGCATATCAAGGCGATGAAGCGGTCGGCCTGCATAGAGGGTGCGCGGATGGCGCTCGCCCGTGTGAAGACACATTGACAGAGATGGATGCCACCGCTATTGGCGACCCGGGTTCGGATGATAACCGGTTACCCGCCCGAGCACTATTTTGGCGAAGTCTTGCGTGGTGCTCGTGTAATAAAGTCGCGGATGCTCAAAAAATGTTACGTTCGAATGAGCGTTTATATGATGTAAAGCGATATTTATTATGTAAGCGCCTTTTATACTTGTGCGTTCAAGTAATAGAATATCTCCCTATGCGGCCGTTCATGTATGCGTGTGTATAACCCGAAAGATGGCGATCGTCGGCTTCAACCCCCACGCACAAAGGTGCGGGGGTGTTCATAAAAAATAGCAGCGTTTTCACACTTAGTCCGGCGTCTCGGTCACGTAAAGGAGGTGGTAAGCGTAGCAAACAGAGGCAACCGGACTATAATGCTTTATCACTTTCACTTAGCCATGGAGTTCGAGGGTGGGGCTACGACATAGCCCACGGGGCACCAGCGCTCTCACGAATTTGGGCGCGGATGTGCCTGGCGAAGCGGCCCTTACGTCAGCGGAGGAATCCTAAACATTCCATAGTCGATCAGTGGTTGACCCGGTCTCTCATTGTATCATGTGATCAGTTTCGGCTTTCTCTCTTTGAGGTGCTTTCGCCCGGTAGCTGGGAACTGTCCAGCGATAGTTCTCCTGGAGCCGCGTTAAGCGATAATCTGAGCGTAAAGGCAGCAAAACATGTGAGCCGGGCAAACCCAACATTTGACGAAAAGACATGATTCGGAGCGGATGCATATAAGGCCTAACTCGAGACGCGAACACTCCGAAGGTGTTCGGTCTTTATAATAGCGGGCAAAACAAAGCCCTAAGCCCCTTGTGTCCAGTGTATCGGGCAGGTTCTTGGCGCTGCCGATGCCAAACGCATGATCCCACTCTGGTTATAATGATAAGCCAGGGATTATAGCAACAAGAGACAAGAAGAAAGGTTTACGAGGGTCTTAGTCCGAAAAGAGTCCTTGCAGCGGGTCCCTCACTGCACGTCTGCGCTTTGTGTCTCCGTTGTGCCGTGTCTGGACAGGTGTGCACGCTGTTCATCCGTAAAAAAGAGGAACTTGGTTGGAAAATAAATGCGATGCGAGAAAGTGCATAAAAAAATTGAAATATAGATTAATAAAGCTGAGCCTATGCTAGCTCATTGTGGCTTATATGTGCAAACCCTTGTGAAGGGGTGCGGCTAGGTAGCCCTAGCTTATTTTATCCTGCAGACTGGCCCCGTAAATCTGCAGGTCCGGGGTCTCAAAGTAATCTTTATAATGAAATGATGCCACGTTGACTGGCATTTTAAGCGTAAGAGACGCGTAATGTGGTATTGCATTGAAGCGGATTAAAGCTTCCACGTCGATGATGCTTGATAGCTACTTTTAAATGGGGCGACATGAAAGGTTAGCTTTTCTCGTCCGGAAGTTGTCGGTGACCCAACACAACTTCTAGTAATAATGAAGCTGTGCACTGGCGTAAGGGCCCTGGCGCCACTCCTTTGAAGGAAGTGCGGCTATGCGAATTGTAGTATGGTCTATCCCAACTTGCGGATTGTGTCCGGATATAGCAGGTTTAAGTCACTTGCCGCCCGTCCATCAAAACCTGCGTGAAATGCAGTCCGTCTGTTATGGGATCCAATATCGAGGCGATCTATCCTGCGTTCGGATATACGGACTAATCCGGATGGTCGAAAGTGATTGGTTTTGACATCCAATCTCGGTGTTCCACTGAGGTGGACCGTGCGACACTTGTCTTAGCAAGGGCCGTGTTGGTTTTCCGATACTATCACGTGAAGCGAGTTTCTTGTTTTGACTTCTTGTGGGAAAGTCTTTTGACTTCCGGTGCTCTCTGCTTGGTGGGGTTTGTCATCGTCCTCGCTTGGCGCGTCAGGCCCCTTGTGTCCGGCGTTGAGTCTGCCAGACTGTTTAAAACCCAACAATTTCGGTTGGTGTGGTTTTGCGGGCCTTCCGAGGAATCTTTGTGGATTTGACATATCCGATCTAAAATTTTGTTTAAATTTGATAGCTCGTCTCTGTTGTCCTTAAGAGGCCGTGTTTTATTGTTTGGCGCGAGCTTTTGAATCGGCGTTGACCGCCGTGCCCTTTGGGCTTTTTTTCTTTATGTCGGCTGATCCTTCTGCGCCGTGACTTTCTCCGTTCCATCTACGATCTCGGATGTACTCGGGTCAGTCTGGTGCGCATCTTGCTAGCCAGCTGTCTTCTCTAGCATAAGCGCGTCATGAGGCTTATTAGCACGGTCATTGTTCGTGGCTTCTCTTGGCGAGGTGTACGGCGAGCCATTCGTCTCCAGACGTTGTGTTTAAAAGCTGCTAAGGCTTCCGTCGTCGAGACGATCGACTATTTGGTTCTTTTTGGTAAGGAACCTGTTCGAATTGCTTGTGGCCGACTCTCGGGGCTGTTGGGTTATATGACTCAGATAAATCGCGCATCCGGGAGGCGGACATAAGTCCCTTGAAAAATTTGCTCTAACGCGTCCTCAAGCTCTTCCCAACTTCCAACGATTATTTTAAGGGAGGCCTTTGAGCGATGCCTGCTGGCCCTTTGAGCTTGAGGGGTAGGTATTTTATGGCGTGGAGATCATCTCCTATAGCCATGTGTATGTGTAATATGCAATCTTCTATCCAGATTCGAGAATTACATTGTGCCGTCGTATGCCTCTATGTTCATGGGTTTGAACCTGCTTTGGAAATTCATGATCCGGCACCTCATCGGTAAAACATAAGCGGGTGTCTGGCCCCTGTATTTGGGTGTGCCGCTGTCTTCGAACACTTGTTGTGTTGTGTTACCTCCTGGGGCCCTCTTTTTTGGCCCGTAGATGGACCTAGTTGGGCCGTCTGTTTTCCCAGGATTATAATCCGGCTTGTGCGTGGCCCCGCTTGTCGCTTTTGGCCTGTCATCGGCGTCTATCTCCGACCAGGTGGCCTCTTTATTTTGACCGTGAAGGCTCTATGGCTTCCTCGTCAAATTCTGGCGACAACTTGCGCTTCGGGTAGCTCTTCGTTTGATGGCCATTGCCATATTTGTCTGCGATCTTGAATACTTTGCTCCACTTCATTCTGGCGTGTCTTACGCTGTTTTGAGCTTCCGTTTCTCCTTCTTCAAACTTCTTGCGGTGGCGGCAGAGTCTTTTGTGTATGCTCTTATGCTCCGGTGTTGTGTCGGACTGTTGATTGCTCCGTGAAGGGTCGATTATCCGGCTCGTCTGTTAAATGCCGTCCATTGGGTTTGCCCTGCTCTATCGCTGGGTCGTTAGGAAGGCTGCTTTGATCGAGGCGGGACTTAGGGGCGGCGTTTACGTCGCCGTTTTAGTGTTTATCGGCGGGATTATCTTACGCGTCCCGTTGTTCCTTCTTATCGCTTCCCTTTGGGGTGTCCACCATGTATATGTCGTATGACGAGAGGTGGTCTTCCGGTGTCCTGTAGGCCTTGGTTCTTGGTAGTCTCCGGCATCGTCGTCGTCCATACCGTCGATGTCTTGAGTCGTAGTCAAATACGTCGGTTAAATCGTCGGCGGTGGCTCTGAAGTGGGTGGTGGGTGGGCTCTGAATTTCTTACGTCATCCGCGTCCCAACCGTCCTAGCCGTAGCTTAGCAGGAGCTCTCCGGATAGCGAGATATGCTTTAGTGAATTGTATGATATCGCCGAAGGGCGGTCTTGAAAAGATGTCCGCAGCGGTGAATTCCATGATCGGCGCCCAATCGGATTCGACTGTCAGGGGCGCAGGAGGTTTGGAGTCCAGCAGAGAGTCCGGCACCTCGGAGTCATGAGCTTTATGCAGGACAAGGTAAGTGTTCGGCTCTATCGCCGTAGAAGTTGCGGCTCCCGAGGCGGTGTCCAGCCATCCGTCCTCGATCCGAAGCGATCGGCTCCGGACTATGAGTCGAGCCGGATTCGTGTCTTGACCTCAAGGTGCTGCCAGCGTCGAGTTAGGTCATGCCCATCGTGACAAGCAGCACGCAGCTTCGGTGGGGCTCAGATCCATCGAAGATCAAGTCCCGCGAATATCGGCCGTGAAGTTTAGGCTTCCAAACCTGACACGGCGGCGGGGCATAGCTTCGATCTGCTCGAGATGGCCAAGTGAGTTGGCCCTTGATGCGGCCGCCCGAATCTGAAGATTTGTCCGGAGAAAAGTCTCACCCAGGACTGCGTCGTTGTTGATTGAAGAGGCCATCAAGCCTATTAGTAGCAACGCGAAGGAACTCTCAATGAAAGCACCAATGTCGGTGTCAAAACCGGCGGATCTCGGGTAGGGGTCCCGGGCTGTGCGTCTAGGCGGATGGTAACAGGAGACAAGGGACACGATGTTTACCGAGTTCGGGCCCTCTTGATGGAGGTAAAACCCTACGTCCCGCTTGATTGATATTGATATTGTGGATGTTTACAAGAGTGGATCTACCACACGAGATCAAGGAGGCTAAACCCTAGAAGCTAGCCTATGGTATGATTGTAAGGGTTGTTGATGTTCTAGTCCTCTACGGACTAAAAGCCATCCGGTTTATATAGACACCGGAGAGGGCTAGGGTTACATAGAGTCGGTTACAATGGTAGGAGATCTACATATCCGTATCGCCAAGCTTGCCTTCCACGCCAAGGAAAGTCCCATCCGGACACGGGGTGAAGTCTTCAATCTTGTATCTTCATAGTCTTGGAGTCCGGTCGATGATGATAGTCCGGCCAATGATAGTTCGGATGATGGTAGTCCGGCTATCGGACACCCCTAATCCAGGACTCCCTCGAGCTCTTTCCTTAGGATATATGCGATGTACGGCATCGTCGATCGGGAGTGATGACCACAACTTCCATAATCAGGTCGACCCACAATTTGGGACTTCAACTTCGGTCGGATCATTGGCACTCTTTTCTGCGGGGCTTCTTACGTGAAAGGATCCTCCTGACCGATGGTGCATGAATGTGCTCCAAAAATACATTGCTGGGAATGGCTTCCTCTTGGATCCTATCTTGGCCAAATCATCCGCAGTTTGATTTTTCGATGCGGCGTATATGATGAAGCTCTAACCCCTCGAATTTCTTCTCCAGCTTTCTCCTTTGCATTACGGTAACCTGTCATAGCTGGGCTTCGACATCCCACTCCTTCATCACTTGATTAACAACCAGATCCGAGTCGCGTAGACCATAAGGCGTGACGCCGAAAGTGAAATGGCCATACGCAACCCATACGAGTGCTTCATATTCTGCTTCGTTGTTGGAAGAATCAAAGTGAATCTGGAGAACATATTTGAGCTTATCTCCTCGGGGAAACCAATACAACCCCGCACTGTAACCGTTCAACATCTTGGAACCATCGAAAAACATAGCCCGGTGCTCCGAGTGAACTTGAGTCGAAGCTGCTATTCGATCCACTTTCGAGGAAGTGCTATTGCTTGGGACTTGATGGCTTTCTTTGCCTCAAATTTGATATCAAGGGGAAGGAGTTCAATCGCCCATTTAGCCACTCGACCAGTTGCATCTCTATTATGAAGAATTTCCGACAATGGGGCGTCGATTTGTAATGGAATGATCGAGAGAAATAATGAGCAACCTTCTTTGTGGTCATATAAATCCCATAAACAAGCTTCCGATAGTGAGGATATCTACTGCTTTGATGGGGTCAACACTTCGTAAAGATAATAAACTGGGCGTTGAACTTTGAAGGCTTTTCCTTCTTCTTCCCTTTCGACCGTAAATCACGGTACTAACGACTTGTCCGATGGCTGCAATGTAAAGCAACAAAGGCTCTTTGCCGATAGGAGCAGCAAGCACCGGCTGGGTGGAGAGCGAGCTTTTAGCTGCAAGCGCTACATCGACTTACGGAGTCCACTCGAACTTGTCTGGCTTCTTCATCAGTCGGTAAAGAGGCAATGCCTTTTCACCGAGGCGAGAGATGAATCGACTTAAAGCGGCCAAGCATCCAGTAAGCTTCTGGACATCGTGCATGCGCACAGGGCACTTCATTCGGAGTATAGTGCCAACCTTTTCGGGGTTAGCATCGATTCCTCGTTCAGAAACGAGAAAACCAAGTAACTTTCCACCAGGAACTCCAAATGCGCACTTTGATGGGTTAAGCTTGATATCATACCTCCTGAGATTGGCAAACGTTTCAGCAAGGTCAATCAACAGGTCGGAACCTTTTCGTGACTTGACCACTATATCATCCATATGCGCTTCCACATTCCGAATCGATTTCAAGTGAGCAAACATACTGAATCATCCTCATGAATGTGGCTCCGGCATTCTTGAGACCCGAATGGCATGGTGACATAATGAAGCACCGAATGGAGTGATGAACTCTGTTTTGATCTCATCGGGTCCATCTGAGGCCGGATCTCGATGGTACCCGGAATAGGCGTCCAAAAAGACAACCTCTCACACCCCGCTTGAGTCGACTATTTGGTCAATGCGAGGAAGAGGGAATGATCTTTCGGGCAGGCCCGATTGATATGCTTGAAATCGATGCACATGCGCAACCACTTGTCCTTCTTGGGGACCATGGCGACATTGGCGAGAGCCACTCGGAGTGGTAGATCTCTCGGATGAACTCTGCCGCTAAGAGCCGAGCCACCTCTTCACCAATGGCCTTTCTCTTATGGACGGCGGACCGTCAAGATATTCTTTAACCGGTTTAACTTTTGGGTCGACTTCGTGGCGGTGCTCAGCCAGCCCCCACAGGAACACCCGGCATGTCGTGAAGCTTCCATGCAAAGATGTCCTAGTTCTCACGGAGGAACCGGATGGCGCTTCTTCCTATTTTGAGTCGAGTGTTGTTGAGACGTTGGTCGGAGCAGCATTGGGATCAGTCGGGTGAATGTGAACCTGTTTTGTCTCTCGAGCATTTGGAATACTGACTCCGTAGCGGGCTTCTTAGCTCGCAACAAAACACTCGGATCTGTAGTTTTCTGATACTCTTGTAGCTCTACCACTGCCAACTGAGCATCGGCGATCTTAGAACCCTTCTGGAAGCACTCTTCCGCCTTCTTCCGATTTCCCGTAACAGTGATCACGCCCTTGGTACCAGGCATCTTCAGTTTAAGATACACGTAACATGGTCGGGCCATGAAAGCGATGCATATCTTTGGCCTTCCCGAATAGCGCGATAAGCGCTCTGAAATCCACAACCTCAAAGGTCAACTTTTCTTTCCTAAATGCTTGAATCACCAAAAACTACATCAAGAGCAATTTGGCGAGTGGCTCGGCCTTCTTTCCAGAATGACTCCGTGGAAGCTCATACTCTTGGCCGAGTGCGGACATGGAATGCCCATCCTTTCAACATCTCTGCGTACAATATGTTCAAGCCACTACCACCATCCATCGGAACTTTGGTCGGTCGAGTTTCGAGGAACGCTTGCTCAAGTGGAAACTGGAGGCGAGACGACAGAGCCGACCCATCTTGGGTCGACGGTTGCCGCGAGGAGGACGCCGCGGACACCGCTGAAAAGTCGTCCTCATGGACGGGAGCTGGCCCACGTCCTAGTGGAGCCTCCACGAAGCCAAGCGGAGTCGTCGGCTGACGAGCGTGAGTGCACCGAGACGGATCTCGCGGCCTCGACCGTAACTCCACGAAACCATGATGTAGGAGATCGAAAGAATCCCAACTTCTCCGAGCAAATCGCTAGAACACCGTCCCCCACGGGTCGGGCGCCATCGTGGTTCTAAGTCGGCAGTAGAATGGGGGTAGGAATGGAGAGGCAAGATCCTAGCTATGGAGAAGTTGTATATGCAAGGGATTTCTGAGTTCAGCCCTTCTTGGAGGAAGTAACAGCCCTACGTCTCGGAGCCGGAGGCGGTCATTTGGATTATATCGTATGTGTTACGAAGGTGCGAACCCTTCTACGTGGAGGGGGTGGCTTATATAGAGTGCGCGGGACTGACCCAGCCAGCCCAATGGCGGAGGGTTTAAGGTACGTTAAGGCTAGGCGTTACCGGTAACGCCTTACATAAAGTATCATTATGACCATAAAGACTATTTAACTACGGACCGTTTGGACACCGAGTGGCTCTTGGACTCCTGGTGGTCGAGTGGGTCTTCATGGTCGAGTGTCTTTGAATCTGTCGAGTGGAAACCTACCAGGTCGATTGGAAGGTCGCTTCTTTCGCGAGTGTCCTTGGGGAGGGTACCTTTGGGCAGGTCTATGACCCTACCCTAGGTATATGACTTCATCATTCACCTCCGGACCATTCCGGAACTTCTCCTGGCGTCCGGGATCTCATCCAGGACTCCGAACAACTTTCGGGTTACTGCATACTCATATCTCTACAACCCTAGTGTCACCGAACCTTAAGTGTGTAGACCCTACGGGTTCGGGAGACACGTGAACATGACCAGGCGACTCTCGGTCAATAACCAACAGCGGGATCTGGATACCCATGTTGGCTCCCACATGCTCCTCGATGATCTCATCGGATGAACCACGATGTCGAGGATTCAAGCAACCCCGTATACAATTCCCTTTGTCAATCGGTACGTTACTTGCCCGAGATTCGATCGTCGGTATCCCAATACCTCGTTCAATCTCGTTACCGGCAAGTCACTTTACTCGTACCGTAATGCATGATCCCGTGAACAAACACTTGGTCACTTTGAGCTCATTATGATGATGCATTACCGAGTGGGCGAGAGATACCTCTACGTCATGGAGATGACAAATCCCGATCTCGATCCGTGTCAACCCAATGCAGACACTTTCCGGAGATACCCGTAGTATACCTTTATAGTCACCCGATTACGTTGGGACGTTTGGTACACCCAAAGCACTCCCTACGGTATCCGGGAGTTACACGATCTCATGGTCTAAGGAAAAGATACTTGACATTGGAAAAGCTCTAGCAAACGACCTACACGATCTTGTGCTATGCTTAGGATTGGGTCTTGTCCATCACATCATTCACCTAATGATGTGATCCCGTTATCAACGACATCCAATGTCCATAGTCGAGGAAACCATGACTATCGGTGATCAACGAGCTATTCAACTAGAGGCTTACTAGGGACATGTTGTGGTCTATGTATTCACACATGTATTACGATTTCTATAGCATGAACAACAGACGATTATCATGAACAAGGAAATATAATAATAATCTTTTATTATTGCCTCTAGGGCATATTTCCAGCAGTCTCCCACTTGCACTAGAGTCAATAATCTAGTTACATTGTGATGAATCGAACACCCATAGAGTTTTGGTGTTGATCATGTTTTGCTTTCATGGAAGAGGTTTAGTCAGCGGATCCGCGACGACATTCAGATCCGTATGCACTTTGCAAATATCTATGTCTCCATCTTGAACATTTTCACGAATGGAGTTGAAGCGACGCTTGATGTGCCTGGTCTTCTTGTGAAACACAGGCTCCTTGGCAAGTGCAATAGCTCGGTGTTATCCGCTGAGAAGAGTTTGATCGGCCCCGACGCATTGGGTATGACTCGTAGGTCGGTGATGAACTCCTTCACCCAAATTGCTTCATGCGCTGCCTCCGAGGCTGCCATGTATTGACTTCACATGTAGATCTCGCCACGACGCTTTGCTTGCATTTGCACCAGCTTCTTGCTCCACCATTCAACATATACACGATACGGTTTGTGACTTAGAGTCATCCAGATGCGTGTCGAAGCTAAGCGTCGGCGTAACCCTTCTGACAGAGCTCTTCGTCACCTCCATAAAGCAGAAACATGTCCTTAGTCCTTTTCAGGTACTTCAGGATATTCTTCACATTGTCGAGTGTTCCTTGCGGGATTACTTTGGTACCTTCCTACCAAACTTACGGCAAGGTTTACATCAGATGCAGTACCACGACAAGGCATACATAATAGACCCTATGGCTGAGGCATAGGGATGACACTCATCTCTTCTATATCTTCTCATCATGGTCGGACATTGAGCCGAGCTCAATTGCACACCTTGCAAATACGAGGCAAGAACCCTTCTTAGATCGATCCATATTGAACTTCTTCAATATCTTATCAAGGTATGTGCTTTGTGAAAGACCTATGAGGCGTCTCGATCTATCTCTATAGATCTTGATGCCTAATATATAAGCAACTTCTCCAAGGTCCTTCATTGAAAAACACTTATTCAAGTAGGCCTTAATGCTGTCCAAAAGTTCTATGTTATTTCCCATCAAAAGTATGTCATCTACATATAATATGAGAAATGCTACATAGCTCCCACTCACTTTCTTGTAAACGCAGGCTCCTCCATAAGTCTGCATAAACCCAAACGCTTTGATCATCTCATCAAAGCGAATGTTCCAACTCCGAGATGCTTGCACCAGCCCATAAATGGATCATTGAGCTTGCATACCTTGTTAGCATTCTTAGGGTTGACAAAACCTTCCGGCTGCATCATATACAGTTCTTCCTTAAGATAGCCGTTAAGGAATGCCGTTTTGGCGTCCATTTGCCATATCTCATAATCATAGTATGCGGCAATTGCTAACATGATTCGGACGGACTTCAGCTTCGCTACGGAGAGAAAGTCTCATCATAGTCAACCCCTTGAACTTGCCGATAACCCTTAGCGACAAGTCGAGCTTTATAGATGGTAACATTACCATCCGCGTCCGTCTTCTTCTTAAAGATCCATTTGTTTTCTATCGCTCGCCGATCATCGGGCAAGTTTGTCAAAGTCCATACTTTGTTTTCATACATGGATCCTATCTCGGATTGCATGGCTTCAAACCATTTGTTGGAATCTGGGCCCGCCATCGCTTCTTCATAGTTCGAAGGTTCACCATTGTGTAACAACATGATTTCGTGACAGGGTTGCCATACCACTCTGGTGTGGAGCGTGTCCTTGTGGACCTCTGAAGTTCGGTAGCAACTTGATCTGAAGTACCTTGATCATCATAATTAATTTCCTCTCCAGTCGGTGTAGGCACCACAGGAACATTTTCCTGAGCTGCACTACTTTCCTGTTCAAGAGGTAGTACTTCATCGAGTTCTACTTTCCTCCCACTTACTCCTTTCGAGAGAAACTCTTTCTCCAGAAGGATCCGTTCTTAACAACAAAGATCTTGCCTTCGGATCTAAGGTAGAAGGTATAGCCAATGGTTTCTTTAGGGTATCCTATGAAGACGCATTTTTCCGACTTGGGTTCGAGCTTTTCAGGTTGAAGTTTCTTGACATAAGCATCGCATCCCCAAACTTTTAGAAAGCGACAGCTTAGGTTTCTTCCCAAACCATAATTCATATGGTGTCGTCTCAACGGATTTAAACGGTGCCCTATTTAAAGTAAATGTAGCTGTCTCTAGAGCGTATCCCCAAAATGATAGTGGTAAATCGGTAAGAGACATCATAGATCGCTTTCATATCCAATAGAGTGCGATTATGACGTTCGGACACACCGTTCATACCGAGGTGTTCCAGGCGGCGTGAGTTGTGAAACGATTCCACATTTCCTTAAGTGCGTACCAAATTCGTGACTTAAATATTCTCCTCCATGATCTGATCGTAGGAACTTTATCTTTCGGTCACGTTGATTCTCGACCTCATTCTGAAATTCTTTGAACTTTTCAAAGGTCTCAGACTTGTGTTTCATCAAGTAGACATACCCATATCTACTCAAGTAAATCGGTGAGAGTGAGAACATAATGATATCCTCCATGAGCCTCAACGCTCATTGGACCGCATACATCGGTATGTATGATTTCCAATAAGTTGGTTGCTCGCTCCATTATTCCGGAGAACGGAGTCTTGGTCATTTTGCCCATGAGGCATGGTTCGCATGTGTCAAATGATTCATAATCAAGAGACTCTAAAAGTCCATCAGCATGGAGCTTCTTCATGCGCTTGACACCAATGTGACCAAGGCGGCAGTGCCACAAGTATGGACTATCGTTATCAACCTTACATCTTTTGGTATTCACACTATGAATATCTGTAACATCACGTTCGAGATTCATTAAGAATAAACCATGGACCATCGGGGCATGACCATAAAACATATATCTCATATAAATAGAACAACCATTATTCTTGGATTTAAATGAGTAGCCATCTCAGATTAAGCGAGATCCGGATACAATGTTCATGCTCAAACTTGGCACTAAATAACAATTATTGAGGTTTAAAACTAATCCCGTAGGTAAATGTAGAGGTAGCGTGCGACGTGATCACATCGACCTTGGAACCATTCGATGCGCATCGTCACCTCGTCCTTCGCCAGCCTCCGCTTATTCTGACTCTGCTTTGAGTTACAAATATGAGCAACAGCGGCACGGTATCAAATACCGGGAGCTACTACGAGCCTTGGTAA
The DNA here is from genome assembly GCA_021605145.1 of Aegilops bicornis. Classification (NCBI taxonomy): domain Eukaryota; kingdom Viridiplantae; phylum Streptophyta; class Magnoliopsida; order Poales; family Poaceae; genus Aegilops; species Aegilops bicornis. The sequence continues at coordinate 2,270,775 of JAHIAL010000023.1, read as the reverse complement.
GGTACACATCAATTACATGTATATCACATATACCTTTAGTGTTGCCGGCCTTCTTATGCGCTAAGTATTTGGGACAGTTCCGCTTCGATGACCCTTCCCTTTGCAATAAAAGCACTCGGTCTCGAGCTTGGGTCCATTCTTTGACTTCTTCGATGGCGGCTATCAGGCGCGGCAACTTTCCTTGCCGTCCTTCTTGAAGTTCTTCTTACCCTTGCCCTTCTTGAACTTAGTGGTTTTATTGACCATCAACACTTGATGTTCCTTTTGATTTCAACCTCCGCTGATTTCAGCATTGAAAATACTTCAGGAATAGTTTTCACCATCCTCGCATATTGTAGTTCATCACAAAGCTCTTGTAGCTTGGTGGGAAGCGATGAAGGATTCTGTCAATGACCGCCTCGTCAAGGGAGGTTAATGTCCAGTGGGACAAAGCGGTTTGTGCAACCAGGACATTTTGAGTATGTGCTCCTTGTGAACTGTTTTCCTCCATCTTACAACTATAGAACTTGTTGGAGACTTCATATCTGTTGACCCGGGCATGAGCTTGGAAAACAATTTTCAGCTCCTCGAACATCTCATATGCTCCGTGTTGCTCAAAACGCTTTTGGAGCCCCGGTTCTAAGCTGTAAAGCATGCCGCCCGAACGAGGGAGTAATCATCAAGACGCGGATCGCCAAGCGTTCATAACGGCTTGGTTTTCTGGGATGGGTGCTTCACCTAGCGGTCCTTCTAGGACATATTCTTTCTTGGCAGCTATGAGGATGATCCTCAGGTTCCGGACCCAGTCCGTATAGTTGCTGCCATCATCTTTCAGCTTGGTTTTCTCTAGGAACGCGTTGAAGTTCATGTTGACATGAGCGTTGGCCATTTGATCTACAAGACATTTATGCAAAGGTTTTTTAGACTAAGTTCAAGATAATTAAGTTCATCTAATCAAATTATTTAATGAACTCCCACTCAGATTATACATCCCTCTAGTCATCTAAGTGTTACATGATCCGAGTCGACTAGGCCATGTCCGATCATCACGTGAGACGGACTAGCCATCATCGGTGAACATCTCCATGTTGATCATTATCTTCCATACGACTCATGTTCGACCTTTCGGTCTCTGTGTTCCGAGGCCATGTACGTACATGCTAGGCTCGTCAAGTTAACCTAAGTGTTTTGCATGTGTAAATCTGTCTTACACCCGTTGTATGTAAGCGTTAGAATCTATCACACCCGATCATCACGTGCGTGCTTGAAACAACGAACTTTCATAGCAGTATGCAGTTAGGGGAACACTTTCTTGAAATTATTATGAGGGATCATCTTATTTACTACCGTCGTTCTAAGTAAACAAGACGCATAAACATGATAAACATCACATGCAATCAAATAATAGTGACATGATATGGCCAATATCATATAGTTCCTTTGATCTCCATCTTCGGGCTCCATGATCATCTTGTCACCGACATGACATCATGATCTCCATCGTCGTGTCTCCACGGGGTTGCTCGCCAACTATTACTTCTACTACTATGGCTAACGGTTTAGCAATAAAGTAAAGTAATTACATGGCGTTGAATCAATGACACGCAGGTCATACAATAATTAAGACAACTCCTATGGCTCCTGCCGGTTGTCATACTCATCGACATGCAAGTCGTGATTCCTATTACAAGAACATGATCTCATACATCACATATACATCATTCATCACAACTTTTGGCCATATCACATCACAAAGTAATTGCTACAAAAACAAGTTAGACGTCCTCTAATTATTGTTGCATGTTTTACGTGGCTGCAATAGGGTTCTAGCAAGAACGTTTTCTTACCTACGTATAAGCCACAACGTGATTTGTCAACTTCTATTTACCCTTCATAAGGACCCTTTTCATCGAATCTGCTCCAACTAAAGATGGAGAGACAGACACCCGCTAGCCACCTTATGCAACTAGTGCATGTCAGTCGGTGGAACTTTGTCTCACGTAAGCGTCGTGTAAGGTCGGTCCGGCCGCTTCATCCCACAATACCGCTGAAGCAAAATAAGACTAGTAGCGGCAAGAAAGTTGACAACATCTACGCCCACAACAAATTGTGTTCTACTGCGTGCAAAGAGAACTACGCATAGACCTAGCTCATGATGCCCTTTGTTGGGGAACGTTGCAGAAAATAAAAATTTTCTACGCTTTCACCAAGATCAATCTATGAGTTCATCTAGCAACGAGAAAGGAGTGCATCTACATACCCTTGTAGATCGCGAGCGAGCGTTCAAGAGAACGGGGTTGAGGGAGTCGTGCTCGTGAGCCAAATCACTGATGATCCTAGTGCTGAACGGACGGCACCTCCGCGTTCAACACACGTACGGTTGGGTAAGATGTCTCCTCCTTCTTGATCCAGCAAGGGGGGAGGAGAGGTTGACGGAGATCCAGCAGCACGACGGCGTGGTGGTGGATGCAGCGATGATCTCGGCGAGCTCACGAGCTTCTACGAGAGGGAGAGGTGTAGCGAGGGAGAGGGAGGCGCCTATGGCATGGGTGCGGCTGCCTCCCTCCCCTCTTATATAGGCCCCCACAAGCGCAAGCACTAGAGATGGGATCTCCAAGGGGCGGCGGCCAAGGGGGTTGCTTGCCCCCAAAGGCAGTGGGCGCCCCCGCTAGGGTTTGCAACCCTAGACGAGGGGGCCCAAGGGGGGCACCAGCCCACCAGGGGCTGGTTCCTCCCACTTCAGCCCACGGGCCCTCCGGGATAGGTGGCCCCACAGGTGGACCCAGGACCCTTCCGGTGGTCCCGGTACAATCTGCAGTGACCCCGAAACTTTCAGATGGCAAAACTGCACTTCCTATATATAATTCTTCACCTCCGCACCATTCCGGAACTCCTCGTGACGTCCGGGATCTCATCCGGGACTCCTAACAACTTTCGGGTTACTGCATACTCATATCTCTACAACCTAGCGTCACCGAACCTTAAGTGTGTAGACCCTACGGGTTGGAGACACATAGACATGACCGAGACGACTCTCGGTCAATAACCAACAGCGGGATCTGGATACCCATGTTGGCTCCCACATGCTCCTCCATGATCTCATCGGATGAACCACGATGTCGAGGATTCAAGCAACCCGTATACAATTCCCTTTGTCAATCGATGCGTTACTTGCCCGAGATTCGATCGTCGATATCCCAATACCTCGTTCAATCTCGTACCGGCAAGTCACTTTACTGCATCAGTAATGCATGATCCCGTGACCAAACACTTGGTTACTTTGAGCTCATTATGATGATGCATTACCGAGTGGGCTCAGGATACCTCTCCGTCATACGGAGTGACAAATCGATCTCGATCCGTGTCAACCCAACAGACACTTTCGGAGATACCCATAGTATACCTTTATAGTCACCCGATTACGTTATGACGTTTGGTACACCCAAAGCACTCCTACGGTATCCGGGAGTTACACGATCTCATGGTCTAAGGAAAAGATACTTGACATTGGAAAAGCTCTAGCAAACGAACTACACAATCTTGTGCTATGCTTAGGATTGGGTCTTGTCCATCACATCATTCACCTAATGATGTGATCCCGTTATCAACGACATCCAATGTCCATAGTCAGGAAACCATGACTATCGGTTGATCAACGAGCTAGTCAACTAGAGGCTTACTAGGGACATGTTGTGGTCTATGTATTCACACATGTATTACGATTTCGGATAACACAATTATAGCATGAACAACAGACGATTATCACGAACAAGGAAATATAATAATAATCTTTTATTATTGCCTCTAGGGCATATTTCCAACACCCACGTCGCCATTGGGTGGTATTAGGATCTTTTGTTCCTCGTCTATACTTTGGGAATCTGAGCTCTCTTCTATTCGGGTTAAACAATTTTGCTAAAAACAAAACTAACTTTAGGTTCTCGAAAATACTTTCTCCCGGAGAGCCCCTCACTTCAGATGATTGCCTGCTGCGCTAAAAGATTCTGAAGTTACTCTATGATGTTCTCTCGAGTCTTTGTGCCATCGCATTTACGATTTCCTTCCACCGTCAACCCCTATGAAAACTGCATACACTTGCCATTCATACAATCATTCCCCGTTGATCTTGTTATTACAAGATAAACCCGAAATTCTCTCTGTTGTTTTGAGAATACTTTGTGCCTACTGCCCTGCAGTTCTTTGCCACCTGAATACCCCTACGGATAATTTCTCGCACTTATCGAGTATCCGTTCTTTCCCAGTTGATTTATGTATTTCACAAAAGTCTTCGAAATACTATTCGATCCTCCAAAAATCCTTAGCAGCTTATTACTCTGCAAATACTTGTCTGCTTGCATTATGGATGCTTCCCATATGTCTGGCAATATTCATTAGTCTCCTTTGATACCGTCATTTGATCCTATTGATTCAACATGAGTGCGAATGGACGCAATCATCGGTTTACCCTTTTAAATTATCTTTTCGGCTCAGATGTCATTTTGAACATGAGCTGGTTCTCGACCAAACTATTTGTCGTCGATTGTGCCTCTGGTCTATTCAACTGATCCATCATTTATCAGGGCGTCTGCTTCTGATCCTTCAATTTGGAATCATAATTCCTTTGCATTTAAGCTTCGAATTTTTCAGATGATTCCATAACCTGTTGCATTTGCATTCTTTCCTCTTCTGGTTGAGTACCGATACTCACATCATATCCTTTGTGGACCATCAAGTCCTTTGTTGGATTGTTATCCGACAGTTTCCTTCATATTCAATCACCTTGTGAGTTCTTTCCCTGATACATAATGCCTTTGGTAAATTGTATCCTCTCCCTTTGTCAAGCATGCTCGCGTTGAAGCTATTGTTCATTACTCCCGAAGCTCGTGGTATATGTTCCTATGATGCCCGATGGGTTGAACCAATGCCTTTCCTAACTGGTGTGAACCCGAAAGATTTAACGGGTCATACTCCACTGGTAATTCACCAGGTAGTTCTTCACCTTCACTTAATTTTAACAGAGTAGTGAATGGAAGGTTATACATTGAAGAAGTGGGAGTCGACCTTGAACTTTGTGTTCATGCCCATGGACACGATGTAGATCCTACCATAGAAGCTTCTTGTAATAATAACTATTTCTATGATATAATATCATATGGTATCTATGTATTGATCATTTGCAATCGTGGTCCTGACCACATTTTCTCCTTGATTCCATTTCTCAGACAAGTTAAAGCACTTGTCTTTTGTTGATCGATACATCTCCTCAAGAACCTCTATTTTGATCTTCCTCAAGTATTAACCTCTGGTATCTCGAAAACTGTGTTGCTTCCTGCGAATCTTCATCTAGTATTGCTTCTCACCGATCTCGGATCCCCCCAGGTTCCGTGTTATTAGTCACTCGAGAACACCGACAACTGAATCGAGTCTGCACTATGATTCAACAACTATTAGTACTCTTCATTGCTTATGATTTTGTACTCGATCGGTCATTCCTAGCTGATTGATTACATCATCATTGTCAGGCTGACTGCTTGACCGTTCTACCTATGTCCTTCATCCCCGGGACACAATCCCGATAGTGCTCTAAGCTTACATCAAACTTTCACCATCATAATGTTTGTCTTGAGAGACAACTCTGAATCCCGAGATGACATCTTATCTATGTTTATAATAGCCTTTTGCTTCACCATTCCCTTGGCTTGATGTCGTCACCGACTGATTACATCTTCATGAAATCTCTCGACAAATGCGTCGTGATCATCATCAGCATTCTGAGCTCTTCTAGGATATCAACTAAATTCATGATGTGAAATACTATCCTTGCCCTCGATGATTTGTGTTATCATCGACCATTTTATTGCCTTCCGCTCAACACAAACTTGTTCGTGTTTTGTGTATACCTTGAGATCCTTGCTATCCAACATTTGTTCTCCTTTAGCTTGGAGTATTACCATATTTTTATGTCAAGAATGTCGTGAGAATTTCACCACCTCTTAAGAATTCTTGATATAGGTGATACTTCTTGCCATATTTGTTCATTCCTTGGTCGCGAGTTCAAAACTTCTAGCAACCCTATTGCTTTGAAGTTAATGGTCGATAATTCATTCTTAGACCACTGGTTATCGAATCACCATTCTAACTTTGATCATGCTACCTAAACCCCTATTTTGAGTGGACCTTTCAACCAATGTTTGACTGTGTATGTTTTTCTCGAGCATACCTCTTTATATCATTTGATCTGACAAATGTTATCTCCTTGTTCACATAAGTGTGGAAATCCATCTTTTGGAAATCTCAATAAATTGTTGCTGAGTCAATCAGCCACCTCCTCACCTCTCCTTGAATTAATGATGAACTCTTGTTTCAGAACTCGCTCCCACGGTTCAATTCCCGAGAATCTTATAATGTCATTTCATCAATTTGTGTTGCACATTTTCTTCTCAGGCATCCTGAGTCTTAGGTATCCTGACACCAACTAGATCTGAATCTCGGTCAGATATGATGGTTGGAACATATTCCCAAGAGTTATAACATTGGTCTTTAACCTAATAAGGTGATGTCATCCTAACACACTTGCCCGGAGGACCTATTGTTAGAGTTTCCTTTTTAGCAAGGATTTCCATTCTTCCATGAGGAAATTGTAAGACTTACTCCACAAGCCGTTCCTGATGGATCCTTCGTGTATCCAGAGTTTGAACTTTTTCTTGAAGACCATGTCAATGCTATCTCGAAGCGTGTCTCTGGTACTCTGATTTTACAATAAACATTTTAAAACACAATGCTAAAATTTCTTTATCAATTATCCAAACACCGTTGTATGGGTAATGTCATGAAATCTCTCTCCCCTTTCCTGAAGGGTTTTCTACTTTATATCCTGCCATGGATATCATGCTCTGCTTGTCCTTGGGAAGGGTATACCCTTGGTATATGTGTCAAACACATTTTCCTTTCCATTGTTCTGATTGATCTGATGATCACATTTTCCTTTCCATTGATTTGTTTAACCTTCCTTGTGATCCATATAATCTAAGCAGTAATGTTCTTCTGCTTATGTAAACACCTTGGTGTACAACCGTGTCAGTAAGACCCTGTTGCATTTGTCGATAACATTCCGGTAACCACCGATGGACGAGAACTTTGCCTATTGGTCCGCCTCGTTCAACAAGCAGGAAAATGGTTCTCTTCGTCCCTCACCCTTGGTACAAGCGTTGTTCTTGACATATAAGCGGCGAGCTACCCTCGACATGCCTTACTTGCATGATCATGCAAGACATCACCGCCTTCCTACTTTTAACCCACATGGTGGGCCCATAACCACAGTTCCACAGGATCGAACCCTGACTCTTCTATACACCCCCTGTTCTTAAGGTTGTTCCTCGCACTTGGCCTCGTATGTGATTCACGAGCCACCTTCCGAGGGATCATCAATTCTGGTATCAAACGCAATACTTATCCCCGTTGCTTTGAACCCTTTCACGCCATGTTTCAGGCATCGAGCGATTGCCTAACCGCTCGAAACTTCCCATGATACCTCCTTAATTTGCTCTCGATAGTTTCTTAAGTTTCAATTCGAGAGTTACTTTCTGCCACCTTCCCCGATGTTATCGACCAGATAGTCAACCTTGCAGAGGTCTATTCACCCGGAATACCCTTTTTTTTAATATTCCTTCATAAGTACGATGGAGTTCTCGAAGAAAGGCTGACGACTTGATCACGGTGACATGAAGCAGAGAAATGAAGACATCAACAAAAGGGATCAACCTCTTCGAAAGGGCAGCCAAGACAGAGAAGACTCGTTAGGTTGTTGCTACCAACACTTTTCCCCCCTTACTCCACCGCTTAAATCTCGGGACAAGATTTCTTGTAGTGGAGGAGAATTGTGACGCCCGGATAATTGCTCTACGGTAAACCTCACATTAATGATGCCACGTGACCACGATTCTTGTTGCTAATCTACGTTAGTTGAAACTGATTCAAATTCAAATTCAAAATCAAATAAAACGGTAAAAGTTTTCAAACTTTAAAACTAAAATGTTCGAGTTGTGCCAAATAATGCAAAGGTAATTATGGTGAAGAAACCACACATTTATAAAATGCCTAAATACTATAAGATGAATAAAACATCAGTAAAAACAATTATTTAACTACCTTTTGTAATTAATAAAATTTGAAACTAAATTATTTGAGGACTAGACTTTTTGTGGCTATGGACTAAGTTGAAATACTAATTTAGATGCTACGTGTATATTTTACTAAAACTAAAATTAATAGGAAACTAAAATTAAACAGAATAAAAGAAAATTATGAAAAGATAAAAAGAAAGCAAACAAAAATAAAAGAGAACCCCCCCCCCCCTCCCGCTGGGCCTCGACCCAGCTGGCCTCTAGGCCAACCAGGCCAGCCCAGCCGTGCCTACATACCCCCCCACCCTTGACCGAAACCCTAAACCGTCCCCCCCCAACTTTCCCCATTCTCCCCCACTCCCCCGATCCCCCAGGATCTGGATCGGCCATGCTTAACGCCGCCCGACCCAGCGCCCGACACCCACCTCTTGAGCCTCATTGTTGCCGCCAGAGTCAGCAAGCCGACGCCCGCCGCTTCGTCCACCGAACCTCCTCCCTCGCACGTCGCCCGCCTGCGGCCTCTGCCGACGCCGGCGTGCGTGACCACCGCCGCTTCGACCTCTCCTCCTCGCCGGTGACGCGTCCCCGTCCTCCTCCTCGACCCCCACTGCCTAGACCCCACGACCGTCGGTGAGGCCCTGGCCTCTCTTCCTCCCCCTGCCACATCTGCTCCTCATGCCGTCGTGCACGCTGGCCAAGACCTTGACCAGACGCGCTTCGCCGCTTATCCCGCATCACTACCGCGGCACTTCGCCGCTCGGCCGCTTCGTCCTCTGCAAGGCGCCCAGCGTTTTCGTCTGCGTGCGCTGACGGCGCCCTCGCTCCAGCGCAGACGCCTCGCCTTACTCCGGCGCCACCGCGCCTCTCTCCTCCCCAAGAACCACCACGTCCCCTCGCTGGCCTTTGCACCAAGAATAGCTCACCGCGCCACACACAGACATCACAAGACGCAGATCGCTGCTTTCGCGTCCCCTGCTCACCTTCGCCTGGGTTCTGCGCTTGCTCATGACGCGCCTCCCTCGCCCTCCGGCCATTGCCCGCTCACGGGCTCCTCGCCATTGTTGTTGTGGCCGGCCGGCGAGCCCCGCCATGGCCACAGCCTCACCCAGCGCCATGGCCGGCAACGCCCCGCCCGCGCCCGTCGGGTTCGCCCGCTAGCACCCAGCGCTCACTCGGGTGACACCGCACCCGTGAGCCCAAACCCAATAGGCCTTTGGCCCTATGACAAGTGGGGCCCAGCCCCTGAACTTTAAAAAAAGGTTTAAAAATAATAATAAATAAAAATAACAATTAATTAATTAATTAACTTAATTAATTATGTATTAGATTAACATAACCACTTAGTTAACTAATTAATCATGATTAGTTAGTCTAGTCAATGACGAACGGGACCCACACGTTAGTTTGACCAGTCAACACCTCTGTTGACTGCTGACGTCACCAAACACTATTCTGGATAATGTTGAATTAAATAAATTCTAAAAATGATTTAAAACTTTAGAAAATCATATAAAATAAATCGTAGCTCAGATGAAAATACTTTCTACATGAAAGTTGCTCAGAACAACGAGACGAATCTGGATACGCAGCCTGTTCGTCTGCCACACATCCCTAGCATAGCAAACACGCAGCTTTCTCCCTCCGGTTCATCTGTCCGAAAATGCGAAACACCGGGGATACTTTCCCGGATGTTTCCCCCCTTCGCCGGTATCACCTATCCCTGCGTTAGATCACCCTGGCACCGTGTATTGCCTTGCTATATTTTGTGATGCTTTGTTTGCTCCGTATTTACTATTTCTTCCCCCCTCTTCTTCTCTGATAGACCCGAGACCGTTCTTTGATGCCTTGAAGTTCGACTACGGTGTTGGCGACCCCTCATTCTCGGTGAGCTTCGAGCAAGCCCCCTTTGATCACCGGATATCGCCTATTCTTCTCTATCGCTTGCATTAGAAGAGTGTAGCATGTTCTTGCTTCGGTTAATCCTATTACGATGCATAGCCTTTGTCATTGTTGCTCTGATTGTTACCCTTACACCTTTATCCTCTTGCTTAGTATAGGATGCTAGTGTTCCATCGATGCCCCTACACTCTTGTCAAAATGCCATGCTATACTCTTTGGGCCGTGATCACTCGGGAGGTGATCACGGGCATATGCTATATACTTTATCTTGATACATTACTTATGATCTTTGTTAGGAGATGAAATTTGAAGGCGGTGGCTCCATCCAGTAGAGGTGGGCACAGGTTCCCAACGGCCCCGATTGTTACTTTAATGGCGGAGTGACAGGCGAGTTGAGACCACCTAGGAGAGAGGTGGGCACGGCCTGGTCGGCATTCGCGGATACTTAACCCGCTTAACGAGATCTTGGTATTTGATCGAGTCGGCCATTTGGTCTATACGCACTAACCAACTACTGTGAGGAGCAGTTATGGGCACTCGGCGCCGTGGTATCGGCCGAAGCCTTCGTGATGTCGGGCTGGCGGCGGCAGCGCCGGATTGGATTGGAACGCGCTAGGCTAGGTCTGCTTCGACGGCGTCATAGCGATACATGTGTGCAATGGGCGATGGACCTAGACCCATGCGCGCATAGGATTTAGACCGGCATGCTGACCTCTCTGTTGTGCCTAGGTGGGGCTGCAACGTGTTGATCTTCATGGCGGGCATGACCCAGAAAGTGTGTCGGCCAAATGGGATCGGCGTGTTGGGTTATGTGGTGCACCCTGCAGTGAAGTTTATCTATTCAAATAGCCGTGATCTTGATATGAGTGACGACTTGGAGTTGTACCTTGACCTTATGACAACTAGAACCGGATACTTAATAAAACACACCCTTCCAAGTGTCAAATACAACCCGGTGATCGCTCTCTAACAGGGCGACGAGGAGGGGATCGCCGGGTAGGATTATGCTATACGATGCTACTTGGTGAACTTACCACCTACTCTCTTCTTCATGCTACAAGATGGAGGTGGCACAAGCGTAGTCTTCGACATGATTAGCTATCCCCTCTTATTCGGCATTCTGCGATTCAGGTCCTTGATATAGCCCTTTACACATATACCCATGCATATGTAGTGTAGCTCCTTGCTTTATGTAGTATTTTGGATGAGTACTCACGGTTACTTTTCTCCCTCTTTTCCCCTTTCCCTTCTACGGTTGTCGCAACCAGGATGCACGAACTCCAGAGCGACGCCACCGGTCGACGGCGGCTCCTACTACACGGAGGTGCCTACTACTACGTGCAAGCGGCTGACGGCGACCGGGAGTAGTTTAGGAGGATCGAGTGCGGGAGGCCCGCGCCTTCTTCGATCCAGTATCCTAGTTTGTGCTAGCCTTCTTAAGGCAAACTGTTTAACTTATGTGCGTACTCGAGATATTGTTGCTTCGGCCCGACTTCGACTATGATCGAGCACTTGTATTCGAGCCCTCGAGGCCCCTGGCTTGTATTATGATGCTTGTATGACTTAATTATTTTATTTTAGAGTTGTGTTGTGATATCTTCCCGTGAGTCCCTGATCTTGATCGTACACGTTTGCGTGCATGATTAGTGTACGATTGAACCGGGGGCGTCACAAAATGAGACCCGCCATGCCATGCCGCTGATTTCTACTAACATCCTCTGTTTGGCATTTGTGCTGCCACTTGGCCACCTCCACTGAGAGGATCCCACCGTCCTTTTCACCAGTAGCAACATCCGGGGGCAGCATATGAGAGGGGAGAGATGATGATGTATGTGTGTGTGTGTGCGTGGGCGAGGGGGGCGACACCAGGACGCCGGCTCAACACTTATCCATGTGTTAACATAACAGAAAGAAGAAAAAAAGCACACTAGTGTTTTCCCTTTTGATATGTTTCTGTTGGTGTGTGTGTGTGTGTGTGTGTGTGTGTGTGTGTGTGTGTGTGTAATACTCTGGTTGTACAGGGTCTAAACAGAAAAGAGTTAATAAAAGGGAGAGGGCGTCCCGGGGGAGATACACGATATGGTATTAGAGCTAGGTTTCCAAGGGGTGGTGGTGGCGGCGGCTGTGGAGGAGTGCTGCTCCATGGCGGCCGAAGGTGAGGGGGAGAATTGACTGTGCGTGGAGGTGGAGAGCTGCTCGCTGCCGTGCAGCTGGTGAGGCTGGCCAGACGGCCGGCTGTGCAGGATTCAAAGGCTGGGAAGAAGGGGATCTGCATCTGGAAGATTGCTCACGGGGGTGAGTAAGGGGAGGAAGAAGACAGCTGCTCGGCAGGAAATGAAAGGGAATGAAGAAAGGTGGCTTGTTTCTACTCCCTGTTGTTTTCTTGTGTGAGGAAGTGCAGCAGCTGGGGAGCTCTATTCTTGCGTTCAGCAGAGATGAATCCTGAGGAGGTTGAAGCTACAAAGAAAGCAGCACAAGATAAGCCGGAGAAGGAGGTTCAGGGAGAATCCACACTCGTCACAAAGGTGATATGAGAAGTTTGCTACAGGATCTTCTGGCAATGGGGATAATGGGATCAAAAGCTCTAGTGGGAACACCCAAGTTGAAGCTGGAGCTGATGCCAAATGAATTGAAGTTAGAAGGGAGCAAGAACTATCTGAGTTGGTCAAGGAGGGCGAAGTTGATCTTGAGGACAAAGGGTGTAGAGCACTGTGTTCAGGAAACATTCATAGAACCTGCAGATAGTACAAGTGTTGATTGGTGAGTGTGGAACACCACCAACTCTGTGGTTGCAACATGGTTGATGATTCCGTCTCTCCATCGATTGCTAGGATGATAGAAGCAATTGCAAGTGCAGCAGCGATTTGGAAGACGTTGAGCAATATGTACTCTGGGGCTGGCAATCTGATGATGGTGGTGGAGGTCCAGAGTAAGGTGGATGAACTCAAGCAAGGGGAGAAAACCGTACAAGAGTACGCCAGTGAGCTGCAGCAACTATGGTCTGATTTGGACCACTATGATCCATTGCAATTGACATGTTCTTGTGATATTGAGGCTGGTGAAGCTTGGCAGCAACATAGAAGGGTTACACACTTCTTAAAGGGGCTGAATACAGAGTTTGAGCCAAGGAGGGCTGCCATGTTTCACCAGACAACATTGCGTACTATGGAAGAGGCGATTTCAGCAATGGTCCAGGAGGAGGTTCGCCTGCGGGTGATGGTGGGTAGCAGCAATCCTGTTCGGTCAGCGTATGTGGCTGACAATAGAGAGTGCTACAATTGTGGAAGGACATGACATCTAAGCTATGAGTGTTATGCTCCACCATCTAGAGGACGCGGACGTGCGACCCATGGTGGTGGCTGGAGGCCGAGGTGAGGGTCGTGGAGGATGAGGTGGTGATCGTGGGGGCCGTGGTGGACGTGGCAGAGGTCGTGTCAGCACTAGATCCTATGCTCCTGCAGGGGAAACATCACACATAATGCTTACGGGTGAGCAAGCAGCACAATGGGAGAAATGGAAGAAGAGACATACATCAGAAAGTTCACAGGGATCTGGCACGATACCTCAGGCGGATCACTTTGGTAATTATACCAACTAAGCCCAAGTGGGCAAAGGTACTCTGGCTCGGGCTCTTGCATCTACATATATACATCCTCATTTTGACTGGATTATAGATTCAGGGGCATCTAGACATGTTACTGGTTCCCTTGATGCATTTGCATCTTATACTCCACATGATTATTCAGAGACCATTCAGATAGCAGATGGAACCTTTCAACCAATCAAGGGTGTAGGTTATGTAGAATGCACACCGTCACTAGCATTAGCTTCAGTTCTGCATGTCCCTTCATTTCTAGTTAATCTCCTTTTCAGTGAGTTCTGCTATTAAACAGTTCAAGTGCAAAGTTATATTCGATGAGGATGCTTGTTTTTTTTCAGGAGAAGAGGACCGGGAAGATGATTGGAACTGGAACATGGCGTAATGGACTGTGGTATATTGATCAAGGAGAAATCGCGCTCGTTGTGGCTGTAGGAGGTGTTGAGTCTCTTGTATCTTGAGTTATTTAAGAAAGCAAATTGAAGCAAATTAGTTTGTGATGCTTGTGAGTTTAGCAAACATACCCGAGCAACTTATCCTAGTATTGGTCTCTGAAGTAATGAACCGTTCTTATTAATACATTCAGATGTTTGGGGTCCTTGTTCTGTTACCTATGTGAGTGGTTTCAGATGGTTTGTCACATTCATTGATTGTCACACTCGTATGATATGGATCTAATTGATGAAGCAGAAGAGTGAAGTTCTCACATGCTTCCAGGACTTCCCCAAAATGGTGGCCACACAATTTGAGAAGAAGGTTCGAATTCTTCGCTCGGATAATGGGACAGAGTATATTAATTACGCTTTTGATGCTTATCTCTCAGATTAGGGAATGGTTCATCAAACCACTTGTGTTGGGACCCCAGCACAAAATGGAGTTGCCGAACGAAAGAATAGACACCTCCTGGAGGTTACCAGATCATTGATGTTTCAAATGAATGTACCGAAGAATTTATGGAGTGAAGCTGTGATGACATGGGCCTATCTGATAAACCCTATGCCATCGAGAGTTTTGGGTATGAAGTCTCTATGTGAAATTCTACTAGGTGAAAGAGAATTTAAATTACCTCCGAAGGTGTTTGGATGTGTGTGCTTTGTCCATGATCACCGTCAAGGTATAGGCAAGCTGGATCCCAGGGCAACAAAGTGTATTTTTGTTGGCTATGCATCAAAAAAGAAGGGATATATGTGCTGGAATCCAATTGAGAAGAATTTGTTTGTGAGTATGGATGTGACTTTTCGGGAGTCTGAGCCATACTACAAGAATGCAGAGGACCTGGAGCAGTTTTTGGGTGAGTTCTCCCCTGTCATTGAGGGTGATGTCATTAAGGGTGATGACATGAGAGAGGGGAGAGTGGAGGCACTATGGGAGAAGAAGCAATTGCTGGAGGCACTATGGGAGAGGAAGGAGTCGTTGTGGGAACCATTCCCTGCCCTATGGTGATTTCTTCTCCTAAGAGACCGGTTGCAACCAAGGAGTTGCAGGTGTACCAGAGAAGGCATCTTCGTGATCAGGGGGTGCGAACAGTAGTTGAAAATGAACAAGTTGCGCGAGCTAAGGAGGAACTACAACAGTCTGAACCTCTAGAGCAGCCATAGTGCCAGGATGACATTCATGTTCCAGTCATCTCTCTAGGCCTCTCACCATCAAGATCCTCATCGTCATTAGAGACAGGTGATGATGCTTCTCCCTCTTCATTGCATTTAGAATTACCTATTGCCCAACTCAGAGCAATTAGAAGTAATGCTGGAAAGCCCCCAGATTGGTATGGTTTTGAACATGACATTGCCAATTTTGTGTCATACTCATGCATTTCACCTTTATACAAAGCATTCATTTCATCTCTTCAATCTGTATCTGTTCCAAATGATTGGAGAACAGCAAAGCAGGATCCCAGGTGGAAGGAGGCTATGAAGGAAGAGCTTAGTGCTCTCTAAAAGAACAAGACATGGGATCTTGTGCTACTTCCACCAGGAAAAAGGATAGTGGGCTGCAAGTGGGTGTTCACAGTGAAGCAAACCCCTGAGGGGATGGTGGACAGGTACAAGGCAAGATTGGTTGCGAAAGGTTATAGTCAAACTTATGGAATAGACTATGATGAGACCTTTGTGCCTGTAGCAAAGATGAGCACTGTGAGGACACTAGTTTCTTATCCTGTGAATTTTGGATGGGCACTTCATCAATTGGATGTGAATAGTGCATTCCTCCATGGGGACCTACATGAGGAGGTCTATATGGAGATACCACCTGGATTCGGAAATAGTCAAACAAATGGGAAGGTATGCAAAGCTTAAGAAATCTTTATATGGTCTGAAGCAATCTCCTCGGGCATGGTTTGATAGATTCAAACGCGTGGTTGTTGGGATGGGATACTCCCAGTGCAATGAAGACCATACGGTCTTCTACATGCATAGGCAGAAACACATCTAGCAGTGTATGTTGATGATATAGTGATAACTAGTGATGACGCAGAAGAAATCAAGGACCTAAAGGAGAGACTGGGAAAGGCATTTGAGGTCAAAGATCTTGGACCACTTCGGTATTTTCTTGGGATTGAGATTGCTCGCTCATCCAAGGGAGTAATTCTGACCCAAAGGAAATATGTTCTTAATCTGCTGAATGAGACAAGGATGCTGGGATGTCGTCCTATTGCCTCACCTATGGATAGGAACCACAAAATAAGTGCTCTCTCAGGTGATCCTGTCAACAAGGAGAGGTATCAGAGGCTAGTGGGGCGTCTAATCTACCTCTGTCACACAAGACCTGATATATCATATGCATGACTCAAGGGTTGGGCACATGGAAGCCGTTTACCGTATCCTAAGGTACTTGAAAGGAAGTCCAGGAAAGGGACTATGGTTCAAACTAAACCAACACCTTGATGTGGAAGGGTGCTGTGATGATGATTGGGTAAGCAACATAGATGACAGAAGATCCACATCAGGCTATTGCATATTTGTGGGAGGTAATCTTGTGTCATGGAGGAGCAAGAAGCAAGATGTTGTAGCAAGGTCTACCGCAGAGGCTAAATATAGAGCTATGGCTGTAAGCGTGAGTGAGATGATTTGGATGAGGAGCCTGCTGTCAGAGCTTCGAGTATTAAGAAACAACACAATGGTGCCGCATTGTGATAACAAGTCTGCAATAAACATTGCTAACCTTCAGCATGACCGCACCAAACACATCGAGATTGATAGATTCTTCATAAAGGAGAAGATAGATGGTGGAATTTAAAGCTAGGTTATGTAAAATCTGATTTTTTTTCGATAAAGGGCGATTTTATTATCTCAAAATGTATCATCAAGGGGATACAAAACATTATGAGTAACACCCGGCCTCTGCATAACTAAGATGCACACAGCCAAATCCAAAAGTCTGACAAAAAACATGAAATATAAACCGACATATCGGCAACAGTAAAGTCCTATAGACCGACACTATGCCTATGTCGAAGGTGGTGGTGGATCGATCCGGAGGTTATGCTGCCACCCATGTTGGGAAAAAACCTCCATAGCCACCTGCTCCAACCGCGTACACACCGCCTTGAACATCGATTGGTGCTCCGATCGTTGTAGCATAGACCACGTATGAAGCGAGTGCATACAGCGGAAAATAACCTGCAGAGGAGATGCATTTTCCATTAAAACCAAATCGTTTCTACATAGCCAGAGCGACCAAATTAAGGCGACGCTCCCCACCCTTATAAGCGCTTTAAACCTATTTGGAATACCGTCCAACCAGTGACCAAATATATTGGCAACACTTGTGGGCGGATATAAATTTGACGCTATTTGGATGATTAACCACGTAGAACGTGCAAACTTGCATTGAAAAAAGAGGTGTTTTATTGTCTCGTCGTGAGTACAAAAACAACACTTCTTACTCTCTGGCCAGTTGCGTCGTGCGAGGTTGTCTTTGGTCAACACAACTCCCTTACGAAGATACCACATGAAAATATTCACTTTTATTGGAATCTTGGACTTCCAAATTTTCTTGTTATTACTCACTGGTATCTCAGAATGTGTGAGCGCACTGTACATAGAGTCTACTGTAAAAGACCCTGATGTAGTAAGGTTCCAAATAAACACATCCCAACCTTGTGTCAAAGTTAATCGAATCCAACCGGGACAAAAGATTATGCCATGATAGAAATGCAGGGCCAATCAAATCCCGCCTAAACGAAATGTTCGGCGGGGATGAACTGAGCACGTGCGCAATAGTGTTGTTCTTATCGCGAGCAATGTTATATAAGGCTGGATATTGTTCTATAAGACTGGCATTGCCTAGCCAGATGTCTTCCCAGAATCGAATCTCCGACCCGCCTTTTATCGTGAAAGACCCAAAGCGAAAGAGATGTTTCTTTGCCGCCATTAGGCCAGCCTAGAAGTGCGAGTCACCGGGTTTCCAATATGCAGGACAACGCCTTTTGGCCTAGATACTTGTTGCGCAACATGGTTTGGCAAACACCATCCTCGAAGAAGTTTGAACAACCATTTATCGAAAGCAAGGCCTCATTCTTGACCTGTAGGTCATGAATTCTAAGGCCGCCTTGGTCTTTTGGCCTACAAACCATGCTCCATTTGGCCAACCGATATTTTTTCTTTTCTCCATCTCCTTGCCAAAAAAAATCTGTATCTAAAATAATCCAATCTTTGCCGAACCCCTTTCGGGAGTTGGAAGAAAGAAAGCATATAGAGAACCATATTTGTGAGAACGGAGTTAATCAAAACCAGCCGTCCTCCAACTGAGAGCAGCTTGCCTTTCCAACTGTTCAATCGTTTCTCTAGACGCTCCTCTACATGCTTCCACTCCGCAATGGTGAGACGCTGATAGTGGATCGATATTCCCAAATATTTAATCGGGAATTGGCCATGTGTGCAACCAAAAGAGGTCAACATAATCGGCAGCCGCCTCAGCAGCTTCTCCAAAGCGTAAAAGTTCACTTTTATGGAAGTTAATTTTGAGACCCGACATTTGCTCAAACGCTGAGAGCAAGAGTTTTAGGTTTCGAGCCTTGTCTAGGTCATGTTCCATAAAAAGAATTGTGTCATCGGCGTATTGCAGAATAGAGAGGCCACCATCCACAAGATGTGGCACTACTCCTTCTATCTGGCCGTCCTGCTTAGCACGCTCAATCAGAATAGCCAACATGTCAGCAACAATGTTAAATAACATTGGAGACATGGAGTCACCCTGTCGTAGTCCTTTTTTTGTCTGAATGTAAAATTTGATGAGCAGTACTAAAGGGTTAGGACCTAGTGATGGTGTTGTAATCTGTAGCAAGATGGGCATGGTTGACATCTTTAGCCCATCTTGAGGGGGAGTGTTGGTGTGTGTGTGTGTGTGTGTGTGTGTGTAGTACTCTGGTTGTACAGGGTCTAAACTGAAAAGAGTTAATAAAAGGGAGAGGGTGTCCAGGGGGAGATACACTACAGATTTTCCCCCCAAATCCAATAGTTTCAAACTTTCAGTAATACTATGAACCAAAGTAGCGTTGTTACCTCTGGCTCTAACTAACAAACATGTTATAATCCAACAAACCAAACACGCAACAATTTCTTGATTTTCTTGCTTTCAAACCTGGCGTAGTGACATTCAACCAACAAAGAAACATGCTGCTAACTCCGGAGCGCCATTCGTGGAACCCACTGAAGCAAAACAACATAAAGGATAATCAGTAGGGCACAGTACTCGAAGAAGAACACTGCGAATCTCCCATGAACACACACGTACGTGATCCCTAAGCATGCCTAAACAAGTTCATATACACAACTACATCAACTGCGGCCTACAGTATAAGTATGTCCGGTCTGAAACACTCCCAACAAGGCACCTTTCCTCAGCTGGCATTTTGCGCCTGGTCGTGCTCAATGAAGTCCAGCGCTTGCTCCTTTGATACCACGTCGATGTAGCTCACTCTACTCTTGTGCGCCACGCCGTAGATCTTATCGGCGACCTTCAGAATCTCTGGCCTGAATGTGGTTGCGATGAACTGTGTGTCCGCCATGTCAGCCAGACGTCGCACCACGTCTACAGCAACACTTAAGGAAAACAGCAATAAGCTTCCTTCGGATGCGATGCACTTTAGCTTAATGAACATTAGAAAGAATATTACGGAGACTTGGTTAGAGAAACAGGCACATCAAGATTCTTCTATGGTGATGATAAACAGTCGAGCCAAAGAAAAAAAATTGAAGGATACTGCCGACGGCTGTTCTGTACTGAGAATCCAGAGCCGCGTCGATCTCATCGAAGAGGTAGAATGGGGCCGGATCACATCGTTGGATGGCAAAAATGAGTGTCAATGCCACCACTGTCTTCTGTCCCCCGGACAACTGTTTCAAGGACTGGGTCTCTCCCTTGCCGGTGAAGGAAACCTGAAACATGATTGAACATGATCATCGAGCGATCACCAGAACAATTCAGGAAGAGTTTAATGCTTGACTGGGAATAGTATCACAGCATCATCTGGATTTTTATGATGAGCTTGGAATATATATTCATGAATGCATAGAAAACCTCTCTGCAAAGATTACATGCCTTGACTTTCACGCCGACATACTTGTCGATTCTCCCTTTAGGATCTGCTTCATGAGGCCCGTCCTCATCGTTGTCATCGTCATCAGCATCACCATCCTACAGAAATCGGGGGGGGGGGGGGGGGGTTAGGAAGTCTCCGAATATAATTTATCTTTCAAACACACATGTGAAAGAACAAAAATCAGACGATTGAGAGAAACCCCAAAAGATTAAGAAGATTCTTCTTATAAAGTATACATAATGGGTAAGAAGCCCAAAAGTGCAAGAAATAGAACAAAGGTTGGTGAGCAAACAAAGGAAAATAAACCTTTTTCCTCATCATAACCATAGCTCCGTGGCCACCTTGCACTATTTCAGAGAACACTTCGCGGAAGTGCCTTGCAACTCCTTTAAATGTCCGCTCGATCGATTCGTCCTTTTTTTGGTCTAAAAGCGATATCAAGTCTCGAATTTTCTGCCATTCCAAGCAGCAGATTTTATGAGATTCCAGGCTTAGGATGATCATAATGGAAACAGGTCTCACTGATCAAAAAGCTTACCTTGTCACCAAGGGCAAGTTCATCCCGTCTTCTCCGCAGATGATCACGTTGTTCATTGAAGTTCACATACTGCTCAAGAGCCTTTTGGTTGACATGACTAAATTGCTTCAACTGCTCATTTCGGTCATGAAGCAGCTTCTGCAGCAGCAGCTTACCTTTTCCCTTGTACCTATATTTTTTGGCAGCAAAAAAGATGAGCTAACACGGTATCATCGCACTACCTTATTTATGTGCTGAATCACTACATGATAATGAACCATAAGAAAAAAAAGGCTCTACATTGTGCAACAGACTCAGCAAGTTTAGCAGCCTAAGAAAAATGGAAACATACTTTTCAAAAGCATCAGCGGGCAACGAGCCCAAATCTCGCATCTTTTTCATACACTCAGCTTGCTTCGCCAGATGCATGCTCCTTCTGTTCATCAACTGTTCCAAGTCGTTCGCTGCATCTTGCACAGTCTGCTCCAAATTAGCTTGAACCACCTGTGTTCCATATGTACAAGTTATATAACAAGTCAACACTATACAAACTAAAACCCCGAAAAACAGTCTTGCTGTATAAGTTACCTTCAGGTCATCCCTTTGTTTTTTCAGTTGCTCCATCTTTCCCATAAAGTCATTAATTGCATCAACATTAGCTGCCCAAATTAAAGATCATTTAAGGGTTAAGCCGCATCTCCATCTAGTAAAACACAAAAGTGAAAGAAAAGTCAACCGATGCTGATATACCCTGCAGAAGTGTAGTCAACTCATCAAGATTGCTCTTCGACTGTTTCAGATGTTGCTCTTTTGATTTGACTTCAAGAGGCAAGGCTTCAGAATCCGCAGATGAAATTATCGCTTCCAGCTCTTCCTGACGCCTCGTCAGATTAGTTGATAAATTGGTCTCCAGTTCTTCTTTTCTTGTTTCAATCTGTATTACATAATAATTTGCACTTTTTTAGAGCTAATAGAGACCTCTGCTTCTGTACAAGCATGGTTACAAAGCTTCATTAGACAACCTCAATGCGATTGTTTTTACACAAGAGAAACTTCTCCTTCAATGCAGCAATTTCAGGATTCAACCGCGAAAGGAGATCTCTTTCTTCTGATGTTAGCTGGTCAATCAGTTCTGTTCCCATCTCATTATTTTTCGTTGCAATGCCAGATTGGATCTGCTCAATTTGGTTGCGGATGTTGTCGAGTGATTTTTCCTGCAAGGTAGAAACTATAAGTCTAAGGCTACATGCCAGACACAATTGCAGCAGGATTCACAAAAAAATAAGGATTCACATATGTAAGGACATCTAGACCAATACTAATACTACTAATACTCCTTAACAATAAAAAGAAGGGGAGTCTACCATCAGCAATGAAGAAACAAAGTAGAACTGATTAAGTACCTTCTTTCCAAGGGCTTTCTCAAATAATCCTTTTTGCTTCATTGCCCTGGTAATATCATCCTTAAACTGTTCCAACTCCGACTTGGCATGATCACGTTCGGCATCCACTTGTTGATGTTTGGTAACTAAATCCATAATTTTTCTATCTATATGTATTTGAAGTTAAGAAAGACTCGTGGATGTATAAGAGTTCTCTTGCAGATAAACAGTAAACATCTGGAGAACTTATCAAATTTTCTTCACACATTCAAATTATTTGGACATGGAGCCAACAAAATAGAAGCAAGCAACATGAAGTTTATTTTGGACATGGAGCAAACAAACTAGAAGCAAGCAACATGAAGTTAAGTTTCAGTAAACTGTGGTGTACTGGTAACTGAGTACGCACACATCCATATGCTTTGATCAAGTGTAAGGCGGCACAAACACCAGATCATTCTGGAATAGTAGTTAAACCTATGTAGGGTGCATACTTATTTCTATGTAAATAGTAGTGGCAATGAGCTCCAGTGCAAGCAAGGAATCTCAAATTAAAATGTGGAATGAAAAACCTGAACTATTTTGCCCACCAGGCCTGCAGTAAGAAGCACTGGTAGATGTATATTTAGCTGCAGCGGGCATGTACTACAAGGAAAGAGCATGTAGTCTTTGCACTAGACTCTTGCAAGAGAAATAGGAATATCATTTAACCAAAGCAGGATATCTTGTAGCTCTTTCCCCACATTATTTAGATGTGCCGTCTTTTCCTCAATTGTTATTTTATTGTCCCTAATTATTTTTACATACTTCAGTCTTGAGCGCCTATAGTCAAAGAAACCTCCTGTCATACCACCATCACTTGAAACTTGATCACCTGAGAATAATCAGAGTGTCAATTTATATGTTAACAATTATAATGACAAGGACAAGTCAAGAGCAGAAGTTTAGAGCTACCATCAAGTGTGATGCAATCTAGATCATTGCTGCGTGCAACCCCGGTCGCAATTTCCAGATCCCGGCATACAACTGTCCTACCAAAAATCTGGCAGAAGTTTCAAAGTTAGCTACTAAAAACGAATTGTATTAAGGGGGAAAAAGTGTAACTTTGAAATAATAAGTTAATAAAAATCTAGCCTAGGTGATTGTAGAAATGAAGCTACTTAATCTAGATGGGGATGGGTCACTGATAAGCATGTAGAAATGCCATAACCACTCTAAAAAAAGTGCTCTAAAAGGTAAACATGCGTGAATGGGAACATGGGAATGAGGGGAACAATATTTCGAATCTACACAGCTGAAGACCTTATTTTATACTCTCTCGTTCATAAATAAGTGACGTGGTTTTAGTCCAAACGGAGGGAATAGTATAATTTTTAACAAGCCTCCAACGGCATCCAACTGACACCTGCCGATAAGTTAAAATGATAAATAATGCTACTACAATCAAGGACATACACAAGACATCACCGAACAAAGATATTTTCTCGAATATGCAGGAGAGCAGCGTGAACAAGGATATTCATATACCACTATTTGATAATTTTCTATTGCACCTGTAACTCGAGAGATTTTGTTGGGTGCCAAGACTCCAAGCAAACAAAGGCGGGATGGATACAAGAGATGATAACAAAAAGGCAGCATTCAATGCAAATGACGGGTAATTTTGATCGAAATACAGCCTGAACTAAATTAACCATATTAGCCTAATAAAAGATGTAGACATCAATTGGAAGGAGAAAATAACAGAAAAAAACATGAATGATACCTGTTCAAAAGCGCGGCGAAGATCGGCACGATACTTTAACCTCTTTAACAGTGGAACGAAATCAGAACTTTGTGGAATATTGACGCTTGGAGCATGCACCCTATTTAGCGGTATGAAAGTCACCCGTCCACCTTTTTCCTCATTCAATACGTCAATAATCGTCTTTGATATATCATCATTTTCAACCACCACATGAAACAAGCTATTCACATATGCAAAGAATAGGTTACTAAACCACCTCAAAAAGAAAAGGCCACTCAACAATAAAAGGTGAAATGAAGGGAAAGGGAAAGGGAATCAAGAAAAAAAGACAGTCCAGGACCTATTTCCAGCAGCGACCTCAACAGCTGTAAAAAACTTCTCTTCACAGTCAAGCAGTTCTAAAACTGGACCAAAAACTCCTTTAATAAGAGGCCTCTCCCTGAGAATTTTGCTAACAGAATTCAGGCCTCTCCTGATTTCCTGAGGAAGAAAACCAAATTAGCACCATGCAAAGATAGATTTAACTCATGAACTCAATAACTCTGCATATTACAAAACCTGGTTTCTTATGACAATGCAAATTCCGTCAATCCACCAATGCAAATTTGTAGTAAGCACTCCCATCAGTGCAAATTCAGTGTTACCAAGGTCAGAGAAGTTCACTAGGAATCACAACAAAGTACTGTTGATTTCTTTGTCAACAACCGGAGTTTTTTTTTTGTTTACTAGTAATAATGTACGTGCAATGCATGTTTATATTAGGTAGGATATTAGTTGCACGTTATATTAGATAAGATATATCTTTTGCACGTTGGTATTTGATAAGATATCAATTACTTTTTTCGCGGGAATGGTAGGATATTAATTACATGGCATATTTCATGAAATAGCGTTGAGTCAAAACGTGTTTATAACCAATGGCAGTGGTGGGTAATTAGAGCGTTAAACGTGTTTGGTGCTCAACATTGGAGCGATTTGAACCGCTAGATAACATGATTTGACGGTCGAGATGGTTTGGATCTGCCCCTTTGGGTCTTTTAATACTGGTATAGAGTATAGATATGTTTCTGACTATCATGAACCAGCATCACTAAGAATGGCTCGTTAGAGTAAACACATATCAGTATATCGCGTTCCCAAAAATCAGGCTAAGCAGCAGCAACATTACAAAAGAAAAACACAGGCATTTATTAACAACAAAACACCAAGTAATGCACAGTCAAACTAATGAATGCCCTTTTTAATTCTATTTCTAATACGGTATTGTGTCCAAGGAATCATTTATAGATGCATATCTGAGAGTCAATATGCAAGCATGTACATAGGAATAAGAGGGAAATCCTTGGAAAGTAATATATCAGCAGCTCTAAGTAATTACAAAATGATACGTTTTGCATACCCCGGGTGTGGCATAGTCCAGACTCTTCTGTGCCTTCAAAATATCTTCCTTTAGCCTATCGATTTCAGCTGTCATGCTGTTTTCCTGCTTCCACAGGGACCTGTGACATTTACTTTCTACTTAGTATATAAAGCTGAAAGCAACACATCTTCAATCAAATCACAAAGTTGTAAATGTTAAGAAACGTGCATACTTCCTTTCATCTTGAAGTGCATTTTTCTGCTGCATAAAGTCATTATAATCCTTTTGTCTGTTTGCAAGAGCAGACTCTAACTTGCCTGATTCACTTCTCCGAGACTCGATGTAGTTCGTCAAGTTACTAATTTCGTATTTAAGCTTCTGAATTTCTTCTTGGAGTAAGCTTTCCTGTCATAGTAGCAAACCCAAGTAATGAGCAGAGTAGCAAATCAAAACAAAGGTCCAGAATGACTTCAAGAATCAACATGTCACTGGTTTAATACCTGCTTTCGGTTTGATGAAAGTACACGCTCAAGATCATGAATTTCTTTCTGAAGCCACTTATCTCTAGCAGTCTCATTCTTAAACTGAGTTGTCCTTCCCTGCTTTTGGTACAATATGCTCAGCTGATTCTCGCTGTCCATTATGCTATCCCCGCAAAACGTAATGTGTCAAAAGTAATATTCACCAATAAGTAAAACTTATCTATTACTGTACATTTTACCTTTTTGCTATCTCCTCCTCTTCTTGTAATTTGGCCTGGTGCGCCCTAATAATTTCTGCCAATTCAGACTTTGACCTTTCACTCTCTTTCCTCACATTGTGTAAATCCTTCACAGCTTCATCCTAACGATTGAGTCCTTTTAGTGCGGCAACAACACAAAAAATTACTAAAGATAATGAGAAACCCGAAGAATGGCACACCTTTGCTCGCTTTTCATTCGAAATTCTATCTTCTATATCTTTCAAATCAAGTTCAATCTGAGTGACTACCCTTAGTGCTTCAATACGCTTCTCCTCAGTATCTTCCTTTTGAGAGTTAGTTTCATTTAGCCCTTCTGTACAGACTCTTATTTCCTTATCAAAACTCCTGACCTTCTCACGTACATCTACCAATTCATTATCCGCAATTGACAACCTTTCAGAAAATTTTCTTCGACCATCATCCATCTAGAGATAAATCAAATGAAGTGGGTAGAATAAGAATTACAGGACACAACATGATCAATTATATAAGTACATTCGATCCATGGTGTCTCATTTTGGAGAAAAATGCCTTGTGCAGTGTCTACAACCACAAGGTTTTTTCATCAGAGTAGAACTGCGTAAGACAATCAAACAGATACTCAGGTGATCATTTGAGTGGGAAATGTTAATGATGTGTTCATCAAAACTCAGCTCAAGGCCTTTTATCGTTTTGTAATCAGACTATTCAAATTTGCCTGATAGAACAGAATAATATCCTAAATAGACATTCAACATTTATGCAACAAAAGGGAAAGTCTTACCGAAACTAATTCATTTTTAGCATCATTCAGTTCATGGTCCAATATATTATACTCAAGTGATCTTCTTTCTTTGTCGAGCTCCTGGTACTTCTCCAGTTCTTCTTTCTCTTCATCAAGTTCTCTCAATCTTTCCTCCAGGTAGTGGACAGTTTGATCAATCTGCTTCCTTTTGTGGGCTGTTAATCCAATTATTAATGGACATCTCAACAGATCATTAGAAAAATTATATTGATATTTTTTGGCTGTTTAATAAACTTGCCTGTTTCTTGCAATATTTTCAAGCTCTCCCGACGTCTATCTTCATAAACACGCGTACCACCAATCTCTTTGAGAAGATCCAGTCGTTCAGAATCTTTCATTAGAGTAAGGGATGCAATCTACACATGAAAACTTTGTTAATTATTATATATTATAATACGTCATGGGAACAATCATATGAATAGTTTTTACCTTCCCCTGCTGTACAATATAGTATGGATTAGAGCGAGAGAAGCCTGCACTCTCCAGCAGATTCATGACTTCAGTTTTACTGAACATGGTAGCAATAAGAAGTGAGTGGATCCGAGCAAGCGATGAGATACAACAATGCTTAACCGGTTTATGGTATAAGACATACCTAACATGTTTCCCATCCAGGTAGTATTCATCCTTCTTTGAAGAAACCGTCCTCCGCAGGCGTGCCTCTTCTCTATCAACCTGCAGGAAAATTGAGTAGTTTAGAGTACTTTCCGAGTCTCTGGAGCAACCATACCAAGTAGTATTTGTAATGATTTGCACGCTGTCATATCGATGAGTATTGATACTTCTCTCGGTGAAGTACGACGCAGCTTCAGAGTCAAGTAGATGATTGAATCAAATAAACTAACGCTGAATATATCAGAGGACTTACTGGAATACGGTTGTCCGAATTATCAAACAGTATCTCAACAAAGGCAGATATAACCGAGTGTCCAGCGCCTTCCTGGAAATGGACACTAGTATCAAACACCAGTCACTTGTTTCAACTATTCAGATTTGATCGAAGAACGACGAGACATACATGGAGAAGAGCTCCCCTATCCTCGCTGCGCAGGTTCTGAAACATGTCGCTTAGGACAAAGCGTATAGCTAGAGCATTTAACATGGCCAAATTAGGAAGAAAGTAGGGTGTAAGTGTCAAGAAGCAAAAGAAAGAATAGTACTAATTCAGCATAATTGTGTATTAAAAAATATTACCGTGGAAAAAGTTTGATTTGCCAGATCCATTTGCACCAACTGCGATAAAATATTTTCGAGATGTTAGTTCATTAATAGCACAAAGTTATGCAGTGGACTCTGAAGTGGATTTCTATCATACTTAACCAATATGTCAATCGGGAAAGATTTGAATTCAGTACCATAATAATGGAGGCACAAAAGAGCAATATGGCTTAACCAATATTTCAATCAGGAAAGACTTGATATCAGTACCCTTTAAAGCCGATAAAGGAGGCACAAAAAGGGCATGAGATTTAACCAAAAAATCATCAGAGGAACGCATTTAATTAATTTAATTCGAACGGCTGTGCAAGTTTAGAGGAGATTGCTATAACTCATAGTAGCAATTAAACACTGAATAGATTCTTGGATTAACACCTAGCTAGTGTTAATTATCACTGTGATTACGTCTGCAAATTGCCAATTTGATCGACCGGCTGGTATTGGCAGCACCTTAGGTTAGCCATGAAGCAGCTTTTTACGATACGATACCCTATAGCCAAGTTGGTTACAGGGAGGAATATGTTTGGATTACCAACTACATTAACTTCGGGGCTGAAAGGGTCTGTCGAGGTCTCCTCCCTGTAGCTTTTAAACCCTTGGATTACCACCTGCGTAGAGAGCCATTAATTACGTCAAGAGGAAGCAGTGATGTGACAAGAGTAAAATCATCCCAGAGCTAGCTAGCAGAGTTACCTTCTTGATATACATGCTTCAGATGAGATGTGGGGGAGAGAGATCACACCGGAACTTAATCCTGCCAAAGATAGGACGATCAGTCGTGAGCACAGCATCCAGGAGAAGTAGAAAAATTCTACGCAAATGAGTGGAACTACCGAACTAAGGTGGTGATTTTTGGTCCAAAAACCGAAAGGTGGCGACGCCGGCGGGAACGCGATGTCCCTCCCGGAGAGGAAGAGCGGCAACTGCGCGTGATCGTGGTGACGCGCGCGAGAGTTCGGAGGTGTTGGTGGAGGGGGTGGGAGCGCAGAGCGGGATGGTACGTACTTACGAAGTGCACGGTTGCGGCAAAGCTCTAGGGCATCCGGCCGGTGGTGGACTGGAGTGGACTACGGGAGGGGTTGAGAGCCGCGATGGTAGTAGACGACTCGCGAGGAAAGAGGAAGGAAAGGCACGGGAAATCAGGACGGAGGAGAAAGGTAGTTACGGCAAAAGAGGGAGAGTTTTTTTTTCTTTTTTCTTTTGGCTCCAGAGAGCAGATATATAATTTCCTTTTAGCATATTTTCTCCAAAGAAAACGTTCATCATGCACACGCTGGGCTACCACTCTGACTCTGCCACATTTTTCATACCCCTTTTGCCTCGGTGATGGTTAGGAGGGTGGTTGTATATATGATGCGGAACAACTCATCGTCATCACCACGAACCCATCATGGCCCCAATAAGTTTTAGTTGGACTAATGATAAGAGTTCGGCGCTCGTCCATAGTAACTGAGCTAAACTCTCACATTTGAACTCCCTATGCATTTTCAAACAATCAAGTTGATCTTATTCTCTTTATTATTTCGTCCCCCACCTTATTTTCCCCTAGTGATTAGGCATGTTAAAACAATACATGGTTGCATTTGTGTTACAATTTTTTTATGTCTTACGTGGTACTAATTTTGTAGACAATCCAAATAAAAATTCTAGTGAGGTTTCTAATAATAAGCTAGAATAACGTGACAATCATGGAATGCAAAAACGTAAAGTAGTCTACTGTTGTAGTTTCATCTTTGAACTTTTGCATTGCAGTTTACGTAAATCCTGACTGTATTTATTGAACTTATGACGTCGTCACACTTCATTAAGCTATATACAACCTACTCCATCCATAAAGAAATATAAGAGCGTTTAAATCACTAAAGAGTGGGAGTACTTCTCAAAATTCGGTTATACACAGTATTTTTCGGAGTTTTACATCCCTGCTCGATAAAACTAGAAAACATGACAAATTCTTTACTGGCAGGTGCATCCAACACGGGGTCAAATGCAGTGAAATTGTACAAGGCGAAACCATAGAGTCATTCATGGAAGGAGTTTGGGATGCTTTGGCAACAATTTATTATTTCCAACTCCACTCAACACAAAAAAAGCTGAGGGCTGTACACTCAAGCAATAGTTGATTAGTTGGGAGGTGAAAATCACACTTTTCCTAGTAAAGTGTCTTAGCAAACATCATCTAGAAGGTCCTTCAATCTTCTGCCTCAGCTGTTCATAGTTTTGCAACTCCTCCATTGACAATGACGGCGAGATATCACCCAACACCTGCGTAATATGAGAACTAGTTAAACTCCTAAGATACGACCGAAGAGATTTTTATTGTGCTTTCTGAAAAATGATTTGAATATTACCATCATAAAATCTTCAGTCTCAACAATGACTTCTTCTGCACCGGCGTCGTTACTTCTCGAAGGATCAGCTTCAAGCGTTTTGACCTTCAAATAAAGCGCGTAAGTCCGACAGAGCACAGCTATGACAAACATAATGTGGCAGCAGGGATGTACAGCTACTCACGGAACGCTTAGCAGCATGAAACCATGCATCCGCGCATAATGCATAAATATCAGCACCAGTAAAGTTTGGAGGACAGTGCTGAGCAATCGACAAGAGAGATACATTCTCGTGTAGCTTGTACTTGCGAGTCTGTGCTTTCAGTATCCTGCATAACAATTATAGGGAGATCATAGTTTAGTCTAAACGAACCTGAAATTTGGTGAAAGAAAGAAGTACCGATGACTACCTTTCCCTGTATGCTGCTTCAGTATTTACACCAATGTAGAGAAGCTTATCAAATCGGCCAGGGCGGAGAAGTGCAGAATCAAGAAGGTCAGGCCTATTGGTAGCCCCAATAATGAAGAGGTCCTAGAGAATAATTTGGAAAATGGTTTCCTTTAATGTTACTGCATCTAGAGAATATAGGTAAAAAATAAAGGCATATCGTAGATGAGGAAATAACCTGGCTGTTATCACTTAACCCATCAATCTCCACCAGCAACTAGTAAAGAGATAAAAGGGGGAAAGTGAATTAGATGACCCTAACATTTTAACGTTGAAAATAAGAGGGGAAACTGAGACACCCAGTCACCACCTCATTGATGAAGTTAATCATACCTGAGAAACCACTCTATCCATCACACCTCCAGAATCTGCAGAGGATCCTCGTGCAGGAGCAAGGGAATCAAGCTCATCGAAGAAAATCACACATGGGCGTGCTGATCTAGCCTGAAATTGACAGTGAAAAACTGAAAACCTAAGTATATGTGCATATTTCATGGCAATTACGTGGCTTGTGAAGATGGATATACCTTCTCAAAGATGTCCCTGACATTCTTCTCTGATTCTCCAACATACATGTTTATCAGTTCTGGACCTTTTACGCTAAGAAAGTTTAATGAGCACTCAGTTGCTACTGCTTTCGCCAGTAATGTCTAAGAATACAAAAAAAAATCCTAGTGAGCATGTATCATGTTGCTGTTGGATACAGCCATCACTTGACAAATGGGAATGAAAACTCAATTCAAGAGAAGTATAAAACTCACTACACCTACCTTCCCAGTGCCTGGAGGTCCATATAACAGGACACCTGATCGCTTTGGCAATTTAGAAGAAAAAAGGTGCTTGTACAACAGAGGTAACTGAATACCAACAAAAGAGAACACAAGTTAGCAAAATCTTATTTGCATCGATAGAATGCAATATCTTAGCTCAGAGATGAATCAAGTAAAATTTACCTGAATTGTATCTAGAATAACCTTCTTCACTTCCTCAAGCCCACCAACATCCTCCCATTTGACATCAGGAACCTATAGCACACACACAAAAAATCAAATCAAGGACTTGCAGAAAGCAAGCTAAAGCTGGCATGTATGGTTTCATGGGTTGTACACAGATGGGCCTGAAATCTACTCCCTCCGTCCCAGAATGTAAGACGTTTTTGCAAGCTATATTAGTTTGCAAAAACGTCTTACATTATAGGACGGAGGGAGTAGAAGATATAAGATATTGGAAGGCAGGGATTAGTGTTTTACTTTTGGTGTACCCAATGCAGCACGATTCCTTTTCTTAGCCCGTTCTAAGGAAGACAAAATATCTTCTTTACAAAAATGATTTTCTTCTTTCTGAGTGGTAGAAGAGCTTGCAGTAAGAGCATCCTCAAGCTCATCATTGCTGCTTTTCTCCACTGCAACTTTATGCTAAATGACACACCAGCGTCATGCGATAATGCAAGTATATCCCTAGGCAAGAACCCAGACGTTTGCACTGATATATCTTTTACAAACTTGTCATCGATACTCTGAAAATGAAACCATATAAGCACGGAACTTTAATAAAAGCATAAAACTTCACTTCTGGTTCAATAACAACAACAAAAAACACCTCATCAGCAACTGTTGAGACACCATGGAGTGTTTCAGATATCAAGTTCTTCCTCTGGTCTTCATTTATAGTCTTCATGTTGACCTCATGGCGGAAACATCGCCTAATTGATTGCTGCATTCCTTCAGCACTGTCTGCAGTTGCCACTAGTATAACTTGAACGGAGCTTACATTCAGGTTCCACAAGGTACTGAAAACAAAGAGGTTCAATAATAAGGTACTTGATAGTTGATACAAAGATGATTTTATATCCTAAGGGCTTGTTAAAACCTAAAAGCTTGGGGAACAAAGACCTACTGAATTTCCAATCACATCCCTTGCTGGCAACGAGTCTTTTCACAACCCAACGCTGTCCAGTGTACTGCTTAATGACAGACTCAACATTTGCTGCAATGCCAGATTGCTCAGATTGTGGGCCTTCATTGGAGGATGTATTCGATTGCATCAAAGTGGCGAAGAAGTATTATAGACGGAGAATACCTTCAAAAAGAATATTCAACAAAAAGGTGTTAGGAGCTAGGGTTCTGCCGGTTCCAGGCGGAGATTGTAGGGAAAAGATGGAGGAAGACGAGGTCGAGGCGCTGACATGGCGGCTGGGCGCCATCCTTGCGTGGTGGAGAAGAGGCGGCGGCGCAAGAGGCGACTAGGGTTAGGTCTCCTGCTCCTAAGGGAAGCTGAGCAAATACTGATTGCTTCTTGCTTGATTAGATTGATACATCTCCTCTCCTTATATAGAGAGGTTTACTTGACTCCTAAGCAAACGACCCTAATAACGATAAGATAATTGGGCTAAGCCCCTAATAACGATAAGATAATTTGGGCCACAGCCCACTGGGCTAAACCCCTAATATGCCGGTCATAACACTTCTCCCCGCCTGCACGAACAGCTCGTCCTTGAGCTGTAAGGCGGGGAAGCGCTTGCTGAACTCCTCGAGGTGATCAACCAGCGTCAAACACCTCCGCGACAGCTGGGGCGGCCAGGTCGCCGAGCCCGGCGGCGACGGCGTCCTCCTCAATGTAGTCTGCAGCCTCCAGGTAGAAGAGTCGGGGGCAGACGTGGCCGGGCATGTAGGTCTCGTCGCAGTTGAAGCACAACCCTTGGCGGCGACGCTCGAGTAGCTCGGCCGAGGTGAACCCGGCAGCAGGCGCGCTTGTGATCGCGGCAAAGGGTGTCGCGGAAGTTCGAAGCAGCCGACCTGGCGGAACATCCGGCCAGGTGGCGGCCGAGCGGCCCGGACGCGATGATACTGCTGGATGGCCACCGCATGGCGCTTTCGAATGCGTGGCGTAGTACATGGCCGTCTGGAGGTCTGGGGTCCCTGACTCGGCGTCCACGCGGATATGATCCGGCGCATCGCCGACGAAGAGTTCGCCCCGGTGAGCCGTCACACCGGACGCGTGGCACGCCAGGCCTAAAAGCGGTCGGTGTAGTCCCGCATCAGAGAGGTGGCGGAAGGCGGCCCAACTCCGCCACCGGCTCCAGCGTATCGACAGCCCAAATCGGGCGAGGCGTAACTTCGAGAAAACGCTTCCCATGGGGCATGCCGCCTCGCCCCGCCGAGGGCGTAGTACCACATCCGTGCGGGCGCCGCGGAGGTGATAAGAGGCGAGCAGTGCGGTCCGACGCGAAAGGCCCGTTGCCCTTCGAAGAACTGCCGGACCGGGTTGAGCCAGTTGAGGGGTCTCGGCGCCATCGTGACGCGTGGCGGCGAAGCTTGGCGAAGCGGCGGTGTCGAGCATGACCGCCGTGAGTGTACTGGCCAGGGCGGTACGGCAAGAAAGAGGATGGCGTTAGTCCGCGCGCCTGGTGGTCCGCAGAAGCGATGTGCGTCGAAGCCGGTGAAAACCGCGGAGCGGAGGGCCCGTCGGTGAGGGGGCGCCGGCTGGTCCGCGCACCATGGTGTATCTGGCGGCGGTGACGCGTCCGGCCAACCAGCCGAAAGTCGAAGGCGAGGCGGAACCGTGACGGCCGGATGGGCACGCCACGCACGGTTAGAAGTCACTTCGGTGCTAGGCGGCGAGGCCGGCTTAACCGGCCGCCGCTGAAAGCAGTGGGCCGATGGCGCATGGCCGCCATTAATGGCCGGATCGAAGTGATGGCGGGGCTAGTTGTAGCCGCAATGCGGCGAGGGTCAGCGGCCCGGACTAACGTCGTGGTGGCCGAGGTTGCCGGCGCTGTACCGGTGATGGCGGTGGCAGAGACCGGTGGCGTGGCGAGGGGCGGCCCGCCGCTATGACCATTGGGGCGCTGGCAGGCGGCGGCAATTGCCGATGGTGGTGTAGAGGTTCGGCGCCATGCGCGGTCAAATACCGCAGGCGGGTGACGACCTTTGGCGTATAAGAAAGCGGCTGACCCGTAGGGCCGGGCTTAGGTATAGGCGTATCCTCGGACGGCGCGACGAGATCGCTGAGGACGGTGATCTCCGCCGAGGAGTAGACGACGGCCGGTGGTGCGGAGGAGGGCGTCATTATCTGGTGGTGGCGGCGCGGAGGATCACGACGGCGTGGTGGAGAAGGCCAAGAAGACGGCAGTGGTGACGGTCGGCAGCCGAAGCGGCAGGATGGGCGGCGGCGAAGACATGATCGAACTGAGCTACACCGATACCAAAGTGTTAGGAGCTAGGTTACTGCCGGTTCTAGAGGCGGAGATTGTAGGGAAAAGATGGAGGAAGACGAGGTCGAGTATGGCGGCGGCGGTCAAGCGCCGTCCTTGCGTGGTGGAGAAGAGAAGCGTGGCGGCGCAAGAGGCGGCTAGGGTTAGGTCTCCCGGCTCCCTAAGGTAAGCCGAGCAAATACTGATTGCTTGTTGCTTGATTAGATTGATACATCTCCTCTCCCTATATAGAGAGGTTTACTTGACTCCTAAGCAAATGACCCTAATAACGATAAGATAATTGGCCTAAGCCCCTAATAACGATAAGATAACTTGGGCACATGAAATTTCACCGGGCTAAGCCCATAATATGCCGGTCATAACAAAAGTAAACAAAGTAAACACCATCGCCAGGAAAAAGAAAAACGAAAAAAACAAAACAGTTTACAAACTAAAACAGGAATTAATTTCTGTAGAGATAACAAAGGAC
Source organism: Aegilops bicornis (assembly GCA_021605145.1). Classification (NCBI taxonomy): domain Eukaryota; kingdom Viridiplantae; phylum Streptophyta; class Magnoliopsida; order Poales; family Poaceae; genus Aegilops; species Aegilops bicornis. Next base: position 2,235,425 of record JAHIAL010000023.1, on the reverse strand, counting down.
AAAAGATGAGTACTTCTGAGCTTCTTTGAAGGCAGCCACAAGTGCAGCAGATGCCCCGCTTCCGATGATGTCATCAGATCATGACAGCAACACTCAACCACATTCATACCAAGATGGTTCGCAACATGCCTGACTACCGTTCTTTTTCCACATCCTGCAAACTCAGCATTTGATTTGAACGGAAGTTCAGTTCAAAGTCGAGTAGTAAAATGTGAAAAGGAATGAGAATACAATTAAAGTGCAGTAACCTGATGGGCCGTACAAGAAAGTGGAAAACTTGATTCTTGGTAAAATGTTTGAAGGACATAATGCTGGTCCGATGATGGATGCTAACTGCTCCACTACTTCGCCATGCAAAGGGACTGAATCATCATTCGCAGAAAAGAAGCTGCAGGGAGGGATTGGAGCAGAAGCACTTCCCCAAGCACAAGGGCTGTTTGATCACGGTTAACACGTAAGAATCGGCTCATCTGATGGTTCCATGCCAGTTACCTGGTGAGTAATTACAATATTAACACCCAATACTTATGGATAAAAATGAGGGCAAAACTAAGCTAAGAGGATAGATAACATTTATTATGTACTCCCTCCGTAAAGAAATATAAGAGCGTTTAGATCACTGCTTATTCATTCAAACATGTCTGAGTGAAGAAAAGTGGGTAATTTACCTTAAAGTATATCATGCTAGGAGGATGCAGTCTATCATTCTCCTTATTGCACGCTAGGCAAGAGATCATGCCACAGTTCCAGTCATTATGTATGCAAAACACATCCCGCTTGCTAGGAACCTATCAAACTTGAAGTGTTCATTTAAAGCTTGATCTATCATATCTTGGTAGTCATTTCCTCCAATGGCTGAATTTATCTTTAGGGAAGCAAGCACACCACAATCAGGAATCCTCACAACAGAAACCCGTAAGTGCAAAGCATGTTTAGGCACTTGTGGACATGGGAGAAGTTCTAGGTGAAGAGAAATACCAGTCCCACTGCCAGCAGAACCATCCTCATAAACTTTAGAGCAGAACTTGAAAGGCTCCTCCCCTTTCTGGATAAGAAGCTTGAGACAGGAAACATGCACTCCCAGGTTGAACGCCAAAAGTGGGCTAACATAAGCAACATCTTCATCCAAGGATGCAAAGGCATCAGCTGGAAATGAGCGAGTAGGTAAGAATCCCATCACATGATCAGAAGAAGAGGTTGAGGCCACAGGGTAAGAATCAGCACGCTCTCTCTTGGACTCATCGAGGGATGGCCGATCCAATACTACTGCCTTGACAATCCTCCCAACATTATTATCGGTATTCTTCACAAGCACCTGCAGATTAATAGCTGTTTATTACACATCTCGTATACCAAATTGAGCTAAAAAAAATGCAACAGCAACAAGAAGGAAATATATCAGTTAAAACAAATTGACTGAACAAAGTACAGGGAAATAACATATACGTGCCCGAGCACCTGCAGATTAATAGCTGTTTAATGCAAGTCTCAACAGAGGATATTCTATCTACCAATTTGAGTGCTGAAAATTGCAAAATATCAGTTAACATATATGTGCCCACAGAGATCACTCCTGCAGCACCAAAGTTGTACACATTTTGAGTGAATACCTATGACTACAGCTCAGTCAGACTAAAGAAAGAAATCAGCAAGCGCCACCCAGTTCATCTACAATTATTAATTAGAACCAAATGTATCCATAATTATTCAGACAGCCATGCAGTATGCCCACCCCGAAGACCACGAAACCAAATTCACTCCTCCTACAAGCACCAGAGGTTTCACAATTCATCCCCCAAGTGATCGAACCCCCAACCAGGCCATCCAACCGACACCCATCCGGCCATCCCAGGACCAGGAATTCGATCCGAGAGACTTCGAAGGTAACCACGTACCGTCGTGCCAGTGACGACGGCGAGCCGGCGGAGCGCGGAGGCGGAGAGGGCTACGAAGGACGCGAGGTCGCCGAACTCGCCGCCGCATCCGGGGCCGGAGGGGCGGTCGGGGAAGCGGAGTACGCCGGCCCTGAGGCGCACCGGCTCCGGCGGCGGCGGGGCCGGCCCGCGGCGCTCCCCCGGGCGCGAGTCGAGGAGCGCCTGCGTGGACGCGAGCACCAGCGGCTTCCTCCGCGGCCGCCTCTCCACCATGGCCGCGGCCCCCCGGGGAGAGGTAGAGAGGGAGCGGAAAGAGTCGAGAGCCCACGGGGACGGGAGGAAGACGGGACGGGACGAGACCGTTTGACTTGGATCAGCACAGCCAAATAACGGAGGAGAAACTCCAAGACCAAGACGTGGCGGCGGTGTGCTACCGTTAGATTAACCGGTGATTGCATCGGAGCTCCACTCCTTGGATCTCACTCAACCAAATCACTGTCAAAACGTCTTATACTACTATTTAGGAACAAAGAATACTCCCTCCGTCGGAGGGAGTATTATTTTAGAGAAAAATAGTAGGGAAAATCTCTATCGAGCCATTTTATATTTTATGATGAACGAGAGTTAACATTTACAAGCTATCAAGTCATGGTTGCTAGTTTTCGAAGATCTTCCCATTCTTTGACGCTATATTCTCTAGCAGCCAATGATGATGACTTCCATAAAGTGGTCATATGAGTAACTATGTGTTGACTGCATTAATCATCTCAAAGAAATTGATGTCACTTTGCTCATGTATATTTAACTCTTAATACCGTATGAATGTGGAGATAAACGTAAGTTGACATGTAGATCATGAACCATCTAATGTCTGACCTACGCCCGCATGCTTTTCAGCCACATATTTTGAATCATATAAATGCGACACTTAATTTTAGTTAGGTTGGCTAACCAATAACTTCATGGTATATTTGATGTAAATACCGCGATACTGATTCCCAAATATCATGTTTATCTGGAAAAAAACTAAGATTTTGATGGTACTGGCTCCGTGAATGTTTTCAAGAAGCATCTGGTAAATGGAATCTCATTTTTAAGTGAAAAAATAAATAATTCCATGATACTAATTCTTGGAAATAATGTCTCTTTCAAGAAAAGAAAAGTGAGATGTCAGCCAAAAGCCCTGGCTCATGCTGGGATAGCTGTATAATTCATTTCAACATGAGAGCAATGTTCATAAGTTTAGTGTTAATAAATCCCTAGCACCTCAAACTCTTTCGGCTACCACCATGTGGTATGTACGCTTTAGCACTGCTCCCCCCAATGGCCTTAACTTTGTATGGGGGCCTTTTGAGTCTCATCCAATAGAAGAAAAACAACATGCAATACAAAAGGGAGACCAAACACACAACATTAGTAAGTAGCAGTTTGCCACCCAAGGAGAGGCACTTATCGCGCCATAGATCCACACGATTCGCCCCTTCTTCATAAGGAATTTCTAGTTCAGTCATGTCAAGTTCCTATCATTAGTCTTGAAAAAAACCAAGTAGGTGATCAACAACTTGGTTAGTTTGTAGTTAAACAAATCTACAACCCTTAATTTGTTGGTCTATAGGATTGGTCCCCAGCAAGGTTAATCTTAAGGTTTGGCACATATTCAAAGCAAAGGGCAAAATATATAGGTTGTCGATATTGGGGAATATTCCTTTAAGAGACATATTAGGAAATATTACTTTGGGGAAATCTTTGGAAAAATATTTAGCCTTTCCATTCCTAGTTCATGTATTCCAATGATGGAATATGCACTCACATACAAAACTAAATGATGGTGTTTGCTTGCTCCTAACACTAACAAGTAATGGAGAGACTATACATTGTTTGAGTAGTTAGGGATGTAGTATAATCTTTGTGTAATAGGATCAAACCTCAAGTTCTGCATCCTTTTGCCAATGAAATGGAATATCTCTTTAGTAGTGAGCAACATGCCAATGGATAGCATACCGAAAAATATAAAAAGGTAAAACTAAAATGAAATGGCCATACCTTTGGACATCAAGATGCATATTGTGATTTTGTTAATCTTAACCTTTTGGTTTTAGCTTTTCAGTAGGGGATAAATTAGTTGGTATGTGCATATGATATATTAGTGGGTGCATTCGAGCATGGGAATGGGACTATTGTACCCTACACATTGTATCAGGATGTACAATCCGACCCATAGTATCCAAGGATTACCTTGGGTCTAGGCCAAAATTAAGCCTTGTCCGATCCCCTTTGCCGGAGTACCGGGGGAAATCCCGGAGTCTACGACACCCTGGAGTATCGGGATGGTGTCCGGAGTCTCCAAGTGCGGGGCGTTCATGTTGCCTAGGTCTGACCCCATTTGACCATCTTTGGAACATGTACACTGAGTCTCATTTTTAGTGCGGAGTCCCGAGAACTGTTTTTATGGTGGATTTTGGGCCTACATATTTAAATCATTATCCCAAGTGGAGAGATGTAACACTTCGAGCTAAATCATGTCCATTCCCCCACATTTGCCCCCCTCACTCTCTTTTGCTCCGATTTGCTTCATTACTCGAGGGACTCAGAGGGAAGCTTACACTTCTTACCAATTAAAGATACAAGCACCCCTCTTTTGACAAAGCTTTTGTGAATTGAGAATTTTTTTCACCACGTCCCTCGATCTTGTTACTCTTGTAGTTTGGAAACTCCTAGGGGGTCGATGTTACTGGGTGAGACACCAATTTTTTGTTGTCCCGGACATTTGTAAAGGTTGGAGGTCACTTCAAGGCGTACCTTGAGCTCAGACTTTGTTTGCCGAGGCTCAAAGGAGGGAGGTGGGACTTTGTATCATTGGTGACATTTCGTGTTCCCCATGCCTCTCCAATGGAGACTCGTTCCCCTCCAAAGAGTAAATTTGGGACTAACCTTGGTCTCGGTGCCTTGTGGTTATTGCTATCCTCGCTCTTATTTGTGCTTAGTTATCTAGTTTGGTGTTTTCGTATGTCTTGCTAGTTGCTTTGTGGTGTCTCGTCCAATTATACATTTTGTGAAATGTTTACCAGTGATCTTGAATTTGCTAAGAAAATATTAAAAATTTACCGCAAAAAAAGAGAAAGCATTAAAATTATGGTAGCATATTCACCCTCCCTGCGGTCAACTCTTTGATCCTAGAGATACCCCTCATCTCTTGTTGCTTCCAAGACAACAACACATACTTTATGCATACCTCACAAAAAAAAGCATACTTTATGCATAAAAAAGACAGAATCTTCCAAGTTTTTACTCCTCGTTGATAACGATGTTCCACACCCCATGGGTACAAGACATCAAAGCGTGAACGAAAAGAACAAGTATAGAGTGGGAGGAGAAAACGAGGAAGAAGACAGGTGTGTGCAGTCATGGCACATTGACAAAAAAGAACAAAATTGGGAGAGGAATGGCAGCTAGCACAACAAGGCTCGAAGGCTCGAAGCTTCCTTGGGTAGATATAGTCAGGCCATAGAATAAATTTGCCTATACAATACTAGCTGCACTAAGTTTTGCAAGACTTTCTCCCCGTGATGGTTAAAAGAGTAGCTTTTATTTCTATGGATACTAAATTAGTTACACTGTCCACCAAAATTTAATCAGAAAGATTTTGCAAGATTTTTTTGCTTTGCTTTGCATCAATTTTGCTCATTATCAGTATACCAATAATCAAGCGTCAAAATAATTGCACTATAATAAAAGGTCAAAAATTGCAAGATTGCCACCTGTATTCCAATGATCCAATCTGAGTATAAATAAACCAGACAAACACTGACGTCACAGCACCTGCCATTGATTCCTGCATGATAAACAAAGTCAGATCCACCAGCAGCCTACCCACCGCAGCCCACAAGTTTAGCTCCAACAACCTCCCAAGAAAAGTCGGCGTTCTCCAGGGAATCGGCCATGGCCGACGCCGGAGCAGGCCGGCGCATCACCGTCAGGTCCGTCTCCTGCCGCGGGGTCAAGTCCTTTGTCCCCTTCCAGAAGCCGCCGCTCTACGCGGCCGTGTCCCTCGGCGGCCGCCGGGAGAAGACGCCCGCCGACCCGGACGGCGGCGAGAACCCGGACTGGGACGACGCCGTCTTCGCGTTCGACGTCGACGGCGCGGGCGCGGGAGAGGCCGGCGACGGCGGGCTCCTGCAGTTCGAGGTCAAGGCGCAGGTGCCGCTCCTCGGCACCAAGCTCGTCGGCACGACCTGTGTGCCGCTGTCCCATCTCGGCGGCGACGGCGGGGCGCCGCGGCGCGCGAGCTACCAGGTGCTCGCCCCCGACGGCAAGCCCAACGGCAGCCTCAGCTTCGTCTACGCCTTCACCGGCGGCGGCGCGTATCAGCAGCCGCAGATCTACGGGCGCCGGAGCAAGACCTCGGCTCTTGCTGCGCGGCTCCGCCTCCTCCATCGAGCTCGGCTTATCCCGCTCCGGCGACAACAAGCTTTGCGCCACACGGCAGCAGCTACCCTCCGCCGCCGTCGAGCTCGGCTTGTCCAGCTCCGGCGACAACAAACTTTGCGTCACACGGCAGCAGCTACCCGCCACCACCATCTCCATATCCTCCAGTGTCTTCACTGTATCCGTCGCTACACGACGTTCTGCCGCCAAGCAGCTACGCTCCGCCGGGAACGACGGGCTCGCTGTTTCCGTCGTCAAATTTCGGACCAAACAGTAGCTACCCGCCACCGTCGGCAGCGGCCACTGCCTATCCGCCACCGCCGCCGTCGTGCACAGCCTGCCCGGCTCCTCCGCAACAACACATCAGCAGCTACCCACCTCCACCGCCGAGCTATTATCCTCCTCCACCACCGAGCGGCTACCCACCTCCAGGGCGGATGAACCCGGAGTTCCCGGCTTCCAGCTTCCCCCCTCCAGCCAGCAGCTATCCGCCGCCGCCGGAGTCCGGCTCAGAGTTCCCTGTACTTTCAAGATCAGTTGATCGTGCACTGCCATACATGGCGCCGATGTATCAGGACTCCGCCATCACTTACCCGCCGGTGCCTACCGCCGGCTCTTACTACCCTCCGCCGGGGACACGGCACCGCGAAGAAGGGGCGAGTTCGCCGTACTACTACCCTCCTCAGCCTGGGACCCGCTACTCGTAGGAGGAATCTTGGAGATTACTTGGTACTTGGACTTTGGAATGCATAGCAAATCACAAAGCAATGACTTTTTGTTTATAGCTAGCACAAAGCAATGACTTTGTAATCGCAGTGATTTCCAGCAAAGAGCGTGGATTTGTTGTACTACCTTCGTTTTTATTTATTCTGCATATTAGATTTGAGAAGTGAGTATGAACATTTATCATAACAAATCTATATGTTGTGAAACTACATTCAATAAAAACTAATACACGGACTAAATAAAAACTAGATTTGAGAAGTGAGTATTGATTTGTTATTGTATATATTAATATTTAACTTTGATCAAAACTAATACACGGACTAAATAAAAACAGAGGGAGCTACAATACAAGCGTGCCCTATATCTGGACCATTTAGTTTGTGTCAAGATTCATGTTATTTTTATATAGGAATTTCTCTTTTTTGTTTCTTTCAAACAAGAGAACTTTTGACCTTACAACTTTGCAGTCAACTATACACGAGTGCCACTAACTGTATAAAATGTTTTTGATTTTTTTGATGAAATATAAATTTGTCAAAATTTAAATTTCAAATGAGTATCATTTAAAAAAAATATGTTGCGCCGAAAAACATCCAAAAACTTTTCTGCGTATGGTAGGACTTATGTGACGTTGATCTACAAAATTTGGAGTTCAAATGATCTTTATTTGGGAGAGAAAAAGAGAAGTTTGGTTGCATGAACTTTGATGCAAAAATGTACGGTGAGGATAGAGGGTACACTGGTATGAAGGTAGTAGAATCAGAACTTTCAGTTTCCAACAATTCTATTTGCTCACAATCACAAGAAATTTGTCCCAAGATATAACACTTAATTTGGTTTTCTTTGATTCATTTGTTCTTTATTGACAAGTGCTCGCAAGCATTAATGTTCTGCTCTTAAAATTTTGCAGGAGGCATTTGGTAGCCTTTTTTTTTGCAATCCAACTTGAGAGCTTTATTCAACAAAAGTACTCCTGGGATCATCAGCCAGAAGGCTAGTGAGCAGGAAAGAGGGTCTAGAATCAGTCCAACTTTCGGTAACCAGCAGTGTGCATGCATGCTTTGCACAAAGATGGGCCGATACATTGGCTGATCTTATTACATGTTGAATATGAAAAGAAGCAAAAGATGACGCTAGCTCTCCAATTTCTAAAAATAGCGGTGCCACAACAGATAAACCATTGTTTCGATGATTCCAGTAGATTGACAATCTCCGTGCAAATTGCTTCAATCACATGAGAGAAACCGCGAAGATTAGCAAAAATAACTCCATCTCGCAGCGCCAAGGTTTCTCCAATGAACGGATCTGTAACCCCCACATGGGGTTTGCTCCATGCACCCAACAAAGCCGTGGAAGATCGGGCAACACCTCCCGCACCCACCTTTGTTTGGAGTCCATACCGACAGCCACATCGGTGTTAATTTTGACCACCCCTACCTGCGGAGGAGTCCATCCATGACCCGCAACACTAAGGCATGAGATTGTGGAATATCTAGCACCGCTGTGTCTTCTACGATCTGTTGCTGCCTTGTCGTAACGGATCCAAGCTGATCATCGTCATGGGTGACTCGATTTCTCGAGTGCCATATAGCCCACATTGAGAGACCATTTGAGCCCTCTCATTTTCGTAGAGAACCGCTCATCACATATGATATCCGAGACCATGTATCCGGGTGAAGGCGCCGACCTTCGGATACGAAGAGTGCAAACGCTTGTTCCCGAACAATTTGGCGTGAGAACAATGCACTAGGGCATGCATAAGATCCTCATCCATTGCAAAACATACATTGCATCTAATCGATAGCTTTGATGTGTCGATGCCGCATGATGTACATTAAATGCAGTAATATTTTCTAATAACTCGCCACCGGAAGACACGCACCTTTGGCAAAACTTTGAGCTTCCAGAGTCGTTTCCACATCTGTTCTTCTACTGTGAGGTGTTTGTAATCGTCCCTTCCTCTTGAGCTAAGCGCTCTTTGCGAGTCACTAGAGACCGATACGCAGATTTAATGTAATAGATTCCACTCCGTTCATGAGCCCAAGCGAGAAAATCATCACCACCGCCCACACGCAATGGAATATTTAAAATGGTATCGATCGGTGCAAAGAAACACATACCGGATCAAATCCCGCCTCCATGTCCAGTTTTCCATGTCAATCACCGATCCACCATCGCAAGGGTAGTACCACCCGGAACTACCATTGAGCCAGATTTGGGAGGCCGGAATCCACCTATCATGCCAAATGGATATAGTTGTCCCGCCCCAACTCTCTTAATCGGTCCCTCGCGAGCGCTCTCCTGCCACCGTAATCGCTACGCCAAATAGCGAAGAAGTTTTCGGCTTGGTGGCCTCCATGAAATCACAATCGTGGAAGAAGCGTCCTTCATGACTCGTGCACACAACGAGTCGGGGTTGGTGATGAACCTCCAACCATGTTTACCAAGAAGCGCCAGGTTGAAGAGCTCCATTTCGCGAAAACCCATACCTCCCCGCGCCTTCGGCGATGCTAGTTTATCCCAAGCCAACCAATGTAACGATCGTTTGATCAACGTCTCCCACCCAGCACATGCAAGGAGCCTCTCTGCCCAACCATTCATTTTACTCCTAGATCTCTCGCCAATATGCTCGAAGGTGCCACTGGTGATCCGCCCCACCGCAGTAGGGAGTCCCAAATATATTTCGCTTAGCGCCTCCACATGAATGCCAAGAACCTGTTTCAGCTCTCTGCTGCCTACCACTTGGGGTGTTCAAGCGAGAAAAATATCGAGCTCTTATCTCTATTCACCGATCGCCAGAGCACAAGCATATAGATGCATAATTTCATTTAACCGAACCGCACTCTCTTGGACTGCACTAATGAATATAAGGCTAAATCGACCAGAATAATGATGACTTACCCCCACCCACCCCCCGCCACCATCCCCCTCCTTTGAGCTCCACGCCTCAAGACAAATTCTTCACCGGCGAAGCGAGGTAAGCGGCGCATCTTCTCTCATCCATCTTTAGATAGCGCGGCGATTTATCTTCTTCCTCTTCTTGGACCTATTCCACGCCTCCACTCGGCTTCACCGATGGTTCTAAGTTTGATCACTCCCTCATCCCTTCTTGTTCGATCTTAAATCTGTGAGCATGTGGTAGGAGTAGATTTGTGAGCATGTGATAGCATTGTAGACTATCAATCTATGAGTATGTCAGGTAAAATAGAAAACCTATCAAGGATAAACCTTTGCCTTGCGCATAATCCACTTGAGCTAGGTGATGACGATCTTGACCTTCTCAAGTTGGACCACCTTTCTTGATTCCGCACTCTCGATGAAGACTAGTAGATTGCCCCCATACCCCACTATGGGTGAGCCACTCTTTAGCACATCTTCACAAGTCTCTTGTCACCCCAATGAACGGCAAGCTTCAAGCTTCGTGATACTCCACCTTAACTTGCACACTGCAACCTTGATGACGATCACCACTTGATGTCATTCTCCATGGGTTGTCTGAGATCTTCCTCTGGATGCAAGCCGAAAAATACCTAACCCATATAGAACTACCACACAAAATAGATCATGGGTTAATACACAAAAGCATAATGCACAATGCTTACACCGTGAGATCACTTGATCCCACTCGGTACATCATATACACTTTGTGTGTTGATCAACTTGAATCCATTCTTTGTACTTAGTCTTGATCAACCTTATATCTTTGCTTCTCTCAGACCAATCTTTGGATAATTCCTTGAATAGCACCTTGGTCAACACATAATCTTCTTCTGAAAACCTTGAAACCAACAAATGGTCTTCAAGCAATGCCTATGGAGAAACCCTTCAAATATAACTCAAGACAACCATTAGTCCATAGGGATTGTCATCAATTACCAAAACCAAACATGGAGGCACCATGCTCTTTCACCTGGTGTGGTGTCCTGGTCGGATCCGAAGCTTTCAATAAGGTTGGTGCCCCCCACACACACACCCTGACCGGAAGGAGGGCCTACAGCTTGCGACCTCGGCTACCAGATTCATCATGGTGATGGAAGTGCATTAGAGGATTTGCATGGAGCTGGTAGTTGTAGATGGGGGCCATGATGGTCAAGGATGGTGGTTATGGAGGAGTTATGATGCCCAGTGTGGACGGCTTGGTCTTCTATGACAATCCATTCTATCTTCTGGCCGAATGTTGACCCAAGTTATGCCTCCCGACCATGTTTCCACAAGGGAGGCCCTCCGGATGGAGGCCATGGCACAGTGCCATGGAGGTCTCATTGGCCCAAATTGTCCTGCCTCAAGCGCTATGTAGATTGGTTCTGGCCGGAGGCAGATTTAGACCGATCAAGGCGTTCATTTTTCATTGTAAGGGCTTCTCTTTGAAAAATTCAGGGTCTTATGTGTATTTTTCTTTTACAGGCCCTGATATAATATGTTAACCATGTTTACACATGCGCATTTAATGGCGAGATGAGGGAGTCCCGGACTAGGGGTGTCCGGATAGCCGGACTATCGTCACGGCCGACTCCAAGACTATGAAGATACAAGATTGAAGACTTCATCCCGTGTAGGATGGGACTTTCCTTGGCGTGGAAGGCAAGCTTAGCGATCTGGATATGTAGATGTCCTACCATTGTAATGGCCCGACTCTGTGTAACCCTAACCTATCCGGTGTCTATATAAAGCTGGAGGGTTTTAGTCCGAGGATCTAACAACAATCATACCACAAAGGCTAGCTTCTAGGGTTTAGCCTCCTAGATCTCGTGGTAGATCTACTCTTGTACTACCCATATCATCAATATTAATCAAGCAGGAGTAGGGTATTACCTCCATCGAGAGGGCCCGAACCTGGGTAAAAACATCGTGTCCCTTGTCTCCTGTTACCATCCGCCTAGACGCAGTTCGGGACCCCCTACCGAGATCCGCCGGTTTTGACACCGACATTGGTGCTTTCATTGAGAGTTCCTCCGTGGTCGTCACCGATAGGCCCGATGTCTCCTTCGATCATCAACAACGACGCGGTCCAGGGTGAGACTTTTCTCCCCGGATAGATCTTTGTGTTTGGCGGCTTTGCATTGCAGGCCAATTCGCTTGGCCATCTGGAGCAGATCGAAAAGCTACGCCTCGCCATCAGTAAGATTTGGAAGTTTGAACTATATGGCCGATATCCGGAGACTTGATCTTCGGACGGATTCGAGCCGCAGCGATGCCGCGTCACAGACCGTCTCGATGGGCATGATCTAGCTCGCAGCTTAACAGGTTCGGGAGGCCGCACTTGATCCGCTCCGACCCTTAATCCGGAGCCGGATTCCCCGATCGAGGACGAGTGGTTGGACACCGCCTCGGGGCTACAATCTCTACGGGCGATCGAAATAACTCCATCCATGTCCTTTGCGAAGACCTCGACTGTGGTGCCGAACTCCTCTCCGGACTCGAACCCTCCATACTCGCTAATCGAATCCGATTGGGCGCCCGGTCATGGAGTTCATCGCCGCGGACATCTTTCAAAGACTCGCCCTTTGGCGACATCACGAGTTCACTAAAGTCTCTCTCTTTATCCGGAGAGCCACGCCGGACTACGGACGAGAAGGTTGGGATGCGGACGATGAAGAAATTCAACGCCCACCCACCACCCACTTTGTAGCCACTGTCGATGATTTAACCGACATGCTAGACTACGACTCCGAAGACATCGACAGTATGGACGATGACGCCGGAGACGACCAAGACCCAGCGCCAGGTGGCACCGGAAGGCCACCTAAATCATATGACATATACATGGTGGACATCCCAAAAGATGGGAACGGCGATGGAACAACGGAGGATGACCCCTCCAAGAAAGCAAATTAAGCGCCGACGCCAAAGATCGCCGCTCTAAATCCCGCCACAATAAAGCGGTGATTCAAGACGGGAGATAATAACACCGGACGGTGCCGAAGAGAACCCCTCCAGCAGGACTCAGCGCAGGAGGAGGGAGAAGCAAGTCCGCACGACAAGGCGGTCAGCGTAAAGAGAGGTCGAGGACGATAATTATGCGCCTCCCTCCGAAGATGAGGCAAGCCTCGACGACAACAATTTGTCATGCTGAGGATCCCGCCAACAGAGCTGGCGTTTCAAACGCAGGCTTATAGCCACGGCAAGCAGCCTCAAGAAAAGCAGCAACAGACTTAGAGCTGATCAAGACACTGCTAGTCGACAGATGGATCAAGTCCTTGCAGCGAAGAGTATGAACTCGAACGCCCTCCAAAAAGCTACCCCAAACGCATGTCGCTAGTGCCTCGACTAGAGGAGGAAGCACCCAAGTCGCCAAAAGACGACATGGCAGACGCTGGCCACCCGTGGCAGCGATGCAGAAGCCTCTCTCGGCCTCCGCTTGCCACACCCCGACGCCGCTCAAAAAGTACCAAGGCATGAGAAAACGCTACGGACTTAAGTAGATATATTGGAGGATAAGGAAAAACATACAAGATCGATCTACGGATCGGCGTGGGCGCCAAAGAACGCTGGGATGATTACCGTCGCGCGGATACAAAGAAACCGCCGGGCCGAACACGATGAGACAAAGCTCATATGAGCTACGCCGTGATATAGCCCAATCTGAGGCGCCAAGACACCCACTATGCTTCACAGATGAAGTAATGGATCATCAAATCCCGAGGGCTTCAAGCCCGTAAACATCGAATCATACGATGGTACCACAGATCCTGCGGTTTGGATCGAGGATTATCTCCTCCATATCCACATGGCCCTTGGTGATGATCTACATGCCATCAAATACCTCCCACTCAAGCTTAAAGGACCAGCTCGACATTGGCTCAATAGCTTGCCGCCAGAATCAATTGGTTGTTGGGAGGACCCGGAAGCCGCATTCCTTGATAACTTCCAGGGCACATATGTGCGACCACCAGACGCCTTCGATGACCTTAGCCACATAATTCAGCAGCCGGTAAGAATCAGCCGGACAATTACGGACTCGGTTCCTAACAAAGAAAAATCAAATCGTTGATCGTCCGGATGCAAAGGCCCTTGCAGCCTTCAAACATAACATCCGCGACGAGTGGCTTGCCCGCACCTAGGGACAGGAAAAGCCGAAATCTATGGCAGCCCTCACAACCCTCATGACTCGCTTTTGTGCGGAGAGGACAGCTGGCTAGCTCGAAGCAACACCTTGGCCAAACATCCCGATAGTCCGGATACCAAGGACAGCAATGGCGTGTCACGTCGCAACAAGAACAAACGCCGCGTGATTAACGGCGATATCTGAAGATACGGCCGTCAATGCCGGATTGAGAGGCTCTAAACCCGGTCGTGGAAGAAGCCATTGAAAAGAAATACCCAGGCCTGGCCCAACTTGGACCGCATACTCGATCGCTTGTGCCAAATACATGGCACCCCCGAAAATCAATAATCACACCAACAGGACTGTTGGGTGTTCAAGCAAGCGAGCAAGTTAAGTGCCGAACTCAATGACAAGGGCTGCATAGCGATGACGAGGAAGAGCCCCGCCACCTAACAATAAAGGACGAAGGGTTTTCCTACACAAGTGCGGACGGTGAACATGATATACGCAACCCACATACCCAAAAGGGAGCGGAAGCGTGCACTAAAGGGACGTATATGCGATGGAGCCATCGCCCGAAGTTCAACCCATGGTCTTCCTGCCCGATCACCTTCGATCAAGGGACCACCCACTAGCATCCGCCACGGCGGCTTTGCCGCATTGGTTCTTACCCAATTATCGACGGATTTCACCTCACCGTAGTCCTCGATGGACGGCGGCAAGAAATGAACCCGCTTTATCAGGATACAAGTCGCAAAATGGGCATTGACCCTCAAGGATTAAACCTACAAAGACGACCTTTAAAAGGCGTCATACCGGTGTAGAGGCCAGTTATGCGGGCTCGATTACACTCGAAGTGGTCTTCGGATCCCGGATAACTTCCGAAGCGAAGAGTTAATCTTCGATATCGTCCCATTCGCAGCGGCTATCATGCATCGCTCGGACGAACCGCATTTGGTAAAGTTCAATGCGGTGCCGCACTCACGCATACCTCAAGCTCAAGATGCCAGACCCTCGAGGAGTAATCACGGTCAATGGAAACACAACGCCTCTCTCCGAACGGAGGAGCACACACGGCTGCCCTGCGGCGAGGTACAAAGCAGCCTCTCACAACACTTCTTGAGTCCGGCCACTAAGCGTCCGGACAACATCAAGCGCTACCGGAGTAACCTACAACAAGACCACCTAGCACGATTCAAGCACGGTAGCAATCTGCCCCAACCCCACCCTCGCGAAATTGCGAAGCTAGTATTACGCGTACATAATTACGCTACGGAGATACCATGGGCATATGGGGAGGGCAAGATATAACACGCCAAGAATGCGGCTCGACCGCACTGTGGGCTCCTGCTTGTGTCATTTCTTTTTCTCTTTTTTCGCTTTTATTTTTACTTTCGTGACTCCGTCTTTGAGAAGTCCCGTCCGCACTTGAATCGCCGAACTCCACGATGCAACAGCTTGGAAGCGGAAAGCCACGCCGAGTGTTCGTGTGGTCTCTATTACGAGCATTATACCTGTTTTACATACCATCCCGCAGCTTACCTCGAGGGAAGGACATGTTAGATAGTCCCATCCCTTGCTTATCGCACTATTTGTATCGTTCTACTTCCATTGCAGTACCTTTTTGAATAAACAATACATAGCTTTCGCTTATTATTGCTCTACTTCCTTTATATATACATATGTTCATTTCACGACATGTTGCAACCGTACACTTTGGTACGGCCAATACACCTGAGGGCTTAAGTATCCCAAAATTATGGTGTGATAAGTCCAGAACACTTTCGCAAGTGCGGCACCCGAACTTATAGCATTATATGAATTGGCTCGAATCATGTCTTGGGTCAATAGTTGGGTTTGCCCGGCCCCGTGTTTTGGTACCTTATGTTCCGCTATATCGGCTAAGGTGGCACGGGAGAACCATCATGATTGTGCCTCAGCTTATCTTGGGTCGAGCACCTGTTGGAGAAAGCTAAAACTGACCGTCATGATAAGGCGAGAGCCGATCGCTGTTCGAGAGGTTTTTTCGGGTCCCTAAAGACTTATGCCGCTTAGAGCGAGGAACCGAATTGTCCGCCAAAGGCGTGGATAGCGCCTCAACTCGGTCTTCC
Source organism: Aegilops bicornis (assembly GCA_021605145.1). Lineage (NCBI taxonomy): Eukaryota > Viridiplantae > Streptophyta > Magnoliopsida > Poales > Poaceae > Aegilops > Aegilops bicornis. Next base: position 2,219,244 of record JAHIAL010000023.1, on the reverse strand, counting down.
GAATACTAGGGGCTTCACCAAATTTAAAATTATAGAATTCTATGGCTAAGTGAGAGTGTTCAAGCATTATAAGTCTGGTTGCCTTGTTCATTGTGTTGAGGGCCTCCTAGACGGACCCAAGAATGGGAACAAGAGTGCTCAAGTTTATCGAACAGCCCAAAGACTGTGGCATGGGGGCTGAAGCCAACGACTTTGCCATCTCTCAAATTTGATAAACGGCCGCATGTAAGGTAATATTTTAAATTAATAAGCGTTGCTTAGCGCATATGAACGAGTTTTCAGCGTACAAGATAACAAATGCGAGCCTATTCAAAAATTACATCCTTGGAGCACTCATCCGCTATTCGGCGGCACCCTTCAGAGGCCCTCATAGTACATTTGAGGCGTCACGATGCTCATGGCCCTTGGTGGCCCGTCGTCCACAAGCTTCTCCGCATCCAGCTTGCCCCCAAGTGCACTTTAGCACGGGCAAGGGCCCGACGGACCCTTCAATGCAGACGAGCGCTTTGATGACTTCAAGCCGTGGACAGGCATCCACCACCACGCACCAAGCCAGAAGTAGCTCCGGGCATGGCCTCCAATGGCCACAACGGCCGCACTATAAGGCCCTTCATGGCCTGTTCGGCGACCTTGTGGAGCTCGACCAAATGCTTCGGCTGGTCGCTTAGGGGCACCGGATGTCGACCTCAAAGCATATTGAGACCAGAACACCTTCTCCGTGGAGCTCCCTCCTGGCGCGGCGGTAGAATGCGGCGACATCAGACGCCTCTGGGGCAAATCTGCGAATGCTCCCGAAAGCTCGAATCCGGTAAGTAATAGGTAATTGACTTTTACATTCTTGCTTTGCATAAAGAATGCCTTACCCGCCGCTATCTTCTTTAGTGCTTCAATTTCTTGGAGGGCTTTTTGGGCCTCGGCCTTCGCAGCTTTGGCACTCTCAAGAGCCCAGACAAGCTCGGACTCTCGGTCTTCGAAGTCACGCTCCAAACCCTCGTGTTTTTCACGAGAATCTGGAACTCTTGCCGCATTCTCCGCCTGCGCCTCCCCTTTCTCTCGCTTCGAGCATTCCATGCCAGCTTTGTTTTGACCCACGGACACCGCTTCCTTCAGTGCTCCACCTCGCTCGTGGCCCCCGCAGTACCCATGTTATTCCTGTTATTTTTGCAACCAAAACTTTTTCTATAAGGTATTTCTTTAATAAGGTATTACTTACCTTCCTTGTCCTCGAGCTGCTTCTTGGCTTGTCCGAGCTCGTTCTCGGACCGGCCGAGGTTCTGCTTCAATGCATTGACCTCAAGTAGTCGGCGGGCAGAGGTCGGCAGCCTGTTCTGCATTCCCATATTGACATACTTATGTTAGACTCCTCGTATATCTTTTAGATCCTTAGTCCGGCTTTTCTTTCGAACACCGAACTAAGCATCGTGGGCTACTGTCTATGCGCGGTAATATTTTTATATGTTTTAAACTTACCTCAAAGCCTCGTTAGAAGGCTAGTACAGAGCTCGCCCGATCCCGCTTCTTAGCGGACTGAAGCTGTCCGGATCACCGCACTCATAGCAGATGCGGTGCTCCTCTCGATGGAGGCGCCGTTGGCGCCTCAAGAAGCTATCCGTGCCTCCGGTTGAATGGCGGAGGACATCGGCGTCTTACCCTTCTTGCGAAGGATCCACCGTCCGGACTTGAACCCGCGATGGTTACGGCATGGAGTCCGAACGAGGGTCGGGCTTAGAGCCCCTGGGGGTCTTGCCCCCCGCGCGCCTAGAGTCCGGGAGGTCGCCTTGTGGCACCTCCTGCGCTACCTCCTCTTGACCAAGCCGCCTTGGGGCCCCACCACGGCGCCGTCCGCAGCGTGAGGCGAGGAGGCGGTCGGAAGCAAAGTACTCTCCATTTCCGACGAGCCCAGGACCCGCTTTCGATGACCGGGCGAACTCGCCCTGGGCGGGCTGCATGATTGTTCGGCATTAGAGAACACTATGCAATTATGAAAAGCCATGGGTATCCGGACACTTACGATCTCGCCAGGGCTTGGCCCTTGTTGGCCAATCCTCCTCGATGTCGTCGGCGTTGGTGGAGAAGTCCGAGGAAGGGTTCTTCCTTCTTGGACCCTCCGGCCTCCCTGTTGGGCGGCCTTCCTTTTCTTCTCCTCCCCGGCCCCGGGGAGGAGCTTCTTCTTCTTCCTCCTCGTCCTCGTGAGAAGATTACCTTCAGAATCCGACACTGGCGTCGGGGAGCTCCTTCGAGTTCCGTGGCCTCCTTTCTTGGCCTTCTTCTCCGCACCACATGGGGCGCCGGAGCCAACATCCGTTAATCGGGCATCCTCTGTGTCTTCGGCAAAGGAGCCGGATAGTTAATCTGCCGGACGTCTTGACCGATCTGCCAAAGATTAGGAGTTTTAGATCCCGCGTGAGAGTCAATCTATGAAAAAGAGTCACAGAAGGGTAAAATAACTTACCTCGCCGGCTGACGCCGCGAGGCTGTATCCGCGATCTTTGGTAGCAGATCTTTGGGCTTGGCCTTTGAACAACACCTTCGGGCATCTTCATGCGTAGTGTCGAAGAGCCGCTCAAACTTCCGGTCTTTGTCTGGATCGAACTCCCACAAGTTGAAGGCCCGTTGTTGGCATGGGAGAATCCGGCGGATGAGCATCACACGGATTACATCGACAAGCCCGAGATTCTTGTCCACCAGGTTTCGGACGCATGTCCGAGTCCGGATAGCTCTTCCGAATTCCCCACGCCAGCCCGTCTCTTTCCATGACGAGAGCCGTGTGGGGAAGCCAGACCTGAATTCGGGGCCTCCACCCATTCGGGTCGGCGTGGCTCGGTGATGTAGAACCACCCGATTGCCACCCCTTTATTGTCTCCACAAAGGCGCCCTCGAGCCATAGGACCTTGGCCATCTTGCCAACCATGGCGCCTCCGCACTCCGGACGGCCGCCCACTACCTTGACGGCGGACGTTGAAGATCTTGACCATATAAGCCGAAGTGGGGCTGGATCACGAAGGAAGGCCTCACACACGACAATAAACACCGAGATGTTGAGGATTAGAATTCGAGGGCCAGGTCGGTGGAAGTCTGTGCCATAGTAGAACATGAGCCCCGGACAAATGGGTGAAGTGGAAAACCTAGTCCATGGAGGAAGTGGGGTAGAAACACTACCCTCTCATGGGGCAGGGGGTTGGAATAAGCTGCCCGCATCGGGCAGCCTGTGCTTGTGATGTCATGGGGACAAATATCCAAGCCTCCCAGCAGGTCTTGTGATGTGCCCCTCCGTGACGGAGGAGACCATCCACCTGCCTCCCGCTCGACATGGTTGGAGAAGGGTCGAGGTGGGATGTGCGGACTTGGGCACTTTGGGCTCGAGTGCGTGGAAATGGATAAGCAAAGGAGGAAGAAGAGGCGTGGGTAAAAAGGTGGATCCTTATCCCCTTATATGGACGGGCCGAAGCTATCGTCCCCACCAGCCTGGTAAAACTCGCTTATTTCCAAAGCGCCATAATTAATGGCGCGAATGGGTTACCCACGTCCGTATTGATGAGAATCTCAGAATAAGGGGGCACGATCTATGCTTTGATAAGACGTGCCAAGGAAACCACCTCGCTAAACACGCTGAGGTGGAACAGTAAAAACGATTCATATAAAGGCACGAGTAGGTGGTGTGATGTCACGCCCGCGGAATACGTCAGCAGAATCTGTGCAAAATTATTCTCTCTACGGTGTTATGTGAAACTTGTTTTGCGAGTCGGACACTATCCTTGTGTTCAAAACCTTCTATGAAGTATTCGGAGGGGAACCCGCCTTGCAATGCCGAAGACAATATGCGCCCGGACTAAATCGTCATTGAAGCTTTGGTTCAGGGCTACCGAGGGAGTCCCGGACTAGGGGTGTCCGGATAGCGGACTATCGTCACGGCGGACTCCAAGACTATGAAGATACAAGATTGAAGACTTCGTCCGTGTCAGGATGGGACTTTCCTTGGCGTGGAAGGCAAGCTTGGCTATAAAAATATTTATATCTCCTACCATTGTAACCGACTCTGTGTAACCCTAACCTATCCGGTGTCTATATAAACCGGAGGTTTTAGTCCGTGGGGCCGAACAACAATCATACCATAGGCTAGCTTCTAGGGTTTAGCCTCCTTGATCTAAATGGTAGATCTACTCTTGTACTACCCATATCATCAATATTAATCAAGCGAGGGTAGGGTATTACCTCCATCGAGAGGGCCCGAACCTGGGTAAAAACATCGTGTCCCTTGTCTCCTGTTACCATCCGCCTAGACGCACAGTTCGGGACCCCCTACCCGAGATCCGCCGGTTTTGACACCGACAGCAGACAACATCCACGAGTTCGCGAATGCCCACATAACGAGAATTAAGCCTAGCACGATAATTAAAGTAACAATGGTTAGTGCATTTTCAGCTTCCCGACGGATGTGGATGGCGGCAGACGGCGTCCGCCTGCATCCTAACCACATTCTTATATATTTTGTGTTGTAAATATAAATATCTTCTCTATTTTTTCTATCCAAGTTAAGAAGTTTAGTTTTTGCAAAATCCTGGTCGACTCCCCAGGGACTCGAATATAATTTCCTTCTTTTTGGGGTTTGTTGTATCACTGGTAATACTTAATGGATCTGGGGTGCTTTTCGCAAAATAAGTTCCATATGCATTTATATTATATAAACTGTAAGGTGTGCGAACAAACCGTGGTTGGATGGTTAGGAGGACAGTGGTATCCCACCCCACGAGGGCTCAAATATTGGTGTTCGCATTTATGATGACATGCCGGCTCAGTCTCTCGAAGGTGCAATGACATGCCGACTCAGTCTCTGGGAGGTGTTCATAGGCTAGGGGTGTCTTGTAGCGTTCATAGGGGTGAGTGTGTCTTGGCGTTCATAGAGGTGTTGAGAGCAACTCCAACAGGCGACCCATTTCGTCCATGGCGTCCGTTTGGGTCGACAAGCGACACAAAAATCGGCCTTGCGCCCGATCCAAACGGACGTGTGTCCGCTTTTCATCCGCGGGCGACCCATTCCCGACCCATTTTTGATCCGGATTTGCGTTGGTGCAGACACGAGACGGACGCGAGCGCGCTCGCCTTCTCCTCCCCCTGGCTCGCTGGTCGGTGGCACATTGGTCATCCTCTCCCATTCCAACAAGCCATCATGACCTACTTAAATCGCTTGTTGCCGCCCGCCCACACCGCCCATTTCTCCGGTGGCTCTACCATTCTTTGGCGCCCACAACATCCCTCTTAGCGCCGCCACTTCCCGTCGCCCACTATGGCGCCCCGATTCGACCATACACTAATCATTCACGCAAAAGTGTACGACCAAGAACAGGGACTCACGGGAAGATATCACAACACAACTCTAGACACAAATAAAATAATACAAGCTTTATATTACAAGCCATGGGCCTCGAGGGCATGAATACAAGCTCGATACATCAGAGTCAGAGGAAGCAACAATATCTGAGTACAGACATAAGTTAGACAAGGATGCCTTAAGAAGGCTAGCACAAAAAGCAACACGATCGAAGAGGGAGAGCCTCCTGCCTGGGACCTCCTAACTACTCCTGGTCTTCGGTGTCCTCCATGTAATAGTATCCGTCGGCGGTGGCATCTGGCTCCAAGGATCCACCATCTGGTTTCAACAACCAGAAAGAAGAAGAAAGAAGGGGGAAAAGGGTAGCAAAAGCAACCGTGAGTACTCATCCAAAGTACTCGCAAGCATCGAGATCTATACTAAGTATGAATTGGTATCAAATGGAAGGGTTGTATCTGTGGACTGAACTGCAGAATGCCAGAATAGAGGGGGAAGGCCTAGCCTAACGAAGACTAGCATCTTCAAGCAGCCCCGAGCATCTTGTAGCATGTAGAAGAGTAAAGAATAGCATTTTATATTAACAAACATGTTGTAACATTAATGCCCAGAGATCCTTCCTCGACTCCCTGCGAGAAAGCGATCCCGGAGCCACATATCTTAAGTATCCATTTCTATTTGTATTAGATCAAGATATATAAGTCTGAGCGTCCATTACCATGGACACGGTATTGAATAAAGATCTTCCCTGAGGGGTGCACCACGTTTTCCAACACGCTCGATCACTCTGGCGGACACACTTTTACGGGTCAATGACCCGGCCTCGGAAGATCAACACCGTCGCATCCCGACCCTAGGCTCGTGAGAGAGGTCCCCGCTGGTCTACATCCTAAGCACTCAGGGTCCGGGCCCATCGCCTGTTGCACTCCGGATCATTGTGTGCAGAGGTGGATACCAAAGACCACCCGTAGTGGATGGCACGATCCGGCCGTGCCACAATCTTTGAACTGGACATCGACAAAGCCCGGTGATACCACGACGTCGAGGCCCATAACTATTCTCGCGTGGTGGTTAGTGCGTGAAGGCCAAAGGCCAATTCAGAACAAATACCCAAACCATAGTGTATTGTTAGCTCGCGGAGACGAGAAGAGATTCACGATAATGTGAACCCGTCGCCCCATCTCGAGTAATCTGACTTCCCGGCCGTGCCTTGTAATCATCTTGCAGGTGCTCTCCGGGCCCGCCCGACTTTCCCAAAGGTCTCAAGTAATGTCAAGGTAACCGTGTGTCCAAACATCAAGGGGTAAACCCAAGGAATCACCCTCGGAGGATTCCAGTCTATGTAATCATCAAGGTGAACGTAAGAGGAACCACCCTCGAGGTTCACACTTGAGGGGTTGCATGACAGAACCGTATCGGGAATGGTGAAAGAGGAAATCACCCTCGATGACCACGACCGAATAGCTACACTACAAAATTATCATCAGGAGTGCGTTATGAGGGATCACCCTCGGCACTTTCGATAGTAGCTCTGAGTCGAGCAACAAAAGGGGCGTGATGTGATGTGCGGTGTCGGGCTGCAGTGCGTCGATCATGTAGCTCGAGTAAATGCGATGATGAAGCGAGGGCTGACAAGGACAAGTGGGGGTCACTGATGGATCACTAACCAACCTATACTAAGCAGTTTAGGAGAAGCAGGTAGGTAACAATAGCAGGTACAAAAGCAGGCTATGCATCAGAATAGGAGCAAACAATAACAGTAGCAAAATCTAATGCAAGCATGAGAGAATAGAATGGGCGATATCGGGATGAACAAAGGGGGGGCTTGCCTGGAAGCTCCGCTGAAAGGGAAGAGGGTCATTGTCGGTGTCAAAACCGGCGGATCTCGGGTAGGGGGTCCCGAACTGTGCGTCTAGGCGGATGGTAACAGGAGACAAGGGACACGATGTTTTTACCCAGGTTCGGGCCCTCTCGATGGAGGTAAAACCCTACTCCTGCTTGATTAATATGATGATATGGGTAGTACAAGTGTAGATCTACCATGAGATCAGAGAGGCTAAACCCTAGAAGCTAGCCTATGGTATGATTGTTGTTTGTCCTACGGACTAAAACCCTCCGGTTTATATAGACATCGGAGGGGGTAGGGTTACATAGAGTCGGTTAAAAATGGGAGGAGATCTACATATCCGTATCGCCCAGCTTGCCTTCCACGCCAAGGAAAGTCCCATCCGGACACGGGACGAAGTCTTCAATCTTGTATCTTCATAGTCCAGAGTCGGCCAAAGGCTATAGTCCAGCCATCCGGACACCCCTAATCCAGGACTCCCTCGGTAGCCCCTGAACCAGGCTTCAATGACAGCGAGTCCGGCGTGATTGTCTTCGGCATTGCAAAGGCGGGTTCCTCCTCGAATACTTCATAGAAGATTTTGAACACAAGGATAGTGTGCGGCCTGCAAAATAAGTTCCACATACCACCATAGAGAGAATAATATTTTACACAAATCCAATCTGCTGACGTATTCCAGCGGCGTGACATCACCTGCAGCCAAGCCTTTATTCGAATCGTTTTTCTTGTCCCACCTCAAAGGCGTTTAAGCGAGGCGGTTTCCTTGGCACGTCTTGTCGAAGCAGAGATCGTGTCCCCTTATTCCGGGATTCTCATCAATACGGGCGTGGGTAACCCAATCGTGCCCGTTGGTATATTTCCTTCATCAAAGGCGAATCCCAAACGGTCATGGGGAGGGCTCTTGGTATTCAATCCCTTTATAAAGAGACCAAGGCTCTGCTCCTTTCTTTCAAACTCAATCGAATCCGCCTCTCGCCTCGAGTTCCAACACCCAAAGCTCCAGATTCAGGCGCTTCGGACCTTCGATGATGTCCGGCTCCGGCCTTCAAGGCCGGTGGATGCCTTCCTCCTGGTTACGAGAAGAAGGCGTGCTAAAGCGAAGAGATGCCAGGTATCTAACCGCGAAATCTCGATAGGCTGCTGCTCAAGGGCAGGTTATTCACACTCCCAAGCCTTGTGAGAGCGTGGTGTTCGAGTCTCTCTTCCTTTGGGGGCTTGGCTTCCCGACGGACCCCTTCGTGAGGGGGCTGATGTTTTATTATGGGCTGGAATTTCATGACTTGGCTCCGGTGTCCATCCTCCACATCTCATCGTTCGTAAATGGGTATGCGAAGCCTTCCTCCGCATTACTCCTCACTTGGATTGTGGCTTAAGACCTTCAAACTAGAGCCGAAGATGATCGAGGGCCATAGACGCTGCGAGTGCGGAGGTTGTTATAAGCAAGAATGCTTTGGCGCTCCATGGCCCGAGGGCTCTTTTCAAGAGGAGTTCAGCTTATGGCAAGGAGAGTGGTTTTATATCACAGCTCCTGTGGGCACCAAGTGGGTGGCGCCACCTGCCTTCGCTCGGGTCCCCACAATAGCTAGCGTCATGGGTCAATAAAGGGTTTAACTGGGGGCCGTCCAAGGACATGCCCTTGTTGCAGGGCCGCATTAGATCTCCTAGAGAGAGGCATTAATCTGGTCGCGGTGACGCAGGTCATGTTGATTCGCCGCACCTTGCCCTGCAAACGTCGCCCCCTCCGCCTGTGGGAGTTTAATCCGGAGGGACCACGAGCTCTCCAACATTTCTGGTATGACGCCCATGGAGATGTACAAATTGTTCTTGGGATCACAAGCAATGTGTGGGACTCGACCGAGGGCGTGGAGTCTGAGCTGCAATCGCTTGAGATACTCAAGTAAGTAGTCCTGTGCGGACACGCTATCCGTATATTTAACATAAAATTGCCCTTAAAAGAGTTGTCCCTTAAACAGGAGTGGATAGCGAAAGCAAAGCTAATCAGGTGTCCGGGCCCCCTCCCTAAGACCACGTCGGATCCCATGTTAACCAGGATACTGGAGGTTGCGCCTTTGGAAGAAGGCGAAGGGGGGAACCAGGAAGCTACCGCCTCCCCGAAGGAGGCTGTCAGGAAAGGAGGAATCGAGAATCCCTCCATCTGAGGGAAGAAGAGGACCGCCTCGAAGACCCGGAGACCATGGTCTCAAAGCGGGGAAGAAATCTTCGTCGGAGGGTCCTGGCAAGGCCGGAGATGCCTCGGCCGCCTTGTGCCCCCAAGGGGATCAGCCCTCCAGCGAGCCATAAGTAGAGAGGGAGTTTTAAAATAAGAAACATTCCTCGTTCTATTTACGAGGAAGATAACCGACATTTTACCTTGTAGTTCGGTCTCCCTTCTCGCAGAGCTCATCTTGAGGATCTTCGTCCGGAGGTGATGGAGAAGCGGAACGCCTCCCTCGTGCCGCCTTGCGAGGTGAGGGACCACAGGTGTCGCCACGGAGGGTTTCTCCGAATCCGGCGGGGCGGAAGCGAGTCGTATGGCTCCCCAAAGCCCTTCCGTGTCCGGCCTTGAAAAAGGCCATCAGACGAGTCCGGCACCATCCGGTGCCGCAGTCGGAGGAGTCAAGGATCTGCTCGAGGCGAGCATCTATCTCAAAGAACACCGTGCATTGATGGAGCACGGTGATTGAAAGGGATTTCATCCGCGGAGAGCGGGTTGCATGAGGCCGTCGGAGTTCTTGACAAGTTTTGTGGTACCGAAATGATGTACCTCTTGACAGTTCCGCATATAAAAGATGCGCCTGTATAGATAGTAGCCCACGAGACTCGGTGCATTGTCAAAAATGACGGCCACCGAGGATCATAATCCCAGTATGATATATGTCGCCTTTCCTATGTAGGTGGCGAAGTGTCGATGGCATGGCCGGATCGATGAATTTGCCGAGCTAAAGCGGCAACAGCGTGGCAGATGCCGACATCGCGCTTGTCAACAAGCAGCTTACAGACGAGTCCCAAGGTATGCGATTTCTTGGCGGACCTGGTAAGGGGCTTGATGCCCATGCCTTACAATATGTATGCTTGATCTGAGATGGTGCCGCTGCCATGGAGAACCTTCAGTGGAACTTGCCCGAGCCAAGGAGCAGGCGAGGAAAAGTGATCTGATGCCTTAAAAGGCGGCCGAAGAGCTGAAAGCCGAACAGGCTACTCCTTTGCCGAAGCAAGAAGGAAATGGCCGAGATGGCCGTGGAAGTTGAAGAATGCTGCCGACCGGCTGCAAGCTTCTTGAAAAGAAGATCGGTGAACGGAAGGATTCGGAGAAGGCCACTACCGAGGCCAAGGATGCTGGATTACGCAATGAGAGCTATGAAGGAGGAGCTACGTCAGGCCGGAGATATCGCGGCTGGAAAGCCCTTTATGCTGGGGATGAAGTTCGAGGATCCTAAATATGCTCAATTGGACCGGTTGTGGAGTGCGGCGGATACTTACCTGGACTTGGCGGCTAGTGCCGCGGACGCGGCCGAACACTTCCGAGATCAAAAGGATCCGCGAAGTGGAAAAGCTTTTGGTCGTAGTTCCACAATCCAGCGCCCACTTCCATTAACCCGATCGTTTGGCCGCATGGGCGAGCTGAATAGGTTATCCGGACTCGCCATGAAGTATGTCGTGAGTCATCTACGTGGCGGAAAGGCCCGAGCCGAAGAGTTATTTTAGCTTGGTGCAACAATTCCTTGGTGCGGTGCCGCATGTCAATGCAATGAAGAGGTCGGCGTGCATAGAGGTGCGCGGATGGCTCTTGCCCATGTCAAGACATCTTGGGCGGAGATGAAGGCCACCGATGTTGCATCCCAAGATTCGGACGGGAGCCGAGTACTGCCGAGCACTATTTCAGGAAGTTTTGCGGTAGCTTTCGTTTAATAGAAGCACTTGATGCTTTCGAAGGATATTATGTTCGAATAACATGTGTTATTGTAAAACAATGTTTAGGGAATATAAAAGCTTTTTATACTTGTGCCTTCAAGAATTAAAATACCTCCTGTGCGGCCGTTAATGTATATGTATATATAACCTGAAAGATGGCAGTCGTCGGCTTCAGCCCCCACACATATAATGCGGGGGTGTTCGCAGAAGGCGCATTTTCACACTTGATCCAATGTCTTGGTCCTATAAAGGAGGTGATAGCGCAGCGAACTAGGCAACCGGACTATAATGCTTTATCACTTTCACTTAGCCATAGGAGTTTGACAGTGGGGCTACTATATAGCCCACAGAATACCGCGCTTCGCCCAAATTAGGCGCGTGTGTACTGGCAGGAAGCAGCCCTTTGTTAATCTTGGAGGAATCCTAAAGATTCAAGGGGTCATCAGTGGTTGACTAGTCTCACCTATATCATTGTGATCAGGTTTCGGCTTTCTCTCTTGAGGTGCTACTTTGGCGAACCGGGCTGTCGCAGATAGTTCTCACAGTGCCGCCTTAGCCGATAGAGCGGGCGTAAGGCAGCAAAACACAGGAGCCGGGCAAACCCAACATTTGACCAAAGACATGATTAGAACTGATGCATATAAAAGGCCAAACTTCATGACGCGAACACTCCCTAAGGTATTCGGTCTTTATGAAAACGGGTTGAAGAACGCCCTTAGTAATAAGCCCACAGTGTCCAGTGCAGCGTAGAATTACAGGCGTGGCCACATGCCAAGACGCCAGCCTCCACCTCGGCTATAGCAAGAAACCGGGGATGTGTATCAACAAGAGGCAGTAAAAAAAGGTTTACGAGGGTCTTAATCTGAAAAAAATCCTTGGAGCAGGTCCCTCTTGCGTTGCGTACTGTGTCTCAGATTGTGCCGTATCACGGGCAGGCGTAACGGTGTTCATCTGTAAAAGAGAGGAACTTAGTTGAAAGAGATCGATGCGAAAATGTACGTTATATTAAATAAACAAAAGTACAATTCAAAAATGAATAAAATTGAGCTTTATTGTCTCTTGTTGTACATGCGCGGAGCCCTTATGCGGGGGTATGCGGCTAGTAAGCCCCCTTGTATGTTTACGCCGGACTCGTCTAGCCATGTCCGGTCTGAGCGACTGTTTAGGTGCTTTGATTAGTGAAGCCGGTTTAGTGTGTGGCTGTCAAGGCAGCCGCACAATCTTCAGCGCTCGAGGAACACTCAATATTTCCCTCTAATGAGATGATGCCTCGCGGACCGGGCATTTTAAGTATAAGAGATGCATAATGCGGTACTGAGTTAAAGCGGGCGAAAGCTTGGCGTCGATAGTGCTTGATAGCTACTTGTAAATGGGGGCGATGTGGAAGGTTAGCTTTTCATGGCGGAAGTTGTCGGGTGAGCGAACATAACTTCTAGCGAGGAGAGCCCGTACAATGGGCATCTGGGCCTGGCGTTACCCCTTGAAAGGAAGTGTTGCTATGGCGAATTGTTGTTGGGTCTGTCCCCATTTTGCGGATTGTGTCATGATATAGCAGGTTTAGATCACTGCCGCTGTCCATTAGGACTTGTGTAAAGTGGAGTCCGTCCAATTATCGGATCTAATACCAAGGCAGTCCAGCCCTGCGTTCCGGATACTTCTAGAGTAATCCTGTTGGTCGAAGGTGATTGGTTTTAACAACCCGTTGGCGGGACTCCTGCAGGATAGGGCCAGATGGCGCTGATCTCTATAGGCGCCTACTATGTTTTCCCTTTTGTCACGTGAAGTGAGTTTCTTGTTTTGACTTCTTGTGGGAAATTCTTTTGTTTTCCGGTGCTTTCTGCTTATGCGGTTCATCATCGTCCTCGCTTGGTGTGTCGAGCCCCTTGTGTTCGGCGTTGAGTTTGCGGATTGCTTGAAGACCCAACAATCTCTGTGGGTATGGTTTGCGTGCTTCCGGAGTACGTGGATTTGGCATATCTTGTCCAAGATTTTGTTTAAGTTAGATAGCTCGTCCTGTTATCCTTTAGGGCAGCTTTTTACGATTCTGCCGAGAGCTTTTGAATCCGGCGTTGGCTTTTGGAGTGCTCTTGAGCTGTTTCCCTTGGTCCGTATTTGGTCCTTCTTTAGCGTCGCGGTTTCCCGTTCCATCCCTAACCCGGATGTACTTGGGTCGTTAGTACTGCATCTTGCCAACCAGCTATCCTCTCCCGTGCAAAAGCGGGTCATGAGGCTTGTTAAAGCGGCCATTGTTCTTAGCTTTTCTTGGCGAGGTGTCTGGCGAGCCATTCGTCTCGAGCTTATTTGTGTTTGAAAGCTGCTAAGGCTTGGCGTCCTGGACGATCGACTATCACAGTTCTTTTAGTAAGAAATCTGTTCGAGAGTTTCCGGGCTGACTCTCGGGTTGTTGAGTTATATGACTTAAATCGTGCATCCCGGAGGTCGGACATAGGTCCCTTGAAAATTTGCCCGAAAAGCATCCTCGAGCTCTTCCCGGTGTTTCGGGAAGGCTTTTAAGCCAATGCCGGCTGGCCCTTTGAGCTTGAGGGTAAGTATTTTTATGGGCGTGGAGATCGTCTCCTCTAGCCATGTGTTTGTGGAGGATGTAATCCTCAATCCGAACCTCGTGGTCTGCATTGTTCCGTCGTATGCCTCTATGTTTACGGGCTTGAATCCGTTGGAAATTCATGATCCGGCACCTCATCGGTGAAACATAGGGGTGTCGGCACCCTATATTTGGGTGTACCGTGATGTTCGGATACTTGATGTGTTGCATTGCTTACTAGAGCTTGCTTTCTTGGCCCATAGATAGATCTGGTGGGCCATCTTTTTTTGATGCGAATCCTTGTGCGGATCGCGTGCGGCTTGTGTCTTGGCGCCATTTGCCGCACTATGTTGGCCATGGGGTCGTTTATCCGACCGGGTGGCTTCCTTATTTTTGATTGCGGGCTCTAAGGCCTCTTCATCAAATTCGGCAGTAATTTTCGCCGGATAGCTCTTTGTGCGGCGTATTTATGCGTATTTGTCTGTGGTGTTGAGTACTTTGCTCCATCTAATTAAGGTGCATCTTCCGCTATTTTGAGCTTCCGTTTACGCTTTTTGAGGCTACAGCGTGATGGCGATGAGCCTTTTGGAGGTTCTTCTGCTCCGACAATCTGTCCGGCGTGAGGTCGTCCGACCGTTAGCTTCACTGAGGACGGGTTGTTTATCCAAGTTGCCTGTTCGGACGGTTGCTTTCGATGGCATGTTAAATCGTCGCCGGTTCATACCTGCTCTATGGCTGGGTCGGTATGGATCTTGTCTCTGTCGAGGTGGGGTATGGAGCGGTAACTACGCCGCGCAGCTTTGGCCTTTTCGAGGCGATCCCTCGTTCGTCCCTTTGTTCCTCGTCGTCGTTTCTTTTTAGGTGTGTCCACCATGTATACATCGTGGGATGAGGTGGTTGTCCGATTGCCCTATAGGCGCTGGTTCTGATAAATCTCCTACATCGTCGTCCATACCGTCGATGTCTTGAATCGAAGTCGAGCATGTCGGTTAAATCATCGACGATGGCTCTGAAGTGGGTGGTGGGTGGGATTTGAATTTCTTTGTCGTCCGCATCCCAACCTTGCCGACCATAGTCCGGCGGGGCTCTCGATAGAGAGAGAGAGACTTTAGTGAATTCAGAATGGCAGAAGGCGAATCTTTGAAGGATGTCATGGCGGTGAACTCCATGATCGGCGCCCAATCAGATTCGATTAGCGGTAGCGGAAGGTTGAGTCCGGAGGAGTCCGGCACCTTGGAGTCTAAGCTTTGCAAAGGACAAGGCTTGGTGTTGACTCGATCGCCGTAGAGATTGCAGCCCCGAGGCGGTGTCAGCCACCCGTCCTCGATTAGGCGTGAATTGGCTCGAGTTGAGGGTGCGGCGGACACTTTGATGCGACCTCAGAGCCTTTATTGGCTGACGAGCTAGATCATGCCCATCGTGGCGATGCTTTGGCGGCTTGGCGTGGCTCGAATCCATCGAAGATCAAGTCTCCGCAGACGTCGGCCGTGTAGTTCAAACTTCAAATCTGACACGATGGCTAGGGGCATAGCTTTGATCTGCTCGGATGGCCAAGCCCGAATTGGCCCGCGGTGCAAAAGTAGCCGAATCTGAAGATCTGTCGGGAGAAAAATCTCACCACAGGCAGCGTCGTTGTTGATGATCGGAGGAGCCATCGGGCCTAAAGATGGCGATACGGAGGAACTCTCAATGTAAGCACCAATGTCGGTGTCAAAACCAGCGGATCTCGGGTAGGGGTCCCGAACTGTGCGTCTAGGCGGATGGTAACAGGAGACAAGGGACACGATGTTTTACCCGAGTTCGGGCCCTCTTGATGGAGGTAAAACCCTACTCCTGCTTGATTAATATTGATGATATGGGTAGTACAAGAGTAGATCTTCCACGAGATCAGAGAGGCTAAACCCTAGAAGCTAGCCTATGGTATGATTGTTGTTTGTCCTACGGACTAAAACCCTCCGGTTTATATAGACACCGAAGGGGGTAGGGTTACATAGAGTCGGTTACAAATGGGAGGAGATCTACATATCCGTAACGCCAAGCTTGCCTTCCACGCCAAGGAAAGTCCCATCCGGACACGGGACGAAGTCTTCAATCTTGTATCTTCATAGTCCAGGAGTCCAACCAAAGGCTATAGTCGGCCATCCGGACACCCCTAATCGAGGACTCCCTCGATGCGTCGTCGAGCGTACTCGATCACAGGGGCATCGTGGCAGTCTAGGGGTCTACACGAGAAGAGGGGAAGAAACAGTAAATCTGAGCAAGCGAGCATAACAGGACAACGAGCCAGAGCTAGAAGCGTTCTAGCATTGGTGCTACGATCTGCAATGAAGGGGAACATCGAGAATGTTTCCCGGTGTTAAACATTCAGACGAGATGAAACAAAGGGGGAAAGTTGCATGTTTGCTATGCTAGGAGGGTGTGGCGGACGAACGGAGGGCGTACCCGGATTCGTCTCGTCGTTCTGAGCAACTTTCATATACAAAGTATTTTCATCCAGGCTACGGATTATTTTATATGAATTCCTAAGGTTTTAGAAGGCTTCTAATATTATTATTAACTAAAAAGTAAATACTGCATCAGCATGACGTCATCAGTCAACATTGACCATTGACTAGTCAAACTGGAAGTGGGGCCGTCTGTCATAGATACATTTTAACTAAACAAGTTTAATTAGACTAATATGCAATTAGGTTAATTAAAGATAATTAATTAGGGGTAATTAACAGGATTAATTAATTAATTAATTAAATTATTATTATTTCTTAAAAAAACAGGGCGCTGGGCCCACATGTCATTGGCCAAGTGGGCTACCGGGCGGTGGATGCAGGCGATGCCCAAGCAGTAGCGTTGAGGCGCCGAGCAGGCGTCGCGCCCGAGCAGCGAGCGAGGCGCCCGGCCAGCAGCGCCCAGCGCCCGGCAACGGCAACCCGGCAGGGAGGCTGGCAGTAAGCGGCGAGGAGGCGACAGCGGCGAAAGCAACAACAGCGGCGAGGCTGCAAAGCGAGGTGGCGGCGCTAGAGAAGCAGGCGGCGGTTGTGGTGTGGAAGCGGAGAAGGCGACGCAATGGGCGAGGCTATGTCAGGCCGTAGCGGCCCTTCGAAAACTGAGGCTGAGCAGTGGCCAGCGCCGTGGAAGAGCGGCGATAGGCAGGCACAGCGTAGAGCGTGGCGGCGCGGCAACGGGCGAGCGTAGGGGCTGCGAGCGCGGCGTATGACCTCGGCGTAAGCACGCTGCGACCGACTTGACGGATGACAAGCGCAAACCGGGCGCGCCTCGGTGTCGGAGAGGGCGAGAAAAAGAAGCGGCGAGGAGCTCACAGCGGGCGTAGGGAGGCGGCGATGTGGGCTTCGGGGAGGTTCGAGGTGGCCGGAGAGCGGCAGCGAGGGCAGCGGCGTTCGAAAGGAGGCGAGTCGGTGAGGCGTCGATCCGCTTGATGCGCCGAACTCGAGCTCCATCCGGGGCTTGTAGCCGACGTGGAGGAGGCCGGTGGAGCCGTTGGACCAGCGTCGGCGTGGTGAGGAGGGTCGAGGCGACAAGCGGCACCGGCACAGCTCCGGCGGAGAAGGCCGAGAGGGAGAGAGCCGAGCGAAGGGGGGGGGGATATCTGGGGCTGATGAGGCTGAGGCCGAGGGGGAGACTTATCCCCTCGGCGGCGTGGTGGTTCGAGTGGGCCGGCCTGGCCGACTAGCTGGGCCACGAGGCCCACTAAGGGGTGGTGACCTTTTCTTTTATTTTATTTTTTTGATTTGCCTCCGTTTCCTATTTAAAAGAGCTACTGAATTATTTTTGTTAAATGTGGCACTTTGCACAAAAATAGATAGGAACAAAGTGAAGTTGCACAAAAAGTTTGGGGTCAGAAGGAGTTGGCTAACCATTTTAGAAATTGGAAAGGCCAATTTAATTCTTTGTTGGACCACAAGATAAAACCTAGGGGCATTTTGGGAACTCAAATGAGGTTGGTTCCAACCTGACAAATATCCAGGGATTATTTGCCACACTTTGAACATTTTAGTTTTCATGTTTGGCAATTTGAATTTTGGACTTTGATTTGAATTTGAAATTTGAACCGGTTTTCGAACCAACGTAAGTTTAACAACAATAATCATGATGATGTGGCACCATTAGGAGGGAATTACTGTAGCTTAATTATCCGGGCGTCACAATTCTCCTCCACTACAAGAAAGCTCGTCCCCAGATTTAAGGGGGGTAAGGAGGGAAAGACTCGGGAAGGACAGAGCTCAACACAAGGTAGGTACCAGGGGGCTATCTTAGTGAACGTGGCATAGAGGCATCTCTCGAGTGCGAAATTTAAGAAAGTCATCGAGAGCAAGGTAAGAAGGTGCAATAAGAAGTTTCAACCGGGTAGGCAATTGTTTGATGTACTAACATGAGTGCGAAAAGAGGCTCGAGGCATCGAGAATAAGTATTGCATTTGATACGGAAGCAGATCACAAAGGGAAGATGGCTCATGAATTACACTCTGAAGCCAAGCAGGGGATAACTTAGAAAACAAGGATGTATAGGAGAGTCGAGGTTTAGATCCTGTGGAACTTTGGGTTATGGGCCCACCATGTGGGTTAAAAGAAGGAAGGCGCTAACATTTTATGCAGTTAAGGTAGCAAAGGCAGGTCGGGAGGATAGCACATGGGTTATGTTGGCAACAACGTCGGTACCAAGGGCGAGGGACGAAGAGAACCATTTTCCTGCTCGTTGAATGAGGCGGACCAAAAGGCAAAGTTCTCGTCCATCGGTGGCTACCGGAATGTCATCAACAATACTAACAAGGTCTTCTTGTGAGTTTGTACACCAAGGTGTTTACATAGCGATGAATTATCACTTTGCTCATATAAGATAGGTTACAAAAAAGGTTAAACAAAACAATGGAAAGGAAAGTGTAGACTCGAATCAGTTATTGCTGTCCTCGAGTGTCTACCAACTCAGAACCCGTGGAAAATTTCGAATCGGCGAGAAATAATAGATGATGAAGAACTCCTAAGAAGTTATGTAGTTCCATGATATTCTCGAGATACCAAAGGGTAATACTCGAAGGTAGACCAAAGTATAGGTTGGACAGGTTAAACGATCTGAATAAGACAAGTACTTTAACTTGTCCGAGAAATGGAATCATGGGAGACCAATCATGGTTGGAACCACGGTTGCAAAGGACCAATATAGATACAAGATGAACTTATCACAAGGGGATCATTATTATCATAACAAGAAGTTTCCATGATAAGTTCCACATCAGGTCCATGGGCATGAACACAAAAGTTCAAGGTCGACTCCCACTTCTCTAATGCACAACTTTCCATTCACTTCTCGCATTCGAAGGAGTTGTAGCGTTGAAATGTTATCCTAAGAAACGCTAGTAGATATAACCCGCATAACCTTCCGGTTCACACGGATTTAGGGAAGACATAAGTTCAACCTTTGGGGCATCTTAGTAACATATACTACAAATTTCACGAGTAAATAACTCAAGCAGGAAGCAGTATGGCGACAAGAAGCGAGGATACAATTTACCAAAGGCATTATGTATCCGAGGAAAAGCTCACAATGTTACTGAATAAGAAGGACGTTGTCGGATAAAACCCAACAAAGGATTCGGTAGTCCACAAGGATCTGATGTGAGCATCGATACTCACCCAGAAGAAGAAAGAATGCAAGGATATCAGATTATAGAAATAACTGACTAATTCAAAGCTCTAATGCAAAGGAAATATGATTTCCCAAAATGGTGGATCAGAAGCAGAGGCTCTGATCAAAGACAGGTAAGTTGAATAGGCATAGATCGACAATCAATCAAGGTTTGATTTGTCGAACACCAGCTCATGTTAGGGGTGACGTCTGAGCCGAAGGGAAGAATTCTAACTTTGATTGATGATTGCAAGCATTCACAAACATATCGAATCAAATGTTCAAAATAAAGATGATAAAGGATACTACTGAATATTGCCAGACATATGGAAAGCATCCACAATGCAAGCAGACAAGGGGGAGCAAGAGCAATATGTTACTAAGGATTTTCGGAAGATCAGATAACATTCCAAAGAATTTTGTGAAACAAAGAACAACTATGGATGAACGGAGCTCGGCCAGCGCGAGTAATTATCCGCAGGGGTATTCATGTGGCAAAGAACTGCAAGGCCGTAGGCTCAACGGATTCTCAGGACAACAGAGAGTAATTCGGGGCATCTTGTAATAACAAGAGCAACTGGGGATGAAGGTATGAACGAAAACGTAGGTAGTTACTCATAAGGATTTATCGGTGGTAGGGACCTAATGGCGAAGCGTATAAAGGGTCTGTGAAAACATCGAAGAGTATCTTGAGAATCTTTTGGTGCATCGAGCAATCATCTCGGAGTGAGGGCTCTTCGGGAGAAAGTATTTATGAGAATCTAGAGTTAGAGTTAGCAAAACCATTTAACTTAATAGAATAGACGAGAGGTTAGAGTCCCAAAGTATAGACGAGGAGTAAAAAGATTCTAATACCACCCAATGGCGACGTGGGCCCGTAAGCCACACAACCATGTTAGTAAAACCGTTTTTTAAGACTATACTCAATTTTGGCCAAGGAGTTGAAAAGGGGGATCCTACAGGCAGTCGGCTCTGATACCAACTTGTGACACCCCCGATTCGACTGTACACTAATCATGCACGCAAATGCGTACGACCAAGATCAGGGACTCACGAGAAGATATCACAACACAACTCTAGACACAAATAAAATAATACAAGCTTTATATTACAAGCCAGGGGCCTCGAGGGCTCGAATACAAGCTCGATACACAAGAGTCGTGGAAGCAACAATATACGAAAGTACATACATAAGTTAGACAAGGATGCCTTAAGAAGGCTAGCACAAAAAAGCAACACGATCGAAGAGGGAGAGCCTCCTGCCTGGGACCTCCTAACTACTCCCGGTCTTCGGTGGCCTCCATGTAGTAGTATCCGTCAGCGGTGGCATCTGGCTCCAAGGATCCACCATCTGGTTTCAACAACCAGAAAGAAGAAAGAAGGGGGGAAAAGGGGTAGCAAAGCAACCGTGAGTACTCATCCAAAGTACTCGCAAGCATCAGATCTATACTAAGTATGCATTGGTATCAAATGGAAGGGTTGTATCTGTGGACTGAACTGCAGAATGCCAAAATAGAGGGGAAGGCCTAGCCTAACGAAGACTAGCATCTTCAAGCAGCCTCGAGCATCTTGCAGCATGTAGAAGAATAAAGAATAGCATTTTATATTAACAAACATGTTGTAACATTAATGCCCAGAGATCCTTCCTCGACTCCCTGCGAGAAAGCGATCCCGGAAGCACATATCTTAAGTATCCATTTCTAGTTGTATTAGATCAAGATATAAGTCTGAACGTCCATTACCGTGGACACGGTATTCGAATAAAGATCTTCCCTGCAGGGGTGCACCACGTTCTCCAACACGCTCGATCACTCTGGCGGACACACTTTTACGGGTCAATGCCGACCTCGGAAGATCAACACGTCGCGGCCCGACCTAGGCTCGGCGAGAGGTCCCGCGGTCTACATCCTAAGCACTCGGAGTGCGGGCCCATCGCCCGTTGCACTCCGGATCATTGTGTGCGGTGGATACCGGCACCACCCATGTAGTGGATGGCACGATCCGACCCGTGCCACAATCTTTGGCCCGGACATCGACAAAGCTTGGTGATACCACGACATCGAGGCCCATAACTATTCTTGCGTGGTGGTTGGTGCGTAAAGGCCAAAGGCCAATTCGTAACAAATACCCAAACCATAGTGTATTGTTAGCTCGCGAGGCGAAGCAGAGATTCACGATAATGTGACCCCGTCGCCCCGTCTCGAGGGAATACGACAAGGGCAAGCCCAGCCCACACGAGGGCTGCCTGACTTCCGGGCCGTGCCTTGTAATCATCTTGCAGGTGCTCTCTGGGCCCGCCCGACTTTCCCAAAGGTCTCAAGTAATGTCAAGGTAACCGTGTGTCCAAACATCAAGGGGAAAACCCAAGGAATCGCCCTCGGAGGATACCACTCGATGTAATCATCAAGGTGAACGTAAGAGGAACCACCCTCGAGGTTCACACTTGAGGGGTTGCACGACAGAACCGTATCGGGAATGGTGAAAGAGGAAATCACCCTCGATGACCACGACCGAATAGCTACACTCTGAGAATTATCATCAGTGCGTTATGAGGGATCACCCTCGGCACTCGATAGTAGCTCTGTGATCGAGCAACAAAAGGGCGTGATGTGATGTGAGGTGTGTCCGAGGCTGCGTGATCGTCGATCATGTAGCTCGAGTAAATGCCGATGATGAAGCGAGAACGCGAGGGACAAGTGGGGTCAGCGATGGATCACTAACCAACCTATACTAAGCGGTTTAGGAGAAGCGGTAGGTAACAATAGCAGGTACAAAAGCAGGCTATGCATCGAATAGGAGCAAACAATAACAGAGCAAAATCTAATGCAAGCATGAGAGAATAGAATGGGCGATATCGGGATGATCAAAGGGGGCTTGCACGGAAGCTCCGGCTGAAAGGGAAGAGGGTAAATGCGTCGGCGTAATCGATCACGAGGTGCATTAGCGGCATTCTCGAGGTCTCTGGAGAGAAGAGGGGAGGAAACAGTAAATCTGAGCAAACAGAGCATAACGGGACAACAGCCGAGCTAGACGTGTTCTAACGCGGTGCTACACGATACCGGCGAAGGGGGGAAACATCCGAGAATGTTTCCCCAGTGTTAGGCATTTTCAGACAGATGAAACGGAGGGGGAAAGTTGCATGTTTGCTATGCTAGGAGGGTGTAGCGGACGAATGGAGGGCATATCCGGATTCGTCTCGTCATTCGGAGCAACTTTCATGTACAAAGTATTTTCATCCAGGCTACGGATTATTTTAAAAGGCATCTAATATTATTATTAACTAAAAAGTAAATACTGCATCAGCATGATGTCAGCATGACGTCATTAGTCAACATTGACCATTGACTAGTCAAACTTGAAGTGGGGCCGTCTGTCATAGATACGTTTTAACTAAACAAGTTTAATTAGACTAATATGCAATTAGGTTAATTAAAGATAATTAATTAGGGGTAATTAACATGATTAATTAATTAATTAATTAGATTATTACTATTATTATTATTTCTTAAAAAAAATAGGGCGCTGGGCCCACATGTCATTGGCCAAGCGGGCTACCGGGCGGCGGATGCAGGCGATGCCCAAGCAAGGCTGGCGTTTTGGGGCGACCTTAACCAAGCGTGCGCTTAGGCCAAGAAGGGAGGCGCCCACGGGCAAGAAGCGCCAGCGCCGACAAGCGGGCGGCCAACCGAGGCTAAGCGCGAGAGGGCGGCCGGGCGGCCAAGCAACAGCCGGGGCGGGGTTGCGGCGGCGAAGCGCTTAGGGCGCTAGAAACAGGCGGCGGTTGTGGTGGAAGCGGGAGCTGGCGTATGGGTCAGACAGGCGACGCCGCGGCCGTCGAGCTGCGGACGCGGTGAGCGTGCCGTGGAGAGGCAGTGGTAAGCGGGCACGCTGTGGTGGAGCGTGGCGGCGGCACGGCGCCAGTAGGGATCCGCGATGCGAAGCGCGAGCTCGTCACGTAACTGACCACTGGGCGCGACGCGGCAACGCAAGAACCAGCAGCCTCGGTGACGGAAGGACGGCGAGAAAAAAGAAGCGATGAGGGGCTCAATGGCGGAGCGTAGGGAGGCGGCGATGGGCTCGGGAGGTTCGAGGTGGCGGAGACGGCAGCGAGGGCAGCGGCGTTCGAGAAGGAGGCGAAGTCGGGAGGCGTCGATCCGCTTGATGCAAAACCGAGCTCCATCCGGGGCTTGTAGCCCGGCGTGTAGGAGGCCGGGTGCCGTTAGACGCGCTGGACGGCGTGGTGAGGGGTCGAGGCCAGCAACGGCGCTGACCAGGCGCCTCGCAGAGAGAACCGAGAGGAGAGAGCCGAGCGAAGGGGGGGATATCTGGGTCGATGAGGACGAGGCCGAGGGGGAGACTTATCCTCGGGCGGCGTGGTGGTTCCTGAGTGGGCTTACTGCCGACTGGGCCACGAGGCCCACTAGGGTGGTGGCCTTTTCTTTTCTTTTATTTTTTTTTGATTTGCCTCTGTTTCCTATTTAAAAGAGCTCTTGAATTATTTTGTTAAATGTGGCACTTTGCACAAAAAATAGATAGGAACAAAGTGAAGTTGCATAAAAAGTTTGGGGTCAGAAGGAGTTGGCTAACCATTTTTAGAAATTGGAAAGGCCAATTTAATTATTGTTGGACCACAAGATAAAATCCTAGGGGCATTTTGGAACTTAAATGAGGTTGGTTCCAACATGACAAATATCCTGGGATTATTTGCCACACTTTGAACATTTTAGTTTTCAATTTTTGGCAATTTGAATTTTGGACTTTGATTTGAATTTGAAATTTGAATTGGTTTCGAACCAACGTGAGTTTAACAACAGTAATCATGATGATGTGGCACCATTAGGAGGGAATTACTGTAGCTTAATTATCCGGGCGTCACACCCACCGTTGTCTTGCCGCCGGTGAACCCACCCCCGCTCCCCCGAAACAGCCGCGACCGCGACCAAGAAGCCGCCTCGCCGCCCGTCGAGATCCTCACCACATGCTCGCCGAGACCTGCCAGTGAGCTAGCTGGTCCGAGGGCTGATGCGACTCCTTCATGGCCGTCCTCCTTCGTCGGCGTCCGCAACTCGTTCGACGGTTTGCAGGTACAAAATGGACTCACGACGTGTTCTTTTTCCACAATTTCCTTTGCGACTCCGACGATTCCTCGTCCGATGATAAGGAGGAGATCTTGGCTGCCGTGTCGGTCCATCACCACCTCAATAGCCAGCGCCCGTCGTTCCGTGGCTCCATTCCGAGGCACCTGCCGACGTTGAATCGCAACCAAGAGAGCGGACATTTCCTTCTTTGGAAGGACTACTTTGACACAACAACCCCGTTGTTCAAACATCAGAAATTCCGCCGCCGTTTCCGTATGAGTAGGCATCTTTTCACCCGTATTAAAGAGGGAGTGGTCGGCTATGATGACTATTTCGAGTGCAAAGAGGATGTTGTTGGAAAAATTGGTTTCTCTTCTTATAAAAAATGCACTGCCGCCATCCGAATGCTTGCATACGGAGTGCCCGGTGATCTAATTGACGAGTACGTCCGTATGAGCGGGTCTACATGCCTAGACTCCCTGTATAAGTTCTGCAAGGCTTTTATTGTTGTGTTTGTACGAGTACTTGAGAGACCCGATTCTCAAGATACAACCCATTTGTTGGCGATGAATGCCGGCGAGGGGCTTCGAGGATGCTTGGCGGCATAGATTGCATGCCTTTGAAGTGGAAGAACTGCCCTTTTGCTTGGCAAGGGTAATATAAGGGCCATGTCAGGGCTTGCACTGTCATACTTGAGGCCATTACGTCTCAAGATCTCTGGATCTGGCACTCTTTCTTTGGCATGGCCGGATCACACAATGATATCAACGTGCTTCTGCGCTCGCTGGTGTTTACTAGGCTTGCCGAAGGCAACAACCCACCGGTGAACTTTACTATCAACGGCCACAACTACGACAAAAGATACTACCTGAGTGACGATGTCTATCCTTAGTGGACCACTATTGTGAAGACAATCCCCAACTCTGTCGGAGAGAAGAGGAAAAGATTTGCCCAAGAGCAAGAGAGTGCTAGGCAGGATGTCGAGCGTGCCTTTGGTGTTTTGCAATCTCGATGAGGCATCGTTCGGTATCCTGCTAATACTTGGAGCACTCAAAAACTGTGGGAGGTGATGACTGCTTGTGTGGTCATGCACAATATGATCGTAGAAGATGAGCGCCCCTAACGTCTGCACATACGATCAAGAGTTTTGATTTCAGGTGAGAATTTTGTGCTGTGCATGGAGAAGTGGCAGCGTTTGAACAGTTCACCCAATTTCATCATGACATGCGTGATTGGGAAACTCACATGCAACCACAAAATGATTTGGTTGAGCATATGTGGGCTCATGTTGGCAACCAATAGATGTATCTTTTTTATTCGGCTTGCAAAACGACGTGAGACATTTTTATTTTTATTTGGCTTGTAAAACTATACTACTTTATTCGGTTGAAACTATGTTATTTATTTGGTTCTGAACTATATGTTTGAATGCAAAAGTTGTGTGTGAAACAATGCAAAAAATGAGCTATTTCTTGAAAAAGGGTGGCCAGCCGGCCACGCCGACACATTTGGGTTGGCGCGTTGGGCGTACTGCCGACCCAAATCTAAAACAAGACGGACGCTGGACGGGCGTCGGACCCAAACGGAAAAAATGGACAAAAGCGTCGTTCGTTTGGGTCGGTAGCGTTGGAGTTGCTCTCATAGGGTAGGGTGCTGCCTTCAGCATCAGGTTATTAGAGCATCTCCAACAGCCGCTTAAACTAGCGCCCGCCATAAAATAGGCCTTTTAGCGCTGCAAGAACGCGCGGCTTTCCAATGCCGGGCGCAAAAAGCGCTGGCGGCGATAACGGGTTGGGCACGCGGTCAAAAACACTTATCCGCGCGGTGTATTTGGAGCGCCAGCCTGCCACAGGGCACACCTGAAGCGCATACCAAGACTCTCTCCCTCTCATCGTCCCTACGCTTACACACAAGGCCGGGCGCTTCTGCCGCCATGGACGCGCACACGCCCGCGCCACCCTTACCAGACATCCGCCCCCCTTCGCCGCCAAGAGCGGCCGTCGGCGAGCTCACTCGTTGAGCGGCCGCTGACGCGCACCACGTGTTCGACGAAATGCCCCCAAGGTGAAAAAATGCCCCCAAGGCCGAAGACGAAGAAGAGGAAGATGAAGATGAAGCTTGATGTGTCTTTCATGTCTTGAACTTTTAGTTTGCATTTGAACTTGGTTGAATGAACTTGTGGGCATGATTTTGATGAACTTGTGTGCATGAACTTTTATTCATCAACTTGTTTGTGTCAAATTTTACATGTTCATTTTTGTCCAAAATATCCATATATGCAAAATGCCGTGAAGTCGTGGCGCTTGTATTTTTGGCGCTCTGCTGAAACGGCGCAGCTACTGCATTATGGCGACTGCTTTGGAGCCAGTAGCGGTGAAGCAAGAAAACCAACTTGGCCAGCGCTAAAAGGTTTTTTTTTGTGGCGCTATATAGCGACTATTGGAGATGCTCTTAAAAAAATAAAATATAGATACCCCTGGCAGATGGGCGGATATACTGGAGATATTTCTCTGCGACCCAGCGCATCAAACACAATATATGGACTCGGTTGATCTAACTGAGTTGATCGCTATGGCAAGCTGGTATCTATGGTGGCGAAGAAGGCAATTTGTGCGACAGGAAGAGGTTCAGTCTCCTGTTCGATCAAGCCAGTCTATCCGTGCACTTTGTCTGAATTTTGTGAGAGCAGCGAGCAAACCTGCAGCAACCCCTTGTCAGAACCTATAGAGAAACCGATGCTGGGCCAACTTATTCTTAATGTTGATGTTGCGTTCTCAGAAGAGGAGAATACAGATGCTTGCGGGGCAATTATAAAAGATAGCAGTGGTATGTTTGTGGGCGCGGCAACGGCTAAACTCGAGCACGTGGCGGATGTGGTGTCGTGACGAAGTAGCTGCACTTGTGGAGGGACTCAAGTTAGCCAGTTCTATTGGTGCCAACTCTATCTTGGTACAGATGGACAATTTAGTCTTGTGGAAGCAATTCAAAAGAATACTGGCCATTCAATGATCGTTGCTCCTATTCTTGACGTCTGTCGAACTCTTCTTCACGACTTCAGAAAGGCTTTATTAGAGCAACTCTAGCAGACCCCACATCCCGCCCCGACCCGTAAAATAACCGCCAAAATGCGGGTCGGGGTGAAAAACCAACCGATCAAACCACGCATTCCACCCGGCCCAAATTTTTTAGGGTAGCGGCAAAATCGACCCCAACCCGGAAAAAGCGGGTTTCGCCCTCATGACTCACGGTGCCTGCATATAAGCGGAAGCGGTTGGCGGGGGGACATTTCATCCCACGCTTTCCCTCACCAACCACCTCTCCTCTCCCCCCTCGCGCCGCCGCTGGTCTCCACCCAAGATTTCGGTGAAAGCAGCCGGCAGGAGCACGCCGGAAGGCCGCCACGCGCATGAGGCCTCCCCTCCCTTCTCCCCTACGTCGGCGGGCCGCCGGATTTTTTAGATCTGCGGAACTTCATCGCGGCCGCCGGATTTGGCTTTTTCCGGCCGCCGGTTGCCGCCCCAAGCGATGGAGTAGTCGAGGAGCCTCTCCCGCAACCCAGGCAAGGGTGCATTGCCGCATCGTCTGGTCTGGGTTCGTCCGCTCGCCGCCCTGAAAGGTTTGCGGGCATGGATTCGTCCGGCCGTCCACGGGCTCGGCGCTCGCCAAGAACGCGTCTTTGTGGCTTGCCGATGCAGCTCATAGAGTGCGACGGCTGCCGCGAAAAGTCTTGTTGCTCACCAGACGCACGCCAAGCACCCGGATGGGTGTTCTTCAAATGCGAAAACGACGGGGTACGTGCACTTGCGGTAGCTCATTCCATAGCTCATTCTTTAGTTCAATTGCGGTAGCTCACTTCGAGCTTGCTCATTCTTTGTGTGTAGGACGATGGATGCTCATTTTGGTTTTGGGAAGGCCAATACATTGATTTGTTGATAGAAAAAAACTTAATACTCCCTCTGTTCCTAAATATTTGTCTTTCTAGATATTTCAACAAGTGACTACATACGGAGCAAAATGAGTGAATCTACACTCTAAAATATGTCTATATACATCCATATGTGGTAGTCCATTTGAAACCTCTAAAAAGACAAATATTTAGGAACGGAGGTAGTACATATTAGTGCACTCCTTAGTACAATCGAAGGCAATGATGCAGCTGCATGTGCAACTAGAGGGGAAGCAACTTCTACTTCTTTCGAACCAAAGATGAAGAAAGAAGAATGCAAAATCAAAAATCCGCAGATCAACAATGAATGCATGGAGAAAATATTAGTCCAACTTGTGGGAGCAGTTATGGAAGCTGAAAATCTTCTGAAATGCATACTTGTGGTTCTTGTTTTCTTTGGTTTTGCTATTTAGCAAAGATTTGATGATGTCTTTTGTATCTAATATTGTTGCAAAAGCAAAAAAAATGCATTATGCTAGATCAATTTAAGTTACAAATCAAGTTTTGCGGGCCGGGAGGAGCTGCGCCAGATCAGACGCCGCATAGCCGAGGAATATCCTTTTTTACGGGTCCATTATAAGTCTGCCCCATTTGTGGCTGTCTGGCCGGCCATAAAGCGTTTTTCTTGGCGACTGCAAACACGTTTTCTTGAGGTAGGAGGATCTTGAGGTCTCTTTAGAGTTCTTTTAGAGCATTATGGCAAGTGAATCTAATAGTACATGTTTGGCTTTCATAATGGACGTGTGGATCCACCAAATTTGTGGTTGGACACACCTTCCAACTTTATTTTTGGACTTTTAGCGGACGATGCAAGTGTTGTTTAAGTTATAATAAATCTAGCCATGAAGCCTTTCCCTAATAAAAATTAAGAAAAAATAAACTGGGAGGTGTATAAAAAGTTGTGGCGTTCCAAACAGATAAAATTATTTCCGAACTGCACTGTCAGTCAAACGCGAGGTCGCTTCTTGTAGCTGCAACCCAAGCTTGTTGACGGCCGTGTCAGAATTCCCATCCCCATGGCGCTCCTGTCCCTCCTCTCCCACTCCAGAACACGCTCCTCCGTCCTCCGGGAACCTCTCCGGCAGGGGGGCCTCCGCGCCCTGCTCGCCCCATGGGATCCCCCGCCCGTCCATCCGCACGACCGCGCCGCCGGAAACGCCTGCACGCCCCCTTCCACCGAGTTCTCCTCTCATGGTCACCACCGCCCTCCTCTTCTCGACTGGACCCGGCTCGGGAGCCGGACCATCTCTTCTGGTGTTGGTAAGCAGCTCTATCTTGCCTGGATTTGGATCGACATCGATTGTTCCGTGGGTTCAGTTTTGTGGGATCTTTCTTTGCTGCAAGTGATCTTTCAGTTCTGTGAAAGTTAGTTGCGGATTTGTTTTTTTGCGGGTTGCCCTACTAATCTAATCTAATCAATCTGTTATCCATTCCCATCCCAGCACCAGTAGAACTACTGATACATGAATTCGGCACATATAGTGTTTAGTATTTAATTTGATTGCTATTACACCCTGCACCCTCTGCTCTTAGAGTTTCAGTTGTCAGACGGTTATTTCTTGTCATAGAACCAAGACTGATATGGCTTCGCCGATTTCTACAGATCTAAAGAACATACCCACTCAGTGGCAAAATGCAGGGGGCATTTTATAGTTACAATCACAATCACAGTAAATTACTTTGAACACAAACCCAATGGTATCAAGTTTGTATGGCATAACCCATATATAATTGGTTACTTATTGAGCAAAGCATGAATTTGAACAACCAAAATACTCCTGCATTTTGCAACAGAGGGAGTAGTTTTTATTGGACTGAGTAAAATCTTATGATACATGATGATACCCAGGTATGTCCCTCACTCAATATGGATTGACAAACCATACTCTGACTTCTCACAGAAGATCCTACTGGACCCTGTGTCCACAACACCCCTCCTGTGGGCCTCCATCTAGGATAGCAACAAAAGAAGCACAACATAGTGTGAATGATCTGTTTGAAGTTCAACGGCGTACTTTTGGTTCTGCGGCAGAACCCATCCAGAGGAATCCAGACTATTCAGTGCTAAATTCTGATGACTTTTCTTACTTCAAGAGCATATTGGGTGACAGTGGAGTCGTTCAAGATAAAGACAGGGTGGCTGTTGCAAATGTCGATTGGATGGGTAAATACAAGGGTTCAAGTCAGCTACTGCTTTTACCAAAAAGTACTAATGAGGTATTTATGTCAGCTAGTCAAGCGGAATTTTAATTTAACACCAGTTATTTGGAATTCCATTTTCTGACAATTGCAATAACAAGTAGTACTGAAGTGGCAGCAATCATTTTAATTGTTTTAGCCTGATTTGTAGTGGTTGCACGGCGACCTTTCTGTAATATTTCTGACGCCCCTTAAATTTTCATAGTTTAGATGTCAACTCAGGTGCGATTATGTTTGTTTGGTTGCAGAACAATGTTTGTAAAGTTGTAGCTTATGATTTATGTTTTTGGCTTATCATGGTCCATCACACACTTGCATCCAGGCTATCAGGCTATTCCAGTTATCAAGCATGTACTTTTTGATGTATTCTTACATGAAGTAACTAGTAATCGTACAAATTGTTCAGAAAGTTGTTAGCATCGCATGCATTGGATGTCTCACGAAAGCCATATTTAGTAGCAATAGAAAATCAGCTTTGGCAGAATGTAGCGCTTCATAAGAAAAACGCTGTACCCTCTGGATACATAACAAACAAAATAGCATACAACACTCTAGTGACCTACGCTAATAAATATTTCCCAAACAACAATGCATTTGCATGGGATGCTAATAATACCTCATGCAGCAAACTAGGAGTATAATTTAGGACTACATTTCTATTTTCATATTGCTCGGTCATATCTAGTTTTCTACCATTCCTGATCCGACTCAACAAAAAATTAACGTGAAATTTTGTTATTCAACCATTCTGTTTTCCAGGTTTCTAAGGTCCTTGCTTACTGCGACTCGAGACGATTGGCGGTAGTTCCTCAGGGTGGAAATACAGGCCTCGTTGGTGGCAGTGTTCCAGTTCATGATGAGGTAATTATGAAGTTCCTGTTAATGATAATATCAGTTATATCTTTATTTTCCTACCACAAAATATTTGTTTATTTCTTATCGTAGTATCAGCGGTAGATTACTTTAGATAAATATCCTTCTTAGCATTCTCTACTTCCTTTGTTGCTGCATGCCTGAATTGCAGGGTATACTTCACCAGAATGAACTACTTGTATTTATTTAGATTGATCAATCAGATTGATTAGAACAACATGGGGAAGATTGCGATGGCATTGATGGGTGCTTCGAGTTTCCATATTCATGTTTAGCACTATCACTACAGTTTTGCTGTAGTTCACCGTACCTGTTCAAATACTTGATGTGTTTTTCTGTTCATCTGTTTTACACTTCCATGTTTTTTATGTATACTGCTTCTGAGATTTCCATGTTACTGCTTTCCTTACATTTAGGCCTGAAATCACAAGGTTTACTCCCTTTGTCTGCAGGTGATTGTCAACCTTGGTGGTATGGACAAAATAATCAAGTTTGACAATGTGGGTACAGTCTCTTTGTTTGGATTTGATGTCATGAATTCTATATTTCTATTATCTATCCTTTCTTCAAACATAAGTTGTCTATATCCATAGTTCATGATTTTTTTTTTTATAATTTCATGAGAGAGCTGTCTGCTGTCAGGTAAATGGTATTCTTACTTGTGAAGCTGGTTGTGTGTTGGAGAACTTAAGTACCTTTGTGGAAAATGAAGGGTAAAGTCGTCTTCGGTATTCCCTCTATGATTCTGTTCTCATTCGTGGTGCATACGTCTTGCATTGCATGCGGTTGATTCATAAATAATATGTTTTCTTTTGAGTTGTCGGGTTACCATTGACCCATAAATATTCATAAGTTTGTTGCTTATGCAATATCCTTTCTTACGGGATCCCTACTTATATGATCACCCATGGATTCAATGTGTGCCAGTACAGTGATCGCTCATATAATCTTGTCATCACAATTTACCTTTTTATACGATCGATATGTGCCCGTTATTTTGAATAGAAAAAAACCTAAGATTATATGTATTCTTTATATTCAGGTTTATTATGCCTCTTGACTTAGGGGCAAAAGGTAGTTGCCAAATAGGAGGGAACATTTCAACTAATGCTGGCGGCCTACGTTTCATTCGCTATGGTTCACTTCATGGAAATGTACTTGGTAAGTACAAGTTAAACCTTATATTTACTATGTGCACAAATCAGCTATTTCTGAAGTCTCATGTTCTATATCTTGTTTACCTGAACGAAGAAAGGGCTTATGTGGAATACAGTATTTGTTTTGTTAAGTTTCTCTTGAAAGGAGCAGGAATATGTTTGCTGTTTGAGTAATTCTGTTGCAATATAAGTTGCTGAAATTATGTTGCTCCATCAAGAGAATCTTCTAGAAAATTTCAACTCTATGCAATGTTTAAGCCTGGAAATAGCTGGATGATTTCTTAAAAGTACAAAGATGGTTAGCTCTTCTGTATTTTATTTTCTTCTTATTCAGGTCTTGAAGTTGTCCTAGCCAATGGAACTGTTCTTGACATGCTTACTACTTTAAGGAAAGACAACACTGGATACGATCTGAAGCACTTATTTGTTGGTGAGTATCGAATACAAACTATTTCCCTTCTTTCTGAGCATGTTCATTAAATATGACTTATAGCAAGCCGTTAGTAAACACATGATTGATGGTTCAGGAAGTGAAGGCTCCCTAGGAATAGTCACTAAAGTGTCAATACTTACACCTGCAAAGCTACCTTCAACTAATGTTGCATTTCTTTCCTGCAATGACTACATGAGCTGCCAGGTCTCTTGCAAACACTCATTTTATATATCTAGGCATTGTTAGCCCTTGTTATCAAATGTACAGTATGATCTTTACTATAGTGATTACTGCTTTTCATGTTCCCAGAAATTACTACTGGCAGCTAGGAGGAGCTTGGGTGAGATTCTTTCTGCATTTGAGTTTATGGATCGTCAGTGTATTGATCTGGTACTTACTTAAGCAAACTTTCAAAGAAAATTGCACTTCATAGAGAAGAAACTGCATGCATGTACTTTCTTGAACAGTAGGATGTGTTGATTTTTTTGTTATGTACTCCCTCCATCCCATAATATAAGATCGTTTTGCAAGAAAACAAAATATTGTTTTGACTGTGTTGTACATGAAGAAATGTTCCTCATTATCTTGCCTGATTCCACATTTAATTTGGTAGCTTGTTGGTTTTGAAGGCTATGACGCATTTGGAAGGAGTTCATAATCCTTTACCTGTCTCGCCGTACAAATTTTATGTTCTAATTGAGACCACAGGAAGCGATGAATCATATGACAAGTAAGTTTTGGTAGCATAACCACAGTTTTCAAACATTAAAAACACAGAAGCTATGCGGAAGATCAATTTGTTCAAACTCTTAATTGATAACCACTTTGTGAAGGTGAAATCCTGCTTGGCTTGCATTCATTTTATCTTTGGGTTTATTGTGATAAAAATTGTCAAATTACATATGCTGTCTACTTGTCTTATGTTGCTTTTCTTTTGTAGAGCAAAACTTGAAGCTTTTTTGTTGCGTTCAATGGAAGATGGCCTTGTAGCTGATGGAGTTATAGCACAGGATATTAGCCAGGCATCTAATTTTTGGAGAATCCGCGAGGTTCTCACCATACGTGAATCTGTAGATTTTGCCAGTGACTAATATGGGTAGCCTTTAAGTTGGTAACGATCGACACTCATCACACGGCTAGTGTTCTATTGAAGCAACACAAGGTTGTGGAGGAGCAACATCAACTTATAGCTAGAACACTTTAGAAAACATTACTTAAGATTCAACATTCTACTCATGGCTAGAAGACTCTAGAAAACAGTAGCTAAGGTTAAGAAGACAAAATAAATACTAGACTGCAGTAGTATCTAGAAGTAGTCAAAACAGATTTTCGACTTCTGATTCTTTTTCCTTTTACTTGTCTCTATTGTTCCTCATCATCTATGTTGCTGTTTAATAATATAAGTTATCGATGTGTAAGCTGATATTTGGTGGTTAACGCCGAGTCTCCGATATCATATAAATTAAAATGATAACCTACGAAGTACTCGAAAAATATCTTGGTATGTTAAGTTTGGCCTATCAAACTATTTGGTTTCAAACCTTTGGAAGTGAAATTTCAAGTATGAAACACCAAACCAAATAAAGTCACCGCCTTTACCCATTGACATAATTTGTGGCAAAAAAATCAATTAAATGATTATGTGTTGTGGTTGCAGGGTATATCAGAGGCATCTGTAAAAGTTGGTGCAGTCTACAAGTATGACTTGTCCATACCTGTAGAGAAACTATATGATATTGTTGAAGAAATGCGCAGCCGTGTTGGTAAATTTCAATTTTGAGCCATCAGTAATTTAATCTATGAGTTGTTAACATAGTTCCTTGCT
Organism: Aegilops bicornis; assembly: GCA_021605145.1. Taxonomy (NCBI): domain Eukaryota; kingdom Viridiplantae; phylum Streptophyta; class Magnoliopsida; order Poales; family Poaceae; genus Aegilops; species Aegilops bicornis. Next base: position 2,184,470 of record JAHIAL010000023.1, on the reverse strand, counting down.
TTCCTAGGTGATACGGCAGAGGTATTGGGTTATGGTCACCTTGGTGACGGGAATCTCCATCTAAACATCTTATCAAGCAAGTACAGTGACAATGTATGTCTGATATGACATGGAAATAGATCATTTACTTAGGTTTGGCTTCAGTTTCTCAAGATAGGTATGCGACTACTTGCTTATTTTGTTACCTTCAATGAAAATTTCAGATTCTGGCACAAATTGAACCATTTGTCTATGAGTGGACTGCTGGCCACAGAGGAAGCATTAGTGCAGAGCACGGGCTGGGGCTAATGAAAGCTGAGAAGATTCACTACAGCAAGTCACCAGAAGCAGTAAGTATTTAAATACCATCTTACTGCCACTTGTGTTCTCGCACAAATTGTTACTTCAGTGCCATATAGAATGTCCAGAGTTAAATCACTATTTCAATTCCTTTAGACTATGGCGCACTTTAATGTTAGGTGTGAGTGTGTGACAATGTCATATTCTTGACTATTTGTGCATGACATATGTGTGTTGTGCCACATTTTCATGAGAGAAATTTGGTTTAGTCTTTATGATCTGGAGACATTCTCTTGTTAGATTTTCAGTTATGCTCACTTCCATACAACCCTGGAGGAGCGCTTTTTGTGCAACGTTGGCAATATGTTTCAGTGGAGCTCTGCCTTATTCTTCTTCTTATCATCTTAAAGAACAATACTTCATTTGTTTTTGCAAAAGAAAAACTTGCAGTTGTGTTCCTACCTTTCTACTAGTTGGCTGGTAATTATGCTTGACAAAAAATGTTGTATTGTGATCAGGTGCAGCTGATGGCTTCCATCAAAAAGTTAATCGACCCTAACTCAATTCTAAACCCATACAAGGTTCTACCTCAGTCTGCATTGTCACCGGAGCAGGTAAGCTTCTTTTATTTACCCTATTTACCCTTGAGTATGGAACTGAACTACATTTTCCCAATGTTTTCACCTGATTCATGCCACGGTTTCTACACCAACAGGGTAGCTGATTGAGCTTGTCGCTTACCCAAATCAACTTCAGAGAACAGGAGCTGTTAACTTGGATAGAAGAGATCTGTCTGTACCCAATAAAAGTATATAGTGAATAAAATTCCTGTTGTTGTCAGCGTCTGGCGTATTGTAAACAATTATTCAGATGGACATCAAACTAGGAAAAAACATCAATTAAGGCCATGTACAACTCAGGTGCTTGCACAGGCACCTCAGAGAAAAAAAAACCTTTTTTTGTGAGATCAGTTTACACAGGTGTTTCGGAAGGGCTACTCTCTCTCTCTCTCTCTCTCTCTGCGCGTGTGTGAACTTTCCATGGAAAAAAAATATCTGATTCTCTAACAAAAGCATGATTGAAAAAGAAAACACAAGAATAGCAGAAGAATGGTACTCCGTTTTTCACAATCATAGTGATCTTATGTAGCAGTTCAGGGTAGCACCAGTAATTTGTAGTGTAGGGCCCTTGTTATTCAGGGAATGAGTTGCGCTGGTCTTCAACAATCACTCTTCGCACCCATGATCTGGATGGATAGCAGCAAGTGAGCAAATACTTAGATTGCCCTCGTCAGCAAAATATTCTGCATATTACCTGCAAATGAATAAATATACATTGCTTGGGACCAAATGAGAAGCGCCACCATCCATTAACAAAAATCTCAAGCTCCCTCCAGTAAACAAAATATATGTAATCCCTATCATCTTGGCACTGAAAAATTCCAGAATGTGCTACTAATACATGCTTATTTAGATTCACTGTTAGATGACTGGATCTTTACCAGATGTCATATAAAGTAAGTGTTGAAAATATTTGTGTTCCCTGAGCACTGTTTTTCTCAGGCCGAGCTACACGGTGTTTTTTTTCCCGGAACTTTGCTGGCTTCTGTTACAGGGATATGAGCACATTTTTGCAAAGATGGGGCCGGATCTGAGCTATCAGCACGTAAAACACTGGCTGGACTTGTGTAAACCTCCAGAGACATGCTTGACTTTCTCCCCTAAAGAGATTTCGTGTCTCGCTCAATTTCACATATTTTCGAGCCGGCAATATATACCTCATTCGATTTGCCTGGGATTTCTATCGCTTGATCGTTGGGAACACTGACGGCTACCATAGCGAGTAGGTGTTTCCGTGTTTGGTAATGGAGATGCACAGAATGCAAAAGTCCCTTTCTACACCCGAGCTCAAATGAGCTCGGGATGAACAGTAACTCATTTTTTTTTAAATGTTCAAAAAAATCTGAACTATTTTATGGAAAACTTCGAAAAAATGTTATAAGAGCTTGCAAAATTTCATCACGAAATCACATTTGTGGAAATCATGGCAAAAATAAATAAATCAGTGCTCCAAAATGCTTTCGAAAGTATCATTTTCAGGATTTTGTTTTTTTGCCACGACTTCCACAAATGTGATTTCATGAAGAAACTTTGTAAGCTCTTAGAACATTTGTCAAAGTTTGCCATAAAAAATTTCAGACTTTTGATTTTTTTAAATATTATTCGATTTTACTTTGGGTGCAAAAACTTCACGTCCCAGGGAGGGAATGCTGCTTTCTTGAGGGCACTTTTGCTTTCCCAAATGGTGTCTACTATGGGCATATTTGGGTTTCCCTTTTTCATTTATAAAAGGTAAGGATATTTTGAAGCCTTTGAGAACCAGAAAAAGAAATGACTTGCAGATACTATAGTGGGCAGATTTAACCTATCGGCCGGGTGCCCGAGTGTCAATACAAACAGCTTGTAAATATCTCTCAAAACAAACATTACTAAAAAAAGCTCTCAAAATAAACAACTCTGTATAATATGGATATTTGATAGATAGTGTTGTAAAGCATATACATAGGTTCAAAATCCGGACTGGACAAAACTAGACTCCATTATATGTGGAGTTAGACGATTTAGCAAAATTTAACATGACTTCAAACTGGACAGAACTTAAACTCCATTATATATGACGGTAGATGGTTGCTTCAGCATCATTTCGAACGTTCAAGAATCGCTCCCAAACTTGGACATAAACCTCTTCTTTTCCCTTATCTGAAATAGAAGGGTAAAAATTATCAGAACAAAAATAAAAAATTAATCAAAATATTTCAGTTAGTTATCATCTGTATGTAATTATTTTGCACGACAACTTCATACAATAGTTGACAAATCTAATAGTAACCAAGAACAACTCTAAGCATAAAATGGGACATATTGCTCAAGAGAAGGCAAGAAGATATAGTGATATGATAACCAAGAACATGGACAATTGATACTTGATAGCCTCGTGTAAAGGGGTAAAGCACTTCAATAACACGGGAAAATAAGGTTCTCTCACCTGATTGCTATGCCCACACTTCTTCTTGCGGCAGTTGGTGGCCCTGAGGGGTAGGCGTGCATAGCACCTGCAACGCAATGACGAAAAACTTAGATATGTCACAAATTATGAGTACAAAAAGCAAAGTATATACAATCCTAACTAGAGTGTTAGATTGACTTTTTTTTCTTTCGAAAAGAGTGTACTAGACACATAAATATGTTAAGATAATAAAGCAACCACGCATATGTTAATTAATGCTGGATTGCTAAGATTTAACGAGTCTTAATCACTATATTCATGAGATCTTACATGTAGATCCGTAAAATTTTCTTTTAAATCTTTTTATTTCTTTTTATATGTTTGAGATCTAGCCACACCCTAATTAATGATCTACATATCAACCATCTAGTTAATTCCATTGTTCATAGAAATCAGCAACAAACCCATGCAAAACAAAACCGCTGGTGAGTTGGAATTACAATCTAGTAATAACTGCAAAAAAACAAGATGCTAAATTGAAGGTGAGAGGATCAACCTCTGTTTGGCTAGCTATTCAAATCTACACCTAATACATCAAGGACACATTGGTCACAACATACCTGCGGCAGACTAGTTTGTTCTCATTGTACTTCTGAGCAAGGATGCGGAGGTTGGGCTCGAGGTTCTTGGGGTATTGACCTCTGCTGCCGCCGCGGAGGCGCAGCACCAGGTGAAGCGTCGACTCCTTTTGGATGTTGTAGTCGGCCAGAGTGCGGCCATCCTCCAGCTGCTTCCCCGCGAAGATGAGGCGCTGCTGGTCCGGCGGGATACCTACAGCAGAACAGAAACTTCCACAATTAGTTCGTACATCCTACGGCGGGTTAACACACAGGAACCAACAAGCCGATCCAAAGCTATCTAGCGTCGGATAAGCTGTAAAGTTTTTATCTAGCTCAGAGAGATACTCCCTCTGTAATTTCTTACATCACACAGTTTTTAGCTATCCGCTCTGTTTCAGAGAGAGATTGTCCAACAAGACAACATGGGGATGCTTACCAAGACCATGTTAGTAGTGAGGGGCGCACGGTAAAATCAACAAAGAGAGACGGTGAGCAGGGGCTTTAAAGCAACCACACACTATGCAAGATCCGATGCAACGCTGCTGAAGACGTACGATCAGCCGGCGGCTAGAGGGAAGAGATGGTGTAGTGATTCGTTCACATATATGTAGTACCTTCCTTGTCCTGGATCTTGGCCTTGACGTTGTCGATGGTGTCCGAGGACTCCACCTCCAGCGTGATGGTCTTCCCGGTCAGCGTCTTCACAAAGATCTGCATCTTGCCGTGTCCTCGATGGCTCTCGTTCTCCTCTGGACGGGTTGTGCTTGCCTGCTTGGTGTTGGTTGGTATCGACCGCTGCGTGATGGACGTTCTTATATAGGCATGGGAGCCGAGGGAGGTGACGGGGCCGCTACGACAAGCCCCGGAACCGGAGGCGTGGCCGCCAAGAAGATCGCGACCCGGTCGAGGCAGCGCTTCTGGGCTTTCGGTCAGTCGCATGCGGTCCATTAATTTTTATTGTAGGTGAACGTTGTCCATATATAACTTCTTTTTTTGAGAAATCACGTTGTCCATATATAAATAAACCTAGCACGCTTGTTGAACCGGGACAAATGGCCCAGAGGGCCATATAGTGATTTTGGTCCTTCAGTTTTTTTTTGCCTTTGCCATTTTTCAAGGTTTTTGGGATTGATGAATCCATGCGAGTATGTGCAGAGCACCACATAAAATGGCAGGGATGATGCGGCTGTCTGCAGTAGTATCGATAGCGGTGAGGCGGACGTTAACGGGTCCGGGTATGATGTGGTGCCAGGGAGGGGTTGCAGTGACGGATCTAGGAATTAAAAGAAGATTGCACCCTAATGAAGAAGCCAATTGATTAGCGACAACACAAACACAAAATATAAATTTCACAATAGCAACAATATCTCAAAAATAAGGAAATTGCAAAATAGGAAAAAAATACAACACGACGATACACTCTGTCATAGCTTGAGAATGAGATATGACAACATCATCCTTCAATTGAAAAAAAGAACACCCCCCCCCACCCCCACAATAAATGTAACCAAGAAATCATTCAAGAGCTAAACCTCTTATCTCTACGCATATCAATAATGAAGTGTATAAGTTGATAAGGGATATGCGTCAAATCTTCCTCCATGAAATCCATATAGGATAAAGATGTGCAAACTTAATCAACTGTCATCTACAACTTACAATTCAAAGAATGCTCTAAGCCTACAATTCAAAGACAATTCATTTGTTATTTTTTTGCTAATAAATCAAGAAGAACCTTACTCCATAGTGTCATCTAGAGCTATTTCTCTCTGAATCGAATAGTGGCTACACATTCAGTTGGGAATTTCACAATGAATCGAATTAACAAATCAACTACTGTAGTTTCAAAATTGGATGGGGGTTCACCTTAGGTTTAGAGGTTGAGGTTATCAGAGCCAATTTTTGCACTGGTACCCGCACATCGATGACTGCGGCATGCGGCCACGCATTTATTCCCACCCTCCGTGGCCGCCAAGATCTCCTCCCCACCACCGACGGCGGGCACAACACCGGGGCCTTGCTCGTATCCTCCACCGAAACAATGGGGGGCTCCACCGCCGATGGCTCCCTCGCCTGGTCATGGCTCGCCATTGACAGAGGGTCATGCCGCCGCCTCATCCGTAGGAAGAAGAAATAGGGCCTCTCTCATTTTGCGTGTGCATGCAGGGCTGGCTGGTTTGCTGGCTTGCTTTCGGGCTAGTGAGCTACTCCTGAACCAAGCCTATTGGGCCTATAGGTTGGTGTTTCTATCATATAATATGTATATGCCTATATACTTTTTTTTGCAAAAACAATTGGGTGTACATATGTACACCCATGCCCCATGCTGGATCCGCCCCTGAAGGGGAGGGGCCATCAACGCTGGAGAAGGGGCATTTAGGGGGATGGTCAAGGTAGCAAAGCCAGCAGCGGGTGATGGGAGACGATGATGGTCAGTGCCAAAGGGCGAGTTGACGTGATAAGAGGAAGACGAATGCAACAAGGGAAGAGTGAGGAAGACAAAGGGGATGCGATGGAGGAATAATATGAAAACTGATCTTTCTCGAGGTAACTGACTAAAAAGATCACCACAAGAAAGTGTGACATATTACTTTGTTTTGCGAGGAGTGTGACATTATCTACGTGTTTAGTTTTGGTTTACACCCATTTAACAATCAACAGTGTGAATTAGGACTTCTTTGTTAAGAAGGGAATGATAGTCTTATGACCATTATGAAAACTCGTAATGTATGGCATCGTGTGTTTGGGCCTAAATATGTATGTACATTCCATATACCCATTCAACCATCTATTTATACACTTGCCTCAAATTTTTTTTTCTATTTATACACTTTTTATTTTTATTTTTTGCAGGGTGAAACTTGGGTTTTATTCCTCAGAATAGTGTTACAGTCTGCTAATACAAACTCCTTTACATTTCTGGGACATGGCGCAACCAACAGGCGGTGCTACCCCTGATCGACCAATATTAGCTAGAGTGTTAGCAACTCTATTTTGACTATGCTCTATCTTTAATGGAACAAAATTCCGAAGAGCCAAAAGCTTCTTGTTTTCCAGCGTTAATTGACCATAATCCTTTTATACACTTTTTGTTAACTACTCCCTCCATTCCTTAATATAAGACCTTTTAGCTATTTCAAAATATTGACTACATACATACTGAAATGAGTGAACATACATACTAAAATGTGTCTAGGTACATACGAATCAAGAAAAAACTAAAAGGTCTTATATTAGGGAACGAAGGGAGTACTCCTTAGTGCATTATTTATTTATCCCTTCTTAACAAAAAACTTAAAAACATGTTTAAGAATTAAGAAAAATATATTTTTAAGATAAATATTCATGGTGTATTTGAAAAAATCAACATGTATATGAACATATTAATCATGTCTTGAAAAATGTTCATCATATATTAGAATTACGTTTGCCGTGTATTTGAAAAATGTTTTATCATATATTTTAGAATTCTCACTGTGTATTTTCAAAAAATATCATGTGTATAAAAGAGAACAAAATAAAAATGGGAAGAACAACAAAAAAAGTTAAAAAACTGAAAAATTGAAGAGAAGAAAAAAAAATCCAACCATAAACCAAAAGAACTGAACAAAAACCGAAGAACCTGACCTAAATCAGGAAAAACAGAAAAGTAATAAGGAAACCAAACAGTAGAACAGCCTAGAAAACTGGAAAAGGGGCCTACCCAAAAGATGAGCGCCTCGGTGTTTGCCCACCTGTTTTACGCTAGCTGCGAGTCAGATAACACGCAACACAGTATGTCAGAGCGTGGATCCAAAAAAAAAAAAACTATGTCAGAGTGTGAGGTACACCTATATTGTCGCGGGAAGCTCGTTTATTATTTTCTGGAGTACAAATTATGTCTGGATTAAAATTTCATTGAGACCTATCAATCTGGAATCTATTTTCAAATATCAATGAGAGGACACAACGGCGAAAATGGTTTGTAATTTGGGCATCAGATTGATAAGATATATCGGTTTTCACTTTAGATCTTGCGAAAAAACATGCTACAAGGGCTTCCCATCTTCTTGTGGGGGAATTTTTTTTCCACCAAACTGTCTGGCGACAACATAGCTAGCATGAACAACAGACACACAAACCAACTCAGCTTATCGCTGGTTGTTTCTAAACAAATGGCAAATTGCTTTCAACCTTTTTCAATTGCATATAAAAAGTTTTTTTTTCTTATCTTCTTCTTGAATTCTCTAGTGTGTAATTGCTTAACGACAAATTTAATTGGTGAATCACTGAACTTTCGCTACAGATACGAACGACTCGCGTACCATTCGACAGAGACCGGTCACTTCCCCGTCCGCCCGCGTTCCCCTCCAATTTTCTTTTCCCTCCGCACACACCCACGTTCTAATCGCTGAACCGGATTTTCCGCACCCTGGCGAGAGTCACGGTCCGGTTCGCTTGGCAAGAGTCACGGCCCAGTTCACTCGGTGGCTTACAGGACACAACCTCGTTCCATCTGAAGTCAGCACACTGACCATCTCGCATTTGTTTTGTTGTTGCACGGTTGAAAGAAAATCTAGATAATATATCACATGTCTCATACTAGTATAGAAACCTTTTCATCTGCTCTAATGATAGAACCGGATGAGCCAACATTGTGCTCGTGTTCTACGTTTTCATTCTAGTTCAATGAGAAGAACAACCTACTATTTTCACCATTGACCATTCATTTGTACTCCTTTTTAGTATGCTTGTTATATAAACATCGTGTTATTTGACATGATAGCTTACATGGCAAACATCGTGATATTTTTTGTTTCTAGAGAGAAAAGTTGTTGAAATATATCCCTAGTTGTATCCCTGATAATTTAGGTACAAACATCATGGTAGTTTTGAATCAGAGAATTTTTTTTTGAACACAGTACAAACGCAGACGCTCATACATACACGCATACACTCATCCCTATGAACACACACATGCACACCCTACCCCTATGAGCACCTTCGAGAGACTGAGTCGGCATATCATCTTGAGATTTACGAAGTCACCGCAGGCGCCACGTCGTCGACGGGAACGTCTCCTCCCACTGAAAGCGCATCGCTGAAAATCCTGAAATAAATCCAGGATTAATGCGAGCACCAGGACTTGAACCCTGGTGGGCTGAGGATACCACTGTCCCTCTAACCATCCAACAACAGCTTGGTTCGCAAAGAAAAACATTATTGTAATATATTCGGGTAACTTTTGCGTAAATAGTATGGTAATGTACATACAACAGAGCTGCTAACTCTTGTACAAATGTCGCGGTAACTTTTGACCCGGGGAAAAAGTTTTAAAAGACGTACCCCTTGATAACTTCTGTGTAAATAGCTTGATAATATACGCACAACAGAGCTGATAACTCACGTACAAATGTCACGATAGCTTTAGACCCGAGGAAAAATTGTTGAAAAACATACCCGATAACTTCTGTGCAAGTAAAATGGCAATATACGCATAATAAAGTTGATAACTCATGTACAAAGTCCATGGTAACTTTTTGCCCGGTGAAAAATAATTGTTGAATACAAATCGTAACTTTTGTATAAAAAGCATGGTAATGTACACACTGCAGACTAGATAGCTTATGCATAAACAACGTGATAACTTTGACCCGTGGAAAAATATTGTTAAAAATGTACCTTGAGTAACTTATGTGCAAAATGGCATGGTAATATACACACGCTGACTTGATAACTTAGGTACAAACACCACAATAACTTTTACATGGGAAAAAAAGTTGTTGAAGACGCACCCATGATATGAGAGGGCACCCCCTGCACGCATGGGCATATGCACCCACTTTAAAAAAAAAGCATTTTAAGCATGTTTTAAAATGTCAAAAATTCAAAAGAAAATATAACGCATAGATGTTCACAAACGTGTGTGCGCGGCATAAATTTTTGTGAAAAAAAAATATTTTTGTTTTGTCTCCGCAAAAAGACAAATTTCAGTGCTTCTAAATAGTGTTTCACGACATAATTTTTTTGTCTTTTTGCATGGGCCACAAAAAGTTATTTTTTTTCGTGAACTTTATGCACACACGTAAGACGTACCCGTGCAACCTTTTTCAGATATTTTTAGCATTTAGAAATGTGTTTTCCTAAACGGGTTCATATGTACCCGGGTTCATTCATGCACTTCCCCTGTGATATCTTCTATATAAATAGTATGGTAATATATACACCACATACATGGTAATTTAGGTACAAATCTCGTCTAACTTTGACCTCGTGGAAAAAAAATTTGTTGAAAACATACCCCGAATAATTTTTGTGTAAATAGCATGATAATATACAAATCATAGGAGTCGGCCAGGGTGCCGTGGTCACGGCAGGACAAGGAGGCAAGGCTGCGGAGGAACCACGAAGTACTCCAGCGATGCAAGGCTGGCCGATGGTTGCCGTTGAGATGGCCAGTGGTGTGAGGCACGAGGAGGAGCAGGGCACATGCGCTGTGTGTGCGGGCTTCGTGTGTATGTGGCGGCGGATGAACAGTGCAAGGGAGAGACGAGCACGAAGAGAACGCTAGGGTTATAGGTTTTGGGGCGCCCCTATTTCTCGCATTCAGCGAGAGGGGAGCGACCCCTCGCTGAAGGGAACGCCAGCTGGGCCGGCACACTCACGCGGAAACACCTGCCTGATTTTAGTTTCATTCTTTTCATATTTTTTGTTTTCATTTTTTTGCTTTATTTTCTATTTTTGTTTATACTTTAAAATTATCCAAATATATATTACAAAAGCACTATTCAGAAAATATTTGAAAAGTGTTGAACATGTATCTGGAAAAATGTTGAACAAGTATTTGTAAAAATGTTTACCATGTATATAAAAATGTTGAATATTTATATGAAAAATGTTGAAATAGGTATTTAAAAAAATATTGAACAAGTGTTTGAAAAAATTGTTGAACAAGTATTTAAAAAATGTCGATCATGCATATAAAAATGTTAACCAGGTATTTGAAAAATGTTGAAAAGGTATTTATAAAATGTTGAAAAGGTATTTGAAAAAATGTTGAACAAGTATTTGAAAACAATGTTGAACAAATATTTGAAAAAAATGTTGATCATGTATATAAAAAATGTTTAACAAGTATTGAAAAATGTTGAACAAGTATTTGAAAAATGTTGAACAAGTATATAAGAAAATGTAGAATGAAAAAAAGAAAAACCAGAAAAGAATAGGTATATGAAAAATGTTGAAATAGGTACTAAAAATATTGAACAAAATATATGAAAAATGTTGAAATAGGTATTAATAAAAGAAAAAACTAGAATAGGTATATGAAAGTGTTGAAATAGGTATTAAAAAATGTTGAACAAGCACATGAAAAATATTGAACAAGTATTTAAAAATAATGAAAAGTATTAAAAATGTTGAATAACTATTAAAATGTTGAACAGGTATTCGAAAAATGTTGAAATAGCGTTGGGACAATGTTTATCGTGTATACAAAAAATGTTGATCACTTGTTACGAAAAATGTTTTTGACATGTACGAAAATGTAGAGTGAAAACGAAAACAAACATAAGAAAACACAAAAGAAAAAAGAAAAAAGGGAGAAGAAAAGAGAAATCCAAACAAAAAATGGAGAAGAAAAAGGAATACCAAACAAAAAATAGAATAATGCAAAAAATAACATAATAATCAAATAAAAACGAAATGAAAAAATGAGTGAAAAACGGAGAAGAAACAAAATAAAAGAAAAAAAATCCCGAAGAAAACGGCTCGAATAGCATCAAGTACTACGTGCCCTAGTTCTTCTCATGAAAGGGACTTTGGTGGATTGGTTGGCGCGGCATGTGTTTTCCCCGTACGGGCAGGTTCGATCCCGTGGATTGGTGTGCGCGTGAATATTCGCCGCGTAGGTTTTGGGGATTTGGAGTGGGTGCGACTGGGCCTTGACAGGCCGTATGGGCTGTGCACTACTGCCCTCTCTCCCTTTCCTTTAATTTCTTTCTCTTTATCTCTTTGGGAAATAATGAGAATTTTGAAGAAAAGAAAGAGAGGGTTAGGGAAAGAAATTGAGCATGGGGGTTATTTTCCTGGACTCACAAAAATATGTTTGGTCCAAGAAAGTAGAAATGAGCATGATAGAAAGGTTTATACTCAAACTCATTTGAATTTAATCCAAATGAGTTTGAACTAGGACTAGGTTTAGAAGTGTCCAAAAATGTTAAGAATTTTGGAGGAGCCTCGATAAATAAATAGGAAAAGAATTTTGAGGAAAGTTTGGAGAACAAACTAGAAGAGGCATGGGATTTATTTTACAAGTGTGTTAAGGTTGATTCCTGAAAGAATGGAATATTTATTTTAGCTCCCTAAAATATTGAGAGGATATGTCCTACAGAGAAATCATCACGTGAATTCCCTCAATTTAAATGGATCAGATGTCCATACAATTTATTTATTTGATTTTTAGTTGGGTTGCAAAATTTAATGGCATGATGACATGATGCAATGCAAAAATTGCAAAGAATCGGTCTCGGGCTGTTACAAACCAGCGTTAAATGACAAGCTCACCGATTCAGGTTCTATGTCGTTCACATTCTTTTTCTTTCTAAAATGTGCTTATATAATTTTTAAAAGTGCAGGTGCATTTAAGAAAATGGTTGTGTAATTTAAAATGTGTTCATGCCTTTTGAAAAATGCCTGTATAGTTTTATGTATTAAAATAATGTTTATGGATTTTAAAAAAACATCTTGTTTTAAAATGTTAAATATTCTTTGTAATTTAGAAAAGGTCATGTGATTCAAAACAATATTCATGTTTTTTAAAAAGAATTTTCATGCATTTTGAAGAAAATACAATTTAAAAGAGAGATGGAGTGATGGTGTATGGAATAGGTGTATGATGTAGCTCGCGTAGGCTGCCCCTCATGTCAAGCTCAACTAGATTAGTTATAAATTTTCGGCGGTGCGGTTCAATGATATTTGTCGTGCGGTGGGCAATGCCTTGGATTAAGATTAGATGGGCACTCTGATCAGGTGAGGGCGAAAATAAGGATAAACGTCCACACAAGTGGAGCGCCAAACATGGGGGTTGAGCCTGCAACCCAGAGACATGTTTGCTAGTATATGATCATAATCCTAGTGGATCATTGATTTAGCCTAGGTAAAAAGGTGGGGTGTGAGTGTGACAGCAAGCAAGTCCGTAATAAGAACGCACTCAAAATAAACAACTCAGTATAAATCAGGATATTTGATAGATAATATATTCCAAAGCATACATAGGTTCAAAACCCAACAGGACTATCAACTGGACAAATCTTAGACTCCACTATATGACGACGCTAGACGATTCAGCAAAATCCAACATGACTTCAAACTAGGGACAGAACTTAAACTCCAATATATATGGCGCTAGACGGTTGATTCAGCATATTTCCAACGTTTAGGAAGCGTTGGCAAACTTGGACATAAACCTCTTCTTTTCCCTTAGCTGAAAGAGAAGGCAAGAAAAATTATTACTAGAACAAAAGTAATTCAGTTTAATTATATGTAATTATTTTGCACGACAACATTATACAAAGCTGACAATAGTAACCAGGAATAACTCTAAGCATGCAGTGGTGACATATTGCTCAAAAGATTAAGGCCGAACAAGATATTTAGTGATATGAAAACCACGAAAAGCTGAACAGGACAGATGTTAGCCTCTGTGTAAAGGAGTAAAGCAGGAAATAAGGTTCTCTACCTGATTGTTATGGCCACACTTCTTCTTACGGCAGTTGGTGGCCCTGGCGGGTAGGCGTGCATAGCACCTGCAAATTAATCAGTGACTTCAATTTAAGCATTGGTGTCAACTCTGTCAAAGCTTTTACAGTTTCGAGGGAGTACTATGCACATCTTAATTAATCATGTGCATATCAAACATCTAGTTAATTCCAATATATAACTGCAAAGCAAAGAAAGGAGATGATAAATTGAAGGTGAGATCGATCAAGCTCTGTTTGGCAATTCAAATCTACGTCTCAGGAAGATGTAATGAAAGCATGCTAGTTGCCTCGATTAAACAACAACACACAACACATATCTACACACGCATAATCTCCGAGCTCACAATTCCAGCGCTGCAACTGCAACCATAGGCACCGAGAAAAGGTTCGTTACTGGGATCAAGTGCATACCTGCGGCAGACTAGTTTGTTCTCATTGTACTTTTGAGCAAGGATGCGGAGGTTGGGCTCAAGATTCTTGGGGTATCCACCTCTGCTGCCGCCGCGGAGGCGCAGCACCAGGTGAAGCGTCGACTCCTTTTGGATGTTGTAGTCGGCCAGAGTGCGGCCATCCTCCAGCTGCTTCCCCGCGAAGATGAGGCGCTGCTGGTCCGGCGGGATACCTACGGTTAGGACAGGCAAAAGAAAAAAAAACAGTTAGTTCCTCGCTCGTGAAGTGTTCAGTTTGATGAAGGATCATGAAAGTAAACTGAACAACGTGTTAATTGATCACTACTCCCGGGACGGGAGTACTAAACAGGGGTTCTACCGCAAGGTCGACGCACAAGAAACAGCCGGTCCAAAACTATCTGACCTCGGATAAGCAGAAAAGTTTTGATCTGCTCTATTTCAGATCGAGATTGTCAATCTAAGACAGCATGGAGGGTGCTTGCTATGAACAAAATTCGACGGACTTAGTTGGTACTGATGTGCGCATGGTAAAATAATCAAACAAGAGAAGCAAAAGGCAAGCCTCTATAAAGACCGGATTAGTATTGAGGTTGAAGATGATCGATCGGCCAGCACGGGGACTGAACATGTATACCTTCCTTGTCCTGGATCTTTTGCTTGACGTTGTCGATCGAGTCCGAAGGCTCCACGTCCAGCGTGATCGTCTTGCCGGTCAAGGTCTTCACGAAGATCTGCATCTTGCCGTCTCCTCGATGGCTCTCGTTCTCCTCTGGACGGGTTGTGCTTGGTGTTGGTATCGATTGCTGCATGCGTGATGTCCTTATATAGGCAGGAAGCCGAGGGAGGCAACGGGGTCGCTACGGAAAGCCCCAGAACCCTAGTTTGCAAAAGTAGAAACGGGAGGCGTGGCCGCCAAGAAGATCGCGACTCGGTCGGGGCAGCGGTTCCTGGGCTTCTGGACGGCTGCATACTGTCCATATAACTAAATCTGGCACAGTTGTTGAACCGGTCCATTCAGAACAAATGGCCCACAAGGCCATTTAGTGATTTTTTTAGTCTCGCAATTAATAAATTCTCAAAAAAAAAGTCTTGCAATTTCTTTTCACATTTGCTATTCTTTCGATTTTCAGGCAACAATCGATTCCGTGCGAGGTGCAAAGCACCACGCAGAACGACAGGGACGATGGGGTTGATCGCAACATCACCGCCACAGTGAGGTGGAGCTTAATGTGTGCGGGTATGATGCGGTGCTAGGAAGGGGGGAGGGGGCTTTGGAGAAGGGGCATTTAGAGGGATGGACGAGGCGGCACACATGACAGGTGGCAAGGCAGTGAAGCCAACAGCGGGTCATGGGGGACGACCATGCTGGTGCCTAAGGGCGGGTCGATGGCGGTGAGAGGAAGACGAAGGTGGCAGGGGAAGAGGGAGGAAGGCGAAGACGCAGGAGATGAATCAACTGAAACCTGAACTTTCTTCAGGCAACTGATTAATAGACACTAATTTCTTACAACCAAAAAGAACTACGGCAAAAAAAAGTTGACAAATTGCATATGTGTTTAGTTTTGGTTTACCGTATTTAACAATCAACCATGTGAATTAGAACTTCTTTGTCAAGAAAGGCATGATAGCCTTGTGAACATTATGGAAACTCACACTGTATGGCATCGTGTGCCTAAGTATGTAAGTACGTTCCATATACCCATTCAATCTTATATTTATACACATTTTATTACCTTGTACATTATTTATTTATCCTAGTACATTATTTATTAATCCCATCATTTTTTTGGTAATAACATTTTTAAGTATTAACAAATAAATATATATTTTCTGTAAAAATGTTCATTATGTATTTGAAAAATGGTCACCATGTATATGAAAAAAATTAGTGTGTATGCTGAAAAATGCTTGTCATATAATAGAGATATGTTCGCCATGTATTTGGAAAATGCTCATTGTATTTTTTTTATTGTTCATGTCTACAAAAATAGAACAAAATTAAAATAAGAAGAGTAAAAAAAGGAAAAACCAAAAAAGAAATTAATCCAACCATAAACACGAAAAAATAACAAAAAACAAAGAACATGCCGTAAATCGGGAAAAATATAAGAGTAATAAAAAGAAACCAAATCGTAAAAAACCAGCCTAGAAAAATGGTAAAGGGGTCTACCCAAAAGATGCTCAATTGACAAGATAATTTTTTTTAATTTGGATCTTGTGAAAAAAAGCAGTACGACGACTCCCCTCTTGTTGCGGCGAGAAAAAAACCCAGCAAAATTTTCATGTGATGACAAGTTGCGCTAGCTACCAGGGGGGCTTGGTGATAACCTTTGAAAGCGGAGCCCTTGAACTAGTTATTTTTGGCTAAACTAATGTATATTATAGTTAATTTAAAAATAAAATAAGTACAAGTATTCGTTTGTTATAAAAAAACCTTGCACATATCAAAGATTAATATTCATGTACTTCTAAAAATGTTTATTTTAAGTTGTGTTCACATATTTTGAAATGGATTTCATGTACTGTGTTTTTTTACTTCGCATATAAGATTTATCTGAAGTCAAACTTCATAAAGATTGACCATGTTTGTGGGAAAAAAATATTCTTCATGTATTTTTCAAAAAATGTGTAATTTTAAAAATATGTCCACATCTCTAAAACATATTCTTGTAACTTTTAGAAGTGTTCACAAAAAATGTTCAAATAATTGAAAAAATATTCAACTATATTTTTCCCAGAAAAGTGTTTATCTAGTTTTTTAAAGTGTTTACATGTTTAAGAAATGTTTGCTTATTAATCAAAAGTATTTATATTTAGTTTTTTAAAAGGAATATGTGAAAATAAAAATAAATATATAAATGAAAGATAAACAATAAATTAAAAGAAATGGAAGATAAAAAAAAAGAAAACAACAAAACCGACATGAAAGGAAACGCAAATGGGCCTCGGCTATGTAGCGCAAGCGTGAGGAATTTGATGACATATAGCAGGTGAATAATGAGTTTATCTATTAAAAAAAGGTGAATAATGAGTACCAGAAGCTTCAGCACCTACAGAAATCCATCTCCCTATACTACGATGATGGACCTCTGAATCAGGTGCCACAATCTAGGTAGTCTTGCTTGCCACATTTACGTTCAGGTTCAGGTGTCCATGCTTTGTAATATGTCTTGTAACTGTATAGTTTCCGAATTCTGCAACAATGAACAGATCCCGAGTATATGGCCCCTTCCCTTCCCGGGGATGAAATGTACCCGGTGACGACAGAGTTGTGGTGGAAATTTCATCTATAAATCTACGGCATGATCTGATTGACACGGGCTGGCAGTATGTATGGGGCAACAAGCATGAATTCAGTGAAGGTGACAAGGTAATCTGATTTCACTACTGCAACTCTGTTTGGCACGCACATGCAGACGGCATTTGGTTTCCTAACAAAATGGGCACCAGATAGAGATGTGCAGCAGCAAGTGCAGAGTTGCAAACATTAATTTGGACAACGAAAGTTTGCATTTCCATGTAATTAATTAGCAGGAAATGCTGGCCTGAGAAACTAGATTCAACCATAGTATATGCGAGAAATATAGGAAGCAAGAGTACTACTTGACTTCATCATCATTCAAGCTAGCTAGTATAGACCTCAAATACTTGATTTCATCATTCATGGACGAGCGTATTGCAGTACTACGACTGAAACTAGTAATACAAGAGCTACTAGGTAGAATCATTTATGTTTCTAGATCCCAGAAGCAACATTTTAACTAGGATGAAACTTCATATCCAAGAAAGACTCAGAACCAAACTCTGAAATCCCAGTTAATCCAGCTATGGCATGTCACTCTGGTCATGTTTCCAATGCTTCAGTGGAAG
Source organism: Aegilops bicornis (assembly GCA_021605145.1). Taxonomy (NCBI): domain Eukaryota; kingdom Viridiplantae; phylum Streptophyta; class Magnoliopsida; order Poales; family Poaceae; genus Aegilops; species Aegilops bicornis. The sequence continues at coordinate 2,166,545 of JAHIAL010000023.1, read as the reverse complement.
CGCAGCTTCTCCTTGGGCCTGATGTCATTGCTGTGGCCGCACTTCTTCTTGCGGCAGTTTGTAGACCTGAGGGGCAGGCGTGCATAGCACCTGCAACGCAAAATCATGGACAAGTTAGGATGTACGTACTCTTGTGAATGACTATAGCTAGTACTTGTGGCAAATAGAGTAAGGCATCAACTAATACTCCATCCAAATGGAGTACTTGATTAAAAGTATGCTAATAAGCTACTTTCCTGGATCCAAACCACACAGAGATATGATCTACATATATATGCATTCGATCCCCATCCAAGAGACGAAAAGAACAAACATCCCAATTCACAATTAAGCTTCTATCATGCATAGACATCCAGATACAAACATGTAAATAACAAGAGCATATCAATGTATAGTGATTAGTGAAAGAAATAGTCCATCTAGACCTCAACTAGTGCTTGCTAAAAAGTAGGCTAATAAGCTATTATCTGGATCCAACCACACACAAAGATATGATCCCCATTGAACAGAGCACAACAGAAACATGGCAATTGACAAGCTCATGACATCCAGACAAAAACATGCATGTAACAGCGGCATATCGATGGATAGTGAAAGAAATAGTCCAAAGGTGTACATACTTGCGACACACAAGCTTGTGCTGCCTGTACTTGAGCGCAAGCGCGAGCAGGTTAGGCTCCAAGTAGGGGTAGCACGAGCCCCTGTCACCGCCGGCGAGGCGCAGCACGAGGTGAAGCGTGGACTCCTTGTGGATTTTGTAGTCGGCCAGGGTGCGCTGGCCATCGTCAAGCTGCTTCCCCGCGAAGATGAGGCGCTGCTGGTCCGGCTGGATACCTGCGATTATTGAAACCAACACAGCGTCCACAGTTAGTTTGGCACCACAAGACGCTCGCAGTTTGGTGGAGGAGATGATGGAATCAACCAAACTGTACGCTGTGAAAAAGAGGATCTGCTCAGATCCAGGCCGATGGTATAGAAAAGGGGAGTAATTTGTCCAACCGCGAGGTCAATTGATGCGGAGCATCCACGTTCATCCCCATGTACACTCCCACTACTCTCCAAGCCCCAAGTGGACATATGACGAGACCTCGAACAATCGCCATGGGACACAAGGTGAACTCGCTCCTCTCCGAACCTTCACTTCCCACATGTGAGACATGGTTACTACCTCAAATATATGTGCTATGCATGACCAGGAACAAGGAGGAAGACCATGGACAAGACGGCGAGGACACCAAGTACAAGGACCAAGAGAAGAAGCTGCCCGAAGCTACAGCGGCCGGACGTCCGACCAGGACCGGACGTCCGACCAGGACCGGACGTCCGACGACTCCCAGGCTCCGGACGACCGGCCCCCTCCGGACGACCGTGCCAGCGACCACCGAACCAAATCTGCGGACATCCGAAGAACACCGGACGTCCGGGACCCCGCGAGCCTCCGGACGACCGACCCCCTCCGGACGTCCGACCGAAGCGCACCCGAGCCGAATCTACGGAAGTCCGAAGAGCACCGGACGTCCGGACCTTCCCGAGCCTCCGGACGACCGGAACCCTCCGGACGTCTGACGCCTGGCTCACAAGATGTTGTTTTGGACCGAGTCCATGTATCCCCCACTTACCCCTTTGTGGCCCATGACTATATATACTTCTCCACCTCCTCATAGTTAGGGTTAGCGTTGATTCAGCTCAAGTTAGAGATAGAGCTTCGCTCATCCATATCGGATCTCCTCCTCGTGAGAGACCGCGTCCTCTTCGGAGAAGATCCACCATGGATTCAAGACCCCTTTATGGGAAGATCCCTTGTGGATTCAAGACCTCCTCTCGGAGATGAGCTACCGCCACTTGTATCGTCCGTTGTTGACTTTGGATCATGTATTTCCCTTTGTGTTCATCGTTCTAGCACATGTGTGATCGATTACTTGTTGGTTTGAGTGATTCTCTTGTGTTCTCCCGTGATTTCCCTCGTGTTCTTCCGCACGTTCTTTGTGTTCCTCGTAGGGATCCTCTCCAAACGTGAAAGATCGGCCCCATAGGGTTCCGCCCTACATCATCTTGGTATCATGAGCCACGTTGATCACGTTTTTGGAGCCCCTACCCTTTGTTTTCTAGCTTGATTTTGTTGTGTTCTTCCCCAATTTCGAAAATCCCCACAAAAAATAGCCCCAAATTTTTTTGTGATTTGTTAGTTTGATGATGTTTTGTTGATTTTGATCCATGGATTTGCTTGGTTTCGAGTGGATCTAGCATTTCCCCAAGTTTCCCATCTTTCATCCACGAAATCTCTTCAATTTTGACCCCAAAATCCCAAAATTCCGCTCAAAATCGCGTCCCGAAACTCGCATCTCGCGTTGACCCCGACCCACCGGACGACCGACGTTTTACGGACGTCTGGAGCCCTAGGAACGACCGGACGTCCGACCTTTTCCGGACGACCGGAACACCTAACCCGAATCGAATTTACGGATTTCCGACCTTTCCGGACGTCCGACGCCCCGGACATCCGACCTTTTCCGGACGTCCGTAACCTGTAGTTTCAGACTTCGGCTGATTTTTGTTTTGTCCATAACTAATTCATCCGAACTCCGATTTTGACGTTCTTTAGCTCGTTTTGAAGCTATTGAAATCCCCTATCCCTCAAAAATACCACCATCACCATTTGACTTCATCAAAGTTTTGAAAATTTGGCAAGTTTGCCTAGGCCCTCCACCATATCATGCGCATAGCCACCACCGACTTCCGCAACCAAACCCATTTTGTTCACCATAGCATTAGTGGTTGCTTGAGTAGTGATTCGAGTCTCCTAAGGTGTTTCGGCTACTTAGGGACGATTGCTTCTTCTTCAACCACCACCATCACTTCCGCATTGGCTTACCCACCATACACTTCCACGCCAACTTAACCCAATTTTGTTTGAGTTTTTTTCGAGTTGTGGCTTGTGTCCCCTAAGGTGTTTCGGCTACTTAGGGACGGCAACTTCAACTTCGACACATGTATAGCCCATCATTCCACTTCCACATCGCCAAGTGCAAACCACCACCGCTTTTCCGCTACCACCATTTGACATTTGTCATTTGAGACTTTGAGTTCGTTGTTTTCTGCTTTCCTAAGGTGTTTCGCTACTTAGGGACGAGTCTCCATCATCTTGGTATCTACATCAAGAACACCGCCACTCATCATCGCAGCGACGGTAACCTCGACGACACCATTGTATATTCCCCTTGCAATTGCATTGTTAACCCCTAGCCCATTTTGCGTCACTTGCCTATAGAGACTAGCCATTTGAGTATTGCCGGGCCACACTACTTGTGCACATTAGTGATCATCGATACACCTTCCATTGCATACATACCATATCATATTGGTATCATATCATCTCGTGTGCGTCAAGTTTGTTCCCCGTGACATACACAATTGCTATCTTGGTTTGTGCATTGTGCAAAAGTGGCCATACATAAAAAAAAAGAAATAAAGCTTTTAAGCAAAAGAGAAAGAGCAAAGAAGCTTGTAAGCAAGTGGTATAGCATCATACCACATTGCATATAAGATTGTCATATCCGATCATCTTGGATCATCTTGAGAAACACCGGGAACCATACATACATAGCATACTTGGGATAGAAAGTTTGTCCATTTTGCATCTTATAGGTTGTGCACAAGTGTGGTATCCGCCTATTGAGCAATCGTGCTAGCGTCTCTCTTGAGTTGTGCAACACGAAGCGCTTTTGGTGGATTCCATATTTTGAGCTCATTCCTTGGTTGCACGGCCCCATTTATCTATCCGTGTGTGTTTCCGCAGCCTTTCATTGCTATTGGTCTACTTGTTCCTCTTGCGAATTTGTGAATCTCTTTCAACATTATTGACTCTTGCTAACATTTTGCATCAAATTTTTGTGCCACTATCCTCACCAAGCTCTACCATAAGCCTTATTTGTGTAGGTGTGAGAAACCGACAAGAATTGGTACCAATTGTGCTATTTCCTTGTTACATCATTGTGTGATCATTGATCCATTTTCAACATCGGTCAAGGTACATTTGGTCTAGTTCTTCTCTTTCTCCCACTCATATTTGCTCGAAGTTTTGTGATGGATAGGCAAGGCATTTCCTCTCCGTTCTTCGACAACAACGACGGCGTGAACAACTACATCACCAAAGCGCCTATCTTCGATCTACAATGACAAGTGCAAGGCGACAATCAAGATTGCGAGAGCGACCGAGAACATCTCCATCGACATTCGTCCACTCCAAGCAAGGAGAAGGGACTACATCGACAAGAAGCTTGCCGCACATAAAGAGGAGCAAGATGCAAGGATGGAGGAGATTCGGGCCTTGCTCAAGTCTACTTCCCCTTCATCATCTTCAAGGCGGCGACATTCAAGCCACAAGTCTTCGGAGCGCGAAAAAGATGCAAGTGCAAATCGTGCTCGTCCACACTTACATGGCGACCACCATCACGTTCGTGATCCGCATCGTCATGAAGGGCAAGTCACCTCCAAGCATCATGTGCACGATGACGACGAACGCCTACGAGCTCAAGCACGGCAACGACATCATCATCATGAAGATGCTCCACAAGCGCAAGTGCACAAGTCCCAACAAGCCCTACTTCACGCCAAGTCGACGCTTCATGAGCACAAAAGAAGACCGCGAGACGACCACCACCAAGACGGTGCTACGACTCTAACAACCACTTCGGCATCTTCGCCAAGTGCTATCAAGGCATCTTCGCCTTTGGACGTACGGCATCTTCGCCTACTTCCCACGAGTACGCCTACTACGACTTCATCAAGTCCAAGGCGACCACCTACGAGCGAGGGAGACACTTCCATCTTCGGAAGCCCCTCAAGGAAGATGGCCGAGCATGGGAAACTCCCTTCGGTCATGGAGACGAGCTACGAGGTGCCACATCATATGGGCCTCCAACAACAAGACGGCGACAAGAAGGTCGAGCAAGGGGCATCCCCTTCGACTACGGCGACGAGCGCGAACCTCTTCAACAACATGAAGACGGCGCCCACATTGGACTCATACTCCGAGTCAAGCTACGCGACCGCGCATGGAGACATTTGCACCTACATCTCTCCGACACCCACATATGTCGAGATGCCCCATTTGTCATGTGAGGAGAGCCACCACCACATGAGTGACATGAGTGACTCCACCATATGTGACATTGAGAGCGTTTCCTATGAGAGGATGAGTGTGACCACCACTAGCCCCACACATGAGAGCATGCCACACATCCTATGTGAGGTTGAGCGCCATTTGAGTGACTCCACCAACCATATGAGTGAGAGCATCCATGAGAGAGTGAGTGAGCCACAACATTTAGTGAGTGAGGTAGTTGACACGGCATGTGAGGCCACTTTGATTTCTAATGACTTAACCTCTACTCCTAGTGTGTTTTCTTCTTTGGTGCTAGGTCTCCTACATGACGACATGCCTATCCTCGACGAGTCCATCCTTCCAAAGGGAAAAACGATGGCCATGGTGGACGATGATGCACCCCCACATGGTTCCATCAAGATGAAGATGACAACGAGACGATCTTCAACACCTCACCTACAACACATGAGCGACGCTCCAACGGTAACATAGGTGATGGTGCTTCTCTTGTCCCACTAGTGGACTCTTTTGACTTCGATTGCTACCATGATGTTGACACACCTATTACCATGCTTCATGCTAGTGAAACTTCTTCATGCCTTGACTTACCTATTTATGATGAATATGATGATGAGCATGTTGAGTTGCCTAGTTGTGATGCTATGTTCCATAGGATATCATGTGAAAATTCTATTGGTCACTTCATGTTTGACAATCCTTTGAACTTGTCATATGCTATGAGTGAGATCTCCCATATTGCATCATTTCAATCTCAACATAGTAACTATGCATGCCCCATTAAGATCAATCCTATTTGCACTTATGGCATAGATGACAAGATGATGGTCATTGGCTTTTGCTTCTCTTGTGATGATATTGCCATGCTCCCTTTACATGATTTGCGCAATTCATCTACTATGCCATGCCATGATCACATTGTTCCAAATATGCTTTGTTTTGGATGTTGTCAATATTCTCCATGTGATGTTGCTACTCATGCTCATGACGAGACCCCCATAGTTTCCTCATACATATTCGGAGATTTTGATTCATCTCATACTTGGCACGATTCCCATAATTGCGTGCACCATATGCATTCCATGAATAACAATGCTCTAGATATTTCTCATGATGCATTACACAATTTGAGTCTCCATTATGCCATGCATAACAACAAACCTATCATGATGGATGACATGTTTTTATATCACGCATCTCATTTATTTGAGCATTGGATATTTTGTGCTAACCGACACATGCCCGCATGCGTCATGATGGATGATGTGTACATATACCATGCACACACAATTTTTCCTTTGTCTTTGTTTTGTGTAGGTACTCATGTATACTCGTCAACTTCTCAATCCCAAGAGTTGATGAAACGAGCTCTTGAGAGCAATGATGACTTGGGATCCCGTGGACTTTCATTCCCACCATTCCTTTTGGCGCAAGGACTACGCTGCATCTCTTCTACTTGGCTCTCACACGGCTATGGGCTATTTACCACTTGCCACCTTATGCTCATTTTACCGTGTTCACTTTGCATGTTATGCTTGCTTCTATGCCTTTGCCATGCACTTGTGACCCTTGCTTGAATCTACCCATGATTCACCATTATGCTACTCCTATGTGTATTTTCATGCTTGGTGGAGATCCTAGTAGCTATTGTCATGATTTCTTTGTGCCCCATGCTATTGATGCTTGTTGTGTTGGGAGAGTCATGATGACCCATTGCTATTTACATATGGCTCCTCACCAATACATTCATGCTATTGTCCTCATATCTTGCTTTCATGTTTGTGCTATGTCATGTGATTTACTCATGCCCACTATTTGCACACATGACATGCTTGCCATGATTCCTTCTAGTATGTTGCATCTTCGCACTACTAGCTTGCTTGACTTGATCGCTATGATTGCTTGCTATGTTGCATCACCCATGTTCCATTACTCGCTTTCTTGGGTTGATGACATATATGTTCATGCCTCTCACATGATATATCTTGTTCATTGTCGATTGCCTCCAATTGTTGCATCTATGCTTATTGATCTTGGAGACTTTGACATATTACTTGTGATGCATGCTTGTTTACTTGAGCCTATTGTATTTGGTTGTTCTCGCATCATATGCCTCCATACTATGAAATGCTCCCTTGTACTTTCTTATGATGAGCATGATGCATACACTTGTTGGGTATCTTACCACACGAATGATAGGTTTCGCACTTCCGCTAACCTCATTTGTTTTTCCGAGTGTTTGGCATGTTCTTTCGCTTTTGAAGGATTCACAAGGCATTACCGTCATGAGACATATTGGTTATGTGAAGGCATACACGATGTGCGACACCAACATTTTCGACATCCTCATAAAGGTGAACTCCTTCCCTTTGAGCCATCCTCAAGTTTGCATATTGGATGGGTCACTCTTTCATTGTTGTTTCTTTCTTGTTGTCTACATGCTACATCTATTGGATGGAGGAGCAACATTGGAGATTGGCTCTTTGGACCTTCAAATTGAGGAGCGCCAGACTTATTGGATGCATCTTTGGAATTCCACTCAGGCCACGACATCGAGCTATGGTACAACACCACCCATGACAAATTTGCACCCTATGCATGGATTGACACACATTATGATTGCCTTGTTGCATCTTGTATTCCCATGTCATCCATGATATTTGAGCTTGTTCACTTCCTTAGCAAATTTGTTGTGATCTTTCTCAATGGCATATTCTTACATCGTGATCATATTGCCTACCATCAATTGCATGATGACATTCACATGTTGAGCATACATTGCCATATTCATGCTATTGATAAACCGTCTCACTATGACATCATTTTGCACCGTGGTTGCATTCATCATATTCACAACACATTTGTGTGCACAGTGAATGCTTTTGCTCCCATGAATGCTTTACATATCATTCCATATCATCTTGCTAAGCTTCATGTGCTTTGTCATGAACAATCTTACCTCACGGTCTCATTCTTACATGATGGACACTTTGTGCGCTAACCATGGTATTTCCGAGTGTTGCTTGTGTTTGCTCTTTTTGCATGTCTATCACTCCGGCGACACATTGGACTACTTGGATTGCGCCATGTCTTCAACTTCGACCAACTACAAGTTCGTCTACGACAACCGTTTCCATGCTGATGAGGATCACGATCCGAGGTCAGATCTTTCCCAAGGGGGGGGGGAGATGATGCGGAGCATCCCACGTTCATCCCCATGTACACTCTCACTACTCTCCAAGCCCCAAGTCGACATATGACGAGACCTCGAACAATCGCCATGGGACACAAGGTGAACTCGCTCCTCTCCGAACCTTCACTTCCCACATGTGAGACATGGTTACTACCTCAAATATATGTGCTATGCATGACCAGGAACAAGGAGGAAGACCATGGACAAGACGGCGAGGACACCAAGTACAAGGACCAAGAGAAGAAGAAGCCCGGCTTCTAACGGCCGGACGTCCGACCAGGACGGACGTCCGACGACTCGAGGCTCCGGACGACCGGCCCCCTCCGGACGACCGTGCAGCGACTCACCGAACCAAATCTGCGGACATCCGAAGAACACCGGACGTCCGGGACCTCATGAGCCTCCGGACGACCGACCCCCTCCGGACGTCCGACCGAAGCGCACCCGAGCCGAATCTACGGAAGTCCGAAGAGCACCGGACGTCCGGACCTTCCCGAGCCTCCGGACGACCGGAACCCTCCGGACGTCCGACGCCTGTCTGCGCACAGTGTTTTGGACCGAGTCCATGTATCCCCCACTTACCCCTTTGTGGCCCATGACTATATATACTTCTCCACCTCCTCATAGTTAGGGTTAGCGTTGATTCAGCTCAAGTTAGAGATAGAGCTTCGCTCGTCCATATCGGATCTCCTCCTCGTGAGAGACCGCGGCCTCTTGGAGAAGATCCACCATGGATTCAAGACCCTTTTATGGGAAGATCCCTTGTGGATTCAAGACCTCCTCTCGGAGATGAGCTACCGCCACTTGTATCGTCCGTTGTTGACTTTGGATCATGTATTTCCCTTTGTGTTCATCATTCTAGCACATGTGTGATCGATTACTTGTTGGTTTGAGTGATTCTCTTGTGTTCTCCCCGTGATTTCCCTCGTGTTCTTCCGCTCGTTCTTCGTGTTCCTCGTAGGGATCCTCTCCAAACGTGAAAGATCGGCCCCATAGGGTTCCGCCCTACATCATCAATTGCAAGGCAATCCAACAGATAAGCTAGCGGAGAAGCCATGATATTTTCTAACCCAAAAATGCTCGTCACGGAGGACGATCTGCTCTGAATCGGGGCAAGATCATCGAACAAAGCAGCAACAGAACAGACGCCGGCGAAGGCGACCGGAGGCCGTCATGGGCGAAGGCGGAGGGCGCGTACCTTCCTTGTCGTGGATCTTGGCCTTGACGCTGTCGACGGCCGCGAAGCTCTCCACCTCGAGCGCCATGGTCTCCCCCTTCAGCGACTTCACGAAGATCTGCATCCTTGCCGCCGGTTGCTAGTACTTGGTCGCTCACGCTCTCCTCTCTTCCCTCGCCGCGCCGGGTGGTGGTGGAGTGGTGAGAATGGAAGCGCCGCGGACGTGGGTGCGGTTTTGCAGGAGGAAACGCAGCCGTCAAGAAAACCCGAATCCCTAGCGAAGTGAGGCCGCGAAGGCCGGGGCTTGGTCGGAGGAGCCACAATCTACAGTATGTGGCCCATTGAAGGCCCAAGTTCTAAGGCCGCTTTTATTTTCTATCCAAACCTAATGACCTGACCATGTCTTTAATAAAAGCAAAGTCGTCCAACTCCTGCAGAAATTATTTTGCATTTATGCATTCCAAATGGGGCAGCTATATTCACAAAGCATAAAATTGAGTATTTTTGGCCGATTAATATCTCGTAATTCCAATTACAAAATAAAACATGGTAACTAATATGAACAGTCCAACCTTTCAAAGTGTCAATCTGAACCTCTTGACACAATAGTAGTATTTGTACCTCTTTACGAAATGCGAGTAAATTATACTATTCATTATAAAAAATATTTTGCTGCACTACTTAAGATTTTAAAATTTTCTTTATCATAATTTATTGCATTTAAGAAAAGCATCCCCATTTTTAAAACTGCTAAGTAGTACCAAAAAAATTTAAACTGATAATTTGTGGTTCAAAAACCAGATAAATGGTGTTCTGATTACGGCGGACAAGGTAACTTGTGCAAAATTTCTTGAACACAGTAAGTTGTGTCAAGGAAAATTTTCATACCATAAATAGTCCCATTTACTTTACCACATTAAGTTGACGGTAATATAGTTGAGTATAACTGCAAAGGACCAACACTTACCTTAGATATTGATTATGCATCATGTTCATCTCATAAGCATTGCATAAGCAGCAAGTCGCATTGTATTAAGGATTAATTTGGATATTTCGTTAAACCGTAAGCACTATTTTATTTGCCATTTTATTAAATGTTGAATATCTGTGGCACCCCAGCTCAGAGCAACCGATTTACCTTGCATTGTCAGCCCAGAGATCACGTCTTCTGGCAACACACAACATCTTGGTACAATAAACAACCGCTTTATTGATACTAGCGGAACATAGTTTGATATTACATCAAGTAGCGAGGCCAAATGGCACACACGGTGGCTGAACAATATGTACATTATTTAGTGAACATAAAAGGGGCCTCGATCACGACAACTACGCGGCAGCGGAACGACGGCGAAGGGGGACTCCATAGCACAGGGACACCCATGTGGACACGATCTAGACTCGGGCAGCACTCCGATCCAACGAAACTTTCCTGAAATCTGGCATGACACGCCAGGTCAGTACATTGAATGTACTTGCAAGCTCACAACAAGCATAAACATAATGACAGACAATATCACGATATTTATTCAAATTATCATCAATGCAAAACATACTAGGAATGCAGTGAACATAATCTCGTGCACCAAGTCCCTTGGACTTTCTTACCGAACGGGTTACATTGTAACCAAACGGTGATCTTTCTCAGATCACAAAAGAAAACCAACACTTTGGTTTCCACCATCAACATAATTTCTCAACCATCATCTTTCCAACAAAGGTCGTGGGGTTAACCTTAGTGTGCATGATTATTTATAAATGTTGATCCATGGTGTGACCTACTTCCGAGTTGTGCCCGTAACCGAGGACACGGCTATTGATAGATTAAATACACTCTGCAGAGGTAGCACACTTTACCCACACCACGGAATCCATGGTCTCGCACTTCCATTCGGGTGGACCAATGGCATTCCGACGAAACCCTCCCATTGCCATGACACTCTCCCGGCCACTCCGACTTACTCCCCACTGGGCTAAGTCCTGGGTGGCCCCGTGCCTACCAAAGGCATCAACGGCCACCGTCGTGGCAAAACATAAACGGTCCCAAACGGGGACAAGGTACCATAACAACAACAGGCACACAAGGTTATGTCTGCTTACTGGGCTAGGGTACCGCACCTCCATAACCTTCCCTCGTTGGAGGCACTAACCAGAGGCATGAGAACGGACCGAATAAAGTCCTTCCCATAAAGGCCAATGTGGTTTACCTTTGGGAAAAACTCGATTTAGTGGCACCATGACCCGATCAAAGATATGTTCAAGTTGAGTTATTATCAAGTTTAACTCAAAATAAAACTTAACCGGTGTCATGATATACCATGAATATGCAACCATACATCATGCAGCACATACTATCAGAAATAAACGGATCACCTTCATCAAGTGTTCTACTAACAATAATCATCAGCAAACTCATACCACTCCTCTGGTTATTATACTTCATCAAACTTAACCATGATATTAACTAAGAATAATCCATTTTCTTACTTAAGAAAATAATAACCAAGCTAGTCCTTTCATTATCATTTCATTATCACATATCCAAATATTACTTCTACTGACTTAAACTAACTTAGTTAGCTTCACACTGAATGAAATATGCCCTAGAGGCAATAATAAAGTTATTATTTATTTCCTTATATCATGATAAATGTTTATTATTCATGCTAGAATTGTATTAACCGGAAACATAATACATGTGTGAATACATAGACAAACAGTGTCACTAGTATGCCTCTACTTGACTAGCTCGTTAATCAAAGATGGTTATGTTTCCTAACCATAGACAAAGAGTTGTCATTTAATTAACGGGATCACATCATTAGGAGAATGATGTGATTGACTTGACCCATTCCGTTAGCTTAGCACTTGATCGTTTAGTATGTTGCTATTGCTTTCTTCATGACTTATACATGTTCCTATGACTATGAGATTATGCAACTCCCGTTTACGGAGGGACACTTTGTGTGCTACCAAACGTCCTGGCAACGAATCTGGGTGATTATAAAGGTGCTCTCTGGTGTCTCCGAAGGTACTTGTTGGGTTGGCGATTTCGAGATTAGGATTTGTCACTCCGATTGCTCGGAGAGGTATCTCTGGGCCCACTCGGTAATACACATCACTTAAGCCTTGCAAGCATTGCAACTAATGAGTTAGTTGCGGGATGATGTATTACGGAACGAGTAAAGAGACTAGGTATTGAGATACCGACGATCGAATCTCGGGCAAGTAACATACCGATGACAAAGGGAACAACGTATGTTGTTATGCATTTGACCGATAAAGATCTTCGTAGAATATGTGGGAGCCAATATGAGCATCCAGGTTCCGCTATTGGTTATTGACCGGAGACGTGTCTCGGTCATGTCTACATAGTTCTCGAACCCGTAGGGTCCGCACGCTTAAAGTTCGATGACGGTTATATTACGAGTTTATGTGTTTTGATGTACCGAAGGTAGTTCGGAGTCCCGGATGTGATCACGGACATGACGAGGAGTCTCTAAATGGTCGAGACGTAAAGATCGATATATTGGACGACTATATTTGGATACCGGAATGGTTTCGCTGAGATCGGGACAATACCAAGCACCGTGGAGGTTATCGTAACCCCGGGAGGTATATGGGCCTTAATGGGCTTTAGTGGAAAGGAGGAAAGGAGCAATGGAGGGGCGCCCCCAAGCCCAATCTGAATTAGGAAGGGGCCGGCCCCCTTTTCCTTCCTCCCTCCTTCCTCTTCCTTCCCTCTTCCTCTCCAAATAGGAAAAGGAGGAGTCCTACTCCCGGTGGGAGTAGGACTCCCCCCTTGGGCGCGCCTCCTCCCCTTGGCCGGGCCTCTCCTCCCCCCTTTATATACGAAGGAGAAGGGCACCCCATAGGCACAACAATTGATCTCTTGGATCTTTTAGCCGTGTGCGGTGCCCCTTTCCACCATAGTCCACCTCGATAATATCGTAGCAGTGCTTAGGCGAAGCCCTGCGTCGGTAGAACATCATCATCGTCACCATGCCGTCATGCCGATGGAACTCTCTCTCAAAGCTCGGCTGGATCAGAGTTCGAGGGACGTCATCGAGTTGAACGTGTGTAGAACTCGGAGGTGCCGTGCGTTGATGCCAATCGGTCGGATCGTGAAGACGTACGACTACATCAACCGCGTTGTGCTAACGCTTCCGCTTTCGGTCTACGAGGGTACGTGGACACACTCTCCCCTCTCGTTGCTATGCATCACCATGATCTTGCGTGTGTGTAGGAAACTTTTGAAATTACTACGTTCCCCAATAGTGGCATCCGAGCCTAGTTTTATGCGTTGATGTTATATGCACGAGTAGACACAAGTGAGTTGTGGGCGATACAAGTCATACTGCTTACCAGCATGTCACACTTTGGTTCGGCGGTACTGGTGGATGAAGCGGCCCGGACCGACATTACGCGTACGCTTACACGAGACTAGTTCTACCAACATGCTTTGCACACAGGTGGCTGACGGGTGTCGGTTTCTCCAACTTTAGTTGAATCGAGTGTGGCTACGCCTTGTCCTTGAGAAGGTTAAAACAACACTAACTTGACGAACTATCGTTGTGGTTTTGATGCGTAGGTAAGAATGGTTCTTGCTCAGCCCGTAGAAGCCACGTAAAACTTGCAACAACAAAGTAGAGGACGTCTAACTTGTTTTTGCAGGGCATGTTGTGATGTGATATGGTCAAGTCATGATGCTATATTTTATTGTATGAGATGATCATGTTTTGTAACCGAGTTATCGGCAACTAGCAGGAGCTATGGTTGTTGCTTTATTGTATGCAATGCAATCACCCTGTAATTGCTTTACTTTATCACTAAGTGGTAGCGATAGTCGTACAAGCAATAGTTGGCGAGACGACAATGATGCTACGATGGAGATCAAGGTGTCGCGCCGGTGACGATGGTGATCATGACGGTGCTTCGGGGATGGATATCACAAGCACAAGATGATGCTGGCCATATCATATCACTTATATTGATTGCATGTGATTTTTATCTTTTATGTATCTTATTTTGCTTTGATTGACGGTAGCATTATAAGATGATCTCTCACTAAATTTCAAGATAAAAGTGTTCTCCCGAGTATGCACCGTTGCCAAAGTTCATCGTGCCTGCACACCACGCGGATGATCGGGTGTGATAAGCTCTACGTCCAGCTACAACGGGTGCAAGCCAGTTTTGCACACGCAGAATACTCAAAGTTAAACTTGATGAGCCTAGCATATGCGAGATATGGCCTCGGAACCTTTGAGACCGAAAGGTCGAGCGTGGATCATATAGTAGATATGATCAACATAGTGATGTTCACCATTGAAAACTACTCCATTTCACGTGATGATCGGTTATGGTTTAGTTGATTTGGATCACGTGATCACTTAGATGATTAGAGCGATGTCTATCTTAGTGGGAGTTCTTAAGTAATATGATTAATTGAACTTAAATTTATCATGAACTTAGTACCTGATAGTATTTTGCATGTCTATGTTTGTTGTAGATAGATGGCTCTTGTTGTTGTTCCGTTGAATTTTAATGTGTTCCTTGAGAAAGCAAAGTTGAAAGATGATGGTAGCAATTACACGGACTGGGTCCGTAACTTGAGGGTTATCCTCATTGCTGCACGTAAGAATTACGCCCTGGAAGCACCGCTTAGGTGCCAAACCTGCCGCAGAGCAACACCAGATGTTATGAACGTCTGCGCAGCAAAGTCGATGACTACTCGATAGTTCAGTGTGCCATGCTTTATGGCTTAGAACCGGGACTTCAACGGCGTTTGGAATGTCATGGAGCATATGAGATGTTCCAAGAGCCGAAGTTAATATTTCAAGCAAATGCCCGGATTGAGAGATATGAAGTCTCCAATAAGTTCTACAGCTACAAGATGGAGGAGAATAGTTTTGTTAGTGAGCATATACTCAGAATGTCTGGGTATAACAATCACTTGATTCAACCGGGAGATAATCTTCCGGATGATAGTGTCATTGATGTAATTCTTCAATCACCGCCACCAAGCTACAAGAGCTTCGTGATGAACTATAACATGCAAGGGATGGATAAGACGATTCCCGAGCTCTTCGCAATGCTAAAGGCTGCGGAGGTAGAAATCAAGAAGGAGCATCAAGTGTTGATGGTCAATAAGACCACCAGTTTCAAGAAAAAGGGAAAAGGGAAGAAGAAGGGGAACTTCAAAAAGAACAGCAAACAAGTTGCTGCTCAAGAGAAGAATCCCAAGTCTGGACCTAAGCCTGAGGCCGAGTGCTTCTCCGCAAAGCAGATCTGGTCACTTTGGAAGCGGAACTGCCCCAAGTATTTGGCGGATAAGAAGGATGGCAAGGTGAACAAAGGTATAAGTGATATACATGTTATTGATGTGTACCTTACCAGAGCTCGCAGTAGCACCTGGGTATTTGATACTGGTTCTATTGCTATTATTTGCAACTCAAAACAGGGACTACAGATTAAGTGAACACTGGCTAAGGATGAGGTGACGATGCGCGTGGGAAATGGTTCCAAAGTCGATGTGATCGCCGTCGGCACGCTACCTCTACATCTACCTTCGGGATTAGTTTAGACCTAAATAATTGTTATTTGGTGCCAGCGTTGAGCATGAACATTATATCTGGATCTTGTTTGATGCGAGACGGTTATTCATTTAAATCTGAGAATAATGGTTGTTCTATTTATATGAGTAATATCTTTTATGGTCATGCACCCTTGAACAGTGATCTATTTTTGATAAACTCGATAGTAGTGATACACATATTCGTAATGTTGAAGCCAAAAGATGCAGAGTTGATAATGATAGTGCAACTTATTTGTGGCACTGCCGTTTGGGTCATATTGGTGTAAAGCGCATGAAGAAACTCCATACTGATGGACTATTGGAATCACTTGATTATGAATCACTTGGTACTTGCGAACTATGCCTCATGGGCAAGATGACTAAAACGCCGTTCTCCGGAACTATGGAGCGAGCAACTGATTTGTTGGAGATCATACACACTGATGTATGTGGTCCAATGAATATTGAGGCTCGCGGCGGGTATCGTTATTTTCTCACCTTCACAGATGATTTAAACAGATATGCGTATATCTACTTAATGAAACATAAGTCTGAAACATTTGAAAAGTTCAAAGAATTTCAGAGTGAAGTTGAAAGTCATCGTAACAAGAAAATAAAGTTTCTACGATTCGATCATGGAGGAGAATATTTGAGTTACGAGTTTGGTCTATATTTGAAACAATGCGGAATAGTTTCGCAACTCACGCCACCCGGAACACCACAACAGTAATGGTGTGTCCGAACGTCGTAATCGCATTTTTACTAGATATGGTGCGATCTATGATGTCTCTTACTGATTTACCGCTATTGTTTTGGGGTTATGCTTTAGAGACGGCCGCATTCACGTTAAATAGGGCACCATCAAAATCCATTGAGATGACGCCTTATCAACTGTGGTTTGGCAAGAAACCAAAGTTGTCATTTCTTAAAGTTTGGGGCTGCTATGCTTATGTGAAAAAGCTTCAACCTAATAAGCTCGAACCCAAGTCGGAGAAATGTGTCTTCATAGGATACCCAAAGAAAACTGTTGGGTACACCTTCTATCACAGATCCGAAGGCAAGACATTCGTTGCTAAGAATTGATCCTTTCTAGAGAAGGAGTTTCTCTCGAAAGAAGTGAGTGGGAGGAAAGTAGAACTTGATGAGGTAACAGTACCTGCTCCCTTATTGGAAAATGTTCATCACAGAAACCGGTTCCTGTGACGTTGATACGTCCATTTTGCATCATGCTTTTATATCAATATTTCTTGCATTATGGGCTGTTATTACACATTATGTCACAATACTTATGCCTATTCTCTCTTATTTTACAAGGTTTACATAAGGAGGGAGAATGCCGGCAGCTGGAATTTTGGGCTGGAAAAGGAGCAACTATTAGAGACCTATTCTGCACAACTCCAAAAGTCCTGAAACTCCACGAAAGTTATTTTTGGAAATAATAAAGAATATTGAGCGGAAGAAGTACCAGAGGGGGGCCACACCCAGGACACGAGGGTAGGGGCGCGCCCTACCCCCTGGCGCGCCCCGTACCTCGTGAGCCCCCTGTTGGCCCTCCGGTGCCCATCTTCTGCTATATGAAGTATTTAAATGCGAAGAAAATCATAAGCAAGCTTTCAGGACGAGACTCACCGCCACGAGGCGGAACCTTGGCGGAACCAATCTAGGGCTCCGCAGAGCTGTTGTCAGGGGACACTTCCCTCCGGGAGGGGGAAATCATCGCCATCGTCATCACCAACGCCTCCTCTCATCGGGAGAGGGCGATCTCCATCAACATCTTCACCAGCACCATCTCCTCTCAAACCCTAGTTCATCTCTTGTATCCAATTCGGTCTCCAAGTCCGGGATTGGTACACAGAGGTTGCTAGTAGTGTTGATTACTCCTTGTAGTTGATGCTAGTTGGTTTATTTGGTGGAAGATCATATGTTCAGATCCTTTATGCATATTAATACTCCTCTGATTATGAACATGAATATGCTTTGTGAGTAGTTACGCTTTGTTCACGAGGACATGGGAGAAGTCTTGCTATTAGTAGTCATATGAATTTGGTATTCGATTCGATATTTTGATGAGATGTATGTTGTCTATCCTCTAGTGGTGTTATGTGAACGTCGACTACATGACACTTCACCATTATTTGGGCCTAGAGGAAGGCATTGGGAAGTAATAAGTAGATGATGGGTTGCTAGAGTGACAGAAGCTTAAACCCTAGTTTATACATTGCTTTGTAAGGGGCTGATTTGGATGTAACTTTTCAAGTAGATGATTTTTCATATAAAATCTTTTTAATCCGAGTTCGTATGCAAAAGTTATGCCCATTTTACAAATTTCAGAGAGATTTTGCAAAAAAGTCGAAATTCATATTTGTAAATTTTCCCAACAACTAGACTACATATCACATGGGAAACTTATTTTCTTTTATTTTTTTTGACATTTTCATCATTTTCTTTTATTTTTTAAAACTGAAAAGGCGGTCCAGTGGGTGCATTCGGGAATTTTTGGATTGTTAGTAATGGCCCGCCGTGGGAGTGGTGCGCGCCATTACTACTTTTGAAAAAAAATAAAAAAAATTGAAAAAAAGTACTAGTGGTGCACCGTGGATGTGGTGCGCCATTACTAGTTTAACTAGTAATGGCGCACTATACCCTGGTGCGCCATTACTAGTTTTGAAAAAAAAAACTGAAAAAAATTTGATTTTTTTTTACTAATGGCACACCGTGGATGTGGTGCGCCATTATTAGTTTAACTAGTAATGGCGCACTATCCCCTGGTGCGCCATTACTAGTTTTGAAAAAAAATTAAAAAAAATTTGTTACTAATGGCGCACCGTGGATGTGGTTCGCCATTAGTATTTGATACTAATGACGCACCAACACATGGTGCGCCATTAGTATATAGTAGTGGCGCACCACATGTCTAGTGCGCCATTAGTGTCCATTTCATCTATAGCCCTTTTCCTAGTAGTGTGGACTTGACTCCAATCACATGATGATCGCGGAGTTCACCAACAACCACAAGCGGGATACCAAGGACATTGGGGAGGCCATCTTCAAGCTCCACGAGAAAATCGAGCACCTCCAAGCCCAAATCTATGACCTGCAGAACCAAAACCGTGAGTATGAATATAGATTCAAGATAATGAGTTTGGCTGCAGATTTGAGGATCCCGGAGACTCGATCATCCTTCTATGATGGTGAGCCCATGCCTTGGAAGATGGACGACAAGCCTACTTCATCAACAACCCCATCACCACCACTTCTGAGGAAGGAGGCATAACCACATGGGTATGGGCACTCCCCTTGGCAACTTCCAAGCTTGGGGGAGGTGCCCCGGTGTCGTATCACCATCACACTCCTATCTTTACCTTTTTCTTAGTTCGACCCTTTTAGTAATATCTTGATCTTGTAGAATAAAGTTTTGGTTAGATCTAGTTTTGAGTTTTGCTTTATGATCTTTCGATGTAATCGAGTCCGTGAGCTATATATATAATAAAGATTAGTGTTGAGTCAGGGCTTGATTGTCTTGCTATGATCTTGAGGGAATATAAGAAAAGAGGAAAGAATAAAAAGAAACAAAGAGATCATATTGATCTTATGGAGAATAGTGACTTCACATAGAAAGAGTATGATGATTAAAAATTGTTGGGAGTTGGCAAACATAGCTTTGGTCATCGTTGCAATTAATAGGAAGTAATAAAGAAAGAGAGGTTTCACATATAAATATACTATCTTGGACATCTTTTATGATTGGGAGCACTCATTAAAATATGACATGCTAAAGAGTTGATTGTTGGACAGGGAAGACAACGTAATGGGTTATGTTTTCTTATATCTGAGATAAAGTATATTGTCATGGATCATCCAACATGTTGAGCTTGCCTTTCCCCCTCCTGCTAGCCAAATTCTTTGCACCAAGTAGAGATACTACTTGTGCTTCCAAAAACCCTTAAACCAGTTTTGCCATGAGAGTCCACCATACCTACCTATGAATTGAGTAAGATCCTTCAAGTAAGTTGTCATCGATGCAAGCAATAAAAGTTGC
The DNA here is from genome assembly GCA_021605145.1 of Aegilops bicornis. NCBI lineage: Eukaryota > Viridiplantae > Streptophyta > Magnoliopsida > Poales > Poaceae > Aegilops > Aegilops bicornis. Next base: position 2,146,440 of record JAHIAL010000023.1, on the reverse strand, counting down.
TCTCTAAATATGTATGATTGATTGGTGTGGAGGAAATAAGCTTTATATGATCTTGTGATGTGGAAGAAATAAAAGCGACGGACTGCACAATAAAGGTCTATATCACAAGTGGCAATATAAAGTGATGTTCTTTCGCATTAAAATTTTGTGCATCCAACCCTGAAAGCGCATGGCAACCTCTGCTTCCCTCTACGAAGGGCCTATCTTTTTCTATTACCTTCTACCTTATGCAAGAGTCATGGTGATCTTCACCTTTCCTTTTTACATTTTATCCTTTGGCAAGCACAGGGATGTTGGAAAGATCTTGACATATATATATATATATATATATATATATATATACATATATATATATATATATATATATATATATATATATATATATATATCTAATTGGATGTGGGTTAGCATGAGTTATTATTGTTGACACTACCCTTGAGGTAAAAGGTTGGGAGGCGACACTGTAAGCCCCTATCTTTCTCTGTGTCCGATTAAAACTCCGTAACCACAAGTATTGCTTGAGTGTTAGCAATTATGAAAGACTAAATGATAGTTGAGTATGTGGACTTGCTGAAAAGCTTTGACATCGACTCTTTCTGATGTTATGATAAATTGCAATTGCTTCAATGACTGAGATTACAGTTTGTTAGTTCTCAATAAAGTTCCTAATTCATACTTTGCATTGTAAATAGATTATTACTTGAGCATAAGAAATCATATGACAATATCCATTTATGTTGCTGTTGTGAGAATAATCATGATGCCCTCATGTCCGTATTTTATTTTATCGACACCTCTACCTCTAAACATGTGGACATATGTATCGTTATCGGCTTCCGCTTGAGGATGAGCGAGGTCTAAGCTTGGGGGAGTTGATACGTCCATTTTGCATCATGCTTTTATATCGATATTTATTGCATTATGGGCTGTTATTACACATTATGTCACAATACATATGCCTATTCTCTCTTATTTTACAAGGTTTACATAAGGAGGGAGAATGCCAGAAATTGAAATTCTGGGCTGGAAAAGGAGCAAATATTAGAGACCTATTCTGCACAACTCCAAAAGTCCTGAAACTCCACAAAAGTTATTTTTGGAAATAATAAAAAATACTGAGCGGAAGAAATACCAGAGGGGGCCCACACCCTGGCCACGAGGGTGGGGGGCGCACCCTACCCCCTAGGCGCGCCCCCTGCCTCGTGGGCCCCCTGTTGGCCCTCCGGTGCCCATCTTCTGCTATATGAAGTCTTTCGTCCGAAGAAAAATAATAAGAAAACTTTCGGGACGAGACTCCGCCGCCACGAGGCGGAACCTTGGCAGAACCAATCTAGGGCTCCGGCAGAGTATTCTCATTGGGGACACTTCCCTGGGAGGGGAAATCATCGCCATCGTCATCACCAACGCCTCCTCTCATCGGGAGAGGGCGATCTCCATCAACATCTTCACCAAAGACCATCTCCTCTCAAACCCTAGTTCATCTCTTGTATCCAATTCTTGTCTCCAAGTCCGGGATTGGTACCTGTGCGTTGCTAGTAGTGTTGATTACTCCTTGTAGTTGATGCTAGTTGGTTTATTTGGTGGAAGATCATATGTTCAGATCCTATATGCATATTAATACTCCTCTGATTATGAACATGAATATGCTTTGTGGGTAGTTACGCTTTGTTCCCGAGGACATGGGAGAAGTCTTGCTATTAGTAGTCATGTGAATTTGGTATTTGTTCGATATTTTGATGAGATGTATGTTGTCTATCCTCTAGTGGTTTTATGTGAACGTTGACTACATGACACTTCACCATTATTTGGGCCTAGAGGAAGGCATTGGGAAGTAATAAGTAGATGATGGGTTGCTAGAGTGACAGAAGCTTAAACCCTAGTTTATGCGTTGCTTCGTAATGGGCTGATTTGATGTAACTTTTCAAGTAGATGATTTTTCATATAAAAAACTTTTTAATCCGGGTTCGTATGCAAAAGTTATGCCCATTTTACAAATTTCGGAGAGATTTTGCAAAAAAAGTCGAAATTCATATTTGTAAATTTTCCCAACAACTAGACCACATATCACATGGGAAACTTATTTTCTTTTATTTTTTTGACATTTTCATCATTTAATTAAAAATTTTTAAACTGAAAAGGCGGTCCACAGGGGGGGTGCATTCGCTGAATTTTTGGACCAAGTTAGTAATGGCGCACCGTGGGAGTGGTGCGCCATTACTAGTTCAACTAGTAATGGCGCACCACTCACACGGTGCGCCATTACTACTTTTGAAAAAAAAATAATAAAAATAAAGAAAATTGAAAAAAAAGTACTAGTGGTGCACCGTGGATGTGGTGCGCCATTACTAGTTTAACTAGTAATGGCGCACTATACCCTGGTGCGCCATTACTAGTTTTGAAAAAAAAAATTGAAAAAAAATTTTGAAAATTATTTACTAATGGCGCACCGTGGATGTGGTGCGCCATTACTAGTTTAACTAGTAATGGCGCACTATCCTCGGTGCGCCAATACTAGTTTTGAAAAAAATTAAAAAAAATTTGATACTAATGGCGCACCGTGGATGTGGTGCGCCATTAGTATTTGGACATTAATGGCGCACCAACACATGGTGCGTCGTTAGTATATAGTAGTGGCGCACCACATGTCTGGTGCGCCATTAGTGTCCATTTCATCTATAGCCCTTTTCCTAGTAGTGTGTACTTGACTCCAATCACATGATGATCGCGGAGTTCACCAACAACCACAAGCTGGATACCAAGGACATTGGGGAGGCCATCTTCAAGCTCCACGAGAAAATCGAGCACCTCCAAGCCCAAATCTATGACCTGCAAAACCAAAATTGTGAGTATGAATATAGATTCAAGAGAATGAGTTTGGCTGCAGATTTGAGGATCCCGGAGACTCGATCATCCTTCTATGATGGTGAGCCCATGCCTTGGAAGATGGACGACAAGCCTACTTCATCAACAACCCCATCACCACCACTTCTGAGGAAGGAGGCATAACCACATGGGTATGGGCACTCCCCTTGGCAACTGCCAAGCTTGGGGGAGGTGCCCCGGTATCGTATCACCATCACACTCCTATCTTTACCGTTTTTCTTAGTTCGACCCTTTTAGTAATATCTTGATCTTGTAGAATAAAGTTTTGGTTAGACCTAGTTTTGAGTTTTGCTTTATGATCTTTCGATGTAATCGAGTCCGTGAGCTATATATATAATAAAGATTAGTGTTGAGTCAGGGCTTGATTGTCTTGCTATGATCAGAATGCGTGCCTCAGTCGGGCGTCTGAGCGACACCACATAAAGGGCTTATAAGCGAAATAAGTAACAAGCATGCCACGATCGAAGGCGTCATGTACACCACATAAAGGGCTTATAAGTCAAACAATTAACAAGCATGCCACAGTCGGGCGTCTGAGCGACACCACATAAAGGGCTTATAAGGTAAAAAAATAACAAGCATGCCATAGTCGGGCGTCTGAGCGACACCACATAAAGGGCTTATAAGGTAAACAAATAACCAGCATGCCTCAGTCGGGTGTCTGAGCGACACCACATAAAGGGCTCATAAGAAAATAATCACAATGAATATCCAGGAGGTAGAACCGTCCCAGGGATACTCAATAATTCAAGTAATAAAAAGGGTTAGTCCAATATAATAATAATCATAATCATCATAAGTCACAAGTCATGATGCATGTTCCGGTTTAGCAGTTTCTCCTCAAGACCGACACTAAGACCGACACTTGACCCATCCTGCATCGTAGTCCTTAACCATGGACATGGCTATTCGAATAGATTTAACCTCTGCAGAGGGTGTACTCTTTACCCACAAGTAAAGGATTCCTTTAGTCCATCGGGACTAATTCCGTCTATGGTCTTTTAATTGAAAACACAACTGACCCGCACACACCAGCTTAACTTACTGGTATCTGGAATCACCCACGACACCTGTCAAGCTAAACTTTAAGTGGGGAGGCTACAACCTCGCGTAGCATGGGATCAAATTTATATCAAGGCTCTAAGGGGTGCCCCCTCTCGGTCCCAACCGGAAACACCCATGCCCCGGACCAGGTGGCATGCCAACCGGATGCAGCCGGTATCTTCCACCATGGCCTCTCTGTACGGTGTGTGCTAGGAAGGGGTTGACAACTTACTGAACCATACCCTACCTATGGCAGGGACACGTGGTAGTACGAAACAAGTATGGGGGTTACCGGAACAAGACTCGATCTACGGTCGACTCAGGAGGTTTAAGTATTCCCTGCATGATTAGCATAACAATTTATACTTCAACCCACAGACAGAATCACCACCCGTCATACCTCATCATGCCGTACCGGACTCAACCGTCTCGACGGAGGACTAGAGACAAGCCCGTGTCTACCCAAGACAGAAGCTTTCCCGGATTCCTTTCGGTATGCAAGAAGGCATACGATGGTGATTACTATCACAACGTATCAAATTCCAACAAGTACGAAATCTTCAATATACACTTATGAGCATGTTCATATCACGTAAATAACAAAGACTCCGAAACGAGGGGTGTTGTAACCGTATCAAACAACACACGACAATATTATGCCAGGGTTCAGAATGCTTGCCTTCAAGTTGTGGAGAGGCAGGGTGCATTCCAAAACTTTGAAAGTTTTCTTCTTTCTCCAACAAATCCTATTTTTGAAAATATTCAAATTAATACATAGTTTCAAAACAGGACAAAAAAGTTTTCTGAAATTTTTCAAATAAATCTGAAAATAAACTAGATAATATTAGAGAGAGGTAGGAACAAGAATCAACTCATTTGAAGTTATATTTAAAAAGTTATAGCCAGTCAAAGTTTAGTCAACTTTCTGTTTTTAAAATAAAACAGAAAAAAAAGAAAAACGTTTCGAAATGAGTACACGTCGAAGACGTACTCTGCGTTTACGCCTCCACTTAAACCACGTGGACCGGCGCGGGTCACTGACAGTGGGTCCAGGGGGCCCACTGGTCAGGTTTGACCAGTCGCCCCCGCCTCCTTCCTCCTCTGGCCGAACAGGGGCGGGGCTCCGGCGATCGCCGCCACGACAACTCCTCGCGGGGTCCAGAGGGCAGGGATGGATCCGCCAGTCCGGGGCGGTCCTCACGGTGGTCGCAGGGTGGGTGGGGGTGGAGGGAGTCGCCCGGCAAAGCTCCATGGGCGGACGGCAGCCGGGAGGAATTGGGGTTCGGGCTATGGTGGCTCTCCGTCAAGGCCGAGGGTTTGGGCGGCTCCACATTAATAAGTGGTGTCGGGTGGTGGTGCCAGAAGGGCGGGGGAGGGCCTGCTCGCGACAAACGGAGCCGGAGCGTGGCGGCGGCCGAACCGACAGGAGGCGAGGAGGACGGCCTCCCGTCGTCGTCTGCTGGCTGTAGGGGCCCTGGGGGAACGACACGAGGTTGCCTGGGTGTCTGGATGGGCTTGGAGCTCCTTTTATAGGCAGTTGAGGTCGGTCCCGTGGCGGCCGGAGATAAGAACGACGGCGAACCGTCGTTCTGTAGCTGCGGGGCGACGTGTCGATGGCCGGGGTGGCGGCAGGACTAGAGGACGAGCGGCATCGCTCCAGTGCGAAGCCGGGCGAAGCGCTGGTGGCTCGGGCGGCGCCGCCTGTGGCAAGGGCCTCTTGTGGCCGGCTGCTAGTGGCTCCTGGCCGACCTGACGGCGGCGCTGTCGAGCCTGTGGGGCGGCTCATGGGCGAGGGAGGGGCGATCACTGCTGGCCGTGAGGGGGGAGGGGAAGGCTTAACGAGCGCGAGGCGACGGCAGTGAGACGCGGTGGCTCGGTGATGCTGCTACAGGTAAAACGCGGCGCCTGGGCGCGCCAGCACGCACGCCGAGGTGTTCGCAAAATGCCGGGCTTGCTGTGAGGCTCGGGTGGAGCTGGGGTTTAACAGGATTAGGTTAGGGTAGTCTAGAGCCTTAGTGGACATGGTGGTTAGGCAAAGCAGGCAGGTCCAGTATGCAAACTAAAAGCTATGTTAAATCTGGCCATACACATAAGGTGTTTGACAAAATGCCATGGGCACCTAGGAATTTCTTGGGGTGGCCAAACTCTCCAGACTAGTGTCTCTTTAGATGCAAAAGAGGATGGTAAGGTTAGTTTGGCAAAAACATAAACTTGCTAGTGGAAGTTTTTGAGAAAATCATTTCTGGACAGAAAGTAAACGGCTTAGTTTCATGGACCAAAAACACTCCAATAGGTCCATTCTCCTTGACTTAAGGGTTTTGCAGGTGGTTGATAAGCAGTGAGAAAGATTATGGGCATTAGAGCAACAAAAAATAGAGTTGTCAGAAAAAGCCAAACTGGACCCGAGAGAGCAAAAGAGGATGTTTTGCTCAAAATTTTCAAAGAACATTAGTGGTTTTCTGCACAAAGATGAATAATATACTCCTAATAACATCCCCTAATTTTGGTGGAAGTTTTAAAGAAATATTTAAATAAGTTGTAGTGCAAAAGTGAAATTGGACCAGATTTGAAAACTAGGGGTAAAGCTAAAAATCTCCAAATGACCAAAGGATATTTTTGCATAAAAGTGATTTAGGGACATCATATGTCATCCCCAAATTTTGGTGGGATTTTTAAATGAATTTATCAAAGGGTTGTAGTGCAAATGGGACCCTAAAACTTATGAAAAACCATTTTAGAGAAATAAAGCTCAGGAAAAATAATAATTATATAAATAATCCCACTGATAAAAGAATTGTTTTATTTGAGAGGGTAAACAAGTCCAATAATAATTGGAAAGTTTTCACTTGGGGTGAAAACTCCACAACTTAGAAGAAAAGAGAGGTTCTGAGATCAAAAATAAATCCAGAAAAAATAAAAATTTAACTTCCTGGCAAAATTTGAATAAACAAAACATGGTTAAATTTTTGGGGTGTTACAACACTACCCCCCTTAAGAAAAATCTCGTCCTCGAGATTTGCTAAGATTTGTTTTCGAAAATATCATTCCTGTTAGTTGAAACTAAAAAGTTTACTCATAGCATAAACTTTGTGTCGTCGGGGTTGGCAGCTACGCCCGGGTTAAAAATGCAATCGCACACCAACATACTTATGCATGGCTACTATTAAAATAAGGGGTGCACAAGCTAGCATTTAATCATGGCGATACAGGATCACATAATTACAGGGCGTGGGCATACTAAGACTCGGTACTACTCGAGCGACTCTACTCTACCTTGTTAATATCTAGGTGGGTGTGCCTTGTGGACGTCGAGGCTTCTCCACGGGTTTCATCGTCGGGATTTGCTGGAGGGGGTTGAGGGGCTGCAGGGTCGGGGTAGCGATGATGACCATCCCGGGGATTGTTGGCCACAATCCCGTTGGAGCGTGTTCCCAAAAGGCGACGAAGCACTTCTGGGGATATCAAGGTGTTTTGGTCGATGACTGGGCCAGACCTCAAAGACTCGATCGGTTGTCCGAACAGCACGACTGGGTTGTCGGCGTTGGGCTCATCTTCTCCTCTCGCCGGGGCTCGGTGCATCAGTTCTCCACGAGCTGCGATCAGATCAAGAGTGATTTGATCGAACAGATCCTCTAGTGCACTTACATAGCGCACCAGAACAATGCAGGATCCGTCCCGTGATCTCCGTTGGCAACCTGGGGTGGCCTACCATACCCGTCACGGCTGGGGTAGTAGTAGAACGAGCGGCAGTTAACTCTGGGCGACAAGTGCCGGAGTTGAACTACAGCCTCTCGAGCGGCTAGTTGGATGGCTTGTGGCTCAAAGGAAGTTGTCCTTCCGGTGAACCTGTAGGGGTGTTCTAGCGATAGACCCCTACCATAGATGTGCACGGTGGTCCAGAATTGACAGCTCTCACCGCTCATGGTTCCTTGATAGACAACATACTCCGGGGGCTCTTCTAATGCAAAGGCACGGCGGGTGAGGTTTGATAGCACAGTCACAAAACCTCCAAGGTTGTTTGCCATGGGTTCATTGTGCACGACGGGGCCAGGCATTATGGCTTGGTTTTGGGGAAGAGGTTGTGCTGTGTTGTGTTGAGGCTAGCGTGCCCTTTTTTATAGAGAAAGGGGACGGTGTCTTCCTTCACACGCTTGAGAATGAGACAAATTGGGTGTCCGGTCCTTTGGCGGCGTGATCGGCTGTGCTAGGCTGATAGGTTGGGCACCGGCCGCCAAAAGGTGTCGGGGTCACTGTGTGGCCATCTTACGCGAGAAGCTTGGCCGGGCTTAGGTTATGGTCTGGTGGGTTGGTTAACCTAGGTTTTTCGACCTGGCTAAGATAGGATTAGCCAATGGTCAGCCTGGCTCTGATACCAAGTTTGTCAGGACCGGATTTTCGGGATATTAATTTCTGAGAAAATGGCCCTTGTGCTCATCAGCCCCAGGATTATCAAGTTGGTGATGAGGCACCAACTCGACATGTAAATTCCAAGGAAAGTACATAATATGTAGTATGTGACCATTCTCGCCTATGAGTACAACAAATGGTTTCTAGTGGTTGAAGGTGGAAGCAGTTTGTGGATCATCGCCGCCTATGGGACTCCATTTCCCATAGGAACAAATGACCTGGATAACTCCTATCTTCGCGAGGCTGCTACCACCATTGCTTAGGTTCCGGGCTGTCATCGCAACGCTCCTCTCCAAGCAAGAAATCTGGCCAAGACAATAGCCAGGGACAAGCCCGGTGAGTACTTTGAATGTACTCGCAAACATTATGGACACGGGTATAATATAACAAATGATATTCATGCTCTGAAATATTCTATGATCACAACGTCAGTCATGAAATCAAGACCCATGATGCACGCAAGCAGGTTGTTCATATAAAACATAAATATGCAATCAGAGAATAGAAATAAAATACACCAATCGGGTGTCTGAAGCGACGCCTCGAAATGACAAAAACACAAAGTGTGCCTCAGTCAAGGGCGTCGGCGACACCACATAAAGGGCTTATAAGCGAAATAAGTAACAAGCATGCCACAGTCGGGCGTCTGTGCGACACCACATAAAGGGCTTATAAGGTAAACAATTAACAAGCATGCCACAGTCGGGCGTCTGAGCGACACCACATAAAGGGCTTATAAGGTAAACAAATAACAAGCATGCCACAGTCGGGCGTCTGGGAGACACCACATAAAGGGCTTATAAGGTAAACAAATAACAAGCATGCCACAGTCGGGCGTCTGAGCGACACCACATAAAGGGCTTATAAGGTAAACAAATAACAAGCATGCCACAGTCGGGTGTCTGAGCGACACCACATAAAGGGATTATTAAAAACTAATCACAATGAATATCCAGGAGGTAGAACCGTCCCAGGAATACTCAATAATTCAAGTAATAAAAAGGGTTAGTCCAATATAATAATAATCATAATCATCATAAGTCACAAGTCATGATCCATGTTCGGTTTAGCGCTTTCTCCTTCAAGACCGACACTAAGACCGACACTTGACTCCATCCTGCATCGTAGTCCTTAAGCATGGACACGACTATTCGAATAGATTTAACCTCTGCAGAGGGTGTACTCTTTACCCACAAGTAACGGATTCCTTTAGTCCATCGGGACTAATTCCGTCTACGGTCTTTTAATTGAAAACACACCTGACCCGCACACACCAGCTTAACTTACCGGTATCTGGAATCACCCACGACACCTGTCAAGCTAAACTTTAAGTGGGGAGGCTACAACCTCGCGTAGCATGGGATAAAATTTATATCACGGCGCTATAAGGGTGCCCCCTCTCGGTCCCAACCGAAACACCCATGCCCCGGACCAGGTGGCATGCCTACCGGATGCAGCAGTATCTTCCACCATGGCCTCTACATGTACGGTGTGTGCTAGGAAGGGTTGACAACTTATCGAACTGCACTACCTATGGCAGGGACACGTGGTAGCATGAAACAAGTATGGGGGTTACCGGAACAAGACTCGATATACGGTCGACTCAGGAGGTTTAAGTATTCCCTGCATGATTATCATAACAATTTATACTTCAACCAACAGACAGAATCACCACCCGTCATACCTCATCACGCCGTACCAGACTCAACCGTCTCGACGGAGGACTAGAGACAAGCCCGTGTCTACCCAAGACAGAGGCTTTCCCGGATTCCTTCTGGTATGCAAGAAGGCATATGATGGTGATTACTATCACAACGTATCAAATTCCAACAAGCACGAAATCTTCAATATGCACTTATGAGCATGTTCATATCACGTAAATAACGAAGACTCCAAAACGAGGGGTGTTGTACCGTATAAAACAACACACGACAATATTATGCCAGGGTTCAGAATGCTTGCCTTCAAGTTGTGGAGAGGCAGGGTGCATTCCAAAACTTTGAAAGTTTTCTTCTTTCTGCAACAAATCCTATTTTTGAAAATATTCAAATTAATACATAGTTTCCAAACAGTACAAAAACGTTGCCTGAATTTTTTTCAAGTAAATATGAAAATAAACTAGACAATATTTGGGAGAGGTAGGAAAAAGAATCAACTCATTTGGAGTTATATTTAAAAAGTTACAGCCAGTCAAAGTTTAGTAAACTTTCTGTTTTTAAAATAAAAAAGAAAAAAAAAGAAAAATGTTTTGAAATGAGTACGCGTCGAAGACGTACTCTGCGTTTACGCCTCCACTTAAACCACGTGGACCGGCGAGGGTCACTGACAGTGGGTCCAGGGGGCCCACTGGTCAGGTTTGACCAGTCGCCCCCGCCTCCTCCCTCCTCTGGCCGAACAGGGCCGGGGTTCTGGCGATCGTCGCCGGTGATTGGCGGCTCCTCGCGGGGTCCGGAGGGCAGGGATGGATCCGGCAGTCCGGGGCGGTCCTCCCGGTGGTCGCTAGGTTGGTGGGGGTGGAGGGAGTCACCGGCGGCGAGCTCCGCGGCGAACGGCAGCTTCGGGAGGAATTGGGGGTTCGGGCTATGGTGGCTCTCCGTCGAAGCTGAGGGTTTGGGCGGCTCCGCAAGACCAAGTGGAGCCGGGTGGTGGTGCTGGGAGGCGGGGAGGGCTCGTCGCGATAAACGGAGCCGGAGCGTGGGCGGCCGAACCGGCAGGAGGCGAGGAGGACGGCCTCCCGCCGCTGCGTCACGGGCAGAGGGGCCCCTGGGGAAGGACACGAGGTTGCCTGGGTGTCTGGATGGGCTTGGAGCTCCTTTTATAGGCGGTAGAGGGAGAATGCCTATTCTCTCTTATTTTACAAGGTTTACATAAGGAGGGAGAATGCCACCGGAATTCTGGGCTGGAAAAGGAGCAAATATTAGAGACCTATTCTTCACAACTCCAAAAGTCCTGAAACTCCACGAAAGTTAATTTTTGGAAATAATAAAATATACTGAGCGGAAGAAATACCAGAGGGGGCCCACACCCTGGCCACGAGGGTGGGGGGCGCGCCCTACCCCCTGGGCACGCCCCCTGCCTGTGTGGCCTGCTGGCCCTCCGGTGCCCATCTTCGCTATATGAAGTCTTTCGTCCAAGAAAAAATCATAAGCAAGCTGACGAGATCAAGGCCGCCACGAGGCGGAACCTTGGCGGAACCAATCTAGGGCTCCCGCAGAGCTGTTCTCATTGGGACACTTCTCCGGAGGGCTTAAATGATCGCCATCGTCATCACCAACGCTCCTCTCATCGGGAGAGGGCGATCTCCATCAACATCTTCACCAGCACCATCTCCTCTCAAACCCTAGTTCATCTCTTGTATCCAATTCTTCTCTCCAAGTCTGGGATTGGTACCGAGGTTGCTAGTAGTGTTGATTACTCCTTGTAGTTGATGCTAGTTGGTTTATTTGGTGGAAGATCATATGTTCAGATCCTTTATGCATATTAATACTCCTCCGGTTATGAACATGAATATGCTTTATGAGTAGTTACGTTTGTTCCTCGAGGACATGGGAGAAGTCTTGCTATTAGTAGTCATGTGAATTTGGTATTCGCTCGATATTTTGATGAGATGTATGTTGTCTATCCTCTAGTGGTGTTATGTGAACGTCGACTACATGACACTTCACCATTATTTCGGCCTAGAGGAAGGCATTGGGAAGTAATAAGTAGATGATGGGTTGCTAGAGTGACAGAAGTTTAAACCCTAGTTTATGCGTTGCTTCGTAAGGGGCTGATTTGGATGTAACTTTTCAAGTAGATGATTTTTCATATAAAAACTTTTTAATCCGAGTTCGTATGCAAAAGTTATGCCCATTTTACAAATTTCAGAGAGATTTTGCAAAAAAAAGTCGAAATTCATATTTGTAAATTTTCCCAACAACTAGACCACATATCACATGGGAAACTTATTTTCTTTTATTTTTTTGACATTTTCATCATTTTCTTTTATTTTATTTAAAAGTGAAAAGGCGGTCCACGGGGAGGGGGGGTGCATTCGCGGAATTTTTGGACCAAGTTAGTAATGGCGCACCGTGGGAGTGGCGCACCACTCACACGGTGCGCCATTAATACTTTTGAAAAAAAAAATAAAAAAATTTGAAAAAAAGTACTAGTGGTGCACCGTGGATGTGGTGCGCCATTACTAGTTTAACTAGTAATGGCGCACTATACCCTGGTGCACCATTACTAGTTTTGAAAAAAAATTGAAAAAAAATTGAAATTTTTTACTAGTGGCGCACTGTGGATGTGGTGCGCCATTACTAGTTTAACTAGTAATGGTGCACTATCACAGTGCGCCATTACTAGTTTTGAAAAAAAAATTAAAAAAGAAAATTTGTTACTAATGGCGCACCGTGGATGTGGTGCGCCATTAGTATTGAACACTAATGGCGCACCAACACATGGTGCGCCATTAGTATATAGTAGTGGCGCACCACATGTCTGGTGCGCCGTTAGTGTCCATTTCATCTATAGCCCTTTTCCTAGTAGTGTGGACTTGACTCCAATCACATGATGAGCGCGGAGTTCACCAACAACCACAAGCTGGATACCAAGGACATTGGGGAGGCCATCTTCAAGCTCCACGAGAAAATCGAGCACCTCCAAGCCCAAATCTATGACTTGCAAAACCAAAACTGTGAGTATGAATATAGATTCAAGAGACTGAGTTTGGCTGCAGATTTGAGGATCCCAGAGACTCGATCATCCTTCTATGATGGTGAGCCCATGCCTGGGAAGAGGGACGACAAGCCTACTTCATCAACAACCCCATCACCACCACTTCTGAGGAAGGAGGCATAACCACATGGGTATGGGCACTCCCCTTGGCAACTGCCAAGCTTGGGGGAGGTGCCCCGGTATCGTATCACCATCACACTCCTATCTTTACCGTTTTTCTTAGTTCGACCCTTTTAGTAATATCTTGATCTTGTAGAATAAAGTTTTGGTTAGATCTAGTTTTGAGTTTTGCTTTATGATCTTGCGATGTAATCGAGTCAGTGAGCTATATATATAATAAAGATTAGTGTTGAGTCAGGGCTTGATTGTCTTGCTATGATCTTGAGGGAATATAAGAAAAGAGAAAAGAATAAAAAGAAACAAAGAGATCATATTGATCTTATGGAGAGTAGTGACTTCACATAGAAAGATTATGATGATTAAAAATTGTTGGGAGTTGGCAAACATAGCTTTGGTCATCGTTGCAATTAATAGGAAGTAATAAAGAAAGAGAGGTTTCACATATAAATATACTATCTTGGACATCTTTTATGATTGGGAGCACTCATTAAAATATGAAATGCTAAAGAGTTGATTGTTGGACAGGGAAGACAACGTAATGGGTTATGTTTTCTTATATCTGAGATAAAGTATATTGTCATGGATCATCCAATATGTTGAGCTTGCGTTTCCCCCTCATGCTTGCAAAATTCTTTGCACCAAGTAGAGATACTACTTGTGCTTCCAAAAACCCTTAAACCAGTTTTGCCATGAGAGTCCACCATACCTACCTATGGATTGAGTAAGATCCTTCAAGTAAGTTGTCATCGATACAAGCAATAAAAATTGCTCTCCAAATATGTATGATTGATTGGTGTGGAGGAAATAAGCTTTATATGATCTTGTGATGTGGAAGAAATAAAAGCAACGGACTGCACAATAAAGGTCTATATCACAAGTGGCAATATAAAGTGATGTTCTTTCGCGTTAATTTTTTTTGCATCCAACCCTGAAAGCGCATGGCAACCTCTGCTTCCCTCTGCGAAGGGCCTATCTTTTTCTATTACCTTCTACCTTATGCAAGAGTCATGGTGATCTTCACCTTTCCTTTTTACATTTTATCCTTTGGCAAGCACAGGATGTTGGAAAGATCCTGATATATATATCTAATTGGATGTGGGTTAGCATGAGTTATTATTGTTGACACTACCTTTGAGGTAAAAGGTTTGGAGGCGACAATATAAGCCCCTATCTTTCTCTATGTCCGATTAAAACTCCGTAACCACAAGTATTGCGTGAGTGTTAGCAACTATGAAAGACTAAATGATAGTTGAGTATGTGGACTTGCTGAAAAGCTTTGACATGGACTCTTTCTGATGTTATGATAAATTGCAATTGCTTCAATGACTGAGATTACAGTTTGTTAGTTCTCAATAAAGTTTCTGATTCATACTTTGCATTGTGAATAAATTATTACTTGAGCATAATAAATCATATGACAATATCCATTTATGTTGTTGTTGTGAGAATAATCATGATGCCCTCATGTCTGTATTTTATTTTATTGATACCTCTACCTCTAAACATGTGGACATATTTATCGTTATCGGCTTCCGCTTGAGGACGAGCGAGGTCTAAGCTTGGGGGAGTTGATACGTCCATTTTGCATCATGCTTTTATATCGATATTAATTGCATTATGGGCTGTTATTACACATTATGTCACAATACTTATGCCTATTCTCTCTTATTTTACAAGGTTTACATAAAGAGGGAGAATGCGTGGAATGAAATTTGGAAAAGGAGCAAATATTAGAGACCTATTCGCACAACTCCAAAAGTCCTAAACTCCACGGAAGTTATTTTGGAAATAATAAAATATATCGAGCGAAAAGAAATACCAGAGGGGCCCACACCTGGCCATGAGGGTGGGGTGCGCCCTACCCACAGGCACGCCCCATGCCTCGTGGGCCCCCACCATTGGCCCTCCGGTGCCCATCTTCCGCTATATGAAGTCTTCGTCCGAAGAAAAATCATAAGCAAGCTTCCGGGACGAGACTACGCCCACAAGGCGGAATGTCGAGACCCCGATTCCAAGTCACATCGACCTAGCCGGTAACACCTCATATCACTTTGCGGCCTCACGCACGGTATTCCACGGGTGTCGCCTTACCATGGCCCGGGACCGTTTATGCGTCTTTTGGCTCACGTGTATGATGGTGTCGCTAGCATCCACATGACAGAGAACCCGGGCCGACATGGCTAGTCGTGAACCCAAAGCGGCGCTAACCCATGGAGACAGGCAATCACATCGAGCATGTCGGCCATCAACGTATGAACTGCCAGAAATCGGGCTAACAGGACTCCGGTAACCCGTGTTGTAATGAGCTAGGCAGGACTCAGGATGTCATCACGTGACATTTCCCGAAGGGGCGAACCTGAGAACGAAGTGAAACACATGCCGGCCGGTCAAGTGTCCAGGCGATCATTGGGCTAGCAGGGACTCGGTGAACCGGGCTGTAGCGGACTACTATCGCTCAGGAAGCACTAGGCTACATTTCCCCATATGAGAGGCATCCAAGGATAAACAACTAGAATGTCGGATCCCACTCATACCAAGCATTTCAAGCATACACACAATATGCCCGATATGAGTACATACGACATGGCATCACAACAAAACTCTACAACTCAAAGCACTTTATTTAAGAGGCTCCGAGGAGCCATACATAACATGTTCATACAGATAGGGGTCACATGACCCGACACTCAAGTCATACAAACATACAAGCACATGCGGAAGCAAACTAGTCTTGGTACAAACACTAAAAAGAAAGAAGGCTTGACGATGCCCTTCTATCTACAGTGGCCATTCACAAGGACTTGAGAGCTATTAGTGATGCAAGGAAGACTAGTCTATCGACAAGGATATTATTTCCATGGCTGATTCTAGAGGTTTGCCACTTAGATCCAGGAGTTTGAATTACCATGGAGGTGGGCATGTCACAAAATGTGGTGTTGTGCAATCGAGCATAGCTCTCAGAAATAAATGAATGAGATGCTCCAGTGTCAAAAAGAAAAGTTGCCGGATGGCAATTAACAAGGAGCGTACCGAGAACGACGTTGGGATCCTCATGGGTCTCCTCAGCTGAAACGTAGTTGACATGGCCATGAGCAGTGGCGGCTGGTTTGGCGTAGAGCACCTTTCCGGCCGCTTACCACGGCCAATGACTTTTCCGATCTGACTGGGGTTGCTCTGGGGATACTCACGGATGTAGTGACCCGTCTCTCCACACTTGAAACAAGTTATCACATTGGGACATGGAGCAGCATTATTGGCGGGGCCACCATAGGCCTTGGGCGGTGCAAACTGCTGGTTGGGGCGAGGCGCCTCAAAGGATGGCCTCGGAGTGAATCTGGGTGGCAGAGCGGTGCTTGGAATCCACACCCGACGCTTCTGAGATCCAGAGCCGATGATGAAGAACCAAAGTCACGGAGTGCTTATGCCGAAGCTTCAAAGTCGATCGTCCAGCCAAAGACCGATAGCCTTGTTGACTAACTTCTGAAAGGAGGTGCAATCGTGCAGACGAAGATCACGGCGAAGCTCGGGCTAAGTCCCTTGCGGAACCTTGCCTACTTCTTGGCGTCGATGGATACCTCTTCAGGAGCATATCATGCTAGATTTCCAAACTCACGACTGTATGCATCCACAGTTAGCCTACCCTGGGTGAAATTATAGAACTCTTCCCTCTTACGATCCATGAGACCTTCCGGGATGTGATGCTCACGAAAGCCGACCGAACTCAGCCCTGTGTAGTGACTTGGCCAACCGGCGCATAGCCTCAAAATTCTCCCACCAAAGGCTAGCAGGGCCTTCGAGGTGATAGGCAGCAACGGTAACCTTATCGGCTTCGCCACGTTGGCGTAACGTAGCTTGTGGTGATGTCACAAGTCTGGGCCATCCACATCGAGAGGCTCACGGAATGCTTAAACTTCGGTGGATACAGTTTGACAAAGTCATTGATTGACACCAGGTCATTCCTTGGTCGGCGGCAGTATTCTGCTTCAATCCGCTCCAAAGAAGCGATTGGTCTCACGCTTATTACGTTTCGCCTCCCGCATAACTTCGGCCAGAGAAGGCGGTTGAGGCAGATTCACATTCCTAGCTGCATCAAGCTTCACCCTGCCCGAGCAAGAGGGTTGTTGCGGGTGTTGACCATCCTAGGAAACAAGACAACGGTTTAGACAAGGATGGCAAAATTTGGCAAGGAAGTGCGGAATATAATGGATAACACGGAATGCAGAGATGTTCATCCGTATGACATGGTAATATAGAAACTGCCATATATATACCAACGGTCATAAACACCATTCATAGTTTAGTACAAGCCCTGCTAAAGTACAACTACACGGTGAAAGGCGTTACATCTCATCGGAAGCATTCCAAGCTCCTATACATTATTTTTCTACACTTCCGGAATTGATACACACTAAGTCATAGTCCAAAGGTCACGCAGGACGGTGGAGCTACAACTATTACCATACTAGAGATACTACTACTAACTCAGACGCCTCCATAGTAGTCCTCATATAAGTCACCTCCATAGCCTGGGAGCTCAACGTGATTATCCGGAAACAGACGGTCCTGAGGAGCTTGTGGACCATAGGGGCTAGGATGAGGTCTTGGACCAACAAGCGGTGGCTCAGGGGACCACGGGTGGGGTGATGCCTCCCACATCACGCCAATCCACCATGTCCCGGCAGAAAGCAGATCTCATAGGGCATGATCCCTAGTATCCATACATCCAGCTTGCAATACCGGTGCAAACCGAGTCAACGTGGCCCAATGATCGCACGGGTGTTGAACAGCTCCGGTCTCAAGGCCCGATTCTCTCGGTCCTTATCCTCGAGCATCTCGGCAGTGGTGCGAGTTAGTGAGTCCACATGTGTGGAGTCAGCATAGATAGCCTGGAGGTACCCTTGCGCCCCCCGAAGTGAAGCTGCCATATAACGGAAATCGGTGTTCCGGAGCAGGCCCGATCGGCTTCGCATGATGGTCATCATAGAGAAGGCAGCATCTGCATACCATCTCAATAGTAACCCGAGTCCATAAGAACGGTGAAGGGGCTCCGGTAGATCCAGGATAAGACGGAAATATCCTCGACAAAGGCAGTAGATAATCCGGCTTTGATTAAAGTCTCGAACTGCTCTTCGACGGTGTATTCGGATACCAACGGTAACCCGTCTCAATCATTACCCGGACTAACATAGCCGTATGACCGGCACATCGATGCACACGTCAGCGAACCACTTGGTTTTGAGCACGAGTGGCCATATGTAAGCACAGCCACAATGCAAAGGCATTAGAATTCCTCTGGAAAATCGGACTGCATAACATCTGTAAATGCCCATGATCTGATTTGAGACATTCAAAATCAGAGCCTTACGTCCCTCCCACAATCAATTCCCCTACATATAACTAAAGCATTTCTAGACTCGACATCGACCAGTTTGGCTTAGCGAACCTACAGGCAGTCCAGCTCTGATACCAACGCTGTCAGGACCCCGATTCTGTGTCACATCGACCTAGCCGGGTAACACCTCATATCACTTTGCGGCCTCACGCATGGTATTCCTACGGTGTCGCCTTACCATGGCCCGGGACCGTTTGCGTCTTTTGGCTCACGTATATGATGGTGTCGCTAGCATCCACATGACAGAGAACCCGGGCCGACATGGCTAGTCATGAACCCAAAGCGGCGCTAACCCATGGAGACAGGCATACATGAATCACACCGAGCATGTCGGTCATCAACGTATGAATCCGGGCTGTAGCACTGGGCTAATAGGACTCCGGTAACCCGGGCTATAGCAGGCTAGGCAGGACTCCGGATGTCATCGCGTGACATTTCCCCGAAGGGAAAGACACAGAACGAAAGTGAAACACATGCCGCCGATCAAGTGTCCAGAGCGGTAGTCTTTGGGCTAGCAGGACTCCGGTGAACCGGGTCAGAAGCGGACTACTATCACTCAGGAAGCACTAGACTACATTTCCCCATATGAGAGGCTGCCAAGGATAAACAACTAGATTGTCGGATCCCACTCATACCAAGCATTTCAAGCATACACACAATATGCCCGATATGAGTACATACAACATGGCATCACAACCAAACTCTACAACTCAAAGCACTTTATTTAAGAGGCTCCGAGGAGCCATACATAACATGTTCATACAGATAGGGGTCACATGACCCGACACTCAAGTCATACAAACATATAAGCACATGCGGAAGCAAACTAGTCTGGGTACATACACTAAAAAGAAAGAAGGCTTGACGATGCCCTTCTATCTATAGTGGCCCTTCACAAGCCTTGGATCACCACCTGGGTGGCTAGTCACTCGTCGATGTCAAGGTCTACATAGAACCCATCGGAGGGGGCGGTGTGGTCGTCTGAAAACAATAATTAAGCAAACATGAGTACGGAGGTACTCAGCAAGTCTTACAACAGAATCCTATTATGCATGCACATTCTCAAGAAGGTAGTGGAGTTATTGCAGCAAGCCAGCTTTGACTCATTGGCTAAGCTATCCTACGTGACACCACTTGAAAAGCATTTGTCGCACACGAGTCAACTAATTACCAACACAATACTCCACCGTGGATCCTCTCCCGTCAACCTACGAGAGGGCCATCCATGCAGTACTCACACTTATCTTGAGGCTTTTAGTAGTATCCATTTACTTGTCTATCAACCCAGATAGGTGACCAAGTAGTCCTTATCATGGACGCGGCTATTCGAATAGTTTCATACCCCGCAGGGGTGTACTTCTTCACACACGCTCACCACTTATCGCCGCTACACGGCGTGTACTACGGCAACCTTCAAGCGGAAGCCCAGCGAGGGTGTCGGCCATGACCTGACTAAACACACAAGTCCCTAGTCCAAAGTTTATCGCCTATTCGGGTTCCATCCGCAGGGAGTCCGCCGAGGTTTCCACTAACGGCCCCCGAACGATGTGTGCAGGGTTCTCAAACACCAAACGGGCGAATCGGTACACTGGCCACGTGCCTACCGCAACACATCCCACCCCTAAGGTCAGCACAAGGCGGCCCCCAAAGATGCTACAAACACTTAAACTACTTGCAACTCCTGACAGAGGACAAGAGTGGTTAATAAGTCGAGAGGGTCAATTAAGGATCCCAATGCGTGGTAGTAGTCGAGTCTTAAATCACACACACAGATCTCAGTTCTTAAGGACGGCTTCAATGAAACAACCCACCATGTACTCCTACATGGCCTCTCATCGATACCTTTACCAAATCGTGTTCAACACTTCACTGCTACTAACACAACCTTTCACTCTAGTTCATCATCCCGATGAGCCAGACACGACACAACTCTAAGCATAGCAAGCATAGCATGGTAGGAAACACTAACATGGCTCAACCAACTCCTACACATACTAGTGGGTTTCATCTAGTTATCGTGGCAATGACAGGTCATGCAAAGGAAGTGGGTTCAACTACCGCAACACACAACAGTTTGAATCGCGTTGTCTTAATGCAAAGAAACAAGAGCAGAAGCGAGATCATGGGTTTGTATCGGGATGATCAATGGGTTGCTTGTTCGATGTAGTGGTAGTAGGGTACTGCCTTTCAGATGGATATTCGTGGTTATCCTCGGAGATGTAACCTACCACGAAAGACACAATCAACATAATCAACACATGACGATATGCAACAATATGATGCAAGCTATGACATGGCAATATGATTGTGTGTTGGCCTAATGCAAGCTAGAACAGAAAGGAATGAACTTATTTGAATCAAGGATTCAAATGTTAGCTCATTTAACATAGCCATATTAGTGCATTAACTTAATCTGCTTAAACAGCAAGGTTAGCTTGTTCTTTCATGCATGAAACCTTTACCAATGGATAGATTGAATTTTTCTGATCAAAATTCATATATAAATTGCATTTGGAGTTACAGATTAATTTCTAAGATTTTTTGAAGTTTGCAACAATTTCTGGAATTTCCTGAATACAAATAAATCCATAAATTAGTTATTGCGTCAAGATCGTCGAGTGACGTCCCGGTGTGGTCAAAGGGGCGTCCAGGTCAACTCGACCAATGGGTCCCGCATGTTAGTAGCTAATTTAACTAACTAATTTTAGTTAAACTAAACTGGGTTAGTTAGCAGAGGGGCCCCACTTAGTCAACTCCGTCAACGGGGTCAAACCCGCCGATGTTTAGCTGTCAGCGGCTTTGCTGGCGGCGAGAGTGTGTTTGTGCGTTCCGCGACCAAAAGGGACGGCGGAGACCATCTACGGGTAGCCGGGAACAGGCCGCATGGCGTTTGGTGGCGATGGTTGAGCTGGGGTGGCTGGAACGTCACGCCGGCGATTTAGCTAGGCGGTCACCGGAGTCGGGTGAAAGTGAAACCGAGGCTTCGGGGCACGGCGAGGCATGGGGTGAGGTGCGTTGGGCTCCTGGGAGTGTGGTGAGGTTAGTGGACAAGGTGGTGTGTCCAGTGGGTGGCCGGAGACACGTCGGCGACGAGCTCGGCGGTGGCGCGTGCGGTGATGCTTCGTGCGGCAGCTATGGTGCACGAGAGGGCAAACGGAGGGGACGAGGAGGTAGCTGGGCTCACGGCTAGCACGTCAAGCGGTCGGGCGAGGTCGGGACGAGGTGATGCGATGGCGGCAGCGATGGGGATCTGCGGCGGTGCTTGGTGAAGACAAGCTCGAGGAAGACGGCAGGGCTCATGGCGCTGGGGCTCGGGCTGCTCGACGGAGTCGACGACGGGCGGAGTTGTTGGACACGGTGGCTCGATTGTGGACGACGGAGAGAGCGCAACTATAAAGGGCAGTCTGCGGCTGCGGTGGCGCCGGCCATGGTGAGGAGAGGCGAGGGAGAGAGACAGGGGGCATGTGAGGTGTCCACGGGGTCGGGGCGGCGACGTGGAGCTCACCCAGTGCTTTCGGTGGCGCAGCGGCAAGCAGTTGATGCCGTGGCGAAGCTCACGCTTCGCCAGCGTCACCTCGTGTGCCTGCGTGGCGGCAGCGAAGCGGCCGTGGCGTGGGCCAGCATAGTGCTGGGCCGGCCAGCTGGGCTGCCTGGTGGGCTGCGGCCAGGTAAGTCTTTCTCCCTTTTTTTAATTTATGTTTTCTATTTTTCTGTAAGTGTTAGGCTTTTCTAAAAATACCTAGGCACTTCCAAAAATCCTGCAAATAATCATAGGCTCTGTTTAGAATATTTCCAACAGCCCACACTTATTTTCAGAATTGTTTGAGCATCCAAAATATTTACCAGCATTTAAATGCCCAAATGCAAATTACATATGATTTAATTCAATGACCTTCTGTTGACCTAGAAAATTGTGCACCTATTTTGCGAGAGGTTCTAACCCAAGACAAAGAGGGTGAACTTTTTAGAAGGGCATTTCAGGTTCATTGAAAATATTTTTAGTAAACCCTAGTTGGATTCAGAGGGGTTCTGGGGGTTCTGTCTTCCCCAATTCAAGTTTCTGATGAAAGATAAACATGATGCAACACTCTAGTGCAGGGAATAACTAGGATGTGACAACTCAACCCCACTCAAAAGAATCTCGTGCCGAGATTTTGGGTCCGTCGGGAAGAAGGTGGGGTACTCAAGTCGAAGACGATCCTCCCTTTCCCAAGTAGCTTCTTGCTCGGAATGGTTTGACCATTGAACCTTGAGAAACTTGATATTCTGGCGTCGAGTGGTACGCTCGGCTTGATCAAGGATACGAATGGGATATTCACGATAGGTGAGGTTATCTTGGAGATCAAGCGTTTCGTGGTCCACTCCACGGATAGGATCCGAGAAGCAACGCCTGAGTTGAGAAACGTGGAAGACATCATGAACTCTGGAAAGATGCGGAGGTAGTTCTAATTGGTAGGCAACTTCCCCTCATTTGGCAAGAATGCGAAAAGGTCCAATGTAACGAGGAGCCAACTTGCCTTTGATACCGAATCGATGGATTCCTTCAAAGGAGTAACCCAAGGTAAGCCTGCCGCCAACTTCATATAAGACATAGGCTTATGCTTGCGGTCATATTTGCTCTTTGACGAGATTGGGTTGTTTTCAATTTCTCACGAATAACGCGAACTCGCTTTTCCGCTTCGGATCATATCCGGGCCAAAGAGTTGTCTTTCCCGGTTTACGACCAGTTAAGAGGCGTTCGACATTTCCGTCCATAGAGAACTTCGAAAGGAGCTTTGCCCAAACTAGCTTGATAACTATTGTTATAAGCGAACTCGGCAAATGGAAGGCATTTCTCCCAATTCATGCCGAAAGAGATGACAGAAGCTCGAAGCATGTCCTCCAGAATTTGATTGACCCGTTCTACTTGACCACTTGATTGAGGATGGAAGGCGGTGCTAAAGGAGAGACGAGTTCCCATAGCAGTTTGGAAACTTTCCCAAAATCGAGAGGTGAAAAGACTTCCACGGTTTGAGTTAATCTCCAATGGAACACCATGAAGAGACACTATTTGAGAGATGTACAAATCAGCTAGCTGGCTAGCAGTTATACTCGCATTTAACGGGTAGGAAATGGGCTACTTTGGAAAGTCGATCGACAACAACGAAGATAGCATTATTCCCTCTCTTGGTCCTGGGAAACCCGTAATGAAATCCATACCGATTTTATCCCATTTCCTTTCAAGAATTTCCAAAGGTTGAAGGGTGCTGACAGGCCGTTGATGTTCGCTTTAACACGACGACATACGCCGCAATTAGCAATGTATTGAGCGATTTCTCTCTTCAACCTAGTCCACCAAAACCTACGGCGAGGTCTTGATACATTTTAGTACTACCGGGATGAATGGTGAGAGGGGATTCATGAGCTTCCTTAAGGATCAATTGCCGAAGCTGTTGTTTCTTGGGAACCACCAAACGGTTCTCGAAGAAAACAACACCTCGCTCATCTACGGAGAAACACTTAGCAACTCCGCTAGCAATGTTCTCCTTGATCCGAGATATGCCTCTATCATACCGCTGAGCGGTTATGATTTGATCCGAAAGGTTGGGTCTCGCCACCAGGGTGGAAAGGAATCCTCGGGGAACCATGTGAAGGTTAAGCTTACGAAATTCCTCGTGGAGAAGTGGTTGACTTTGTTGTAACATCAGGTTGTTACAATAAGATTTACGACTTAGTGCATCAGCCATGACATTGGCTTTGCCTGGGGTGTAAGATATTCCTAAGTCGTAATCCGTAATCAACTCGACCCAACGTCTTTGCTTGAGATTCAAATCCGGTTGGGTGAAGATGTATTTTAGACTTTGGTGATCAAGTAAATTTCGAACGACATCGAGAAGGTAATGTCGCCAGGTCTTGAGTGCATGGACCATCGCTGCAAGCTCTAGATCGTGGTGTGGGTAGTTATCCTCATGTGGACGAATCGTCGAGAAGCGTAGGCAATCACATGGCGATCTTGCATGAGTATGCAACCTAGTCTCTTGTCGCGAGGCGCCGTGAATAGATAATAAAGTCCTTAGAAAAATCTGGTGGAACAAGTACGGGAGCAGATGTCAGGCGTCTTTTCAGTTCCTCAAAGCTGAACTCGCACTGTGGGGTCCACTCGAACTTTTTATCTTTCTTGAGGAGTTCAGTTAGAGGCTTAGCAACCTTGGAGAAATTCTCGACAGGCGGCGACAATAGCTCGCTAAACCGAGGAAACTCCGAACTTGCTTTGACCGATTCAGGTGGAGTCCAGTCAAGGCCGGCTTGAACTTCGCTTCGGGATTGACAAAGAATGCCCTTACCGTAAAATTACATGGCCTAGATAGGTTACTTCCGCAACCAAAACTCACACTTAGAGAATTTGGCATAAAGGCGATGCTCTCGAAGTTTCATCAATACTAGCCTTAGATGTTCGGCATGTTCTTCCTCATTCCTGGAGTAGATGAGTATATCATCGAGGTAAACCATGACGAATTTATCCAAATACTCCATGAAGATCGAGTTCATTAACCGAGAGAAGGTGGCTGGAGCATTGGTTAACCCGGCGATGACGACGGTACTCGTATTGGCCATAACGAGTAACAAAGGCCGCTTTTAGGAATGTCCCCGTTCTTGATTTTGATTTGATGGTAGCCCAACCTCAAATCCATTTTGGAAAAGATTGAGGATCCAATGAGCTGATCATACGTGTCGTTGATCACGGGAGCGGATACTTGTTCTTGATAGTGACCAAATTGACGGGTCGGTAATCTACAACCATCCGATCCGTTCCATCTTTCTTCTTGACGAAGAGGACGGGCAAGCCCATGGAGAAGAACTAGACGGATGAAACCCTTATGCAAGGACTCATCAAGTTGTTTCTTAAGCTCGGCTAGTTCTAGGGGTGCCATCTTATAAGGTCTTCTAGAGATTGGGGCGGTTCCTGAACAAGGTCTATCACAAACTCGACATCTCTCGCCGTGGAACACCGGCAGCTTCTTCTCGAAAGACATCCAGGAAGTCACGGACTCACCGGAATATCTTGAAGGTCCGGAAGGGGGTTGGCATTTAAGGAGTAGAGGCGGCCTTTCAGACACTCGAGTCAAAACATTGACCTGTCTTGCCCAAGGATGGGTGAGGAGAACAATTCTAATAGAGCAATCAATCTGAGCATAATGGCCTGACATCCAGTCCATACCCAAGATGATGTTTATGTCCGAGGACTTCAGAGCTATTAGTGATGCAAGGAAGACTAGTCTATCGCCAAGGATATTATTTCCATGGCTGATTCTAGAGGTTTGCCACTTAGATCCGTGGAGTTTGAATTACCATGGAGGTGGGCATGTCACAAAATGTGGTGTTGTGCAATCGAGCATAGCTCTCGAAATAAATGAATGAGATGCTCCAAAGGTCAAAGAACAGCGATTGCTTCGGATGGCAATTAACAAGGAGCTGCATCGAGAACGACGTTGGAATCCTCATGGGTCTCCTCAAATTTGAAACGAAGTTGACATGGCCACGCAAGCGATGGCATACCGGTTTAGCGTAGAGAGCACCTTTCCGCTGGCTTACCACGGCCAACAGACTTTCCGATCTGACTGGGGTTGCTCTGGGGACACTCACGGATGTAGTGACCCGTCTCTCCACACTTGAAACAAGTTATCACATTGGGACGTGGAGCAGCATTAGTGGCGGGGCCACCATAGGCCTTGGGCGGTGCAACCGCTGGTTGGGGCGAGGCGCCTCAAAGGATGGCCTCGAGTGAATCTGGGTGGCAAAGCGGTGCTTGGAATCCACACCCGACGCTTCTGAGATCCAGAGCCGGATGAAGAACCAAAGTCACGGGAGTGCTTGCGCGAAGCTTCAAAGTCGACCGCCCAGCCAAGACCGATAGCCTTGTTGAGTAACTTCGAAAGGAGGTGCACTCGTGCAGACGAAGATCACGGCGAAGCTCGGGCCTAAGTCCCTTGCGGAACCTTGCCTGCTTCTTGGCGTCGGTGGATACCTCTTCAGGAGCATATCATGCTAGATTTCCAAACTCACGACTGTATGCATCCACAATCAGTCTACCCTGGGTGAAATTATAGAACTCTTCCCTATTACGATCCATGAGACCTTCCGGGATGTGATGCTCACGGAAAGGTAGTGACTTGGCCAACCGGGCGCATAGCCTCAAAATTCTCCCACCAAAGGCTAGCAGGGCCTTCGCGGTGAGAGGCAGCAAGGGTCACCTCATCAGCGGCGGCTACGTGGGCAGAACGGGGCTTGTGGGTGATCTTTGCTAAGCCGATCATCCGCATCGAGAGGCTCAATGTAATGTTTAAACTTCGGTGGATACAGCTTGACAAAGTCATTGATTGACACCAGTGTCATTCCTTGGCCGGGAGGGCGGTATTACGCTCAATCCGCCTCGACAAGCGATTGGTCTCACGCTTGTTGTTATGTTCTCGCCCAAAGATAACTTCGCCAGAGAAGGCGGTTGAGGCAGATTCACATTCCTAGCTGCACTTTCACCCTCGCCTCCGAGCAGTAGGGTTGTCATGGTGTTGACCATCCTAGGAAACAAGACAACGGTTTAGGCAAGGATGGCAAAATTTGGCAAGGAAGTGCGGAATATAATGGATAACACGGAATGCAGAGATGTTCATCCGTATGACATGGTAATATAGAAACTGCCATATATATACCAACGGTCATACACACCATTCATAGTTTAGTACAAGCCCGGCTAAAGTACAACTACGGTGAAGGCGTTACATCTCATCGGAAGCATTCCAAGCTCCTATACATTATTTTTCTACACTTCCGGAATTGATACACACTAAGTCATAGTCCAAAGGTCACGCAGGACGGTGGAGCTACAACTATTACAATACTAGAGATACTACTACTAACTCAGACGGCTCCGTAGTAGTCCTCATATAAGTCACCTCCATAGCCTGGGAGCTCAACGTGATTATCCGGAAACAGACGGTCCCGAGGAGCTTGTGGACCATAGGGGCTAGGATGAGGTCTTGGACCAACAAACGGTGGCTGCAGGGGACCACGGGGTGGGGTGATGCCTCCCACATCACGCCAATCCACCATGTCCGCAGAGCAGATCTCACAGTGGCACAGATCCCTAGTATCCATACATCCAGCTTGCACAAATGGGTGCAAACCGAGTCAACGTGGCCCAATGATCTCGCACGGTGTTGAATAACTCCAGCCTCAAGGCCCGATTCTCTGGGTCCTTATCCTCGAGCATCTCGGGCAAGAAGGGTGCGAAAGTTAGTGAGTCCTCATGTGTGGAGTCAAGATAGATAGCCCTGGAGGTACTTTGCGCCCTCGAGGTGAAGCTGCATATACTTCGAAATCGGTGTTCAAGGCAGGCCAGTCTGACTCGCATGATGGTCATCTGAGAAGGCAGCATCTGTACAGCCATCTCAATAGTAACCCCGAGTCCATAAGAACAGTGAAGGAAGGCTCGGTAGATCCAGATAAGACGGAAATATCCTCGACAAAGGCAGTAGATATCGCTTTGATTAAAGTCTCGGAACTGCTCTTCGACAAGGTATTCGATACCAACGGTAACCTGCCTCAATCATTACCCGGACTAACATAGCCGTATGACTGGCACATCGATGCACCTGGTCAAAGTAATCCACTTGGTTTTGAGCACGAGTGGCCATCTGAAAGCACAGCCACAATGCAAAGGCATTATAATTCCTAGGGAAAATCGGACAGCATAACATCTGTAAATGCTCATGAACAGATTTGAGACATTCAAAATCAGAGCCTTACGTCCCTCCCACAATCAATTCCCCTACATATAACTAAAGCATTTCTAGACTCGACATCGACCAAGCCATTTGGCTTAAGCGAACCTACGTGCAGCAAATTTCTACGATACCAACGCTGCCGTGACCTTCGATTCCAAGTCACATCGACCTAGCTGGTAACACCTCGTATCACTTTATGCCCTTACGCACGGTATTCCCACGGTGTCGCTTACCATGGCCCGGACCGCTTATGCGCTCTTTTGGCTCACGTGATATGATGGTGTCGCTAGCATCCACATGATGAAGAACCCGGCCGACATGGCTAGTCATGAACCCAAAGCGGCGCTAACCCATGGAGACAGGCATACATGAATCACATCGAGCATGTCGGTCATCAACGTATGAATCCGGGCTGTAGCACTGGGCTAATAGGACTCCGGTAACCCGGGCTATAGCAGCCTAGGCAGGACTCCGGATGTCATCGCGTGACATTTCCCCGAAGGGAAAGACACAGGAACGAAGTGAAACACATACCCGGCTTGATCAAGTGTCCAGAAAGCGGTAGTCTTTGGGCTAGTAGGACTCCGGTGAACCGGGCTGTAGCGGACTACTATCACTCAGGAAGCACTAGACTACATTTCCCCATATGAGAGGCTGCCAAGGATAAACAACTAGATTCTCGGATCCCACTCATACCAAGCATTTCAAGCATACACACAATATGCCCGATATGAGTACATACAACATGGCATCACAACAAAACTCTACAACTCAAAGCACTTTATTTAAGAGGCTCCGAGGAGCCATACATAACATGTTCATACAGATAGGGGTCACATGACCCGACACTCAAGTCATACAAACATATAAGCACATGCGGAAGCAAACTAGTCTGGGTACAGACACTAAAAAGAAAGAAGGCTTGACGATGCCCTTCTATCTACAGTGGCCCTTCACAAGCCTTGGATCACCACCAGGGTGGCTAGTCACTCGTCGATGTCAAGGTCTACATAGAACCCATCGGAGGGGGCGGTGTGGTCGTCTGAATACATTAATTAAGAAAACATGAGTACGGAGGTACTCAGCAAGTCTTACAACAGAATCCTATTATGCATGCACATTCTCAAGAAGGTAGTGGAGTTATTCAGCAAGCCAGCTTTGACCCATTGGCTAAGCTATCCTACGTGACACCACTTGAAAAGCATTTGTCGCACACGAGTCAACTAATTACCAACACAATACTCCACCGTGGATCCTCTCCCGTCAACCTACGAGAGGGCCATCCGCGGTACTCACACTTATCTTGAGGCTTTTAGTAGTATCCATTTACTTGTCTATCAACTGTATAGGTGACCAAGTAGTCCTTTATCATGGACGCCGCTATTCGAATAGTTTCATACCCCGCAGGGTGTACTTCTTCACACGCTCTCACCACTTATTGCCGCTACACGACGTGTACTCGGCAACCTTCAAGCGGAAGCCCAGCGAGGGTGTCGGCCATGACCTGACTAAACACACAAGTCCCTAGTCCAGGTTTATCGCCTATTCGGGTTCCATCCGCAGGGAGTCCGGCCGAGGTTTCCACTAACGGCCCCGAACGATGTGTGCAGGTTCCCAAACACCAAGCAGGCGAAATTCCAGTACACGGGCCACGTGCCTACCGCAACACATCCCACCCCTAAGGTCAGCTAAGGTATGGCTCCCAAAGATGCTACAAACACTGTAAACCACGGTAACTCCCGGACAGAGGACAAGAGTGGTTAATAAGTCGAGAGTGTCAATTAAGGATCACAATGCATGGAAGAAGCTGAGTCTTAAATCACACAAACAGATCTCAGAACCTAAGGACGGCTTCAATGAAACAACCCACCATGTACTCCTACATGGCCTCTCATCGATACCTACCAAATCGTGTTCAACACTTCACTCTCGTTACCAACACAACCTTTCACTCTAGTTCATCATCCCGATGAGCCAGACCTGACACAACTCTAAGCATAGCAAGCATAGCATGGTAGGAAACACTAACATGGCTCAACCAACTCCTACACATACTAGTGGGTTTCATCTAGTTACTGTGGCAATGACAGGTCATGCAAAGGAAGTGGGTTCAACTACCGCAACACACAACAGTTTGAATCGCGTTGTCTTAATGCAGTAAACAAGAGCAGAAGCGAGATCATGGATTTGTACCGGAATGATCAATGGGTTGCCACTGATGTAGTGGTAGTAGGGTACTGCCTTCGATGGATATTCGAGGTTATCCTCGGAGACATAACCTACCACGAAAAGACACAATCTAACATAATCAACACATGACGATATGCAACAATATGATGCATGCTATGACATGGCAATATGTGTGTGTGTTGGCCTAATGCAAGCTAGAACAGAAAGGAATGAACTTATTTGAATCAAGGATTCAAATGTTAGCTCATTTAACATAGCCACATTAGTGCATTAACTTAATCTGCTTAAAGAGCAAGGTTAGCTTGTTCTGTCATGCATGAAACCATTACCAATGGATAGATTGAATTTTTCTGATCAAAATTCATATATAAATCTTTGCATTTGGAGTTGCAGATTAATTTCTAAGATTTTTTGAAGTTTGCAACAATTTCAGGAATTTCCTGAATACAAATAAATCCAGAAATTAGTTATTATGTCGGCAGCTAAGGCGCTGGGTGACGTCGTGGTCAAAGGCCCAGTCAACCTGACCAATGGGTCCCGCATGTTAGTAGCTAATTTAACTAACTAATTTTAGTTAAAACTAACCGGGTTAGTTAGCAAGAGGGGCCCCACTTAGTCAACTCCGCCAACGGGGTCAAACCCGCCGACGCTTAGCCGCCCGGCGAGACGCTGGGCGCGGGCGCAGAGTGTGTTTGTGCGTTCCTGCGACCAAAAGGACGGCGGAGACCATTCACGGTAGCCGGGAACAGGCCGCGGCGTTTGGTGGCGGTGGTTGAGCTCTGGGTGGCGGAACGCTGCCCGGCGACGAGCTAGGCGGTCGCCGGAGTTGGGTGAAAGTGAACCCGAGGCTTCGGGGCACGGCGAGGCACGGGGTGAGGTGCGTTGGGCTCCTGGGAGTGTGGTGAGGTTAGTGGACAAGGTGGTGTGTCCAGTGGGTGGCCGGAGACACGTACGGCGATTTGGCTCGGCGGTGGGCGCGTATGGTGATGCTTGTGCGGCAGCTACGGTGCAACGAGAGGGCAAACGGAGGGGACGCAGGAGGTAGCTGGGCTCACGGCGAGTACTGCGTTAAGGGCAGCCTCTGGCGAGGTCGGGACGAGGTGATGCGGTGGCGACGGGCGATGGGGATCTGGCGGGCGTGCTCGTGAAGACGAGCTCGAGGAAGACGAAGCGGTGGCTCGCGAAAGCGCCAGAGCCGGGCTGGTTTGACGAGTCACAGCCATGGAGTTGTTGGACACGGTGGCTTCGACACGGGACGACGGAGAGCGACCACGCTGGCGACTTGCGGCGGCAGTGGCGTCGGCCCATGGTGAGGAGAGGTGAGGGAGAGAGGCATGGGGGCGAATGAGGTGTCCACGGGGTCGGGCGGCGACGTGGAGCTCACCAGTGCTTTTCGATGGCTGGCGGTAAGCAGTCGACGCCGTGGATAGCTCACGCCGGCCACCTCCGTCTGCGTGGCAGTAACGACGGCTAGCTGGCGTGGGCCAAAGCACAAGATGTTTGGGCCGGCCACTGGCTGCACGGGTGGGCTATGACCGGTAAGTCTTTCTCTCTTTTTTTAATTTCTGTTTTCTATTTTTCTGTAAGTGTTGGGCTTTTCTAAAATACCTAGGCACTTCCAAAAATCTTGCAAATAAACATAGGCTCTGCTTAGAATATTTCCAACAGCCCACACTTATTTTCGTAGAATTATTTGAGCATCCAAAATATTTACTAGCATTTAAATGCCCAAATGCAAATTACATATGATTTAATTCAATGACCTTATGTTGACCTAGAAAATTGTGCACCTATCTTGCCAGAGGTTCTAACCCAAGACAAACTGGGTGAACTTTTTAGAAGGGCATTTCAGGTTCATTGAAAATATTTTTAGTAAACCCTAGTTGGATTTAGAGGGGTTCTGGGGGTTCTGTCTTCCCCAATTCAAGTTTCTGATGAAAGATAAACATGATGCAACACTCTAGTGCAGGGACTAACTAGGATGTGACATGGAACCTTGGCGGAACCAATCTAGGGCTCCGGCAGAGCTGTTCTGCTCGGGACACTTCCCTTCGGGAGGGGGAAATCATCGCCATCATCATCACCAACGCTCCTCTCATCAGGAGAGGGCGATCTCCATCAACATCTTCACCAGCACCATCTCCTCTCAAACCCTAGTTCATCTCTTGTATCCAATTCTTGTCTCCAAGTCCGATTGGTACCGAGGTTGCTAGTAGTGTTGATTACTCCTTGTAGTTGATGCTAGTTGGTTTATTTGGTGGAAGATCATATGTTCAGATCCTTTATGCATATTAATACTCCTCTGATTATGAACATGAATATGCTTTGTGAGTAGTTACGCTTTGTTCCCGAGGACATGGGAGAAGTCTTGCTATTAGTAGTCATATGAATTTGGTATTCGTTCGATATTTTGATGAGATGTATGTTGTCTATCCTCTAGTGGTGTTATGTGAACACCGACTACATGACACTTCACCATTATTTGGGCCTAGAGGAAGGCATTGGGAAGTAATAAGTAGATGATGGGTTGCTAGAGTGACAGAAGCTTAAACCCTAGTTTACGCGTTGCTTCGTAAGGGGCTGATTTGGATGTAACTTTTCAAGTAGATGAATTTTCATATAAAAACTTTTTAATCCGAGTTCGTATGCAAAAGTTATGCCCATTTTACAAATTTCGTAGAGATTTTGCAAAAAAAAAGTGAAATTCATATTTGTAAATTTTCCCAACAACTAGACCACATATCACATGGGAAACTTATTTTCTTTTATTTTTTGACATTTTCATCATTTTCTTTTATTTTTTTTAAAACTGAAAAGGCGGTCCAGGGGGGGTAGGGTGGTCCATTCGGGGAATTTTTGGACCAAGTTAGTAATGGCGCACCGTGGGAGTGGTGCGCCATTACTAGTTTTAAAAAAAATAAAAAATATATAAAAAATTGATAAATAAGTACTTGTGGCGCACCGTGGATGTGGTGCGCCATTACTAGTTTAACTAGTAATGGCACACTATACCCTGGTGCTACATTACTAGTTTTGAAAAAAAAAATTTGAAAACAAATTTGAATTTTTTACTAATGGCGCTAATCGTGGATGTGGTGCGCCATTATTGTTTATCTAGTAATGGCGCACTATCCTGTGCGCCATTACTAGTTTTGAAAAAATAATAAAAATTAGTTACTAATGGCGCACCGTGGATGTGGTGCGCCATTGGATTGAACATTAATGGCGCACCAACACATGGTGCGCCATTAGTATATAGTAGTGGCGCACCACATGTCTGGTGCGCCATTAGTGTCCATTTCATCTATAGCCCTTTTCCTAGTAGTGTGCACTTGACTCCAATCACATGATGATCGCGGAGTTCACCAACAACCAC
Source organism: Aegilops bicornis (assembly GCA_021605145.1). Classification (NCBI taxonomy): domain Eukaryota; kingdom Viridiplantae; phylum Streptophyta; class Magnoliopsida; order Poales; family Poaceae; genus Aegilops; species Aegilops bicornis. The sequence goes on along the minus strand of JAHIAL010000023.1, from coordinate 2,112,551 downwards.
AAGTTGGATACCAAGGACATTGGGGAGGCCATCTTCAAGCTCCACGAGAAAATCGAGCACCACCAAGCCCAAATCTATGACCTGCAAAACCCAAACCTGTGAGTATGAATATAGATTCAAGAGAATGAGTTTGGCTGCAGATTTGAGGATCCTGAGACTCGATCATCCTTCTATGATGGTGAGCCCATGCCTTGGAAGATGGACGACAAGCCTACTTCACTTCACCAACAACCCCATCACCACCACTTACGAGGAAGGAGGCATAACCACATGGGTATGGGCACTCCCTTGGCAACTCGCCAAGCTTGGGGGAGGTGCCCCGGTATCGTATCACCATCACACTCCTATTTTTACCGTTTTTCTTAGTTCGACCCTTTTAGTAATATCTTGATCATGTAGAATAAAGTCTTGGTTAGATCTAGTATTGAGTTTTGCTTTATGATCTTTCGATGTAATCAAGTCCGTGAGCTATATATATAATAAAGATTCGTGTTGAATCGTGGCTTGATTGTCTTGGTATGATCTTGAGGAATATAAGAAAGAGAGAAAGAATAAAAAAGAAACAAAGAGATCATATTGATCTTATGGAGAGTAGTGACTTCACATAGAAAGAGTATGATGACTAAAAATTGTTGGGAGTTGGCAAACATAGCTTTGGTCATCGTTGCAATTAATAGGAAGTAATAAAGAAAGAGAGGTTTCACATATAAATATACTTATCTTGGACATCTTTTATGATTGGGAGCACTCATTAAAATATGACATGCTAAAGAGTTGATTGTTGGACGTGAAGACAACGTAATGGGTTATGTGTTTCTTATATCTGAGATAAAGTATATTGTCATGGATCATCCAACATGTTGAGCTTGCCTTTCCCCCTCATGCTAGCAAAATTCTTTGCACCAAGTAGAGATACTACTTGTGCTTCCAAAAACCCTTAAACCAGTTTTTCCATGAGAGTCCACCATACCTACCTATGGATTGAGTAAGATCCTTCAAGTAAGTTGTCATCGATGCAAGCAGTAAAAATTGCTCTCTAAATATGTATGATTGATTGGTGTGGAGGAAATAAGCTTTATATGATCTTGTGATGTGGAAGAAATAAAAGCGACAGACTGCACAATAAAGGTCTATATCACAAGTGGCAATATAAAGTGATGTTCTTCGTGATTAAAATTTTGTGCATCCAACTCTAAAAGCGCATGGCAACCTCTCGCTTCTCTCTGAAGGGCCTATCTTTTTCTATTACCTTCTACCTTATGCAAGAGTCATGGTGATCTTCACCTTTCCTTTTTACATTTTATCCTTTGGCAAGCACGGGATGTTGGAAAGATCTTGATATATATATATATATATATATATATATATATATATATATATATATATATATATATATATATATATATCTAATTGGATGTGGGTTAGCATGAGTTATTATTGTTGACACTACCCTTGAGGTAAAAGGTTGGGAGGCTTACACTATAAGCCCCTATCTTTCTCTCGTGTCCCATTAAAACTCCGAACTACAAGTATTATGTGAGTGTTAGCAATTATGAAAGACTAAATGATAGTTGAGTATGTGGACTTGCTGAAAAGCTTTGACATAGATTCTTTCCGATGTTATGATAAATTGCAATTGCTTCAATGACTGAGATTACAGTTTGTTAGTTCTCAATAAAGTGTCTGATTCATACTTTGCATTGTGAATAGATTATTACTTGAGCATAAGAAATCATATGACAATATCCATTTATGTTGCTGTTGTGAGAATAATCATGATGCCCTCATGTCCGTATTATTTTATCGACACCTCTACATCTAAACATGTGGACATATTTATCGTTATCGGCTTCCACTTGAGGACGAGCGAGGTCTAAGCTTGGGGGAGTTGATACGTCCATTTTGCATCATGCTTTTATATCGATATTTATTGCATTATGGGCTGTTATTACACATTATGTCACAATACTTATGCCTATTCTCTCTTATTTTACAAGGTTTACATAAGGAGGGAGAATGCCGTGAATTTGGAATGCAAGGGTGGAAAAGGAGCAAATATTAGAGACCTATTACGCACAAATCCAAAAGTCCCGAAACTCCAATGAAGTTATTTTGGAAATAATAAAATATAATCGAGCGGAAGAAATACCAGAGGGGGCTCACACCCTGGCCACGAGGGTGGGGCGCGCCTCACACCTCGGGCACGCCCTCCCGCCTCGTGGGCCCCTGTTAGCCTCGGTGCCCATCTTACGCTATATGAAGTATTTCGTCAAGAAAATCATAAGCAAGCTTTGGATGAAACTCCTCCGCCACGAGGCGGAACCTCATGGAACCAATCTAGGGCTCCGCGCAGAGCTGCTCATTGGGAACACTTCCTCCGGGAGGGGAAATCATCGCCATCGTCATCACCAACGCTCCTCTCATTGGGAGAGGGTGATCTCCATCAACATCTTCACCAGCACCATCTCCTCTCAAACCCTAGTTCATCTCTTGTATCCAATTCTTCTCTCCAAGTCTGGGATTGGTACTTGTAGGTTGCTAGTAGTGTTGATTACTCCTTGTAGTTGATGCTAGTTGGTTTATTTGGTGGAAGATCATATGTTCGTATCCTTTTATGCATATTAATACTCCTCCGGTTATGAACATGAATATGCTTTGTGAGTAGTTACGCTTTGTTCCTCGAGGACATGGGAGAAGTCTTGCTATTAGTAGTCATGTGAATTTGGTATTCGCTCGATATTTTGATGAGATGTATGTTGTCTATCCTCTAGTGGTGTTATGTGAACGCTTACTCGCGACGACACTTCACCATTATTTGGGCCTAGAGGAAGGCATTGGGAAGTAATAAGTAGATGATGGGTTGCTAGAGTGACAGAAGCTTAAACCCTAGTTTATGCGTTGCTTCATAAGGGGCTGATTTGGATCCATATGTTTCATGCTATGGTTTGGTTTACCTTAATACTTCTTTTGTATTTGCGGATGCTTGCAATAGGAGTTAATCATAAGTGGGATGCTTGTCCAAGTAAGGGGAGCACCCAAGCACCAAATTCACCCACATATCAAATTATCAAAGTACCGAACGCGAATCATATGAACGTGATGAAAACTAGCTTGATGATAATTCCCATGTGTCCTCGTGAGCGCTTTTCTCTATATAAGAGTTTGTCCAGGCTTGTCGCTTTACTACAAAAATGATTGGGCCAATTTTGCTGCACTTTATTTACTTTTGTTACTTGTTGCTCGTTACCAATTATCTTATCATGAAACTATCTGTTACCTATAATTTCAGTGCTTGCAGAGAATACCTTGCTGAAAACTGCTTATCATTTCCTTCGGCTCCTCGTTGGGTTCGACACTCTTACTTACCAAAATGACTACGATAGATCCCCTATACTTGTGGGTCATAAGATGTCTACACCAATTAGTGAGGAAGTTAATGATGATGATCATGAAACTTCAGATCAAGTTGTTACTGAACCTCGTAGGTCAGAGTAAGATCCGCACCAGAGTGGTACAGTAATCCTGTTCTGGAGGTTATGTTACTATACCATGACGAACCTACGAACTATGAAGAAGCGATGGTGAGCCCTGATTCCGCAAAATGGCTTGAGGCCATGAAATCTGAGATGGGATCCATGTATGAGAACAAAGTATGGACTTTGGTTGACTTGTTCGATGATCGGCAAGCCATCGAGAATAAATGGATCTTCAAGAAGAAGACCGATACCGACGCAGTAATGTTACTGTTCTATAAAGCTCGACTTGTTGCAAAAGGTTTTGACAAGTTCAAGGGATTGACTACGATGAGACCTTCTCACCAGAGCGATGCTTAAGTCTGTCTGAATCATGTTAGCAATTTCCGCATTTTATGATTATGAAATTTGGCAAATGGATGTCAAAACTGCATTCCTGGAAGAAGAGTTGTATATGATGCAACTGGAAGGTTTTGTCGATCCAAAGGGAGCTAACAAAGTGTGCAGGCTCCAAATGATCCATTTATGGACTGGTGCAAGCCTCTGAGTTGGAATAAACGCTTTTGATAGTGTGATCAAAGCATATATGGTTTTATACTGTACTTTTGGAGAAGCCTGTATTTACAAGAAAGTGAGTGGGAGCTCAGAGTAGCATTTCTGATATTATATGTGGATGACATATTGTTGATTGGAAATGATATAGAATTTCTGGATAGCATAAAAGGATATTTGAATAAGAGTTTTTCAATGAAAGACCTCGGTGAAGCTACTCATATATTGGGCATCATGATCTATAGAGATAGATCAAGTCGCTTAATTGGACTTTCACAAAGCACATACCTTGACAAAGTTTTGAAGAAGTTCAAAATGGATCAAGCAAAGAAAGGGTTCTTACCTGTGTTACAAGGTGTGAAGTTGAGTAAGACTCAATGCCCGACCACTACAAAAGATAGAGATAAAATGAAAGATGTTCCCTATGCTTCAGCCATAGGCACTATCATGTATGCAATGCTGTGTGCCAGACCTGATGTGTTCCTTGCTATTAGTTTAGCAGGGAGGTACCAAAGTAATCCAGGAGTGGATCGCTAGACAACGGTCAAGAACATCCTGAAATCTGAAAAGGACTAAGGATATGTTTCTCATTTATGGAGGTGACAAAGAGCTCGCCGTAAATGGTTACGCCGATGTAAGCTTTTGACACCGATCCGGACGATTCTAAATCGCAAACCGGATACGTGTTTTTATTGAATAGTGGAGCTGTCGGTTGGTGCAGTTCTAAACAAAGCGTCAGAAGCGGGATCTACATGTGAAGTTGAGTACATACCGCTTCTAAGCGACAAATGAAGGAGTCCGGATGAAGGAGTTCATATCCAATCTAGGTGTCATACCTAGTGCATCGGGTCCAATCAAAATCTTTGTGACAATATCGGTGTAATTGCTTTGGCAAAGGAATCCAGATTTCACAAGAGAACCAAGCACATCAAGAGACGCCTTCAACTCCATCCGGGATCAAGTCCGGTGGGAGAGACATAGATTTGCAAGATACATACGGATCCGAATGTTGCGCAGACCCATTGACTAAGCCTCCTTCCACGAGCAAAACATGATCAACACCAAGACTCCATGGGTGTTAGAATCATTACCGTGTAATCTAGATAATTGACTCTAGTGCAAGTCTGATATTGAAGGAAATATGCCCTAGAGGCAATAATAAAGTTATTATTTATTTCCTTATATCATGATAAATGTTTATTATTATTCATGCTAGAATTGTATTAACCGGAAACATAATACATGTGTGATTACATAGACAAACAGTGAGTGTCACTAGTATGCCTCTATTTGACTAGCTCGTTAATCAAAGATGGTTATGTTTCTAACCATAGACAAAGAGTTGTCATTTGATTAATCGGGATCACATCATTAGGAGAATGATGTGATTGACTTGACCCATTCTGTTAGCTTAGCACTTGATCGTCTAGTATGTTGCTATTGCTTTCTTCATGACTTATACATGTTCCTATGACTATGAGATTATGCAACTCCCATTTACCGGAGGAACACTTTGTCAGAGTAATGGGCCACAGGTAGGCTAACCCGAAGCCCATAACCTTTCAAGACATTGGGGCTGACTGCGCCCCTCAAGACGCCAAGATGAAGGGCCCTCTTCTGGAAGCCGACTGGAGGAACAACCGGCTGCCCATAAACGGTCGAGTCCTAGAGGCGAGACCAAGACAAGCCGACTCCTACCTGGCGACTTCTAGGGAAGCCGGCCCCGAGGAGTCGGCCCGCAACAACAACAAAGCCCATGCCCTCATCGGTGGGGACGGGACGGGGAATCGCTACAGTGAAGCCCATCCTCCCTTTTGTGGGTCAAGCGTGGCCACAAGGCGCAGTACCAACATGCATTGTTGCCATGCCATCCTCGACATCATCACGAGCAGCGGAGTCCTGCCCCACGATGGCTGTCAGTATGGCCCAAGGACGATGGGCCCCACCGGCCACCGAGAGTCCAGAAGACTAAAAAGCCCCTACCAGCCGGACCCGAGGGAGGTCGGCTCAGGTGTCGGCCCGCCTTCCTCGGCCCCACGCGCCATTAATGAGACGAGACAGGGAGTGGCTACAGTAATCGCCCTCCAGGCGGTGGAGCTGTAGCCATGACCCACTGACCAAGCCCGCGTCATCAGAGACACGGCAACAGTGATCAGCTGCCGACAAGACCCGGAAGCGGCGGGTACGGCCTGTCGGCTCCATACCCAACCAAAGCGGCGGGCCCACCGGGCGGCGGGCCTGTCGGCGGAGAAGCCGGGCGGTCAAGAGATCGACGGCCGGGCCCTACACCCTACCTGGATTACCATTGTACCTCCGGGGGTAGGCCTATATAAATCCCCTGTGGCACCCATGCAAAGGGTTCCGAACCTGCGAGACTAGACCAGATCATAGAGGAAGGAGAGAGCTAGCCTTGCCTTCTCCTACCTCTAGCAAACAGCTCAAGGAGCACCTGTGTATTCACTTGTGCCTTAGTGATCATGCGCGGAGACCCGCAGAGGCAGGACTAGGGTGTTATCTCCAGGAGAGCCTCGAACTCGGGTAAAGTACGCCGCTGCTCGTGTTCACGCCTCATCCCGCTTCCGCACCGGCGACGTTTCTACTCGCTTCCCACCATGATAAGCCATCCTTTGGCATATGTCACACCCAACCCTCGACATTTGGCGCCCACCATGGGGCGTAGGTGCACCGTCGTCCGGAGACTCTGCTCCGAGGGGAACCCTTTTCCTCCTCGGGCGAAGCGCAGCCAGCCCGCAGACGCCAGATGGAGTCTCACGACGCCGACGCTACCGCATGGCGTGGAGGTCGCCGCTCGCGGCAAGTTGCCTCGCTGATCTCATTTGCGACTCCGCCTCTCTGGCGAGCCAGCGTCCGACGTGGGCACAGACGGGTACAGAGCCTCCTCGCGGGCCTCGATCAACTCCACGTCACCCGGCCGAGCCACCGTGTGGACTGGAGTCTGTAGGGCTCCACCAACCCGATGTTGGTTGACTCAAAACTGCTGCCGCTCGACGCGTTCCCCACTAACGCAGGGTGGTCCACGACGAGCCGCTCCCTCGCGCGGAGAGCGGCGGAAGCACTGGCCACGAAGGTGCTAGTCATCGGTCACGGCGAGCACTCCGGGCGGAGGTGCTCGCGACCCTCCTTGCGGCGCTGCAAGACTTGGCGGCGCCCATCCCGTAAGACGCCGACACGAGACGCTGGAGGCACGCCGCATCCAGCTCGTCGAAGGCGCCAAGAAGCCGGCTAGCATGAGACGCTTTGTCGGAAGCCTACCATCACGAGATGGACCGCTGCGCGGCGCACGCCGTTCGGCTGGGCCCAGCCGCTTGGCACGGTCCAGCAGCGCGGCGCGGGCTATCGCCAACCTCGCTCGGGGCAGATCGCCCGGCTTCACGCCAGTATGCGGAAAACATCCGAGCTGCCTGTGCAACAACAAGAGCTGGACAAGTTCGAGGGCTAAGAACGTCACCGATGATGGCGGAGCGGCCCAAATGGGTTTCTCGACGCGTCAGCCGAAAGCAAGACGAGGTGCCGGGCTATCGCGACCGAGGCGCCACACCGGCAAGACGACGATCCGCCTCCCCGCCGAGATCAAGGCGCGACTTTCCTGGACGCCGACCGGTGGCGTCCGCGGAGGAAGAGACAAGGGGCGGCTGCTACCGCAATCGGACTCGGGTCACCACAGAGCGCGACCAGGACGGCCGCCCAAGAAGCGCGGTGGAATGGCTGATCGACTGTCCTCCTCCCCCTTGTAGGGAAAGGCGCGTTTCCCCGCCGCCTGTTGATCACCCGTCACTCGGCGACCGCCTTGGCCGCCGAGAAGGAATCGGAGAAAACGATGCCCGCCACCGGATCGACCGTCTCCATCGGTCCCTGGCGCTAGAAGAAGAAGATGAGTTGGGTCCGCCGTGTTTCGCTCCCTCAGATTCCAGACGAGCCCTTCCCCAAAGGGTTCACGCTCCCAAGAGACACGCCCAAATACACCGGCTCCGTGAAGCCGGAGGACTGGCTGGTCGACTACTCCACAGCCGTTAGCATAGCAAACGGCAACAAGCGCGTTGATGTGAAGTACGTTCCGCTCATGCTCCAAGGCACAGCCCGGACATGGCTGAACAGCCTGAAGCCCTGAAGCATCAACAGTTGGGTCGACTTCACCGACGCCTTCGTCCACAACTTCACCAAAGACGTACAAGCCGCCGCAAGCCCCGCCATCTCTCCTCAGGCGTATAAGGCCCCAACGAGTCGACTCGCGACTACCTCACGCTACCGGGCCGAGCTCCGCGAATCCTTTATGGAAGGCGTGCGCACGAGGTGCAGGCCATCGAGTACTTCAACAATAATGCCGAGAGGGCACTCTCCTCAAGCACAAGCTTCTTCATGGCGGTCGGAGACCCTAGACAAGTTGTTGATCATAGCGCATAACACGCCACGGGCCGACTCCTCCATGAAGGCAGAGATCCAAGTAAATGCGTTCGCAAAGTGGCCCTCAAGCTCCCTTTAACCCTGGTGACACCAATGGCACCAACAACAAAGAAGTACGACCACAGCGCCAAGGCCACGCAGCTGGCTTCCACCAGCTGCTGTGTGTGTGGCGACAATGAAGACCGCCAGCAATGGAAGGGCAGCGCCTACTGCCTAAACGCTAGAAGGGGCGTGCAAGCCCAGCTGTCGCCGGCTTTCTCATATGAGTAGACTCTAGATGCACCTCCTGCAAATTCTATAGTGGTGCGAAGCCGCCCAACCACACCACACGGAAGTGCCATTGGCTCACCAGATCACCAAGGGAGACGGCTCGCCTCCCCGCTCGCTGGCAAGCCCCCTCCTCCGCCTCAAAGCAGCCACGGCCGTCGCACGCTTGAGCCGCATAAGATGAGTATCGAAGAGCATGTGAGCTTATGTTGTGTTCACCGGCTATGGGCTTGATGATTGACTTAGCAGACGGTCATAAAGAATAAGAAGTGAATGCGGTAGCATCAGAGACCCCAGAGTTCATGCATTGGTCCGATAAGCCCATCAACTCGGAGCAAGAGCCGTATCACACCAGAGGTGATGCCCAATCCCTCCTATGCCCTGGTTTTGATGCCACCTTTACAGATAGGCGAGCCGCTCAGCTTTCTCCCAGTTCTGATAGATGGCGGCAAAGCAAGATCAACATCCTGCATAAAGACACCATGGAGAAGTTAGGAATCACGCAGAGGCGCAGCCATCAATGGATCAGTATTCCACGGCAGCATAATTCCTGGCCTTTCTCGCTCCACTAATCGCAAGACCCAGATAGACGTCCTCTTTGGGGACAAAGATCACTTCCGCCGAAAGCCAATCTGGTTTGAAGTGGTGGACCTTGAGAGCCCATACCATGCACTACTTGGCCGGCCTGCTCTGGCCAAGTTCATGGCGATCCCCCACTATGCCTACCTCAAAATGAAGATGCCGAGTTTCAAGGATTCTCGACCATAGCCGTTGACTATAAGAAGTCGCCCACCTGGCGCAGCCGAGAGCAGGGCCAGCTTAGTCCCTCGTGATCGCGGTAGCCTGAGAAGGCGGCCTTTGACCGGTCGTGGCAATGGCGTGCAAGAAGCCGGAGAAGTCGCCGATCCCAAGGAGTCGGAAGTCGAGGGCCTGCCTCAAGCCAGCCAAAGAGACGAAGAAGATAATTTTGGACCCAGCAGCACCTGGGAGAGGTATCATTGTCAGAGGTGCAAACCTCGAAAAGCAAATAGGAAGGCAAGCTCGCCGATTTCAACCGTGGAGAATCGACATCTTTGCATGGTCCCCCAAAGACATGCCAGGTGTCCCCAAGGATTTCACCGAGCACAAGTTACATGTCCGCCCGGATGCCAAAACCAGTCAGCAGCCCTTGCGCTACCGTCAAGAAGAGAAGAGAAGATTCGTTGGAGAAGAGATAGCCCGGCTGCTGGCAGACGGATTCATCATGGAAGTGTTCTTCCCAGAGTGGCTGGCAAACCCAGTCCTCGTGCTAAAGAAAAACAAGCAGCGGTGCATGTGTATTGATTATACTAGCCTGAACAAAGCTTGCCCCAAAGACCCTTTACGTTACCAAGAATCGACCAATTGATAGACTCCACAGCCGGATGCGAGCTGTTGAGTTTTTTGGATGCATATTCAGGATATCACCAGATCAAGCTGAATCCGGCCGACAGACTGAAGACCGCCTTCATCACGCCATTTGAGCCTTTCTGCCATTTGACCATGACGCTCGGCTTGAGGAATGCCGACGCCATGTTTCAACGCCAGCATGCGTAAGTGCCTCCTCAAGCAACTTCAGGTAACGCCCTACGCCACGTGGGACGATATGTGGTGGTGAAGACGGAGAAGCATGGAACACTGCTGGAAGACCTCAAGGAGACCTTTGAGAACCTACGCCGGTTCCAAATCAAGCTCAACCCAGAGAAGTGCATCTTCGGAGTACCAGTCAGACAGCTCCTTGGATTCCTGGTCTCAAAATGCGGCATAGAGTGCAACCCTGTGAATATCGAGGCCATCGAGAGGATGGAGATACCCACCCAACTGTTGGATGTGCAGAAGTTCACTGCCTGCTTGGCATCCATCAGCACCGATTCTATCACCGGTTTGGTGGAGAAGGCTCTTCCTTGTACCAAATTTCACCTCATGAAGAAAACCACTTTTTTCGAGTGGAAAGGCAAAGGCACACTGCTTTTCTCCAGCTCAAGAAGATGTTGACTACTCCACCTGGCTCCAGCGGCTCCGACTTTCTAAGGAGCCCATGCTCCTCAACATCGCCGCCACCAGCCAGAGTGGTCAAGACATGACCATCGTGGTAGAAGCGCAAGGAGGAAGGCAAGGCACTACCAAATTAAGAGACTGGTATATTATTTGAGTGAAGTACTGTCGACCTCCAAGCAAAACTACCCCCACTACCAGAAGATGTGCTACGGCGTGCACTTTGCCGCCAAGAAATTGAAGCCGTATTTTCAAGAGCACCCAATCACCGTGGTCTGCACAGCTCCACTGGCCGAGATCATTGGAAGCCGAGATGCTTCGGGCCGAGTGGCCAAATGGGCCATAGATTTGGCCCCCTACACCATCTACTACCAGCCTCACACCGCCATCAAGTCACAAGCGCTGGCCGACTTCCTCCTCGACTAGGCCGAGACCTAGTACCTACCGCCAGCGCCCGACTCCACCCATTGGCGGATGCATTTTGATGGTTCCAAGATGCGCACTTGGTTTGGGAGCTCAAGTATCGCCCTCACTCTCTCCCAAAGGCGATAATCTCAAATATGTGCAAATCCATTTCGGCCATTCCAACAACGCCATCAATACGAGGCACTTCATTCACGGCTCGCTTGTTAAAGAGCTTCAAAGATCCGCCGGATCCCGTGTTATGGTGATTCTGAGTTGGTGGTCCAGTAGATGTCAGGCGACTCGGACGCCAAAGACGCAAACATGGCGAGCTACCGCTTCCTCGTAAAACAACTCAGTGGATATTTTGAGGGGTACGAGTTTCTCCATGTGCCAAGGAACGACAACGCAGCGCGACGCCTTTTTGGCAAGAATCGGCTCCACCCGTCAAGCAATACCGACCGTCAGCCCTTCAACGCCTCCTCAAGCCATCCGGCGCTGCTTATCGCCATGAATCAGATTCTATTTCTTCGCGGCTGCTCCTCCCAAGCTAACCGGATCCGGATTTGAGAGCTCCAACGGCCGGCACGGGAATTCCTCGGCAGTAGCCCGGGTCATGCGCCGCAGACTCCGCCCGGGACTGCAGTATACCAGACTTCGGGGACAGAGCTCGCCCGGGACTGCACTAATCGCCCGGGGAATCGCTACTAATCGCCTTTGGACTTCATCGACCCAAAGCAAGCGGCCGCCGACTCCAACCCGCCGCCTCCCGCCCAACCGCCTGGCCCAAGTTGGGCGGTCCCGAGCAACAGCAGAAGTCGCAGCACCTTCGTGGGGCCCAGCCCATCCTCAATTTCCTCAGTGAACAAAGAGCTCGTCGACCGATGAGGTCTCGCCCGCAAGTGCAACGCTTACGTACAGCAGCTCTACACCATAGTCAACAGAGAGCTTGTGAGGCGCAGTGTCACTGGTGTCTACCAACGCTGCGTGGAGCCGGAGCAAGGCCAAGCAATTCTCAAGGATATCCATCAAGGCGAGTGTGGCCACCACGCGGCTTTAAGAGCACTTGTCGCCAAAGCCTTTCGCCATGGCTTTTTCTGGCCGACCGCTCTAGAAGACGCCAAGGACTTGGTCCAAAAATGCAAAGGGTGCCAGAAGTTCCGCCCCAAGCCACATCACCAAGCCGCTTCTCAAGACTCAAGACTATTCCCATTGCGCGCCCTTTGCCGTTCGGGGCCCGGACATGGTGGGACCATTCAAAATAGCACGAGGCGGCATGACTCCATCTCGCTTGTCGCGGTGGACAAGTTCACCAAGTGGATAGAAGCAAAACCAATCAAGAAGCCGAATGGTCCAATCGGCTGTAACTTCATCTCCGAACATCACCATCCCGGTATGGCATACCGCATAAAGCATCATCACCGATAATGGCACAAACTTTGCATAAAGGTGCTCGGGCCCATTTCTGCGCCGACATTGTGGAAATCCGATCGACTTAGCGTCCGCTGTACATCCGGCAAATCAAATGGCTGTGTGGGAGCGAGCAAATGGCCTCATCTTGTCCGGCATCAAGCCCCGACTGGTCGAGCCTCTAGAGCATTCGGCCGGTTGCTGGCTCGACGAGCTGCCAGCCGTCTTCTGGAGCCTGCGCACAACTCCAAACAAGTCAACCAGCTTCACGCCTTTCTTTCCTCGCTCACGGTGTCAAGCCGTCATCATCCCAACGGATATTGACATTCGACTCCCTCGAGTCACCATGTACACCGAGGAGGAGGCGGAAGAAGACGACAAGACGACGCCGATCCTACCGGAAGAGGGTCAGCTGTTGGCACTCGTACCGGTCCAAAGATCTACCAAAGCAGAGCCTGCGCCCGATACTACAATCAAGGTCAAGCCGAGATCTTTCCAAGAGGGAGACCTTGTGCTTCGCTGATTCAAATAACAAACCGCCAAGACAAGCTTTCAAAGTGACTTGGGAAGGCCCTTCATCATCAAAGAAAGTGTTGGGCAACGACTCCTACTACCTGATCGACGCCGTAAGCCTCGAAGCGCAAGAGGGACGACTTATCCCGGCAAGGATACGGAGAGCGGTTATGGAATGCAAATCTCCTCCAAGATTTTACAGCTTGATGCAGATGTAACACGCTACCTTTTGTATTAACGACGAAGATTCTCCGGGCCCCCGAGAAGAGCTCGGGACTGCCCTCTTTATCTATATGATAAGAATTATGCTTATGAGTATGTCATTTTTTGTTTGTTTGCCTGTACCGGGGTTCGATTAGTCGATTGGGACTTGCCGCCTTTGAACTATGAAATGCTTCCGCAGCCGGGACATGTAATGTGTGGCACTTTGAAGCCGCCCCCAGAGCCGCAGTCGCAGAGCGCTTGCAGGACGGGTGGGCAGGGGAGTAAGGTAGAAAGGGTGCCCGCATGAAAATGGCTAAGGACTCAAAGCATGTGCATAGTTTAAGCCGGAGCCCAGATTTTTATGCGGATCGACTGTCGAAAGTAGCTGCCCGGCTGCTTTTCTACCAATCAACTTGCTAAAAGACTCTAAGCGGCTAGTACTTGCCTTCCCAAGGTAGTTAAGCACTTGACTCAAAGACTGGCCTTCACAGAGCGTCAGGTGGTCGGGCAAGATCGGCAATAACCAAGGGAAGGTGGCAAAGGAAAAAGCTAAAGAGCAAGAAGCAAGAAAAGATAGAACTCGAAAATATTTACATAACAAAGTGCCCTTTGGCCGATCTTCAACAAAGTTCAAGATACACCCCGCAGGTGGAATTGTGCAAAATTAACAAATTCAGCGTAGACTAATAGGACAGTGTGAAGTAAAAGATAAAGTGGCGGCCTAGGAAGCGGCGTAAGGGTTCGGAGGATCGGGAGGAGTCGGCGGTGCCAGCTGCCGGAGCGGCCGGGCTGGTCGATCTCGCTTGGTCGCCTCGCGGCAATGGCTCTGGGCTTGGTTGCCTGCTCGCTGCTGCTGGAGGCGCGGGTTGCCGAGGTTGGCCGTCTGCCCGACCTTCGCGCCTTTCAGATCCTCCTCCGCCTCACCTTCTTCCTTCTGTCACCGGAGTCGATCACCACCGCCGAAGTCTCTCGGCTGCCGTCCGGTTCAGCTCAACCATTCTGCTGGCGCGCCGCCGCTTTTCAACTCCGCCCGGGACGTAAGATGCAGTGTGTCGGTGTACTCAAGTATCGGTCACGCCACGCTTTGATTTTAGATCGTTTTCCACGCACCGCCAACTCCTCCCCGAGCCTCCAGCCGAATATCGTAGCCAGGCTGTGCTCAGCCTGTGGTACCACGCCTTTGATTTAACTCCATGGCCCGGCTTCCAAACCGGCCCACCGGGCCAAAGAGTTCTTCCAGTTCGAAGCCGGCCGTTACATTTCGGGCAAGCCCAAATGGCATCCGACTGGGGTGTAATGTGCCGCATGTCCGACCACATGCGGTGGTGGAATCGCCTGGGCGCCGACATGCTAAAGCCGGCCAGAACATCCGTGAGCCGGGTACCAAGACGGGCCTCATGCTCGCAGATCTGTTTGCTAAGGGTTCGGGAGTGTCGACGGCGATCTTCGTCAGTCTGCCCCGCGCTTCTTCGCGATCACTACGGTCTACATCATGGCGCGACGAAAGTGGCTGGGGGAAGAAGTCTGCCAAGATGTAGGTTAAGAACAAAATTAGAAGACCGTAAGCCGGGCTTGACCAGCATACCGCAAAGGCAGAAGAAAATGAGGGAGGTCTACCATTGACTTCATCTCGATCTCGTGGAAGCCGGAAGTCAAGATCGCCCTTGTCAGGCCCAGGAGGATCGCTTCACGCCGAACTTCAGGGCAAGGAGGCGAGCTTTGTCCTCTCGCCTTCGGGCCTTCTTGAGGAGCCCTTCCGTTTCAGCTACCATGCGTGACTAGCCGGTCATACCGCTTAGCTTCATGAAGAAGGCATTCTTTCCCTTATGCTAAGAGCTGGGTGTTGCTTCACTGAAATTACCGCTGTCGCAAGGTGGCGCTGTCAAGGAAGAAAGAAGAATAAAAGGTGTTAGTCACCAACAAAGAAGAACAAGGCTGGAGATCCGCCCGATCGCTTCCTGCAATGGGCCCGGACTCGGATTACAGCCTGGTGGGCCAGCGCGTTTCGCGCAGAAAAGAAGAGGACTTACCTCCGGCTCCGACAAGTCAGCAGTCCGCTGAGCCAGCTCGGACGTTGAGTTGAAGGCGGTCACGCTGGAGATTGTGGTAGTCCACAAAAGTTTCTGCATAAGTGCTAGTGCTTTTGAACTGCTGATTGAAGTTCCGAGTTTCACCAGCAACGCCCAAACTCGGGGATTACACTCATGGTGAGGCTTAGCGCCATTTCACCGAAGCACAAGAAATGAACAAAGAAGAAGGAAACGACCGGACGGCTCGCCGCTGGCGCGCCTTTGTTGTGCTTCGATGGCCTCGCCGGATTCGGTTTGACGCCCAAAAGCGCACTATTCAGCGGGTTCGCTCCGCCCATCTCTCTCGCACTCTACCTGAAGGCGCGGGCGCTGCCACGCCGGTGTCCGGGATCGAGGAGCTCACGGCGCCGGTCTTCGGTGAGGGCGCTGAGGCTCGAGGGCCGCTTTTGCAAGGCGGGCGACGCATTGTGTGTGTCAATTTTAGAACTGTGCCCGCCACTACCACCTTCGTTTTCAGCCATTGGCGGCACTTATGGGTTCGGCTGGGCCGCATTCGCTTATGTAATCCCGTGACGGCGGTGGCGGCACGACCACGTCTGCATGGCGATGTCACCGCTGCCCTCTCTCCATGACCGGTTCTCGCCACTGCTTTCCCATCAGGCCATGAACTCCGGAGGTGGCGCGCCGGAGTTTAGAGGAATGACAAAACCGCCAGATTGGCGTGTGCACGGCTTCTTCCAAGCTCGGCCACAGACGCCCTCGCCTCCGCCAGGCTTTCATGGCGGCGGCCTCCGCTTTTTCGGCCTCCGCTTCTAGAAGGGCGGTCGCATCATTTCAGCGGCGCTTCGCGCTGCCTCCGCCTCGCCTCCCGGAGGTCGTGGCGGCTGAGTCGATCCGCCCGGTATGGCGGAAGTCTCACGACCCCTATCGGCGGATGGTAAGGCGGCAGCCACCTTCTCAAGAGAGAGGGGAGCCCCACCAAGGGAAACAAGCCAAGAACCCGCATAAGATCAACGAAGAAAAAATGAAGACGCAGCGGAAGGTAGCACTTACGCAGAAAACAGCTGGCGGCGCTCTTCACCTCTCCGCGAAGCGGTTCGCCTCGCAGCCATGGTTGCCCGAGGCTTATCGCCATGGCGAGCCTTGGCTTCTTTTGGCCGGTCTGCCGAACATGCTCGGTGCGGCCTCAGGTTTCTTCGCGCTTTGGGCGCCCGGCCAGCAGCAGCAGAGCTTCAGATCGGCCACCGGCTTACCGCCGTGGCGTAATGACGACGGGCGCATTTCCCCACGCTATCGTCTGCCAATCCTTCGAGGCTGGCTTAAAGCCTCGAGCACGTACTCCCATTTTACCGCCTCCTCGTGTCGCTGTTGCCCTCCAAGGCCGCCAAGTCGGGTCATCGACGTCAGCTTCCGCCTCGGGCCGGGAGGAATTACGGGCCATTGCTCTGGGTTTCGCGTGCCGGTTACCGGCCGGAGGAGGGGCCTGTCAAAGGTCGATTGGTCATATCGGACAAGACGGAGTTCTCGGCGAAAAAGAGTCGAGGGAAAAGAAAAAGAGACGACTCACCATGGGCGGAGGATTACGCGGAATACGGTTTCCTTGCCAAACCGCCACGCCCGAGAGCTCGCAGCACACAAGGGTAGTTCACCATGTAGGCTACCGCGTGAGGCATCTCCTTTGGTGCACACTGCTCGGGTCCCGGCGTTCGCCATCTAGCAGACCGCGTGAGGGCGCCCTAGAGTGGGAGCACTCCGCACGCCACGGCGCCGGCAAATCAGGCCCGGTCAGCTCTCCGATGCGCTGCCAAGACGGAGCTGCCATGATGGCGCGCGCGGCTTCCAAAGAAAGCGCCGTAGAGTCTCCACTCGGTACGACTCGGGGCCATTGGGCCACCTTCACCGGTGGCTGCCGTGGTAAGCCGCAGGTTGACCTAGTCACCGCCTCGAAGACGCCTTTTCACGAGAGAAGTACGCATCGCTGCCACATCTTCACCGATTTTATCGCGACGATGATTGGGAGATAGATTGTCGGTCCTCGACCTCCGCGATCGCTGGATGAACGCGGCCGCGACCGGTCGGCGCACGCTCGCGATGTGGGTGCCGTGGTTTGGTGTAGAAGAACTCCCCCCGTGAGCTCGGCGGTGGGAGGACATCGAGGAAGCCTTCGCACAAAGTAACGGCAGGCGGACAGCAGCACCACCGTGTTGGGGGTGAGGGTGCGGCCGAGGCCGTAGAAGTCGAGGAAGGACCAAAGAAGCCGCCGCCACGGGCAAGCCAAGGCCGCTGCAGTGCAGGTAAGCGGAAGACAACCCGCTGCTTGCCCTCCGCCGCCGGGCGAGATTTCTCTCCGACGCAAGGCGTAACCTCACGTAAATCCTTGTTTGGGCAGCCGCTGTTTGCGGAGGAAATCGACATGGTCGCCGTGGAACCTCAGAGCTATCCCACGTGCCGGAGCGCACCGTGGGGGGCGTGACGGTGGAAGAGGAGCTCATCGGGGATGAAGCGCCGTGGTGCTCAGCGTGGCGTGGAGGCGCGTCAGCGAGAGCAAGAAGAAAGAGGAAGTAGTAAGGAGGAGGGGCGCGCGCGTTCGGCCGCCCTCCTCCCGCCTACTTATAGGCCTATGGGGCTGTGAAGCCGAGGGGGCGGTCGTGGATTTCCATCGCGCCACTACCCCACGCCTCACATTTTTCGCCGGGTTAATGCCCGCAGAATTCCTCGGAACCTCAACTGCCCACCTTGGCCGCAGAAGCGGATCCACTCCAAGGCCGAGGCGTGGTAGTGGCGGGCCCGCTGGTAGGCGGTCCCATCACGCGCATGGGTGGGCAGATCGCCCGGCCGCCGTCGCCACGTGACAGTTCGGCAAGGGGGCTCGAAGTTAGCTAGCACGCCCACTTGGATCCTGGCCGAGGCGCTTCAAATTCTTTTTTTGGACAAGACAGATTGGGAGTCCGATTCCTACCACCGGCCCGGAGAAGACGAAAGAAACTCTATCTCAAACATCGAAGATGGAAACTGCCGAGGCTCCTCGACTCAATCACCATGTGCCTCACCAGCTTCGGGACTATCAAGTTGTCGAGTAATGGGCCGTGTAGGCTAACCCAAGCTTCCATAACTCTTTCAAGTCATCGGGCCGATCGCGCTTCAAGACGCTAAGATGAAGGGGTCGTTTCCGGAAGCCGGGCTGAGGAACAGCCGGCTGCCCATAAACGGCCGTAGTCCTAGAGGCGAGACCAAGACAAGATGTTTACTGCACTGTGGCTTTAGGGAAGCCGCCCCAGGAGTCGGGCCCAACAACAACAAAGCCCATGCCTCATCGGGCTACGCTGACGGATTTGGGAATGGCTACAAGAAGCTCCATCCTCCTTTCAGGGTCAAGGCTATGATGGCCACAGCGCAGATCGGCGGAGATCTCCGCCGACGCAAGATCGCTGCTATGCCATCGCTGACATCATCACGAGCAAAGCGTGAGTCCTCGCCTGACGGCCATCTCAGACGGGCCCAAGGACGATGGGCCCCACCAAATGTGGAGAGTCCGTAGAAGACTCGCTGAAGCTCCTCACCACCGGACCCGAGGGAGGTCAGCCTCAGGAGTCGGGCTCCGCCTTCCTCGGCCCCATGCCATTAATCAGTGACGAGACAGAGTGGCTAAAGAATCGTCACCAAAGCGAAGCGGAGTCAGTAGCTATGACCTCGACTCAAGCCCAAGGCTATCAAAGACAACAAAGGATTGCCATGCTATGTTTTGAGCTTATGCTGGTTTTCCTCAAGAGGAGAGGGTGATGCAGCAAAGTGTAGCGTAAGTATTTCCCTCGCTTTTGAGAACCAAGGCATCAATCCAAAGAGGGAGGCTCCTCAAAAGTCCCACGACCTACACAAACAAACTGAGAACTCACAACCAATGCAATAAAGGGGTTGTCAATCCTTTCATGGCCACTTCATGTAAAGTGAGATCTAATAAAGATAGTATGGTAAGATAAATATATTTTGGTATTTTATAATATAGATGCAAAAAGTAAAGATGCAAATAAAAGTAGATTGAAAACAAATATGATAAGAGATAGACCCGGTGCCATAGGTTTCACTAGTGGCTTCTCTCAAGATAGCATAAGTATTACGGTGGGTGAACAAATTATCGCCGAAAGCAATTGATAGAAAAGCGCTTTAGTTATGAGATTATCTAGGCATGATCATGTATATAGGCATCACGCCCATAACAAGTAGACCGACTCGCCGCATCTACTACTATTACTCCACACATCGACTGCTATCCAACATGCATCTAGAGTATTAAGTCTATAAGAACGGAGTAACGACATTACAAGATGACATGATGTAGAGGGATAAACTCATGCAATATGATATAAACCCCATCTTGTTATCCTCGATGGCAACAATACAATATGTGCCTTTATGCACTCTTTCGTCACATCGGGTAAGGACACCGCAAGATTGAACCCAAAGCTAAGCACTTCTCCCATGGCAAGAAAAACCAATCTAGTAGGCCAAACCAAACTGATAATTCAAGACACTTGCAAAGATAACTCAATCATACATAAAAGAATTCAGAGAAGATTCAAATATTATTCATAGATAAACTTGATCATAAAACTCCACAATTCATCTGGATCTCGGCTAAACAAACACACCCCAAAAAGAGATTACATCGAATAGATCTCCACAAGAGAGGGGAGAACATTGTATTGAGATCCAAAAAGAGAGAAGAAGCCATCTAGCAAATAACTATGGACCCAGAGGGTCATGCGGTAAACTACTCACAACTCATCGGAGGGGCAAGGATGCTGATGTAGAGGCCCTCCGTGCTTGATTCCCTCCCACAGAAAAGTGCCCATGAAGGCTCCAAGATGGGATCTCATGGATACGTAGGTTACGGAGGTGGAAATTGTGTTTCGTGGTGCCCCTAGATGTTTTCGGGTGCGAGGTATATATAGGAAGAAGAAGTACGGCTGGTGGCTTCGAGGGGCCCACGAGACAGGGGCGCGCTATAGGGGGGCGCCTATAGGGGGCGCCTCCCATCTCATGGAGGCTCCGCTGTCGCTTGACTTGCACTCCAAGTTCTCCGGATCACGCTCGTGAGAAAATCACGCTCCCAAGGTTTCATTCCGCTTGACTCCGCTTGATATTCCTTTTCTTCAAAATACCGAAATAGGCAAAAAACAAGAATATGGGCTGGGCCTCCGGTTAATAGGTTAGTCCCAAAAATGATATAAAAGTGGAAATAAAGCCCAATAAAGCCTAAAACAGTAGATAAAGTAGCATGGAGCAATCAAAAATTATAGATACGTTGGAGACGTATCAATCAGCTAGCGACAAGACCCGGAAGCGGCGAGTACGGCCTGTTGGCCCAAGACCAAACAGTCAAGGGCCCAACGGGCGTCGGCCCAAAGAGGTCATGAGAAGCCAGCTCGAAGATCGACGGCCGGGCCCCACGCCCGCCGGATTACCATTGTACCGGGGTAGTCCTATATAAACCCCCTGTGGCACCCATGCAAAGGGTTACGAACCCGCTAGACTAGACCAGATCATAGAGGAAGGAGAGAGCTAGCCTTGCCTTTCTCCTACCTCTAGCAAACAGCTCAAGGAGCACCTGTGGTATTCACTTGTGCCTTAGTGATCATGCGCGGAGACCCCGCAGAGCAGGACTAGGGGTGTTATCTCCTAGGAGAGCCCCAACCTGGGTAAAATACGCCATGCTCGTGGTTCACGCCTCATCCCTCTTCCGGGCACCGGCGACGTTCTACTCGCTCCCACCATGATAAGCCATCCTTTGGCATATGTCGCACCCAACCCCCGACACACTTTGTGTGCTACCAAACGTCACAACGTAACTAGGTGATAATAAAGGTACTCTACATGTGTCTCCGAAGGTACTTGTTGGGTTGGCGATTTCGAGATTAGGATTTGTCACTCCGATTGTCGGAGAGGTATCTCTCGGCCCACTCGGTAATGCATATCACTTAAGCCTTGCAAGCATTGCAAGTAATGAGTTAGTTATGGGATGATGTATTACGTAATCCAGTAAAGAGACTTGCCGGTAACGAGATTGAACTAGGTATTCAGATACCGACGATCGAATCTCGGCAAGTAACATACCGATGACAAAGGGAACAACGTATGATGTTATGCGGTTTTGACCGATAAAGATCTTCAGAGAATATGTGGGAGCCAATATGAGCATCCAGGTTCCGCTTATTGGTTATTGACCGGAGACGTGTCTCGGTCATGTCTACATAGTTCTCGAACCCGTAGGGTCCGCACGCTTAAAGTTTGATGATGGTTATATTATGAGTTTATGTGTTTTGATGCACCGAAGGTAGTTCGGAGACCCGGATGTGATCACGGACATGACAAGGAGTCTCGAAATGGTCGAGACGTAAAGATCGATATATTGGACGACTATATTTGGATACCGGAATGGTTCCGGGTGAGATTGGGACAATCAAGCACCGGAGGTTATCGGAACCCCGGGAGGTATATGGGCCTTAATGGGCTTTAATCGAAAGGAGAGGGAAAGGAGCAATGGAGGGGCGCCTCCCAAGCCCAACACGAATTGGGAAGGGGCCGGCCCCCTTTCCTTCCTCCCTCCTTCCTCTTCCTTCCTCTCTCTCTCCAAATAGGGAAAGGAGGAGTCCTACTCCTGGGAGTAGGACTTCCCTGGGCGCGCCTCCTACCCTTGACCGCCCTCTCCTCCCCTTTTTTTATAGACGGAGGAGAGGAGCACCCCATACACACAACAATTGATCTCTTGGATCTTTTAGCTGTGTGCGGTGCCCCTCTCCACCGTAGTCCACCTCGATAATATCGTAGCAGTGCTTAGGCGAAGCCATGCGTCGGTAGAATATCATCATCGTCACCACGCCGTCGTGCTGACGGAACTCTCTCTCAAAGCTCGGCTGGATCGGAGTTCGAGGGACGTCATCGAAGTTGAACGGGTGCGTAACTCGGAGGTGCCGTATGCTCGTACTTGATCGGTCGGATCGTGAAGACGCATCACGACTACATCAACTGCCACAGGCTAACGCCCGCTTTCCGGGTCTACGAGGGTACGTGGACACACTCTCCCTCTCGCTGCTATGCATCACCATGATCTTGCGTGTGCGTAGGAATTTTTTTGAAATTACTATGTTCCCCAACACACACTACTTTAACTAAGTATTCCAAGCAAGGCAAGTGTTCAACAGAAATAAATATTTATTTAAATGATTTAAATGCATGAGATAAATCATTGTTCAAGTTGGAAAAATCTCAAATATTGAAATGGCACCATGAAAATGTTGCTGTGGCTTGCCTTAGTGCAGATGAGGTTCACACTCCTCCTGGTGATCCTCAAGACAAGCTTCACCTTCTAAAATTAATTAAGAACAGGGAAAGAAAATATCAAGAATCACTCTGAAAATCACCATAAAATCTAGACAGCAGAGAAAATTCTCATTTTTGGTGAGCTCCTAGATCTTTTCAATAAGAACACAATGCAAAAAGAATCACTTTATTTGGACTTAAGGTTAAACAGTTGTGGCTATTTGAAGTTTCTGTAAAAAAATTGAAATATAAATAAAATGACCAGGGTGATGTCGGCCACGTCAACAAGATACCGCCGCTTGGGGCTGGGTGGTCGACAAGGGCCCACCACTGTCAGGTTTAGGGAGAGAGGGAGAGAAACAGAGGCGGGGCGGCGATGCGCCGGCGTTTCTCCGGTGAGGAGAGGTCGGTGGCCAGATCCAGAGGGATAGGAAGCAAGAGGGGGTCGAGGTGCACCTGCTCGCACTCAGAGAATGGCTAGGGGTGGTCAGACGGGTCGAACGGGCCTCTCCAGGTGCAGTGAAGCAGAGGTCGACGGGTTGAGACGCATTTACCACGTGGCTGCACCAGGGGATCCAACGGGCCTGGGACGGCTCCAAAGTGAAGCACCAATGGAGGCGCTGGAAGAGTGGCTTGAGCTCGGGAGGGACTGGAAGGGTGGAGGCGAACCGAGGGAATCTCCGGCGAGCTCGAGCTCGAGGGCGGCGGCCCGAGGCCTGCTCGGCTGGGCTGCGGCTATCTACAGTGTTGTGGAGATTGTAGGAGTGGTTGGTGATGCTCGAGGAGGCTGGGTGTGGACATATTTATAGGCAAGCGAGGAGAGGGGATCGGGCTCCGCCAGAGAGCTTCTGGACACGGCGCCCGATGACGAACGGCATCAGCGAGAGGGGGAGAAGGCGACGCAGCTCACACGGGTACTGTGGGAGGGCGGAGACGAGCACAGTAGCGGCCATGGCGACAAGCACAGTGGCACGACGCACTGTTGTCTTGGTCGGGTCGTGCCCGTGCTCGCTGCGGCAAGCTCCGGCGTCGGCGAGCGCCAGCGAGGAGTTAAGAGGGTCGGGACAATGATCGTGGCGACGTTTGGCAAGGCGCGGCGGTCAGGGAAGCGAGCACGAGGTCAACATAGGCTCGGGCGTGTCGCAGAGCACGTCGGCCGCATGCCAGCACGCCTGAACGACGTGGTCACCGCGTGAACTATGACATCAGGCCACGCTAAGCTTAAACTTCATGTCTGTCTGGTAGTCCTTTGTGGTTTGGGTGGTTCCAACACTTTGAGTTGAGCCCAGGAGCTGTGTGTGCGTGGTTTACTTCATGGTAAGTTTCTGGACAGTAACTTGTGAAGTTATATGTGAGTGATCCAGTAAGAGTTGAGGGTTGGGCTTTGGGGTTTAGAAATCTCTTAGGAAGGTAATGAAGCTCAAGAAAAATCAGCCACATTGGATCAAGGAAAATTATACTTGCTGTAGAAACTGCCTTTTCTCGACTGCATTGAGAAATGATTTTCTGTAGAAAAAATATTCCAAAAAGTGATGCAATATTTTTGCTCAGGGAGGTGCCCTAGGGTTCAAAGAATATTTGGGAATTTTCTCAGATTTTTGTGAGCAAAGAAAAAGGGTGTTGCTTTGGAGCATATGTTGCTGACTAGGGTTTTTGAGGGAAAAGTGAATATTTTTCAATTATTAAAAATATTACTAGGATTATTTTATGTATTAATCGAGAGGAAATGATGGTTAGGGAGATAGAGGAGCCACTTGGGTGAAAAGCAAGTGTATGCCCAAGGGTTTAAGTCCAACTGAAATGATTCAAAAATCAAAATTCAATTCAAATGGCAATCAAAATCAGAAAAGAAAAGAGGGCAAAACGAGGTCATTACAATATCTAAACCCTTTTGCCTTCTGGTGTTCTACCCCAAGACTCACCTTGATACTTTGCACATGTCATTTTTGTGATATTTTGGAGCTACCCAAATTATCTCACATTTTCCCCTTTGTTATGAATCACTTCTAGTTCAATCCCGTATATCCATCAGAATGGAATTATTTTCTAAATAAATTATAAATGCGCACCGAATGGGTTAATTACTTCAGTGTGGCCTTAGTATGGTCTAGAAAGGCTAAATTTAAATTTTCAAATCTGTTGGAGCTTGTATAACGCCTCAAATATTTAATATACAATCGTTATATGTTTAATTAATTTTATTAAATAAAATTGGTTTTGGGCTAGCCATGAGTGCAATTAACTAAATCACTCAGAGGCGTAGTCCCAGCTTGTTCCTCTCTCCCTAGGCCCAATAGCCAATCTTTATAACCAGCAACCCCATGGAAACACTCCCCAAAGACACACACAAACAAACCCTAACCCTAATTAGCGCTCCAACTGATCTAATACAAGCCACCACCATGTCTTGAGACCCATGTCGCCAATATCATATTCGTACGGGTGCACCGCGCCGCCACCGCCCAAGTCCATGAGCACATACAACACCAGCCAGATCCGTGTGTCATTGCCGTTTTTCACTGGAACTACTCCACCCCATACCTTAGCCGCTGGAGCCGCCACCTAGCACCGACAACCCTTGGCGGAACCTCGTAAAATATATCGAGCAAAGCATGTTATTTCATATTATGATATGAGTTTCTCCTTTGAAAATCACAAAATCTCCCCCAAGCTTAATGTCAGGACCGGATTTCGGGATATTAATTTCCCAGAAAACGGCCCTTGTGCTCACCAGCCCTGTGATTATCAAGAATGATGAGGCACCAAATTGATACAGAAATTCCAAGCAAAATACAAAATATGTAGTATAAGACCATTTTGGCCTATGAGTACAAAAATGGTTTCTAGTGGTTGATGGCGGAAGCGGTTTGTGGTTCATCTGCGTCTATGGGACTCCATTTCCCACAGGAACAAATTGACCGGATAACTCCTATCTTCGCGAGGTTGCTACCACTGCTGCTTAGGTTCCGGGCTGTCATTGCAACGCCCTCTCCAAGCAAGAAATCTGGCCAAGACAATAGCCAGGACAAGCTGCTGAGTACTTTGAATGTACTCGCAAACATTATGAACACGGGTATAATATAACAAATGATAATCATGCTCCGAATTATTCTATGGTCACAACGTCAGTCACGAAATAAAATCCATGATGCACGCAAGCAAGTTATTCATATACAACATGAATATGCAATAATGGAGTAGAAATAAAATGCACCGATCGGGTGTCTGAAGCGACGCCTCGAAAGAATAATAATTTAAAGCATCGCCATCGAAGGCGTCTGTTTTACACCACATAAAGGGCTTCTATGAGAGAAATAAGTAACATAACATGCCATTAATTGGCCTGTATCGCGACACCACATAAAGGGCTTATAAAGTAAATAAATAACAAGCATGTCAAGAAGTAGGTCAAGGCGCCTCAATTACACCACATAAAGGGCTTATAAGTAAATCAAATAACAAGTTGAATACAATGATTCTGTATGCGACACCACATAAAGGGCTTATAAGAAAATAATCACAGTGAGTATCCAGGAGGTAGAACCGTCCCAGGGATACTTAATAATTCAAATAATATAAAGGGTTAGTCCATAATAATAATAATCATAATCATCATAAGTCACAAGTCATGATCCATGTTCTGTTTTAGTAGTTTTTCCTCCGAAGACCGACACTGAGACCGACACTTGACCCATCCAGACTGTAGTCCTTAACCATGGACACGGCTATTCAATAGATATAACCTCCGCAGAGGGTGTACTTTTTACCCACTAGTAACGGATTCCTTTAGTCCTATCGGGACTAATTCCATTTACGGATCTTTCAATTGAAAACACACCTAACTCCACACAATAGCTTAACTTACAGTGTCCGGAATCACCCACCACACTGCCAAGCAAAACTCTAAGTGGGGAGGCTACAACCTCGATTAGCATGGGATCAAATTTATACCGCGCCATTACTAAGGTGTGCCTCTCTCGGTCCCAACCGAAACACCCATGCCTCCGGACTAAGTGGCATGCTCACCGGATGCAGCCGTATCTTCCACCATATGGCTTCTCCAGACGGTGTGTGCCAAGAAAGGGGTTGACAACTTATCGAATTGTACCCTACCTGCCGCAGGACAAGTGGTAGTACTGAAACAAGTATGGGGGTTATCGAACAAGACTCGATCTATGGTCGACTCAGAGGTTTAAGTATTCCCTGCATGATTAGCATAACAAAATATTTCAACCAATGTATGTAATCACCACTGTCATGCCATACGGGACACAATCGTCTCGACGAGGAACCAGAGACAAGCTCATGTTTACCCAAGACAAAGGATTCTTCCGGCTTCCTTCCTAGAGGGCACGAAAGGCATACGAGGATGATTACTATCACAAGCATATCCATTTCCAACAGCAAAGAGTCCTCATTATGCACTCATGCGTATGATCGAATCATCACATAAAATAACGAATGCTCCATGTCAAGGTGGTGTTGTAATCGTATTAAACAACACCCAAAAATATTTTGCCAGGTTCAGAATGCTTGTCTTCAAGTTGTGGAGAGGCAGGGTGCATCCCAAAACTTTTGAAAGTTTTCTTCTCTCTCCAAAAATCCTATTTTTGAAAATATTCAAATTAACACATAGTTACAAAACAGTACAAAAAAGTTGTTTGGAAAATTTTAAAATAAATAGGAAAATAAGCTAGACAGAATTTGAGAAACAACAAAAGAAGAATCAAGTCAATTGGACTTATATTTAAAAAGTTATAGCTACCAAAGTTTAGTCAAAATCTGTTTTTATTAAAACATGTAAAAGAAAACGCTTTAATGAGAATACGCTTTCGGGGCAGCGGAGGCGTACTCTGGGTTTTACGCTTTCACTTTGCCAGCGTGGACCGTCTCGGGGTCACTGATAGTAGGTCCCTTGGGCCCACTAGTCAGCTTTGACCAGTCGTCCCCGCCTCCTTCCTCCTCTGTCCGAGCAGAGGCGGGGCTCCGGCGACCAACGCCGGCAAACGGCGGCTCCCCACTGGTTTCTGAGTGCGGGGATGGATCTGCCAGTCCAGGGCGGTCCTCCCGGTGGTCGAGGGGTTGGCGGGGGTGGAGGGAGTCGCCGGCGGCGAGCATTCCAGCGGACGGTGGCCTCGGGAGAATTGGGGCTTTGGGCTACGGTGGTTCCCGAGCGAGTTTGAGGGGTTGGGTGGCTTCGCTCAATCAAGGGGAGTCGGGTGGTGGTGCTGGATGGGCGGGGTAGGGCCTGCTCGCTGCATTTAACGGAGCGGATGCGGTGGCGTGGCGCCGAATCCTGCCGGAGATGGGGAAGAAGGCTTCCCGCCGTCGCTGCTGGCTGTGGGGGGCACTAGTGGGATGGTAGGAGGTTGCCTGAGGGCCTGGACGAGCTCGGGGATCCTTTTATAGGCGGCCGAGGTCGCTTCCGCGGCGGCCGTGGATAAGCTCGACGGTGAACCGCCGTTATGTAGCTGCAGGGCGACGTGGCGGCGACGTGCGCTAGTGGACGAGCTTGCGGATGAGCTTGAGCTGCTCCAGAGGGTAGCTGCTGCACAGTATGGTTTCGGGCGGCGCCCGTCCAGGTGGGCTCGCTATGGCGGCCGCTGGTTGCCACGGCCGACCGACGGGCGGCGCTGTGGGGGCTCTGTGGACGGCTCATGCGGGCGAGGGAGGGGCGGGCGTGTTGGTCATGCGAGTGGGAAGGGACCGGAACGAGCGCTGGAGGCGGCAGTGAGACGCTGGCGGCTCGGTGCTGGCAGCAAAACGCGGCGCGCCTGGCGCCGCCAAGCACGCACGACGCCAAGTGTTCGCAAAATGCCACGGCATGCCAGAGGGCTCCAAATCACAAGTGCTTTAGCAGGTTGGGTCTATAGACTATGGTAGAGCCATTAGACATGCTGGTTAGGCAAAGTAAGCAGGTCCAATGTGCAAAACCGTAAACTATGTCAAATCGACCATGCACACAAGGTGCTTGATGTAATGCCTAGGGCATCTAGGGCAACTCTTGGGGTGGCCAAAATCTCCAGATCCTAGTCTCTTTAGATGAATAGGAGGGTGGCAAGGTTAGTTTGTCAAAAACAAAAACTTGCTAGTGCAAAATTTTGAGAAAACCAAATCTGGACAGAAAATAAAGGCTATCATTGCATGGACCAAACATACTCCAATGGGTCCATTCTCCTGGACTTTAGGGTTTTGTAGGGTGGTTTAGAAGTAGGAGAAAGATCATGAGCACTAGAGCAAAATAAAACGTGGTTGCAGTAGAAAATCCCAAACTGGACCAGAGAGCAAAAGAGGTTGATTTGCTCAAATTTTTCAAAGAACACCAGTGGGTTTTTGCATAAAGTTGAATTATATACTCCTACTGACCTCCCCTAATTTTGGTGGAAGTTTAAAAGAATACTTAAATAGGTTGTAGTGCAAAAGTGTAAACTGGACCAGATTTGAAAACTTGGGGTAGAGTTCAAAATCTCCAATGACTAAAAGATATTTTTGCATAAAAGTGATTTAGGAACATCACATGTCATCCCCAAATTTTGGTGGGATTTTTAAATAAATTTATCAAAGGGTTGTAGTGCAAAAGAGGCTCTAAAGCTCAAGAAAATCACTTTTAAAAGAAATAAAGCTCGGGGAAAATAATCATATAAATAATTCCACTGATAAAATAAATGTTTCTAGAGAGGGTATACAAGTCCAATAATATTTTTGAAAAGTTTTTACTTGGGGTGAAAACTCCACAACTCAGAAGAAAAGAGTGGTTCTGAATCAAAGAAAAAATCTAGAAAATAAAAAAACTAATTTATGAAGGCAAAATTTTAATCAATAAATCATGGTTAAATTTTTGGGGTGTTACAACACTACCCCCCCTTGAGAAAAATCTCGTCCTCGAGATTTGCTAAGGGTTATTTTGAAAATATTACTGTGGGTGTCGTCGGGGTTTGGTTTTTGGTAGCTACGCCCGGAATTAAAAATGCATCGTACACCAACATACTTATGCACGGCTACTATTTAAAATAGGGGCGCACAAGCAAACAACATTTAATTATGACGATACAGGATCACACAATTACAGGGCGTGGACATACTAAGACTCGGTACTACTCGAAAGTGACTTAGCCTACCTCTGCTCATATCTAGGCGTGGTGTGCCTTGTGGACGCAGAGGCTCTCCACGGGTTTCACCGCCGTGGTTAGCTGGAAGGGGTTGAGGAACTGCAGGGTCGGGTAGCGATGATGACCATCGCGGGGTTGTCGGCCACAATCCGTTGAGGCGTGTTCCCAAAAGGTGACGAAGCACTTCTGGGGACACCAAAGCATTTTGGTTGATGGCTGGGGCAGACCTCAAGGACTCGGTCGGTTGTCCGAACAGCACGACTGGGTTGTCGGAGTCGGGCTCATCTTCTCCTCTTGCCGGGGCTCGGCGAACCAATTCTCCACGAGCTGCGATCAGATCGCGGGTGATTTGATCGGTCAATCCCTCTAGTGCACTTTCTACATAGCGCACTGTGATGCAACAATGCAGGTCCGTCTCGTGATCTCCGCTGGCAACCTAGGGTGTCCTACCATACCCGGCCACTACCGGGTAGTAGTAGAACGAGCGACGCTTAACTCCATGGGGCGACAAGTGCCGGAGTTGAACTACAGACCTCTCGAGCAGCTAATTGGATGGCTTGTGGCTCAAAGGAAGTTGTCCTTCCGGTGAACTGTAGGGGCGTTTCTGGCACAGACCCTACCATAGACGCGTATCGCGGGCCTGTAATTGACGCTCTCACCGGGCCATGGGTCCTTGTTACACAACATATTCTGGGGTTCTTCTAATGCAAAGGCACGGCGGGTGAGGTTTGTTAGCACGGTCACAAAACCTCCAAGGTTGGTTGCTGTGGTCTCATTGTGAACAATGGGTCCGGGCATTTTATCTTGGTTTGGGGTAGAGGTTGTGCTATGCTGAGTCGAGGCTAGCGTGCCCTTTTTATAGAAAAAGGGGACGGAGTCTTCCTTCGCACACTTGCGAATGAGACACTCTTAGGTGTCGGGCCATCGGGCGCGGATCGGCTGTGCTAGGCCGATAGGTTGGGCACCGACTGCCAAAAGGTGTCAGGTCACTGTGTGGCTATCTTACACAAGAAGCTTGGCCGGGGCTAGGTTAAGGTCTGGTGGGTTGGTTAACCTAGGTTTTTCGACCTGGCTAAGATAGGATTAGCCAATGGTCAACCTGGCTCTGATACCAAGTTTGTCAGGACCCGATTTCGGGATATTAATTTCCCAGAAAAAGGCCCTTGTGCTCACCAGCCCCTGTGGATTATCAAGAATGATGAGGCACCAACTTGATATGTAAATTCCAAGCAAAATAAAAATATGTAGTACAAGACCATTCGGCCTATGAGTACAACAAATGGTTTCTAGTGGTTGATGGCGGAAGCGGTTTGTGGTTCATCTCGCGTCTATGGGACTCCATTTCCCACAGAACAGCCGACCTGGATAACTCCTATCTTCGCGAGGCTGCTATCACCGCTGCTTAGGTTCCGGGCTGTCATCGCAATGCTCCTCTCCAAGCAAGAAATCTGGCCAAGACAATAGCTGTGGACAAGCCAAAGGAGTACTTTGAATGTACTCGCAAACATTATGAACACGGGTATAATATAACAAATGATAATCATGTTCAATTATTCTATGGTCACAACGTCAGTCCATTTAAATAAAATCCATGATGCACGCAAGCAGGGTTATTCATATACAACATGAATATGCAATAATGGAGTAGAAATAAAATGCACCGATTGGTGTCTGCAAGCGACGCCTCAAAAGGATAATAATTTAAAGCACGCCCTCGGTCAAGCGTCTAAGCGACACCACATAAAGGGGCTTATATGAGAAATAAGTAACAAACATGCCATACTTGGCCTCGTATGCGACACCACATAAAGGGCTTATAAAGTAAATAAATAACAAGCATGTCAAGTAATGCAAGGCCTCAAATCGACACCACATAAAGGGCTTATAAGTAAATCAAATAACAAGGCGTGCACATACCGATTCTGAGGCCTCATGCGACACCACATAAAGGGCTTATAAGAAAATAATCACAGTGAGTATCCAGGAGGTAGAACCGTCCCAGGGATACTTAATAATTCAAATAATATAAAGGGTTAGTCCATAATAATAATAATCATAATCATCATAAGTCACAAGTCATGATCCATGTTACGTTTAGTAGTTTTTCCTCCGAAGAGCGACACTAAGACCGACACTTGACCCATCCAGACTGTAGTCCTTAACCATGGACACGGCTATTCGAATAGATATAACCTCAGGAGAGGGTGTACTCTTTACCCATGAGTAACGGATTCCTTTAGTCCTATCGGGACTAATTCCATTTACGGTCTTTCAATTGAAAACACACCGACCAAGACACACCCGAATTAACTTACCGGTGTCTCGAATCACCCACGACACTGGCCAAGCAAAACTCTAAGTGGGGAGGCTACAACCTCGATTAGCATGGGATCAAATTTATACCACAAGGCGCTATTAAGGGGTGCCCCCTCTCGGTCCCAACCGGAAACACCCATGCCCCGACCAAGTGGCATGTCTACCGGATGCAGCGGTATCTTCCACCATGGCCTCTCGTGACGGTGTGTGCCAAGAAAGGGGTTGACAACTTACTGAACTGTACCCTACATGTAGCAGGGACAAGTGGTAGTACGAAACAAGTATGGGGGTTACTGGAACAAGACTCAATCTATGGTCGACTCGGGAGGTTTAAGTATTCCCTGCATGATTAGCATAACAAAAATATTTCAACCAACAGACAGAATCACCACTCGTCATACCTCGTCATGCCATACGGGACACAATCGTCTCGACGAGGAACTAGAGACAAGCTCATGTCTACCCAAGACAGTGGCTTTTCCCGGCCTTCCTTAGAGGCAACGGAAAGGCATACGAGGATGATTACTATCACAAGCATATCCATTTCCAACGGTAAAGAGTCTTCATTATGCAATGATGCGTATGATCGAATCATCACATAAAATAACGTAATGCTCCATGTCAAGGTGGTGTTGTAAACCGTGTCAAACAACACACAAAAAATATTATGCCAGTGGTTCAATGCTTGCCTTCAAGTTGTGGAGAGGCAGGGTGCATCCCAAAACTTTTGAAAGTTTTCTTCTCTCCAAAAATCCTATTTTTGAAAATATTCAAATTAACACATATTTTCAAAACAGTACAAAAAAATTTGTTTTGAAAATTTTAAAATAAATATGAAAATAAACTAGACAGAATTTGAGAAACAACAGAAGAAGAATCAAGTCAATTGGACTTATATTTAAAAAGTTATAGCCAGTCAAAGTTTAGTCAAAACTGCTTTTTATTAAAATGTAAAAGAAAAATTTTGAATGAGAATACGCTTCGGGCAGCGGAGGCGTACTGGTTTTACGCTTTCACTTTGCTGGCGTGGACCGTCTCGGGTCATTGACAAGGGGTCCCTTGGGCCCACCGGTCAGGTTTGACCACCGGCCTCGCCTCCTTCGCCCCTCTCTGTCCGAAAGCAGAGGCGGGCTCCGGCGATCAACGCCATGCGAACTGCGGCTCCCCACCGGTTTCGAAAGGGATGGATCCGCCAACGATCAAGGTGGTCTCCTGGTCGAGGGGTTGGCGGGGTGGAGGAGCGCCGGCGGCTGCACCGCGCGGACGGTGGCCTCGGGAGAATTGGGGCTTTGGGCTACGGTGGTTCCCGAGCGAGTTTGAGGGGTTGGGTGGATTTGCTCGATCAAGGGAGTCTGTGGTGGTGCTGGATGGGCGGGGAGGGCCTGCTCATGGCGAACGGAGCCGGATGGGCGGCGGCCGAATCTCCGCCGGAGATGGGGAAGAAGGCTTCTCAGCCGTCGCCGCTTGGCCGTGGGGGCACTAGTGGGATGGTAGGAGGTTGCACGAGGGCTCGGACGAGCTCAGGGCTCTTTATAGGCCGCCGCCGAGGTCGGTTCCGGCGGCGGTCGTGGGATAAGCTTCGACGGTGAACCGCCGCTCAGCTGCAGCGACGTGGCGGCGATGCGGCGCTAGTGGACGAAGCTTATGGATGAGCTTGAGCTGCTCCAGAGGGCAGCGCCAAGGCCAGATGGTTTCGGGGCGCTGGCCCAGGCAGGAGACTGCTAGACCGGTCAGAGCTGCCATGGCCGACCCGACGAAGGCGCAATGGGGCTCTGTGGAGCTCCGCGGGCGAGGCAGGGGCGGGCGTGTTGGCTGCAAAGTGGAAGGGACCAGAACGGGCGCTGGGAGGTGGCAGTGAGACGCAGCGGCTCGGTGATGCTGCTGCAAAACGCCCGCCTGGCGCCGCCCAGAGCACGCACGCTGCGTGTTCGGCAAAACACCACGGCATGCCAGAGGGCTCCAAATCACATGAGCTTTAGCAGGTTGGGGCTATAGACTATGGTAGAGCCATTAGACATGCTGGTTAGGCAAAGCAAGCAGGTCCAATGTGCAAGCCAGAAACTATGTCAAATCCCACCATGCACACAAGGTGCTTGACAGAATGCCTAGGGCATCTAGGCAACTCTTGGGGTAGCCAAAATCTCCAGATCCTAGTCTCTTTAGATGAATAGGTGGGTGGCAAGGTTAGTTTGTCAAAAACAAAAACTTGCTAGTGCAAAATTTTGAGAAAACCAAATCTGGACAGAAAATAAAGGCTACCATTGCATGGACCAAACATACTCCAATGGGTCCATTCTCCTGGACTTAAGGGTTTTTTAGGGTGGTTTAGAAGCAGGAGAAAGATCATGAGCACTAGAGCAAAATAAAATGTGGTTGCAGTAGAAAATCCCAAACTGGACTAGAGAGCAAAAGAGGATGATTCGCTCAAATTTTTCAAAGAACACCAGTGGGTTTTTGCATAAAGTTGAATTATATACTCCTACTAACCTCCCCTAATTTTAGTGGAAGTTTTAAAAGAATACTTAAATAGGTTGTAGTGCAAAAGTGCAAACTGGACCAGATTTGAAAACTTGGGGTAGAGTTCAAAATCTCCAATGACTAAAAGATATTTTTGCATAAAAGTGATTTAGGAACATCACATGTCATCCCCAAATTTTGGTGGGATTTTTAAATAAATTTATCAAAGGGTTGTAGTGCAAAAGAGGCTCTAAAGCTCAAGAAAATCACTTTTAAAAGAAATAAAGCTCAGGGAAAATAATCATATAAATAATTCCACTGATAAAATAAATGTTTCTAGAGAGGGTATACAAGTCCAATAATATTTTTGAAAAGTTTTTACTTGGGGTGAAAACTCCACAACTCAGAAGAAAAGAGTGGTTCTGAATCAAAGAAAAAATCCAGAAAATAAAAAAATTAATTTACCAAGGCAAAATTTTAATCAATAAATCATGGTTAAATTTTTGGGGTGTTACACTTAAGGCAAAGCCTCGTGCTTGTTTTGAGGAAAAAAATTGAATTTCTCTAATTATGGCATGTTGTTTATGTTGTGATCATAACTTTGAAACTTCTTATGCTCGTAGATGGGAAATTATTCAATTTAGCAACCCCTCCTAGTGAGGAAAGAAATAGCTTAAGCATAAGGAGAGGGAGACTAGTGCCCTTTTTCTTAAATAGTCGAGCAAAATCTTCAACTTTGTGAAGATGATCAAAAACACTTTAACTATCCAACCCGTGAAAGTTTAGAGTTTCATAAATTTTAATAACTTCGGGTTCCATAGGAAAACCATAAGCATCATCTTCAACATATATAGGAGAGGCACAAAATTCATCATCACGTAAAAACAAGTCTCCTAGATCTCTTCATTTAAATAATTTTCCAAAGCATATGGATCTTTATCAGTGTCACATTCTCTGATAGCTTTGGCAAATATCAATTCAAGTTTAGGGGATTGGTTGGAGTAGGTGGTGTTCTCAAAATAGGAGTATGTGGTGTTATCAAAGTGGGAGCGGATGATTCATCTTCAAGTATTTTCTTTTCTTTTAACATAGCAAAATGACCATCAAGTAGTTCTCCCAAAGTAGGAGATTCAAGAGCAATGACAAGATGGTGATCAGTAGATGTTTATACAACAAAGCAGTTTCACAGCAGCAAAAATACCGAGCAATTGCAAAGTACAAGTAACTTAAAAGAGCAGCAATAGCGTTAAAATGTAGGCATAGGGATGGATATTGGGATGTGTCATGGATGATTTCTAAATGCCAAAGACAATTCATGCGGGTCAGTTCCTAGGTCATGTTCTAGATTTATGGTAGGCATGCATCCCATAACTTGAGAGACATGCTTAACAAGAACTTGCCTCTCGTCTACACTCATACCCTCCCTTGTAAAGGGGTACTAAGAGCAAACAAAAGGTAATTAAAGTGACGTTAGGGTGAACAGAAACAATGCATTAACACACTATGAGTACATGTTATTCTCAAATCACAGCTATTCCCTTTGATATACTGGTATGTCATTCTCAGGGTCTCTGGATCAAATTTGTAATAGGTGCATATGACTTGCAGTTACAATCATGATAGACATAAAAGGTATAATCGTTCATATCTAAAATCATATTACTCAGGCCCTAGTAATAAGCATTGGCCACGACAAATTCATAACAACATCAATTCTCAAACAATTATTACACTAGGAATCATTCCCCATCAATATGAAGTCTAATACATGATAAATCTCATACAATTCCCATCCACCCCATGTTCCTATAGCGGATTACTCACACATTGTTGTGGAGAGCATGATGACGGTGATGGAGAAGGGGTTGACAGTGGTGTTGGTGAATCCTCTTCGAAGGAAAACCCTAGCCTCCAGCAGCCCTTCGAGTGAAAAATGATGGCAGCGGCATCTCTATGTCGCAGAAAAATCATCAATAATTTGAAGGAGGGTTTTGGAGAAATATAATGCCAGGGGCACTGGAGGCTGCCAAGGGAGCCCCACGGGCTGTAGGCGCCTCGTGTAGGCGCTTTGGGCCCCTGGTTGCCAAGGGGGTCACCCTCTAGTTCTTCCTGTTGTTCTTCGTGCAGATCCACGGACTGCTGCCATACCTCTAGATCAGCATGTGTGGATACCTCAAAGGTGTAGTCTTCTTCGACACTAGATCGGCGGATCGTTCCAAAGAAATTCTCACGGCTGGGAGATACAACCTAGCTGCGGGAATCTGCGAAACTTCACCAGCTCCTCCTCCTCTACTTCCGTTGCATGAATCATTGGTAGGATAATCGTCACTTGTGCCTTCATAGTGTTTTTTGGTGTGATCGTGCACAAATGTTGTTGTTGTTGTTGTTGTGTAGTACATTCCCTTATAATTGGTACTTGCATGCTTGTTTTGATGGCCACCTCTTGCATGGCTTGGTTAGTGTCAAAAACGCTCTTGGGACGGAGGAAATAGCATTTATATGCCCGTGCCAAAATGCTAACCAACATCTTTAAGAAAACAAAATAGTAGGTAAAACAAAACTACTTCTCCTCCTAAAGCACCAAACATCATTTTTCCAAGCAAGACACTCGTCAGAGAAGTACTATATCAAGTTAGTACTATTTATGCGACTAAATTACCAGTATGAAATGAAGACTTTGATTGCCGATCGAGCCTACTAAGTAAAACTAACTTACATCCTGATATATTTTACTGTTTGCACTAAGCTACCAATATGAACTGACGACTTTGATTTGCCGAGCCTATTTGTCTTCTCCAACAGTTCAACTAAAATCAGAGGAGATGTTGCTTTGAGCTCAGCATACTCTTGGCTTCTATCACATCATCCAGTTCCGTTGCATCCAAAGAGTAAATGAACTGAACGCAAGCGTCATTCAACCTGTTGCAGTGATGCTGATCAGCCAAGGCCAGCGTGGTCACCACGGTCTTTGCATCAATGTTCTTGCAGAGGATGCTTTCACATATGACCTTGAGCCTCTCCATGGCATACCGATCCGCCGCGACAAGCAAATGCATAACAATCTCTTTGTAGTCGTCGCGGCCAGGATCAACCATGGCGGGCAGCGAATCGGTGTAGATAAAATGGAGCAGGGCCTCCAACACAGCCGGCTGCATGTCGGTGACGGTAATACGACCCGTGTCTTTTTCTCCTCTCATGGCGCCATACAGCTCCGCTTTGAAGACCGGCGAGCGCATCGCGAGCACGAGCTTGTGGGCGGGGAAGGCCTCCCCTTGGACC
Source organism: Aegilops bicornis (assembly GCA_021605145.1). Lineage (NCBI taxonomy): Eukaryota > Viridiplantae > Streptophyta > Magnoliopsida > Poales > Poaceae > Aegilops > Aegilops bicornis. Next base: position 2,074,787 of record JAHIAL010000023.1, on the reverse strand, counting down.
TCGAGAACCACGTCGGCGCCCTCTTTCCCCTGCAAGAGCCTCCGGAGATGCCCCGCAATGTCGGACGGCGGCACCTCGGCGTCGGCGACGTCATCGACGAACGGTCTCGCGTCCTTGAGAATGCTGATGACGCACTCAATGGTGAGGCGGTCGTCGCGAAGGTAAGACGACGCCTCTAGCTCGCTCCTCTCCATGAACCGGCAGAAGCCGGTGGAGAAACTCTTGCCGCCGGGATCGAAGTCGTGTGTCTTGGCCATCGTGTGCGGCGGCGAGCGCCCGGTGACGTCCATGAGGCTGAGCCGAAAGGACGCACTCACCTTGGCGTCCCCGTTCTTGCTCCGTAGCAGGAGGAGCACCGCCGCGTAGTCTTTGAGAAGTTCTCGGTGGAACTGGATCTGCCAGTCGTGGCCTCCGACGGCGAACTCGGCCGACGACACGCTCCCGCGATCCCCGAGCCGCTCCCGGAACAGGCTGTAGCCTGAGATCTCGAACACGTGAGTGCCCTTGTGGGATCCCCGCGCCGTCTTCAAGTCCACGCGTGACCGCTGCGCCGTGCTCGCGGCGCCGGCGCGGCGGGTGGACGACGTGCTGCTCCCCATCGATCGCTTGTCGTGCTCACGGGGTTGGGTTTGTTCTTGGGGGTCGAGGGCCTTTTTGTAGGAAGGCAACGGGGCCGCCGGCCGGGTTGGACGGACTCCGATCGCACTTCACCGTATCCTTCCTGAAACTGGTACCTTCCATTTTTGGTGCGCGGATCAGATCAGAAATCGCAAAGTCCTCTACCGTGACCTGAACTCCTGATGAACGTCGTTCGTTTTGGCAAGATTTTGTCTACCTGGCTCGCTGCTGACCGCCAAGTTTGGCAAGTTTGTTGGTTTTCCATTGAAGATCAGGGTTGCAATTGCAACTCGGCTCACTGGGCCTTTATCTCCAATATGGACTACCCACGTATTTTAAAGTGGATATTCACTCATTTTGCTTCGTATATAGTCCATATTGAAATCTCTAAAAGAGACTTATGAATAGATATTTTTTTAGAAGCGAGAGGAGCCCTGACCCCGCTACCCTTAGCTCTGGGCGACATCGGGGAACCCTAGCTGCTAGCCAGTGTCCTCCCTGCCCCCACCTCGCTGCCGCCGCCATCGGAGGGGCGGCCCGGCTGGCTGACGGACCCTGTGAAGGTGGTGGCGGGCGGATCTGCCTGTCACGCCCAATCCCCCTCTACCCCACCACCCCGCCTCCCTCGGGCGGCTACCTCCTGCTGGCCCAGCGAAGCCGGCTCCGGCCCGCCGACGGCCGCCCCACGCGGCTCCAGCCAGCCTCACCCCCTCTCCTGCCCCTGGCCGTCGCGGATGCCTCCTCCTCTTCGCCCGCGCCCACGCATCCCCGAGATCCCTCCTAGCGTCTTTCGGGTGTCCTCCACCGGCTGCTGCCCCGACTTGCCGGCCGGCGGCGGCCCTCCCTCGCCCCCGAGCCACGGTGACAGCTCTCGCGCGGAGGTGGAGATGCTTCTGTGGTGTGGCTGACTCGGGGCTCCTCACGGTGGGTCACTGTTGGTGTTGTTTCGGTCCCGGCGGCCTCGGGCCCGCGTCTCTCCGGTGTCCCCTGCTGCCTGCGTCCTCTGCCAGGCAGCTCCGACATCGGCGACCATGTAGCTGCGTCTCCTCCAGCTCACTCGGCTCGTCGACGTCACGAAGGCTAAGGCCATGGCAGCTCAGATCTACGTCCTTCCAGTCCTAGTTCGCCGACGTTGCTGGACGCCGCCACCCAGATCCACCTGCGGGGTTTTGCTTCGTCGCCAGCCCTACCCTGTTCACCTCAAAGCCTCCACCTTTTGCCAGATCCAGTGCTCGTGGGTTCGATGGCGGCCCCATCCTCCGACGGCAAGTACAACCCCGCCAGCCCCCTTCCGGCATGGTGGTTCCGACCAACTCTGGCTTCCTCATCTTCGATTCCAGACTCGGTGGCTATGGGATTGCTCACCAGGCCGTGGAGAGATCCTCTGCTTTCCGGCTTGCCGGTCTTTGGCAAAGGCGGCGCCCGTGGTTGTCGCTTCCTTCTTGGAGGCGCTGTCAAGGCCTTCAGCTGCGCCCTTCTTCGAGCTCAGGGGAAACCCCAGGTCCGACACTCCCGGACTGGATAGCGACAGCGTCCCAGCGGCGTCTTCCTTCTTGAAGGCGCTATCTTGCGAGCTCACGGTGTCCGCGATTCTGCCACGATCGATGTTGGTATTCTTGTGTTGGTTCAGCATTGCCGCTTGGTTCGGGTTTGGTAGGTCTAGCTGTGATGTATCCTCCATTCGGGCCGAGTATCCCCTTCTCTCTGCTCCGGACACCATGTTCACGCCTTACCTGCGTCCGTGTCATGTGTTGTACCCCCGTTTGTACTCATTCTTCTCCTTATATCAATGAAAGATACGCAAACTTCGTGTATTCGCGAAAAAAAGAAAATAAAAAAGACTTACATTTAGGAACGGATGGAGTATTAGATTAAGCGTCGGTGCACAAATCCATCTCCATGTTGTTTTTTCTCTTCTTCTTTTTTTGAAAAGGTGGAATACCCATGGCCGATGCATCAAAGCGACGCATATAGCCATTTTATTATATTATTGCACAGAGTCCAACAAAACAAATACATGGATCAATCTGAAGCTACCTTGCTGACAATTATTGTCGTTACACCTACAATCTTGATGACATCCCCCACCGCATATCAACACATTACATCTATTTCGGTGGCCTCAACAAGCCGCCCGCTCGCAGGCCGAGAGAACCAACGGGTCTAGGTAGACCCTCTGCGCGCACCGCATGTGCACCCTTTAGGATCAGTTGCTGCCATGTTCCATCGTCAAACCTTCACGAGTGATAAACGTGTCTCCCTACTGCAACGATGTACCTCTGAATCAGTTGCCACAAACAAGCATGGATATGTCTTGCCACATTTAAATTCAGGTTCAAGTGTCCATGCTTTGTATGTCTTGTAACTGCACATTCCCTAATTCTCAAGTTCTCTTACTGTGGTCCCTGGAATTTCATCTACGGCTGACGAGGGGGTCTATGGGGCGCAACGCGGAGCGCGATGCAGAGCGAGGGGGAGGCGATTCCTCACCTACCAACATTAATGGCACCGCGGCCGCCATTAATGCTACCGCGACCTTATCCCCTCCCGATTCCCATCCCCACCCTCCACATCTCAGATCGAGCCACGGTCCCTGCACAGATCACAGCCAGATCCGTGAGCGAGATGGTGGAGGGGCACGACGCGGGCGAGGGCGCTGGCGATCGCGACTCCGCGATCGGTGGCGGCGCCGCCCAGCCTACCACGGTGGCCACGCCCCGGAGATCGACGCTGTCACGCCGGTTACCGGGCAGAGATGCGACGGGTGGTGAGGGAGAGATTCCCGAACCGCTCCAAGTCGCCCGACATCTTCATGGAGATCCTTCGACATGCGACGTTCGAGGAGCGCGCCCGCTTTGTGGGCAACGACGGTGGGATGGACTTCGAGTTCATCTTTTGGGCGATCCAGGAGGCGGAATCAGCGGACCCGAGGCAGGCGGCGAGATGGGCGTGCTTCAAGACAAGCTCACCGTCAAGGCTCAACATCCGCCCTCCACCGGTGTTGCAGATCTCCTGCATCCCACCAGGAGCGCTGCCGCTGGGGGCCGTCCTTCCCAAAGTCCCTTGAAGCTTCAGCAACCCGGCGCATGGGCCTTGCAGGGTGCCCTCGCTCTACAAACAAGGCGCAGGAGGGCCAGGGAATCCACCTTGGAACCTCCACCATGGCCGGGTGATCGCGGGGAGAAACCCCGTACAAAGGTACAAAAAAACGATCCAAATCCCGTTCATGTGTTTTGCTGGGCTCTCGATCTGAATTTCATGTGATTGGGGATTCCCAAGCTGTTTTGGGTGGGGAAATTAGTAGGACGATTGTGCCTGATACACGTGGAAGGGTTGTCCCTTCGGTTAGCCCTTGCAACTCACCATCCACCCCTGGAACTTCCCGAAACACTCATGGTGCTCTGTTTCCGGCGACCCGTTCGGATTCCGACGAGCTCGCTTTTGCGAGGAAGGCGGGACTGTTTTCAAAGTTCAAACCAACTAGTCGCTGCTGTAGGGCCGACCCCCACCCCATCTCCGTTGATCCGTGGATGTGTGGTTGGGAGGAAAACGGGTTATCGAAAGACGTTTTCTGATTCGGTGAGCGGGTTTGGAGAGGAGGTGGCGAATTTCTTTGGCCAGCTTTGGGTTATCCCTTCCCCGACCCGCAGCCACCGCCTACATAAACCTAGGCACGCTCCCCCGAACCCTAGCTACGCCGTCCCCAAATTGTTTTGGGTTAGGAAGGATTTATTCCGCTCAAAGAAATTCTCGGTCCAAGACTGCTTTCCGGTCTCATCTGTTGGTCCTTTCGATCCTATCCCTACCACTTTCAAAATCTCTGCTGAGGCCCCAGGATTCCCTAGATCGTTTGTTGAAGCTGTTAGGAGAGGGATGGAGAATCGTGGTCAGATGCCACAGAGAAATCGCCGGCCACCGCCGGGGAAGAAACCCAATCCCCAGGAGGGGAAATCCACTACCTCTTCCTTCGGAAACACCAGGAAACCAGGTCTACAGGGGGCGACCAAAACAAACCAGGGGAACCAGACCCAAGCTGTCCCTCCGACGGCTGTAGCCCCACCACCTCCTCCCCCTTCCAAATGCATGCATCCTCGACCCCAAATACAAGTATATGATCTGTTTCAGTTGCAGTTGGCCTGGCCACTATGTGGGGAATTGTGTGGAGGCAAAAAAATGCTTTATCTGCGCTGGGAACCACAACGTTAACAATTGCGCTGCCTGGGCAAAACCACAACCTGTTGCCACTTACTTTGGCAGTGCTGCTTCAGGGCTGGGATTTTATCATATTGAAGTTCCTGTGGCGGCTGAATCTCACTACTAGGGAAAACCTTATACACAGAATCTTAGCAGCAGCGCGGCACAAAAAGAAGCGCTACTGCTAATTAGCAGTAGCGCGGGTTTTTACCCCTCGCTACTACTAAGCGGTCTCTACCGTGCCCCCCGACACATGCCATAGTGGTAGCGAGGGGTATAGACACGCACTACTACTAAGTTGATAGTAGTAGCGGGGTTTTATACCCATCACTACTACTAAGTACGAGGTAGGTGAAGTCGCCATATCCTCGGCCGAATCCCCATCTCCTCTCCCACATCCCTCCTCTCTTCCACCACTCTCTCCTCTCACTTTCCATACGCCTCACATGGACCTCTTGCCCATGCGCCCATCCTCCTCCGTGGCGCCGAAGAGGCCGCCGCCTCGCCACCGGGCGTTTAGGAGCTCGCCGGTCTTCCACCGACGTTTAGGAGGCTGCCCAGCGCCACCACACCGGAGCACCTCACCACCGTGACTAGCTCCGCTGCTCCCTACATCACCTTCCTCTCTCCCTCGGTTTTCCTTTTCTCTCTCCTCTGGTTTGACTCACCCTCCCATGTCCATGCCCGTGCAGGTTGTCGCGATGGACGCACCCAGCTATCCGGCATGGTCGGGAAGAGGAGCCCCACGCCGCTGCTGGCTCTCGCCATAGAAACGGGCCCTCTCCAACAGCCACCATCGATCCGGTCTTCCGCTGTCCATTCATGCCTTCCGACGCCTAATCGTCGCTAGATCGAACCATCGCTACCATTGACAACACGCACGGGATCGAGATTTTTTGTTTTCGAAAAGTAATAGCAGTAGCGGGGTATAAGACCACTTACAGATAATTAGCAGATGGCGCTGTTTGCAATGCACGCCATGCCTAATTGATATGTATAGCAAGAAGCGCAGTCAACACGCCGCCATCGCTAAGTTAGTTGTGGCGCCGTATCAGTAGCGCGGGATATACCCAAAACCCGCGCTGCTGCTAGGCTTTTCCCTAGTAGTGTCTAGTTGGTTAAACTACAAAAATTGTGTTGTTCTTAAGGTGGTTAAGGGAGAGGTTTCTGCCTCGGATCAGCTAACTCAGTTAAGTGGAATCTTTTGTAAGAACAAAGAGTGGCCATGGAAAATCAGAGAGCTGGAGAACAAGAAATTCCTGTTGAGATTTCAACCTTGGAAAAATGTGGATGACCTAATTGAATTTCCTCCTTTTGAGCTGCCAATTGCTGGAGTATCTGTCAAAATCTGTGAATGGGAAGGAATGTTGGATGAGTTTGGAGCACTGACTGAAGCCTGGGTACAGATTGAAGGGATTCCATCTAAGTTGTGTGCCTGGAAAGTCTTTTCCCAGATCACAGCCTGTTTTGGAATACTGGTGGATATCGACTGGAATGGTATTTTCAAGAGCTTCTATGAGATTATTCGAGTCAAAGTTGCCTGCAGAGATCCCAGGAAGATTCTTTTTGAGAGACTGGTGGAGATGAAAAAGAAATTGTACCTGCAGTTCTTTACAGTGGAAGGGTTCGAGCACAATGGTGAGGACTCTGATGGAGGGGATGATGATCCAGGTCTGGGTAATCTTGAGGGAAATGATGGAAATAACAATAAGGATGCTGAGGACAAAGAGGGTATGGAAGAAGATAATGATGAGGCGATTGATGAATTGGATAAGGCCAACTTCCCTACCAAAACAGCTACCTCTTCTAGCTCGAACAAAAACATGTCTCAAGTGGCTGCTTCTGCAGTGGAAGTCCATCAGGGTAACATGAGGGATGCAATGCAAGGAGAGATTACTGATGACCTCAAAAATTGGACCCCGATGAAGGCTGATGAAGGTGAAACTGAGCCAACTTCAAGGCTTGAAAAGTCGAATGCTCTGTCACCATCCGGACTCATCGCTCGGAACAACTTAGCAAGTTTGAGATGGAGGAGTCTGATGTGGAAGAAGAAAACATCAATATGGAGATGGAATGTTTACCAGAAGATCTAACATTGGCAATGAATTTTGTTAAAAGATCTTTGCTGGATTCGCTGGAGAGGGCAGACACTGTGGTCAAGAAGAAACTCAATATCAAAAACTCACCCACTTGGGGCCCAAAGGTTTGCCGACAAACCTATGACCAGAAAACATGGTAATGTTAAGATCATGGACATGGCAGCTGCATACATGATGAAGGAAAACTTGGAAATGCCGGCCACGTTCAAAGGTAATCTTTTGCTAACCTTGATCCTAATGAACTTGCTTCTTATACTGCTAAAGTTGACCTATGCATTGGTAATAGTCAGGAGGAACAAAATAATATTATTTTGGACCTAATTGACAGAGACAAAAATTAGATGTTTACAATTTGCTGATGAAAACCCGGAGATTGTTCTCCCTGATAATTTAGATTTATTGGATATAAATGACCCTCCTCCCGTTTTTGGGAAAGTGGACATTCCAAATCTCGAATCAGTGGCACCGCTTTGTCTGGATGTAGGATGCCCTGTCTTGAATCCTAAGAAAAAGCCTTGTGGCTTATCTCATCCATTTAAAGTGAAATGATAGGAGCTTTTTGGAATATTCGCGGTCTAGGTCAACCTGGAAAAATTCAGTGCTTGGGAAATTTCTTATGTAATAACCATGTAGATTTCCTGTGTTTCTCTGAAACCAAAAGAGAAAGTATTGATGCTCACGTCCTTAATGGCATTTCTGGTAGGATAGCTTTTGACTAGCATTATCTTCCTGCTACAAACACGGCTGGTGGGATCCTTGTGGGTCTTAAAAGTGATTTGTTTGAAGTAATTGGTTTTATTAATAAGAAATTTTGCATTGTTGCAACTTTGAAAAACAAATCGGATGGTTTCATTTGGCATCTTGTTGCTGTCTATGGTACCTCGTATAACGAGTTTAAGCTTGATTTCTTTGCTGAATTACATGATATCATGGATGGGCTTACTTACCCAGTTTTATTTGGGGGAATTTCAATTTAGTCAGGTCCACGGCTGACAAGAACAATGGTGCTATCAATAATCAGTTTTCTTACCTCTTTAACGACTGGATTAACAAATGGTGTCTCATGGAGATTAATATTGCAAATAGAAAATATAATTGGAGTAATAATCAAGACAGACCCATCTTTGCAACTATACATAGGGTTTTTGCTTCTATTTCCTGGGATGCTCACTTCCCGTTGTCGGTTGTTACTGCACTCCCTTGCGTAGGGAGTGATCATACACCATTGCTTTTGGACACAGGGGCTCGGATGGTTACCTCCTCGAGAATTTTTCGTTTTGAGAAATGGTGGCTTGACCACCCTGACTTTTAAAAAATAGTGATCGATACCTGGAACACTCCGGTTCCTGGAAAAACAACTATGGATATTTGGATGAATAAAAGTAAACTATTTAGAAAGAAAGCTAGTGGTTGGAGTATTAACATTGAGGCAGATATTAAGAAAAAGAAGAAAGAGCTTTTGCTTGAATTTGACATTCTTGATGTGTTTTCTGAGAGAAACCAGATTGATGACAGAGATAAGGTTAGAATGGAAGAAATTAGGAAAGAACTCACACAGATCTGGAGTAAAGAGGAAACTGCCTTATGGCAGCGCTCCAGGGATTGTAGAATTATTGATGGGGACAAAGATAATGCATATTTTCATGCGTTGGCCAACCATAGACACAGAAAAAACCATTTATCTGAGCTTATTGGAGATAATGGCCCACTTTACACCACTCAGGAAATGTTGGGGGTGGCTACTACTTACTACAAAAACCTATTTTGTTTTGAAAACAAGCATAATATTTGTCTTGGTCCTTCCTTTTGGGAGGAAAATGAGTTAGTTACCCAAGAAGAGAACAACCACTTGTAGAAAAACTTTTCGAAAGAGGAGATTAAGGAGGCGATATTTGGGTCTTATGCCCATGGTGCCCCAGGTCCGGATGGACTGTCCTTCTTGTTCTATCAAACTTTCTGGCAGGTTATTAAAAACGACTTCATGGCCCTGGTTAGAGACTTTGAAGAAGGAAAACTGGACTTACAACGTTTAAATTTTTCCCTGATTGTGCTCATTCCTAAAGAGGCTGATGCCAGGGAAATGAAGAAGTTTCGTCCTATTAGTTTGAGCAACCGTGGGATTAAGATTTTCTCTAAATCCATGACCAATAGGGTCTCCCCCGTCGGACGTAGGTTGATTTCTTCTAATCAAACTGCGTTCATAAAAGGGAGATACATCTTAGAGAGTGTGGTGATGGCCCATGAAGTGATCCATGAGATTAAAAAATCAGGATCGCAAGGTTTAGTTCTCAAATTAGATTATGAGAAAGCGTATGACAGAGTTAGTTGGGAATTCCTGTTTGATATGCTCCATTCGAGAGGTTTTGGTCCAAAGTGGATTGCTTGGATTAAAAGCACTCTTGTCAATAGCACTTTCAGTGTGAGAATTAATGACACAACTGGTCCCTACTTTGTAGGAGGGACAGGCCTCAAACAAGGGGATCCACACTCCCCCTTGCTGTTTAATCTAGTTGTTGATGTTTTTACCAAAATGCTCAAGAAAGCTACTTCTCAAAATCTAATTTCTGGGCTTCTGCCCCATGTGATCCCTGGAGGTGTGGTTAGTCTGCAGTATGCAGATGACACCATACTCTTCTTGGAAAACTCTGTTCAAAAAGCAAGGAATTTTAAATGGCTTCTGTCATGTTTTGAAAACCTGTCTAGGATGAAAATCAACTTCCACAAAAGTGATCTCATGACTATAAATGTAGATGATGCAGTTGCTAATGTATTTGCACAAATTTTTTGTTGTAAAAAAGGATCTTTTCCTATAAAGTACTTGGGAGTGCCTCTGCACTATGATAAATTAAAAAGAGAAGATCTCCAGCCTATCATTGATAGGATCATTAAAGGGATCTCTGGCTGGCTGGGGAGATACCTCACCTATAAAGGGAAAATTATCTTACTGTGTGATTAGTATTCCTGTTTATTTGATGTCTGTGATCAAGTTTCCTAAGTGGGCTATTAATGCAATTAACTCCCAGATGGCTCATTTCTTTTGGGGAAATCTGGGAGACCAACACAAGTACCACCTAGCTAATTGGGGCTTAATCACTAGAAGGAAGGAATTTGGAGGTTTGGGGGTTCCCAATATCAAAGAGTATAATATGGCCTTGTTAGCTTCCTGGGGTAAAAGATTTTTTAATAATCCTGATTCAGATTGGTCTAAACTTCTCCTATATAAGTATCGAGTTAATTCTCCAAATCTCCTCTGGGCTAAAAGTGAAGGGGGCTCTACCTTTTGGAAGAGCATTACTTGGGCAATGGCAGCTGCAAAAACTTTTTATAGATGGAGACTGGGGAATGGAAAACTCATTAGTTTTTGGCATGATGTGTGGATAGGGATTGTTCCCTTAAGGTCCAATTCTGGATTTATTTTGTATCTCACTACCAGACCGACAACACTATAGCCCAAGTTCGGGATGGAAATGATTTGAAACTAACATTTAGGAGATGTGTTGATCACCTTGGTATGAAACGCTGGGATCTACTTGTCTGTGTGGTCAAACAACATCCTCCAGTAGACGAAAGTGGACACCCCAATCTGGGGCTTAGAACCCAATGGGTCTTTCTCAGTTAAATCCTTTTATAAGAAAATCAGTTTTGGTGGTGTAGTTCCTGGCATTAGTCCTAAGATGTGGAAAATCTTATGTCCACAGAACATTCATATCTTCTTGTGGCTATGCGTTCACAACAAGATACTTACTAGAGATAATCTTGCGAAGAGGAGGGAAGTGGAAGAACCTTCCTATTTATTTTGTTCGGAATTTGAAACTGTTCAACACTTGTTGTTTGACCGTGTGGTGGCCCAGCAAGTTTGGAACCTTATTGCATTTTTTTTTAATATTGATAGAATATCTTGCTTTGGAAAAATTATGTCCTTCTGGCATATGCATAAAGAGAAAGCTGTTTTGAATCTGGTAACAACTGCTACCTTGTGGAGCTTGTGGAGACTAAGGAATGAATTTTGCTTTCAGGGGCGCAAGTGGAAAAGTGTTAAATGCATTCTTGCAAAACTAAGCTTCTTTTTACACCAACGGAAAGTTCTCTGCGACGATGGGCAAGCAAATCTTTTGCAACGATGCATTCTACTGCTGGACAAACGGCGTGGGGAACTCTTCCGGATTGCATGGAGGTGAGGCTGGGGGGGCCAACTGAAAATCAGGGCGCTGGAGATTGTGGATCATCCCTGAAGATCTGATTTGGACCCATTCTTCTTCGTTTTCTGTTTTCCTGTTGGACCTCTGTAACTCTGTTTCGCATGCAGATGACATTCGGTTTCCTAACAAAATTTTCACCTATGGTTCTACTGTTTCCAGGTGTGACAGCAAATTCAGAGTCTCATATTTTTTTCAAGCATGTTCTGTTTCAGTTTACCCCATTTAACAATCAACAGTGTGAATTAGAGCTTCTTTGTTAAGAAGGGCATGCCAATCTTTTGAACATTTATGGAAACTCATATTGTATGGCATCGTATGTACGTACATTCTGTATACGCATTCAATCTTATATTCCCCCCTACCAAAATTCAATCTTATACCTATGGTACTTTTTATTATTATTAACTAGTACATTATTTCTTTATTCCTTCTGTTTTTGGTAAAAACATGTTTAATAATTGCAAAGGAATTTTTGTTATTCAAAAACATGTCTGAAAAAATGTTCTTTGTGAATTTTGTAAAATATCCATCATGTGTTCCAAAAAAAATCATGTATTAAAAATATGTGCACCGTGTATTTGAAAAGGTTCTATCACATTTTTTTAATGTTCATCGTATAATTTAAAGAATATTCATATGTACAAAAGATGAATAGAATTAAAATGTGAATAATAGTAAGAAAACCTGAAAGAAAGAAAAATCCGAGCACAACCCATAAGAACCTTGCCTAAACCGGCGAAACGGAAAAGTAATAAAAATAAACCAAACCGTAAAAAACAGCCTGGATACCCAGAAAATGGGCCTACCCACAGGACGCACGCTTGGGCGTTCGGCATTTCCCATCGTTATCAGCATCAACTAAGTTTTTCTTTTCAATATAGAAAAAATTCAAATGAGTTTTTTGGTGCTATACATCACTTAGTGATAGCCTAGCATTGCCCATGTTGCACTCATTGCGGTTCATTAAGATAGATGCATTTTTCTGGAATTTTGTTAAACTAGAGAATACCTAAGAGCCTATTTGGGACTAATCCACTCCATTAAAATCAGCTTCACTCCAGCAAACCACTTTGGAGCAGTTCCAGAGTTGCAACTCCACCAGAGAGCATTTTATCTTGTTTGGTCTTCCTGCTACCTCCAATTTAAGAATGGGAAATTTGGATGGGAAAAGTCTATTTAATTAGGTGACATGGAAAAAACAAAAGGGTATCCACTTAACGATAACAGTGGTGATAATTTTCTCTGAACACCACGAGGACTCTTTGAACTAGAGTTCTTTTCGAACCCCTGAAGAACTTCACAAAAAATAGGGAGCTGTACCCCACATTTCATTATTTTTTTGTAGTGGAACATCATGAAGCTACCCTTTTTGGGGTTGTGTTTTTTTAAAGTAGAGCTGAATTTTACGAAGCGGAGCAATCTCAAACAGGCTCTAACAAGGGGATGCCCCTGGGTGGACTTATCAGAGGGGCGGGGCGCTTGGGTGTGTGCGGCATGGTGGCTTGCCACCAACCAAGGGCACAAAGTGAAGCAAGTGCAGTGCTTCAATGTTTTTTGTTTTTTGGTTTCTTACTGCATGTTTTTTTTCTCATGTACTTTAATACGTCAAAGTATAATGCATGGGTTGTGCTACATGTGGACGACATGTGCTCTGTATGTGAAGCATGTATGTGTTGCACTGTAAAGATATGCTGCATGGTGAAGTTGTACTTCACACTCCAATGGATTTGTTGCACACTTCGCACGAAAGCACATGTGTGTTTTGGTGACGTAACACACTTTCGTCGGAATTTCAAGTACACCTATATTGTAGCGGGGAGAAAAAGTTTATTATTTTTCCAAAATAAAAATTGCGTTTGAAAAAAACTATCATTGAAAGCATCAACACGGGGTCTCTTTATAGAAAAAAAAATTCAACATGGGGTCTAGTTTTAAATAGCTCAACGAAAGTAATACAACCATGAAAACGGTATGTAATTTGAGCGCTCGATTCACAAGATACTTTGTTTTGAAATTTAGGTCTCGTGAAACAAAGCGACACAACATCTTCCCATCTTCTTTGTGGCATGAAAAAAACACCAAAACTCTCTGGTGGCGACAAGGGGCGTTCGCCAGCAGGGATTTTGCTTAAACTAATATATATTAGAATTAATTTAATAAAATAAATAAATATTCATGTACTTCTAAAAAAAGTTCATTTTTTAAGTCATGTTCACAAAATTTCAAAAATAATTCATGTAATTTGTTTTTTGTTCTTTCAAAATGTTCATGCATTCCAAAATATATTCAGGTAATTAAAAAATTCTATCCTAAAAATATGTCTACACCTCTTAAAAATATTCATGTAACTTTTAAAAGTGTTAACACATTTTAAAGAATTTTTTGTATAACTTAAAAAACTATTTGCCTTTTTAAATGTTTATTTACTTTTATAAAGTGTTCATGTGTTTAAAAAATACTTTTTATTTTTTTTAAAATATTTATATCTAATATAAAAGGAAAATGATGATAATCATCATAATAATAAGTAGAAAAAAATGAAAAATAAACATAAAAACGAGAAGGCAATGCAAATGAGTCTTGGCCTGTAGGGCATAGGTGGGCGATTTGGTGACTATATCAGGTGAATATATGCCTTGTACTCTCGAAAGTGCGTTTCTGCTCCCGAGCTCATTTGAGCTCGGTGAACAGTAAAATCGAAAAAAATCAAAAAAAATTTCAAAAAATTCCAAAAAAAATTTGGGAGAAACATTGACAAAAGTTCTAAGTGCTTGCAAAAATTCATCATGAAATCACATTCCTGTAAGGCGTGGCAAAAAAAACAAATTCAGGCTCCAAAATGCTTTTGAAAGTAGCATTTTCAGAGTACCGATTTTGTTTTTTTTGCCACACCTTCTAGAAATGTGATTTCATGACGAATTTTTGCAAGCACTTAAAACTTTTGTCAATGTTTCTCTCAAAAAAAAATTTGGAATTTTTTGAAATTTTTTCGATTTTTTTTCAATTTTACTGTTCACCCAAGCTCAAATGAGCTCGGGTGCAGAAACTCCACGTCCTTGTACTCTGCAATGTACATGGTAATTCTCTAGAAAATGTTCTTAATAAGTATTATTGATGTACCAAAGCAAGACTTATTTCTGTTTCCTTAAGTGAGGGTCTACTTCGTTCTCATATTGACTTACCGACGCAGTGGTTCTGCTGTGACTGTGAAACTCAAAATGCACGTCCCTGATTCCTCAGATTCTCCAACCTCTACTCAAAGTCCATAGATTAGAAGCTGTTATACAATGTGGATTCCTGAGATACTAGTACTGAACATGACATGGTCCATTGGTCCTTGCAGTGTTACTCTAGAGATAGTCTTGCCACATTTACATTCAGGTTCAGGTGTCCATGCTTTGTATGTCTTGTAACTCTGCAGTTTTCTACTCCCTCCGTCCCATAATGTAAGACGTTTTTTAGCACTACTCTAGTGTCAAAAAACGTCTTACATTATGGGATGGAGGGAGTAATTCTCAAGCTCCCTCCATGGACAGAAGGGGGCTGCAACTATGAACAGCACCGGAGTATGGTCCCTTCCCCTGGATGAAATGTATCCGGTGAATGACGGAGTCACGGTGGAAATTTCATCCATGAAACTACTGTAAAGATGGATTCAGTGAAGGTGACAATGCAATGTGATTTCAGAACTCAACTCTGTTTTGCATGCAGATGGCATTTGGTTTCCTAACAAAATGGGTACTACTCTGTTCTAACACTGCTAATGCTACACCAGATAGAGATGCAGCAGCAAATGCAGAGTTGCATATATTGATTTGGACGACGGAACCTTGCAATTCCAAGTAATTAGCAGAAAATGCTGCCCAGAGAAACTTGATTCAGCCATAGTACATACATACATGACAGAAATATAGGAAGCAAGAGCATTACTTGAATTCATCATCCATTCAAGCTAGTAGACCTCAAATACCTGATTTCATCATTCATGCGAGAGCAAATTGCACAGTACTATGACAGAAACTAAAGCAAGAGCATATTTTAGGGTTCTAGATTCCAGAAGCAACATTTAACTAGGATAAATTCATATCCAAGAAACTAAGACTCCAACCGAACTTTGAACTCCCAGTAAATCCAGCTATCACATGTCACTTGGGTCATGTTTCCAATGCTTCAGTGGAAGCGCAGCTTCTCCTTGGACCTGATGTCATTGCTGTGGCCGCACTTCTTCTTGCGGCAGTTGGCAGCCCTGAGGGGCAGGCGTGCATAGCACCTGCAACGCAAAATCGTGTACAAGTTAGGATATACTCCCTCCGTCCAAAAATACTTGTCATCAAAATGGACAAAAAGAGATGTATCTAAAACTAAAATACATCTAGATACATCCCTTTTTATTCATTTTAATGACAACTATTTTCGGATGGAGGGAGTACTCGACTTTTGATAACGCAAATAGAGTAAGGCATCAACTAACACTTGACTGAAAGTACACAAATTAATAAGCACACAGAGATATGATCCCCATCGATCCCCATCGAACAGAGACCACAAAACAAACATCCTAATTCACAAGCTTTAATAGACATCCAGATACAAACATGCATGTAAACAACAATAGTATATTGATGTATAGTGAAAGAAATCGTCCGAGTAGTACTTGATTAAAAGTTTGCTAATTAATAAGCTAGTTCTCTGGGTCCAAAGCACACAAAGATATGATGCATAGACCACAAAAAGAAACACCGCATTTCAGAAACTTCTATCATGCATAGACATCCAGATACAAACATGTAAACAACTGCATATCTATGAATCATGAAAGAAATAGTCCATCGATCTACACCTCAACTAGTACTTGATGACAAGTATGCTAATAAGTTAGTTCCCTGGATCCAAACCACATGGAGATATGATCTACATATGCATCCATCCCCCTCAAACAGACCACAACAGAAACATCAGAATTCACAAGCTTCTACTATCATGCATAGACATATCCACATATATACAAACACGCATGCAACAGAAGGATAATATCGATCTGCAGTGAAAGAAATACTCCATCTGTACACCTCAACTAGTAGTATTTGATAAGAAGTATGCCAACAAGCTAGTTCATGGATCCAAACTGACCACACAGAGATATGGTGATCCCCATTGAACAAACCACAATTGACGAAACATCTCAATCAAAAGCTTGCATCATTCATAAGCATCCACACATGCATGTAACAGAGGCAACTGTTACAGAAATGGTCCAGGGAATAGTACTACATACTTGCGGCACACAAGCATGTGCTGCCTGTACTTGAGCGCAAGGACGAGCAGGTTAGGCTCCACCCTGGGGTAGCGCCCGCCCTTGCCGCCGCCGACGAGGCGCAGCGCGAGGTGCAGCGTGGACTCCTTGTGGATGCTGTAGTCGGCCAGGGTGCGGCCGTCGTCGAGCTGCTTCCCGGCGAAGATGAGGCGCTGCTGGTCCGGCTGGATGCCTGCGATTATTGAAGCCAACACAGCATCCGCAGTTAGTTTAGCCCCACAAGATCGATGCTCGCAGTTTGATGGAAGAGATGATGAAATCAACCAAACTAACTGTAAAATCGAGCAAGAAACAGGTGGTCTGCTCAGATCCAGGCAGATGGCGTAGTAAAGGTGGCTAATTTGTGCTAGCGCGAGGTCAATTGCAAGGCAATCCAACATTACGGAACCCGCCGGACAAGCTTGCGGAGGAGCCATGATATTTTATTTTCTAACCCAAGAAAAGGTAGTCACGGAGGTCGATCTGCTCTGAACCGGGGCAAGATTAACGAACAACGCAGGAACACAACCGACGCCGGCGAAGGCGGAGGGCGCGTACCTTCCTTGTCGTGGATCTTGGCCTTGACGGTGTCGACGGCCGCGCAGCTCTCGACCTCGAGCGTCATGGTCTCCCCGGTAAGCGTCTTCACGAAGATCTGCATCATCTCGCCGCCGGCTGCTCGCTCCTCCTCTCGCCCGACGGTGGTGGACTGGTGGTGGTGGTGGTGGTGGAAGTGGACTGGCGCCGCGGACGCGGTGCCCTTTTATAGAGAGCAAGCGAGCGGAGGAGACGCAGCCGCTACGTAATCTATGGGAGCCCTAGCGAGTGAGGCCCCGTCGCCGCAAAGCCCGGGGCTCGGTCGGAGGAGCAGCCACACTCTACAGTTTTGGCCCATTAAAGGCCCACGGTCTAAGGCCCAAACCAAATGTCTGATTCAACTGAAAAATGACCCCCCTAAAAAAAATCTAAAAAAATGATCTTCCACTAAAAAAATCTAAAATAATAATCTCAGAATGTCTTTAAAAGCAAACTCGTCCAGCTCTTGTGGAAACTTTATTTCGCATTTATGCATTCCAAACATGGCTCCTATATTTGCAGTATCCGTTTGAGCATTTACTGGACGATTAATATCTGGTAACTCCAACTCAAAATTAAATAAATTGGTAATTAATATGAACGGCCAAACATTGGGAAGTGTCAATCTGAACCTCTCGACATAATATACGTATATTACTGGTGCTATTTATCATAGTATAAAAATGTGTTTGAAACACTACCTAAGATTTAAGTATTTTTGTCACAATTTATCAAATTTAACAGCAAATTCCCCATTTTTTTAAATGATAAGTAGTTTATTTTTTTGAGCCAAAGAGAGGCCATCCTCTCCTATTTTAATTACTGAAACCATAGGTTTTCCAAAGTACAACTCACACCACGCACACTCTAAGCTAGACGAAAGCGAAATATATCAGGTTCCATTAATTACAGACCAGTGCTCAACAGCTAGACTACAAATTCAAACGGGAGATAGAATAGCAAACCGCTTTGTTCTCAGGGTCAACAACTTTTCCTCTGGGTCCTTTATTTGCAAAACAGACCAATCATTGATCTAATTACACATCAGTTTCACAAACATCATAGGATCACATAATTTCTACTCCCAAGTTGGATCATCTATTTTGAAACGGAGGGAGTATATGTCAAAGATTATAGCGTTTCTGCTACATTTCCAGACGCAATTCAGGCCCAAGCTCAAAGACGTCGTTGCCGGTAGTGCGCACGTACACTTCGAGGCTTCTTCTCCCAGTGGTGCTGGCATGCCATACGTATGCCTCAAGCCGAGGAACAGCTTCCAACGGCGTGACGAACCGCCATGGGCTTAGGCGGCGGCCATGAATGGTTGCACCTCGCATCTGGCGTTAGCCTAGCAGGAGTGTCACCCTCCTCACAATCGCCGGGAGGCTAGCCTCGTGTCGGCCGTCAACGGCCTCGAGGATGCATCCCTCACCGGCGCCATATAGCAGGCGAGGCTTAGCCAACAGGAGCCGTTCCGCATCATCGTCGCCAAACGCGCAGGCGGCGGTTCAAGGATGCGTCCCTCCACAATGAGGTTCTATTATAGTGGTGCAATCTTATGAGAAAAGCATGGGGATTTGTAAGAAGGAAATCGACATTAAAGGCCCAAACCAAATGTCTGATTCATCTGGAAAAAAAAGATCTGCCCCTCAAAAAAAATCTGGAAAAAAGATCGCACAGTGACATAAAAGCAAACTCGTCCAACTCTTGTGGAAATTTTATTTCGCATTTATGCATTCCAAACATTGCTCCTATTTTCGCAGTATCTGTTTACTGGACGATTAATATCTGGTAACTCCAATTCAAAAATAAATATACTGGTAATTAATATGAACGGCCAAACCTTGCAAAGTGTCAATCTGAACCTCTCGACACAATATAAGTATATTATACTGGTGCTATTTATCATATGAAAATGTGGTTGAAACACTACCTAAGATTTATGTATTTTTGTCGCAATTTATCAGATTTAATAACAAATTCCTCATTTTTTAAATGCTAAGTACTCCTTGGTGGGATGAGGTCTAATAAAGTAGTTGATTTTATGAGCGAAAGAGAGTCCAC
The DNA here is from genome assembly GCA_021605145.1 of Aegilops bicornis. NCBI lineage: Eukaryota > Viridiplantae > Streptophyta > Magnoliopsida > Poales > Poaceae > Aegilops > Aegilops bicornis. The sequence goes on along the minus strand of JAHIAL010000023.1, from coordinate 2,055,744 downwards.
TGAAACCATCAGGTCTTAGGAACTAGTACAACTCAAGCCACACACACTCTAGCTAGAGCGAACTCCCCTACTGTCGGTGGGCTGCAACCATGGACAGCTCTGGGAGTATGTTCCTTGGTGGGATGAAATGTGGGAATTTCAGCCATGAACATGAAGCTACTGTGTGATCGACGCGGGCTGCTAGCATGGGACAACAAGCATGGATTCAGTGAAGGTGACAAAGGTAATGTGATTTCAGTACTACGACTCTGTTCTGCAGATGCCATTCGGTTTCCTAACAAAATTTCATCCATGATTCTACTGTTTTCAGATATGGAGCAACAAATGCAGAGCCAGATATTTTGGTTTGACCGGCAAAAGCTTGTGTTTCCACGTAATTGCCAGCAAATGATGCCCCGAGAAACTTGATTCAACCATAGGACATGACAGAAATATATGAAGAACTATATCGAAAAAAAAAGGAATATATGAAGAAAGAACACTACTTGACTTCATCATCATTCAAGCTAGTAGATCTCAAATACTTGACTTCATGATTCATTCATGCAAGAGCAAATTGCACATTACTACGACAGAAACAAAATACAAGAGCAACTAGGTAGCATCGTTCTAGATTCCAGAAGCAACATTTAACTAGCTAGGATGAAACTTCATATCCAAGAAACTAAGACTCGAACCAAACTTTGAACTCCCAATTAATCCAGCTATGGCATGTCTCTTAGGGTCAAGTTTCCAATGCTTCAGTGGTAGCGCAGCTTCTCCTTGGGCCTGATCTCATTGCTGTGGCCGCACTTCTTCTTGCGGCAGTTGGCAGACCTGAGGGGCAGGCGTGCATAGCACCTGCAACGCAAAATCACGGGCAAGTTAGGATATACTCTTCTAGTACTTGATAAAAGCTACCTAGTTTTCTGTGGATCAAAAGCACAGAGATATGATCTACATAGGCATCAATCTCCATCAAACAGACCACAAAGAAATATTTCAATTCACAATACAAGCTTGTGCCATGCATAGACATCTACTGTAGATACAAACATGTAAACAACTGCATAATGATGAATCATGAAAGAAATAGTTCATCTACACATCAACTAGTGCTTGATGAAAAGTACGCTAATAAGCTAATTCCCTTGATCCAAATTAAACAACACAGAGACATGATCTACATATGCATCGATCCCCATCAAATAGACCACAACAGAAACATCACAATTCCCGAGCTTCTATCATGCATAGACATTCATATATAAACATGCATGTGAAAGCACCATAAAAGGATGAATCGTGAAAGAAATGGTCCATCTACGCCTCTACAAGTACTTGATCAAAAATGTGGTAATAAGTAGTTCCTGGATCCAAACCAGATATATGATCTACATATGCATCGATACCCATCGAACAGATCACAAAAGAAACATTGCATTTCACAAACTTCTGTCATGCATAGAAATCCAGATACAAACATGTAAACAACTGCATATTGATGAATCTTGAAAGAAATAGTCCATCTAATTCTAATGTATACACAAGCATAGACATCCATATACAAGCATGCATGTAACAGCAGAATATCTGCATATATCAATGAATCATGAAAGAAATAGTCCATCTACACCTCAACTAGTACTTGATAAAAGGTATGCTAATAAGCTAGTTCTTGGATCCAAACCACACAGGGATATGATCTACATATGCATCGATCCCCATCGGACAGACAACAAAAGAAACTTTTCAATTCACAAGCTTCTGTCATGCATAAGACATCCAGATACAAAGATGCCTGTAACAGCAGCATATATCGATGAATCATGGAAGAAATAGTCTATGTACTCTACACCTATCGTAGTATCCTTTGATAAAAAAGCATGCCAATAAGCTAGCCTAGCTAGTTCCAAACCACAGAGATATGATCTACATATGCATCGATCCCCATTGAACAGACAACAATATAAACATTGCATCACAAGCCTCTATCGTTCATAGGCAGCATCCAGACCACAATAGAAACATCTCAATTCACAAGCTTCAATCATTCATAGGCATCCAGACCAAGGCAAATCGATGTATAGTGATTAGTGAAAGAAATAGCTCAGGGAATAGCACATACTTGCGGCACACAAGCCTGTGCTGCCTGTACTTGAGCGCGAGCGCGAGCAGGTTAGGCTCCATCTTGGGCGGGTAGCACGAGCCCTTGTCCCCGCCGTCGAGGCCCAGCACGAGGTGAAGCGTGGACTCCTTCAGGATGTTGTAGTCGGCCAGGGTGCGGCCGTCGCTAAGCTGCTTCCCCGCGAAGATGAGGCGCTGCTGGTCCGGCAGGATACCTGCGATTATCGAAGCCAACACGGCGTCCACGGTTAGCCTCGCACCACAAGGCGCCCACAGATTCAGGGTAAAATTGGCCGCTTTTTCGCGCCGCGGTTGCCTAGCTAATCAAGCAGTATGTAGATCAAGGAGGCGCGTGTGGTAAAATCAAGCAAGAAGGCGCAGCAAGGCGGGCATTTCGAGCAACGGCGCAGCGCGCGGACGCGAGGAAAGGCGCGACCGACGCCGGTGAAGGCGACCGGAGGCCGGCATGGGCGGGGGCGGAGGGGCGTGCGTACCTTCCTTGTCGTGGATCTTGGCCTTGAGGCTGTCGACGGCGCCGCCGCTCTCCACCTCCAGCGTGATGGTCTTCCCCGTCAGCGTCTTCACGAAGATCTGCATCCTTGCCGCCGGTTGGAGGCTGCTCGCTCTCGCCTTTCCTCTCCTCCCTCGCCGGATGGTGGTGGTGGACTGGTGCGAATGGAAGCGCCGCGGACGTGGGTGCGGTTATATAGCTGGGGAGCGGCCGGGTGGGTGGGAGGAGGAAACGGAGCCGCCAAGGAACCGCCGACCGAAGCCCTAGCGAGTGAGGGCCGCGAAGGCCGGGGCTCGGTCGGAGGAGCAGCGCGATCACTACTCTCTGCAGACGTAGCCCATTGAAGGCCCAAGGTCTAAGCCCGCTTTCATTTATTTTTTCCAAACCTGGGCAAGTGATGAAGTCTTAAAAGCAAGGTCGTCTAACTCTTGTGGAAATTATTTCACATTTATGCATTCCAAACAGGGCTCCTACATTCGCAACATCTATTTTATTGTCGAAAAACTGCTAATTAGAATCACGCAAAAAATTAAAAATGATGAGTAGTGGCACCAAAAAAATGGAAACTGGCAAATGGTGCCATAGTTCTATCAAAATAGGGTAACTTGCGACAAAATTTCGTAAATCTGGTAAGTTATGTCAAAAGAAATGTTTTATGATGGTAAAATAGCATTAACTCTTTTATATGCTCAAAGTTGAAGATAATATAGTTGAGCTCCAAATATTTTTTGACAATTTGAATGTCAATTGGTTCATCATTCCACCGGTGTCGCCGCCGATCTGCGCCACCTCCAATGGTCTCTGGGCCGTGGAGGTGCGGAGGATCTCGGCCCCCTCCGGCCAGAGGGGTCTCATTCTCATTTTTGTTAGGTTCGACGTCTTGGTTGGGGCTGTGTAGTGGTGGTGATGTCCCTCGGTAGGAATAATGTCTCCCATGTCCTAGCCCCGATGGTGCCAATAGCGTCATCGGAGGATGTGTGGAGTTGTATCTCCGTCGGATCTCGCGGGATTTGGTCGGTGCTGGTCTTTGGTGGATCTATTTAGATCCAGTTTTTGTTCGTTTGGTTACAAGTCTGATCTTTCCAATCTATAATTCTTTTCATCGACGATGTTTGCTGCTCTGGTGCATTGGTTCTTTAGGGCCTTTAGCACGGTGACTTCCCGAATGTCTAATACGATAAGGTTTGCTCAACTCCAGTGAGGGAGGGGCGATGACGGTGGCGCGCCTTCAGCTCGCTCCACTGCTTTGTAGTCGTTGCTAGGTGGTACATGGACCTTGTTGTAATTTTTATTACCTCTAGTGTTCTCTGTACCGCCATGATTGATGTATAGATTGAAAACTTCTCTCGCAAAAAGAAAATTTTGGTTCGTCATTCATCTTGATGGCTTGAATATTCCAAAAAAAATATTACCGTGGTACCTATCTCCACCTCTAGAAGCACATATCGCTGCAACCGCCCCCACTTCCCAACCCCATACCACCGCCTTTTGAGCCTCATCCTACTATTGTCACCTCCCACAAGCCAGGGCCTATGGATGACATCGGGGCACTGGACACTGCCACCTCCAAAGCCTCCACCCCTCCCATGAGGCTTCCAGCCGCCTCCCGCGTTCATGTCGCACCAGTCGCCGTCGTCTCCATAGCCGAGCTTATGGCCTTGAGCGTAAACGGAACTGAGAATCGAGCCATGGCACCTCTCTGCCTCACATATGCTCCCGCTCTAGTCCCTCCCAATAGAGTTTAATTTAAGAGATATGTGATGGCACCCTCCCAATACCATGGATCTTTTGGAAATTAATTAAGTTTGGGATGGGTCATGGGCGGACATTCCTTATGTAGGGCCTCATTATGCTCAATGTAACGTAAAGGGAAGGGTGGACAAGTTCATCAAAATAAGATAACTGATTGTTGGAATATGCACTAGAGGTGATAATAAAAAGTATTATTTATTTCCAAGTTTATTATTAATGTCTATATTCTATGATATAACTATTGTGGCTCTCTGAGTCTGCAAAAACCAAGAGGCTTAGAAACTCATATGCACATGTAGAGTTATAAACAGTAAATGATGATTCCTAGTATTGCCTATAGGACTAGCTCAAGTGTTGCATGATTGTTATGTTTTCCTAATCATGGGCATAGATAAGTGTAACGATGATGTCGGCAACATTGAAGGCACGATGTTACAAGAACACTCATGTTTAATTAATCCAAGTTGAATGTTATACTAGGAGATGATTTCGTCACAAGTCTATAGTACATAACACGGAAGTTAACGCATACAAAAGTTCTTAGACCATGAGAGTATCAAGTCACTTCATATTGGACGATGCACTTTGGGGTTGTTCTAATGTCAACCGCAATAGGGTGATCATAACACCAATTGATAAGTTCATCAGAAACGTATGAAAAGGGACTTGATAGCTCGAGAGTGGGATTTTCTCCTCTGGCGATGAAGAGACGTTCTGAGGGCCCTCTCGGTGTGATGGCATCCATCATCGTCTGGTTAGACAAAGAGTGACTTGGTCACGGGGATGCTAGAACATGATGTTGGAAATATGCCCTAGAGGCAATACTAAAATGGTTATTATTATATTTCCTTGTTACATGATAATTGTCTATTGTTCATGCTATAATTGTATTAACCGAAACCGTAATACATGTGTGAATACATAGACCACAACATGTCCCTAGTGAGCCTCTAGTTGACTAGCTCGTTGATCAATAGATGGTCATGGTTTCCTGACCATGGACATTGGATGTCATTGATAACGGGATCACATCATTAGGAGAATGATGTGATGGACAAGACCCAATCCTAAGCATAGCACAAGATCATGTAGTTTGTTTGCTAAGAGCTTTTCTAATGTCAAGTATCATTTCCTTAGACCATGAGATTGTGCAACTCCTGATACCAGAGGAATGCTTTGGGTGTACCAAACATCACAACGTAACTGGGTGGCTATAAAGGTACACTACAGGTATCTCCAAAAGTGTCTGTTGGGTTGGCACGAATCGAGACTAGGATTTGTCACTCCGTCTATTGGGTATGCATCATCATAGTGAGCTCAATGTGACTAAGGAGTTAGTCACGGGATCATGCATTACGGAACAAGTAAAGAGACTTGCCAGTAACGAGATTGAACGAGGTATTGGGATACCGACGATCGAATCTCGGGCAAGTAACATACCGGTTGACAAAGGGAATTGTATACGGGATTGATTGAATCCCCGACATCGTGGTTCATCCGATGAGATCATCGTGGAACATGTGGGAACCAACATGGGTATCCAGATCCCGCTGTTGGTTATTGGCCGGAGAGATGTCTCGGTCATGTCTGCATGATTCCCGAACCCGTAGGGTCTACACCCTTAAGGTTCGGTGACGCTAGAGTTGTTATGGGAATTAGTATGCGGTTACCGAATGTTGTTCGGAGTCCCGGATGAGATCCCGGATGTCACGAGGAGTTCCGGAATGGTCCGGAGATAAAGATTTATATATGAGAAGTCCTTATTCGGTCGCCGAAAATGTTCTGGGGTTTATCGATATTGTACCGGGACCACCGAAAGGGTTCCGGGGGTCCATTGGGAGGGTCCACCTGCCCTGGAGGGCCCTATGGGCTGAATATGGAGGGGAACCAGCCCCTAGCTAGATGGGCTGGGCGCCAACCCCCCTAGGGCCCATGCGCCTAGGGGTTGGGGGAACCCTAAGGGCGCCCCTGGCTTGGGGGCAAGCCTTCCCCCTTGCCCCCTCTAGATCCATCCGAGGGGCCGCCCCTCTCCTTGCCCCTATAAATAGAGGGAGGTGGGAGGCCGCACCTTCCCTCGGGCGCAGCCCTCTCCCTCCCCAACACCTCCCCCTCCTCCGTAGTGCTTGGCGAAGCCCTGCCGGAGAACTGCAAGCTCCACCACCACGCCATTGTGCTGCCGGAGCTCTCCCTCAACTTCTTCCCTCCCCTTGCTGGATCAAGAAGGAGGAGACGTCCCCGGGCTGTACGTGTGTTGAACGCGGAGGCGCCGTCCGTTCGGCGCTAGATCGGATCTTCCGCGATTTGAATCGCCGCGAGTACGAATCCATCATCCGCGTTCTAGTAACGCTTCCGCTTAGCGATCTTCAAAGGTATGAAGATGCACATCCTTTCTCTCTCTCTTGTTGCTAGAATCTCCTAGATTGATCTTGGTGATACGTAGGAAAATTTTGAATTTTTGCTACGTTCCCCAACACATGAGACTAAGAAAAGAGAAGAAAACAGGTAACGATGAGACTTGCATAGTGATCGTGTGTTTGACTCATGGGCCGAGGATGCCTATATATCTCACCTTGGGTTTTGTAAAGTATTGCAAAGAAGAAGGAATTGCATATTGTAGCTATTCACTTAATAATCATTAGTGTGGGTATAGGCGTCAATATGGATGTCCACTGTTCGACTATTGATCATTGGACAAAGGTGTTTCAGTCATGTCTTTATTTCATTAAACCTGCAGGGTCACACGCTTAAGAACCTTTGATCTGTTGAGTACTAAATGAGTTAGGGCCTTTAGGGAATATCACTGAAAGGTCTCAGAGATGATGGGAACAATTACGAGAGAGAATGAAAAGTGTTCCGAAGGAAAACCAAATAAAATTGGAAGACCAAAAAAGTTCCGAAGGGCGTTTAAATAAATATGGGAGGCTTCCGAATTTTTCCGGAACCTCCCGGGATTGTAGGAGGCGCCTGGTGCCAGCACTGTAGGCAAAAGCCTACAAGGGGGCAGCCGCATAAGCCTTTGAGGCCCATTAGGGGGCGCCACCCCTAGCCGCAGGAGGCCACAGGCCTCAAAAGCACATGTTTTTCATTGTTTGTTCTTACGTTTCTTAATTTATTTATTTTACTTTTGTTTGTACATTCAAATATTCTAAATATATATATTACAAAAACCACTGTACATTTTTTCAAAAATATTAATTATGCATTTAAGAGATCTTAAATATTTACAGAAAAAATATTTTCAATGTATACACAAAATGTACAATGTGTATTGAAAAGGGTAGAAATAAAAATATAAGTTTTCAAAAATATTAATCATGTATTTGTAAAATATTAAACGTGTATATAAAATATGTTACTAATATACATAAAAAGTACAATGTGTATAAAAAAACTAGATGCAGAAAAATATATGTTTAAAAAATGTTAATCATGTGTTTGAACAATGCTTAATGTGCATATATATAATTTTGCTGATTTATAAAAAAAGTACAATGTTAATGAAAAAAGTAGATATTAGATATGTTTAAAAAATATTAATCTTAAATTTCCAAATTGTTAAACGTGTGTATAAGAAATGTTCATGATGTATACAACAACAATGTGTATGGAAAAGTAGGCTAAAAATCACTCCCTCCGTCCCAAAATATAAGATAATTTTTTATGCTATCATAGTGTAAAAATGATCTTATATTTTGGGACGGAGGGAGTAATTTTAGAAAAATGTTCATCATGTATTCAGAAAATATTGAACATGTATATAAATAATCTTCCTTGTGTATACAAAAATGTACAAAGAAAAATGAAGGAAACCAAGAGGAAAGGAAGAAATATGGAGAAATGAAGAAAAAGAAAGAAAAAACAACAAGTGAAAACCAAAACAAACAAACAGAACGAAGAAAAAAATAAACCAGTAAAAACCGTGAAAGAAACTAAAACCAAAGAAAAAATATAAAACCAAAGAAACCATAAAAAACCAAAGAACCCATAAAAAACAAAGAAACAAACATGAACAGAAGAAAGATGTGAAATTGTACAACGAGTGAGCGATCCATCATCTTCTCCGAGCGAGGCTGCGAATGAAAAAACAAACGAAACCGGACGGCCCACTCTCCAGGGTGGCGTTATTGCCGGCTATTGCAGTTGTTTTTGGTGTCTTGTAATGGGGTGCGTGGATGGTGGCATACAACAGCGTTCCTTTTCTTCGATCGCCTCGAATGAAGTTGACGGCATTGGGATCTAGCGAACACGAGGAAGAACCCCGGCCGACGTGCCACAAAGCCTCGGTCTCCTCGCTTACAGCGGTCCGGTTCATCGGCTCAAAAAGCATCCTTGTATGCAAAGGTGCTCCTCCAGATCTTGGTATGACGCAATTCTCCTCTTTCTTCAACGTTGCCTCGGCGGTGGAGGAGGACGATGGTGGACGGCGTTTTGGTGTGGCACAAGATTTTGCGGAAGTGAAATTCTAGTTTTACTTCGTGGGAAGTCTTTGGTGCAATATTGCAAAACATCTATGTATGTCTCTTAGGCCTTGTACAATGTTAGGTGCTTAGGGAGATACTTAGAAAAATAAATCAGATTTTCCTGAAGCACCAGTGCTATTTTTATAGGAGAGACGCTTAATTAAGCGTCTATCTTGTACAGATAAACGCCGGTGCTTAAGGAAAGTCCGGTTTATTTTTCCAAGCACATTTTCTAAGCACCATACATTGTACAAGGCCTTATGATGACCACGTGTGTACTCTTTGTAATATGATTGTCTAATGAATATATATGTGGTTATTTCAAAAAAAAAAAGCACCGAAGCCCACAATCTCACTCACGATGCCTTAACGGCTAACGCTTAGTGAAAGTCGTCATCTTTGGCTCCTTTGACCCCATGAACGTTGTAATTTTACATAATTGTAATTTGTAGATATTTTCAAGTAATAAAGTGAGCAGATTGTTCAATAAATAAATAAATAAACCTAACATCGCAACTAGGACTATGATATTTGGCAGTTTTGCAATTGGAAATGGCAGCCACCAAGAGAGTTTTCCTGTTCGCTTAAGCTCAGGGCCTCCGTTTGTTCCCGGAGGAAGCAAAGGGCGTGACGACTAACTAGCTAGTGGAGACGCGGAGTAGATCGGAATGCGGCGGCCGGCGGCACCCGATAGGACTTGAGCACGCAAGGTAAAATAAGACGAAACCCCCCGCCGACCGGGCCAACACCGCACGGCACGCACGCACGCACGCACATGTTCACGGCCGGCATAACCGCGCGCATGGCACTCAAAGTCATTACTACGTCTGGTTTCGCATGTCTGCAACGAAGAGGTAGATTGACGCTTAAGCCATTGACATGTCGTTACTTCTGGGTGGGAGTAAAGATTAACAGGATTCACCTCACACACGCATGCACGAACCTAAGAAATCTCGAACCCGAACATGCATGTGAGCCGTTTATCCGGCCGTGACACCCGTTCGTCGCCTATAAGTACGACACTCGATCACACCATTGTTAACCCACCACAAGCTAGCTAGCTACCCGCACTGAATCACTTGCGCACAAGCAAAAGTCGACAAGAAGACGATGGGATCTCTCTCCGGCGTCCTCCTAGCCTTTGCCGTCTTGGCAGCGCTCGCCGCCGGCGGCTCCTGCGCCTCAAACGTGCCGCCCGGCCCCGACATCACGGCGGACTACAACCAACCGTACCGTCCCGCCAAGGCCACCTGGTACGGCCTGCCCACCGGCTCCGGCCCCGAAGACAATGGTACGTGACGCGCGCACGCTCTGGCAGAGCACATACTTTATCTTTCTTTCATGTCAGTTTCACACGTAGTTTTAAATAGCGGGCTATATTAAATAGTGACATCCTGCTCGAACAGCTATCGAACAATCATATGGTACATGAATATCATTTAGCACATCCTGCTCGAACCGCCATTGCAATTTGCATGGCTATATGAATATCGTGTAATGGCATCCTGCTCAAACAGCTATAGTGTGGCTATATCGGAGCAATAGTTGGCTGTTTGAAACACTTTCAATGATCATTTGACATGCATCTGGCAGGCGGCGCATGCGGGATCAAGGATGTGAATCTGGCTCCTTACAACGGCCTGATCGCGTGCGGCAACCTCCCCATCTTCAAGGACGGCAAGGGTTGCGGCTCCTGCTTCCAGATCAGGTGCACCAACCATTCGGCGTGCTCCAAGAAGCCGGTGGGGGTGATCATCACGGACATGAACTACGAGCTCCTCTCGCCGTACCGCTTCGACCTGTCCGGCAAGTCATTCGGCGCCATGGCCAAGTCGGGGAAGGAGCAAGAGCTCCGCAGCGCCGGCATGATCGACCTGCAGTTCAGGAGGGTGCGGTGCCAGTACGCGCCCGGCACCAAGATCGTCTTCCACGTGGAGAAGGGCTCCCACGCCAACTACCTCGCAGTGCTGGTGAAGTTCGTCGCCCACGAGGGCACCATCGTGCAGATGGAGATCAGGGAGAAGAAGTCCAAGCAGTGGAAGAAGATGGAGCACTCGTGGGGGGCTATCTTTAGGGTGGACAGGGAAGAGCCGCTCGTGGGCCCCTTCTCCTTCCGCCTCACCACCGAGTCCGGCAGGAGGCGCATCGCACACAAGGTTATCCCGGCCGGTTGGACGGCCGACACTACCTACAAGTCTGACGTCCAGTTCTAATCAAACCTATCGCCAACACATTTCCTATTTAAGTTGTTTTTCATTCGCAATCTAGTGAAAATAAAGATGTATATATAGGTTGATGTAGTGGATGCATGCATATGCATGCTTGTGTTTGTTCATTCAACCAAATGTAACCATTGCTCGCTGGCCTGAAAATATAACCATTGTTTGGAACACTATCATGCTTATTGTTCTTTGGAAAATTTGGGTTGCTTGGAAAACAATACACAATAGCATTCCGGAACTAAGATCAGCATAGCCCTTCGCTTCATCATCGACGACTTTACTCTGTGGACACACCGGATAAGAAGCCAGCAGGAAAAGCAATCGTCTACTTGCGACGGTCATACTTATGTTCACGCTTTCGGCCATTCCTAAAAAAAGAATGTAAAAAGTTGAGATAGGCTACGTGCAAACTCTGTGAAAAAGAAAGAGTCAATCACATCATCGGTGCTTAAACTTGGCTAGAAAAGTCACTTTAACGTGTGGCCTATTTTATGCAGAAAACCCGCTGAAATTAAATTTTCACGGGAAAAGCCTCCAGCAAGGGAAATCCATAGGTCACACACACACGGTCCTAGCCGCTGCAACTACTTCATGTAGTCAAACACGGACAAGATCATAAGAAAGCTTGATGTATACAACGCAAACACTCACTGGATCCAAACGGGCTGAAGTTAGTGCCGCCCATTTGATGTTAGATTTTTCTAAAGATATTTATAAAACGAATGTAAGTAATAAAAATAATTGACGCTTGTCGAGGCTTTCTCTGCCTACCGAGGACATAAGAGCTTATAGAAACATGTTCAGTACTACATCGCTGTGCGTGGCGCCTGACTCGTGAAGACACTCTTTATTGGACTGCATCATGTCGAGATGTACTTGGGCATTAGCGGATGATGAATTGGCGCAAAAAATATCAGCAACCAGCGAACCTAACGCAAGATGCTGGCTGTTTACACTCATGGAGGAGCTGCCCCATAACCTGTTTGTATTGCTGTCAGTTACCCTTTGGGCGTTGTGGTTAGCTAGGCGCAAAGCCATACATGAGGGCATGTACATTAGCTTAGACAGCCATCGTCTGTAGCATGTGTCCATGTCACCTAAAGACTGTAATGTAGACACTTTGTACAACAAGCTGTCTTTTTAGGTGTCTCTACAAGATACCGTAAAAATGCATGAAGTACGGCATATATGATCTACCACCGTTTTGCTTGTTTGCTGCAGTGAGCACCATGAACTCGACCCTGTCATCCTCGTAGTTACCGTCACTAGCCGCCGCCCCATGTCGCTGCACCTGCAGCGGGAGAAGAAGAAGAAGAAGCGCGAGCTCCATCTCCGGCCGCCGCCGCCCCCACCGTCTCCACCCTCGGGCCGGTCATCACCTCTCTCTCTCCACCCGATAACCACTGCTCCTGCCCTCTTCCCGGCACCACATGTCCGGCCTTTCTTCCGTGAGGATGACGATGCAGGGGATGGTCTCGGCCAGATCCGCCAGCGATCGAGAAGAAGAAAAAATTCACCGGATTGGGTTCCTGGAGAACGGGACCTCTGGCGCTGTGGGGAGAAACTGAAAACTACGGACACCTGAGCGCATAACGGGAAAAAAGGCCGTCGATTGCTAGCGATTTTTGGGATATCGACCGTCTGCCGAATTGCAGACGCCCTTCTTCTCTCTCCTCCTTCTCTTTCCTCCACGTAGACGAAAATCCTAACTGGCATACCTTACAGACGGCTGACTCATCGCTGTTGTACATGCCCTGAAGGGGTGTTCCAGACCCCTCAGTCCATACATGCTTTTGTCGCAAGGTTCATCAGCGAGCTAGACATGATACAGGAAAAGGAACCAGCGTCGACTGGAGCTGCTGTCCCTAGGGGACCTCACCCGCTGCATCCTAAGGGCATCTCCAGCCGTTGGCCCCTCAGGGGGCGTCTAAAAGCGCCGCCTGGGGGTGAGCCGGCGCCAAAAATGGTCCTGGGGCGAGTCGGTCCCAGCCGTCGGCCCCCAGACGCATTTAAAAAAAAAAACCGTTCGACGAAGTTATGATAAAAACTAGTTATATTTCGGCCAACCATGGCAAGTTTCGGCGAAATTGGCCCAAACATTACATTAACCTAATCTAAAGTAAAGAAAGTGGCTGAAGTCGCCGCCGCCATCGTTGCCGCCGCCATCGCCGCTGCCGGCCTTCTCCTCCTTGACGCTGGTGCCCTCGCTGGACCCTCGCCCGACGTCGCCTTGGCGAACAGCGGCGGCGTCGTCGTCGCCGTCGGCCGTCGCATAAGACGACGACCCGCTTTCCTCGCGGCCGCGTCGGCGCCTCGAAGCGGCATAGGGCGGCGCATCGGGCGCCTTCTCCTTCTCCCGGCGCGCTTTCTCCAACGCGATGGAGTCTGGCGCGCCCATTCGAGGGTCAGCCGCTGCCGTTGCCTGCCGAACTCCGCCGGCGCCAGCCTGCTCCGTTTTCACCGGCGCCAAATTTCGCCCGGCTTCTTTGGCTTGACGGCGCGGAGGAGCCGACGAGGACGAGGCGCTACGCCGCCTCGTTGATGACGATGCCGCGCCGCGAAAGTGCTGCCGAAGCGGGCGTCTCCGCTGGCTCGCCTTGACGCCGAGCAGGCCACGAGAGCCGGAGGAATGGGAAGAAGAGCGCGATGAGGAGGAGGAAGAAGAAGCGCCGAACCTCCTTGGCGCCTATGGCCCGGCCAGCGTCGGTCTTTGCGCCGGGCGGCCACCTCGCCGGGTACGCTAACGGCGGTCGTTACCGCCCTCGAGGTACGCGGAGCATGCTCGAGTGTGCGGCCGGACGCCCACTGCAGGTGGCGCCGCTGTTCGCCGGCCGCCGACCACCGGAGCGCCGTTGGTGGGACGCCAAGCGCCGCTTTGGCGGCGGCTGAAATACGCCGCCAAAGCCGCGTGGTTGTCGGGCGGCGCATCGGGGAGGCGTTAGGCGTCGGTGAGGGACGCGCAGACGATGTCGACCTCCTGGCGGTACCTCGGCCGCCACGGCGCCGGGCAATGGGGAATGGGCACTTCGGCGCCGAGCCTCCACCCCGCTGCCCGGGCGCGCATGTCCGGGCGGCGCCGGATGTTCGCCGAACAGAGCCAGGACTCTGCTCATGGAGCGAACGGCGGCAACCGTTGCTGCCGCCACCGTCTCCGGGAAGCGTTCGCCGTGGCGACGGCGGGCTGGGCGGGTTTCGGAGAGGTAGAGGCTGGGTCGGGCGGGCGCCGGGAGAGGCAGAGAGGGAGGGCCGGACGGGCGGCGGGGCTGGTGTGGGCACGGCGGTAGTGGAGGCCGCCGGCTTTATAGCCGGGCCGCGCCGTGTGTACGCTGCGGCGAGGGAGGGAGGCCGGGCGCGCCGTCCGTGAAGCGCCGCCGTGAGGAATCAATGGCAAGGGCGGCGGCAGCCTTGCCATTGATTTCGGAACCGAGGCCGTTGGGGGAAGACGAGGCGCCGAAGTCCGACGCGGCTGGCCCGCCTTTTTCGCTTAAAACAGTTTCGCGGCCTCGCCAAGGCGCTGGTTCGCCGGCTGGGTCCGCCGGCTATTTCGCCCAAGTCGGCGAAAATCGGGCTCCTGGGGGCGCGACTGGGCCGTTTTTTCGGCGCCGGCGTGAAAAAATCGCCTGGGAAGGCCTTTCTGGGGCGCGGCTGAAGATGCCCTAAGGCGCCACCTGAGGGCTACGCAAAGATACATGTTGATGTGCTAAGGGGGCGAGGAGGATCTATGGCAACAGACGTCTGTCGGGACAGACAAGGAAATTATATTGGCAGCTCTTCACTCATTATAGCAGGAATTGATGATCCAGTTTTACTGGAAACTATTGCATGCAGAGAAGCCCTTGCATTGGCGCAGGATCTGTAGCTGTTTCAAGTGGTGATCGCTTCTGACGCCAAGCAAGTCGTGCAAGACATTAACAACATGTCCAAAGGTGGCAATGCAGCAATCATTAGCGAAATCAATGCTCATTCCAGTTTATTACATTGTAGCTTTACATTTTAAAGTCGTAATGTAAACGTAGAAGCTCATAAGTTAGCCAAGCATTCTGTCGTGGAGTTGACACGGCAGATGTCCTAGCGTAAGGACTTAGTCGTGGAGCCATCACAATTATGTTAGCTTAAAGGGGTTAAACAGGACAAGGGACATAGGGAGTTTATACTGGCTCGGCCCCTCGCGGTGGAGGTAAAGGCTTACTCCAGATTGGGATTGCATTGCTTGGGTCTCGATTACCAGGGAGCGAATACGCTTGACCTAGTTCTCGAACTCTTGTTTCTTACCCTTAACTCGCCGCCGGGTCACCCCTTTATATACACAGGTTGATGCCCAGCGGCTTACAGAGTCCCGGCCGGCTCATACACATCGTGTCCGGCTCGGTGACTAACTAAGCTTGCCTCACAATACAAGTTATTCATGTGGCGGTTCATCCCCTTGGGCCTCAAGTTGCCTCTGGGTCTTGAGCCGTCAACAGGCTTGCTATGACCCGCCATCTTCATTGATAAGTCGCCAGTGGAATTGACCCGGCCCCTCCTGGGCGGTTAATACCCAGTAGTTATATCCCCAACACATTCTCTTTCATTGGGGCCGGGGCGCCACGTTTGGTTTGGCCAACCTCATGACCCAACTTGTACCCTACATACTTGGTTTATGATGAATAAAAGCTTGGTTAAATCTCAAAAAAATAATATAAAACAAATGTAAGTAACAAAAATAATGTTCAAATATTCGTGTGTTCTAAATATTTTACATACAAATGATGATTAATTAAAAAATAAAACATCGAAATAAACGCTCATAGATTATATTAAAATGTTTATTAAATACAGACATTTAAAATGTTAAATGATGTATTTATGAACATTTACTTGTGTAATTTTCACTTGTGGCTTATATTAAAAATATTTTATATAATATTATCCATGACTCAATATCCATATCAACATTTAAATTTTAATTATACAAAGATTTTCTTTAACAACATACTTATGAGTTTTAAAAATATAAGTATAATTACTAAAATGTTTATATAATTAAAATAATATTTATGAATTGTAATTTGGGGTTTTTGTATTATTTTAAGTAATATAATGATTTTTTAATAATTCATAAACATTATTATTAATATATGGATATTTTTAAGAATAATACACAAACATTTTTCTAATATAATCTACGAGTGTCTATTAAAAATGTTCTTATTTACTAATCATCATTTGTGTATGTATAACATTTATAACACAAGGATATTTGAACATTATTTTATTACTTACATACATTTTAAAAATATCTTTAAAAAACTAACTTGTGCCAAATGGGCTGCACTAACTTTAGGCCATTTAAGCCCAGCGAGCTGAGTAAATCGTGTCACTCGCATCTTCTTGGACGAGTGAACTCGAATGAGTCAAAGGCAAATATGCAAATAGAAACAGCAGTAGCACTTGGCTCACATCGTGTTTGATAATCGTTTGGACCAAGGTTTTAAACAAGTTTCTTTGAGGGGAAAAACTTGTAAACAATAAGTTCAAAGAGGGGACTACCAACAATCACTTGCAAAAGTAGCTAAAGACTTCCCGGATAAAAAGCCAAAATCAACCTGCCCTGTTTCCATCAGAAATCCCCGCTCAGGTCAGGTCATGCTTGATCTGTTTAAGCTGGCTCCATGGCTGCTGGCTGCCGCCGCGCTTCCTGCTCTGCTTCCGCGACGCCTCCACCATCTCCTCCATCTTGGGGGTCAGGTAGGCCCGAGCACTGGTGCTCGTGGACGCCGACGCGCGCTGCTGCGCGTGCGAGCTCATGCCGGCCAGCAGCCGCGAGCGCCCCGTCTTCTGGTACTCCCGCAGGCTGCCCACGCGCGCGCTCAGGTCGCGCAGCTCCTCCTTGATCGCCTCGCACGTCGGGTCGCCGGCCGCCCCCGGCGCCGACCGCTCCACGGCCTTCAGCCGGGAATCCAGGATCCGGGCGGCGCCGGCGTGCTGTCCCCCCTCGGCGGCCGCCCGTGCGGCCGCGATGTCCTGTGTCGCGGCAAGGCGGACTCGCTCCCGCTCCACGTCGATGGACGGAGGGGGCGCTTCGGTCGGCTCCAGCTCCAACAGCCTCTGGATCACCGCCGCCGGT
The DNA here is from genome assembly GCA_021605145.1 of Aegilops bicornis. Lineage (NCBI taxonomy): Eukaryota > Viridiplantae > Streptophyta > Magnoliopsida > Poales > Poaceae > Aegilops > Aegilops bicornis. The sequence continues at coordinate 2,038,587 of JAHIAL010000023.1, read as the reverse complement.
GCGGCCGCGTGGGCCGCTTGCCCTGTCGCGGCGACCTTGTAGGTGCAACTCACCTTGACCAGGCGGGTGACCGACTCCATAGGTCGGGCTCTCGGCACGTGGACGAGCAGCAAGAAGCGCCTCTCCTCGTCGTCGTAGAGCTCGCCGACGTCGATGGAGGCGGCACGGCCATCGGTGCCCACGTGGTTGCCGTAGCAGCCGGACTTGATCTCCTGGACGCGCACGCCCCGGTGCAGGCACGTCACGGCAATGCGCGCCTCCTGCACGGCGACCGAGAGGAGCCCGCCGATGCACTGCGCGAACGAGTCCTGGATCGCCGCCTGGTTCTCGATGAAGGAGAAGGTGCCGCCCGTCGCCTCCGCGATGGTGTGCATGGCCAGGGCGTCGTTGTCGGCGCCGAAACCGAACGTGTGGATCGGCCCAGGCCGGGTGCCGGCGTGCGTGAACAAAGGCGGCACGAGCGTCATGTAATCCTGGGCGGTGCGATTGGGGGGTGGCATGAACGATGTCCTGCCGTTCAGATAGGTGCCTCCAGGCGTGAGGAACGTGTCCCCGCCGTCGGAGAGAAGGATCATGCCGGCGACGACGTTCTTGTACCGGCGTCCGGCGAGGACCTGGGCGCCCACGCGGAGGCCCTCGCCGATGTTGGTGCCCGTCCACCGGACGACCATGCCCCCCACGGCGAGCTTGGCCCGGGCCTTGCCCGCGACCGTCATGCGCGTGAGAGGGATCAGGCGGGTCGCCTCCCCGGAGAAGGACACCATGGACAGGCGGTCGTCGGGGCCGAGCTGGTCGACGACGAACCCCATGGCCTGCTTCAGCAGCTCCATCTTCTGGCCGTCCATGCTGCCGCTGACGTCGAGCACGGTGACGAGGTCGAGCGGCGCGCGCGCCACGTCGGCCGGCGCCTTGACGTGCACGAGCACCGTGAACTTGTCCCGGGACGCGCCCCTCCCGAGGGACGGGAACTCGCACTGCGTCTTGAGGACCAGCCCGCCGTCAACTGCCGGCGCCTGCGCCTGCGCCCCGGCGGCAGCACGATGCTCCAGCGGCTCGTCGTCTTGGTACGAGCCGACCTGGGCCTGCGCGTACGGGATCGGCGGCGGCGCGGCGAGATGGAGAGCATTGGCGAGTGACGTCGCTTGCCGGAAATGTTTGGGCCCCGCGATCCGGCCGACCAGATGGTACAACGGCTCGTCGTCTTGGTACAAGCCAGCCTGCGGAGTCGGCGGCGGCGCGGCGAGACGGTGAACATTCTTCCTGCCCGACATGTCGCTCGCCTCGGTGCTAGGGTTGTGGGAATGGATCGGCTTATGTATGTTTGGCCCAGCCACCCGAGGTATACATGGAAAGAAACGCATCAAAAAGAAATATACGGAAAGAAATGTCAAATTGTGTGATCTTCCCATGCATGCATGCAGGAGCTATCCAAAACGTTTCTCTTCGGGGAACTGTTTTAGTAACCCGGACGTCCAGCGCATTTTTTTAAAGATCGATGCATGATAAAGTTGCTCATATACACGCCAGATACACTCATCCCTATGAACGCACACACGCACACATATCCGATGGCTCCGGTAATTAGGCCACTATCCTTATCCATGCAGTGCAGTTACTGATATATAGCGCACAAAGCATGGAAACAACTGCTTTTCCATATTGAACCATATTGAATACAATAACTTAATCATTTTCGAAATATAAAAATCATCAATCAAATCACTATGCTCCATAATTTTGGAGCTCTCCCATTTAACTGAGCCATTCAATTTTAAATATGATTCACTATTGTGACCGGGTTAATTATTACTATTTCACTATGCTTCCTAATTTTGGATCTCTCCCATTCAGGTGAGGCTTTCAGCTTTAGATTTAGTCCCGATTTTGACCGGGTCAACTATTTCTCAACCAGCTCTCTTATTCATTATAGATATTCAATTTTGGATTTGATTCATTATTTTCATTGGGCCGATTTCTTAATTAATCAGCAACAACCAACTTGTAAGAACACAACAGTCATGTGCACCATCTCACAATCAAAAAATGAAGCATCAACATGTGACATTGTAGCACCAATATAGTATATACATTCGTCAAGCAAGAAACTTCTCACATAAGTATTGGTTGATTAGTAGATACCATAGAATCACTCCACCAAGAAAAGCCAACTAAAACACCGCATCATAAAAAAACAAAAACGAGTAGGGCGTTTTGGTGACCGAGCTCCATGGAACCCTTTATTTTTGAAAAATTTTAAATTCAAACTTTTTGACTTCAAAAAATTCTGAAAAAAATATGCGACTATACAAGGATGAAATGTATGTGTGTGTAAAAATTCAAGATGAAATACTTTGAAATGCGACCTATCAGAAAAGACAAATTTCTGGACTTTGAGAATGAATAGTATCATGTGTTAAAAAGCCTTAGATTTGTCTTTTTTGCACAGCCTTCATTTCAACGTATTTCATCCTAAAAATTTACATACATGTGTGTTATGTCTCCATGTATATCTGTATTTTTTTCAGATTTTTTTGAATTTTAAAAATATGAATTTTCATGAATTTTGTGTTTTCCAAAAACCGGCCTCCATGGAGGCCGAGCTCCAAAAGGCATTTTCGAAAGAAAACACACTTCATCATCTTCCCCATGCACCACCAGAATTTATCTTTTTGAAATCCCAACAGCACCAACAGCGAGCGAAGCGCGTCCAACCCTTCTAGTACATGATTACGTATACATTTCATTAAAATCCTAGATTTTAGGTATTTCAAGCTTTTGGACCACTGTATTGCACACACTTTCGTCTACTTCCACTACGACTAACATTGCATTGGACAATCTTGTAATCAAATCCTGTCTTGGCAGAAATTATAAATATCAGAGTGGTAGATGGATTAGCATTTTCACTGAGTAAGTGCAAGCACACCGCTCTTGATTTGACGGATATAAGTGATTGTATGTGAAGATGACAAGTACATTCTCCTCCTCTGCAATCTCTCTGGACCAAACAACGCTTGTGTCAAATATCTTGATCTGGGTTACTTATGCTTAAGTTGGCTCCTATTTTCTTATGGCGTCCATCGATACAGGTGATCTCAAGTGTCTGTTGCTAAGTAGTGCTCTTCTAGATTTGTTTAACATACAATGGTGCTCCTGGTCAAGTTTATGCAGACAAGATGAATTGTGTTGGTTGCAGTGCTTGCGTGTGCGCTATTGTGATTTTGTGACATGGAAATGGTGTTACCCGCTCCACATCTTACCAAATTTGAGTTCAATGACTATCTAACGCAAATTGTGCTCAGTGAATGTTTGACATTGTCATAGGCAACCTTTTTGTGTCAAACATGAGAGCCACCAGCTTTTATCATTAGAGAGATCATTAGTAGTATGGAGGAGAGGGATTCTTGCATTGCTCATACTCGTCAGAATTGTAATATGGTTAGTCGCGCCTTGGCTAATTTTGGTAGGGTGCAACGCTGAACTATGGTTTGGCTAGGCTCGGGACCGGATGAGGTCATGGAACTTGTAAGACGAGAGAGTAACATTTGATTTGAGTAATGCAAGAATTACTTCGCAAAAAAAAAAAAACATGAGAGGCACCAGGTTTTATGATTATGGTTTCGACTTCTTCACCGTGTGCAAAAACTATTTCTACTTACTAGGAGGCAAGCCTGATGAGCTATCAAACAAACAAAGAGAACTATTTCTACTTTTGAATATTGATCAGGTTTGCTCTACAAAGAAATGCTTCCTTTTATAGAAATTTCTATCACAAATATTGCATCTCAAACAGATTACTCCTGTCAATCTGAATTAAATGATGCAACCTCCATATATACATTGTATAGAGGTTGTGTCATTTAATTCAGGTCGGAGGGAGTATTGTTTTTGTGTTTGTTCTAGATGCTATGATTCACTAAAAAACAGACTAATCTGAGGCATCTGAACATGGACCTTGAGATCATGTTCAATCCATATGCTGGTAGTTAGGTTATGGGGGTTGTTGAGGTTTCACTCTCCTGCTATGAGGACAGCGAGGGCCTATGTATCATCACCTAAGGAGTATCCACATGTCAGGATTGCTACCGTGCTTAAATGTATGGTAGTAGTTTCAGTGGCATATGGTGACCCTCGTCCTACAGATGATATATATTCAGTCAGCAAGGAGGGTGGAGTTGGTACCGCGTCCATGAGAATAGGAAGTTTGCAGAGAAAAACATTGGCAGAAGAGTTTTGTCATATTTTTTGTGTATTACAATGCTAGGGCTGGAAATCTTGTCTATATATATGTGGATGGATGTGCACTGTGGAAAATGGATCAATCGGTCACTTTCTTTTATTTCCATCGTAAAGCTTTCTGAACCAACAATGTCAGAGAAGCCACAACTTCTAACTACACTAGAGATTTTAGTTAAGTTATTATAAGTAACCACCCACTTTTAAGATACTTCCGTTACTTAAGAAACGCAAGAGGGATGCATTCCCGTTCAAATTACTTGCAACTTAACATTTTTTGCTTCTTGCAAACTGCGAATATAGAAAGTTTTGACGTGAGATAACCAGTTCGCATCCTACCATTACTGCCTAGTAGCATCTCAACACATACGCATGCAGTGCTCTCAACAGGGAATAATCCACGAAAAGAGGGAACTGCAACAATGTCATATCAAAACAAAGCCATCAATTCAGCAGGATTACAGGAAATGACAAAAATGGTTCTGTCTTACAAGAGCCGATCTAAGACTGTCTAATAATCATAAATACTTGTAGGCTCAGGATGTTATTAGGGAACCAGTCGATCTTTTTTGCTTCTCCTTCAGATGGGATACTGATTTTCACTCTTCATGCTTGTTCCTGCAGGGCTTATTTAGGAGAAAGGCTCCTCACTCTTTCACCTCGGGAACCGGCTGCAAAGCTCAAGAGCACTTTCTTCTTCTTCCTGAAAAAGGAACTTCCTTTCACTTTCACGACGATCGACTTGAGGCCAATCGTGCTGGCGGATCGCCCCATGTGTTTCCCTGTTGCTTCACTGGCGTACCGAGCAAGACGAGACCGCCCTTTTCGATCCTCCAAGCAGCCAGCAGAAGCCCCGGCCTTCCTGTTCTCCTTCATGTCCGTCACTGTCACAAAGGTCTTTTTCTCCTTGGGTGCGATGTGTAGAACATCTATCTTTACTCGCGGAGCCGCTGTCCATGTTATTTCCATGTTTAATCGGCCAGACCTGCTACCGCCGCCTGTGAAATAATTTTCAGCAAAGCGACGGTAAATGCTGTCGTTCTGCTTCCGTGTTTGCATGAGGCGGCTCACCGGATCGCCGTTCGTAAGGCCCTGCAGTGAGTTCTGCAAAAGCACAGATTGAGACTCAACTATCAAGCACCAGATAACAAGATTGGCTGCTTTATTGATGTCTCAGCAAAACTTGAAAAAATGCACAAGACAAGGTGTGTGTATATAGCAACGCGTTTGTAAGATCACATAAGATTCAAGGCTATATAGAGTAGCATTTGTGGTTACAAACAGCACTGGACATGGTTTGGTAGGTTAGCTGGGAATGGCAAAGGGCAAGGGGCACCTTTAGAAGATGTGGAACAGTAGCAAGAAACAAGGAAATGATGACAAGAACACCTATGTACACACAAGAGGCATGTACCACTCAATATGATTATAGTTGAATCAGTATGAAGCACTGTGCCACTCAAGAGGCATGTACACACTTGCCTAGCTCCTGAATTTATCTGCTTCAGTTCAAGTTCACTCTACCATCGCATTGCCACTTAAGATATCATTTAGATCGAGTTAGCTTAGCTGGAAATGCAATGGAAGAGAACAATGTCAATTAGACTGGGCAGCTGGTAAATATACCTTGTCAGTCGACAGAAGCCGTTGGGCGCCCGATGAGGCGACCGGTCGCAGGAGCGCTCGTCCAGCGAGCCCGAGTGCCCTCACAGCCATCGCCATCTGCCGGACAGAAAAGGATGAGGCCGCTGGCGACGGCAGGGACGAAATTCTTGTTTTCCAGTCTGAGCTATGGGGCGCAGGGGAAGAAAAGAGGGATAAATATTTGTACATATCAATGAAATAGATATTAAAATATGCAGCAACTTATTTATTAATCGAGTTGGATCATTGGGTAGCTATATAAACAGAAGCAATACTAAATAAGCAAAATAAACTAGCCCATTAAACAATCTAAATAAACTAGCGGCGACCTGGGCATGCTATGGTGGATTTACAATATTAAAGCGACCAAAATCACAGTTTATCTATAGACAAACGAGTCTATGCACACCAAAACATCAAAGTTTATCACCCAAATACACACCAAAACAGCGGATAAATCTTATATGTACATATACACGATCTTTAGCTGGGCAGGACACACTCAACTAGTTAGAAGTCCATCTCAGATTATCTCTAAACTGCACGGAAATCACACAATATCTCTAACTTGCACAAGAGAGACCTCTAAACAGCAATGTCATTTTCTATAAAAAAAACTGCGGAATGCACACAGCGTTCCTTTACCCTGACGGAATACGGGAGAAATGGCGTCGGCGTCGAAGTGCTGCAGCTGTTGGGGGTCGGGGCAGAGGTGGACCGGGGGCGGCAAGCGTCGCCGGCGTCGGTGGCGTGAAGGATCGGACCGGAGTTGTTGTGACGGCCTGACGGGGCTCGGCGGCGGGAATAGTAGGACGGGGCGGCGGCGTCCCTGCGCTCGAGGCTCGGCGTTGGTTTCGTGGGCGAGGGAACCGGATCCAGTCGCCAGAGGAGGCGGCGGCCTGAGATCAGGGAGCGTGGCGGCGCTTGGCCAGGGAGTGAGGGGGAGAAGGGAAAATACCAGAACGAAACGACAGATGGTGTTTTTTTAGGGTAGAATGGTGGTTTCTGAGGGTACGGTAACTTTGGGGGTGTAAATTGGAGAGTGGTGTTTTTTTTTAGAACGAAGGCTTAAGAAGAGCCCGGTTTTGAATTAACAAAGCCATCAACCGGCCAGGATTACATCAACCGGCCAGAAGAGTGGTGTTTTGACACACGGAGCACGCGCTCCTGGTTTTTAAAATGTGTTTTAGACATATTTTGAAATGTCAAAAAAATTCCAAACAAAAATTTTTGCACGTACATCTCGATATTGTACATGCTCACATAGTCGTTTCGCCAAAAACCGACAAGTTATGTTTCGCGTGTGAAAAGACAAAATCTAGTGTTAAAAAGTGCTCTTCACAAGACATCTTTTTGATTTTTTTACACAAGCCACAAAAAATGTTGATCTTCTCCGAAACTTGGCGTGCCCACATATAATGTCAAGATTGATGCGCCAAATTTTTGTTTGAAATTTTTTCACAATTCAAAATTTTTTTTTTCGGTGGCAGGAGCGCGCGCTCCCATGTGCCAAAGTGAATTTCTAGTGTAAAATGGAAGTTTGCCGTGACGAAAAAAACCCAAAATGGCAGCTAAAGCCATCTTCCTTAATGCGGGCCGGGCTTCTGCTTTGTAGATTGAAACTTTTTGCCTCTGCTCTCAATAAAACAAGTCAGAATCAATTGGCAATGTGTCGACGATTAAGGGAATTGCATAAACAATCCCAACCAAATCATCTCCCAGTGAAAGAGCACATAACTACTATTTATCCCCCTCCCTCGGACCCAATCTCTCTTTTGACTCGCTTATCTCACGTCATGCGCCTACAGCAAAGGGCTGGCCCATTAGCGCAGTCAAAAGAAACAGAGTAGAGTAAAAGGGACAAGAAGGGCGCGAACTGGTTGAAGGAAAAACGACGGTTTTTCACTGGCTTTTCGTGTGTTGTTTGGTTTTAGTTTTTTCTTGTTTTCCACCAGTGTTTCTACTTTTCTTTCTCTGTTTTTTTTCTTTCTATCTTTTTTCTTTGATTTTCTCTGTTTATTTCTTTGGTTTTAATGCCTTTTTGTCTACCCTTTCTTTTTTCTTTGGTTTATTCGATTTTACTTTCTAGTTTTTCATTTTTTTGTTTTCTCTCGGTTTTCATTTTTTTCAATACACAATTTTCATATATATATATATATATATATATATATATATATATATATATATATATATATAATTTACTGTGCACAATGATGTAAGATTACGGGCGCAGAGTACAACCTGTACAAGAGTGCTGCACGGCCTGACCATCGTAAGATACGAAGTCTTGCAACGTAAAATTACAACACCCATGCCTCCGTAGAGACAAGCAACCAACCTAGCCGCACCAAAAGCACCACCGTAAGAAACAAATCGTAAAATTACAACATGCATGTCTCCGTAGTTCACATATTTTAACAGATATAAAACAAACGGCTGAAATATCAGTGACGGTGCATTTTTTTCTAGAAGAAATTTTCTATCTCCTGTTTGTAGCTGTCTCCATAACTATTTGTTTTTTTTTCTAGTTTTTGTTTTGTTGGAACACATCTCTGTTTCTTGCTTGATACTGCTACCTTCTCTTCTTCTACATGAGATGATGCTCTAGCTCTAGCACCAGGTCTCATTCGCGCTCAACCCACGGAGAACGGGGGCTTGGACCTGGGCATCACTTCTCTTTATCTCTGGACGGAAATAACACTACTCAGCTGTAGAGTGGCCACCACGATTTGATCAGATCACATCAAACCGTTTACTTGCAGAATGGAAGGGCAAGAAGCTGCATCGGGAGATAGACTACAGTATATATGGACGACCCACGTCTATACATGCCTACAACTCATCAGATAAAGTAGACAAAATGCAGAACTACCATTTATTTTCATTGCTACAGTGAAGAGATTAGCCTACACCCTTTTTCGTAAGTACAACAGTCTTTTGGATATCAAAAGATGTAATTAATAACTTCGACAAATTTCTGCCATTTCATCAGCTCCAGACAGCAGGATGTAGACCAACTAGAGTCCAGCCACGTTTCATCTGCATGCAAAGTTAGAAACTCAATTAGATGAGCAAACTTACACCTTGTCCTAAATGAAACAAAACAAGTAGTTAGCAGAACCCGATATCAGTAACAAGTAAAGTAAACTTGTACTGGATTCACAAATATCTTTAGACTCCTACAGTGCAACAACGGAAAAAACTAGGCACTGTCAATAGACAGTGCAAGACAGACAAACATGAGGATCTTCTTGGGAGCAAGTCAATAACTAAACCAGTTAGATCTTGTTAGCTTGCTTGAAAAGATGGTCTGACAACATCTCTGAAACACCGAGAGAAATTACGTTTTCATAGCCAAAGATATATTTAAGTCTTGAGCCACATAGTATGATCGTGCGATTCAATGGATCCTGCAACAAATTAAGCATAACAGGTAAGAATGTAAACGAGGTACTTTACAGAAGTTATATTTACATAGGATCAGTAAGTAGAACAACTAGATGGTTGCACAAGGAGCTTTATGTTGTGTACATACAAGAATAGATCCTAGAAAGTGGTTTCATTATGGGAGCTCCAGTTTTAGTTAGAAAAGGACATAATAATAGTATAGGGCCTCTTCCTGAACAACCAAATAAAAAATATGCCTGCTAGAGCCTAGAATACGTACTCCCTCCGTCCCATAATTTAAGACGTTTTTTGACACTAGTGTCAAAAAACGTCTTACATTATGGGACGGAGGGAGTAGTAACTAATACCGAGAAATCAAGATGCATCGACATACAGAACTGAATATTCACCCATGAAACATCTCCATGATCCACATAAAGAACAAGGAACATGACATGGTGACTGGTGAGCAGGGTTGGTGGAATGCACTATTTGACACCATAAGTAAAGAAGCGTACAATCTGAGAGGCACAAATAATTTCATCAACATATTGCATATATGTTGATTTATCATTCGCAATGTCAAGCAAACAGGGAGAGAAACTATTAGGTGTGAAACTCTAATTTTCCGGTCAAGCCTTTTCCATAAATACTCCTACTTAACATTCTTGGGAGACCAAAACCATGATGAACATTTTCCAAAAATTCAAGGAAACTAACAAAGAATAATTACCAAAGAAAAAAAATGCATCAATCTTCTCCTGAGCATTGGGGTTAGCCAATTATGTTTACATGTAGATCTTATCAGCAAGCATTTGACACCAAAAACAGAGACAATATAATATCTCAAAGAAGCACACAAACCTGAATGTTGTTTGTCAAATTTGGCTCAGTCCAACTAGGCACTGTAAGAACTGATATTTACTTTAGTTAACTGCAGCTTTTCTCACTTCTTTCTCCAACCTGACTATGCGTTTGTCCAAACCAAAAACAGACCGAAAATAATGGAGATAACATCTACAGTATTACCAATACATCAGTCCTTTGTATTTCCAATGCATATACTAGAAGTAAATAGAACCACAATGACACACAAGTAGCGACAGAGTACTCAGGACAGTGATGGCGGCCTTGGCGCAAACCCTCCAGTGTTTAGGATGAAGCACGTGCAGCAAGGTTCAGAATGCCCATGAAGCAAGGACACGGACAATTCAGTGGCGCCACGCCCGAACGCTATGGCAAGGTGGGTCGAGGGTGAGCCGGTGGTGGTGCATGCACATCGATGCCTCTACTCGGCCGTAAAAAAAAAAGAGGGGCGTAAGGAGCACACATACCACGATGTGTTGCTTGCTGGCCTGGAAGGAGAGCCTCAACTACGAAGTTGACGCCGGACAGGAATGCGCCATAGATGCTTGTTTTATCGCCAGGCACCAGCCACTCTGCTTTGGCCGTCCGTCCACAGGTTCTTCCACCAGGCACATCGTCGCACCACCGTCCGATTCAGCCCAAATCCGGGGTCCAAACCCTAGTTGGGTGAAAGGGGGAGGTGCAGGGGAGCTATCGGCTCCGAGATGAGAGGAGGTAGGCAGGAGTGGCGAGGAGATGGAGGCGAGGGTGGCCGGCCACGAACGAGGAGAGGCGAGGGTGGGCGATCACGTCGGAGGTAGGTTTGGGGAATCGATGCGGACATGCGGTGGCGAACGGCTCGGCGGAGTTGGCGCTCCTATACCTCACGGCCACATAACCGTTTACTAGTCGCATCGTTGCATGCCAACGTAAAATTACATTAGTTGGGTCAAAAGTTTACATTGGTAGACACGTGGGAGAGGCTGGCTCGGTCAATCGACCTGGGTGAGGAATTACTTATTCCTCACCCAGGGTCATTAATAGACTTTTTTGAATACGTGTTTAAATTTTTTTCTAATACGTGTTTAAAAATTTTAAAATACAATTTTAACACTTTTTTGAATATATGGTCAAAATTTTCTCTGTAGACATTTTTTTAAGATATTTCAAATGTTGGATTAACATTTTTCACATACAAGATTAAAAAATTTAAAATACATGATCGATAGTTTTTCGAAACACATTTAATTTTTTTAAAATGGTTGATTAACATTTTTCACATACTTGTTCAACATTTTTACAAATGCTTGATTAACATTTTTTAACTACAAGACTATTTTTTTAATACATGGTCAATTTTTTTGATACGACTTAACATCTTTCAAATGCTTGATTAGCATTTTTCAAATACTTTTTCAATATTTTTTCAATTGCATGATTAACTTTTTATAAATACATGATCAAAATTTCCATACAGATGGTATTTTTTGTTTTTGTTTTTTTACACATGATATAAAAATTCTCTATACACATTTAACATTTTTAGAATGTTCAATATATATAATTAGAATATTGAAAGTATATACAAAAGTAAAACATTAAAGGAGCGTAAACAGAAAACAGAAAAAAGCCTGTGGACTCGCGTACGCCTGGGCCGGTCCATCTGGGGCACCCCTTCACGCGAGGGTTCCCTAGGTAGATATAAGCAAGGAGATAGCGGTGGAAATTAGGGTTCCCACACCAACCCGATCTGTTTACTTTTCGGGTGAGAGATCCAATGGCGAATTCCGGGGACTCAAGTTCTTCGGGGATATCTGAAGTTGAGAAGATGATGCAAGAGCTGGGGCTGAGAGAGGAGGATCTGGATGATGTGATCTTCGATTTAGCAAATCAGCCACGAGGGGGCCGAGATGGGTTGCCCTAGCTAGGGTTAACATGACGAAGAGCTATAGCCAGACTTGGTTTTACAGAAACATGAGATCGGCATGGGACATCGCGCAGGAGGCTAAGTTCAAACCTCTGGAGGAAAATTTGTACACTGTCCAATTCACCTGCCTAGGTGATTGGGAGAGAGTAATGAACGAGGGCCCTTGGAACTTTAGGGGGGACGCAGTGATCCTGCTGCCGTATGATGGAATCACGAAGCCCTCCACTGTAAAGCTCGAGACAATCAAGATATGGATTCAAATCCATGATGTCCCAGAATTGTATGCTCATCTGGTGGCTCCGTTGGCAGCAAAAGTGGGAGAAGTTCTTTTCTCAGAACCGAACTCACATGACTTTGTGGGCAATTTTCATCGAGTCTGGGTCAGCATCAATGTCCATAAACCCCTCAAGAATGTTGTATCTATGATAAGAGATGGGAAGAGGCAGATTTATAGAGTAAAGTACGAAAAGCTACCGGACTGGTGCGCGGTTTGTGGCATGCTAGGTCACTTATATAAGGAACACGGCAATGGCATCCACCCTCCATCGGCGCTTGTTTTCAAGGACCTCCGTGCCAGCTGGGCCATGCGTTCTGGTCGTGGGCCAGGAGAAGGCCGTAGCCAGAGGGGCGGAAGAAGAGGAGGCCGATCTAGTCCCCGTTCAGGGGGAGGACGTGGTGATGCATCAGATCAACACGTTCATACTGCATATCAAGTGGGAGACCCAAGCAGGGGGCCCAGCGATGCGGAGATGGAGGACTTGAATAGAAAGAGAAACGCGGTAGCCGAGCTGGGAGCCAAAGTCACCATGCCTCAAAGCACTGAATCTTCAGGGGAGCCTGTGAACCCGCTGGCAATTGTGCCAGCAGCTTTGGCTGCTGTTAGCCCACCGCCACATAGAGAGATGAAGAGAACCAAGAAGACGGTGGAAGATACCGAGGTTGCAACTTCAATAGTGAAGAATTTGGCGGGCTCCTTCGAGGAGCACCGCCAAGCCCAATGAGTGCGCTATGTTGGAACTGTCGTGGCGTGGGCAAAGCCGCGACAGTTCGAGAGGTTCGCGAGTTCGTGAACAAATTTGCCCCTACCCTCTTATGTATCGTGGAAACACAGTTAGAAGGCTCGAGGGTAGAAGCATTAGCAGGTACTTTTGGTTATGATCATAGTTTTGCTATTGATAGTCGTGGTAGAAGTGGAGGTATAGGCATCTGGAACAATGAAATAAAGTTGGAAATCCTTGGTTACTCGGACTACCATATTGATTGTTCTGTTGAGGAGGTAGGCTTTGAGCCTTGGAGAGCTACTGTGGTCTATGGCGAAGCGCAGACACATCTTCGATATAAAACTTGGGACACTTTGAAAAATATTAGCACTTCCAGCAGTCTACCTTGGCTTTGCCTTGGCGATTTTAATGAAGTTCTACGTCCCGACGAGCATGAAGGAGTTGGGAAAAGGAGTAATGCGCAGATACATAATTTTCGTGATGCGGTTGACGTGTGCATGTTGCTAGATGTGGGTTATGTGGGTCAAGCTTCGACCTTTGAAAAGAAAGTGAGGGGGATCCTACACGAGGGTACGGCTGGATCGCCGCCTAGCTAATCCTGATTGGCGCAAGGTTTCCCTTGCGGACACAGCACACTTGACGGTAGCGCCCTCGATCATTGCCCCATCTTATCGCTGGCCTCAATAGAGAGCAGCCACGACCAGTGCAGCCGAAAGCTTTCCTATGAAGTAATGTGGGAAGGCCACGAATTGTGGAGAGACACAATCAAAGGCAGCATGGACGGCGTGGGAACAAGCAATAGAGTGGTGGAACTTCGGCTAAACTGCAAGCTATATCCCAGGATTTGGGACGGTGGAATAATGAGACCTTTGGAAACGTTCGAAAAGAGATCAAAAAGTTGAAAACGGAGCTTGAGAAGTTGTGAGCTGATCCTAGCAGAAGGGCTCCGTCACATGTTGAGCTCAAGATAAATGAGAATCTAGTTGAACTTTACCATCGGGAAGAAATATTATGGAGGCAGCGTTCACGGATTGAGTGGCTAACATCCGGAGACAAAAATACAAAGTTTTTCCACTTGAGAGCAAGCATCCGCAGGAAGAAGAATAAGATTAAGGCGTTACAAAACTCCCTTGGAGTCTTGACAAATGATCCAGATGAGCTCAAAGCAATGGTACACCAATTTTATGAAACCCTGTATACATCAGAAGGTGTAAACAATATGGAAGCAGTTCTAAATTGTGTACCAACCAAGGTCACATCGGAGATGAATGAGCTACTGGTCGCACCATACAAGGGAGAAGAAGTAAAGGCAGCCCTCTTTCAGATGTTTCCGACCAAGGCACCGGGGCCCGATGGTTTCCCAGCTCACTTTTATCAGCATCACGGGGATCTGTGCGATGCCGAGGTAACGGAGGCGGTTCTCAGGATCATTCGGGGTGAGGAAAGTCCGGAAAGCATTAATGATACGGTCCTGGTTCTCATCCCTAAGGTAATGAATCCTACTATACTAACTCAGTTTAGACCCATCAGCTTATGCAATGTATTATATAAGATTGCGTCCAAGGTGATCGCGAACAGATTGAAGATGATTCTTCCGGACATCATTTCAGAGGAACAATCAGCCTTTGTGCCGGGTGCATATCACAAACAATATCATCAGTGCTTATGAGTGTCTTCACTTTATGAAACGCAACAAGGCCAAAGTTAACAGTTTTTGTGCGCTTAAACTTGATATGATGAAGGCATACGACAGACTAGAGTGGGACTATCTACAGGCGATGATGATAAAGCTTGGCTTTGCCCCATCTTGGTTTCAGATAGTAATGAGCATGGTTCGCTCAGTATCATTTTCAGTACTTCTCAATGGTGAGAGGCTTGACACTTTCAACCCATCCAGAGGCATTCGGCAGGGAGATCCGATATCCCCATATCTCTTTTTAATCGCAGTGGAAGGCCTTCGTGCCTCATCAAATCAGTCATTATCGTCTCAGCTTTATAAGGGATCAAGGTGGCACCCACGGCGCCAGCCGTGAACCATCTCCTTTTGTCGATTTACTGTACCGCTGTTTAAATCGAGTGTTGAAGGGGCTGTGGCAGTATCAAACTTGCTGGAGAGTTACTGTGTGGCATCTGGACAGCGGATAAATCATGAGAAATCATCTATTTTCTTTAGTAAAGGATGTCCACAAGCCATGAGAGAGAGTATCAAGAATACTTTAAACGTTCAGAATGAATCGCTCAGTGACAGGTACCTGGGGATGCCTACTGATGTGGGGCACTCAAAGAATGGCACATTCAGATATCTGAGAGATCGTGTATGGGAGAAGATAAGAGGGTGGATGGAGATACTATTATCTTCAGCGGGCAAAGAAGTTCTTATCAAATCGGTGGCTCAGTCAATACCGGTTTTTTTGATGTCTTGCTTCCGTCTCCCACGAGGTTTATGTGAGAATATTACCTCCCTGATCAGACAGTTTTGGTGGGGGAGCAAGGGAGGAAAACAGAAGCCCAGTTGGGTAGCCTGGGAGGAGATGACAAAGCCAAAGCATCTAGGCGGCCTCGGTTTCAGGGATCTGGAGATTTTCAATCTTGCCCTACTGTCGAAGCAGGCGTGGAGGATGCTACAAAACCCTACATCCTTGAGCACCCGCATTCTCAAGGGGGTTTACTTCCCTGATGTATCTCTCTTTGAAGCAAGTCTTGGGAATCATCCATCACAAATTTGGCGGGCTATCCTGGATGGGCGAGACATCATGGTGCTGGGACTTGTGAGAAGAATTGGAAACGGCGAAACCACGGACATCTGGCACGATAACTGGCTACCTCGCACACACATGAAGCGACCATTAACTTCTCTGATTCAACATCCTCCTCAAAAAGTGTCTGAACTCATCAACAGTACTACTTGCTCCTAGAATGAGCAACTAGTTCGGGCTACTTTCGTTCCAATAGATACAGAAACTATCATGCAAATTCCTCTCTACACTAGACAGATTGAGGATTTTTGGGCATGGAGCGAGGACAGACGCGGTATTTTCTCTGTCAGAACTGCTTACCACATGATCCACCAGAAGAAACTAAGCAGAGAAGCATGCTTATATGAGCAAGGGGGATCGTCCCATTCACAAGCTGATAGTGAGATCTGGACAAAGCTATGGGGTTTCAACGTACCATCAAAGCTTAAGGTGTTCCTATGGAGATTTGCGAAGAACACCACACCAACCGGGTCACTCTTGCATCATCGAAACATGGCGGACACGCCAGCGTGCGCCCTTTGCGGAGCGGAAGACACTTGGAGACATGCTTTGCTAAACTGTATGGTTTCCCAGAGTACGTGGGCTTTGTCATCTGAGCATATCATTGATGCACTTAGTAAGAATGAAGAAGGGGACGCGAAGAGATGGCTCTCCGCCATGCACGAGGCACTCTCCCAGGAGAATTTCACAACACTCGTGGTCACACTCTGGGCCTTGTGGGGAGCGCGCCGAAAGGCGATCCATGAGCAGATATACCAAAGTCCTTTTCAGGTAAATGGGTTTATTCAGTCTTACATAAGGGAACTGGAAGCTATCAAAACTGTTAAGACGAGGCGGGGTGGCAACCCTATTCCTCGCCCGACGAGCTGGATTCCCCCACCAACAGGGCTGACAAAGCTGAATGTAGATGCAGCAGTGGGGAGGGGGAGTAGACACGGCTCTGTAGCGGCAATATCAAGAGACTCTGCTGGCCTTTTTTTGGGAGCTTCGGCTGTGGTTTTTGCAAGCATTTCTGATCCGGCCACTCCTGAGTGCATGGCGATCAGGGAGGCGTTGGCCCTTGCGGATGACCTCAATGTTTCAACTATACAAGTGGCGTCCGACTCGAAGGTGGTGGTCGAGGACATCCGAGCCAACAATCCAACAGCATATGGTGCGATCATACATGAAATAATAGAGAATAGATCAAATTTCAGTTTGTGTAATTTTTGCCACGAATTTAGGAGCTCGAATATCGAAGCTCACAAGCTCGCTGGCATGCTTTATCCCTTCCGCTGGCCGACATGTTTGGTTGGGTCAGCCGGACGGACTTTCTTTCGTCCATGTAAACATTGTGACGACGTAATAAAGCTTCGGAGTTTGCCTAAAAAAAGCAAGGAGATAGTGAGATTAAGCTTCGTGCTACTAGTTTTAGTTGTAATTTTATTTTTGAAGGTAGAGAGACAAATAAAGAAGCTCACAATCTAGCTAAGTTTCCGCGTTAGTTAGGTCAGGGGCACCACGTATGGCTCACGATTCAAGATGTATTTCACACTCTGGCATTTGACCAATAAAACTTAGCTGTACCCCCCTCCCCCCTACAAAAGCAAGGAGAGCAACTAGTTGATGAGCGCTCCTTCGGGAGCCTCTCAACGATCACTTGAGGTTGGCTGAGAGCGCACCACTTGGCGTGCTTTCGGCCGCCGCCACGTGTCACGCTCTGGACGCTCCCTCCGGATTTTGTTTCATTTTTTATTTTTTCGCACACATTTTCGGCTTTTTAGATGTTTCTTTTCGGGTTTTCCAGCTTTCCATTTTCCATCGGTCTTTCTTAGCTTTTCGATAAAAAAATGCGTGATAAACATGTTTTCTTTTTTTTTTCCTTCCGCGAGAGGCACGGTTTAGCTTCCGTGAGAAGGATGATTTTGCTTCTGCGAGAGGCACGGCCGTTCTTCTCGGAAACGGGGAATTTTTTTGTTTCCTCTTTTATTTGTCCTTCCGCGAGAGGCGCGGCCGTGCTAGGGACCGTGCCTCTCGAAAACGAAAAAGAAGTGTTTTCTTTTGTTTTTCCTTCCGTGAGAGGCACGGTCCCTAGCATGGCCCCGCCTCTCGAAAACGAAAAAAATAGTGTTTTCTCTTTTTTTCCTTCCGTGAGAGGCACGTGTTTTCTCTTTTATTTTCCTTTCGTGAGAGGCACGTTTTTGCATCCGCGAGAGGCACGGTTTTGCTTCCGCGAGAGGCACGACCATGCCACTTGGAAACGAAAAAACGAGTTTTTTTTCTTCCGCGAGAGGCACGGTTTTGCTTTCGCGAGAGGCATGCCCGTTCCTCTCGGATATGGGGAAACATTTATTTCCTCTTTTATTTGTCCTTCCGCGAGAGGCACGGCCGTGCCTCTCAGAAACGAAAAATAAGTGTTTTCTCTTCTTTTTTTCTTTCCGTGAGAGGCACGTGTTTTCTCTTTTATTTCCCTTTCGTGAGAGGCACGTTTTTGCTTTCGCGAGAGGCACGGCAGTGCCACTCAGAAACGAAAAAAAATGAGTTTTTTTCTTCCGCGAGAGACACGGTTTTGCTTTCGCGAGAGGCACGGCCGTGCCTCTCCGAATCGGCTTTTGGAAAGGGAAAAAAGTGCTACCGGTTCATTTTTTCGTGAAAAAGAAGTTCGTCAAAACCAATCAATATGGAATCTAATTTTGAAGATCTTGATGTGAGGAATCCAATGGTGAAAACGGTTCGAGATTTGGACGCATGGTTTAAGAGATAAAATATTTTGAATAAATGGATCTACGAAAAAAGAGAAAACTCCTAGGTTTCGACAAGTGGCGCACATACTGTGCGCCACTTGTCGCAACTGAAGGAAATATGCCCTAGAGGCAATAATAAAGTTGTTATTTATATTTCCTTATATCATGATAAATGTTTATTATTCATGCTAGAATTGTATTAACCGGAAACTTAGTACATGTGTGAATACATTGACAAACAGAGTGTCACTAGTATGCCTCTACTTGACTAGCTCGTTGAATCAAAGATGGTTAAGTTCCCTAGCCATAGACATGAGTTGTCATTTGATTAACGGGATCACATCATTAGAGAATGATGTGATTGACTTGACCCATTCTGTTAGCTTAGCACTTGATTGTTTAGTATGTTGCTATTGCTTTCTACATGACTTATACATGTTCCTATGACTATGAGATTATGTAACTCCCGAATACCGGAGGAACACTTAGTGTGCTACCAAACGTCGCAACGTAACTGGGTGATTATAAAGGTGCTCTACGGTGTGTCTCCGATGGTACTTGTTGAGTTGGCATAGATCGAGATTAGGATTTGTCACTCCGATTGTCGGAGAGGTATCTCTGGGCCCTCTCGGTAATGCACATCACTATAAGCCTTGCAAGCAATGTGACTAATGAGTTAGTTGCGGGATGATGCATTACAGAGTGAGTAAAGAGACTTGCCAGTAATGAGATTGAACTAGGTATTGAGATACCGACGATCGAATCTCGGGCAAGTAACATACCGATGACAAAGGGAACAACATATGTTGTTATGCGGTTTGACCGATAAAGATCTTCAGTAGAATATGTAGGAGCCAATATGAGCATCCAGGTTCCGCTATTGGTTATTGACCGGAGATGAGTCTCGGTCATGTCTACATAGTTCTCAAACCCGTAGGGTCCGCACGCTTAACGTTCTGTGACGATCGATATTTTGAGTTTATGTGTTTTGATGTACCGAAGGTTGTTCAGAGTCCCAGATGTGATCACGGACATGACGAGGAGTCTCGAAATGGTCGAGACATAAAGATCGATATATTGGATGACTATGTTTGGACATCGGAATGGTTCCGGATGAGTTCGGGCATTTTCCGGAGTACCGGGAGGTTACCGGACACCCCGGGGAGTGTATGGGCCTTATTGGGCCTTAGTGGGAGAGAGGAGGAGGCGGCCTAGGAGGGGGCGCCCCCCCAAGCCCAATCCGAATTGGGAGGGGGGCCGGCCCCCCTTTCCTTCCTCCCTCTCTCCTCCTTCCTTCCTCTCCTACTCCTACTTGGAAGGGGGGGGAATCCTACTCCCGGTGGGAGTAGGACTCCCCTAGGGCGCGCCATAGAGAGGGCCGGCCCTCCCCCTCCTCCACTCCTTTATATACGGGGGAGGGGGGCACCCCATAGACACACAAGTTGATCATTGTCTTAGCCGTGTGCGGTGCCCCCCTCCACCATAATCCACCTCGGTCATATCGTTGTAGTGCTTAGGAGTAGCCCTGCACCGGTAGCTTCATCATCACCGTTATCACGCCGTCGTGCTGACGAAGCTCTCCCTCGACACTCAGCTGGATCGAGAGTTCATGGGACATCACCGAGCTGAACGTGTGTAGATCACGGAGGTGCCGTACTTTCGGTACTAGGATCGGTCGGATCGTGAAGACGATAACTACATCAACCGCGTTGTCATAATGCTTCCGCCACGGTCTCTGACGGTGACGTGGACTACACTCTCCCCTCTCGTTGCTATGCATCACCATGATAGATCTTGCGTGTACGTAGGATTTTTTTGAAATTACTGTGTTCCCCAACAGTGGCATCCGAGCCAGGTCTATGCGTAGATGTTATATGCATGAGTAGAACACAAATGAGTTGTGGGCGATAATAGTCATACTGCTTACCGGCATGTCATACTTTGATTCGGCGGTATTGTTGGATGAAGCGGCCCGGACCAACATTACGCGTACGCTTACGCGAGACTGGTTCTACCAACGTGCTTCACACACAAGTGGCTGGCGGGTGTCAGTTTCTCCAACTTTAGTTGAATCGAGTGTGGCTACGTGCGGTCCTTGTTGAAGGTTAAAACAGCACACTTGATGAAAAATCGTTGTGGTTTTGATGCATAGGTAAGAATGGTTCTTGCTCAGCCCGTAGCAGCTACGTAAAACTTGCAACAACAAAGTAGAGGACGTCTAACTTGTTTTGCAGGGCATGTTGTGATGTGATATGGTCAAGACATGATGCTAAATTTTACTGTATGAGATGATCACGTTTTGTAACAGAGTTATCGGCAACTGGCAGGAGCCATATGGTTGTCGCTTTATTGTATGAAAAGCAATCGCCATGTAATTGCTTTACTTTATCACTAAGCTGTAGCGATAGTCGTAGAAGCAATAGTTGGCGAGACGACAACGATGCTACGATGGAGATCAGGGTGTCGCGGCGGTGATGATGGTGATCATGACGGTGCTTTGGAGATGGAGATCAAAGATAAAAGATGATGATGGCCATATCATATCACTTATATTGATTGCATGGGATGTTTATCCTTTACGCATCTTATTTTGCTTAGTTCGGCGGTAGCATTATAAGATGACCTCTCACTAAATTTCAAGGTACAAGTGTTCTCCCTGAGCATGCATCGTTGTGAAAGTTCGTCGTTCCCAGACAACACGTGATGATCGGGTGTGATAAGCTCTACGTTCACATACAACGGGTGCAAGCCAGTTTTGCACACGCAGAATACTCGGGTTAAACTTGACGAGCCTAGCATATGCAGATATGGCCTCGGAACACTGAGACCGAAGGGTTGAGCGTGAATCATAGATATGATCAACATAGTGATGTTCACCATTGAAAACTACTCCATCTCACATGATGATCGGACATGGTTTAGTTGATATGGATCACGTGATCACTTAGATGATTAGAGGGATGTCTATCTAAGTGGGAGTTCTTAAGTAATTTGATTAATTGAACTTTAATTTATCATGAACTTAGTACCTGATAGTATTTTGCATGTCTATGTTGTTGTAGATAGATGGCCCGTCTGTTGTTCCGTTGAATTTTAGTGCGTTCCTAGAGAAAGCTAAGTTGAAAGATGATGGTAGCAACTACACGGACTGGGTCCGTAACTTGAGGATTATCCTCATTGCTGCACAGAAGATATTACATCCTGGAAGCACCGCTAGGTGCCAAACCCATCAGGAGCAATGCGGATGTTGTGAATGTCTGGCAAAGCAAAGTTGATGACTACTCGATAGTTCAGTGTGCCATGCTTTACGGCTTAGAATCGGGACTTCAACGACGTTTTGAACGTCATGGAGCATATGAGATGTTCCAGGAGTTGAAGTTAATATTTCAAGCAAATGCCCGGATTGAGAGATATGAAGTCTCCAATAAGTTGTATAACTGCAAGATGGAGGAGAATAGTTACATCGGTGAGCATATACTTAAAATGTCTGGGTATAACAATCACTTGATTCAACTGGGAGTTAATCTTCCTGATGATAGTGTCATTGACAGAATTTTTCAATCACTGCCACCAAGCTACAAGAGCTTCGTGATGAACTATAATATGCAAGGGATGGATAAGACAATTCCCGAGCTCTTCGCAATGCTAAAGGCTGCGGAGGTAGAAATCAAGAAAGAGCATCAAGTGTTGATGGTCAACAAGACCACCAGTTTCAAGAAAAAAGGTAAAGGGAAGAAGGGAATCTTCAAGAAGAACGGCAAGCAAGTTTCTGATCTAGTGAAGAAGCCCAAGTCTAGACCTAAGCCCGAGACCTGAGTGCTTCTACCGCAAAGGGACCGGTCCTTTGAAGCGGAACTGCCCCAAGTATTTGGCGGATAAGAAAGATGGCAAGGTGAACAAAGGTATATGTGATATACATGTTATTGATGTGTACCTTACTAATGCTCACAAGAGTGCACGGGTATTTGATAATCGGTTACATTGCTAATATTTGCAACTCAAAAGCAGGGGACTACGGATTAGCGAAGATCGGCTAAGGACGAGGTGATGATGCGCGTGGGAAATGGTTCCAAAGTCAATGTGATCGCAATGGCACGCTACCTCTACATCTACCTTCGGGATTAGTATTAGACCTGAATAATTGTTATTTGGTGCCAGCGTTAAGCATGAACATCATATCTGGATCTTGTTTGATGCGAGATGGTTATTCATTTAAATCAAAGAATAATGATTGTTCTATTTATATGAGTAATATCTTTTATGGTCATGCACCCTTGAGGAGTGGTCTATTTTTGTTGAATCTCGATAGTAGTGACACACATATTCATAATATTGAAGCCAAAAGATGTAGAGTTAATAATGATAGTGCAACTTATTTGTGGTAATCGCCGCTTGGGTCATATTGGTGTAAAGCGCATGAAGAAACTCCATTCTGATGGACTTTTGGAATCACTTGATTATGAATCACTTGGTACTTAAGTAACCGTGCCTCATGAGCAAAGATGACTAAAACGCCGTTCTCCGGAACAATGGAGCGAGCAACAAATTTGTTGGAAATCATACATACTGATGTATGTGGTCCGATGAATATTGAGGCTCGCGGTGGGTATTGTTATTTTCTCACCTTCACAGATGAGTTGAGCAGATATGGGTATATCTACTTGATGAAACATAAGTCTAAAACATTTGAAAAGTTCAAAGAATTTCGGAGTGAAGTGGAAAATCATCGTGACAAGAAAATAAAGTTTCTATGATCTGATCGTGGAGGAGAATATTTGAGTTATGAGTTTGGTCTTCATTTGAAACAATGCGGAATAGTTTCGCAACTCACGCCACCCTGAACACCACAACGTAATGGTGTGTCCGAATGTCGTAATCGTACTTTACTAGATATGGTGCGATCTATGATGTCTCTTACTGATTTGCCGCTATCGTTTGGGGGTTATGCTTTAGAGACGGCTGCATTCACTTTAAATAGGGCACCATCTAAATCCGTTGAGACGACGCCTTATGAACTGTGGTTTGGCAAGAAACCCAAGTTGTCGTTTCTTAGAGTTTGGGGCTGCGATGCTTATGTGAAAAAGCTTCAACCTGATAAGCTCGAACCCAAGTCGGAGAAATGTGTCTTCATAGGATACCCAAAGGAGACTGTTGGATACACCTTCTATCACAGATCCGAAGGCAAGACATTCGTTGCTAAGAATGGATCCTTTCTAGAGAAGGAGTTTCTCTCGAAAGAAGTGAGTGGGAGGAAAGTAAAACTTGATGAGGTAATTGTACCTGCTCCCTTATTGGAAAGTAGTTCATCACAGAAATCTGTTCCTGTGACTCCTACACCAATTAGTGAGGAAGCTAATGATGATGATCACTACAAAAAAAAAGACACATCCGTGACATTTTGGGCCGAACGATTTTTTTCCTGTCATACTTATGACACTTCTATGACGATAATTGTGACAAAACCCGGTATCATCATAGATGTGGTGGGCTCCTACTTCTATGACAAAAATCATGATGTAAAATGGGCTTTTCATCCTGGGCGGGCTGGAGATGCAGCTGCATGACATTCTTTGGGCCGTCCATGACGGAAAAAACCATGGTAGAAGCGAGAGCGAGGAAAATATCGAGGTGTTCCCGGTTACAGTGGGTGGTCGGGGCCGAGCGATGCACGGAGGTTTGCACGTTTCTCTCGTACATGCAGCGCATGGGTGCGAGGCGTTGGGCTCTCTAATCGAATCCCGAGCGAGTATGCTCGCTTATTGAACCCGAGCGATTGCACCGGCAGTTACACGCTATCGAACCCGGCGATCGGTCGATGGCTGTTAATCGAACCCGATCGAAGCGATTCCTTTGCTACCGCTGCTAATCAAGCCGATCGATGTTGCCTCTGGATGAACAAAGTGAGCGTTCTTTGGGGGTTTGGATGAACAGCTCCGGTGGGGGTGGATGAACAGGACCCGTGGTGTTGCCTCTGGATGAACATGACCCGATCAATCGAGCGGTTGGGGCTGGGTGAACAGGACCCGTGGAGGGCTGGATGAACAGGACCACCCGTGGAGGGCTGGATGAGCGATGAGACGGTGGAGGGCTGGATGAATAGTAGCTCGTGGAGGGTGGTTGAACAGAGCCAAGTGGAGAGGGCTGGTTGAGCGATGGCCGGTGGAGTAGCGTGTGGTGGAGGCTGGATGAACAGGAGCCTGTGGATGAACAATCGCAGGTGGAGGCTAGAGGAGGTCGACGGTGGATGAACGATGGCCGTGGAGGCTGGAGGAGGTCGACGGTGGAGACGAACAAGATCTCGTGGAGTCCGTTTGCTGCACGCCACACCTCCCGATGAACAGGACCCTCTGCTTTGACCGTAGCGCTCCAACACAAGTCCGTTTCCTCCGTTTTGGCAGACGCCATTGATGTCTACTACACAACCTTCTTCTTGTAGACGTTGTTGTTGGGCCTCCAAGTGCAGAGGTTTGTAGGACAAGAGCAAATTTCCTCAAGTGGATGACCTAAGGTTTATCAATCCGTGGGAGGCGTGAGGATGAAGATGGTCTCTCTTAGACAACCACGCAACCAAATAACAAAGAGTCTCTTGTGTCCCCAACACACCCAATACAATGGTAAATCCTATAGGTGCACTAGTTCGGCGAAGAGATGGTGATACAAGTGCAATATGGATGATAGATATGAGTATTTGTAATCTGAAAATATAAAAACAGCAAGGTAACAAGTGGTAAAAGTGAGCGAATACGGTATTGCAATGCTAGGAAACAAGGCCTAGGGTTCATACTTTCACTAGTGCAAGTTCTCTCAACAATAATAACATAACTGGATCATATAACTATCCCTCAACATGCAACAAAGAGTCACTCCAAAGTCACTAATAGCGGAGAACCAACGAAGAGATTATTGTAGGGTACGAAACCACCTCAAAGTTATTCTTTCTGATCGATATATTCAAGAGTTCGTAGTAAAATAACATGAAGTTATTCTTTCCGTTCGATCTATCCTAGAGTTCGTACTAGAATAACACCTTAAGACACAAATCAACCAAAACCCTAATGTCACCTAGATACTCCAATGTCACCTCAAGTATCCATGGGTATGATTATACGATATGCATCACACAATCTCAGATTCATCTATTCAACCAACACAAAGAACTTCAAAGAATGCCCCAAAGTTTCTACCGGGGAGTCAAGATGAAAACGTGTGCCAACCCCTATGCATAAGTTCACAAGGTCACTAAACCCGCAAGTTGATCACCAAAACATACATCAAGTAGATCACGTGAATATCCCATTGTCACCACAGATAAGCACATGCAAGACATACATCAAGTGTTCTCAAATACTTAAAGACTCAATCCGATAAGACAACTTCAAAGGGAAAACTCAATCCATTAGAAGAGAGTAGAGGGGGAGAAACATCATAAGATCCAATTATAATAGCAAAGCTCCCGGTACATCAAGATCGTGCCAAATCAAGAACACGAGAGAGAGAGAGAGAGATCAAACACATAGCTATCGGTACATACCCTCAGCCCCGAGGGTGAACTACTCCCTCCTCGTCATGGAGAGCGCCGGATGATGAAGATGGCCACCGGTGAGGATCCCTCCGCTGTGGTGCTTTAACAGTGGTCTGATTGGTTTTTCGTGGCTACAGAGGCTTGCAGCGGTGGAACTCCCGATCTATTCTGCTTTCTGGAGGTTTCAGTATTTATAAGATTTTTTGGTGTAGGTCTCACGTCAGGGGGGTCTCCGGGTTGTCCACGAGGCAGGGGCCCACACCCAGGGGGGGTGGGCGCGACCCCACCCGCGTGGGCTGCCCAGGACTCTTCTGGCCCAACTCTTTTGCTCTGGGGTCTTCTTTTGGTCCATAAAAAATCGTCAAAAATTGGCACATCAATTGGACTCGCTTTGGTATTCCTTTTCTATAAAACTCAAAACAAGGAAAAACAGAAAGCACCTTTGGGCTCTAGGTTAATAGGTTAGTCCCAAAAATCATATAAAAGTGCATAGTAAAGCCCATTAAACATCCAAGATGGATAATATAATAGCATGAATACTTCATAAATTATAGATACGTTGGAGACATATCAGCATCCCCAAGCTTAATTCCTGCTCGTTCTCGAGTAGGTAAATGATAAAGAAATAATTTATGAAGTGTGAATGCTAGCAGGTGCACAAGTTTGAGCAATGATAATTTCAATCACCTTTTCTAGCATCATCATATGTCATAACAGTAGCTCAACTCATAGAACTTTTCATGATCAAGTAACAAACTATTCACATGTTAAAGTATAGATCATAAACTTTCTTGAAAACTAACAAGGTATGTTCTCAGTCATCAAACAATTGCAATTCATCTTATTTTCAGGAAGGGTTTATGTAAGAGCTTTGATTTAGCAAATCCCACATACTCAACTATCATACAGTCTTCCATGATTGCTACCACTCAAAGCATATTTGTATAACAAATAGCATCCATCGAACACAGAGAAAGATAGGGGCTTAATGTTTCGCCTCCCAACTTACTTATCATATAGATAATTGTCAATAATAATAATTCATGATCAAATATATTTAAATGGCCATAAATGCTTAGATCTTTCTCCACCACATGATGCTTGCCAAGTAAAAGGTAGGTTGGAATGAGAAGGAATACTACTGACTCTTGCATAAAAGTAAAAGATAGGCCCTTCGCGGAGGGAAGCAGGGATTTGCAGAGGTGCGAGCTTCAAGCTAAAACAGAGAGATGAAAATAATTTTGAGAGGTATGCTTTCATTGTCAACATAACGACCAAGAGTTCCCAATATCTTCCATACTACATACATTATAGGCGGTTCCCACGCAGAAAGGTAAAGTTTTTACTCCCCCTCCACCAACATTCACACTCCACGGCTTGTTCGAAACAGCGGGTGCCGTCCAAGTATCAACAATCCTGGGGGAGTTTGGTTTAAATTATTTGCGGATTTGTTTTTTATCTTTTGATCATGGGACTGGGCATCCCAGTTACCAGCCATTTTCTCGTGAATGATGAGCGGAGTCCACTCATCATGAGAATAACCCACCTAGCATGGAAGATATCGATCACTTCCCTAGTCGCTACATGAGCGATTCGGGCATACAAAACAGATTATTATTTGAAAGTTTAGAGTTTGGCACATGCAAATTTACTTGGAACGGCAGGTAAATACCGCATATAGGTAGATACGGTGGTCACTCATGGAAGAAACTTGGTTCAAGGAGTTTGGATGCACAAGCAGTATTCCCGCTTAGTACAGATATTTTGGCTAGCAAAGGATTCTAAATAGCAAGCACCACATGTTAGAGGATCCATAACAATATAACTTCTATACAAATATACCCAAGCATAACTCATTATTTTGTCTTCCTTGTCCAACTTCAACTAATTTGCTCAGGTTTGAAAATAATGAAGATGTCCAAGATAGTATATTTATATGTGAAATCTCTCTTCCTTCAATATTCTTTCATGAATTGTTCAAGTGACCAATACAATGTTTGCTAACCTTCAAAAAATTTACCACCTCTACTTCTTATGTGTGAAATCATTACTCCCTATGGGATAAGCATATGAAACATATATAATTTCATATTTATGACAATGAACTCATTCAACCATTTACTCATAGGATATAAGTGAAGCACATGAGTAAATGACAAACTACTCCAAAAAGATATAAGTGAAGATCAATGAGTAGTTAAATAATCATTTAGCTATGTGATTTAAGTATTTCAGATCTTGGGATATTATTCAAACAGCAAGCAAAACAAAATAAAACTACATTTCAAGGATAGCACTCATCGTGTGAAGAAGCAAAAACTTAGGCTCAACCGATACTAACCGATAATTGTTGAAGAAGAAAGGTGGGATGCCTAATGGGCATCCCCAAGCTTAGATGCTTGAGACTTCTTGAAAATCTTGGGATGCCTTGGGCATCCCCAAGCTTGAGCTTTTGTGTCTCCTTAATTCCTCTCATATCACGGTCTCCCTAAATCTCAAAAGCTTCATTCACACAAAACTCAACAAGGACTCGTGAGATAAGTTAGTATAAACCAATGCAAAAACCTTATCATACTCTACTGTAGAAAATCACTAAAATTATTATTCAAAATTGCATACTAAATGCCTCTGAATATTTAATAGTCTTATCTTCAAATAGGATCATTAAACAAGCAAACATATGCAAACAATGCAAACATAACAGCAATCTGCCGAAACAGGACAGTCTGTAAAGAATGCAGCAAGATCCATACTTACCTAGCTCCAAAAATTATTAGAGAAAATTAACACTGTAGTAAATTTATCAGAGCTTATTATGAAAAAAGTTTCAATATTTTATCACATTCTGACTTTTCTAGGGAATTTTTGCAACAGCAGTAAACTTTCTGTTTTGAAACAGCAACATGTATACTTGCAAAATAAGCATGGTAAAGGCTATCCTTGACATTTTTATTGAAAATAAAGATGCAAAACATTATTCTAAATAAAAGAAAGAAAATACTAACAAAATAAAATGACGCTCCAAGCAAAACACATATCATGTGGTGAATAAAAATATAGCTCCAAGTAAAGTTACCGATGAACGAAGACGAAAGAGGGGATGCCATCCGTGGAATCCCCAAACTTAGGCTTTTGGTTGTCCTTGAATATTAACTTGGGGTGCCTTGGGCATACCAAATCTTAGGCTCTTGCCACTCCTTATTCCATAGTCCATCGAATCTTTACCCAAAACTTGAAAACTTCACAACACAAAACTTAACAGAAGATCTCGTGAGTTCCGTTAGCGAAAGAAAACAAAACACCACTTCAAGATAATGTAATGAACTCATCATTTATTTTTATTGGTGTTAAATCTACTATATTCCAACTTATCTATGGTTTATAAACTATTTTACTAGCCATAGATTCATCAAAATAAGAAAACAACACACGAAAAACAGAATCTCTCAAAAACACAACAGTCGGTAGTAATATGTATCAAACGTATACTTATGGAACTCCAAAAATTCTAAACTAAATTGGTGGACCTGAGTAATTTCTCTAGTAATCATCTTCAAAAAGATTCAACTAAATAGCACTCTCCAGTAAATTTGTTTAGCTAATGTCGTGAGCGCTAAAGTTTCTGTTTTTTACAGCATGATCATAAAGACTTCACCCAAGTCTTCCCAAAAGTTCTACTTGGAACAAACACTAATTAAAACACAAAACCACATCTAAAGAGAATATTGATGGATTATTTATTCCTAAACATAACCAAAAATCAAGAAACTAAAATAAATTGGGTTGCCTCCCAACAAGCGCTATCGTTTAACGCCCCTAGCTAGGCATGATGATTTCAATGATGCTCACAAAAAGATAAGAATTGAAACATAAAGAGAGCATCATGAAGAATATGACTAGCACATTTAAGTCTAACCCACTTACTATGCATAGTGATTTTGTGAGAAAACAACTTATGGGAACAATAATCAACTAGCATAAGAAGGCAAAACAAGCATAACTTCAAAACTTTAAGCACATAGAGAGGAAACTTGATATTATTGCAATTCCTACAAGCATATGTTCCTCCCTCATAATAATTTTCAGTAGCATCATGAATGAATTCAACAATATAACCAGCACCTAAAGCATTCTTTTCATGAACTACTTGCATAGAAAATTTACTACTCTTCACATAAGCAAAATTCTTCTCATTCGGAATAGTGAGAGTATCATAAGAGACTCGAATACTATAAACTGTTTCCACATTAAATGAGTAATGTTCAGAAAAAAGGTAATCATAATCATGACAAGTTTTATAAATATAATCATCACTACTCTTAATAGCATAAGTTTCAACACAATAATCATCATAATTAGCAACTTTGAACTCATCATAATCAAATTAAACCTCTTCCTAAATAGTGGATTCATCACTAAATAAAGTCATGACCTCTCCAAATCCACTTTCATAATTATCACAATAAGATTCAACATCCTCCAAAATAGTGGGATCACTACTTCCTAAAGTTGACACTCTTCCAAACCCACTTTCATCAATATAATCATCATAAGTAGGAGGCATGCTATCATCATTATAAATTTGCATATCAAAACTTGGGAGACTAAAAATATCATATTCATTAAACATCGCATCCCCAAGCTTGGGACAAACATTAATTGCAGCAAATATATTCTCAAAAACATCATCTTCATCAAACATAGCATCCCAAGCTTGGGCCTTTTCATATCATAAGCATAATCACTCTCATCATTAATAGTATGGATAGCACCAATAGTATAGCCATTATCATCATCACGATGAGTAATAGGAGCAACATCATTTGGGGGAGATACCTTTCTACCTTTGCTTCTCCATCTTTTCTTTTTCTTCTTCACATCATGTGTGGGTTCAATCCCCTTTTTGGAGCTCCTTATTAATGAGATTGGTTGAATAGAAAGCTCCTCCTTGTTACCTGATTCATCATAAGAAATAATAGGAGGATATTGGGAAGTCTCTTCCCTTTCATTAGTATTCTCTTCATCTTCTATTTGTTTTCTTTTCTTTATGTAATTGGCAATATAAGGATTTTCAATGCAATTCACCGCACAATACATATACATTTCTTCTAGATCAATATCGAGGAATTTCTCGAGGTTATATTCGAATAAACTTAGTTTGACGTTTCAATTCTTCATAACCCAAAAGCAGACTAAGTTCATTATGATGTGCAAGGAAATCAAGTCATCACAATTTTTGGACATGATTCGATCATGAAACAATTTGCATTTGATATTTAAATGACGATGTTCATTGCAAAGTTCACAAGTATGGCTAAGATATTTTAAATTTTCAGTACTAACATTTAGCCTCTCTTGCAACCATTTAGTTTCTAAGTACTTGTGCCTCTTACAAAATCAATCTTCCCTTTTTGTTATGTATTGCAAACTCTATGCACTCCACAGAAACCGACATGCTTATAGGAAACATTTTCATCATGACTAGTGCAATCATCATTAGTACCATGGATATTCAAAGAGTTCATACTAACAACATTGCAATCATGCTCATCATTCAAAGATTTAGTGCCAAACATTTTATGGACTTCCTCTTCTAGCACCTTGGCACAATTTTCCTTTCCATCATGCTCACGAAAGATATTAAAAGATGAAGCGTATGAGGCAAACTCAATTCCATTTTTTTGTAGTTTTCTTTTATAGACTAAACTAGTGATAAAACAAGAAACCAAAAGATTCGATTGCAAGATCTAAAGATATACATTCAAGCACTCACCTCCCGGCAACGGCGCTTAGAAAAGAGCTTGATGTCTACTACACAACCTTCTTCTTGTAGACGTTGTTGGGCCTCCAAGTCTTGAGAGGTTTGTAGGACAAGAGCAAATTTCCCTCAAGTGGATGACCTAAGGTTTATCAATCCGTGGGAGGCGTAGGATGAAGATGGTCTCTCTCAGACAACCCTGCAACCAAATAACAAAGAGTCTCTTGTGTCCCCAACACACCCAATACAATGGTAAATCCTATAGGTGCACTAGTTCGGCGAAGAGATGGTGATACAAGTGCAATATGGATGATAGATATGAGTATTTGTAATCTGAAAATATAAAAACAGCAAGGTAACAAGTGGTAAAAGTGAGCGAATACGGTATTGCAATGCTAGGAAACAAGGCCTAGGGTTCATACTTTCACTAGTGCAAGTTCTCTCAACAATAATAATATAAACTGGATCATATAACTATCCCTCAACATGCAACAAAGAGTCACTCCAAAGTCACTAATAGCGGAGAACGAACGAAGAGATTATTGTAGGGTACGAAACCACCTCAAAGTTATTCTTTCTGATCGATCTATTCAAGATTCCGTAGTAAAATAACACGAAGTTATTCTTTCCGTTCGATCTATCCTAGAGTTCATACTAGAATAACACCTTAAGACACAAATCAACCAAAACCCTAATGTCACCTAGATACTCCAATGTCACCTCAAGTATCCATCGGTATGATTATATGATATGCATCACACAATCTCAGATTGATCTATTCAACCAACACAAAGAACTTCAAAGAGTGCCCCAAAGTTTCTACCGGAGAGTCAAGATGAAAATGTGTGACAACCCCTATGCATAAGTTCACAAGGTCACTGAACCATAAGTTGATCACCAAAACATACATCAAGTAGATCACGTGAATATCCCATTGTCACCACAGATAAGCACATGCAAGACATACATCAAGTGTTCTCAAATCCTTAAAGACTCAATCCGATAAGATAACTTCAAAGGGAAAACTCAACCCATTACAAGAGAGTAGAGGGGGAGAAACATCATAAGATCCAACTATGATAGCAAAGCTCGTGGTACATCAAGATCGTGCCAAATCAAGAACACGAGAGAGAGAGAGAGAGAGAGAGAGAGAGAGAGATCAAACACATAGCTCTTGGTACATACCCTCGACCCAGGGTGAACTACTCCCTCCTCGTCATGGAGAGCGCTGTTGGGGAACGTTGCAGAAAATTAAAATTTTTCCTACGGTTTCACCAAGATCCATCGATGAGTTCATCTAAGCTACGAGTCATGGGAGAGTGATTGCATCTACATACCACTTGTAGATCGCGTGCGGAAGCGTTCAATGGAACGGGGATGATGGAGTCGTACTCGCCGTGATCCAAATCACCGATGACAAGTGCTGAACGGACAGCACCTCCGGCGTTCAACACTGCGTGCGGAGTGGATGGCGTCTCCTCCTTCTTGATCCAGCAAGGGGAAGGAGAGGTTGATGATGATCCAGCAGAAGACGGCGTGGTGGTGGATGTGAGAACTCCGGCGGGGGGCTTAGCCAAGCTCTTGTGGGAGGAGGAAGAGGTGTAGCATGGGAGGGGCGCCAAGGCTTGAGGGTGCGGCTGCCTCCCTCCCTCCCATTATATAGGCCCCAGTGGGGCGCCACCCCAGATGGGAAAATCCCAAGGGGCGGCGGCTTTGAAGGTGGAGTACCCCAAGGCAAGTGGGCGGCGCCCCGCTAGGGTTTCCAACCCTAGGCGGAGGGCAAAGGGGGGGCGCACCAGCCCACTAGGGGCTGGTTCCCTCCCCACTTCAGCCCACGGGGCCCTCCGGGATAGGTGGCCCCACCCGGTGGACCCCCGGGACCCTTCCGGTGGTCCCGGTACAATACCGCTAAACCCCGAAACTCTCCCGATGGCCGAAACAGCACTTCCTATATATAATTCTTTACCTCCGAACCATTCCGGAACTCCTCGTGACGTCCGGGATCTCATCCGGGACTCCGAACAACATTCGGTTTGCTGCATACTCATATTCATACAACCCTAAGCGTCACCCGAACCTTAAGTGTGTAGACCCTACGGGTTCGGGAGACACGTGAACATGACCGAGGCGGCTCTCGGGCAATAACCAACAGCGGATCTGGATACCCATGTTGGCTCTACATGCTCCTCGATGATATCATCGGATGAACCCACGATGTCGAGGATTCAATCAACCCGTACACTATTCCCTTTGTCGACGGTATGTTACTTGCGAGATTCGATCGTCGGTATCCCAATACCTCGTTTAATCTCGTTGTCGGGAAGTCACTTTACTCGCATGCCGTAATGCATGATCCCGTGACCAAACACTTGGTCACTTTGAGCTCA
This sequence comes from Aegilops bicornis, assembly GCA_021605145.1. Lineage (NCBI taxonomy): Eukaryota > Viridiplantae > Streptophyta > Magnoliopsida > Poales > Poaceae > Aegilops > Aegilops bicornis. The sequence continues at coordinate 2,004,400 of JAHIAL010000023.1, read as the reverse complement.
TTATGATGATGCACTACCGAGTGGGCCAGTGATACCTCTCCATTACACGGAGTGACAAATCCCAATCTCGATCCGTGTCAACCCAATGAGACACTTTCGGAGGTACTGTAGTGCACCTTTATAGTCACCCGATTCGTTGTGGACGTTTGGTACACCCAAAGCACTCCCTACGGTATCCGGAGTTACACGATCTCATGGTCTAAGGAAGATATACTTGACATTGGAAAAGCTCTAGCAAAACGAACTACACGATCTTGTGCTATGCTTAGGATTGGGTCTTGTCCATCTCATCATTCTCCTAATGATGTGATCCCGTTATCAACGACATCCAATGTCCATAGTCAGGAAACCATGACTATCTGTTGATCAACGAGCTAGTCAACTAGAGGCTTACTAGGGACATATTATGGTCTATGTATTCACACGTGTATTACGATTTCCGGATAATACAATTATAGCATGAATAAAGACAATTATCATGAACAAGGAAATATAATAATAATACTTTTATTATTGCCTCTAGGGCATATTTCCAACAGTCTCCCACTTGCACTAGAGTCAATAATCTAGTTACATTGTGATGAATCGAACACCCATAGAGTTACGGTGTTGATCATGTTTTGCTCATGGAAGAGGTTTAGTCAGCGGATCTGCGACATTCAGATCCGTATGCACTTTGCAAATTTCTATGTCCCCATCTTGAACATTTTCACGAATGGAGTTGAAGCGGCGCTTGATGTGCTCGGTCTTCTTGTGAAACCTGGGCTCCTTGGCAAGTGCAATAGCTCGGTGTTGTCACAGAAGAGTTTCATCGGCTCCGGCGCATTGGGTATGACTCCTAGGTCGGTGATGAACTCCTTCACCCAAATTGCTTCATCGCGCTGCCTCCGAGGCTGCCATGTACTCCGCTTCACATGTAGATCCCGCCACGACGCTTCTGCTTGCGGCTGCACCAGCCATCGCTCCACCATTCAACATATACACGTATCCGGTTTGTGACTTTGAGTCATCCAGATGCGTGTCGAAGCTAGCGTCGACGTAACCCTTCTGACGCAGCTCTTCGTCACCTCCATAAACGAGAAACATGTCCTTTGTCCTTTTCGTGTACTTGAGGATATTCTTGATCATTGTCCGGTGTTCCTTGTCGGGATTACTTTGGTACCTTCCTACCAAACTTACGGCAAGGTTTACATCAGGTCCGGTACACAACATGGCATACATAATAGATCCTATGGCTGAGGCATAGGGATGACACTCATCTCTTCTTTATCTTTTGTCATGGTCGGGCATTGAGCCGAGCTCAATTTCACACCTTGCAAAACAGGCAAGAACCCTTTCTTGGACTGATCCATTTTGAACTTCTTCAAAATCTTATCAAGGTATGTGCTTTGTGAAAGACCTATGAGGCGTCTCGATCTATCCCTATAGATTTTGATGCCTAATATGTAAGCAGCTTCTCCAAGGTCCTTCATTGAAAAACTCTTATTCAAGTAGGCCTTAATGCTGTCCAAAAGTTCTATATCATTTCCCATCAAAAGTATGTCATCTACATATAATATGAGAAATGCTACAGAGCTCCCACTCACTTTCTTGTAAACGCAGGCTTCTCCATAAGTCTCAGATAAACCCAAACGCTTTGATCATCTCATCAAAGCGAATGTTCCAACTCCGAGATGCTTGCACCAGCCCATAAATGGATCGCTGGAGCTTGCACACCTTGTTAGCATTCTTAGGATCGACAAAACCTTCCGGCTGCATCATATACAGCTCTTCCTTAAGATAACAGTTAAGGAATGCCGTTTTGACGTCCAACTGCCATATCTCAAAAACATAGTATGCGGCAATTGCTAACATGATTCGGACGGACTTAAGCTTCGCTACGGGAGAGAAAGTCTCATCGTAGTCAATCCCCTGAACTTGCCGATAACCTTTAGCGACAAGTCAAGCTTTATAGATGGTAACATTACCATCCGCGTCCGTCTTCTTCTTAAATATCCATTTGTTTTATATCGTTCGCCGATCATCGGGCAAGTCTGTCAAAGTCCATACTTTGTTTTAATAAATGGATCCTATCTCGGATTTCATTGCTTCAAGCCAATTGTTGGAATCTGCCCGCCATCGCTTCTTCATAGTTCGAAGGTTCACCGTTGTCTAACAACATGATTTCCAAGACAGGGTTGCCGTACCACTGCAGTGCGGGCGATGTCCTAGTGGACCCACGGGTTCAAGAGCAACTTGATCCGAAGTACCTTGATCATCATCATTAATTTCCTCTCCGGCCGGTGTAGGCACCACGAAACATTTTCTGAGCTGCACTACTTTCCGGTTCAAGAGGTAGTACTTCATCGAAGTTCTACTTTCCTCCCACTTACTCCTTTCGAGAGAAACTCTTTTCCGTAAAGGATCCGTTCTTGGCAACAAAGATCTTGCCTTCGGATCTAAGGTAGAAGGTATACCCAATCGCTTCCTTAGGGTATCCTATGAAGACGCATTTTTCCGACTTGGGTTCGAGCTTTTCAGTTGAAGTTTCTTGACATAAGCATCGCATCCCCAAACTTTTAGAAAGCGACAACTTAGGTTTCTTCCCAAACCATAATTCATACGGTGTCGTCTCAACGGATTTAGACGGTGCCCTATTTAAAGTGAATGTAGCTGTCTCTAGGCGTATCCCCAAAATGAAAGCGGTGAATCAAGAAGAGACATCATAGATCGGACCATATCCAATAGAGTGCGATTCTGACGTTCGGACACACCGCTATTACCGAGGTGTTCCAGGCGGCGTGAGTTGTGAAACGATTCCACATTTCCTTAAGTGTGTACCAAATTCGTGACTTAAATATTCTCCTCCACGATCCGATCGTAAGAATTTTATCTTTCGGTCACATTGATTCTCTACTTTATTCTGAAATTCCTTGAACTTTTCAAAGGTCTCAGACTTGTGTTTCATCAAGTAGACATACCCATATCTACTCAAGTCATCAGTGAGAGTGAGAACATAACGATATCCTCCATGAGCCTCAACACTCATTGGACCGCATTTTACATCGGTATGTATGATTTCCAATAAGTTGGTTGCTCGCTCCATTGTTCCGGAGAACTGAGTCTTGGTCATCTTGCCCATGAGGCATGGTTCGCATGTGTCAAATGATTCATAATCGAGAGACTCTAAAAGTCCATCAAGATGGAGCTTCTTCATGCGCTTGACACCAATGTGACCAAGGCGGCAAAGTGCCACAAGTATGTGGGACTATCGTTATCAACTTTACATCTTTTGGTATTCACACTATGAATATGTGTAACATTACATTCGAGATTCATTAAGAATAAACCATTGACCATCGGAGCATGACCATAAAACATTTCTCTCAATAAAATAGAACAACCATTATTCTCGGATTTAAATGTGTAGCCATCTCGTATTAAACGAGATCCTGATACAATGTTCATGCTCAAACTTGGCACTAAATAACAATTATTGAGGTTTAAAATTAATCCGTAGGTAAATGTAGAGGTAGCGTGCCGACGGCGATCACATCGACCTTGGAACCATTCCCGACGCCGCATCGTCACCTCACCTCGCCCTTCGCCAGTCTCCGTTTATTCCGCAGCTCCTGCGTGAGTTACATATATGAGCAACGACACCGTATCAAATACCTAGGAGTTACTACGAAAATCGGTAAGGTACATATCAATTACATGTATATCAAATATACCTTTAGTGTTGCCGGCCTTCTTATGCGCTAAGTATTTGGGGGCAGTTCCGCTCCAAAGTGACCCTTCCTTTGCAATAAAAGCACTTTCGATCTCGTGCTTGGGTCCATTCTTTGACTTCTTCCAAGAATGGCTTCTTTGGAGTGCGGCAACATCCTTGCCGTCCTTCTTGAAGTTCTTCTTACCCTTGCCCTTCTTGAACTTAGTGGTTTTATTGACCATCAACACTTGATGTTCCTTCTTGATTTCTACCTCTCACGACTTCAGCATTGAAAATACTTCAGGAATAGTTTTCACCATCCCTTGCATATTGTAGTTCATCACAAAGCTCTTGTAGCTCGGTGGGAGCGACCAAGAAGGATTCTGTCAATGACCGCCTCGTCCGGAGGTTGCTGTCCAAATGGACACGGTTGTGCAACCCAGACATTTTGAGTATGTGCTCACCGATGTAACTATTTTGCTCCATCTTACAACTATAGAACTTGTCGGAGACTTCATATCTCTCGACCGGGCATGAGCTTGGAAAACTAGTTTCAGCTCTTGAACATCTCATATGCTCCGTGTTGCTCAAAACGCTTTTGGAGCCGGTTCCTAAGTTGTAAAGCATGCCGCACCGAACGAGGGAGTAATCATCAAGACGAGACCGCCAAGCGTTCATAACGTCTTGGTTCTGCAGGATGGGTGCATCACCTAGCGGTGCTTCTAGGACATATTGTTTCTTGGCAGCTATGAGGATGATCCTCGGGTTAGGACCCAGTCCGAATAGTTGCTGCCATCATCTTTCGACTTGGTTTTCTCTAGGAGCAGCGTGGAAGTTCATGGTGACATGAGCGTTGGCCATTTGATCTACAAGACATTTTGCAAAGATTTTAGACTATTGTTCATGATAATAAAGTTCATCTAATCAAATTATTTAATGAACTCCCACTCAGATTTGACATCCCTCTAGTCATCTAAGTGTTACATGATCCGAGTCGACTAGGGCCGTGTCCGATCATCACGTGAGACGGACTAGTCATCGTCGGTGAACATCTCCATGTTGATCGTATCTTCCATACGACTCATGTTTGACCTTCGGTCTCTTGTGTTCCGAGGCCATGTCCGTACATGCTAGGCTCGTCAAGTTAACCTAAGTGTTTTGCATGTGTAAAACTGTCTTACACCCGTTGTATGTGAACGTAAGGATCTATCACACCCGATCATCACGTGGTGCTTCAAATGACGAACTTTAACTTTAGCAACGGTGCACAGTTAGGAGAACACTTTCTTGAAATCGTTATGAGGGATCATCTTGTTTACTACCGTCGTTCTAAGTAAACAAGATGCACAAACATAATAAACATCACATGCAATTATATAGTAGTGACATGATATGGCCAATATCATATAGCTCCTTTGATCTCCATCTTCGGGGCTCCATGATCATCTTGTCACCGGCATGACACCATGATCTCCATCATCATGATCTCCATCATCGTGTCTTCATGAAGTTGTCACGCCAACGACTAATTCTACTTCTATGGCTAACGCGTTTAGCAATAAAGTAAAGTAATTTACATGGCGTTCTTCAATGACACGCAGGTCATACAAAAAATAAAGACAACTCCTATGGCTCCTGCGGTTGTCATACTCATCGACATGCAAGTCGTGATTCCTATTACAAGAACATGATCTCATACATCACATATATCATTCATCATTTATCACAACTTTGGCCATATCACATCACAAAACACTTGCGCAAAAAACAAGTTAGGCGTCCTCTAATTGTTGTTGCAAGTTTTACGTGGCTGCAATAGGGTTCTAGCAAGAACGCTTTTCTTACCTACGTGAAAGCCACAACGTGATTTTTCAACTTCTATTTACCCTTCATAAGGACCCTTTTCATCGAATCCGCTCCAACTAAAGTGGGAGGCAGACACCCGCTAGCCACCTTATGCAACTAGTGCATGTCAGTCGGTGGAACTAGTCACGTAAGCGTACGTGTAAGGTCGGTCCGGGCCGCTTCATCCCACAATACCGTTGAAGCAAGATAAGACTAGTAGCGGCAAGAAAGTTGACAACATCTACGCCCACAACAAATTGTGTTCTACTCGTGCAATAGAGAACTACGCATAGACCTAGCTCTGATACCCCTGTTGGGGAACGTTGGAGAAACTTAAAATTTTTCCTACGGTTTCACCAAGATCCATCTATGTGTTCATCTAAGCTACGAGTCATGGGAGAGTGATTGCATCTACATACCACTTGTAGATCGCGTGCGGAAGCGTTCAATGGAACGGGGATGATGGAGTCGTACTCGCCGTGATCCAAATCACCGATGACAAGTGCTGAACGGACAGCACCTCCGCGTTCAACACACGTACGGAGTGGATGAGGTCTCCTCCTTCTTGATCCAGTAAGGGGAAAGGAGAGGTTGATGATGATCCAGCAGCACGACGGCGTGGTGGTGGATGCAAGAGAATTTCGGCAGGCTTCGCCAAGCTACTGTGGGAGGAGGAAGTGGTGTAGCAGGGGGGGGGAGGCGCCAAGACTTGAGGGTGCGGCTGCCCTCCCTCCCTCCCTTTATATAGGCCCCTGTGGGGGCGCCGCCCTGCAGATGGGAAAATCCCAAGGGCGGCGGCACGGGGGTGGAGTACCCCAAGGCAAGTGAGGCGCGCCTCACCTAGGGTTTCCAACCCTAGGCGGAGGGCAAGAGGCGCACCAGCCCACTAGGGGCTGGTTCCTCCCCACTTCAGCCCAAGGGGCCCTCGGGATAGGTGGCCCCACCGGTGGACCCCGGGACCCTTCCGGTGGTCCCAGACAATACCGCTAAACCCCGAAACTCTCCCGATGGCCGAAACAGCACTTCCTATATATAATTCTTTACCTCCGGACCATTCCGGAACTCCTCGTGACGTCCGGGATCTCATTCGGGACTCCGAACAACATTCGGTTTGCTACATAGTCATATTCATACAACCCTAGCGTCACCGAACCTTAAGTGTGTAGACCCTACGGGTTCGGGAGACACGTAGACATGACCGAGACGGCTCTCGGGCAATAACCAACAACGGGATCTGGATACCCATGTTTGCTCCCACATGCTCCTCGATGATATCATCGGATGAACCACGATGTCGAGGATTCAATCAACCCCGTATACTATTCCCTTTGTCAGACGGTATGTTACTTGCGAGATTCGATCGTCGGTATCCCAATACCTCGTTTAATCTCGTTCTTAGGCAAGTCACTTTACTCAGATCAGTAATGCATGATCTCGTGACCAAACATTTGGTCACTTTGAGCTCATTATGATGATGCACTACCGAGTGGGCCCAGTGATACCTCTCCGTCATACGGACTGACAAATCCCAATCTCGATCCGTGTCAACCCAACAGACACTTTCGGAGGTACCTGTAGTGCACCTTTATAGTCACCCGATTCACGTTGTGGACGTTTGGTACACCCAAAGCACTCCTACGGTATCCGGGAGTTACACGATCTCATGGTCTAAGGAAGAGATACTTGACATTGGAAAAGCTCTAGCAAAACGAACTACACGATCTTGTGCTATGCTTAGGATTGGGTCTTGTCCATCTCATCATTCTCCTAATGATGTGATCCCTTTATCAACAACATCCAATGTCCATAGTCAGGAAACCATGACTATCATTGATCAACGAGCTAGTCAACTAGAGGCTTACTAGTGACATATTATGCTCTATGTATTCACTCGTGTATTACGATTTCCGGATAATACAATTATAGCATGAATAAAAGACAATTATCATGAACAAGGAAATATAATAATAATACTTTTATTATTGCCTCTAGGGCATATTTCCAACAAGCGCCGGGATGATGAAGATGGCCACCGGTGAGGGATCCCCCCTCCGCCAGGGTGCCGGAATAGGGTCCCGATTGGTTTTTCGTGGCTACAGAGGCTTGTGGCGGCGGAACTCCCGATCTATTCTGCTTTCTGGAGGTTTCAGTATTTATAGAATTTTTTGGCGTAGGTCTCACGTCAGGGGGGTCTCCGGGTTGTCCCACGAGGCAGGGCCCACGCCCGAGGTGGGCGCGCCCCCACCTCGTGGGCAGCCCGGGACTCTTCGGCCCAACTCTTTTGCTCCCGGGGTCTTCTTTGGTCGATAAAAAATCATCAAAAATTGGCACGTCAATTAGACTCCGTTTGGTATTCCTTTTACGTAAAACTCAAAAACAAGGAAAATGTAACGGCGGCACTGGGCTCTAGGTTAATAGGTTAGTCCCAAAAATCATATAAAAGTGCATAGTAAAGCCCATTAAACATCCAAGATGGATAATATAATAGCATGAATACTTCATAAATTATAGATACGTTGGAGACATATCAGCCACACCCCTCCCGATCAACAGGACCCCGTTTCGACTGTAGGAGGTCCAACACAAGTCCGTTTCCTCCGTTTTGCATTACGCATGACCCCTCCCGATGAACAGGATCCTGTTTCGACCGTGGCTGGTCGAACACAAGGCCGTTTCTCCGGCTCTGATGACGCTTGAACCTCGTTTCCATCGGCTATTCCGTCCAAGCCCTCCCGATGAACACGACGACACATTCCGCTCCGACCAATTGGTTTGCTCCCCATGAACATGACGATGACGCAGGTTTCTCCGTTCACCCAGCCATGTACACGGAGCCTGGTCACGACGTATGTGCAGTAGTAGGCGTTCGAGACCCAGCCCGTTGACCGTGTCCTGGACTAGGGGGTACTCACCACGTCGTCTCCCAACCAGCTGGATTGGGCCGAGGACCCCCATGGTGGTTCACTATTGGGCCAGTTCGGACAACCCATGCCGCATACAAGGAGGATTCTACAAGACTTGGCGCCCAAGACAAGGACTCCTCTAAACCCTAGGCCTACGGTGCATATATAAACCGAGGCCAGGCTAGTCAATAGACAATCTCATATTCATTACTACAATCTCATGGTAGATGCATGTACCCTGTACTACACCCATATCAATATAATCAAAAGCAGCATGTAGGGTATTATCTCTTCGAGAGAACCCGAAGCTGGGTAAAACCCCTGTCCATGTTACCATCGCTCCAAGACGCCTACTTAGGACCCCTACTATGAGATATGCCGGATATTGAACCGACATTGGTGCTTTCATTGAGAGCCTGCTGGGTGATCGACGCGGATCGATGGGATGATCAGTCAAATCAAGATCATACGAAAAGTGTCCGACCTCTGATAATACGACAGATCCGATCTCCGCTGTTGCAGCGTCGGTGCGCCGTGGAGGTGTCGGAAAAACGGGCACGGAGGCAATGGAAAAGTCCATGAAGAGGTGCCCTAGCCAAGGAGCCACCTTGGACCAGTAGAGCTCACGCGTGGCAACTATGCACATCGGCCGATCAAATCAGCCTGACGGAACGCACGCACCGGGGAGATCCTTTTCCTTTCCTTTTTTTTCATCTCCTGCCCGGCCGCCAGTCCTCTGCTACCTTTTGCTAAAAAGTGCATGGACCTAAAATCTTACTACTTCACGTAATTGAGTACTAGCATGCTAATCCAATTGACTACTAGTTTTGCGATGCAGATGTCACGGGCGTGGTTGGATTCTAGTAATCCAAAAATACTACCTCGCGCAGAAAGGAAAGAGAATCTTTTCATGGTAGTTCTTACTTGTTTTGTACAGGCCATTGCCTTTTATTTGTTTTGGCAGATCATAATTGTGAAAATTGGACAGTACTCCGGACCCGAGAAGTGCCAGCCTTGTACTAGCGTTTCATCAGCATCTAGATGTGGATTTTTTGTCCGCAGTCATTTGACGCCAGATTTGCAACCGGATTTGCCCTATAAAGAGTATGCGGTACTAGTCCGATGAGTTCAGGCTTTTTCACCTCGAATTTCAGCGCCTCGCTACTCGAATAGAAATATCAGGTTCTATTTTTCCAGTTACCTACACTGTATATATTAAATACGTACTGGATATTGTTCTGCTGGTTCGCATAATTTTTTCTGTGTAGACCTTTAGCGACCGATCTAAAATTTGGTCCGTCGACGCGGCAGCCCCATCCGGACATAAAGTCACACGAGGAGATGATCCCCGCGCAAGCTGGCAAGCTCCGGCTTGATCGGCTTCTCAGGGGCGCACGCGCGGCAACGCATACATGAAGCGGCGGCAGCACGTCCCGAGAGACCACATGGGGATGAGGACCTCTGAACACACTGGTACCTCAATTTTGGTCAGTGAATTTTAGTAATTTGGATCAGCCCCGTCATCGCCGTCGAACAGGTTTTGTTTTTCCTAACTATTCGGTTAGCTCCCAGAATTATTGCACACAGAATATTTTCTGTTGTTTTGCAATGCATTATTTTTGCAGGGTATTTTGCCGACACTTGGAGCACGATGTCGGTCTAGCGGCGCCTTGCCGCTTGAGGTTGGCCGACCTGTGTCGACATCGCCGCCCTAGCACAACGCCGCCATACCATCGAGCTAGCCTCAACGCTCGAGCCATATTTACCAAACTTTTTTACTTCGCATAAATTAATTATGCACCTTTTTTCATTATTATTATTTCTTGGTTGCACTATGTTGTGAGTGCAGTAATCTATTTAGGTTGGGCGCCAACACCTCGGCAAGCCGATGTAAATGCCTCGCCTGCGTCGACCAAGTCATTGCGTCAGCGTAACGCTGCGTCCCTCGCGCCAACTTTTCCGCATTGCCACTCCGCCGGGCTGACCTTGTCGCCCAGGCCATATATATTCAATTTTTTACTTCACTTATGTCAATTAAGTAGAATATTTATTTATTTATTTTTGGACTACGCTATTTTACATCTGTAGGTAATCGACTTCGACTGCGTCACGCGGTCACTTCGGCAAGCCGACGCCGTCGTCCCAATCGGCATAAATCGGCTCGCGTGATCATCTTGTTGGTCAAATTGCCATACCGACATGTTCGGTTGCCTCGGGGACTTCGACATCGTTCAGAGAGCTCTACCTCATCGAGTGTTCGGCACACGGGCCAAATTTCTTTTATTACTCACTTTGCATAAATTATTAATTACGCAAATTTTTTTATTACTATTATCTCCGGCTCGCACTATTTTCTGTGCATAGGTAAATGATCCGGCTTGGGTAGCTCTGTCACCTCGGCTAGACCGGGGGTTTCGCCATCACTTCATTAAACCATGCCCAGGACTTCGGTGTCATACTGCCGGCCTGCTCCGTCGCCTCGTCGGACTGGGGGTTCCACCTCGCCAAGATCATGGTAGTACTATGTCGCCACTTAGGAGTGCCGAGATCTTCGCTCCGCCTCCTCGGGACTGGCTTGGGGGCTGGAACCTTGTCCCGCATCAAGCTCGGACCGCGTCATCAACACCGAGCACATTAACCAGCTAAGTCACTTTCGTGCTAAAAAATTTCGAGTTCTAAATTTTGTCCGGTTCGACCAAGGATTATACTTTTTTGGCAAAAAGTTGTTTGTGAAAAAAAATCCTTGTCAAAACTTTGTTTGTGACACACAAATTCACATACCCGTTTACTTGGGGGCTTCCTTTATGAAGCCTTTCCTCTTGCATATGATTATACTTGTACGGCTTCGTTCTTTGTTCGTGTATTACGCCACGATATGCACCATGTTGACTTAAGTATTCCATAAAATTTGGGTTGCCTTGCTCTGTGTTTACCCCTTTACGCCCCGATTGTTCGGCTAGGGAGTAAAGGGAGCACCTCTCACATTGTCACGATCGGGTCATCCAAGCTCGGACCTCAGACTGGTGAAGCCGAAAGCTAGCGCTCTTATTGTTTTCAATCATGGTCGGCACACAACGGAACTCATGAGTACAAAAAATCTATTGCATAAGTCTCATAGTAACAATGAGCAAACGAAGAAAGGTATTGGCGGAGGTACTATTTTCTTCGAAGATGCTTCTTACACTTCGTTAGTATAATTTCTCTGGCCCGGCGCTTTTATCACATTCTGACCTTATGGCCTGATTGCACAGTTATCGGAAACACCATCGATATCCTCGACAGGTGGAGTACATAAAACTTTTCGGCCCTTGGCCGAAGAGGGAGAAGCCGCCGGTCGGTTAAGACGCGTTTAAAGTTCGGGCAAACACATATATGATATAAGTACTTCGGTACATACAATCATTATACATAAAATTCTTTTACCCAAGTCACTCGAGGGCTCTTAAATTAGTATGAGCCATTTTATAATAAGTGTTTTCTTCTTGGTCGTTGCAAAATCTTTTTCTATCACTCCTTTTCTCGACGCAAGTGTGTGGTCGATAGCCGGGGAGCCTAGTTTCTCTCTCAAAGCAGTTCGAGTTTAGTTCGCTAAACTGGCCTAACGAGCAGTACTCCGCCTTCGGGATAGGAGGTGGCTGACCCGCTTGAGGTCTTGAGATCGGATGTGTCATATTAATGCACGACAGAAGCACAAATTTTCTAAACACCAATTTTCGGATTGGCACCGAACACTTGATATAGTTCGGACGTCAAGTTTTTACTGAAGTTTTTTGGTTTTCCAAGCCTATGGCACTTTTAACTATTTGTGTGTTTCCAGCATAAGTCTCGTAGTGCAACGCCGGACACCTTTAGAGATTTGGCAAAAACATTCTCAGATATTGCTATATATGCATTGGTTTCGAATTGTGTCTTCGGTCAATAGTTGGGTTGCCCGGCTCCTGTGTTAGCCTCCTACGTTCCGCTTTGTTCTGGCTTAGGTGTGCAAAGGAGAACCATCGCGATTGTGCTTCCAGCTTGCATGGTTAACGCCGATGGAGAAAGTCAAAACTGATCATTGTCACAATAAGCATAAACCGGGTCGGCGATCCGATATTTGTGTTAAATTATAAGATCGATAGAGGTCACTCCGTGTTAAATGACGGGCCATTCATAACATTGGCTGAAGTGTTTACGGCTTGACCTTTGCTGTTGCCGAACACTAACCGGGGGCTAGTAACTGGCCTCCCAACTTTAAGCTCCTATGACTAAGTGAAAGTTATAAAGCCCACATATCTGATTGCCTCGTTTCCGCTAACACAACCGCCTTCGAGCACCGAGATGTCGGCTAAGGGTTGTTTTGTTATTGTGGAAACACCCTGCGTAGTTTCTACAAAGGGGTGGAAGCCGACGATGGGCCACTTTCAACTGATAAACGGTCTAAACGAGTCAAAATAAACATATCATCGGCATTTGTATTTAATATACGAGGGCTGCCTTCCGTAATCATTGTTATAAAGCCATAAGTATGCATTGATTTGACTTAAGATTTTGGCCAAGCTGGGTTGCCTGGCTCCTGTGCTTACCCCTATGTTCGCGATTGTTTGGCTAGGCGGTAAAGGGAGCACCTCTGTGATTGTTACTACTGGGTCATCCGAGTTAGTACCTCGCATCGGGTGAAGCTTCTAAAGCTAGCAATCTTAAAGGATATAATTGGTCGGCAACGACGAAAGTGAAAATTTAGGTTCTTTAAAGACCACATAGTTCGGGAACTTTCTCCCAAGTAAATCTTCAATAAGGAGGTGGAAGCTGATGGTCGGTCAACAAAGTATTGTACAATGCGGATCCGAGCATTAATGATGTAGAGTACTTGGATACATATAATCATTACACATAAATTTGTGATTTTACTTCGGATGTCGATCCTTAATTCGGCCACCCGTGCCCACTTTAAGGCTTGGGGGCTACTGGGCTTCGTGCTTATTATTTACAAATATTAAAGGGTACATCGATCCTCGATTTGGTGTTGCCACCGACCGTTGTCTGGGAGCTCTTGCATTGCCTATTCAATGCAGAAAATTCAAAGTGCTCAGTGTTTGGCTTGACCGAACTATGCGCAAACGCGTCTTCGGACAACAATAGGTACCATATGGACCTATCCGGCATCAAGCTAGTATATTACGACGACTTCCCAAAACCCTCTCTCAAGGGTCCGTCCGCCGATCACTATCTCCTCTAAAGTGCATCTCGGAATTTTAGGCCGACACACACCTTGAGGGCTACTGGCTACATATCTCGTCAGTAAGTAAATTGCATCAATCGGAAATAAAATCCGCAAATAATCAGCCCAAGCCCGAGGTGGTGCATCATCTTAGAAGTAGTCTGGCATAAAGCTCGGATGCAAGTGACTGGCTCTATAGAGGGCATTTTCTGGTACTAAGCTCGGCTAACCCCCTTCAAACTCCTTCAACTTTTTGAACCAAGGTGAGCTATGACACCTCGGATACAGTCCGGCGTTGGAGCTTGGACATAGTCCGGCGTTGGAGCTTGGATGCAGTCCGGCATTGGAGTTCGGCTGTAAGAAGACTCTTCGAATACATTCTGGCGTCGGAGCTCAGAAGCGATCCGGCGTTGGTGCTCGGCTACAAAAGGTACCTCGAATGCAGTCTGGCGTTGGAGCTTGGACGCAAGAGGGCACTGCCGCCCGGGAAACAACTTCAAACCCGAGGTGTGGCATAGAAATAACAAGGCATTGATAAAGGCCGGAAACTTAAAGGGGCTCCTCGGATACCCGACGCGTAAACTCTCCGGAGGTACTTCGGCGATCCTCAAGATCGAAGATGAGAAGATTTGTTGAACCAGTTTTCAAGACCGACGACCGAAGATGAAGAACAGTTCGGAAGAATTGAGGAGCGTCCCCAACTTGAAGACCGGTTCAGGGGGCTACTGACGGTGTCCTGGACTAGGGGGTACTCACCATGTCGTTTCCCGACCACCTAGATCGGGCCGAGGACCCCCATGGCGGTTCCCTATTGGGCCTGTTCAGACAGCCCATGCCGCATACAAGGAGGATTCTACAAGACTTGGCGCCCAAGACAAGGACTCTTCTAAACCCTAGGCCTACGGTGCATATATAAACCGAGGCCAGGTTAGTCAATAGACAATCTCATAATCATTACTACAATCTCGTGGTAGATACATGTACCCTGTACTACACCCATATCAATATAATCAAAAGCAGCATGTAGGGTATTATCTCTTCGAGAGAGCCCGAAGCTGGGTAAAACCCCGTGTCCATGTTACCATCGCTCCAAGACGCCTAGCTTGGGACCCCTACTACGAGATACGCCAGATATTGAACCGACACTCGATGTAAAAATGACGCGGGTCAGATTTTCTTTTCTTTCTTGCACACCGTCATTGTACATACGTGTACATGCTACGCGCGCACCTCTACTACGACACGTCGTGCGTTTCTACATCGACCGGTATGTACGTAGACGTTCATGACCAAAATGACAACGCTACACGCTTCACCCGTGAGTGGGCCCCAACTGTCGTGCACTTCCTTATGCGTGCGAAGATGTAGCTGGTGGGTCCCAGTATAAGGGGGGGCAAATATTTTTTGCCGAACGCACTTCCTTGCGTGCGAAGATGTAGCCGGTAGGTCCCAGCAATGTGGGGGAAACATCTTTTTCGCGAAATACGGTTGCCCGTCCGTGGGTCCCTCGCCGGTGGAGGAATCATTATTTTCCTCGTAATAAGGAGGCACTTCCTTGCTGCGGCCGTGGACCCAGCTGTCAGCCTCTCCATGTACAGTCCATGTCTGATGGAAGCTGTTTCTTGATCATGTTGACCACGCCACGCCGAGAGCACCAGGGCGGTGGACGGCAGCGAGGCCTAGGAAGGGGACGACGCGGAGCCGGGGAAGACGCGGTAGTGGATGCCCACACGTAGAGGAGTATAAGGGTTCACTGGTTCGCTGCGGTGTGAGGCTGCCGTTGCCGCAGAATAACAGGGGGTGTGGGTGAGTAGAGGGATGGCCTGGCCAGCGGTGGGAGTAGTAGGGGGCGGTGAGGCCTCCATTGCATCGCAGCCGGCCATGGGAGGCAGGAGCACGAGGCACGACCGGTGCTGGTTTGGGCCGGTGGAGCAAGAAGACCAGAGGAGGTTGGACAAGCACCTCTGTTGGATGGTCATCGTACGGTCACTGGAGCTAGAATCGTTCATATTGACTAAGTTGACAAAGGCCTCCGTCCCCGTCAACTTAGTTGGCCCACAAGTCAGCCTCCCACTATTGTGTGTCCCAACTAGCAGGGGGGTATTCATTTTTTTTGTGCATAATAAGGAGGCATTTCCTTGCATGCGAAGATATAGCTGGTGGGTCCGACCTGTCAGCGGTGGGAACGTTTTTTTCGCGAAATACGTAGGCCCTTCCGGTGGGTCCCAGCTGTTACGTGGAGGAATCATTATTTTGCGCGTAATAAGGAGGCATTTCCTTGAGTGCGGCCATGGACCCAGCTGTCAGCCTCTCCACGCACAGTCTACTTCTGATGGTGTCGTTCGTTGACCACTCCACGCTGAGCGCATCCAAGGTGGTAGACGACGGCGAGGCCCCGGACAGCAACGAGCCGGAGATGGGAAGACGCGGGAGTAGAGTCGCAAACGGAGAGGTGTACGAGGTTAGCGGTTACAGTGCGGTATGGTTCGGCAATCGGTGGAGAGGAATAGGAGGTGTGGAGGGTGGAGGGATGGCACGGCCAACGTGGAGTAGCGCTTCACAATGGGTTGCTAGCAGGTAGCTAAGTGCAGGAGGCCGGACCAGATGGTCCCGGCGGCACTGGAGGAAGAAGACGAGAGATTGAAGATGGATGCCGGTCGTTGGATGTAAATCCAACGGCTAACGATGTCAGCATCATTTGTTGACTAAGTTGACAATGACTTGCATTGGCTTCGACCTATTGGCCCATATTTCAGCCTCCAAAAATGTGGCACGTATTCAACCCATTTTTTCAGAATTTACAGTCTTTTTTTGCGGGGTAGAATTTACATCCATTTGATCTTTTTGAATTACAGTCCATTAGCTGGGCTGGGTGAACAAATAATGCAGCGTCCATGCGCCCATTTATATTTTTCCTAAAAAATTACAGGCCATTTGCACTTTCTCGAAAATACACGATTTTCTTTGGGCTTATTCTAATTATAATGTTGGGGTGGGCGCAACAATGTTATCAAAAAATAAACAGGGGCTGAGCATTTTGTTATATATATATATATTTAAATAATAAGTGATTTATTATTACATTGGTCCTTAAATATTACGAAGCTTTTGTACACAATCACTAGGATTTTCGTTGCCAAAAAAAATCCAGGATTTTATTGTTAAGAAATTATTTTGGGTAGTTAATAAGATGTGGGATATTGTTTTCTTACATATGTAAGTATCTGTTAAATATATGATGACAATAACAATAATATATAATAACATATAAAATAATTTAAATATATATAATATAGTTAGAAGGAAACATAAGTTGGACCAAAGTTCCCTATTCTTATATAGAAAAATAGAATGACCTCTGCGTTTTCTTCAAAAAAAAAACATAAATTGGGCTGCCGATGTTTCAGGAAAAATAAAACCTCGGATGGGAGGTGCATAGGCCGGTCGATACATGACGGCCCTCAAGAAAATACAAACAGGCCTATGGACCTCCCATCCATGGTCGTGGGCTGCGCATGTTAAGAAAGAAAGCCTAGACGGGGCAGCCCAAAACCCGGTGATACTTGCTGCCCCAAAGTGATAATAAATGATACTACCCGCCAGCCTCCCTCACCTTCATTGTGAATTTATCTCCTATAGTAACTACGTTGAAGCACCTAAAAAAATGTAACTATGTTGACAAACCCGTGGGCCCCAACGTCAGTATAGCATTAGGAGGAAGTATTTTTTTGATGAGGCACTTGCTTGCGTACGGCCATAGACACGTGGGTCCCATTGTCCGCCTCTCCACATACTGATCCCTCTCCAGACTCCTCTCGTTTGTTCCAGCATGTTCACAACGGCAGACATAAAGACTTGGCCAAGCGAGCGCATTAAAGGCGCAAGAGGAGATCCGACTACGAGGAAGATCCTTATTAATGTAACGAAACAACTGAACTCAGCCTAGTGGCCGAGTGACACTACTCCGACACAATTACGCCTGTGTTCGATTCCACCTGTGCATAGAAAATATCTCCAATTTTTTGCCTCGCCTTTATTGACATGTGGGTCCCAATTTTCATCTACGCACACCACGCCCAACACTTGCCAAAACTTCATCCCTCGCTTTTCTCTGTTTTCACACACTCGACATTGTGTGGACATTTTGAAAATAGCATATCTTTTGACTATGCATCATATGAAGATGTGCTATGCATGAATGTTGATCAAGATGATGTTAAGCTGGTAGTTCTAGTTTCTACCATGAATAAAACTTCCAACATGATGTTAACACTGTTTGAAAAGGCCGTGTTAATATAAATGCTACGCCTCACGAAAGTTGCAGTTTCTTATCGAAGCCCGAACTTGGAGTTTCTTATCTGAAACTAAAACTTGCAGTTTCTTCTCTCGAGAATCACATTGTCTCGCACTTTATACTCCTATGAAACTACATTTTTTAAGTGCTAAAAATAGATCTCTAGAATTCATAAAATACTTCATATGCTCAATACTACAAATCTGAAATTCAAAAGACATTCATATCTGAAAGTACTCTCAAAATACACAACGCAAAACACAATTCACAACCTGCAAATACTGACAACCCTAAGCTCCTCCTGACAATTCACAACCTGCCCGACTATTAGGCTGGGGGGCAGTCCCTCCTATTCCTCGGCGGGCATACCGCCCGTGAGACGATGTGAACGGCGAGGGAGAGGATGGCAGGGAAGCGTCATCGGGCCAACTGTTTTTCTCCTCTTGCAGTTGGGTTCGGTTGACGAAGACTCCACCGGCTCGCTCTGGCACGACACCCTCACAAACGGCACCCTGTAGATGCTCGATCCTTCAATCTCTGGTGGATGCTCCATCTGGGATCGATACTCCCACCACCGCTCCCTCACGATCGGATCCGGCGAATCTGTTTGCTCCATGGCCCAGGGGAGCAGCTCTATGTACTCCCTCGCGACCCTCTGGGAGTATCGCCGCCTTTTCGCTCTGTTGCAGATAATTGGCCATGGATGTCGCCGTCGCCGCTAGTTGGTCCTTGTTGTCAAACCAAGACTGTATCTCCAACATCCTAGCTAGTTTCACAGGGTCGCTGTCTGTGATCCTCACGTATCGGTTGTACTTCTCCATCAATCTACTACTCCACAGCACCTTCACTCGCCGGCGGTGGTTTTTGAATGGAAGAGGAGAGGAGCAGCGTTTGTTTTGGATTAGAACGGGAGAGGAGCGACGCTGGTTTTGGATTGGAACAGGAGAGGAGGGGCGGTGGTTTTGAAATGGAAGACGAGAGGAGCGGCGCTGGATTTAGATTGGAACAGGAGAGGAGCGGCGGTGGTTTAAGAGGAGAAGAGCGGAAGAGCGGCGCTGGTCTTGGAAGTTCTTTTTGTTTTGTGTATTTTGGGTCAATGTTTGACCACATACTGTATTTGATAAGCAAAATGTGAATGCATGTCACCAAAAATTGTATCGTTTGGTTCGTATCTGAATGTACTTTCCAATTATATTATTTTTGCAACATATAACATATATTTTATTTTATGAAAATCATGGTCAATTATGACCCGTAATAAAAGGGAGACTAGTTAATGTGGGGTCTCTTTCTTAATTGAAGGGTAAATTGATTTTGATTTTGATCCGATCATAAGCGCTGCCCTCTCGTCTAATCCTAAATCGCCAGCATGCTCCTCTCCTCTTCTCCATTGCAAAACCACCTCCTCTCCCTCTCCATCATCTCCATTCCAAAACCACCGCCTCGCCTCTCCCTCTTCTCCATTGCAGTAAAACCACCTCCTCTCCTCTCCATCATCTCCATTCCAAAACCAACTGTCGCCTCTCCTCTTCTCCATTGCAAAACCACCTCCTCTCCTCTCCATCATCTCCATTCCAAAACCATCGCCTCGCCTCTCTCCTCTTATCTATTGCAAGACCATCGCCTCTCCTCCCATCTTCCAAAGCTAGCACCGGACCACTCGAGAAGGACATTTATGGAGAGGATGTAGCAGCGAATCAAGCGGATCGCCGGCCACTGTGCAAAGTTAGCTGCTTTGAAGGAGATCCTTACTTGGTTTGACAATGAGTGGGAGATTTCGAGGACGGTGAGGGCCATGTGGCAATGTATGCGAAAGAGCAAGACGGCGGCGATGAGGGCGGCGATGTACATGTACTCCTCGGTGGCAGTCACACAGCAATCCTTCGAGTTCATCGAGTATCTCCTCTGGGCGATGGAGCAGACAGATTCACCCGAGGTGAAAGTCAGGGCGGAGGTGGTGGGTGTACAGGTCGAAGGTCGAGCACCCAGAGGATAACGAATCGATCGAGTACGGTGTGCCATTCGTGACGGTGCAGAGCCAGCCGGAGCCACAGGAGTATTCGTTCTCCCACCACAAGAGGAGGCCGGATGGCGTGACGTCTCTTCCCCGCCGTTCTCCACTTGCTCTCGATGCTCATTGCTACAACGGGCGGCGTAGGGTTTAAGGTAAGCTTCAGACTAACCTAATTTTTCACCTGCTCATGCTTACAATCAGTGTGACAGCTAATGAAAATCATGCTTACAATCAGTCTCCGAGTACTACGCCAATCACCCTTAAATAGCTCTAGACCTTTGGGTCAAAGTTGTGACACTGTGTACAAATAGACCGGTGCTTCTTTCAGAAAAGAGTACTCCCTAGAAAACTGCCAATATAAGCTACTAGTATTTGGTTAGAGGATTTGCTGCCGAGAAAGATCCGTCCACAGAGAGCGCCACACATCCCACTGGTGGTGGTGGATGCCAATGCGTGGATGGAGCATGGTTGGTGTCGATAATTTTTACTTGGCACACCTCGCACTGCGCATATATGCCGGTTCCATCCAGTACATTTGTGCAGTTCCACCAAAATGCAAATTAATAACCCTATTTGCACAGAGATAATGAAAAAGCGTGATTACATTATGGTGGCACTAGTTGATGAAACACGCAAAATAAATGGAAGAAAATATTGCGATAGTATCATAGTATGCCATGCTGCGAGGGCTAGATGGGCCCCATGACGCCTCATAATGCACGCCACGCCTCATACTGAAATCGCCCCAAGTCTCCCCAGACACCTTCCGCCAAAGGATGAACATCGCAGGCTGTGCCGGTAGTACAAGGAGGGGCCTTGAGACATCCAAATCTCTATTTTGTGCAGATCAACTAAAATTAAGCACCCTAGTTTGCGTATGGTTAATTATCATTTGCCTCGCAGTGTCTGTGGTGCTCGGCTTTGCCCTCGACGCTAATTGTGCTCGGGCTTTGCCCCTAGTCCATGCGTAACAACTATGACGAGGCCAAACGGCCATATTTGAGTCCATTCCGTCCGTTGGCGTTAGTGGTTGTGGGTCCCAGCTTACACGTGGGACCGCATGGATGTGGGTCCGAGTCGACATGTAGGCCCGCAACTAAATCCCCAAATCATTCTAGCTCATCGTGCTCATCCGTCGGCCGGGTTGTCTCTCGCCGCCACCGCCACTGGCGCCACAAGCCAAGACCTGCCTCGCCACTCACCGCAGACGGCTCGCTCCGCCGCTACTGCCTCAAGGCTTACGCCTCCACGGGTTACTACCGTGACGCTTCGCCACCTTCCTGCGACGCCACGGTGGGGCGCGCCACTGCCGACGCGACGGCCTTCCTTCCATGCGCCTCGCCGAGCGCTCAAAGGTGGGGGGCTGGAGCTATTTGAACTAGGAGGAAGAACCCTAGGGCGAAATGGCGAGCAGCAAGCGACTCGGAGTATTTGGCAGGCAGCATCGGGTCGAGATCCGCCAGCGTTCACTTATCGGGTTCCCGAGGGGTAAGTCTCGCCTCTTGTTTAGATTAAGCTTAGTTGTGCATTTGAACACTCGATTCGAGTAGGTTTGCCCAATTAGTGTGCTGATTGCGTCTACATTTTCACGATTAGGATGGAGTTGCGGTTTGCTTTCATGGTGCACATTAGAAGGGACCGGTACATGTTTGATGCAAAGGATAAGAAGAAATACCAAGGAGGTTTTGATTATCGGTTGCCAATGGCTAGTAATTGGAGTTTCAGCCAATTTGGGGAGGTAATTTGTAGCCAATATCCTTGGGGTTTGCTTGATGAAGTGGTATACAAATACTATGATCGGGAAAAGAAATGGGTGACAGTTAGTAATCATGAAGAGCTAGCTACCATGTTTGTTAGGCATAAAGAGAAAGATAATTTTCATGTGAGGCTGCAAGTTGATGTGCTTGAGCAGGCATTTGGACCTAGGATGACGGGTGCAACATCTCGGGAGAACCAAGTCGTCGTAATGGCATCTCTAGCCGTAATAGTTCGCTTGGTGCATGGTGACGTGGTGGCTCAACAAGTGTGGGCAACAGAGTAGGGTCCCCTCATGAAGTGGAGCCCGATGACTACAATTCGGGGTTGATGAAGAGAAGCTATATTCGATGTTATTCGGAATTTCTGACGGGCACCTTGGACTGAAAACCAAGATGAGGCTCACAATGCAGTCCGTGTGGATGATGACACGGTGGTACGAGGACGAAGACCTTGCAGCTGTTGAATGGGACCCTTTGAACCCTCATATGGAAGAAGGTACAGTTTTTGCATCCATGAATGAGTGTAGAAATGCACTTGTGACATACTGCATCAAGGTAGAACGTACTTTCAAAATTGACAAGAGCGATCAAGTACGTTATGAGTGCAATCGTCCGAATCGAGGGTTGTCCATGGAGGCTGCTCGCATCTAAAATGCGAAATAGCACTAATGTTCAGGTCAAAGTGAACCCTTTTAAGCACACATGCCAAGAATCAACCCTTAGGAAGGATACAATCAGTAGAGCCAAGTCAAGATGGGTGGCAGAAGAAGTAAAGAAGTGGTTGAAATAAAACCAGCAAGTGGGTCCAAAGGAATTGCAGAAGAACATCAAAGATAAGTTCAAGATAGATTTACCATACATGAGGTTGTTCAATGGTAAACAACGTGCTATGGATTCTATTTATGGTAACTGGCAGGAAAGTTTTCAATTGTTGTATTCATTCAAAGGTGAAGTGGAGAGGACAAGCCCGGGTAGTATTGTAGATATTGATCACCACACCGTAGTGGAGTACACATTCGTGGGAGTGACAAAGACCAAGGAATGCTTTAGGAGGGTTTTTGTTCCGCTGAGGCTTGTCATGCGGTTTTTGGCAGGTCAGTAGGCCTTATTTGGCTATTGATGCCACTTTTCTCACAGGGGAGGTTTAAAGCGACGCTTAGTAGCAGCTTGTGCAGCAATTGATGCACACGCTTTGTATTTCCGGGCTGTTTACTTGCAGCTTGAGAGATGTAGTCCGAGGAGAGCTGGACTTGGTTTTTGCATAATCATGCGCCGGGCTATTGCACATCCCAATGGGTTGGTCATTCATACGATGCACCGCAGAAGGTTTAGAAGTGGCCGTGGACAATGTGTTCCCTGAGTAGAGCATAGGGAATGCATGCGTCACCTTGCTGCAAATTTCATGAAGAAATTCAAAGGAAAGGTGTATACCGAGCAATTTATGGCCAACATCTTTGACTTGGTAAAGGTGAAGAAGCACAACTACCAATTCGAGGCAGTTATACATGAATCCCAAAGTGAAAGAATACTTGGAAACACACCACTCCAAGTTATGGGCCGAAGCCAATTCGGTGAAGTGAGCAAAGTTGACCATGTGCACAATAATCTAGCGTAGTCTTTCAACTCAACGATCCGGAAACTAAAGGGTCATTATGTGGTGGATTTGCTTGATAGGATAAGGACAGAATACATGCAGAAATTTCATTATCGCGGCAGGTGAATAGCCGAGGCAAAATTCATGGGTTACATTATCATCCCCGCTGTGATGAATGAACTGAAGCGTAAGACAATGTGCTTGAAATGAACATGACTCTTTGCTCGGGTACCACAAGAGAGATATCATATTTGGATAAAGAGAAGAGGAATGGAGATATCCAAGAATTTAGAAGCTAGAACTTGCAGCTTGTAGGCAATGGCAAGAATAACTGGGTTGCCATGCATTCATGCCTTGTTTTTCATCACTTCTCTCCTGTGTCCAAAGAGGAACATACAAATAAAGATGTGCATGATTACTACTCTGTAAGGTTCAAAGCCACATATGCTTATGCCTTGCCCGCTATGGAGGGAAAACAACAATGGGACATGGTGGACCCAGATTCAAGCTTATGCGCCCAGCTCAAGAGAGCACTGTGTGTAGACCAAGGAAGAGTCGAATCAGACCTCGCATCGAAGGAGCTGGACTTGGAGCGAGGAAGTGTAAGTGCACAAGGTGTGGTGGGTCTGGTCATTTCGGTAAGTATTGTGATAACACAGTAGATCCAGCGTTCAGAGAGAGTTTTGATGAAGGCTTCGATGAAAATGTTGGTCAATAGCCGGTTGTATCAAATGAGGATTTTGACGAGGTTCCAAATGATGATGGTCAACAGCCGCATGATTTTGACGATGATCCAAAATATCCTCCAAATAATGATTCAAGTGAGGCTCCAAATGGTGATTCAAGTGAGGCTCCAAATAGTGATCATGGTGATCCAAGTGAGGCTCCCAATGGTGATCATGGTGATCCAAGTGAGGCTCCAAATGATGATCCAAGTAAGGCTCCAAATGGTGACCAACCTTCTGTTCTTTTGAGTTCTGCTAGGTATGTAAATCTTGCAAGGGTCAAATACTATTGTACATTTATCACTTGACATGATCTCGTTACCATTTATGTTTTGCACAACTCTATGATAGGTTTGAAGAAGACGCGCAAGGTACCGACAACCAAGAAGAGAAGAGAAGAAGCAATGAGCACAAGGTGCACAAGGAGCAAAGTGATGGCAAGAAGCTCAAGGAACAGACAGAAGCCCCAACGCTATATATGAATAATTATGAAACATTATGAATAAGGGATGATGTTGTATTATGAAACATTTATCACTTGACATGTTGTATTTCTGTTGGATGATGTTGGACCTATGTTAGAAGTATGTTTGACATGATGTTTAAATCTGTTGGATGATGTTTGAATGAGCACATGGTTTTTCCTTTTTTGATTTTTTTGAATTTTGTTTTGCTCATTTGAATTCTGGTCAAACCTAACTTTGATCAAGATTTAAACAAGTCTAAAACATCAAAATGAAAAACTAAGCCTGGATCCTTTTTAGTCAATACAAAATGAAGCTGTGGTGAGGTTTTTGAAATTTTCATGAAAAATATGCTAAAAAGAGGGGGCCAAAGGTAGGGTAAACAGCCTCATTTGTAAGCAAGGTTTTTTCCGACCTTGTCTAAATCAGCCAAATAACTTTCCTACACATATATTCTATATATACAGACTATGTGCGCTGGTTTTTCCATTTTTTGATTTTTTTAAATTTTTTTTGCTCATTTGAATTCTGGTCAAACTTAACTTTGACCAAGATTTAAACAAGTGTAAAACATCAAAATGAAAAACTAAGCCTGGATCCTTCTTAGTAACTCCAAAATGAAGCTGTGGTGAGTTTTTTGAAATTTTCATGTTCATTTCCCCAAAACACTTCTCTTCACTTCATACAAGAGAGTTTGAGATACTCGAGATATCACACAATACACATGAACTTATCATTTAAATGTATGTAAACCTTGTTTATCAACTTAAATAGTTAGTATATGACATAAGAAGACTATGTGCGCTGGTTTTTTATTTTTCTGATTTTTATTTAATTTATTATGCTCATTTGAAATCTGGTCAAACATAGCTTTGATTTGCTCCAAACCCTCCCAAACCCCGCTAACCCTAGCGCTTGAACAAGGACCGTTCATCTAACCCTAAGCGGCGATCAAGGGTCGTCGATATAACCCTTCTAGAAGGAATCATGCGGGGAGAGGGGGGCGATCCGCGAGATGCAATCTGATTGGTACCGAGATTGTTTTTTAAACAAATACCGGGCGCTACCGGATGGACCATTGGGCGTCTCGTTGTCCGGGGCCCGAGACCGCGATAAATAGCCCGTCTCAGCCTTTCCGTGCCTTGCATGCATGGGAGGCGGCGGCGTGGGTTTGCATGCGCGGGAGGCGGCGACGTGCATGCATGCGAGCGAGGCGAGCGAGGCGCGCTAGGCGAGCTAGGTGGTTCAGGGCAGTGGTTCAGGGCAGCGATTCAGATGCACCACCCGGTCAAAGAGCTATGCAGTGATTCAGATGCACGCACGCGCCCCATGCATCATTTTCGTGCAAAAATTTAAGAGTGCAAAACGTAACGGATACACACACGCGTCCGGATACACACACGCGTCCGGATTCACACACGCACCGTTCTCATCCTTTCTCTCTTCCTCTCCCACCCACAGGCCTATAAATGGGGTGCCTCTCTTCCTCTCCCAGCCATAAGCCAGATCCGATCCATTCTCTCCAACTTCAAACACCCAAGCGACCGAGCCCTCCCCAAGCGAGACCAAGTGAAGATGCACTTCAACGGGCCAACCTTCAACCGTCCGCCTGTCGTGCCGGAGCTGCGCTACCCACCGGGCGTGCTCATGGAGAGGGATCTCCGTGTGTGGGCTATTTCAAGGTGGAGGGGTTCTGTCGAACTCACCCGCGCCTTCCTCAGAGCCGGCTATGCCCACCTCCCACGGGGCTCGCCGAGGATGTTCACCCTCAATGAGGTTCGTGACCGCGGCGGCATCCTCCTACTGCTCACGGTCACCTTCACCAACCCGTTTGACGAACGCGAGCTCCTCGACCAAGTCTTTTGAGTGCGTCATGAGGCCATATTCTTCACCATCTACAACATCTTCACCAACTACGAGCGCATCTTCCCCGCTCCAGGCCAGATGCACTCCCTTCCCTACGATGAGGAGGAGGAGGTGTGAAGATGAAGACAGTGTTGAAGGGGCGTGCGCGGCCAAGGTGGAAGAAGGAGGTCAAGATGAAGATGTTCAAGCCTGGAGTCAAGCTCGTCATGTTTCATTTTTTATTTTGTTGCTTTTCTATGTCGTGTCGTGTCGTTAAATGTTTCGTCATGTGTCCGTGAACTGTCCGTGAACTTATTATTGTAATGGTACGGTGTGTTGCTTCTTATCTAAGTTATTAGGGTTTATTATGTGTGTTAAAAAATGCCCGTGTCCAAACATATCATTTCTTCCCTAAACCAAGTCATGAAGTTCAAGAACTTGTGGTTTTCATTAATGAAAATCGGAGGGGGTGAGAAGCCCTCTGTTTCATTCAAAATAAGTCATGAACTAACATGCAAATTTATTCCCTTTAAATCCTAAACCAAGTGCCACTCTAACCCTAAACCAAGTGCCACTCTAACCAAAATCATGTGGCAAAGCAGTAAAACATACATTTTCAACCTTCCAACCCTCCAAAAATTTCAGTGCAAAACAAAGGAAAACCACTCTCACGCTGTGCAGCAAACATTCACGGTCTCACTATTTTTTTTGACAAATTTCACAGTCTCACTATGTATACCTTCCTTCCCTACCCATGTCAAAGTCTTCCATCTGTCCTAGCCAGTTACCAAATAAGAGCCCTAAACACCACAAACCCACGCTGTCCTGGGTTTGAGTCCCCAAATGCACCAATTTTTGTGCATTTTCCACCCTTCATTTTTAGACAAATTAATTTTTTTCAATGTAATGCCCTTAAAAATGTTCATTTATTTTGGCACCAGTGTAAACCTTTACCAGAGCCGAGGCACATTTTCCATGACACTTTGGTCTTTGATTTAAATCAACATGTATTTGAATTGGATTAATTAACAGCTCCAAAAATTTCTAACCTCAATTGTTTGGCTCGGAATAATTCAATTAGCTTCCACAAAAGTTTCAGCATTATGATTTACCGCCTAAATTAAATCGTAATGCGAAATGTAGAAAAATACGCCTCGAATTGGATGCAGTTGGCCCATTAGTCTAGCCTGCACTTGGCTCTCACGCCTCTGAATTTGGCCCAAGAGCAACCTTTTTTTGGACAGAAAGGCAGAGCAGAGAGCTGCATTTCATTGATCAAAAGTTTCTGAATTCCTCATTTCTTCTCTTTTTTTTCAACATATTTAAATGTTGGTCACTTGTTCTTTTTTTTCAACATTTAAACAACTTTAACCAACATTTAAACTAGGTGAATTTGTCATACAATTTCAAGATTACAAATTCCTCCATAATTCATGCCTTTCCATACATTTTCAACATTACAATCAGTCACGATTACCATACCTACAAATGCCCAAAAGTATTTGCAAATGGGTATTGGTAGTGCTTGATCTTCAAGCTTTCTAACCTTCTTCTTCAACATCCTAAGCTCAACGGCTAGCTCTCTGTCGGTGCGTGCTTCGCCTCCATCTCTTCTTCTTCTCGGAGCTCGTCTGCGACTAACGCCGTTCGTGGCAGCATGCACAACCATTCTTCATGCTCTTCTTGCAGTTCATTCATCAGAGTCTTGGCCAGAGCATCGACCCAAATAAAGAAGTATGTCACCTGCATGAACACCAAACAGATCAACCCATTGCTCAAATATCCCGACCACGAAAATGGTGCAATTGCCCCAATTCTTACCCCATTCTCGCTGCACACGTAGAACGGACGATTGTGGTTCCTCGGTGTGTGAGAAACCCTCCGATCAACGCCCGCCCGGCACCGTGGACAGACGAAGTCAGGCATGTCCACATGCGCCCGCTTCGTCAGATCATCGCGAGTGGTGGCGCGGAGCTTGAGGAAGACATGGAGCTCGGGTCGAAGGGGATCTCAACGCCACCGCGCCCTCCACAGCCTAGCTTCCCACCGCGCCCTCCACGGCTAGCTTCCCACCGCTGCTCTCTCTCTCTCTCGCCCATGTCACCGCTGCTCTCTCGTCACCGTGGTCACCGCCATTGCCGCCCGCTTATATATAGCACACCGCAACGACTCTCGCTCAACGGCTATCTCATTGGTCCCACAAGCCACGCTGCAACGGTCCGAATAAATTGGCCGCCTCGCCGCTACCGTCCCACCTGTAAGGGCCGAGTCAAGGTTGACCTGACGGAGAGGGTTGAATTCACGGAACGAGCCGGTGCGCTCGGATTAGGGGCAAAACTGAGCACAATTCGCATCTGAGGGCAAAACTGAGCACATGGACACCACTGAGGGCAAAAATGATAATTAACCATTTGCAGAAACGCTTAAACATTAACAATGGGACTAGTTGATGAAACATACATTAACAAAGAGAAGCACTTTCTTTATCTACATTGGAAATGAAATGATAGAGAGGACACTCGCTCTATTTTAACTCAGATTCTTACTTCATTTTATCAAGGACACTAGGGTCGAGCGGTGGCAAACGAGGGTGTACCGTATACGCAAGGATGAAGGCGGGGTGATGTCTACTACACAACCTTCTTCTTGTAGACGTTGTTGGGCCCGCAAGTGCACAGGTTTGTAGGACAAGAGCAAATTTCCCTCAAGTGGATGACCTAAGGTTTATCAATCCGAGGCGTAGGATGAAGATGGTCTCTCTCAAACAACCCTGCAACCAAATAACAAAAAGTCTCTTGTGTCCCCAACACACCCAATACAATGGTAAATTGTATAGGTGCACTTGTTTGGCGAAGAGATGGTGATACAAGTGCAATATGGATGGTAGATATAGGTTTTTGTAATCTGAAATATTAAAAACAGCAAGGTAACAAGTAGTAAAAGTGAGCGTAAACGGTATTGCAATGGTAGGAAACAAGGCCTAGGGTTCATATACTTTCACTAGTGCAAGTTCTCTCAACAATAATAACATAGATAGAACATATGACAAGCCCTCAACATGCAACAAAGAGTCACTCCAAAGCCACTAATAGCGGAGAACAAACGTAGAGATTATGGTAGGGTCCGAAACCACCTCAAAGTTATTCTTTCTGTTCTATCTATTCAAGAGTTCGTAGTAAAATAACATGAAGCTATTCTTTCCGCTCAATCTATCATAGAGTTCATACTAGAATAACACCTTAAGACACAAATCAACCAAAACCCTAATGTCACCTAGATACTCCATTGTCACCTCAAGTATCCGTGGGCATGATTATACGATATGCATCACACAATCTCAGATTCATCCAACCAACATAAAAGTACTTCAAAGAGTGCCCCAAAGCTACTACCGGAGAGTCAAGAACGTGTGCCAACCCCTATGCATAGGTTCCCAATGTCACGAAACCCGCAAGTTGATCACTAAAACATGCATCAAGTGGATCAATAGGATAACCCATTGTCACCACGGTTATCCCACGCAAGACATACATCAAGTGTTCTCATAAAAGACTCAATTCGATAAGATAACTTCAAAGGGGAAACTCAATTCATCACAAGAGAGTAGAGGGGGAGAAACATCATAAGATACAACTACAATAGCAAAGCTCGGGATACATCATGATCGTGCCGTAGAGGAACACGAGAGCGAGAGAGAGATCAAACACATAGCTACTGGTACATACCCTCAGCCCCGAGGGTGAACTACTCCCTCCTCGTCATGGATAGCGCCGGGATGATGAAGATGGCCTCCGGTGATGGGTTCCCCCTCCGTGAGGTCTCAACAGGGTCTGATTGGTTTTGGTGGCTCTGAGGAGGCTTGCGACGGCGGAACTCCCGATCTATCTTACATTACGGAAGTTTTACGATACGTAGGTATATATGGGTGAAAGGAGTATGTCGGTGGAGCTACGGGGGCCCCACGAGGCAGGGGGGCGCGCCCAGGGGGGTGGGCGCGCCCCCACCCTCGTGGGCACCTCCCGTATCTTCTGACGTGGGGTCCAAGTCCATCAGGTGGGTTTCCTTCCAAAAATAACTTCTCCAGTTGATTTCGTTCCGTTTTGACTCCGTCTGATATTCCTTTTCCTCGAAACATCGAAATAGGCATAAAACAAAGAAATCTGGGCTGGGCCTCCGGTTAATAGGTTAGTCCCAAAAATAATATAAAAGTGGATAATAAAGCCCAATATTGCCTAAAACAGTAGATAAAGTAGCATGGAGCAATCAAAATTATAGATACGTTGGAGACGTATCAAGCATCTAAGCTTAATTCACCGCTCGTCCTCGAGTAGGTAAATGATAAAAAGAATTTTTGATGCGGAGTGATACTTTGGCATAATTTCAATGTAAATCTTCTTAATTGTGATATGAATATTCAGATCCGAAAGATTCAAGACAAAAGTTCATATTGACACAAAAATAATAATACTTCAAGCATACTAATCAAAGCAATCATCTCTTCTCAAAATAACATGGCAAAAGAAAGTTCATCCCTACAAAATCATATAGTTAGGCTATGCTTCATTTTCGTCACACAAAGATGTTCCCAACTTCTATACCCCCGATGACAGGCCAAGCAATTGTTTCATACTTAAATAATCTCAAACTTTTTCAACTTTCACGCAATACATGAGCGTGAGCCATGGATATAACACTAAGGGTGGAATAGAATATGATGATGGGGATTGTGTGGAGAAGACAAAAAAGGAGAAAGTCTCACGTTGACAAGGCTAATCAACGGGCTATGGAGATGCCCATCAATTGATGTCAACATGAGGAGTAGGGATTGCCATGCAACGGATGCACTAGAGCTATGAATGCTCCACAAAAGAAGACTAGTGGGTGTGCATCCAACTTGCTTGCTCATGAAGACTTAGGGCATTTGAGGAAGCCCATCGAGGAATATACAAGCCAAGTTCTATAATGAAAAATTCCCACTAGTATGAAAAATACAACTTATGAGACTCACTATATGAAAAGCATGGTGCTACTTTGAAGCACAATATATGAGACTCACTACATGAAGGACAAAGTGCTACTTTGAAGCACACGTGTGGAAAAAAGGATAGTAGCATTGCCCCTTTTTTTTGGGCCTTCTTTTTTTTTCTTTGGCCTTTCTCTTTTTTTTTGGGGAACAATGCTCTATTGAATGATGATCATCACACTTCTATTTATTTACAACTCAATGATTACAACTCGATACTAGAACAAGATATGACTCTATATGAATGCCTCGTGATGGTAAAAGGATGGTGCAATGAATCAAGAATGACATGTATGAAAAATAATGCATGGTGGCTTTGCCACAAATACGATGTCAACTACATGATCATGCAATGGCAATATGACAAAAGTAAAGTATGTCATGATGATGATGAGCGAAGCGGTGGAAAGTTGCATGGCAATATATCTCGGAATGGCTATGGAAATGCCATAATAGGTAGGTATGGTGGCTGTTTTGAGGAAGATATAAGGAGGTTTATGTGTGATAGAGCGTATCATATCACGGGATTTGGATGCACCAGCGAAGTTTGCACCAACTCTCAAGGTGAGAAAGGGCAATGCACGGTACCGAAGAGGCTAGCAATGGCGGAAAGGTAAAAGTGCGTATAATCCATGGACTCAACATTAGTCAAAATAACTCATATACTTATTGCAAAAATTTAGAAGTCATCAAAAATCAAGCACTACGCGCATGCTCCTAGGGGGATAGATTGGTAGGAAAAAGACCATCACTCGTCCCGACCGCCACTCATAAGGATGCACAAGCCGGTACACTTCATGTTTAAAATTTGTTACACAACTTTAACCATAATGCATGCTACGGACTTGCAAACTTCAACACAAGCATTTCTCAAATTCACAACTACTCAACTAGCACGACTTTGTTATTATTACCTCCATATCTCAAAACAATTATCAAGCATCAAACTTTTCTTAGTATCCAACACACTCATAAGAATGTTTCACATATCTTGAATACCAAGTATATTAATTTTAAGAAAATTACCATGCTATTAACGACTCTCAAAATAATATAAGTGAAGCATGAGAGTTCATATATTTCTTCAAAATAAAACCACCATTGTGCTCTAAAAGATATAAGTGAAGCACTAGAGCAAATGACAAACTACTCCGAAAGATATAAGTGAAGATCAATGAGTAGTCGAATAATTATACAATTATGTGAAGACTCTCCCACATTTAATAATTTCAGATCTTGGTATTGTATCCAAACAGCAAGCAAAGCTAAATAAAACTACATTGCAAGGATAGCACAACTCATGTGAAGAAGCAAAAACTTAGGCTCAACCGATACTAACCGATAGTTGTTGAAGAAGAAAGGTGGGATGCCTACTGGGCATCCCCAAGCTTAGATGCTTGAGACTTCTTGAAATATTATCTTGGGGTGCCTTGGGCATCCCCAATCTTGAACTTTTGTGTCTCCTTAATTCCTATCATATCATGGTTTCTCTTTTATCAAAAGCTTCATTCACAACAAACTCAACAAGAACTCGTGAGATAGGTTAGTATAAACCAATGCAAAACCTTATCATTTTCTACTGTAACAAATCACTAACATTATTATTCAACATTGCATACTAAATGCCTCTGCATATTTAATACTCCTATCCTTAAATAGAATCATTAAGCAAGCAAACATATGCAAACAATGCAAACATAACAGCAATCTGCCAAAACAGTACAGTCTGTAAAGAATGCAAGATTCATCATACTTCCCTAATTCCAAAAATTATGAACTAAAATTCCCACTGTAATAAATTTATCATATCTCAATATGCAAAAGGTTTCAACATTATATCATGCTCTGACTTTTCTGAGGAATTTTGCAACAGCGGTAAACTTTCTGTTTTCAAACAGCAACATGTATACTAGCAAAATAAGCATGGCAAAGGCTATCCTTGACTTTTTTATTGAAACTAAAGATGCAAAACATTAATCTAATTAAAATCAAGCAAATACTAACAAAATAAAATGACGCTTCAAGCAAAACACGTATCATGTGGTGAATAAAAATATAGCTCCAAGTAAAGTTACCGATGAACGAAGACGAAAGAGGGGATGCCCCACCGATGAACGAAGACGAAAGAGGGGATGCCTTCCGGGGCATCCCCAAGCTTAGGCTCTTGGTTGTCCTTGAATATTACCTTGGGGTGCCTTGGGCATTCCCAAGCTTAGGCTCTTGCCACTCCTTATTCCATAGTCCATCGAATCTTTTACCCAAAACTTGAAAACTTCAACCACACAAAACTTAAAACAAAACTCGTAAGCTCCGTTTGTATAAGAAACTAAAACCACCACTTAGGTACTGTAATGAACTCATTCTAAATTCATATTGGTGTAATATCTACTGTATTATAACATCTCTATGGTTCATACCACTTAATACTAGCCATAGATGCATCAAAATAAGCAAAACAACACAATGAAAACAGAATCTGTCAAAAACAGAACAGTTTGTAGTGATCTGTATCAAACGTATACTTATGGAACCCCAAAAATTATGAAATAAATTGCTGGACCTGAGCCATTTGTCTATTAATCATCTTCAAAAAGAATCAACTAAATAGCACTCTCCAGTAAAAAGTTCTAGCTAATCTCGTGAGCGCTAAAGTTTCTGTTTTTTACAGCATGATCATAAAGACTTCACCCAAGTCTTCCCAAAGGTTCAACTTGGCACAAACACTAATTAAAACACAAAACCACATCCAAACAGAGGCTAGATGATTTATTTATTACTAAACAGAACCAAAAAGCAAGAAACTAAAATAAAATTGGGTTGCCTCCCAACAAGCGCTATCGTTTAATGCCCCTAGCTAGGCATTATGATTTCAATGATGCTCACAAAAAGATAAGAATTGAAACATAAAGAGAGCATCATGAAGAATATGACTAGCACATTTAAGTCTAACCCACATCCTATGCATAGGGATTTTGTGAGCAAACAACTTATGGGAACAATAATCAACTAGCATAGGAAGGCATGGGGGACAAAAAATATCATCTTCATAGTAAATTTGCTCATCACAATACTCATCATAGATAGGAGGCATGCTTTCATCATAGTAAATTTGCTCATCAAAGCTTTGGGGACAAAAATATCATCTTCATCAAACATAGCTTCCCCAAGCTTGTGGCTTTGCATATCATTAGCATCATGGATATTCAAGGAATTCATACTAACAACATTGCAATCATGCTCATCATTCACATATTTTATGCCAAGCATTCTATGTAATTCTTCTTCTAGTACTTGAGCACAATTTTCCTTCCCATCATTTTCACGAAAGATATTAAAAAGGTGAAGCGTATGAGACAAACTCAACTCCATTTTTTGTAGTTTTCTTTTATAAAATAAACTAGTGCTAAAACAAGAAACAAAAATATTCGATTGCAAGATCTAAAGATATACCTTCAATTACCTAGCCTCCCCAGCAACGGCGCCAGAAAAGAGCTTGATGTCTACTACACAACCTTCTTCTTGTAGACGTTGTTGGGCCTGCAAGTGCACAGGTTTGTAGGACAGTAGCAAATTTCCCTCAAGTGGATGACCTAAGGTTTATCAATCCGTGGGAGGCGAGGGATGAAGATGGTCTCTCTCAAACAACCCTGCAACCAAATAACAAAAAGTCTCTTGTGTCCCCAACACACCCAATACAATGGTAAATTGTATAGGTGCACTAGTTCAGCGAAGAGATGGTGATACAAGTGCAATATGGATGGTAGATATATGTTTTTGTAATCTGAAATAATAAAAACAGCAAGGTAACAAGTGGTAAAAGTGAGCGTAAACGGTATTGCAATGGTAGGAAACAAGGCCTAGGGTTCATACATTCACTAGTGCAAGTTCTCTCAACAATAATAACATAGATAGAACATATGGCAAGCCCTCAACATGCAACAAAGAGTCACTCCAAAGCCACTAATAGCGGAGAACAAACGTAGAGATTATGGTAGGGTCCGAAACCACCTCAAAGTTATTCTTTCTGTTTTATCTATTCAAGAGTTCGTAGTAAAATAACATGAAGCTATTCTTTCCGCTCAATCTATCATAGAGTTCATACTAGAATAACACCTTAAGACACAAATCAACCGAAACCCTAATGTCACCTAGATACTCCATTGTCACCTCAAGTATCCGTGGGCATGATTATACGATATGCATCACACAATCTCAGATTCATCCAGCCAACATAAAAGTACTTCAAAGAGTGCCCCAAAGCTACTAATGGAGAGTCAAGAACGTGTGCCAACCCCTATGCATAGGTTCCCAATGTCACGAAACCCGCAAGTTGATCACCAAAACATACATCAAGTGGATCAATAGAATAACCCATTGTCACCACGGTTATCCCACGCAAGACATACATCAAGTGTTCTCATAAAAGACTCAATCCGATAAGATAACTTCAAAGGGGAAACTCAATTCATCACAAGAGAGTAGAGGGGGAGAAACATCATAAGATCCAACTACAATAGCAAAGCTCGGGATACATCAAGATCGTGCCATAGAGGAACACGAGAGAGAACACGAGAGAGAGAGAGAGAGATCAAACACATAGCTACTGGTACATACCCTCAGCCCCGAGGGTGAACTACTCCTCCTCGTCATGGATAAGCCTTGGGGATGATGAAGATGGCCTCCGGTGATGGGTTCCCCCCTCCCGTAGGTGCCGAACAGGTCCCGATTGGTTTTGGTGGCTACAGAGGCTTGGCGGCGGAACTCCCGATCTATCTTCTGCTCGGAAGTTTTACGATACGTAGGTATATATGGGTGAAAGGAGTACGTCGGTGGAGTTGATGGGGCCCCACGAGGTGGGGGCGCGCCAGGCTGGGCGCCCCACCCTCGTGGGCACCTCCGTATCTTCCGACGTGGGGTCCAAGTCCATCGGTGGGTTTCCTTCCAAAAATAACTTCTCGAGTTGATTTCGTTCCGTTTGACTCCGTCGATATTCCTTTTCCTCGAAACACCGAAATAGGCATAAAGCAGAAAATCTGGGCTGGGCCTCCGGTTAATAGGTTAGTCCCAAAAATAATATAAAAGTGGATAATAAAGCCCAATATTGCCTAAAACAGTAGATAAAGTAGCATGGAGCAATCGAAAATTATAGATACATTGGAGACGTATCAGGGGGTGCTTAGATGGGATGTCAAGTCGGCTCTTTCGGTCCTATCTTCCCGATGTTTACGTGGTAGCATTTGGGTTGTAATTCAAACTTTGTCGAGCTGGTGTTGCGTCCCCCTACCGCCTAGCTTATGTGGCGAACTTGTCTCCTGCTAGTACTCGATCCGTTCTAGTAGTAGTTGCAGAACTGCCTGCTTATTAATCGAGATGTTGTCGGATAATGGTTCTCTATGGTTGGGTTTCTTTAATGAAATCAGAGGGAACCCCCTCTTTCGATATATAAAAAAAACTGTGGCACTAGCGGTGCCAAAACATTGCCTCAAATCAATAGTGCCACTAGATTAAGGTGCAAAATAATAACATTACTGCTTTATCATGGCAGTGCCAAAACAGTAGCACAAGAGCAGGATCAACACGCAGGATCTTTGGCAAATGGTCAGACCAAAAAGGAACATACCTCGTGATGGGAACCATATCTGCGATCCAACGCGATCGTAGAGAAGGGATGACACCAGTCACCAACATGGATGATTCAATTCATGGGACCTTTTGGTGCAGTTCACCTAAAATGAAGCAATGTCCCATGAGCTAGCAGCTTCTTCTTCTTTTTTTAAGAAAAGGGCTCCAGCCCCGGTTCCATTTCCATCAGAAAACGAAACCCACAGAGCTTCTTCTTCATTAGTTGCAATAAAATTGAGCAACATCAAGGTTGGTCATGAAGCTCCTGGAATGTTCAACTATAATTCGGATATCATTTGTGAAGTTCAACTAAGATCAAACGTGAAATGTATATCTCTGTTTGCACAAAAAAGGTGGAAAGGAGGGTGACTAACAAGTGATGAAACATGCATCAAATGAAAAAAAAGCATGTTCCTTATCTGAATGGCA
The DNA here is from genome assembly GCA_021605145.1 of Aegilops bicornis. Lineage (NCBI taxonomy): Eukaryota > Viridiplantae > Streptophyta > Magnoliopsida > Poales > Poaceae > Aegilops > Aegilops bicornis. The sequence continues at coordinate 1,966,997 of JAHIAL010000023.1, read as the reverse complement.
ATCGTACAAGGACAGTAGCAATTTCTAGCAGCATTGCTAGATATTTGTGTGGGCATTAGGATTAACTATGACAACCGTTAAATACGACATTACTTTAATGGTGCCATTGCTTCATTTTACCATCAACATTACATTAACAACTGCTATCAGAGTGGGTATTTGGGCACGGGAGAGTAGGCGGACCAGGACAGTTGCATCTCTAACGAAAAGAAGCAACTTATCTTAATGGGAAATTTACCAGGACATGAAAAAAAGTGCCATTGATTCATATTACTGGAGGCATTACATTGAAAACAACATTGGTTTAACGTGTCCTTACTTTTAACAGTGTGACTGCTAACCAGTGGCATTACATAAGAGCGGCTCGGGGCAACAAACATCAGAAGAGGATATCTGGGTTGGTCCCATTTTTGTTCGGTATATAGCCACCTTATACTGTGCGAGGCTAGCAAATCTAGTGCTGGACTTACTCTGTTGACTTGTCCCCCAGCCCCCACTTTCTTTCTTTTTTCAACCAATAGATCGGCTTTATATTAAGTTTGTATCTGCGTTCCCTTTATTTCAGATTAGACCTAGAGACCAGATGGATAGCCGGGCCGCTACTTTTCGCCCCATTATTCCCTCTTTCGACCAAGTCCTAGATTCAGGTAACAAATCTTCCCACACCCCCACCCCATTTCTTCCTTGTTTGAACCAAGTAGTACTAGATTCGAGTGCTTGAACTAGTTTTACTTCTTAACAGTAAAAAAATTTGGTGGTTTTCAAACAGCCAATCGATCCTATCTACGAGGGGACCTGAGAAATTGTAAAAGAAACAAATGCAGCGACGTCAGGAGCTCGGGAAGTAGAGCAAGGCCGGTATCGAAGGAAGTTATACCTGAGGGTCGCCGGGATGTCGCTAGGTGGGCGACGGGAGGCCGGATCTGCCTACACTACCACGGCAAATGAGGAAGAAGGGGTGGAGGCCCTCCTCGCCAAATGATGCTTGGGATAGAACGGCAAGGCATGCTGATCGACGCTTGGCAAGCAGGTAAGAGCCGTCGCCACGACGACCACGTGAACGTTGCACCTTCTCACCTTCCCCGGCGGAGAGGATCCGGCTGGATCTGTGACCAACGGTGAGCAGAGAGAGAGAGTGTGGTCACCGCCGTGTGTTTAGATCTCGAGAGGACGAGACGGTGTGAAGAGAGCAACACTAGCAAGCAAGTGCGGAGGCTCTCGCCTATATAGTGGAGTACTAGTTTTCTTCGCTTCACTGAGCCGGGCTTGACCTCGGCAATGACTGTCGAGAAGTCTTCATGCACGTGCCCCGGAGGCGGAGTTGTCATCATTTTGATCTGAAGCACTGGATTATAACGTATAACACAAAAAAAGCCACATGACAAGAAATCATAACCTCACTGCCCAAAGGAGACAATATGAATCCCGACGGACAAACTAGACAAGGATCAAAGCTCAAATTAAAGATAAACTCGTAGAAAAGGGGTCCGTCGATAGATGTCCTAATTAACATAGCCGGCTTGACCTAGATGGCAGCCGAGTAGTCTTCGCGCATGTGCCCCGGTGACTAGCCCAACTCGGCTTGTCATTGTTTAACCCTCGCATGATGATCCAAGCACATGACACCTAATTTTGCGAGATGACAGGAAACCTTTTTAGATTTCTCACCGTAACTACAGCCTTGTACAACACAACCTGCACGATATGTAGATTTATAACCAATCCAGCGTGTCCGCCGGAGTCTGGTCACATGCATGGACAAACTGATCTTGCGTGTCTTGTAGGGATCGTCCAGGTACCAACGTATGTACTCCTACAACACTTCTCTAGTAGTACTATCGCTCGTCTCCCTCTTCTATTAACTCACCCGACTTGCAGGGCCGGGGAGTGTGCCTATGGTCACTTCTCAATTGCGGTCCCACATGTGTCTGCAAACGCAATATGACGCGCGTTCCATTCGGAGAGCGGCGTGCCAGACCGACCGACCGTCTGGAGTGCGACGCAAACACGACGGGCGTGCTGTATACTCCGTACATGTGTACCGCTGTTTTCTTGAGGCTTTGCTCCATGGCGCAATCCATGGATAAAAAATTAGTATAATGTACTATTTAAAAGTCGAGGGCGGGGCTTTTCCTGCGCGGTAGGCGGGGCAGTTCCGGCTAGTCGGTTCGACAGAGACGCGAGAAGATGAGGGAGTAGGCTGCTGCAAACGTAGGGTTGTGTGATTTGACAGTGAGTTACTGCTGGACAGGTGGCCCCCCATGATTTGACTTGCCATTATCATTTTAAGTGTGGCAGTCTCCCGATTCCTGACCACCTCCATAGAGGTACCTCTCCCAATGCTCCACCATGTAGAGGCTGGCTCTTGCATGAGAGCCCACTCCTCCACTTTTTTCTTGCCTCTTTCCTCCACATATGCAAAAATGCCATGTAAAGCGGGCTTATAGCCCACTATTGTACTCCCTCCGTTCCAAAATAGATGACCCAACTTTGTACTCCCTCCATTCCAAAATAGATGACCCAACTTGCTCCTACAGGTGCTAAGCTTGCCACATAGGCATAAAGTCTGATGTGGCAAGTTAATTAAGAAGAGAGAAACTAGTTTGGTGACCCAAGGAAGAAACGGTGCTAAGTGCGTGTACCTAGGTGAAAAGACAATTTTGAGTCTATAGTTAATTAAATGAAGCAAACTTAGCAACAAAAACTAAGCACCTATGCATTGGGGACTTGATTGCTAAGCCATTTAATGCCCTTAGCACCTCATCTAAGCACCATTTCATTGAAAGAGGTCACTTCTTGGCAAATGCAATAAATACTACGAAGAAAGAGATAGAGAGAAGTAAAAAAATACTCTTATAGCTAACCTTGTTGTAGTACGAGTGACTAAGTGATGACTATGTAAGACATGCCAACATCAGATAGCCTAACACACCGTGTTAAATCTGCAAGGGCGCCGATCAAGGTGAGCGAGGGCGATTTTACGGCCGTGGTAGGCGGGCGCTGACTATGATAATCTGGCTGCTCGCAGCCCTTTGGATCCGAGATCGAACGGTCGTGATGCTAAGTTGCTGAAAATTTGCAGAATAACCCTCCGTGATAGGATATTCACCCATAGGTCCGTAATCACGCCATGCAACCGCTCGATCTCAGATCCAAGGGCTCTCGGAAGCCCGTATCATGGGAGAATGGAAAGCTTCGTGTCACCTGTAATTTTCCCGATGCTTGACATGACATCGAAAGCCATTTTATTGGGCGTCGAGTAGACAAGACATCTAATTGGGCCCCCATAGCACTATGCATGAATCCATTTATCCAGCAGGCAAGCCACTACCCTGCCGTCGCACGCCCCACTCAGCATTTTTACAATCAAAAACCGCTGGCAGTTCGCTCCTACTCGTCCCCGGACGTCCTTTAACATTACGACAGTTCGCTCCTAGTCGTCCCGTCCATTCACATTACGGCAGTTCCACTAATCCTAACCCTCCTCCCAAATTCATGGCATCCCAAATCTCCATGATCGGCGGTTAGTACAAGGTTAGAACCATCATCGGTGATCATTTTGACGTCATCTACACCCGTTCTTCCGCGATGGTGAAAGGATGCCTTGCTCTCTTCAGACGCATGTTCGAAAACTCAAATGATGAGTGGGTCGCTGGGCTAGATGTTGAGTACACCACAGTCCTGGGACAAGAGAAGGATCTAAAGGAGGAAGAGAAGAAGAAGCCTGCCATGATCTAGGTTTGCGTGCATGACTTATGCTTGGTTTACCACATATGCCATGCCAACATTGAGTGTGAGGAATTTAATAACTTCCTCAAGGGCGGCCTAGTCAAATTCACATCAGAGACTTTACAAACGCATAAAAAAGAGTCTCCGGTCGGACAGGCCTCGTTGTAGGCAACCCCTTCGACCTCCAGAAGAATCAGCTGCTGCCCTCCCGTGGTCAGCTTTCAATGCTGACCCTGGCAGGAGCCATGGTTCATCCTTCGTACGGTAAACTAGAGAAACCTCCGTACACGTTTCATCATCATGCATGGTAGTGGAATGCACTAGATATAGACCACATCCACTACGCTGCAATGGATGGCTACCTTTGTTTCAATATCTACAAGGGTTGGATGAAGAGCAAGATCCAAGTGTGCGGTTCAAGCAAAGAAGTATCGCCCCAGAGGAAGAGGGACAAGGACAAAGTCAAGGACGTGGACGAGGACTCTGAGTAAGGTGGCAGTGTCGTTGCTCATGGTGGTTCTAATGCGGTGTCTACTGGATTAGTTGCTTAGTTTAATTTCTGGTGTGCTTAGTTTAATTTGAGGGGTGTGTTGTGCTGAGCCCCCAGCAGAACTATGTTATGTTTCTTCTCGTTATATTTCGTACTGCTGAGTTTCTGGTTATTTAATGTGCATAATTCAAATTTGAACTACAAGCACATGCTCTCGTGCACCAAAGTTGATTGAAAAATAACATGTGTGTCCTCGGGTGAATTTCTAGGTCCCATGCAAGAAATGGGAATGAAATTCAAACATCTGGGCATCGTGGCTCGGCCGAGAACATTGAGAAGCTATGTTTTAAAATTCTTGTAAATCCAAAACACGCTTGAAAATCATGAAACTTGGCATGGTGTCATGTCATGGTACTACCATGCTCTGGTAAAAAAATTTGCAGAATAGGAACAAGTTTTGGTATAAGTTTCTTGCAAACCGGAGCTTCTCTCAAGAAGGCTCGTGGTTCTGAGAGGGAACATGTCACCTTTGTGGGCATAATTCAAAATTTAAATACAACCACATGCTCCAGTGCACCAAAGCTGGTTGAAAAATCACACGTGTGTCCTCGGGTAAATTTCTAGGTCCCGTGCCAGAAATGGGAATGAAATTCAAACATCTGGGCGTCATGGCTCGGCTGGAAACATTGAGAAACTTGGTTTTTTAATTCCTGTAACTCCGAAACGTGTGTCCTCGGGTAAATTTCTAGGTCCCATGCCAGAAATGAGAATGAAATTCAAACATCCGGCGCCATGGCTCGGCTGGAAACATTGAGAAACTTGGTTTTTAATTCCTCAGAATCAAAACACGCATGAAAATCATGAAACTTGGCTTGGTGTCATGACATGGCACCAACATGCTGTGGTAATTTTGCTGTCTGATTTGCAAAGGTGCACACATTAACAATCAACAAAGTCATTTTGGAACAAGTGCTGTCACGTTACAATTAGAAACACAAGTACTATTGAAACCGTGGGCGTTCTATTTACCATTTACGTGCCGCCACGCGTCCCCTTTTTTATTAGCTAGGAGGTGCCGTGCAGGGTAGCTATTTGAGTACGGGAGGCATGCGATCAGGCCCCTGCACGTGCTTATCGGGAGGAGAGCCCTTTGACCTCCATCTTCCGTCCACCTCTCTCCCAAGGTCTCCAGTAATGGCGCGGCGATACATTTTAATGGCATGGCAATGTCTCACTCGACCGAGATTTAAGAGAGAAAAGGAAAATCTGAAAAGAAAATTTTGCACGTATCTTGATGTAAGATCCGACGGAACTATATAGCACCTACTGCGACTTATAACAAGAGTGATGAATATATATAAGGACAACGAGAGTGGATAATAATTGTCTTACATAATTAGGAAGATAATTAAAAAAGCCACATGCGTCTACGCCCGAAATACACAAGGGCAAAAGAAGAAGGAAGACACATACAACGATCTGGCTCGCTGATCTCTACTTTCTTTATGGGCCACAGGTCATGGAGACTAGTTCTCGCGGCGGGCGATGATCTCTTTCATCAGTTTCATGTCCTTAATACGCTGCTTGGTAGCATCCATGGTTTCCTCCACCAGCCTGTTGCGCTCGATGCAGAGCATGGCATTCTCGTCCATAAGTTTCTTGATGAATACGCCCGTCCTCTGCAACAAGGCAGCGGTCTCCTCCTCCTGCTTCGCCCTTTTGGCGATCTTCGCCCTCAGTAGTCACGCTCGCCCCGAAGCTTCGCATTGCCCTCCCCTAGTTGTCGGATGACGCCGGTAGCCTCATCCTGCAACCTCGCCCAGCTGGAGATCTGATCCATCTGGCTATGGACCATCGCATGCATGCGCTTGTAAGAGTCCTTGCCTGCCCGCAAGAAATTTTCCCAGGCCGCCATGGCGCGGCGGGACCTCCGTGCTGCTTCGGTGGTGCGGCGGGACACCTCTGCTGCTTCCGCGGTGTGGCCAGACCAGTCTGCTACATCGACGGCGCGGCGGGACCTCCGTGCTGCTTCGGCGGCGCGGCGGGACCTCTGTGCTACTACTGCTGCGCGGCTGGACATGTCGGCTGCTTTCGCAGCGAGGAAGGACATCTCTCGTGCTTCCTCTTCCATGCTCACCTCTCCCTGGTGGAAATCTCTCGACCCAGAACTCACGCTGGTCATGGCTTGATTGACTTGATTGTTTTTTATGGACGAGGAGTTGAGGAGGAATGTGCAGTCATCTTAGCATAGTAGTATTTATAACCGAGTACTACTAATACGCTCCTAAGTGGGAAACCGTTTAGGTTGTGATCAGTGTGAACAGGTTTGCAATCAAATATAGCGTGGTAGTAGTAGTAATTTGGAAGCAGCACAGACGCGCTCAAAATTTATTGACGGTTCTAGTTTCGAAGTGCGGCACTATTCCCGGATGGCTTAACGTCAGCATGTTTTCTCGGCCGTGGTGTACCATATGCCATGGTACTAGTTCTTTTTCTTTTGCTGTGTACGTGCAAAAACTGGCACTGTCGGATACATATCTTACGCCATGCTCGATAGGATTAGCCTCGTGGCTTGCTATAGACTAGTATTTTTTTCAAACGCATTACACCTATCTCTCGGGACTTCTAGCACACACCATCATTGCTCGATAGGTCTATGCATCCCACTTACACTTGTACTCTAAGAAGAGGTGCACGCACGCACTCGTCCTCTCTCACACACGCATCTGTAGCTACGAATTGTAGTGTTCTCAACCATCCGATTGGCTCTATCATAGGTTTCACGTTGCTCCTTGGCCTTGAGATTGAGAAGTTTAAAACGCGGAGGCTAAGATGGAGGCGTGAGGTTTTGGTTAATGTGCAGGCGCTGCAGCACCAACACGACACGAGCTTAAATGCACAGTGCGCATGCATTCGGGTGAGTTGTCCAAGTATAGACACAACCAGGCCCTCGTTGGTATCCGGGCCTCGACTTTGGCTGGACATAGTGGAAAGTAACATAGACTAGTTACTAGTCTATGTTACTAGCACTTTCATAGTGGGTAGTGTCATATAGTATATGCATAATTTGGCGACGAGCGCTCTCTATATATACCACCTTTTTTCTTTAATTTCATCTTGTTAGTTTTGCTCCATGGCACAATCCATCGATACTACTACTGTACAAATGTATACATTTTTTAAAAGGCTAGAGGGCGGGGCAGTCTAGCTTGGTCCTTTTCACGAGAGGCGAGGGCCTTTGTGATTTGATGGCTCATTACTGATGGAAGGCGGGACCTTGTGATTTGACTGCTCGTATAAATGTGCCGATGACCTGAGGAGGAGCAAAGAACCGTGCGGTATACTCAAGTTTTCCACTTTGGAGTAGTATCGCTGACGGAGGAGCACCTAAACACGGCAGCCCAAAGGCCATATGGCGATAAAAGATGATCTAATTTGCTAGTCATCTCATTGTTAGCATTGTTCTATTCATGCCTCGCAGAGAACATGACACGTGCGGCGAAACACCCGAAGCAAAAGAAGAAACACAAGAGCAAAAGAAGAAGGAAGATTATCACCCCAAATGATCTAATTCGGCCATGGAGTCGTGAATCGCTTATTCATCGCCTCCACGACCTCCATCTCCTTGGCGCCTCCTCCTCCATCTTCTTCATTCTGTCCATGACGGGATTTCTCGATCGCGATCCTTCATCATCTGCTCCACGACCGCATTACACCTCTTGACAAAGAGCCGGGTGCTCGATGCGGAGCTTCGCCAACTCCTCCTTCTGTTCCATGACGAGGGCCTGCATCATCTTCATCGAGGAACTACTACTCTCATGCAGCTTCTTCCAGCCGTTGTTCTTCTCCTGCAGCAGGTCGAGCTCGTGGTAGAGCTTCGCCTTATCCTCCTGAAGTTGCAGGATTTCGCCGGTCGCCTTCTTCTCCGAGGAAATGCTCTTCTTCAAGAAAGCATCACCAAGCCGACGGTCAACTCCCCCTGCTCACTGAGCTCAGCGGACATGTTGTCGAGGCTCTCCTTCAGCAGCTCCACCAAGCCGTGGATGAACTCCTTCTGTGTATTGAGGTGCTTATTGAGCTGATTGGGCATGCCGTCGAGGGATAACGACTCTAGAGCCGCCAGCTCAGCATGTTCGCCTCCGCATCTAGGGCGCTCCTGGGAGCCATCGCCAGCCCGTGAGAGATCTTTCGAGGTCTCTGCGTGGCGGCGAGCCCTCTTTTTTTCCGCAGCCTTGGTTGCCGCTCCCTTGATACGAGTAGTTCTCGACCTAGAGCTCTCACGACCGGACATGGCATGGACGGACGAAGAATAAGCACTTATGAGGAGGAAAGGTAGAGAAATTTTTGGTCAGGTAGTTCCACTTTTTATAACCTAAGTACTAGCACTAGTACTAATACCTGCATAGTGGGAACACGTTCAGGTTTGGTACGCATTTACTAGGTGTGAGCAGGCTTGCACTTAATTGTAGCACTAGTACTTTCGAATGTGATGGGAACAAGGTAAAGATAAATTGATGGGTTTTGGTTTCGAGGCCCAAAGCGACTCCGATGAGTTTAGTGGAACATAAATTTCAAGTAGACTACTGCTGCTCGAGATGCGTAAATATTATGTTACTGTCAAAATTGGCACAAAATACGAAGGAGACCAATGGAAGTACTACTAGTAACCCATGATTTAACTACTCGCATGCACGCAGTGGAGTAGTAATGTCTTTCTTCCGCCCTCACGTCCACTCAATTTGCATGCGCTGTATTAATTGACCATCAATGAAGTGAAGGACTTTACACGCGTCAAATTATCACATGGGGTGGATCTTGGTACAAAATTGCGTCCGCCCGTGTACCCGTGTGTGCGTGCGAGGGAATGAGTGCGTGCGTGGCATGCGCGCACATCTTCGCTTCGTGCATGTACCGCCAGTGTGGCTCAGGGAGGACGAGTACATTCTTCTGGAACCAGCAGCACGTCACTGTGATCAATCCACACAAGGATGTCGCGACAACGCCTCCACATGTGCCACGTGGCTTCATGAACTGTAAGAGAGACACTGTGTACCATGCCATTGTGTTTTGCACATACTCGAAGTACCAGTAAGGTACACGTGCATTGCACGCGTCAGATTTTGCAACCAAATTATGAATAAATACCACACTATAGCATGCAATCTCTGAGTCATATATGCCTGATGTAGACCTTCGTTTAATTCTTATAGTTCATCTCATTCAAAATCAATTAGTTTTTATAAAAAACCTAGGGCCTCTTTGATTCGTAGGATTTCCAAAATGCGGGAATAGGAAAAACATGGGATTAGAGTGGAATGTCGTCCTAAATCCTACAGGATTGTACGAGTGTTTGATTGTGCATAGAAAAAACACAGAATTCTTTCAAAGAGGTTTGAGTGGATGGGATGTTTCCTATGAAATCTAGTGCAAATGAATCATATGAAAAAAACTCCTATGGTTTACAATCCTACGAATCAAACAACCAAGATAGGAAAAATCCTAAGGATTAGAATCCTCCAAAATTCCTTTGAGAATCCTTTGAATCAAAGAAGCCCTTAATCTATTTTATGATTCATGGAATTGTGCGTTGTAAAGCATAAAGTAAAACAAATAATGGCAATTCAACTAGAAAAAAGTTTGCATGATTATCATATAGAAGATTCTAGAACAAAGGAGAACCATTGTTGTTTTGAGATTTGTGCATTATGCTTAAGTTCAACCATGGAGTCTGCTAGATTGTACATGTGGCAAAATCCGGTGGGGGGCTAGAAGATGGTGCGAGGGGCCGAGTGGAGGGAGACTCTGAAGGAGTGCACAACCGCGAGATTGATATTTAGGGAGAGGGGGCGAGAACGTGCGCTGTTGCGCGCAGTGGCGGAGCCATGAAAAATGTCCCATGAGCTAGGGGGCCAAGCATTGCTAATCCTTTACGAGGAGGGCCAATTCATCAACTTAAACCATTTTTACCAGCAATTGTCTAATGATCACATTCATATTAGCCTCGATATATAGTGATGTTAGGGGGCAAGGGCCCTTGCTGCCCCCCCTCGCCATTGTGCATACGCCCCGAGAGATGAAGCGGAAGGCATGGATGATGAGAGGGGGGCGTTGGATATATCATTAATGTGGGTGTATTAGCTATATATGTAATCCTATATGGAGAGGTATAGACTGATCGATGTGGACGTGGGAAAGAGGGTGAGACCTCACTAGATATATAGATTGATCGGTTTATGTGTAAAACTATGAAAGACCTAGCTATATACACACACACATAGAGGAACCTCGATTGTTGCGCATGCACATGAGAGATAAAGAATGCCCGATATGATGGAGAGGGGGATGTGTGTGTGTGTGTGTGTGTGTGTGCCTTCATGGGAGACCGACCTGAAGAAAAAGATTGCATGTGTGCGATGGATAATGCCGACTCGTAGTGTGTGTGCATGCATGCACGAGAGAAAGTTAGTGGTACAATTATAAAGAAAATACCAATGTGTGGGTGTAAAAGACTAGGTGAGGTCATAATCAATGTAAAGTTGAATTCAAATATTTGAATAAGAGATCATGATGTTTGAAACCCATGCATGCATGAATATAATGGAGATCTGGCGGTGTGGTTTGGAAACGAGCATGTTGTAATGTATACACATTGAACAAGGTCAGACTGGTTTGAATTTGAGTTACCGATGGCAGACATCGTTTGGCCACATTGCATCCATGCATGGACACACTATTCTAATTGGAGATGATGGGTGGCTTTTGCACCACACATCTATATCTATACCCCCATATATATATCTATATATATATATATTATATTTTATATTTTTTATATAGTGTGCGAATAACTTTAACTTTGAAAGATGGTCATTGGATGAGGCCAATCCAATGGTGCGAAGCTGACAAATTTGAGCACTACCGGCCGTTGGATATCATCTAGATTCGACCAGATTTTGCCACATGTACAATCTAGAAGACTCTATGGTTGAACTTAAGCATAATGCACAAACCTCAAAACACAAGAACTTCTTCTTTGTTCTAGAATCTTCCGTGTCGTAATTGCCCAAATGTTTTCTACATGATTTGTTTTTACTTTATGCCTTACAACGCACAATTCCATGAATCTTAAAATAGATTAGCTTTCTTACAAAAACTACATGATTTTGAATGAAATGAACTATAAGAATTAAACGAACATCTACATCATGCATATATGACTCAAAGCTTACATGCTATAATGTGGTATTTATTCATAATTTGGTTGCCAAATCTCATGCGTGCAATGCACGTGTACCTTACTAGTCTAAATGGTGTGTGTGTGTGTGTTGTGCGCGTTAAACACATTGTACATAGTATATCATACTAGTCTAAATTGTCTTTTTTTGGGTACACGTTAAGCTTGTTCTGCCGAAATTTCAAGCCGCGCCTTGTTATGCCGAAATTTCAAGATAGTGTCTCTGTCTATCGTGCTGCAAAACTCCCGCCTCTTCAACCCGCGCCTTGTTACCCCGAAATATTTAAGATAAATCTTTTTCTCGTAGTGCTTCGACAACTCCCTCCATCTCAACTTGTGCCTTGCTATTCCAAAATTACAACACGCGCGAAAACTCCCACATCTTGTGAAATCCCGACATGCGAAATGCCCGTGATACCCCTGAACCGAAAGAACCGCCTCAAATCGGTGGGGGTACTTTCGTAACTTACCCCACATTTCGGACAAGCGCGTCCCTAAGCCATGGTTCCCACTCCCATCCCATCCGCCCACCAATTTGTACACCGAAGCCGCGAAAACCCGCGAAGCCCCACACACTCCTCCGTCCGCCACTCAGCCGGAGCCTCTTCCCCGATGACGTCGTCTACAGCAACACCTCGACGTCCCTCATCCACCGTACCGGATGAGGATCCGTCGTCGATCTGGTCATCCCGCCGGTTCAGCCACCTCGTCCTCCACCTCCAAGGAGCTGCCCCGACATTCCCCTCGTCTTTCGCGCCACCTCCATTCCCACACCGCCGTCTTCACCTGCACCGCCGGAAGAGCAGCATCATCACCGTTTCCTCGGATGAAGCTGCGGCCTAATCGGTGCCACCAAAGAGGTTGTACACTAATCGCCGCATTTTCTTCTTGATTCGATCTCACGGTTGCCGAAGGCTTTCGGTCCCGAAAGCCGACACGGGCGCGGCTCCATCCACGGCGGCGTGGCCGCCACTTCCTCCATCGTCGCTCCTCGGGCGGCGACGTCCCACATCAAGGGAGCTGCTGCTTTAGCTCTCGCCGCATGCTGCTCTACTCTTGCTCTCGATCCCCACTGATGCTGCTCTTGCTCTTGCTCTTCTTCTTTGCTGCTCACTCTTGCTCTGCTCTCACTCTTGCTCTTGCTTGCGATCTTTGCTCCGATGAAGCTACACTTCAATCGATTGAATCGAGTTTTGGGTGATCGATTTTGGGGTGGGGGCTCACCATAGTTAAGAAGAACTAGCTTGAGCGGGAGGGGGCTCACGGAGAGGTACCCCACTATCTATCTTAGGGTTCAGGGTGGGGGCGGTGGTGGAGCGGTGGCGTGGGGATCGCCGGAGAAAAAGCTCGGCAAGGGGGGGCCTAGAGAGATGGCCGGGGCGGCGGACCGGCGGTGGGGAGTGTTTTCAAGCGGCGAGGCGGCGCACTGCTGGCCACGCAGGCGGTGAGGCGTTGTTTGGCCGGTGGTGGCTGGCGGCTTAGGGGTGTGGAGGTTATAGATGAACTGCAGGCCCTTGATTTCGTATCCAATGGCTGCAAAATCGACTGACCAGAGATGAAAAAGTCAGTTGACTGACGTGTAGCCTAACCTCTAGTGCGTTCAGTTTCGACAATAAAATTCAGTTTGGACAGCAAAATTCAGTTTTGACAGTTAAGTTCAGTTTCGACGGTTAAATTCAGTTTTGATAGTTAAGTTCAGAGATGAGCAGCTGATGTATTTTATATCTAGCACTTTGTGGTTATGTATTTTACGTCATCTATTGGAGATGCTATTAGAATTCCACTCAGGTTAACGTTGTCTCTCTTGTCTGCTTCACCTCGTCGCATTTACTCACGACCTGCTCCAACGACAAAACCCTCCATCACAGCGGAGCAGTACCTCGGGCTCCATCTCCAGATGCCTAATATCTTTTTCCCCTACTCCGACAGCCAAGTCAGCCGGAGCATCCTCACCGGCCAACCCAATCACGCTGGGATCAACATGGCTTCGCCAAAGAGGTTGTACACTTGTTGCATCTCTTTTTTACTCTACATGTTATATATATTGTCCACTGAGCACACGGAGTAATGGGAAATATGATTATTTTATCCTACTATATGACAAGCAGTGAGGTACCAGGCAACTTAGCTTTCTGTGATGGACTCTCTTGAACGCCATCATGATTTATCTCTGCGCGTTTGAGCTGTGCATTTGTCGATGGCCCTGGGAGTTGAGCTAGTAGGGCAGTGGCCTGGGTCCAAAGTAATAGAAGTAGCACAAAAACATTTTTTTGTGTAGGCTTTTACTTGCTCAAGCCTGCCTACTAGAATCGCCAGTGCTTGAAAGGAAAAGTGAATGAAACACATAGGAATTGGAAAGTTTTGTATGGTACTACTTTTCATGAATTTGGTGTAAAGGAATGGAGCAAAGGATAACTTTAGGATTTGTTCCTTTAGTGTCTCCTTGAAAGAAAAACCGAAGGAATTTTAATTTCCACTTGTCCTCCTTTTCAAATTCCTATTCATGAAGCACAAGACTAAGAGATAGTAGTATAATAGCATTATAACCGTACATTTTCTTGTGGTTTGACTTAATCTCACCATGCTTCTTTGCATCCTGTGATCTTCCAATTCTTGTGAACCAAACACCTAGATTGGCAGAAATCCTGTGTTTTTAAATTCTCTGTTTTGAACGTGCATTCCTATCCTATTACTGTCTATTTCCTATCTCTGCATTGTTAGAATCCTCAAATTCAAACAAGCCCTTACACAATTACTTCTGTTACAGATATGTGTCAAAGAAAACCTTTAGTGGTTTGTCCTGCTCCTGCGGTGCTGTGTTCCACCCCAGCTCAGCTGCTCCAACGACTGAAGGGTTCACCATAGCAGGGATCCGCTCTCCAGACTATCTTTTGCCACCTCAGATCTTCTTCCCCGCCATCGGCAGCCACGACAACTGCATTACCATTATCAACTAAGCAGATGACCTTGAGGACTACACGGGTCCGCAAGAGAGGTCGCACTCTTTCGTGTCTGCTTACGTTATGCATCGCTTAATATGATGACATGCTACTTTATCGTCGTGTTCACCTATTAGACTCGAAGTCGAGGTCCAAACTTATGCTGAAACTTGAGTTTTAAATGGTTGTGGGGTACATATTGGGGCACAATCAGTACTATCATCTCACTATCCGGTTAATCTCGGTGTCTACTATGAGTTTCATGTTGGGTGCAAACAAACATTAAAGGAGCCATTATTTGTATTTTTAACTAAAGCTATTATCACTGCTATCATTGGTTTTGGGTCTATCCACGGTTGCTACCATCACTCTGGATTTGTGCATGCACTCCTTACATAATCTCACTATGTTTTATTCCCACGCATATGGGTTATTGTACACAATGGAACTAAACATGTAGAGCAAAAGAGACGAGCCTTGCGTGGCAATAAAATTTCATGCAGACGTCGCTCCATGGTGGGCGCAAAGGCAGCCCCCTCCACACATTTCGGATCGTAATTAGGAGGAAGATAACTGCTCGAGGGGATTCGAGTAAGACCACTCCTATTTACCCCATGAGGTCTTCACTCTAACTTGGCATGCTAATGTTGGTAATATCATGCATATGGTGCCTTGCATTGCTTACTGTATACATCAAAGATGTCATCTGCTTAGTTTTGACATGCTTTGTGTCAATGCCATCTATTTAGTTTCTTTATCGTATATGTGAATCATGCAATGCCATCTTGTTTAGCCAGGCGCCATATATGTGAATTTTGCAATGCCACCCTGGTTAGCCAGTCATCTTATATGTGAATTATATCATGACATCCTTTTATTACGTGTTAAATTTGTCAACAATTTTAGTACATTCAATTACTCTTCCTGTGCATCAGCCATTCGGCACGGTCATGGAAAAATCTAGAGTGGAAACAAGGTCTTGGAGCGACAATACTATCTAACGAAGTGCATGTCTTGTCGGTTACAGATAGCTCCTCGTGAGGAGGATTGAGAGGCAGATGACCAGTCCTATTTCCCCAGGTGCATGCTCTAACTTGGCAGGTTATATTGCTCATATCGTATCGTATGGTATCTTGCATTGCTATGTCATTTGCTTAGTTTAGACATGCTTTGTGTGAATACCACCTGTTTAGTGTCTAATTACCATATATGTGAATTATGCAATGCCATCTTGTTGCAAGATATTATATATGTGAATTATGCAATGCTATCTTGTTGCAAGGCATTATATATGTGAATTATGCAATGCCATGCTGTTTAGGCAAGCGTCATATATGTGAATTATATCATGCCGTCCTTTGTTTGTATTTCTCTGCTTTTGTCGACAATGTTTGTATATTCAACTGCTCTTCCTGTGCATCAGCCATTTGAATTGGTGATGGAGAAATCTAGAGTGAAAACAAGGTCTTCAGAGCAGACAATGCTACCTGCTGAAGCAGATATCTTGCTTTGATTACGGATAGCTCTTGAGAGGAGGATTCAGAGGCGATGACCCAGTCCTATTATCCCCCCTGAGGTGTATGCTCAACCTTGGCAGGGTTATATTACTCATATCATGCATATGTTGTATTGCGATGCTTAGTTTTTACATCATATACACGATATTAAAAGCCATCTCCTTAGTTGGCACATCATATATGCGATTGCCCTCTGCTCACTTCCTTAGTATATAAATCATATATTTGAATTATATCATGCCATGATGTTTACATAGACAGCAAGTATCTGAATTATGGCATGCCAACCCATTTTCTAAAGACATAATATAGTTATATCATCTCATCTTGTTTACATAGTCATCATATTTTGAATAATGTCATTCTATCCATGAATTATATCATGCCATCATGTTTCCATTGACGACATGTTTGTGATTTATGGCATGCCAAGCACTTTAATAGACACATCGTATAGTTATATCATGTCATCCTGTTTACATAGTCATCATATTTTGAAGTATGTCATTCTATCCTGTTTAGGTAGCCATCATACATGTGAAATTGTGTCATGCTATCCTGCTTAATTAGCCATCATATATGTGAAATTATGTCCTGCTATTCTGTTTGGTTAGACAACATAAATGTGAATTATTTCATGCCCTATTTTCTTCCCTACTATCCATTGCACTGTCTATCTTACAATGTCTGTACATTCAATTACTTTTCTTGTTTATCAGCCATTTCAATTGGAGGGGGTGATGGCGATATCTGTGGGAGTAAAAACACGGTCTTCGAGAAAGATCGTGCTACACGTCGATGGAGATAGAACCACGGTTGTACTTTCCCAAGAACCAGCCCCACCACACATAACCCAGACTCACGGAGATTGTACCCCTACCAGTTGGATGAAGAACCAGCTACACCCTTCTAACCCCAACCCCAGCAGATAGTAACCCGGTTCCCGTTGACACAACACCGTCTCCACCACAGAGCACCCAAACACGAAGCGATTAGTAAGGCAAACTGCGGTGCCCAAAGCACGAGGACCACCACTCAAACCCCAAGTCAACACTTAAATCAGAAGAAGAATTGTTCTCAGGTCAGGTTCCGTAGCTATGGTTCATAGTACTTTGCTCTTGCATCACTGTATTTACTCATACCAACTAATTTCAAATTTGAAGGATGCAATTGAAACTCCAATGGCGCAACAGGTATGTTTTAAACCTGTTTCTTTAACGTGTTTGTTGTTGTAACTTGCTCTATGTTGATTTCGGTTTCAATTGAATAAACAGTTATGTTCTCATGCCATGCACATTACAAGTGTTGTTATTGTTGTGTAGTTTCCCACACTTATATTCTGTCTATGCTACTTTGTCTTAAATAGATATGATTCGAACTGTATCTATCTTGATTTGGCAACATAAACTAGAATGATATAGACCATACAGTGACCATACTACATAGATATATGTTTGTTTCATGCTGTTATCCTATCCACCTTACTACTGAACTGGTTTACCAAAATGAGTTTCATATACTACATTGTAAACCTGTGATGTGTTTGTTTGTTTCTCTTTTGGAACGCAGATAAAATATTGGAGAAGAGTACTCCGTTATGCAATGGTGAAGGAAGTAATGCAGATAAGGTTCAAAAGATAGTGAGACATCCCTGTTGGTCTCCAAGAAAGCTGATAAAAACTATATTGAAGACACTGAGACAACCCCAAAGTCCTGTCTTGATGTAGTGTTCGAGTTACTGGCTACTATCTGCTGGGACCAACTCTTGAACTTCTTTGCTGAATCGGTTCGGCTTCTTGAGTCTCAACTTCAAGTTGAAACACATCAATCGAGATGTTATGCGATGGGAAGTCAAGGGCCGAGAAGTCCTGCATAATTCAGATGCATACTTTCGGTGCAATGTGACAAGTGCCGCAGGATTTAAGCGCCAAACAAGAGAAAGTTAATAAGCTTGCTAAGCATCTTGCCAACATTATGGGTACCTGTGATATTGTTTCTTTAGCTCTTCTGAAGTGGTTTCAGTTCTGGACTTGTTTTGCTGCGGCGTTTATATGCTGCTTTGTTCCCTATATTTGCATTGGTGGCGAACTTTGATGCCCAGTGGATGTAATATGTGTAATAGATGTGATAGCCTAGCGTAAGTTGCTTGCTAATTTATTTCCTTATTTTCTTGTTTATTTGTTTTCTTGTAGTCAGTACAGTTCTTTTTCCGTGGTTTGCTAGTGGCCGCGATAACCTATTTTTTAAAATTAGGCCACAATAACCATGGGCTACATATTTACTGTAGTTAACATGGGCCTTCTACGGGCCATAGAAACAATGGGCCTTCTACGGGGCGTAGAAACAATGGGCCTTATACGGGTCGTATCATCAATGGGCCTTCTACGGGCCGTATGATCGGTTGGCCAAACATGGGCCAATAACAGACCACATTATGGCCGTAAATGGGCTAGAGTTGAAATCGTCCATTCATGGGCCGACCATAACGGGTCGTCGTTAATCGGTCGTATTTGATGACGATGTGAAAACGGCCCAACGTATTAACGAGCCACAAACAGGCCGACTATAACCACGGGCTGAATTTGGCCCACAAGCAGAAAATGACAGTAACGGGCCGTAAGTAAACGAATGCTGGAAATGAGCCCAAGAATAAATGGGCCCAAAGAAGGCCGAAAGATAACATGGGCTAGAAACGACCCAACGGAATAATGGGTCGTTAATGGGTATAAAGTGATACACTGTGCATTACGAGCCAGTTTCACCACGTGCCGTTAATGGGTATAAAGTGATACACTGTTCATTACAGGCCAGTTTTACCACGGGCCGTTAATGAGCCGAGAGTTACAAAGGGCCTCATATGGGCCGAAAGACGACATGGGCACTACATGGGCCGGAAGTTAAAACGGGCTGGAATTATATTGGACAGCCTAGATGACGCTACTGGGCCTAATTCAGATAGGCCATAAACTGGCCCTGGGTTAGCGGGTTGTAAATGGGCTATATGCAAACAAAGCCGTTAACAAAGCTTGTTGGTGGGCTGGCCCGCCACCTTTGACCAAGTCAAACGGGTCGGCCTTTTCACAGGAATGGGCCTCTGTTGGGCCGTGCCACGTGTCGACGTATCATAGGCGCTTTGGGTCCAATGAGTGGATGACATCTGTCCCAACGGTGACCCAACACGTGTTTCCTCCAGCCAATGATGATTTTACAAGTGGAAAATCCCCATTGGTCGGGGCTGTTAACGGGTTATCGGATCCAAAACCGGACCTGATAGCTTAACGACGTTCCGTTATGGTGGATGCCACGTGTCAGTCACCCTTGACGAAAGCACTTCGCGGACGCATTTATTTATCGTCATGGAAGTGGACACTTCCGTGATGATAATTATGGTAATGTCATGGAACACTTCTACGACAACACAGGTATGACTATCTTGATTTTGTCATAAAATCGCATTGATGTACATGCATGACAAAACCCGTGACCTACTTTGACAAACCCGTATCATCACGGAAGTGTATTTTTTTTGTAGTGGATCGTGAAACTTCAAATCAACTTACTACCGAACCTCGTAGGTCAACCAGAGTAAGATCCACAACAGAGTGGTACGGTAATCTAGTTCTGGAGGTCATGTTACTTGACCATGACCAACCATTTAACTATGACGGTTGCGATGATGAGCCCAGATTCCGTGAAATGGCTTGAGGCCATGAAATCTGAGATGGGATCCATGTATGAGAACAAAGTGTGGACTTTGGTTGACTTGCCCGATGATCGGCAAGCCATCGAGAATAAATGGATCTTCAAGAAGAAGACTGACGCCGACGGTAATGTTATCGTTTACAAAGCTCGACTTGTTGCGAAAGGTTTTCGACAAGTTCAAGGAGTTGACTACGATGAGAAATTCTCACCCGTAGCGATGCTTAAGTCCGTCCGAATCATGTTAGCAATTGCTACATTTTATGATTATGAAAGGCAAATGGATGTCAAGACTGCGTTCCTGAATGGATTTCTGGAAGAAGAGTTGTATATGATGCAACCTAAAGGTTTTATCAATCCAAAGGATGCTAACAAAGTGTGCAAGCTCCAGCGATCCATTTATGGACTGGTGCAAGCATCTTGGAGTTGGAATAAACGTTTTGATAGTGTGATCAAAGCATATGGTTTTATATGAGACTTTTGGAGAAGCACATATTTACAAGAAAGTGAGTGGGAGCTCAGTAGCATTTCTAATATTATATGTGGATGACATATTGTTGATTGGAAATGATCTGAAATTCTGGATAGCATAAAAGGATACTTGAATAAGAGTTTTTCAATGAAAGACCTCAGTGAAGTTGCTTATATATTAGGCATCAAGATCTATAGAGATAGATCAAGACGCTTCATTGGACTTTCACAAAGCACATACCTTGATAAAGTTTTGAAGAAGTTCAAAATGGATCAAGCAAAGAAAGAGTTCTTGCACTGTGTTACAAGGTGTGAAGTTGAGTCGGACTCAATGCCCGAACCAACTGCGGAAGATAGAGAGAAAATGAGACATTCCCTATGCTTCAACCATAGGTTCTATCATGTATGAAATGATGTGTACCATACCTGATGTGTGCCTTGCTATTAGTTTAGCAGGGAGGTACCAAAGTAATCCAGGAGTGGATCACTGGACAACGGTCAAGAGCATCCTGAAATACCTGGAAAGGACTAAGGATATGTTTCTCGTTTATGGAGGTGACAAAGATCTCGTCGTAAATGGTTACGTCGATACAAGCTTTGACACTGATCCGGATGACTCTAAGTCACAAAACGGATACATATTTATATTGAACGGTAGAGCTGTAAGTTGGTGGAGTTCTAAGCAAAGGGTTGTGGCGGGATTTACGTGTGAAGCCGAGTACATAGCTGCTTCGGAAGCAGCAAATGAAGGAGTCTAGATGAAGGAGTTCATATCCGATCTAGGTGTCATACCTAGTGCATCGGGTCCAACGAAAATCTTTTGTGACAATACTGGTGCAATTGCCTTGGCAAAGGAATCCAGATTTGACAAGAGAACCAAGCACATCAAGAGATGGTTCAATTCCATCCGTGATCAAGTCAAGGAGGGAGACATAGAGATTTGCAAGATACGTACGGATCTGAATGTTGCAGACCCGTTGACTAAGCCTCTCTCAGAGGCAAAACATGATCAGCACCAAGACTCCATGGGTGTTAGAATCATTACTGTGTAATCTAGATTATTGACTCTAGTGCAAGTGGGAGACTGAAGGAACTATGCCCTAGAGGCAATAATAAAGTTGTTATTTATATTTCCTTATATCATGATAAATGTTTATTATGCATGCTAGAATTGTATTAACCGGAAACTTAGTACATGTGTGAATACATAGACAAACAGAGTGTCACTAGTATGCCTCTACTTGACTAGCTCGTTGAATCAAAGATGGTTAAGTTTCCTAGGCATAGACATGAGTTGTCATTTGATTAACGGGATCACATCATTAGAGAATGATGTGATTGACTTGACCCATTCCGTTAGCTTAGCACTTGATCGTTTCGTATGTTACTATTGCTTTCTTCATGACTTATACATGTTCCTATGACTATGAGATTATGCAACTCCCGAATACCGGAGGAACACTTAGTGTGCTACCAAACGTCACAACGTAACTAGGTTATTATAAAGGTGCTCTACAGGTATCTCCCATGGTACTTGTTGAGTTGACATAGATCGAGATTAGGATTTGTCACTCCGATTGTCGGAGAGGTATCTCTGGGCCCTCTCGTTAATGCACATCACTATAAGCCTTGCAAGGAATGTGACTAATGAGTTAGTTGTAGGATGATGCATTACGGAACGAGTAAAGAGACTTGCAGGTAGCAGATTGAACTAGGTATTGAGATACCGACGATCGAATCTCGGGCAAGTAACATACCGATGACAAAGGGAACAACGTATGTTGTTATGCGATTTGACCGTAAAGATCTTCGTAGAATATGTAGGAGCCAATATGAGCATCCAGGTTCCGCTATTGGTTATTGACCGGAGATGATTCTCGGTCATGTCTACATAGTTCTCGAACCCGTAGGGTCCGCACGCTTAACGTTCTATGACGATCGGTATTATGAGTTTATGTGTTTTGATGTACCGAAGGTTGTTCGGAGTCCCAGATGTGATCACGGACATGACGAGGAGTCTCGAAATGGTCGAGACATAATGATCGATTTATTGGATGACTATGTTTGGACATCGGAATGGTTCCAGGTGAGTTCGGGCATTTTCCGGAGTACCGGGAGGTTACCAGCACCCCCCGGGGAGTGTATGCGCCTTATTGGGGCTTAGTGGGAGAGAGGAGGAAACGGCCTAGGAGGGCCCCCCCCCCAAGCCCCATCCGAATTGGGAGGGGGGCCGGCCCCCCTTTCCTTCCTCCCTCTCTCCTCCTTCCTTCCTCTCCTACTCCTACTTGGAAGGGGGGGAATCCTACTCCCGGTGGAAGTAGGACTCTCCTAGGGCGCGCCATAGAGAGGGCCAGCCCTCCCCCTCCTCCACTCCTTTATATACGGGGGAGGAGGGCACCCCATAGACACACAAGTTGATCATTGTCTTAGTCATGTGCGGTGCCCCCCTCCACCATAATCCACCTCGGTCATTTTGTCGTAGTGCTTAGGCGTAGCCTTGCGCCGGTAGCTTCATATGGTCATCACGCCGTCGTGCTGACGAAGCTCTCCCTCGACACTCAGCTGGATCGAGAGTTCGTGGCACGTCACCGAGCTGAACGTGTGCAGATCGCGGAGGTGTCGTACTTTCGGTACTAGGATCGGTCGGATCGTGAAGACGTATGACTACATCAACCGCGTTGTCATAACGCTTCCGCTTACGGTCTACGAGGGTACGTGGACTATACTCTCCCCTCTCGTTGCTATGCATCACCATGATAGATCTTGCGTGTGCGTAGGAATTTTTTTGAAATTACTGCGTTCCCCAACAGCAACCTGGAGAGGTGGAAGTGATCTTTAGAAGAAGTACTACTTAATTGATGATTTCGATAAGCAAGACATAGTGGCGTCCAGGAAAAAACTTATTCGCCGCTCGCTGCGGTGAATTGTCACCCGAATGCACACGCGAGCGAACCAGCGAGAGCAAGTGGACCGCCCCATTTAGGGCCTCTTTAATTCGTCGGATTTCCAAAACGCGGGAATAGGAAAAACATGGAAGTAGAGTGAAATATCGTTTTGAATCCTACAGGATTATACGAGTGTTTGATTGTGCATAGAAAAAACGTAGGATTCTTTCAAAGAGGTTTGAGTGGGTGGAATCTTTTCTATGAAATCTAGTGCAAATGAATCCTATGAAAAAATTCCTATGGTTTACAATCCTACGAATCAAACAACCAAGATAGGAAAAATTCCTAAGGATTAGAATCCTCCAAAATTCTTTTGAGAATCCTTTGAATCAAAGAAGCCCTTAGCGGTAGATAGTAGCATTCAGGTTCTGGTTTTGGGAACATTCTAGATGGCTCCAAGTTAGTTTTTACCATAGATTTTTATATATTTCTATTGTATTTTTATTTTCTATAAATTTCATTAATTTAAAAATTTTAAATGTTTGCATATTTGAAGACAAAAAATTACCATTTCAAGAAAAGTTGAAATATGTTCATGTCTTGGAACAGCGTTCCAAATTTTAAAAATGTTCAATAAATTCATAAAATATTCAATATTTTAAAGAATCATAACTTTAAATAATTTCACATTTAAATAGTATGTTCACATTTTCAAAAAACATTCAAAGTTTTACAAATTTTTGAGTTCCAAAAACGATCGTAATTTTTAAAATTGTTAGATTTTTCCAAAAACCTTCACAAATTTTGAAAAAACAATGAAATCTTCAAACAGAAAAAGATCACTACGGTGTTGGTTTTTGCTACAGTTGGTTGCTATAGTGCATCGCGGCCGCTCCCTTATAGGCACCCACAGACGTCCACAATGGACCAGTCCAATTAACGCGTATCCTTATTCGAAAAAAACACGCGTATCCTGTGCGAAGAAGCGTCCGTTGCCGCAAACTGAGGCGTATAGGAGCTCCATGTGCCAAGCTTCTTTGTCAGTATGCGTGTCGTATGCAAGGGCTATGTGTCATCCATACTGAGATACAATAGGTTTCGACTTAGCGTGTTCATTCGCTCGAGGTCGCTGCTGTTTGTTGCTCGGTCGTTGTACGACATGTTTTTTCTTGCACAAGTCAGCCCAACAATATGGTGGGTCCCAGCTAGCAGGGGGTATTCATTTTTTGGGCGTAATAAGGAGGCACTTCCTTGCGTGCGAAGATATAGCTGAGTGGGTCCGACTGCCGCCGGGGAACGTTTTTTTCGCTAAATCGAGAGGCCCTTCCCGTGGGTCCTAGCTGTCGGTGGAGGAATCATTATTTTGCGGCGTAATAAAGAGGCATTTCCTTGCGTGCGGCCGTGGACCCAGCTGTCGCCTCTCCACGCAGTCCACTTCCGATGGATGTCGTTCATTGACCACGTTGACCAGGCCACGCCGAGAGCACCAGGGCGGTGGACGACGGCGAGGCCTAGGAAGGGAACGACACGGAGCCAGGGAATACTCGGCAGTTGTTTCCCACGCGGAGGAGTACGAGGGTTTACTGGTTCATCTGCCGTGGCCGGAGAATAACAGTATGTGTGGGTGAGTAGAGGGATGGCTAGGCCAGCAATGGGAGTACGGTGGGGCCGTGGAGGCTCAAGGTGTGGCAAAGATAGCCGTCATGGGAGGAGGGAGCGAGCAGTCTCACGGCGCTTGTTTGAGCGGGCTGGAGCGTGAAGAGCAGTAGATTGAAGAAGCACGACAGCCATTGGATGGACATCCAACATTCACTACTCGTGTGTTGACTAAGTTGACAGTATGCTATGCAAAGGCCAACCTTTTTTATGAAAGCATACGCGTCAACCTTGTAGTAGGTGCACAAGTCAGCCTCAACTGTGGAAAATAGCATACAGCCCATCTGCCATTATTTCTAATAATATACAGCCCATTTGCTAATTCTTAAGGTTTTTTTATCCCATCTTCTTTTTGTTAGCATTACACCCCATATTGTGGCCACGGTTAAAAAGTATACGAAATTTTGCATATTTCTAAGTGGGTCAACTGTTTTTAATCTAGAAATATCGATTCACATTCAACTATTTTGAAAAATAATTTATATAAATATAAAATCCAAATAATTGTCCACGCATAAAAATCAATGGAATTTAAGATCTTGTAATGAAAAAAAATTGGAACTAATTCCCAGTTTGATGTGTTTTAAAAATGTACAGTGCCATTTTGGGCAAACCGAATGAAACTCTCATCGTCTTGAAAGATTTGCAGCCAAATAGACCGATAAAAGAAAGTAGGCCTTGTTTGGGTATTTCTTTAAAAAATAGAACTGGGCTAGCCATTTTCAGCAAGAAAAAAACACAGCTGGGCTCATGATGTGGTAAACATAAATAAAACCCTGGCTAGACGGGCCACAGCCCCTGCACAGCCCCATTGTTACCGTGATCCGTCGCTAAAACTAGTATAAATAACAACTGCTTGTTCCTCAAAAAAATCAAGCTGCGACTTCTTTGGGTCCTCGGTGTCATCCGCTCGTAGTGTAATTCTCTCGTTCTTTGACCACGTTGACAATGGCGTGAGCCCCAGAAGTCCAACCATTAGGAGGAACCATATTTTTGGGCTTGTACTATAGAGGCACTTGCTTGCGCATCGCCATGATCTTTGGTGGGTCCCTCATCACATCCTCTCCACGACAGATCATCTCCTTGTTCCTCTCGGTTGTTGGCGACGTTGACAACACAAGAGGGCGGCGCACGCACGCAGCTTAGCGAACCAAGGCCGCAAGGCGGAGGACGACGGCGAGGCCTCGGATGGAACGAATAGGAGCCGTTGAAGATGCGCCGGTCCAGTCGCAGGCGGAGGGGAGTACGAGGGTTGACTGGTTCGGGCACGGGTGCGTGTTGGGGCTGACGTCGCCGGAGAATAACAGGACGTGTGGGGGAATAGAGGGAGGGACTGGCCAACGTTGGAGGGTACGTACGGTAGGGCGGCGGAGGCGCAGCCAGCCATGGGAGGCGGGAGCAGGCGGAGCCGACGTGGTGGTTTGGTTTGGGCGGCTGGAGGAAGAAGAAGACAAGAGATAGAAGATACACGACAGATGTTGGATGTCAATCTAATGGCTGGTAGGCAGAATCGTTTGTTGACTGGCTAGTAAGTCGACACCACCTTGGATAGGCTATTTCTAAGCGGGTCCCAAATGTCGTAATCCAAATCATTCACGGTCATGCAGCCTTTCCTATGAAAATTTACAGCCCATTTGATGTGCTAGTTTGAAATAAGTTTGTGGGTGCCGGTGGGGCTAATCACTTGGCTTCAGTAATGCACAAAGTGAGCTCAAGCAGCCCGGCGTGAGTGATGTTATTTCCCTTGGTTGTGATTTGTTACAATATTTCACTCTAAATTAAACGAATGGCAAGCCATTTGCCTTGTTTCAAAGAAAATATGACAAATACACTGGCCGAGTTGAAAAGGGCAGGAACATCTAACTCCAGCTTACAAACTGAACAAAAGCACGAGGGTTGATTGTTCATCAGGTTTACAAAAAAACCAGATTGAAAAGGGCAACAACATCTAGCTCAAAGACTGTTTTGGTAGTCACAGTCAAATGGATCGGTCGAGGTCCATAGAATGAACATCTGGGTCGTAAAATTTCGGGATTATGACCACAATATGTTGTAAATAGAAGCCCGACATGTTCTAAGCTCTTTTGCCCACCTGAAACTCCTTTTTTGCTCTTCGACATACCCATCCGTCAAAACCATGTCATTGATAAACTTAAGCCCGATGGGCAATAGTAACCTCGCATTCAGCAGGAAGAATGTGACAAATCTTGTGTTTGCACGGATGGCTACATATCGTTCTAGCGTTATTGTCTTCAATCTCATGAGAAGTGAGAAAACCCCGATGCTTACGAATCCACCGATTGGTTATAACTTTCTTACCCCGTCCTATTGCCTAAATAGACATGAAGATTGAAAACAGTTAAGGTCTAAAAGAAGAGTGTCGAAAGAGCAACAGCTGAATGGTTAATTCTAGTACACTATTTGCGGGCTTGCAATGTGCGTGAAATTATCACCTTTATATACAACTTCTCCAGACATGGAAAGCATTGCAAACAAGCCAATAATCTTGTTCAGATCAAAACTATTCATTTGGATATATAAGATCTTGACAGAATCCAAAGACAATTGATAGGCCATCCATGGAGAAACTCTTCATTGAGCATAGAACATAATATTAGTACAAAATGTGTACTCCAAGATGATATATAAATTAAGCGCAGAAATTTAAAATGCAGCTTATGGTTACAAGTGTAGATGATAATATAAAGTACCTGAAGAACTGTGGAGCCAAACACCATATTGAAATGAGCACAGAGATCATGTATTACACCCAAGGTCTCCAGCTTTAGTAGCGCAGAGAGGACGGGTTATTTGCAATGGTGAATAACTAGAATCAAGGATCAACCTTTGAAGTGAAGAGGCATCTTGGATGATGAGCTGCCTTCCATCAAAAGAAATTCCAATTCTTACAAGGTTAGGCGACTTTATTTGGAGACAACCGATTCTAAC
Organism: Aegilops bicornis; assembly: GCA_021605145.1. Classification (NCBI taxonomy): domain Eukaryota; kingdom Viridiplantae; phylum Streptophyta; class Magnoliopsida; order Poales; family Poaceae; genus Aegilops; species Aegilops bicornis. The sequence continues at coordinate 1,939,428 of JAHIAL010000023.1, read as the reverse complement.
TGTGGAAAACAAGCACCAAGCACTACCAGCGGTAGGGCAAGCTGGAGTGGATGACGCTGCAATGAGGCCTCGATATCTGAACCCTTGAAGTGAAAGTTTCTTGAGAAATGGGAGTCGACGGTTTAGTACCAGATTGTCCGGTAGGTAGCACAGTGCAAAGGTGGCGGTGTGAGAGAGGAGGAAAACCGCGAGATGGACATCGGTCTTGAGGGCACAAGTTCATGGCGCTCGGTATGTGGTATGTGATTTGTGGGAATAGTAGAACTCAAGCAGCTGTAGTTCTATGAATTGGGGATTTCAGGCCAAGGCCCACCGTGCAGGGCAGGGTATGCTTGCTCAGGTAGCATGACGGGATGCGGAGGCTTTGAACGGAGCCCTGGTGGGAGGAGATGATGGCTCTGGGGATTTCAAAATCATTGAAGAGAGATAGCTGTCGTTAGTTGAGATTAAGGGGAACGGCGCGCCATAGAGGGCGCCACCGAATTGAGAGGACTTGGGTGCGGCAGCAATCCTTCGTGGGGAGAAGCGAGATGATCTCCCCAAGGATGGCGTTCGGGAGATCGCTGATGCGGTCCACCCGAGATTCTACGGGTTCACAGGATCCGGTGGGGCGGGTCGCCACTTCTCCCAGCTACCGGGTGAGGGATCTACAACAAAGGCCACCATTGGCGGGAGCCTCATCTTCTTGGCGCTGGGGTCAGCCAGACTCCATTTTCTCGAGGGAAGGCCGTGACGCCACGGATTTGAGCAAGAGTAACTAATGACGAGCCTAGTTGTAGTGCGAAAGCGAAGAAGAAGGGGAGCTGGGGTTTTCTCAGAGAGTGAGGAAGAAGGGGAGCTGGGGTTTTCTGTAGGAGTGAGGTGAGGAATTTGGGGGTACGAGTGGAGCGAGCTGACGTGAGGTGGGTGGGAGCGAGGAGGAAGAAGAGCACCCAGGTTTTTTTTGGGGGGGGGGGTGTGCTGGGTGTGGGTAGCGCCTTTTGAATTGATTTTACTATTTACTAGTGTGGATTGGCTGTTTTGTCTTGGGCCCAGAGAAACAATTACTACTAGTACAGTGGAGACACTCTACACCTACCCGTAAAAACAATTACTACTAGTACAAGGAGACACTCTACCGCCTGCTCCTCCTAGGTCATTGAAACGTCTCCTCTCATCGAATGCCGTTATACTTTTTGTTCACCGACATGTGGGCCATGTAGCATGGGCCCAAAATGCCATCCACCAAATTAGAAGGTAGTATGCAAAGTGAGAGTCACCCCGGTCAGAAGGCCTTGGCAAGAATTTAGCTGTCAGTATCACAAAACCCCCACCTCCCCGCAGTCTAAGTCCGACGGACGAAGCAACCATCATTTCACTCTTCAGCTGAATCCCCTTCTCCTCACCGTCTTTCAAGAAAGGCAACACTCGTGATTCCGCCACCGTTGTTCTTCTCTCCCAATGAAGGGAAGGTAAGCGGATCCGTGATGTTGGTATATTTTCGTTCAGAGAAAAAAAAGAACTTTTTCAAAGTAGTAACCAATCCTCACTCTCTTTTTTGTTTCATTGTCATTGCGATTATGTTTTCCTTTTAGTGGTCTCCTTAGTATTACGTCGGTTTCATGATGGACCAAGGAGAACCAGGCCAAGATCTGCCGATATTGGAGCAGCACGCGGAGGCCGATCCCCACGAGACAGAGAGCTCCAAGAAGATGGAGGCAACCACCGAGCCGACCCTAGATACGCCACGCCACCATCGAGATGGTCAACGCCCGTTTGAGGTTACAAGCCCCGTGCACTGCAGGAGCAGTTTTCCCCTTCGAGGATGTGCCCCCACCGAGCTGCCCAAGATGATTTCCTACTTTGCCGATCTCGATTGTGGTCGTTCATCTAAGTATGTGGTGATTTTTTTTGGAAAAGGAAGTATGTGGTGATTAATAATGCAAAATTTTATTAGCTTCGATGCCATGCTATACATAGTGGTTTAAATAACTTGTGTTTCTTATACTAAAAAGTAATTCAGAATTTGTTTATGTTTCAATTAGAGCCTGATGCGCATAAGGATTGTGTGGTTGTGCATGTCACTCGCTATGAGGCTGACGACCTGAATATACGCGACCGGGAAAACAGAGTTCTTAGGCTGTTGGATCACGGAAGCCATTTGCGGTTATACCAATGAAGAGGAGTATTCCAGCCTCACTATTGTCGTGCATGTTGTCCGAGGTGTCTTTGAAGCACAAGAAGTTCAAAGCTACTCCTTCGCTTTGTGAGGCATACTGTTCTTGTCAAGCTTACGCAGAAGATGACGTGGCATGCCTCCACAAACAAGTTTATCGCTGGCAAGGCCACAAGGTTGTCTTCATGAAGGTTCACAGGATTGAGCTGCTGTGGGGCGTCCCTCGATGATGTTCATGGCAAGGTCCGTCTTGTGTCCAGCCCAAATTAGATCGAGGCATGAAATAGTTGCCCAGCTAGTGTTTAATAGTAGTTTGGATTGTGTCTAATTATCCGAACCTTGCTCATTATCGACCCCTCCGGGGCTAGTACTCTGTTTGAATCCGTCTATAGGAGCTACTGCTACTTTTGTGTGCCCGTGAATCATATAAGCAACTATGTATCTTGTTACAATGGTTCATGCAGTTAATTGAGGCCACAATGTAATAAATTCCAAGCGTTCAACGCTAGTCCAGCTCATGTGGAACACTCACATTAAACTTCGTCTTCATAAAAATCTTGAAAAGCATAAGTTAAGAAGTTTTATACATCTCAATGATTCATAGAACATAACAAACATATACTAGTTCACAGCAAAAGAAAAAGTTGTGAGAAGGTTTACAAATCAGGAAAAAACAAGAAAGGCTTCTCTGAGCAAAGGACCTCCCGGCAGGCTTAAATTTCCTGGAGTTCACTCTGGTTTTTTCTTGTTGCCACCATCCAGGGTTAGGTTCTCTCATTCCAGAATAACCAATTATAATTGTGGTCTCAATTTGGAATGCTTTGAACTGAACCATGCAAAGGTAATCTTGACGGGGTGAAATTCTTGTGCATTCCACTAAATTTAAGCACCGCTATTTGCAGAAATAAGCAGACCACAATGCCTCTTGTCCACAAGACCGTTCAAAAACCGCCAGGCAACTGCGTGCAGCTAGTCCTCGGTCCATGGATGAACCGGTAGAAAGTGCATTCCGGACTAGGATGCTGATTGTTTTCGCCGTCCCTGCGCAATCAGGGAAGTAAAACGTTTGAATCAGCTTCGTTTAGATTGCGTTGGTCATTCTACCTTAGTTACTACCAATGTAGGGATACCTTGAAGACGGGAGGTTAGGCGGCGACAACGAGGGATAGCCATCTCATTTTGCACACAGTTGTACTAAAACTGAGGTGTGTGCTTTTTGATTGCGTGGATAGAAACGATCACGGAGACAGACATCCCAAACGATATGGAGATGACATCCTGTTATGCGCAAATAAGAAATACGGTTATTTAAACAGTGACAAATATTACTACTTTCCCCCGTTTCCTCTTAGAACCAAGTCCTAGATTCATGCTACTGACTTTCCACTTTCTTCCTGTTTGAACCAACGCTTTGAGTCGATCAGTATGAACTAGCTTTACTTCTAATAATAGTAGAAGTCTAGGTGGCTTTGGACCAGCGGATGGAAGTAGAAAAGGATCCTACGAAGGGGAAAGAGCTGAAGGCGAGAGCAAGGCAGGTTTGAAGGAATATACACGAGGGTCGTCGGCATGTGGCAAAGACGGCGCCGGAGGCCGCATCTTGGCCACAATACCTGAGGGAGGAAGAAGGGGTCGGAGGCCCTCCCGAGCCGGGCGCTCTCCTGGGAGAGAGCAGCACGGTCGCCGATCGGGACGCTTGGCAGCTGTTGGTCTCCTCCCCTAAGCCAACGACCAGCAGCGTGGAAAGATGCACCTACACCCCTGCCCAGCCGAGGTTGTCCACCGATTTGTGACCAGCCGTGAGCTGAGAGAGAGAGAGTGTGGCCACCTATGTCTTGCTTAGATCTGGAGAGCATGAGAGAGTGAGCAGAGAGGAACCCTAGTAAAGCAAGCGCTAAGGCTCTCGCTTTTATATATAGTGGAGTGATTTTGTTGTACGGCTTCAAAAAATGCGCTCCCTCGTGTGTACACATGATGGGTGCGAGAGAACTAGTGTGATGCAAGGCACCGCTTCTCTTTGTGAGAGTACAATATATACTATGGCCCAAAGAACGTTACGCCATAAAGAGTAGTAATATAAGTGTGTGGCGTGTGAGCTAAAATAAAATGTGTGCCGTCTTTTGTTTTAGAAGTTACGAGGGTAGGGTGTGAAGTGCACATATGTGCGTGACGTCTACCGCAGATGAGACGATGGGTGCCACGTCTTGAGTCTGCGAGAGGACTCGGGAGAGTTGTGACTCGTGAGGTGCGTGTGCGTGAGAGAGAGGGGGGCACGTATCAATGCAATGCATGTGTCCGTAAATCATTATCCCACAAGCGTTAAGCCACAAGCCTTTTCCCCGACGAACGCAGAAGAACCGTTAGATCGGCATCCGGCGATTATTGGTTTTGCCATGTCATTTAATGTAACAGCCACTCCTCCTACACACAAATCTTCCACGTGGGTGTTAGCTTAGCTGCCATATGCTCCCTCCGTTCCAAAATGCATGCATATAGCTTTATTGAAAATTAGAACCTCGCAAACTTTTACCGAATTTTCGTGGTACCAAATTGCACATGTAGAATACCTTGTATATATCATTTCATTCATCTTGAGAGGTAACTATAAAGATGGGTGAGGAGTCTACAAAGAAAAGACCATCGTATCACCCGCAGCAATTTCAACCATCCTTTAGTGTCGAGGAATACCATAGGAACTCTATATGATATGATTTTTATAGGATTTTTTCCTTTAGAGCCAATTGGTTCATAGGAATAGATTCATATACTCTACATTTCAAAGGAAATAAACATGATATCATTTCTATAGCTTTAGAGCCACTTGGTTCATATGAATGGATTCCTATACTCCCTTAATTTCAAAGGAAAATAAACATTAGCATTATATTCAATAGAAAAGTTCCTATGATATGAACCAAATTACATCTCTTTACTAATCCCTCCTCATAGGACTTGAGATACATGTCATCTCTAGATTCAATAGAAAAAGTTCCTATGTGATGTGAACCAAATGACATCTCTTTTCCCATCCCTACTAATAGGAATTGAGATCCTCCATGTCATCTCTTTCCTACAACTTCCATGTATACATCTTCTATTCCTAAATATATAGTACAACCCACTAGTAGCTTTTTTTCCAAAACATGCAACTATGGCACAAGAACTATATAGTGTGCCAATAACTTTGAAAGATGGTCGTTGGATGAAGCTAACTTGACGGTCAGGAGATGGGCAAATCCGAGCACTCTGGCCATTGGATATCATGAACATTCCACGGATCCGCCACATGTACAATTTAGAAGACTCCATGGTTGAACTTAAGCATAATGCACAAACCTCAAAACACAAGCACTTCTCCTTTGTTCTAGAATCTTATGTATCATAATTGATTATTTTTCTAAATGAATTGCCATTATTTGTTTTTACTTTATGATTTACAATGCACAACCCCATGAATCTTAACATTTTTATAAAACTAATTGATTTTGAATGAGATGAACTATAAGAACTAAATGAACATCTACATCATGCATATATGACTCAAAGCTTTACATGCTATAGTGTGTATTTATTCATAATTTGGTTTGAAATCTCATGCGTTCAATACATGTGTACCTTTACTAGTTTTGAGTAGAGTAGCAAATTTCACACGGCCCACGGGTATATCAAAATGCACGGGGCCCATGCATCATTGCCTTTCGGTCAAACCTCGTCCACAATTTTTTGCGTGCTATATCTCCCTTTGGTCCCGAACCCAAAAATGCTGCCTCATTCCGTAAAACCAAGAGGCCCACACATATTTAAGGCGTCCGACTCGAACCGTTTACTACAGCGTGGCCCGCTTGCCGTAGTACTCCTAAACCCTACCGCCGCACTCATCATCGGTTTTCTTCAAGAGGACGAGGGAGAAGCCGATTTGTAGTGGAGGCGCTTTCAAAAAAAAAAAAAGGATCTGTAGTGGGAGACCCCTACCCTAGGGTGCCCTAGGTAGCTGCCTTGCACTGCATATCATTGTTTCTCTTTTCTTTATGCTCTTGGCGCTAGAGTGGAAATGATGGTTGCTTCATCCGTCCCGGCTTAATGCGGAAAGGTGGGGCTTTGTGATTTGACCCCTCATCGCTCATTTTCTACTATCTTTGCTTGGCGCTACGACCGGGTGCCTCAATTCCAACCGCTGTTCGAACTGTGATTTGGTACATCATACGTGGAACAAGACGGTGGATGAGCCACATGTCTGCCAAAGGGGGTCTGTTAAGTGTGTCGCCATTTAGGTGTGTGGATGACCACTGCTTGAGTTAAGTTACGCCAACACGGCAGGAGCAGCCTACCACTTGGTTTTTGCTCCTTGGTGAATCCCGACTATATTGATCTAAAAAGATACGTGTTGAACTACCCTCTCGTCTCGGTTTTTTTATTTGTAGGCGTCTCGGTTTATAGGGCCTGCCACGTAGTTCTAGATCATCCATTTGACTAACTAAATATGAGTTACTATGTCACAAAAAGTATATCATTGGATTCTTATTGGTTGATATGTGAAGAAACAAGAAGCGAGGTAGAAGTTAATGCAGCGCCTTAGTATTTTGGGATTATTTGGTTTTCGTAAGATGACTTACTCACCTAGAGCAGAGGGAGTAGTTGTATTTAAAAAGTCGAGGGCGGGGCTTTTCCTGCTTGTGATGGCGAGGCGATTCCGCCTAGTCGGATCGACAGAGACGCCAAAGGCGAGGAGTAGGCTGCTGCAAGCGTGGGGCTGTGTGATTTGACAATGATTCTTCTTTGGACAGGTGGGGCCCGTGATTTGACTTGCCATTATCATTTTAAGCTGCAGGCGCTACGACCGGCGTGAGTCTCGATTCTTGACCACCTCCATACAGGTGCCTCTCCCAATGCTCCACCATGTAGTAGTAGAGGCTGGCTCTTGCATGAGAGCCCACTTCTCCACTTTTCCTTGCCTCTCTTTCCTCCATATGCAAAAATGCCATGTAAAGCGCACTATTGTACTTACTTGTTCCTATAGGTGCTTAAGCTTGCCACATAGGCATAAAGTCGATGTGGCAAGTTAATCAAGAAGAGAGAGACTAGTTTGGTGACCCAAGGAAGAAAGCGAGTGCTAGTAGCGTGTACCTTGGTGAAAAGACAATTTTGAGTCTATAGCTAATTAAATGAAGCAAACTTAGCAACACCATTTCATTGGAAGAGGTCACTCCTTGGCAAATGCAATAAATACTAGTACTCCCTGTGTCCCATTATATAAGAACATTTTTGACACTACACTAGTGTCAAAAATGTTCTTATATTATGGGATGGAGGAGTAATGAAGAAAGAGATAGAGAGGAGTAAAAAAATACACTTATAGCCAACCTTGTTATAGTATGAGTGACTAAGTGATGACTATGTATGACATGCCAACATCGGATAGCCCTAACGCACCATGTTAAATCTCCAAGAAATGGCGATCACATGGCAGCACGCGATGGTCGCGTGGGTAAGTAGCGCGATGATACGAGACTCTTGGCAGCCCTTGGATCTGAGATCAAACGGTCGCATGCTAAGTTGCTGAAAATTTGCAGAATAACCCTCCGGGATAGGATATTCACCCATAGGTCTAGAATCACACCATGCAACCGTTCGATATCAGATCCAAGGGCTCTCAGAAGCCCGTATCATGGGAGAATGGAAATCCACTACCCTGCTGCTCGCGGCTGGCGATTCGCTCCTACTCGTCCCGCTTACGTCCTTTAATACGCCACGGGCGGTTCGCTCCCTAGTCGTCTCCGTCCATTCACATTACTGGCAGTTCCACTAATCCTAACCCTCCTCCCAAATCCATGGCGTCCCAAATCTCCCCGTCGGTGGTGAGTACAAGGTTAGAACCATCACCGGGCGGCGATGAGTTCGACGTCATCTACACCTACTTTCTCCGCCAAGCGGTGAAAGGATGCCTTTCTCGCTTTAGATGCATGTTCGAAAACTCACATGATGAGTGGGTGTTGCGGGCTAGATGTTGAGTACACCACGGTCGTGGGGCGCAGAGAAGGATCTAAGGGCGAAGAGAGGAAGAAGCCGCGCGTGATCCAGGTTTGCGTGACATAACGCTTTGCTTGGTCTACCACATATGCCATGCCCGGCGTTGAGTGCCAGGATTTTAAGAACATCCTCGAGGACAAAGCAGTCAAATTCGTTCTTTGTAGACTTTAAGAAAGACAAAAGATGTCCTGCGTCGGATAGGCCTCGTGTAGGCAACCCCTTCCGACCTCCGAAAAGAATCGGCTGGTGCCCTCTCGTCGACCTTCAATGCGGACCTGGCAGAGAGCCATGGTTCATCCTGCAGACGGTAAAGCGGAGAAACCTCCATACACGTTTCATCGTCATGCATGGCAGCGGAATGTACTAGATATAGACCACATCCAAAGACGCTGCAATGGATGGCTACCTTTGTTTCAATATCTACAAGGGTTGGATGAAGAGCAACAGCCAAGTTGGCGGTTCAAGCAAAGAAGTATCGACCAAGAGGAAGAGGGACAAGGGCGAAGTTGAGGACATGGACAAGGACCCGAGTAAAAGGTGGCGATGTTGTTGCTCATGGTGGTTCTAAACTTCTAATGCAGGTGTCTACCGGATTAGTTGCATAGTTTAATTTCGTGTGCTTAGTTTAATTTGAGGGGTGTGTTGTGCGAGCCCCCATCGGAACTATGTTATGTTTCTTCTTGTTACTTTAACTCTTGAGTATGTACATACTAGTAGTAGTATTTCTTTAATAGAATTTAGCACCCCAATTGCTAACGTACTAGCTTTTTTTAATAGTAGTATATGCATAGTTTGGCGTAGCGCTCTCTATATGTACCACCTTTTTTAAAAATTTCAATTTTTTGCTCCATGGCGCAATCCATCGATAGTGGAGTACTACTGTACAAAAAGTATACATTTTTTAAAAGGCTAGCGTCATCGTTTCATCACATATATATATAGCGAGTTAAATTCTCAACCTAGAACGACGTGCATGCCATGTAGTAAAACCGAATGGAGGAAGTATAGTAAATATGAGGTGATTTTACCGAAGCGATCGGCGGGGAGCATGGCCTGTCATGCGGTCCCACGTGTCATGATGTACCAAAGGCGATGCGCGTGTCCCTCTTGAGGCAGAAGCAATACTAGCACGTGGTTTGAGATGATGTCGAACGAAGTGTGAAATAATGGTTGCTTCGTCCGTGCGGGAAGGTGCGACATTGTGATTTGACGTCTCATTGCTCATTACTACTACTTTGGGTCGATGCGAGTGGGTGTGTCCCCCTGCTGTTCTGCACTGTTATTTGGTGCTTGACACGTCGACCGGTTGCTATATGTCCCACATGTCGGTGGCGGGGAAGTGCGTAATTCATGAAAGGGAGCGTCGACGGAGGAGTATACTACAGAAATTCATGAAAGGGAAGCGAATTAGTTTTGGAAAAATCTGTTTTTACGAGTGCGTGCCCACTAGGGTTTATAGGGCTCATCTAACAAACATTAGTTTTCCGTTTGATAAGTCTCAATTCTACTATACTAGTAGTAGTACCATTACATGTTGGATTTCGAGGTGCGTTAGATCACCCGACGCAAACAGTGTCAAGAGGAAACTAACCAATGCATGTACAAGTTCATGGAAATTTAGTGGTCATTCATGCATTCGTTCTAATTAATGCCTCGGTAAACATAACTTCTTGAGAAAAGCAGCATACTATGTGCAAACTATGAAATTAATTGACCACTCACCGTCTACCTTGGTTGGAGAGATTTTGAAATTGAGCCATAAAGCGGAAAGGAGGGAGTAGTAACTTTTGTCTCGATTACTATTTGTGGCCTTGTATAGATGCAAAATGTATTTTTTGTTATAGTGGCCTTGTATAAGTAAATAGAGGAGTACTAACCAAAGTACGTAGTAGGGACGAGGAGTAACGGAGGGAGTAGTAAAATTTTCTCCTCGTACGGCTGGGCGAGGAAGCGGGCGTAGTTGCAGTGGTAGACACATCAAAAGTACTCCAAAGGTATAGAGCCTTGCTCTCTAAGGTAGGCCCCCATGCATGGTTTGCCTCTTTTTAATTTAATATAACGTCAAGTCACTTAATTTGTTTGTTCACCCGGGTGGTAGATCCTCCCTCCACCAAGTGGACAACCAAGACACGTGCCAAATTACCACGTGGGCTGCCTTTTTTAGACAGTAAATGAGGCTCCACCGTGTACCAGCAGCGGGTGTGGTTGGGAAAGAGACGGAGTATGGGCCGTCGTGCACCTCTTCTCTTCGTGCGTCCCCCACCTACGTGGGTGTGTGTGAGAGAGATACAAACCCTAGACATAATCGCCGTCCATCCCCATGCCTCCGTGATCCACCAGTCACCACCAAAGACGGCACCACGCCCCCTCCTCCTCACCTTATCTCTCATATTTCTCCCTCCATTTTTATATACAAGGGCCACTATCAAAATTACAATTTGCAGATATACAAGGCCACTAACACTAATCAATGCAATATTAATGGTGTTTGCCTCGTGGTACTAGCAAAGGAGGACATTAATTATCCCTTGCATGCATGCGGAGTTTGTAAAAAATGCATCTTGATGTTCCGTGCAATGCACGGGCATCTTGCTAGTCCATGAAAACAACATGGCAAAATTCCACGGTGAACGAGGGATTTGAATCATTGGGAGGAGCTGTTTGGATCTTTGCCCGGTAGCCAAAATATTGGCGTACCCTTTTTGTCCACCGGTGCCTTTGCCACCGATGAACGAGGAATGGCTCGGTGCTCATGCTGACATGCATCCTCCAACGACACATTATCGCTGAGACGAAGCCGCCTGAGCTGTGTTTTTATCCCATTAACGCCGCTACCCGAGCCGCCCTTGCATGACCGGCGACCCGCAAATTACGCCATCCAACCGTAGTCGCATTACATTATGACAAAGAACTCAACCAACCGAACGGAAATTCACGCAAACACGTAGACAAAACTGATATTTCATATAAACAACGACGGAAATCATATAAAATACGGATTTTCACACAAACATGACGGATTTCATTACATTCAAATGAACTACAGCGGTGCTTAGTTCTCGACAAGACAGGTATATAATACCTGGCCTAAATGGTCGCCTCGCCGATCGATTTGTGTTCCTCATGTCCAAGAAGACGATCACCGGACCGCCGTGGAGCCCCGAAAGGTATGTGCGCAAACAAGAAGGACGGCTCGCTTCCCCACCGCCTAATCGATATCATTGGCTGGTGCCAAGATGATGGTGGTCGGCACCGATTTGAGTTCATCACCGCCACTACTTCGCCATGGCCGCACCGGCTCGAGTTCATCCTAACATTCCCTCTTCCGTGGAGCCCATGCGGGGTCGGTGAAGGTCTCGCAACAAAAGGATCTCGGCAAGACACTCGCTGTGTACGCCGGCGTTGCCTCCGCGGTGGCCTTCATGGGACCCAAGCGGCGGTGGCCCTCCTGTGTTCTACTTCTCCTCGATGATGGCGGCGGACGCAGCGCCAGCCCGATTGCCGTCGCTTCTCCGCGCACACAGCCACATCGCTGCTTGCATGGCGCGGCCGCCGGCATAAGTTCCCGCCACGTAAAGCAGGAGACGCGCAGTGCAATGGCGTGGATTGGCAGCAACGGCGTTCGCGCCGCCTCGTCGAGCTGGCCCGGAGCGGCGAAGTTGCTTGAACTGCTACCGCTTGGCAGGGTAGCCGCCGCTCCGCGTCGGCGAGGGAGGGGAGGTGGATCAGCGGATTGCATAGCTCAGATCTGGCCAGGCTACCCAGCTTGGATGCGGAATAACTACTCTTCGTAAGCCATTGTAAGAGTGGACAAAATGGTGGAGGAGATAGGGGAGCGGTGGAGGTGTGCGATTCTTGGCCGCGGCGCTTGCCTTCGTTTAAATAGGGAGATTAAATAGACGGCGGACGGGAGGAGCTCGCCGGCGCTATGCTTTCTTGCGCCGTCCGGTCATGAACGGACATGTGTCCAGTGGGTTTCTCGGCTTCCACACGGGCGGGTTTCATGGAGGCGTTTGAATGCGGCATGCGAGGCGTGTTCAGCGGGCGTATCGCGTGAGTGGCGCCCTTGATTACGACCTAGGACACCGCGCCATTCTTCCACCGGGACGTGTAGGCTCTTTGGGTGCATGGCCTGCATGTCGATGATCCAACGCAGCAGCAGCGCAGCGAAGGAACCTTTGGTGGGCGGGGCGATCAGCGGGCATTTCATAAACCGATGATTGTTCATTGAGTGTGACGTCATCTTTTCATGTAGTTGCTTCACTATGTTGATAGCCCGTTCGCTAATGCGCCAGATTCATAAAGACCGATGCAAACATCAATGTTCTACGCTTATCATGCAGAGATAAGATTGATTAATACCCGTTATAATCCATGTCTCCAACAAAGGGTGCATGCACGTATAGGTTGAGCTGTGTGCATGCGAGCGGCTAGTGTGCATGCAGGCGCGTGCAAGGTGCAGGCGGCGAAAGTGTTGCATGCAAGGGTGCGATGCAGGTGTGTTCGTGGAGTGCATGTGTATGCGTGTCGGTGTTGCACGCCAAAGATGCGCGCGGTGTAACGCGGCGTTATGTAATGCAGTCAGTCGATGTTGCACGCCTACATGTGTGCGTGTCTATGCGTATGCGTGCATGTGTACGTGCGGGGTGAGGCTACACGTCGGTCGCATCGACTTTTTCATCTACATGATCTTGAGATTTTACGAAGTCACCATAGGTGCCTCGTGAGTCGAAAGTGGAACGCCTCCTCCCTTTGAATGTACATCGCCGAAAATACTGAAATTAACACAAGATAAATGCGAGCACCGGGACTTTAACCTTGGTAGGATCGAGAAACTACTGTGCTCTAACCATCCAACCACATGTTGGTTAGCACGACAAAATGTATGTGGTGACCGTGATGAGCTTATTCTGAAAGTCCAAAGTGACTATATCGCTTTCGCTTCAAATACAATGACCGTAAGTGTCGTCAACAAAATACGGAGCACGCATCAAATGCAAGGTCCGTCAGTGTCATCTACAAAATATGGAGACGTATCGTGAGCTAGATACTGTTATACTATTGTATATGCTTATTTTCTTAGTGGTCGATTGTGTGTGTGGTGTGGTGGGCACATCATTTCTAGTTGTGGTGGGTCAACATGAAGACTCATGGGTCGGTTCCATCCTGCGCCACATATAGGTTGGACCGAGACGTGTTATACGGAGACCCATGTGGAGGACTTGACGCATAACACGGGTTACCAGAGTCATGGAGGACTCTATCCCACCCGGTGATAAGCCGACTATATATGATTTGTAACCCTAGGCCCTTAGTATGTTATACAAGCTTGGGGGCTAGTTCGTCGATAGTATACACATACACTCACAATGCACGGTATTCACGTGTACTTTGTACACACCCCTATCACTAATATACAGTATCTGGAGTTGGCTCTTTCTTCAACCGCAAGTGGGTCCTATCCGAACTAGGGTAAAACTTTGCCTCGAATTACCATCCCGCCTAACAGCCAGGGATATCCCCCCGAATGATATGAAGAAATCATATCTGCTAACTCCTATTAGCGCGGTGTGTCGGGGGGGGGGCAATGTGTGCGAGAGAGGCCTAAAGATAATAAATGTGGGTGACACATAGGTAAGGCACATATATGTGCGTATAGAGGGCTAGTAGAGACCGTGCATGTGTATATATGCATGTGAGAGAAATAGTGTTTTCCAACTGAGATTAGTGAAAAGTGTGGTACATAGTAGTCAGAAAGAGAGAGAAACAGAGAGAGCATGTGCGTGAGACACCCCGACACCCTGAGAGAGATTGTGAGCATGTGTGAAATAGAAATGCCGATGCTATAAAGTGTGTGCACTTATGCGTTAGACATAGAGATATATAACGCGTTTGTGAGAACGGGGCGAGGCATAGTGCATCTACGTGTAAAAGGCGGTTCTAGCATTAAATTAAAATATAAATGACATTATTATTTTTAGATGAGATCATGAGTTTTGCAAAATTAAGTATGGACGAAAATCGGTCTATCAGACACACATACTCTATTGAATTCTAGCATGTGCATGTGTTTATTTCATATTATCGATCCATAGAGTGAGAGCGGTTTGAAATACAGGCAATGGATGCTTTTGCAATTCATATATAAACATTAATTAGTGCACTCCATGTTGTTAGTGTGAAGCACTTTATACATTTGTCACTTGCATGGATACATTCCAAATTGCTAGCTACGAAATAAAATACATGTCTAATTCAACATAAAGGGGTTTCAAGATTCAATTCATAGGAAGTGCATTCATCTATTTGAACCGAGATAATGGCATTTGTAAATCAGATGTAAAAGGGGCATCAATCTTTGTTGTGAGTTTAAACATGCTATATATATTCATACGCATATCTAACTTCTTTTTTGCAACCAAGGAGATTATACCGGAACCATGCATGAACCGAGGTAAGTTGCATATTTTTAATATATACTCATGTACAATGTATATTAAAATGTACCCCCTCCATTACAAAATAATCGTAGCTTTAGGATTTTCAAGAGTAAAGATTTGTGAAGTTTGACAATCCTGAAAGTTCAATTCAAGAGAACCGAAAACGTTAATGCTTATGCTCCCAAATATTGAACAGAAGCTGCCAAATAGGCCTCTCGATCACCCTAAACTGCAGGCGAGACTAATGTTTTGGTGGTAGGAAATTACCGTCCCGACTCGTCTGTAGCCTATCGGCCCATGTCCAAAGGTCTCAAACCGGGTAGGTTTGTAACTTCACCAAGACGCCAGTCTCAACCGCCTCGAGAAGCATCTATACGCTGGCGCTTAAACACCCATGTGCTCGTCAAATCTATCCCGCCCACATTTGGGACATTCGACATGTTGTTCCTACCCCAAACCGCATAATATGTTCGAAATTTTAGATGGGGGCAAAGTTTGTAACTTTCCCCACATTTCAAACAAGCTGCAGATCAAACTGAAATATTGTTCCCCTTAGTTCCCCGCCTCCTCCGCTTCCCCATTCGCCTCCCATGGGCGCCAAACGCCCTCTCCACTGCCATGAAACCCAGCCTCCTCCGTCCTCCACCCCATAGCGCTAACCAATCCACCGCCGCTCCTCCATCATGCCGGAGCCGGTACTCGGCGCCGCCGTCAGTCTAACGAATCACTTAACTCGCAACCGCAACGCCTCAAGGACTTAGTAGCTGAAGCCGAGGCAGAGCTGCCTCCCACGACGCCGACGCCCGGGACGTGCGCCATACTAGAACCACTCCGACCATGTCGCCTCGCTACCACCGCTAAGCCTCCACCGTCCGCAACCGTCCCACCGCACGAGCTGTTCTCGCTACGCTGCTTTGCCGGCCGGATTCGCTTCCCTCACTTGACAGACGCAGCCACCGCACCACACTCAACAACTTGGCCATGGGTTCGTCCAAGGCTGCACCGTCCTCCACAACTTCCTCGTTACCGTGAACAACAAGATCGTCGGAAAAACAGAAGGAGGACACAAGATCGCCAGAAGAAGAGGTACTCCTCTTCCCTTTGTTCGTGTAAATCTTTACGTCTCGCTCACACCGTATTCATCCCACGAAATAAACTAGTTGAGCGCTTTCATCGTGATCTTCTTCGTGATACTAAATGCACAAGGTTTCCTCCCTTTTACTATTTCACCTTTGCTGAAATTGAGGTCAAGCACTTTGGATTTCAATTCAGGTCGGTCGAACCGCACTAATTAAAAGAAGCGCACCTCTTAGGCGCTGCTGGAGCACCTAGTCCACTTTGTTCCCGGGAAAGCGGCGATCGATGTCTATCATAGGGGTGTGGGGCGGCAGAGCTGCTTGCCCGATCTGGAGGTCGGCGGGGCTTGAATGGATGGCCGGGGAAGCAAGCACGGCGGTGCGGTGAGGTCGAGGAGGGCGCGGTGAGGGGAGGAATATCTTGGGCCGGTGGTCATGGCGTTTCGAGAAAGATCGTCAACACCGACCGGTTTGGAGGTAGATGTAAGGCGATTCCGCCCGTTCTTTGTACATCGGATGGTGCGTAAAAAATGGACCGACCTATTTGCTTTTAGTCATCGTTATTTACATAGAATCCTGTAGTAATTGAGTGTACCATGCATGTTGTAGAGCTATCATATGTCTCCCGTCATTTATTTCTCACCAACCTGCTATCTCGCTACCTTTACACTGCACTAATTGTGCACACTTCACCCATACTCACACTATTGTTTTTTATGCATGGGTATTTCGTGACTGGACGCAAAGTGTTGATGAATGCAAAAAGAAAAGATGTAAGTCGCCCAAGTAATTCAAGATAAGCACTAAGCATTTCAAGCGCTCTAATGGGTGCAAAGATGTCGTGATTGGAGACAAGAACGTAGCTCTGCAGTTGATGATCTCAATTGCCACACACAACCATCCCAAGTGCTTGCTTTAACTTCATTTGTCAAATGTGGTTGCATGTTGCATATGGTGTCTAGCTTGTATTGCTTCCAATTTGGTTAAATTGCATCTGCTTACTTTACACATTATACCTTTGATAATGACATGCCTTCCTCGCTTTTGATACATACTACATATGTCTATTAACCATGTTTGTACATCAAACTAATGCTCTTTGTATCCCTCGTCAATCACTTATGATGAGACAACACCGGGTGAGTTCTTGTGAGATGCCCTACTAGTTTAAAGAGTGGAGTGTCATCCTCCCACATGATTCTCAAGAAACAACAAGGCTAAATGAAGATAGTCAACGTAGCTCTCTAGTTGATCACACAATTCCCCACACCACCATCGCGAGGTGCTTGCTCTTACTTGGCAAAGGTGTGATATGTGGTTGCATGTTGCATATGGTTGTCTACCTTGTAATGCTTCTAATTAGGGTAAATTGCATCTGCTTAGTTAACACATTATACCTATGAATATGACATGCCTTCCTGTTTTTGGGTACATACTACGTCTTTCTATTAACCATGTTCTTACATCAAACTACTTTTCTTGTGTATCCCTCATCAATGCTCCTAATTTGTTAAATTGCATCTCCTTAGCTTACACATTATACATGTGAATATGGACATGCCTTCTGTTTTTGGTACATACTACATCGCCTATCACACCATGTTCTTACATCAAACTACTGTTCTTGTGTATCATCGTCTATCGCTTATGATGAGACAATCCATGGCGATGGTTAATATGAGCGCCTTAATACTCTTATAAAGAATGCGATTTCATCCTCTCCACATGATTCTCAAGAAGCAGCAAGCCTAAATGAAGATATTGAGCGTTGCTCACGTACCTGAAGACAACACTTCCCCTACACCACCATCACAGGTGCTTGCTCCAACTTCGTAGTGTGATATGTGGTTGCATGTTGCATATGGTGTGTAGCTTGTAATGCTTCTAATTAGGGTAAATTGCATATGCTTAGTTTACACACTATACCTGTGAATATGACATGCCTTCCTATTTTTGGTACACACTACATCTATGTGTTAACCTTGTTCTTACATGAAACTACCTCTCTTACGTATCCTGCATCAATCACTTACGGTGGAGTCACCTTTATTCGTTGCATATTGCATATTATTTCTATTTTGTTGCCATGTATTGGCTTCTAATTTGGTCAAATACATTTGTTAGGGCACCCTTTTAATTTGGCGAGAATGATATTGGTTTCATCTTTCATATGGTTTCTAGCTTGCATCAATTCTAACAAGTTCAAGCACCTTGTGCTTAGTTTACACTTTATACATCATACATGTCAATATGTCACGCCATCCTGTTTTCATACTTATTCCATCCTCCTATCTTGGGGCTGCCTTACATGAAAGTAGTGTTTATGGGTATCATGCATCAATAAGTTACGAAGAGCAAATTTTATTCCTTTTTCTTGTGGGTTTGACTTGACAAGGCAAAATCAAGAAAGAGGAAGGAAAAAAGTAAGGAAAGGCGATGATGGTGGTCCTCTGCAACAACGTAAGCAGACATCTGTACCGATTCTCCTTGTCTTGATAGTGCATTACATGGTCCAAGTCTCCGCTCCCTACTCCACCATCCAAGGTGCTTGCTCTAACTTGGCAAGCAGTGTGATATCTGGTTGCATGTTGCATATGGTGTCTAGCTTCGTATTGCTCCTAATTAGTGTAGCGCATTTGCTTAGCTTACACATGATACATGTGAATATGATACGCTTTCCTGTTTTGGTACATACTATATACATCTATTACACCATGTTCTTACATGAAACTACTCTTCTTGTGTATCCTACATCAGTCACTTATGATGGGACACCTTTAAGTTGGCGGTGTGATATTGGTTTGCGTCTTGAATAAGATTTCTAGCATGTATTGCTTCTAGTTTGATGAGCGCCACCTATGACGAGAGCAGTTTAACTTGGCAGTGATATTGATTGCACCTTCCATATGGTGTCTTGCGGTGTTTCTAATTTGTTGAAGTGCCTTCGCTTAGTTACCACATCATAGGTGTGAATATGTCAAGCCATCCATTTTTTCGTACATATTCCATCCTCGTATCATGACTTTGCCTTTCATCAGTAGTGTTCGTACATTATCATGCATGAATGAGTTACGAAGGCGAATGATATTCCTTTTTCTTGTCGGTATAACCTCACAATGCAAAATCAATAAAGCTTGAAGGAAATTGGCAAGGCATTGGATGATGGTGGTCCTTCCGAGCAACAGCTGAAGCGGAGGTTCTCTCATGATTCTACTGCCATCCTCCCAACAAGATTCGCAAGATTAGCATAAGGCTAGTCAAATAACGTATCACATGTAGATGATGAGCACATCTCCCTACTCCACCATCACAGTGCTTGCTCTAACTTGGCACTATTATATGTGGTTGCATGTTGCGTATGATGTCTAGCTTGTATTGCTTCTAACTTTGTTGAATTGCATCTGCTTACTTTACACATAATGCTGTGAATATGACATGTGTTCCTGTTTCTACATCGGACTACTATTCTTGCATATCCCGCATCAGGTCACTTGTGATAAGGCACCTTTAAGTCGCCACCTTGTGATATTGGTTGTGTCTTGCATATGATTTCTAGCATATACTGCTTCTAATTTGTTGAAGCCATACAGTTTGAACTTGGCGAGTGATATTGGTTGCATCTTTCATATGGTGTCTAGCTTGCAGTGCTTCTAATTTGTTGAAATGCCTTACACTTAGTTACCACATCATAGGTGTGAATATGTCACACCATCCTGTTTTTTCATACATATTCCATCCTTGCATCATGTGTTTGCCTTTCATCCAAAGTAGTGTTAAGTCGATTATCATGCATGAATGAGTTACGAAGAGCGAATTTTATTCCTTTTTCTTATCGGTTTGACTTCACAATGCAAAATCATTATAGCTGAAGGAAATTAGTCGGCGATGGATGATGGCGGTCCTTGAACAACTCAAGCGGGGGTCTCTACAGATTCTACTCCGCTATACTCCCAACAAGATTCGCAAGACAACACAAGGCTGGACGGATCCCAACATATTTGTGTAGATGATGAGCACATCTCCCCTACTCCACCATCACAGTGCTTGCTCCTAACTTGACACTATTATATGTGGTTGCATGTTAAGTATGATGTCTAGCTTGTATTGCTTCTAACTTGAATTGCATACCGCTACTTTACACATAATGCTCGTGAATATGACACGTGTTCTGTTTCTAGAACATACGTGTACATGATGAGCACATCTCCCTACTCCACCATTACATGTGCTTGCTCTTACTTGGGCCCATTATCACGTGGTTGCCTTTTTTCCGTATGATGTCTAGTTTGTATTGCTTACGATTATGTAGAATTGCATCTGCGTAGCTTACAACTTATACATAGCGATCACTTACCCATAAGACACATTTAACTTGGGAATGTGATGTAGGTTGCATCTTGCATTGTCTTCTAGCTTGTCTTGCTTCTAATTTCTTGAAATGGCACTTCTACGACGAGACACTTTTTACCCGATAGAGTGATATTGGTTGCATGTTCATATGGTGCCTAGCTTTCATTTATTCTAATTTTGTTGAAATGCCTTCCGCTTACTATTTTTTCCTTACATATTCCATCCTCCTATCGTGCGTGTGAATATGAAACGCATCTTTTTTGCATATATTCCATCCTCCTATCTGCGCTTGCCTTACATCAAAGTAGTGTTCGTGCATATCATGCATCAACCAGTTATGCAGAGCTAATTTTATTCATCTTCTTGTGGTTTTGACTTCATAAGGCAATACCAGAAAATAGGAAGGAAAAGAGTAAGTTAGGGGATGTTGGTGGTACTCCGCACCGACGCAAACAGAGACTCTCTAGATTTGCCACTGCTACTGCTAATGAAGTTGAAGTCCCAAGTCTAGATGATGAGTTCATCTCCGCACTCCCACCATCGCGGTGCTTGCTCTAAGTTGACAGTGTGATAATTGGTTTCATGTTGCATATGTTGTCTAGCCTATATTTCTTCTATTTTGATTAAATTGCACACTAAGTTTACTCGTTATACATGTGCATATGACATGGCTTTCGTGTCTAGAATACTTTGCATCTATCTATCATACCATGTTCTTACACCAAAGTAATGCTGTTGTGTATCCCGTATCAAGTAACTCATGATTGGACGCTTTTAACATGGCAGTTTGATAGTGGTTGCATCTTGCATTGATTTCACGTTATGCGCTTCTAATTTTTCGAATTGCCACTTATGACAAGACACTTTTAACTTGGAAGAGTAATATTGGTTGCATCTTTCATATGGTGTCTAGCTTGCATTACTTCTATTTTCTTGAAAATCCTTCTGCTTAGTTTGCACATCATAGCTGTGAATATGTCATGCTATCCTGTTTTTCTTACATATTCCATCCTCATACGGTTGTCTTACATCAAAGTATTGCTTGTCTGTATCATGCATCAATGAGTTACGAAGAGTGATTTTATTCTTTTGTGTTGTGGGTGCAGCTTGACATGGCAAAGTCATAAAAGAGCAAGGAAAATAATATAGTAGGGAGTCTTTGTTATTCGTCAGTGAAAGCGGAAAGGTTACGCCGTCGAGATTCTGCTGGTACTTATAGTGCGATAGAAGGTCCAAGTCCACCGACTAAATCTACAAACACGGTATCACTGCTCCACCGGTGCGACATCCGCTTCAACTGTACCAACATCTCAACCCGATTACTGAATTCGTTTGCTCCGGAACTGCCAGTTCCCAAGCTGCCTTCACACCTAACACTACTTGAATCACTGCTGACACAACAGGACTCTGGCAAGATCGGATGAACCTCATGAGCATCAACACCAAGGCGGTACTGACCGAGTCAAGTTGCGGTTGCATGCTCCTTTATATGTACTCTCACGGTTTGATGTACACTAACACTTTCCATATTAGTTGTTGAACTAGCACCACGGGCGCAAGCGGAAAATGAGACATCGGGGATAATGCTTGATGATTAACAAAATCTAAAGGAGGAAGAATGGAGATCCATTTTGAGGCAGGTTTAAAAGGCCACGTGATGCTGCTGAGTCGGCCAAATTAGTATCGAGAGGCAAGCTATTGCCGTTAGGTGTCATCTTGGCGTATCCTCCCAACGTGGATCCAAAGACAGGAATGAGAAAGACAATACCCGGTTTAACACCTTCCTTGACCATTTATCCGTAAGTAATGTTATTCATCGCAATTAGTAATATTGTCTTGCTCTGTGCCATACTTTCTAGCTTCCTCCTAATAAGAATCACATTCTTTTTAACAGAGATGAGGTTCAAGTTGGATCCGAAAGATGATGCAACTAAACAAGCATGCACTCATGTTTTTCGACCGCTCTGCTGACGATGTCGGTACCACCTTAGAAAATCTCACTTTGAAGGCAAGGCTAACAATGAAATCGCCTAAACATCTCGATTGGAATATATTATAGATGAAGACTGGACAGCCCTCGTTAAACACCGAGTCCGATCCAAAAGTATCGTAGGCTATATGTATTTGATCGGACCACATATTGAACTTGTATTTATGTATGTGCCTTACAAGTGTATCTTCTTCTAGGCTAAGCTTTTGAAGAACAAAACCAACCGTTCTAAAGTGAAATTCCAACAGACAACAGGATCTCGTAGCTATATTGCACCTTTGAGGCTTTTGTAAATAGCTGCTATTTCCTTCTTTTTGTGCCATATTATCATTATCTATATTGACTTGTTCCAAATCTGAGAGGAAAGCCCGTGCAGACCAAAAAGAACCTGAACCGAATGCAATGCAAATCTTCAAGGATTGCCACACCGGCAAGATGAAGGGCATGAGCACACAGTTCAAGCCACTGTTGTAAGTCCTTACTCCTCCCGCCTTGAACTGATTGGTGTACTGTGATGTGTTCATTTAACTACTTGGTTTGCAGCCAATGTCAGTTACTCTGTTCACTTTTATACACAATTGTCTTAACGTATCATTTCACCTTACATGGTTTAAAAGAGATGAAGGATATTCTTTTGGTCTTGATCTATAATCTAGTTGTTATGTTCACGTGCGCACACAATGATAAAATAGCCTGTTTGTTTTATATCTGTTTGCCCATGATATGAATGATGTCATACTATGTTCATCCTACTTTAAACCATGTCTCGTTATCCTTAGATGTCAACGAATGTGAGGAAATAGACAATACAAGAGGCATGCTACATGGACATATGTTCGAAAGAGATTTTATTATGTAGTTGGCACTACAATACATGCTAATGTATTAGAGTAGTTCACCAAAATAAGTTATGTATAAGCGTTTAACCTACTTTGTTTGTTTTGTCTCATTAGTACCTTATCCGTTACACTAATCTACAAGTTCAAACTTTAGGAAGCTATGGAACAAATGATTGAATAGCCACAACCACGAAGGTGACGAGGCTACTACTGGGCACAATGTCACCTCTTCTTTGAAGTGCGTGATTATCTCTCCACTAACGATTGCAAAAAGCACCTTCTGCGTAATTACGGGTTTGGTTGTCAAGGTAACCTCGTCCAAATCGCCTACCTAACAAAAAATCTTCTGCTAGACAAAATGATATATCTGTGCTCCAAACACAAGTCCAATCCCTAATGGGCGTTGTTTGAGGAAACAAGAATAGTGGTTGAGAAATGTCGTCAAGATATGAATGGTTTTGAAACGGACTATCGAGACATTAAACCCGTTATTGAAGAGCAATGGCGGAAAAAAGGTGGAGATCGTCTTTGCTCCATTAGATTCTACACTGAAACATTGCTTTTCGAGTGTCGAATGATCTGTGCTTCTATACATCCGATGGTGCTTTTATCCGGAAGGATTTGTAAACTTTATGCCAGGCCTTTTTGTTGTATGATTGGAATTTATTTTTGTTGTGATACAACATTTATGATCTTGCCACAGGCTGCGATAATCTGACGCTATTTTTGTATAGTGTAGGTTTATCTTAGTAATGTATTAAATGAAAGCTTGAGGAGCCCAACATGCCAACATTAAATCGGGCCCATTCCAATTGGGATAAAAAAGCGATTACGGGCGAAATTGGCATGTAGCCCACTAAAAATATCTGGGCTTAAATTAGCATAAGCTTTCAAATTTTTACGGTAGGCTGTGCCCATAGTGGGCCTTTAACGTGCCTAAACATAATTTGGGCCCTCGGTAAAAATAGGCCGTTTATAGGTGTAAATATCTCGAGCCCATAAAAAACATGGGCCTTTAATAGACCGAAAGTGAGATTGGGCCCCGATTGTGCCAAATAACCCTTTGGACTTAGCGGTCGAAATGGTGGCCCATTTACGATGCGGATATTTGTGAGGTCAAATTCGGACGGGCCGTAAATGCGCTCGAGCCTAATACGGACCTTTAACGTAGGAACTCGGTCGGGCTAGATTATCGTCATTTTTATATGGGCCGTTAATGGGCACGATATGACGTTAGGCCACATATTGCCCATGGTTTACGTCCGGCGTTAACGGGCCGAAAATGACAACAGTGAAAGTGGCCCAAATCTTTAGTGGGCCTCTAACGAGCGGAATGACGAGACATGGCGAATATGACCCAAATCCTTCACGGTCGCGTTTATGGGCGAAAGTTTTGATAACTTTGTAAATGGGCCCAAATGAAGCCGGACCTTTAACAGGCCGGAAATACTGCCGGGCCGTAATTGACCCAATTACTTAGCCAATTTGTTAATGGGCGGAAGTGACCATGGGCGCATTGATGAAAAGTTTAGACCAGTAGTTGTGGGCCGACGATTTGTGAGATAATGTTGGGCCTTTAGCTGGGCCAGCCCATTATGGTCTACGAGAATCTGTGGGCCTTTAGCTGGGCTTACCCATTGTGGTCCGCATAAAATCTTGTGGGCCTTTAGTTGGGCCGCCCATTATGGTCCGCTAAATTTTGTGGGCCTTTAGGCTGAAATGACCCATTATGGTCCGCTAAATCTTATGGGCCTTCGGTTGGGCGGCCCATTTAAACTTTATTAGGCCACTTTTGGGCGGTCCAGCTAAAGGCCCACAAGATTACGCGAGACCATAATGGGCCGATACCACGACTAAAGGCCAATGAGAATTTTACACGTGGAAAATCGGTATTGGTCATGGTACATTAACGGGTTATCGAATCCAAAAATCCGACCCGATAGCTTAACGGCGTTACATTACGGTGGATGCCACGGCGTCGGTCACCCTTGACGAAAAGCACTTACGTGATGCGTGATTTATCGTCATGGAAGTGGACACTTAGTGATGATAATTTTGGTAATGTCATGGAACACTTCTCGACAAAGACAGGTATGACTATCTTGATTCTGTCATAAATTTGTCATGGATGTACATGCATGGCAAAAAACGCGACCTACTGTGACAAACACGTATCATCACGGAAGTGTATTTTCTTTTGTAGTGATGGCAGCCCACATCGCCATGGGACGCATCGGCGACGTCTACAACAAGGATCTTAAGGACACCATCTACCGGATATGTGGGCGTAGAGATGAGCAATGGAGATGATCGACACCGGGAGGGACAAGTCCATTGCAGCCTTTATCCAGGAGTTAAACCAGCACATTCGTGGCTAGGAGAACCAAATGTGCGCCAACATGATAGATACGAAGAAGGTGATGACCAGGAACATGGAGCTTGAAGAGGAACTCAAGTCTACACGCCGATGGATATGAGGAGGAAATTGTGAGTGTTCTTTGAGAAGAATGAAGACCAAGAAGAAGCTAGGAGTATTCATGGGAGACCCCGCACCAGGAGATGACGACCACCCCGAGGACTACATCATCATCGACAACACCGACTCTGACCCCGACAGCAGTGATGATGATTACGAAGATGAAGCTGGAGTGGATATCATGGAGTCTTCCACCGATCAAAATTTCTAGTCGACCACCATATTCTCAGTAGTATTACCCCATGTATATAGTAGTAGTCCGAGTATTTTGTAATGGTAGTTAGATCATTTGTATGCCCTTGTTTGAATTGAGTGATATGTTATGATTATGTGTTTGTCTCATGTGCATATGGGTAGTGATTTCTCCTTTGACCCCACTCTATTCTAATCTCTCCCCTCTAAACCCATCAGATGCCTCAGGGGCGTGACAATCGGATTTGCCTTCCCCATCGGAGCTCCTCAGTTGATCCAACGGCGAATGCCTTGATGCAGCTACTAGTCCAGAACCAAGGCAACAACAACCCACCGCCACCACCTCCAGTTGACAACTTAGCCCGTTTTCTAAGGTTGAATCTGCCGGTGTTTTCCAGTAGCACCGAGCCGATTGTTGCTGATGATTGGTCCGTAGGATTGGAAGGGAGCTGACCACTGCAGGTTGCACAAATGCTGAGAAGGTGCGCTTTGCCGCACTTCAACTGGATGGACCCGCACCCTCATGGTGGGAGAACTACACCACCACTTTCCCCATAGCCAATGTCACTTGGGATCAGTTTCAGCAAGCTTTTCATACCGCCCATGTCTCAACTGGAGCTATGAGCATGAAGAAGCGTGAGTTTCGCAACTTACGCCAGGGAAATCGTACTATGGGGCAGTACGTGGATGAGTTCAGCAAGTGTGAGATTTGGTTGAAGGAAGTTGGATTTCTTTGACATGTTATATCAGGAGAAGGTATAGCTATAGACCCTACCAAGGTTCAGTCTGTCACTGAGTGGTTGGCACCCACCTCAGTTGGAGAGATCCGAAGTTTTATGGGTCTCGCAGGACATTATAGGAGGTTCATTGAGAATTTTTCCAAGATTGCGAAACCCATGACGGAGTTATTGAAGAAGACACCAAGTTTAAATGGACTGAAGATTGTGAAGCCAGTTTTCAGGAGTTGAAGAAACGCTTGGTTACAGCCCCAGTGCTGATTCTTCCGGATATATGCAAGGATTTCCAAGTGTATTGCGACGCTTCTCGCTTAGGACTTGGAGGTGTACTTATGCAGGACGGAAGAGTTGTTTCATATGCTTCACGTCAGCTTCCAGCGCATGAGTTGAATTATGCCACGCATGATTTGGAGTTAGCGACCGTAGTGCATGCGCTCAAGACCTGGAGACATTTTCTTATTGGAAACCGTTGTGATGTGTACACGGATCACAAGAATTTGAAGTACATTTTCACGCAGAAGGAGCTGAATCTCAGGCAGAGGATATTGTTGGAGCTTATAAAGGATTATGATATGAAGTTGCATTATCATCCAGGAAAGGCCAACGTCGTAGCAGACGCTTTGAGCCAGAATAGTTATGTCAATACCCTCGTAAGTGGAGGTACCGCAGGAGTTAGTTGACGATCTCAAGGAACTCTGTTTGGAGATAGTTCCAAGAGTTTTTGTTGCAGCAATGGAGGTTCAGTCTACATTATTGGGAAAGATTCGAGAAGCTCAAAAGGATGACAAGGAAATTGCTGAGATAAAGGAGAAGATGAGTAAAGGAAAAGCCAAGGGTTTTCAAGAGGATGAGCATGAAACCTTATTGTTTGAGGACCGTGTATATGTACCCAATAATGCGGAGAACAAGAAGGTAATACTTCAGGAAGCTCATGACTCGCCATACTCGATTCACCCCGGAAACACCAAGATGTATTTGGATTTAAAGGAGAGTTTCTGGTGGACAGGTATGAAGAAGGATATTGACGAGTATGTAGCCGTATGTGATGTATGTCAGAGAGTGAAGGCAGAACATCAGAAGCCAGCAGGATTATTGCAGCCTATGCCGATACCCGAATGGAAGTGGGACAAGCTTGGCATAGATTTTATCACCAGATTAACCAGGACCCGGCCAGGATATGATTCTATCTGGGTAGTAGTCGATCGCTTGACCAAAGTGGCTCACTTTATTCCAGTGAAAACCACCTATACGAGTGCCAAGTTGGCCAAGATATATATGACCAGGATCGTATGTCTCCATGGAGTTTCGAGGACCATCGTATAAGATAGAGGAACACAGTTTACCTCGAAGTTTTGGAATCAGTTGCACCAAACTTTGGGTACCAGGCTAGAGTTTAGTACAGCTTTTCATCCGCAGACAGATGGACAGACCGAGAGAGTCAATCAGATTCTGAAGGACATGTTGAGAGCTTGTGCATTAGATTATGGATCTAGTTGGGATGATAATTTACCCTCTGTGAGTTCTCATACAACAACAGTTACGAGCTAGTTTGAAGATGGCACCTTCGAAGCTTTGTATGGAAGAAGGTGCGGGACCTTTATTAATGTGGGATGAAGTTGGAGACCGTCAATTGTTTGGACCAGATCTGATCAAGGAGTCCGAAGAGAAGGTTAAGTTGATTCGAGATGGACTGAAGGTAGCTCAGTCCAGGCAGAAGAGTTATGCAGACTACAAACGCAAGGAGGTAGTCTATGAAATCGGAGACAGAGCATATCTACGTGTGTCACTGCTCCAAGTTAAACGATTTGGAGTTAAGGGAAAGTTAGCCCCGAGATTTGTAGGACCGCACCGAGTTTTGGAACGTATGGGAGAAGTGGCCTACAAGTTGGAGTTACCCGAAGGATTCTCAGGAGTTCATGATGTGTTTCACGTTTCCCAGTTGAAGAAGTGCCATGCGAGAGATGGCGATATTCCTCTCGAGAGATACAAAGGTGCCTGGAAGCAATTCGGTTGGATAGTGATCGACCTACAAGGAGAGACCGATTCAAGATTCTCGAGTTTGCCGGTAGTGCTACCTGACAAGGTTATCAAGTTTTGCAAAGTTCAGTGGAGCCACCATACCGAGGATGAAGCCACCTGGGAGCGAGAAGAAGACCTAAGGAAAGACCACCTGCACCTATTTTCTAGCCAACCCGAATCTCGAGGGCGAGATTCATCTTAAGGGGGGTAGGTTCGTAACATCCCAATTTTCAATTTGGATGTTATGCATAGGTCATCATGTGCATATCATATTTTATTTGCATTTTGGTTGTGATCCTAGAAATCTTAAGCAACTCAAGGACCCACGGAGAGACTTAGAGATTTCATAAATTTTCATATTTGAATTTTCTCAAATTTGAAAAGAGGATCAATTTGGTTTTAATATTTTTCTCTCGAAATATTTCCAATATTAAAAATAAAAGAGAGAAGATAATATGACTTCTTCAAAGAGAGAGGAATACTGGAGGAATTTTTTGTAAAATCAAATATAAATTCTATTTGGATTTTATTTAAGATTTTATTCGAATTAGAAAAATATGCATTTCTTCAAAATCGCCTTATTAGGCCAGAAAAATGTTCACCTTGTTCTAAATATTTTATTTAGACGGCGAAAATTGCTTTTGGCATTTTTAGATTTTTTATATTTTATTAGGATTTTCTCGTGAATTTATTTAAAAGAAAGTTTGGACCCATTGGTTTGAAATGACCGTGACCATCAGCGCCACCGCCTCCCGTCGCCGTTCTTGAGTCGCGGACTTGGGACATGTGGTCAGGTGGCCTCAACTTCCCTTGCGCATGGCGAGCCCCGAGGCCTTTAAATACCGCCGCCATAGTCTCTCCCACTTCGCAATACCGCACCGTGGGGCCTTGCGCCCATTGCCCGCCTCCCATGTTGCCGAAACATCGTCGCCGCCGATCAGATCTGCCGCCGCCGCCGACCGGTCTTTTCCGTTTAACCGGTATAACTGCCGATCCGTCCCGGTTTTTAGGGTTAGATCGGTTTTTTTATCCGGTTGCTTAAATAACGAACGTTCGTTCGTTTAGATCGATAACAAACAGTTTTCATCGGATTAGTTTGGTTAGCAAACATTCGCGCCGTAGTCTTTTTCTTCTTATTTTTATTTTCGGCTAGGGAACTATCCGCGATTATTTTTATCGCAGATTAGCCCCTGATCTTCAAAACTCCGCAACTTTTTAACCGTTCGTTCAAATCCAGTGAAACCAATGCCAAAATCTTCGTCTCGAACCCCTCTTTCCAGTTAATCAACTTGAACGTGATTTTGACAATTTAAAATTTGGTTTCAAGTAGATTTGATTTCGAACTTCTTTTGATCGTAGTTTGAGTTTAAGTAGCTTTCGATTTGATTGATTCTTTTTGCAAATCGAAGCACTTCAGTTGAACCTTCAATTTGGATCTTTTTATCTGAGTTTTACCCTTGCACCTATGTTTGAATCCTTATGTATGCTATTTTTTGTTTGCGATAGAATTTCCGGAGTGCGAAGCGTGCTACTACGAGTCTCTAGGGTTTTCAGATCGTCCGCAAGGCAAGTAACACTTTGATCATATCCCTTTTATACCCAGTTTTTATGCATTAGTTTCAACCCTGAAACATTGCATGAGTAGGATCTGTTTAACTTGTGGGTTTTGGGAAGTAGATGATGAGGTAGAACCTATTGCCCTTTGTTATAAACCTTGGGAGTTACTTCTATGTCATGCTTATACTGCTATGCTATGCTCGTAGAGGTGGATTGGTTGAGTGTATGCATGACAGATGTGAGAGTTGTTAATTAATGGTTAACTTAAGGTGGCTACTTTAATACACATCTGGGTGGATTGGTTGAGGCACCCTGGAGCACCCAGTGGTTGTTTGGGGCACCTGGAGCAATCCAGCGCTGTCCTAGGATATCCTGGAGTACCCGTGTGATTATCCCATGGTTCGCCACCCAGGCTCAAAGGGATCATAAGATTATTCATGCTAGAAATTTCCGTGTGCAGCCACAAGCCATTATGGGCTCTGGCATAGTTGAGTATGTCGTGTGACCTCTTTCAGTGGTAGACTAGCAGATGTAGGGGATGTAGGTGGTACTGTCTACCCAGAGTAAAGAGTTAATGCTTCTGAAAGACCGTGTCTCGGTCATCTGTTTCTCAAACGCCATGTAGTGCGAGAAATCAAATGGAGGAGATCGAGTCTTGTGGAGAAAAGTGCGCAAACCTCTGCAGAGTGTACAAACTAATCATGGTTAGCCGTGTCCCCGGTTATGGACTTCTTGAGTATCTGGTTCTTGAATTATTGATTTGATCTCATCACTCCTAATTAATTTGTTGGGTTATTAATATTGTTTAATTACGATTGAGTTGGAGGAACCTTCTCAATATTTATCAACCAACTTGTTAGTTAAATAAAATATATTCCTTTGATGTAGGAAAAACTTGGCTTTACGCAAAAATGTGATAACCATAAAGCCTCCACCAGCCATATATGCATGTAGTGTTAGCATTTATCTTGTTTATTGTCCTACAGTGTTATTTTGCTAGCATATTCCATGTGCTGGCCCGTTTCGGGCTGCAACGTATTATGTTGCAGATTTTTCAGACGAAGAGTAAGGTGCGCTAAATTAGATTTTAGTGCACTCGGCTATGCCGTTGGAGTTGATGGACCCATTTACCTTTGATGCTTTCGCAGTTATCTTATTTAGATGGCCTTCAGCCATATTAATGTAATAAGTTCTCTTTTGAGACATTCGATGTAATAAGTGTGTGATTGCACTCTGTTACTCGTCGTTCAAATCGTATTGTGTGTCGACATTATCGATCCAGGGATGACACTTATGCACAGAGATTTGACCGTTTGAGGTCGGATCGCTGCAGTCTACGTACCCTCATACACTGTAAGCAGAAGCGTTTGTTAACGCGGTTGTTGTAGTCGAACTTCTTCGCGCTCCAACCCATCGAGTACCGAACGTACGGCACCTCTGGGTTCAACACACGTTCAGCTCAGTGACGTCCTCCGCCTTCTTGATCCAGCAAGACGGCGATGTAGTGGATGAGTTCCGACAGCACGACGACGTGCTGACAGTGATGGTGAGGCTATCTTCGCAGGGCTTCACCTATGCACTATGAAAATATGACCGGGGGTGTAAACAGTAGAGGGGGGTGCCGCACACGGCTAAGCAATTGTTGTGGTTGTGCTAGGCGCCCCCTCCCACACACACACACACACACACACACACACACACACACACATGTATATATATATGTGGGGGAGGAGGGAGCAGCCAGGAGGTGCCCCCAAGTAGGTCGAATCCTACTTGGAGTCCTCCCTAAGTGGTGCCCCCCTTTCCTTATTGGAGTGCGGGAGGAAGGAAGGAGGAGGTGGCGCCCCCCTTCCTTTCTCTCCTAAGGAGGGAAAGGCGGGAGGGGCCACCCCTCCCCCTTTCCTTCCCCTAGGGCCGGCCAGCCATGCAGGAGGCGCTGGCCCCCATGTGGGCTGGTGCATCCTCTCCTTGGCCCATTAAGCTCATACACTTACCGGGGGTGTCCAAAACCCCTTCCGGTGACTCGATGACTACCCGGTGCACTCAGAAACACTTCCGGTGTCCGAATACCTTCGTACTATATATCAATCTTTACCTCTCAACCATTTAGAGCCTCCTCGTCATGTCCTTGATCTTATCTGGGACTCCGAACAACATTCGATCACCAAATCATATAACTCATATAACACTATATCGTCAACAAATGTTAAGCGTGTGGACCCTATGGGTTCGAGAACTATGTAGACATGACCGAGACACCTCTCCGGTCAATAACCAATAGCGGAACCTGGATGCCCATATTGGCTCCTCCATATTCTACGAAGATCTTTATCGGTCGAACCTTATGACAACATACGTAATTCCCTTTGTCCATCGGTATGTTACTTGCCCGAGATTCGATCGTTTGTATCTTCTACCTAGTTCAATCTCGTTACCAGCAAGTCTCTTTACTCGTTCCGTAATACATCATCTTGCAACTACCTCCTTAGTCACTTTGCGTGCAAGGCTTCTTATGATGTGTATTACCGAGAGGGAGAAGATACCTCTACGGTACTAGAGTGAAAAATCCTAATCTCGATCTATGCCAACTCAACAAGCACCTTCGGAGATACCTGTAGAGCATCTTTATGATCATCCAGTTATGTTGTGACGTTTGATAGCACACAAGGTATTCCTCCGGTATCGGGGAGTTGCATAATCTCATAGTCGAAGGAATATGTATTTTTCAACAAGAAAGCAATAGCAATAAACTGAACGATCAATATGCTAAGCTAACGGACGGGTCTTGTCCATCACATCATTCTCCTAATGATGTGATCCTGTCATCAAATGACAACTCACGACTATGGTTAGGAAACCTTAACCATCTTTGATCAACGAGCTTGTCTAGTAGAGGCTCACTAGGGACACGGTATTTGTTTATGTATCCACACATGTATTTAAGTTTCCGGTCAATACAATTCTAGCATGAATAATAAACTTTTATCATGATTTAGGAAATATAATAATAACCATTTTATTATTGCCTCTAGGGCATATTTCCATCAAGACCAACTTAGGCCAAAAGTCTAAGCTTGGGGGAATACATATTTCTCACCGACATTACATTCATGCATCACACATTCATTCTAGTTGTCGGTGTTCATCCTTTTCGTTGTATAATCCGTGTTAGTTTTATTTTGCTTTCTGCTTGTATGTTTGAAATGTTTTGCAAAAACCCAAAAATATTTCTCCTTTCTTTTCGGTTTCTCTTTCTATTTTATTTGTTTAGCAGTTCGTAATATTAAAAGAAAACCCAAAAAGATTTATTGTTCTTATTTTGCTTGTTGGGAGCTTTCACGTGTATATATTTTTCTCATTTTTGTTTTTCTTTCATTGTGCTTCTTCACATAAAAACTCCAAAAATATTTTAGTGTGTTTCCTTGAGATTCTTTTCTTTTCTTTGGGTCATAAGGAGAAGACCACGATGAAAATGTTGAGTGGCTCTCATATGCATTATTGTTGATCTAACAAAGAGCCCATATTACCTTGTCTTCTCCTTTGAATAAATGTTTGCATATTCTGCCTTAGTCCATGGCATGTGCACTCTTATTTTTATTCAAGTCGTTCAATCGTGCAAGTGAAAGGCAACAATGACGAAATTTGATGAATTGATTGAGGTGGAGAAAATCTGGTATGAACTCGACCTGTTTTGTTTTTGTAAATATGTTAAGCTCATCGTTCTTGATTCATCCTATTATGAATGAAACATGTTTGCAATGACAACTAGAGATCATAGTTATTCATGCCATGCTTAATTAGCTAGGGGTGGATAATGGTTTATCTTGCGTGTCAACATGCATTTAAAATGGTTATGATGTAGTATGATAGGGTGGTTTCCTCCTCTGAATTATTCAAGTGGATTGACTTGGCACATGTTCACCCATGTAGTTTAATCAAACCCAACAAAGCCTCCACGATATTTATGTTCATGATGGCTTATATCCTACTCATGCTTGTATTCAATGTTGATTAATCTCAATGCATGTTTATGACCGTTGTCGCTCTATGGTTGGTCGCTCCTCAATCTATTTGCTACCCTTCACTTGTACTAAGCGGGAATACTACTTGTGCATCCACTTCCTTGAAACCCAAAGTTATTCCATATGAGTCCACCAAAGCTACCTATATGCGGTAATTACCTGCCGTTCCAAGTAAATTTGCATGTGCCAAACTCTAAATCTTCAAATAATAATCTGTTTTGTATTCCTGAATTGCTCATGTAGTGACAGGGGCAATCAGTATCTTCCATGCTAGGTGGGTTATTCTCACAGTGAGTGTTTGTTCGCTTGTCATTCACGAGAAAGTGGCTGGTAATCGGGATGACCAGCCCTATGATCAAAATCAAAATATAATAATGAAACAAAACTCCCCCGGATTGTTGTTGGTATGGAGGGTACCCGAGGATTCAGCTAGCCATGGCTTGTGTTTGTTGGTGGAGGGGGAGTGTCGTGGAATTGTCACGGCAGATGTCCTAGCAGAAGGACTTAGTCGTGGAGCCATCACAACTAGGTTAGCTTAAAGGGGTTAAACGGGACAAAGGACACCGAGGGTTTATACTGGTTCGGCCCCTTGCGGTGAAGGTAAAGGCCTGCTCTAGATTGGGATTGTATTGCTAGGGTTTAGATTACCAAGGAGCGAATACGCTTGACCTAGTTCTTGATCTCTTGTTTCTTTCCCTAAACCGCTGCCGGGTCGTCCCTTTATATACACAGGTTGACGCCCGGCGGCTCACGGAGTCCCGGCCGGCTCATACACAACGTGTCCGGCTCGGTGACTAACTACGCATGCCTTACAACACAAGTCATACATACATGGCGGTCCATCCTCCTGGGCCTTAAGCCTCCTCTGGGTCTTGGGCCGTCAATGGGTTCGTATGATCCGCCATCTTTATTGGTAAGACGCCAGTGGTATGACCCGGCCTCGTCTGGGCGGTTCATACCCAATAGTCGTATCCCCAACATTAGGCCCCAGGTTTATTTGAACTTGTTCATGTCAATCTTCAATATCCGACCTGTCAAAATCTTGCATCGCCTTTATTTGATAAACCTTGCTATAAACCGCCATGACGTCAGCTCACAGAATTTTCTTAAGCCGCCATGACGTCACTTCACCTTGACTTCGCACGTGGCCCAGAACATATTAATTGATCTTCATCTTAATGAACGTCCTGGGAATCGAGGTGTCCATATAGCCATATAATGATTTCAGCCCCCTCGATTCCCACGCATGCCTTGCGGCCACCCCCTTATAAATAGTGTCAGGGGGTCTTTATCATTTTCTCCTTCGTCTTCCTCCTTCGTACGGCCGCACCAGCGCTCGAGCTTCGCCGCCGCGACCTCCGACCGCCGCATCAACGCAGGCCACCGCATCAACCTGATCGGACTAGAGAACTTCGGCCAGCCACGACATTCCATCTGCAACTGTAAGTGCTTCTCTTCCTCAACTTCAGATCTGCACTAGGTGTGACGCCCCCGATTCAATCGTACACTAATCATACACGCAAACGTGTACGATCAAGATCAGGGACTCACGGGAAGATATCACAACACAACTCTAAAATAAAATCAGTCATACAAGCATCATAATACAAGCCAGGGGCCTCGAGGGCTCGAATACAAGTGCTCGATCATAGACGAGTCGTGGAAGCAACAATATCCGAATCTGGGACATAAGTTAAACAAGTTTGCCTTAAGAAGGCTAGCACAAAGCTGGGATACAGATCGAAAGAGGCGCGGGCCTCTGCAGGATCCTCCTAACTACCTCGGTCGCCATTGGGCTGCACGTAGTAGGCACCTCCGGGGTAGTAGTAGTCGTCATCGACGGTGGCGTCGCTCACAGGCACCATCGTCTGGTTGCAGCAATCGGGTAAAGAAAGGGGAAAAGGGGAACAAGGCAACCGTGAGTACTCATCCAAAGTACTGCAAGCAAGGAACTACACTACATATGCATGGATATATGTGTAAGAAGCCATATCGATTAATTTGAACAATGCAGAATGCCGTAATTAGAAGGGATAGCTAATCACGTCGAAGACTACACTTACGGCAGCCTCAGTCTTGCTGACATGTAGAAGAGAGTAGACTGAAGTCCTCCAAGTAGCATCCTATAGCATAATCCTACCCGGCGATGCCCTCCTCGTCGCCCTGTTAGAGAGCGATCACCGGGTTGTATCTGGCTCTTGGAAGGGTGTGTTTTATTAAGTATCCGGTTCTAGTTGTCATAAGGTCAAGGTACAACTCCAAGTCGTCCTGTTACCGAAGATCACGGCTATTCGAATAGATTAACTTCCATGCACACGTCGCAGCCCCACCTAGGCACAACAGAGAGGTCAGCACGCCGGTCTAAACCTAAGTGCATAGGGTTTTGGGCCCATCGCCCATAGCACACATGCACGTTGCGTACGCGGCCGGAAGCAGAACTAGCCCCCTTAATACAAGAGCAGGCTTACGTTCCAATCCGTAGCGCGCTTCGATCGTTGACGATCACGAAGTGCCGGCTGATACCACGACGTCCGAGTGCCCATAAGCTGTTCAGCGTAGCTGGTTAGTGCGTATAGACCAAATGGCGGACTCGGATCAAATACCAAGATCTCGTTAAGCGTGTTAAGTATC
The DNA here is from genome assembly GCA_021605145.1 of Aegilops bicornis. Classification (NCBI taxonomy): domain Eukaryota; kingdom Viridiplantae; phylum Streptophyta; class Magnoliopsida; order Poales; family Poaceae; genus Aegilops; species Aegilops bicornis. The sequence goes on along the minus strand of JAHIAL010000023.1, from coordinate 1,902,917 downwards.
ATGAACGCCGACCAGGCCAGGCCCACCTCTCTCCTAGGTGGTCTCAACACCTTTGTCGCTACGCCACAAAAGTAACGGTCGGGGGCCGTGGGAACCCGTGCCCACCTCTACCGGGATGGAGCCACCGTCGCTTCGGCCCCCTCATCGAGAATCACTTGTGGGTACTCAGCGAGGTGACCCGACTTTAGTCACCACATGTGTCATGTATAAAGTATATAGTATATACCCGTGATCACCTCCCTAGTGATCACGGCCCGATAGTATAGCATGGCGGGGCGGACAAGAATGTAGGGCCAGCGATGGAATACTAGCATCCTATACTAAGCATGTAGGATTGCGGGTAAAGGTAACAACAGTAGTAGCAAGGACAGGCTATGCATCGAGATAGGTATAACGGAAAAGCGGTAACATGCTACAAGACTCTAATGCAAGCGATATAAAGTAGAATAGGCGATATCTGGTGATCAAGGGGGGCTTGCCTGGTTGCTCGAGACTAGAAGGAGGGTCGTCGGTGGCGTAGTCGATCACGGGGACATCGACGCATCGGTCTCGGGTCTCACCGGAGAGAAGAGGGGAAGAAGCGATAAATACATAGCGAGCAAGTGCATAACGGGACCCTGAGACGAGCTAGACGTGTTCTAACGCAGCGCTAGGCGATACTCGCGAAGGGGGAAACATCCGGGAAAGTTTTCCCAGTTCTGGACGTCTGTCAGACAGATGAAACGGAGAGGAAATTTTGCAGGTTCGCTATGCTAGAGACGTGTGGCGGACGAACGGACCATGTATTCGGATTCGTCTCGTCGTTCTGAGCAACTTTCATGTATAAAACTTTTTCATCCGAGCTACAGATTAGTTTCTATTAATTTCCAAAGTTTTAATTCATTTTCGGAATTAACAGAATTAATTTAAATAAAAGCCATTACTGTGTCAGCATGACATCAGCATGATGTCATCACTCAACAGTGTGCTTGACTGGTCAAACTAGCACATGGGCGCTGGTTGTCATTGACTAACACTATTTAACAGTTTAATTCGTTAATAAGTTAATTAGGTTAATTAACATGATTAATTAAGTTAATCAATTAATTAATTCTTGTTAATTATTATTATTTTTAATATTTATTTAAGCGTATTTCTTTTTGTTCTCTTTTTTTTAACAGGGCGGTATCGGTAAGTGGGCCGAGGAGGCCACACGGTTTAACTATGGCCAGGCGTTCGGCGTGGGCGCTGTGTCTTGAGCTCGAGGCCACCGAGGCGGCGACGCCGCCACGCCAGAGCCCGGCTGCAACACGGCCAATGGCTGCAGCGTGGTATGGAGACGGGCAGGGCGACACCACTGACAATGGCGACAAGAGAGTAGCCACAGGGCTGCAGCGCTCGGACAAAGCGGCAACAAGCGGTGGCGACGCAAGCGAGGGCACGGTGACCACGAGCTCCTCGGGAGCTCGGACCAGACGGCGGGGCAACCTACGGCGACGGGAGCGGAGGAGAAGGGGAAAATGGAGGAGGGGCTCACAGGGAGCTGTAGGGAGGTGGCAGTGGGCTCGAGGTGGCTGGAGTTCACTGACGACGAGGAAAAGCGTCCCGGGGGACGAAGAGGTCGTGGAGGTCCGTGACGGAGTGGGCGGCGGCGTCTTGAAGCGGGCGACGCCGGTGAAGTCGGTGAGGCGGGCGTCGATGCGATAGGGAGATGGGAGGGCGCCGTGCAGTCAGATCGGGAAGGGGGCGAAGCGAGGGAGTGGGGTTTCGTCCCCGATCTAGATTGGATCGGGGGGAACGATGTAGAAGTGCGGTGGTTGGGTTAGGGTTTGACCAGGGTGGGGGTTATGGGGGAGTGGGGTGGCGGTTGGGCCTTTGCCTAGTTAGGTTGGTTGGCTAATGGCCTCTTCAGGTCGAGCCCAGTTCGAGGAGGGCTCTTTTTTCTCTTTACTTTTCTCTTAATTTTCTTTTTACTTATTTTCCTTTCTTGTTTTCTATTTATTTTAGCTGCCAAATGATTTTTGTTAACTATGAAACTTTGCACATAATTCCTAGTCAACACTATAAGGTTGCATAAAAAGTTTGAGGCCAATTGGAAATGTTCAAATTTACAGTTGAATTAAAATGCTTTTATTTAATCTTGTTGTTCCACTAAATTAATCCCATGGGAATTATGGGAAACCAAATGAGGCTGGTTCCAACATGTTCATTACTTAGATAATATTTGCTGCCCATCGAACAATTTTATTTGATAGTTTGAAGAAATAATAATTTGGCTTGTTATATGAACTTTGAATTTGACTCGGTTTTGGACTAACGCGAGATTAACACAGTGACAGCGGTGACTTGGCATCATTAGTATGTGATTACCGTAGCTTAATTATCCGGGCGTCACAATTCTCCTCCACTACAAGAAATCTCGTCCCGAATTTAAGCGGTGGAGTAGGGGGGGGGGAGGTGCTGGTAGCTAAAATCCTAACGAGTCTTCTTGGTCTGGGCTGCCCTTTCGAAGAGGTTGATCCCTTTTGTTGATGTCTTCATTCCTCTGCTTCAAGTCATCATGATGAAGTCGACATCCTTTCTTTGGGAACTCCATCGTACTTATGAAAAAATAAGAGGGGTACTTCGAGAAGCGGACCCTTGCAAGGTTGACTACACCGGTAGCTAACATCGGGGGAAGGTGGCGGAAAGCTGAAACTTTAAGACAATATCGAGAGCAAAGTAAGGAGGTAACCTGGGAAGTTTCGAGCGGGCAGGCAATCGTTCGATGCCTGTTATAGGGCGTGAAAGTGTCAAAACAACGGGCATAAGTATTGTGTCCGATATCAGACCTGAAGGTGGCTCGTGAATTATATACGACTCCACGCGGGAGGAATAACTTTGGGAACAGGGGGTGTACAGGAGAGTCAGGTTTCGATCCTGTGGAACTGTGGGTTATGGGCCCACCATGTGGTTGAAAGTAGGAAGGGGGCCGACATCTTGCATGGCCACGATAGCAAGGCCTGTCAGAGGGTAGCCTGTCAGTTATGTCGGCAACAACATCGATACCAAGGGCGAGGGACGAAGAGAACCATTTTCTTGCTCGTTGAACGAGGTGGGCAAATAGGCAAGGTTCTCGTCCATCGGTGGCTACCGGAATGTCAGCAACAATAGTAACAGGGTCTTACTGACAGAGTGGTACAATGAGGTGTTTACACAAGCAGGGAATATTACTGCTTATATTATATAAATCACAAGAAGGTTTAAACAAACCAATGGAAAGGAAAAGTGATTATCAGGTTTAAGCGAGAACAATGGAAGGGAAAATGTGTATACACACATATTTGGGGTATATCCTTCCCAAGGATAAGCGAACATGATATCCATGACAGGATAGAAAGTACCAAAACCATTTAGGTAAGGGGGGAGGAATCTCATGAGATTGCCCATACAACGATGTTAGGATAAGTGCTAAAGAAAATTTAGCATTGTGCTTCAAATGCTCTTATCGAAAATCAGATTACCACAGACATGCTTCGAGATAGCATTGACATGGTCTTCAAGCATAGGTCAGACTTTGGATACACAAAGGATCCGTCAGAAGCAACTTATAAAATAAGTCTTACAATTTCCTCATGGAAGAATGATTAACCTTGTTAAAAGGAAACTATAACACTAGGTCCTCCGCCAGGTGTGCTAGGCATGACATCACCTTACCGAGTCATAAGAGGACCAATGTTATAACTCTTGAAAGTATGTTCCAACCATCATATCGGACCGAGATTCAGTTCGGATAGGTGGCGAGATAACTCAGAGACTCACAATGCCCGAGAAGAAAGGTGCAACACCAATTGTCGAGATGACATTGTAAGATTCTCTGGAATTGAACTGTGAGCGAGTTCCAAAACAAGAGTTCATCATTAAACCAAGGAGAGGAAGAGGATGAGGTTGATGGACTCAACGACAATTCATCAAGATTTCCAAAGGATGGATTTCCACAATTAAATATTGAGCGAAAATGCACCGGAAATATGGACCAAGTTGGACGTTCAAAGTTAGAATGGTGATTCGATAGCTTGAAACTATCGGCCGTTCACTTCAAAATAATAGGGTTGCTAGAGATATCAAATTCCCACAACAGAGTTCACTCAACACGGGGGCCAAGAAAAGAATGGTGGTGGCGAGAAGCATCACGGTAACAGGAATTTCTTAAGAGGTGGTGAAATCCTCACAACATTTTTGACATAAAAGATGGTAATACTCCAATGTAAAGAAGAACAATGCTGGGTAGCAACGAACTCAAGGTATAACACAAAACACGAACAAGTTTGTGTCGGAGGGGAGTCAATAAGGTGTACGATGATAACACAAATCATCGAGGGCAAGGATGGTATTTCTCTTCATTAATCCGATTGATATCCTGGAAGAGCTCATAAGGTTGATGATGATCCACGACACATTTGTCGAGAGATTTCATGAAGATGTAATCAATCGTGACGACATCGAGTCAAAGGAATGATGAAGCGGAAGGTTATTGGAACCATGGAGTGCGATACAAACTCAAAATCAAGCCTGTTCAAGGAGAAATGATATGACGAGGAAGATCACGGAAGATTAGCTTACCATCTAAATCGTGTGCTCCGGAAAGAGGGCCGGGTAGCGAGTTAACAAGTTGCACGATAATGATATAGCCGATCAGGCTAGCAATGACTTGAAGGATTAATGAACTCATAAGCAATGAAGAATACTTAGAGTTATTGAATCGAAGTGCGGAATTGATTCACTTATCAGTGTTTTCGGTTGACGACAACCCAGAACCCGAGAAAATTGGAATCAGTGAGAAATAATAGTTGATGAAGAACTCATAATAAGTTATGCAGTTCCATGATATTCTTGAGATACCAGAGTTTATACTCAAGGGTAGAGCGGGATAGAGGTTGGACAAGTGAAATCATTTGCAGAAGGCAAGCACTTAAACTTGTCCAAGAAATGGGATCAAAGAAGAACAATATGGTCGAAACCACGGTCGCAAAAGACCAAGCATAGATAAGAGAAGAAGTCATAACAAGGGGATTATTATTACTACGAGAAGCTTCCATGATAAGTTCCACCTCGGGTCCATGGGCATGAACACAAAGTTCAAGGTCGACTCCCACTTCTCCAAAGCATAATCTTACATTCACTTCTCGTTTCGATAATGGCATTAGTGTTGAAAGTTTTACACAGTGAAATAACAGATGAGTATGACCCATGAAAACTTCCGAGTTCACACATAGTAAGGAAGGCATAGGTTCAACCCATCAGGGCATCTTACGAACATATACCACAAACTTCGGGGTAAATAATACAAGCTCGAAAGTAGAGCATTGTTCAAAAGCAGATGATACAATTTACCAAAGGCATTATATACTCATGGAAAGGGTCTCAAGGTTATTCAATATGAAGGACAACATCGGATAAAATCCAACAAAGGAACCGATGGTCCACAAGGGATCTGATGTGAGCATCGGTAGTCAACCAGAGGAAGAAGAATGCACGGGCATCATATTATAGAACATCGAAATAATTCGATGCTTAGATAACAAAGGAATTTCGATTTCCAAAACAAAGGATCAGAAGCAGTCGCTCTGATCAAGGATGGATAAGTTGGATATACCAGAGGCACAATTGATGACAAATAGTTTGGTCGAGAACCAGCTCCTGTTCAAAAATGATGTCAGAGCCGGAAAGATAATTTAGAAGGGTTGATAGATGATTGTGTGCATTCGCACACATGCTGAATCAATAGGATCAAAATAGCGGTGTCAAAAGATACTAGTGAATATTGCGAGATATATGGGAAGCATCCATAATGCAAGTAGACAAGTATTTGCGAGCAATAAAGCTGCTAAGGATTTTTGGAGGATCGAATAGTATTTCAAAGACTTTTGTGAAACATCCGAACAATCGGGATGAGCGGATACTCGGAAAGAGCGAGGAATTATCCGTAGGGGTATTCATGTGGCAAAGAAGCGCAAGGCAAGAGGCACAAAGTATTCTTGAAACAATAGAGAGAATTTCGGTGTATCTTGTAATAACAAGATCAACTAGGAAGCATTGTATGAATGGCGAGTATACATGGTTATCCATAGGGGTTTATCGATGGAGGGGAATTGCAAAAGCGACGCCAAAAAGTCTCAAGAGAACATCGGAGAGTATCTTTGGATTCTTTTGGTGCAGCAGACGATCATCTGTATTAAGGGGCTCTCCGGGAGAAAGTATTATCGAGAACCTAGAATCAGAGTTAGTAAAATCGTTTAACCCGAATAGAAGAGATGTCAGAGTCCCAGAGTATAGGTCGAGGAATAAAAGATCCTACTACCACCCAATGGCGACGTGTGCCCGTAAGACACACAGCCATGTTAGTAAAAGTTTTGCAATGTCTAGACTCAACTTCGGCCAAGGAGTTGGAAAGGAGGATTCCTACAGGCAGTCGGCTCTGATACCAACTTGTGACGCCCCCGATTCAATCAGACACTAATCATACACGCAAATGTGTACGATCAAGATCGAGGACTCACGGGAAGATATCACAACACAACTCTAAAATAAAATCAGTCATACAAGCATCATAATACAAGCCAGGGCCTCGAGGGCTCGAATACAAGTGCTCGATCATAGGCAGTCAGTGGAAGCAACAATATCTGAGTACAGACATAAGTTAAACAAGTTTGCCTTAAGAAGGCTAGCACAAAGCGGGATACTGAGATCGAAAGAGGCGCAGGCCTCTGCACAGGATCCTCCTAACTACTCCTGAGTCGTCGTGAGCTGCTGCGTAGTAGTAGGCACCTCAGGGGTAGTAGTCGTCATCGGCAGTGGCGTCAGCTCTGGGCTCCATAAATGCAGTCTGCAACAATCGGGTAAAGAAAGGGGAAAAGGGAACAAGGCAACCGTGAGTACTCATCCAAAGTACTGCAAGCAAGGAACTACACTACATATGCATGGATATATATGTAAAGGGGCCATGTCGATTGGGTGAACTGCAGAATGCGCCGAGAATAAGAGGGGATAGCTAATCACGTGAAGACTACACTTCGGCAGCCTCCGTCTTGCAGCATGTAGAAGAGAGTAGACTGAAGTCCTCCAAGTAGCATCGCATAGCATAATCCTACCCGGCGATCCCGTCCTCGTCGCCCTGTTAGAGAGCGATCACCGGGTTGTATCTGGCATTTGGAAGGGTGTGTTTTATTAAGTATCCGGTTCTAGTTGTCATAAGGTCAAGGTACAACTCCAAGTCGTCCTGTTACCGAAGATCACGGCTATTCGAATAGATTAACTTCCCTGCAGGGGTGCACCACATTACCAAACATGCTCGATCCCAATTGGTCGGACACACTATCATGAGTCACTCCCGCCCGCGGAAGAACAACAAGTCGCAGCCCCACCTAGGCACATCGGAGAGGTCAAGACGCCCGGTCTAAACCTAAGCGACAGTGGGTCCGGGCCCATCGCCCATAGCACACCTGCACGTTGCGTCTGTGGCGGAAGCGTAATCTAGCCCCTTAATACAAGAAGCGGGCTTACGTTCCCAATCCGGCGCGCCGCTCGCCGACGTCACGAAGTGCTTCGCCGATACCACGACGCCGAGTGCCCATATTTGTTCAGCGTAGCTGGTTAGTGCGTATAGACCAAATGGCGGACTCAGATCAAATACCAAGATCTCGTTAAGCGTGTTAAGTATCATGAACGCCGACGCATGCGAGGCCCACCTCTCTCTAGGTGGTCTCAACCTGCTGCCGCTTCGCCATACAAAGTAACGGTGGGGGCCGTCGGGAACCGAGGCCCACCTCTACGGGATGGAGCCACACGTCCTTCGGCCCCTCATCGAATCACTTGCGGGTACTCAACGAGCTGACCCGACTTTAGTCACCACATGTGTCATGTATAAAGTATATAGTACATACCCGTGATCACCTCCCTAGTTATCACGACCCGATAGTATAGCATGGCAGACGGACAAGAATGTAGGGCCACTGATGGAATACTAGCATCCTATACTAAGCATGTAGGATTGCAGGTAAAGGTAACAACAGTAGTAGCAAGGACGGGCTATGCATCAGATAGGTATATGAGCGATAACATGCTACACTACTCTAATGCAAGCAAGATAGAGTAGAATAGGCGATATCTCGGTGATCGTGGGGGGCTTGCCTGGTTGCTCGAGACAAGAAGGAGGGTAAATCGGTGGCGTAGTCGATCACAGGGGACATCGACATCGGTCTCGGGGTCTCACCGGAGAGAAGAGGGAAGAAACAGTAAATACATAGCGAGCAAGTGCATAATAGGACAACAAGCGAGCTAGACGTGTTCTAACGCAGCGCTAAGCGTCTTGGCGAAGGGGGAAACATCCGGGAAAGTTTTCCCGATTACGTCTGTCGAGCGAGATGAACCGGAGAGGAAAGTTTGCAGGTTCGCTATGCTAGAGGCGTGTGGCGACGAGCGGACCATGTATTCGGATTCGCCTAGGTAGATTACGAGCAACTTTCATGTATAAAACTTTTTCATCCGAGCTACGGATTAGTTTCTATTAATTTCCAAAGTTTTAATTCATTTTCAGAATTAACAGAATTAATTTAAATAAAAGCCATTACTGTGTCAGCATGACATCAGGATGATGTCATCACTCAACTTGATGCCTTGATCGTCAAACTAGCACATGGGTGCTTGGTTGTCATTGACTAACACTAATTAACAGCTTTAATTAGTTAATTAGGTTAATTAATTGAGATTAATTAAGTTAATCAATTAATTAATTACTTTTAATTATTATTATTTTAATATTTATTTAAACATATTTCTTTTTGCTCTCTTTTTTTTAACAGGGGCGGCCTTGAGTGGTAAGGAGGCCACACGTTTTAATGGCGGGCGTTCTTGGCGTGGCGCCCGTCTTGGGCCCGAGGCCACCGAGAAGCGGCAGCCGGCAGAGGCGTGGCGTGTGATCTGGCAACAGCGCGTGGCGAAGCAGCAGACGAGGGCAGCTTTCTGACGAAGCGCGACAAGAGGTAGCCCGCGAAACTGCTGACAAAGCGGCAAAGCGGTGGCAGCGACGCAAGCGAGGGCACGGTGACCACGAGCTCCTCGGGAGCTCGGACGGGACGGCGGAGCAACCTACGGCGACGGGAGCGTAGGAGAAGGGGAAAATGGAGGAGGGGCTCACAGGGAGCTGTAGGGAGGTGGCAGTGGGCTCGAGGTGGCCAGAGTCCATGACGACGAGGAAAACGGCGTCGGGGACAAAGAGGTCGTGGAGGTCCGGCGACGGAGTGGACGGCGGCGTCCGACGCGGGGCGGGGCGTGGCAACGCCGGTGAAGTCGGTGGGGCGGCGTCGAGCGACAGGAGACGGGATGGGCGCCGTGATGCCCGGTCCAGATCAAGCGAGAGGAGGCGATGGGAGTGGGGAGTTTCGTCCCGATCCAGTTGGATCGGGAGGGAACGATATGGAAGTGTGGGTGGTTGGGTTAGGGTTTGACCGTGGGTGGGGGTTATGGGGAGTGGGGTGGCGGTTGGGCCTTTGCCCAGATTGGGCTGGTTGGCCCAATGGCTCTTTGGGTCGAGCCCAGTCAGGAGGGGCTCTTTTTTCTCTTTACTTTTCTCTTAATTTTCTTTTTACTTATTTTCCTTCTTTGTTTTCTATTTATTTTAGCTGCCAAATGATTTTTGTTAACTATGAAACTTTGCACATAATTCCTAGTCAACACTATAAGGTTGCATAAAAAGTTTGAGGCCAATTGGAACTGTTCAAATTCTGAGTTGAATTAAAATGCTTTTATTTAATCTTGTTGTTCCACTAAATTAATCCCATGGGAATTATGGGAAACCAAATGAGGCTGGTTCCAACATGTTCATTACTTAGTTAATATTTGCCGCCCATCGAACATTTTTATTTGATAGTTTGAAGAAATAATAATTTGGCTTGTTATTTGAACTTTGAATTTGATTCGGTTTTGGACTAACGCGAGATTAACACAGTGAAAGCGGTGACTTGGCATCATTAGTATGTGATTATCGTAGCTTAATTATCCGGGCGTCACACTAGGGTTCGAGCTTGTTCATCGGTGTTCTTGCTATTCCTTCATTGTTTCCATCAAATCTGATGACTTTTAATCCAGATGGGTCATAAATCTTGTGTGGAAGTAGTTTCAACATTATTTTCATTATTAGAACAACATCTTTCCATAGAAGATCTCATCAGAGTACCCAAACCTTTCCACTGTCGCCACCTTAATTTTAGAATTTTACTGTCTTTTTTAGAACCGTGGTAGATCCAAAATTATTGCTCTATCTTGCAAAATATGTTTGTCCAACACTTAGCCAAATCTAAAGTACCATAACTGCCATGGTGGCTTATCCCGCAAACTGGGATCCATCATAAGACACCAAGTCTTGTTAAACCGCCACCATATGCTTGATAACTTTTCTGACCCGATAGTATATCTCTGGTTTAACCATGCTTGCTCATAATTTTAATTCTGCAACATATATCTTGATTGTTAGACTCTGTCCGGCTGAACAGCAAAATCCTTAATGCGGTAGGTACCATTAGTCCCCATTTAAGCCGCCAATACTCAAATGTTCATCCCCCAGCTTAATCTGTCAACTGTTCATAGTATTTATCTTTGAACCAATGGTCCAGTTTAATAGCATGACCTTAAGGCGGTAATGTTTCCTTCATTTAGGACCTTGTTCTTCAAGATGGTCAAAACTGTTACTGCTTGCAACTAGGTTGTTTCCCGGGTTACGGAAGAAGATCTGAATACATACGTGTAGACTGGCGTGTTAGCCAAGAAAGAAGCCATCCACTAGAGGGTTTCGGGTAATGAAACTCGCCCTGAGCCCAAAGATGATGAAGTGGTGGTTTTCATGGATCATATGGTCCGGAGCTTCAGCCCTCCCGGCTCAAGATTCTTCCAAGATGTACTTCACTTTTTTAAGCTTCATCCACAAGATATCAAACCAAACTCTGTCTCAAACATCTGCAATTTCCAAGTGTTCTACGAGGTGTACCTTCAAAAGGAGCCTACCATAGAACTATTCAGAGAGTTCTACTACATGAATCAGCAGAATGAATTTACAGATGGACCTAGCCTTGAACTAGGTGGCATATACATACAATGCCGAAAAGAGGCCATCTTCGGTGCTAATCCTTGATCACCCCAAGGAATTTGGAACTAGACTTGGTTTTATTGCCAAGATACCTCACCAGAAGGAGAGAATCCCCTGCCGGGTTACCACGCGAGCCGGCTTAGTAGCTGACATCATCTTTTGGACAGTATTAGCACAACAGAACGGAAGAAATATGTGCCAACGTTTGCAAAGATTCGGGCTCTGATGGCCAACGGCTTGACCGGAATCGATCTAGTTCACTGCTGGGTCGCCTGGAGAGTCTTGCCTCTAACCATCCGGCCCGGGTTAATGTGTGAATATACCGGCGAACTGACAGATCCTCAACGTCATTGTAAAACTGAAATGACTGAGGAAGACATCAATGAAATGACTAAGACTTTGTTGAATGAAAGCTTAGAAGATTTTTGTAAAGTTGGATTGGCCCCTTTCTGCCTTTTGAACAAACCACCAGATGTAAGTTTGACTCCAGCTCATACTTGATTCATATTTTCATTTGTCTCGCTCGTACTCATTCAATGCTTACAGGCCGGCTCATCTTTCTTGGACAAGAAATTGCCCGAAAACCCAAAGAAGACCCGGACAAAGAATAAGGCTACCAAAATTCCTGCGAAGAAGAAGTCCAGCCCTGCCAAATTGTTCAATTTGGATGAAAAAGTTGATGATGATGAGTCGGAGGTAGAATTTGATTCCCTTGGCTCGTTTTTTCTACATCTTATTGACAATGACTGTTATCAGGATGAAGCGGACACCAGCCGTGCTGATGATGCAGAGGTAATTATTCTTTCCTCTGGCTCAGAACCTCTGCCAACACAGAAAATCCGACAAGCAAGCCGGAAAGTAAGCTTTTCTCACCCTTTAGCTCACTTGGATCACAACTTTCTTTTGAAGAAGCAACAACATGAAGCTCGCCGTACAACCCGGCACAGTGGCGGTGGGGTCTTATCCTCTGGCTTACCCAACACCCCCGTACCTCGCAAACATCGACAGGAGGTCTCAAAAATTTCTAACTTAGATATCCCAAGGCGGGTCTTGTTCGTCAACCTCTTAACCCGTCTGATTAAAATTATCAGGGAACATCTCACTCCTCCTCTGGCGACTCAACGGGAACTCAAATCCCGGCTTTCAAGACTGTGCCTGGGTAAGGGTATATTCAATCATTCAAACTTCATGCCTGCTCAATATATTGACATCTTTGTATTTCTTATTCGCAGTGGTCAGTCCAAGCCCAGAAAAAAGGCAAAACTGAACAAACCGGCTGACGAGTCCAACCCATCTGAACCAAAAAAACAACAACCAGAATCCTCTAATCCACTTGCTGAGGCCACCATTGATGACTCGCCGCCAGAAGACCATGAAATCTCCATAGACCATATGGATGTTGAGCCCGCTGAAGAGAAGATTGACGATGTTGTCGTCACTGGGTTTGGTCACACAGCACCGGGCAACCCTACTGTCTTATCCAAGCACAACGCCAAGGAAGAAATTTCTGCTGATGATAAAGGCAAGTGGAAGGTAGACATAGAGAGCTATGCCCAGTTCAGTGCACAAGACATCCATTCTGGTTATTTGAACCGTCTGTATACCAGCCGCGATTTTGAAGCCGACTTAGTCAATTTGATGAAGGAATGTTATGAGGTAATCCAATCACTATTCGCTTCATAATTACCTGTCTATCAGCCGCCAAGTCTATAGGATATGATAAGATTGAATATGCTGTAGACTTTCCAATTGCCATAAAGAAACTGAACATCATCATTAGTAGCCCCCAAGGGCCGGCTTAAATCATCAAGTTAAGCCGGAACTTTTAAGTAGCAGAAATGAACTTCACATCCGTAGCCCCCAAGGGTCGATTTAACTAGCATACATTGGTGCGCGTCGGTCCTAAACAAACGGTTTAAAACCCATTTCCGCGACGGCATTTGGAACCGTCGCCAAGTGAGTGTGGGCAATAGGGGGGGTCCTTCCCACGACCCGAAAACCGTCGGGATAGGGGCCCCCTCTGATACTCCTCGTTTACGATTGCATTGCCGCCAGCGATCGGTATTCTGTGGTGCTACGTTTATGATGCGCAGCCCATCACAAACGGTTCGCTATTATAGAATGTGTATGATGCGCGCCCCATCACAAACGGTTCACCGTTAAGAAGATTACCTAATCATCGTACGAGTGTCAGACAGGATTATGAAACGTCGGACCGTCGTAATATCGTCGTACACGACAACTATCGCACACGCTATTCTGTGGTGCAACGTTTACGATGCATACTTCATCAGAAACAGTTCGTGGTTGCGAATTGTGTACGATAAGGCAGCGAACACAAACGTTTAGTTTGCCCGCACCGTTTGTGATATTGTCTGACATCGCACACGCTTTGCAAATGGCAATTGTGTGCATGCTTGCACATGTTTCCTCTCTGTGAACCATCTCGGATTATGGTGCATATCGCAAACGTTTGTGTTTTACCAACCGTGTGTCTTAAGTAACAACACAGAGAGCATAATTTCACCGCAATTTAATTGCTGCTTTTCCAAATTGTACCGGATTTGGATTTGAATTTGAATGTATGCTACAGATTTATTCATATCCATCAGGTTCAAACAACCAATGCATTATTCGATTCATAGGTACATATGTTCAAGAATTACATAAGAACCAAATAAAGAATGATGAACCACAGGTTGTATACTTGTACTATTAAAGACGGTAAAGAAAGAGGCAAAATATATTACGGTTCTTTGAACAAATTTGAAGCGGAATGCCCATATTGTGCCCTCCTCCATGCGTAGAAGGCACACGACTCTAGTCCAACCCCTTGTGATGGCCGACCGCCCATCCTTCACGGTCTTCATGAAAACATCTAGATAATCATCGTGTGCTGGTAGAAATACTTTAACCTTTGCATGCCCACCAATCATGTAGTTTGAGAGGTAATATTGAGTAAACTGCTTTGGCAACCACTGCAAAGCAATAAGATTTTAGACATTGTCATCTAACACAACTCATTATGGGCAGTAAAAAGAAGGCTGCAGAGTTCTTACTTACCGTCCTGCAGTTCGTTGTTGTCTTGGATAAAGTGTAAACAAATAGTTTAATTGCCATCTTTGGACCCATTTTACTAACAATCTTTATGAGCTTCCTCACTTGATGCTGGTTCACCGATATCTCATTGCCCCATACACAGAAAGGGTCGAAACGCGGATCTTTACCAATGACATATGTACCTAAAAGCACCAAGCTAATATTAGAAGCTAAACTTGACAATGGCACAATGATGTAGTACACCACTCTTTTTATAATATGTCTATATACATCCGTATGTGGTAGTCCATTTGAAATCTCTAAAAGACAAATATTTAGGAACGGAGGGAGTATCTTATAACATCTAATATACTCACATATTATATGAATTAACATCTTATATTATGGGCCGGAAGGAGTTTAGTTCGTTCTTAAAAATTATCTGCTGCTGTATCCACGGGTTATCATTAGTTTGAGCGAGTTCGGGCTTAGATAGCCCTAAAGTATATCTAAACATGAGGGCTAGTTTGAGCTAGTTGCATCTATAACCCACCAAAAAAAAACTAGTATCCAACCCAAGAGGTGCTAATTGGAGCTAGTTCTCCTAGTGCATTTATTGTCAATCTAACCCTACCATCCAAACAACTCTTTGGATTGAGTTAGTTCAGGGTTAGTAATGAGCTAGAAACTAACTCTAACCTCTAGCTAAGTTGAGTATCCAAACATGGCTGTGTTGTTCTTTCTTTATTCTTCGCTGCTCTTCTATGTATATCTAGACATCATTATAACATTAATGTAACACTCTTCCTTGTTGCTATGTAGCCTAGGATTGCATATTTAGACATTAAGTACAGTGCATGTTGCTATGTAGCCTCAGATATATTACATATGGCCCTAGTTAACCTAAGGAAAATGGGTTGCAGATATATTCGATTAAAAGTCCGATTCACGATTAGTCCCTTATCAGCCGCCGGCCTATATGGTACCTGCTACGGATATCTTGAATAGTGAGCATATATAAGCCGTGGGATGAAACTAACCTCGATGGAAAACAACAATCATTCCCAAAATTGCCCTGTGTAGGTACATCAAGAAGCATGTTAAGCACAACAGGCTAAACATCAACCAAAATTACACATGGCGCATAAAATAATCTCCAAAAGATAGCTTGATTAAGGTGCGTGTTTAAGCACGCTTAGTAAAGCAAAACAAGTGGAAAGGTGTGCCAAGCTGCAACAGGCCTAACATTTAACAACAAGCAAACATGGTCATTCAAACTGGTATTGTGCGGTCTAAGTACACCGGTTATGGTTAAATAAAATGGAAAGGCGTGTTAACTACAAGATGCAAAGAACCAAATGTAGTCATTCATAGTGGTATTGTTGAAACTGCATCGATGAAATTGAACCGCATGTTCATACTTGCACATATAGAACATCACGTTGTGAATAACTGGAATAAACAAGGCATACTACGAACAACCAAAGATAGCATTTGAAATCGAACATATGCTAACTACAAACAACCAACAATAAAAAACTTTAAAAGAGGCATATGCTAGCTATAACGGGCTTAATAGCAAGCAAATATATGCATTATCGGTATGTTTAAAAACTAGATTGATGAAATGTCTTGCCTGATAAGAATAATTGCACATATAGAGCATCACATTGTGAACAATCAAATAAACAAATCATGGGTTTCCTCACT
The DNA here is from genome assembly GCA_021605145.1 of Aegilops bicornis. NCBI lineage: Eukaryota > Viridiplantae > Streptophyta > Magnoliopsida > Poales > Poaceae > Aegilops > Aegilops bicornis. The sequence goes on along the minus strand of JAHIAL010000023.1, from coordinate 1,887,070 downwards.
TGTCACAGATGGGCTCGTTCCCGTGGGAAGAGCACGGATCCTGGTTGCGCTCCATGTTGTCGCAGATGGGCTCCTTCCCCTTGGAAGAGCACGGCTGTAGGGTGCCCTCCCTGATGTCGCAGACGGGCGCTTTCCCCTTGGAAGAGCAGATGGGCTCTTTCCCCTTGGAAGAGCCGGAGAGGGTGCCCTCCTCGTGGTCGCCGTCGATGAGGTCTGACTTGGAAGCTGTGGATCCCAAGCCAGCGTCACAGAACGTGTCCTTCAGAAATGACAAAAGGGGCTCGATGGCGATGTAGAATGGCAAATTGTTGACAGCGAGCCAGAGGAGATCAGCGGCGGGGCCATGGATGAGATCGACGGCAGTTGATCCGAGGGGTTGGGGGTGGGCCACTTAACCTGTGACACAGCCCACCTCAGGGCGTCGCTGTCGATGACCTCGATGTCGTAGCTGGTGGACGAGACATGCCCGCATACTATAGCCCGCTGCTTGAGTGCCTGCCGCCAGTAATGGTCGTCAGCTTCCTCGTGACGTCGGGCGAAGAGACCGCTATACACCTCTTTTGGGCGATCGGCTCCTCGAGCTCCACAGAAGCGTGGCAGGGCTTAAGGCTGCGACACTGGAGTGGGGGATGGGGATGTGGATCTGTGGGAAAGGGGCATTTGGCAAAGGCGTCATCTAAGAAACTCAGGGCGGCCTGGGTATGGAGATCGGTGGGTAAGCTGCACGGGCAAACCGGCAGATGTTGACAATGGAGGCCTTGCAGCGGCGGCGGCGGCGGCGGGGACTTTGCTAGGGTTTCGAGCGAGGGAGGGGGTGTGTGTGCGTGCGCATGCCCGAGGAGGTTTTGGTGTGTGTGTGTGTGTGTGTGTGTGTGTGTGTGTGTGTGTGTGTGTGTGTGGAGGGGGGCGCGGGGTGTTTGAGGAAATGACGCGAGTACTAAAAAATTTACTACGCGGGAGTCAAACGCGGGAGTGAAATGCCGGGCTATTGAAAATTTTGATGGTAGTGCATCGCACACGGTCCGGAGAAACAAACATGTGTTATGAAAAAGAAAAACCCTCGAGGCGGGCAGATATTCTTGATGCAGGCGGGATTGGGAACAATAAACATCGCACAAGGTCCGGAGATAACAACCGTGTGTTATGAAACAGAAAAACCCTTGAAGCGGGCAGATATTTTTGAGAGGGGGAGCCTCGTGGAGCCCAATGTACTGTGTGGATGTGTGCGTGACAGGTGCACCGGCGTGGCACACGGTTAGTTTGAGTGAACCGTGTCTGTTGCGTCATCCGACTTTTCTAATGTTCATAAATTTGGCGAAAAATGGCCGGGAGAGGGCTGTGAACACCTAACACACTTGCATGTGGACCAAATTTATGTATCAAAAGGGTGGTTTGATTTTCAAATACCAAATGCAACTTCGATGTGGCACCTCTCTCGCATAAGCGCCACGGTTTGCTTGCTCCCATCCTCTCGTGTCGGCATGAAGGGAATCCTAAGCTATGAATGCATGCCCTCCCCTCAACCGAGGTTCACCTAGCAAAGTCTTGAAGTAGCTAGCAGCCCTCCTCCTGCTCGTGGTAAGCACGAAGGGAATCCTAAGCTATATATGAATGCATGCCCCTCCCCTCAACCGAGGCTCACCTAGCAAAGTGCTTGAAGTAGCTAGCAGCCCCTCCTCCCTCGTGTCCGGAACGAAGGGAATCCTAAGCTATATATGAATGCATGCCGCCCAACCGAGGTTCACCGTAGAGAAGTGCGTAGTAGCTAGCAGCCCTCCCTCTCGTCGGCTCTAAGGGAATCCTAAGCTATGAATGCATGCCCCCAATCGAGGTTCACCTAGCAAAGTGTGAAGTAGAGCTAGCAGCCCCTCCCTCGTGGGGGCACGAAGGGATTCCCTAAGCTATGAATGCATGCCCCCAACCGAGGTTCACCTAGAAAGTCTTGAAGTAGCTAGCAGCCCCCTGGCTAATTACGGCCTGAAGGGAATCCTAGCTAAGCTTATGAATGCATGCCTCCCCCCAAACCGAGGTTCACCCTAGAAAAGTGTGAAGTAGCTAGCAGCCACCCCTCCCTCGTCTTGATGCCACGAAGGGAATCCTAAGCTATGAATGCACATGCCCCCCCCAACCGAGGTTCACCTAGCAAAGTGCTTGAAGAAGCTAGCAGCCCCCTCGTGGCGGCAGAAGGGAATCCTAAGCTATGAGCATGCCCCACCCCCCAAGCTGAGGTTCACCTAGCAAAGTCTTGAAGTAGCTAGCAGTTTCACCCCCCACCCCTTCGTGGTCACCAATGAAGGGAATCCTAATTAAGCTTATGAATGCATGCCCCCCCAACCGAGGTTCGCCTCGCAAAGTGCGATGTAGCAACCCCCCCCCCCCCACACACACTTTCAGTCGGCGGGCCAGAGAGACATATATCTCACCAAGATGGATCTAAAACGGACCAAGAATAATCCACCTTGGTCGTACAACCTCTCTCTTATTGTTGGTCAAAGTGATGTCCGTCCATGCGACCCCGGAGATGGGCTAGCTCACCAATAATCACGCAAGTAGCTAGTCCCCGAAGACAATCACTACATGCGTGTGGCCCAAACATATGTATGGAAAGGTGTGTTTTTGAGTAACAATGAACAACTTTGATGTGGCACCGTGATTTCAAACTAGAAATCCCCACACTGAGTGAGGGTTAGGTTAACGATGCATATGTATGTTACACCACACTTCAAGCCAACGACGGGGATTCATATATGCATGCATGCGTGCATAGTATATGCGCTCAAACTTAATTAGGTCTGAATCTCACCATGACCTATACTACGATAACACTAACCAAATGAAGAATCCGCCATGGTAACCTATCTTGTTGTTGGTCAAGGTGATCATGGATGTCCACGCGGGCCCACGAATATATAGGCTTGTTGTCGATAACCATGCAAGGGAGTGTATCGTTCGAAGGCAACCACTACATGCATATGTATGGAGGTGACGCGTGCATGCATGTTTGAATACACAACATTGATCTAGCGCGTGTGTCAAAAATCATACACTAGCTCCCCACACAGAGCGATATTGGTTCACGATGGTGTCGTTGTGCTAGCCACTTCGACTCGATGTAAGGGATTCATGCGTACACATGCATATGTGTGTGCTCAAAGCGTATCATGCATGTCCGCCCAGAGCAAAAATAATAATCCCCTCCTAAATCAAATTAACCTCTCTTGTTGTCAGGCAAAAAGAAGTGATGGACCAAGCGGGCCCACAGATGAAAAGCATCAATATCGCTGATAACCGCTTAAGTGGGTGCGAGAGGACAACCACCACCGCTTTGCATATGGGCCAAACATATATATGTTGAATACCCAAAATGCACAACTTTGATGTGCCACATGCCTCAAAAATCGTAAACCATGCACCCATAGAGAGCGAGGTTCATATCAAGCGTACTACATATGATGGTCCCCTTCTCCCCTCTTCACCGCATACTATATGCTCCTGCCGTAATATATGTAAAACCCAAAAGAATCGTCATCAATGGTGAAATTAATTAACCTCTCCTGAGGTTGGTCAAAGTGATGCATGCAGGCATGCATCGACGATGGCCTCATGGGCCCACAGATGGAAGCATCACACGTGATTGTCATAGCTAGGATATATATGCATGTGGCCCAAAAGGTGTTGTGTGATGTTTGAATAACCAATTTCACAATTTTGATGTGGCACGTGCCTCGGTAACCAAAAAGTCCCGACACCGAGTGAGATGTACTTGTTCACGGACGACACGTATAGTATATATGCTAGTCCCTCCCACCTCTTCGACACGCATTATATACCACCATAACACAAACAAAAAGATTATACTTTGCTGGTCAAATTAACCTCACCGCCGGTTGTTGCGTCAAAGTGATGGACGGCGACCTCACGGGCCTGAGAAAGCATCACACTTAAGTATCGAGGTGTCATGTAGGACAACCATCGACTACATGTGGCCAAAACATTTATGTATGAAAGGGTTGTGTAATGTTTTAAATAACGATTTCACGACTACGATGTGGCACCAACCTGCCTAACAAAACGGCAGTTGAACCCACACGGTGGCTCACAACTCGTAGTGTACTGCGAGCCACCCGCCACCCCCAGACGCACACACCCACACACACCGCGAATCCACCGCAACTACTATGCATGTTAAATTAATTATCCCACGGTGAACATACATGTTACCAAAGGAGGGGCGTTTTAATTTCAAAAAATTCACAGAGATCATTAAGATGTTTTAGTACATTGATTGATTTTTTGTCGGTATAATGTGCAAAAATCAAATTTGAGCTACATGCACACGCGTGATGGTGCACCTAAATGGATTGCAAAAACACATGTGTCTCACTGGGTGCATGTTTACTCCCCGTGCAACAAATTTCAGACATTGGGAATCTTGATTTTTAAATTCTAGTATATCCAAAACTTATTTGAAGTTCATGAAACTTATCGTGTTGTCATATGGACACAAATACAAAGTGGCATTGTACTTTTTTTTGTCAAATTTGAGACCAGTTTTGATGTAATCTTTACCTAATTACAGACGGGAGATTATGAATAATTGGGAACCAATATCCCAAACGGATTATTTATTCGAACATTGAGCGTTAGACCAACAATTGATACGTGTCATGCTTCGATTAAGCAATAAAGTGACAACATTAATCATCCAAATAGAAAACAATATACGTGCCACCGCGCGACCCGTGTGGCGTGCGAGCAGGCGTGAGTTGACGGGACGTGACGATGCGAAAGCAGTCCACCGCAAGGCACGGGAGGTGTGCATGCAGTGTGTGAATTGACGGAGGCGTGTTTCAAGCATGTCATCGGGAGGCGGCGAGTAGCTGTGTGAAACTTTGGTAGGCATGAGCCAATTCGTGCGCAGAGCTCACGGGAGGCGAGCCATCGGTTTGACCGTCGCCTCGCCTCTCCCACAACTCCCACTACTCCATATTAATGGTGCGCCGAGAGGCCGCACCCCATCCTCGCTTCACACACAATCCTCTCTCCGCTTGCAACCTCGGGACGCCGCTCTCGGTCCTCAAAGCCGCCGGTGTATGAGGATCTTGGCCAAGCGCCCCATCGGAGAGTGGCGACGCTGGGCTGCTAAAGCACCGAGCACGGCGTGGAGATGGAGATAGAGGTTGCCGCCACCGCCGGCGAAGTTATCATTGCACCCCACGCGTCGTCGAGCTTCCCACTGGCCGGGGCGGAGTTCCACACCGACTCCACGACCACTCCGGTGACGACTCCGACGAACACTTGGCTGACGACTCAACAACGAATGACAAGCAGTTAGTCATCTATACCCATTTATGTGTCAAATAGATCATAGGGTTTCTCTGGTTACTCTGCCTCCCCTTTTTGGAATAGAAGTCATGTGGTTATGTTCTCCCAATCCATGAAATCTGAGTAAGTTTCGTTAGATCCGTGTAGTGTATTCATTGTTTGAATGGTACAGGTGATAAGTGATTAGTTGTCTCATCTGTGCAAATGATTTCTGCTAGTAATCCGACTAGGGTTAGTGTTCGTGCTAATAATTCCTAGCCAAGACTTGACAATTGATTTTGAATGACCTACATATGTTTGCGCCATTATTTTCTTCAAGATTGGTCTGTACATAGACGGCTGTGCTTAAAAATTGAACCATAATCTCTGAATATGTATAAATAAATAGCCATAAATTCCTAATCCTACTTCACGGCATGTAATCAGTGATTTGATGCCAAATTTGTTTTACTATATGTATAGGTGCTATCTGACGATGTGGACATCGAGGATGAAGATGCCCAGCAGCGAGGAATTTGTGGCCATTATTTTCTTCAAGATTGGTCTATACATAGGTGGCTGTGCTTAAAAATTGAACCCTAATCTCTGAATATGTATAAATAAATAGCCATAAATTCCTAATCCTACTTCACGGCATGTAATCAGTGATTTGATGCCAAATTTGTTTTACTATATGTATAGGTGCTATCTGAAGATGTGGACAGCGAGGATGAAGATGCCCAGAGGAGGTACAAGAGGCGAATCCTGAGGGAGCTTTATGCGGGAATGCATAACAGGCGTATTATGTCCTGGAACGACGGCTATGGATGCTCGTTTTGCAACCACAAGATTCATGACGCGTATCTAAGTGTTCTTACAAGATGTAAGAGGACGGCCGTTAGCTCCTTCAAGCGTAAGTATTCATGAGGTGGCGATGGCGTGCACGCCGAAAGTACCGGAGAAGCTTCAGGATCGTGTCGGCCGCATGTGAGATGAGATGTGGGATGGATCGAACTATGTACGCTTGAATATGCTTAATGACGGTTGAACTATGTACTTATGGTTGAACTGTGCTTATGTACGTGTACACTTATTATCTATGTCTGAGTATGTTAAATATTTCGCCAAATTTTGGTAAAAATTACAATGGGGGACCAATAAACCAGGACAGAGGTAGTACGTCAATCACACACGGTTCCCAAAAATGGAACCATGTGCAATGACTATCATTTTGCCTGCCAGATATCACACACGGTTCGCTCCTAGCAAACCGTCGCCCTAAAATTCTTTGTGGGACCGAAAACCCTCACCACCCAATTCAAAAAGAAAAAGAAAACCCTCACCATCCCCACGCCACAAAAACCTCACCACCGCCCGCCACCCACCTCGGCCCCTCCGGGTATGTTCCCCATTCACACCTACACAAGCTCCTCCGCGTCTATGCCATGGCATTGCCTATCGCGGTGGTAAACACTTAGCTCGGCGCCTGCCACCGCCGCCAGGCTGCCGGCAAAGCCCACCGCATTTTGCCACTTCCGCTTGCTGCCGCCTATTGCCATCGACTTTCTCGACGCTACTCGCGGTCGACCCAGGTCCACTCGGTTGGTGAATCTGCCGTACTGAGGGTTCTTTCTCATGGATGACAAGGTAACTAATTTAACGAGATATTATCTCATCTCTTATCCCAGTTCATCTGCCTCCTTTAATCACCCGGCGGAAATCGCCGTGAATTCATTTTTATTCGAGCTGATTTGAGGGTTTTCTTTCATTCATAGAATGTACAGTGCGCCGATACTTCAGGACTTGGCGACCGCCGCCAGAGATTCCATCTCATCGCATGCGTATAACTTGAGGACGCCATGTATATTCAATCTCACCCTAAATCGGTTGGCATGGCCTACTTTCCTGAACAAATTCTAAATATTGCTACATTTGGATAAAAGGTTCCACATGCACCATATACGTCAAAGGGGATTTTCCCCTCTTCTTTCTATATTAGGCAAATTAATGATGTATAGTTCTTTCGATTACTCTCATATTTCCATGACATCATGTTTACCCTATCTGTTTAATTATAGACTTTTGTCCTTCGATTTCAAATGCTATACATTTCTTTCAATTTGGGCCCATATTTGCATGTTACCATATTTTCTTTAACAACCCTGCCATTTTCTGTAGGACATCCCTCGCTATGCAACAGATTATGTAGTGCACAAGTTTTCCTTTACATACATCAAGGCTCCACGAATGTCATATTATGCACAAACCATGGACTTACAATCGCTAAGCATCAGTAAGACTTGATGAACGTGGTGACTCCTATTTTGGCAATCGGCTTTTGGAATGAAATTGCAAAGTTTTATGTAATCCAAAGCTGGCACTAAGATTGCAATCGCACATAGAAGGGCCTGGTCATGAGATATATGCTAACTTCCCCGACAAAATCATCCATCCAGACTTTGTTCGAAGTAAGTTTTCTTTTCAACTATCTACATATGTTGACTTACCCAGCAATGTCAACTGAATTGTGTAGTATTTAAGCAACCAATTGTTATTCCCTTTTCTTACTATATTCCTACCTAATAACTTCTAGTTACCAATACACTTTTCTATTGCCCTATTTTAACTAAATATTCCATGTAGTGCCATTTCTATCAGAAAGCGCCACTGACAAGGAGACTCCGGAGGTGGAGAACGGGCTGCCAATAAGCCGGAGGTGGGGCGAGCTAGAACCGCAGTTTACTCAAAGAGGGCCTAGACTTAATCAGCAGTATCACCGATGATATGTTGAGAGTCATCATCTCCCTCCTCCCAATCAAATATGGGGCGCGGACAACCCTCCTTTCCCGGCGGTGGCGCCCCCTATGGAACTCCAGCCCTCTTGACCTCATCGACACCCACGAGCTCGCTTATGGCTATCGCAAAAGCTTGGATGCATTCTCCAAGATCCTTGATACCACCTTGGCCCAACCAAAGGCCTTTGAATGGGCAAGTTCCATTCCAACAAAGAAGGACCGAGCCAAGCTTGACGATGGTTCCGATCCCCGCCCTAGATCAGCTCGAGGAGCTCACTTTTGATGATGGGCATATGCGGGCGCTGCCAACGTCCACACTTCGCCTCGCACCCACGCTGCACGTCGCCTAGTTCAGGAACTGCCATTTCCCGCCCCTTAATGACGCGCCCACTCTTATTCTACCACGACTGAAGCACCTCGAGCTTGTCGTCGTCTGCCTCTCAAAGGGTGACATGGAGCGCCTGCTCCGTGGTTGTACTGCACTCGAGTACCTTCGTCTTCAGGCAATCAATGGGTTTAGTACCTTCCACATCACCTCCATGACTCTCCGGACTATTTATGTGTGTTCTTTGGTGCAGCAGAAGACATCACAAAAGGTGGACCACCAGGTATGGTCATCTAGGACACACCTGCACTTGAGAGATTACTTGTAGTTGATCAAGAAGGTCCAACAAGAATCAATGTCATTTCGCTACAAATTGACAAAGGTGGGCTACTCGTCGACAAATACTCCGAACTTGTTATTGGATCCACGCCTGCTCGTGTACAACAGACGCCTTCTACCTCTCCTTCTACAAATTAACATTATTTCTAATTTTTAAGATTTTTGTTCATCTGTCATTCAGAAAATGATTCCGACAAGCTACACCCGGAAACTGCGCACAGTGATGGTCTTGGCACTAGAATCTATCGGGCCCGACCTGGAGCAAGTTGTCAGTTTCCTGAGATGCTTTCCGTGCCTAGAGAAGCTATATATCGAGGTGATGTTCCTTTCCTGTTAAATGTTAACCATAAGGGAGTTTAGTTTGTGACACCTTTTTCCAAGTTTACAATGACCCTGTACTATGATTTCCGAAGGTTCTTTTGGAGGATTTCAGTACATACATGCCCCCCCATATTGGTTGCTTGATCCACATGGTTATATTCAATAAGCATTTCTCCTTTGGATTCATCTTGTACTAGTTTTCTTAGGGAACTTTTCATCCACTCCAACCTCTTGTGAAGAAGGCTACATTTTCTAGAATGTAATCAAATGCCCATGTTAATCATGTCGATCGAAGATGGCATGTTAGTGCATTTTACAAATCCCGCAAAACCAAATAGCTAGGCCTGTAGTAATGTTCAAAACTGCATGTAGGCACTAACACGCTTTTCTTCTTTTGCGTATAAGATTAGGCCCAGTGGTGGATAATGTGATACAATATAACAATCACGTCGAATGCCTAGATCTGCATCTCTCAGAAATTACTTTGAACTCCTACCGAGGGACCTTACCGGAGATTATATTCGCCAGGTTCTTTGTTCTCAGAGCAAGGGTGCTGAAGGAAATGAGGTTTGCCCTACATTTATTTCACAAAAATGAATGGTCTGTTGATCAGCGCCGGCGCCTGCGGCAGAATGGAGTAGGCTCCAAAAATGCTGAATTTCATTTTGGAACTTCAGATGACAGAGTAATCGGAAGTCATCGGGTTAACCCATACATGACTTCTCAGTGGCTGACCCCTTTGCAAAAATTGTGAGGTTTCGAAGCTAGACTTAGAAGCGCTGATATTAGTTTGAACCTCTTTGATATCCATGTTCAACAAGATCAACATGGAAGCGCTTGGTAAATGATGAGCTGAATTTCATTTCTAATATCAGTTCGAACCTTGTAATCTTCGAATTTGAGCCATATAACTCTGGAATTTGAACCTTGTAACATTTCGAGCTTTTGTGGTACAATCGTTGAAATGGCACCGTATGAGACTCGTATATTGCTAGCAATATTTTGCACTTAATATGCAATGGTCTTAGATTTTATTAACCATTCTCGAATCAGTTTACCTTGTCGATCTCACAGCACACGATCTGTATAGCTAACTCGACTGCGATCTTCAACAATATTGCACACAATTGGTTTCTTCCACTGTGTGCACTTTAGAGCGCAGTATTAATTATCACACTCGAGTGTCCATCATCACCCTTCTGTGTAACTTTGACCTCATCACCCAAGGGTAAACTTATGACCAAAGTCATTCCACACACTTCGTTTTTACAAAGCTTTTTGCCAATAAACACCCACAATTTGTCCCTCTTCTAGCCGACGCGTGGCCAAACTAGCCGGGCGGGAAGCTTCTTGTGGTAAACAAATACAGAAGGCTGAACAGGCTCTTCGAGCCCACACTGAGGTGTGGTGTTGTCAAGCATGCAATCGGATTACGGAATCCTCCGCTATGAACGCCGTGGACAAGACGTGATTTATTACAGCCGGGCCGCCCCATTTATTACAGCGGTCATTTAACCTACCCTTGTGTCTCTTCAACATTTCGATCGCACCTCACCATTGCAAGAAGCACACCCACCACAAGAAATTCTTAGAGGGTATTGACGGTGTCCTGGACTAGGGGGTACTCACCACGTCATCTCCCGATCTGTTAGATTGGGCCGAGGACCCCCATGGCCGTATACTCATGGGCCAGTCCGGACAATTTGCCGTGATACAAGGAAGATTCCACAGACTTGGCGATCAAGACAAGGACTCCTCCCCACCGGGCGATTCGGCTAGGGACTCTTGTTATCCTAGGCCTCTGGTGCACTATATAAACCGAGGCCGGGCTAGTCGATAGATATACAACAATCATAATCATAGGCTAGACTTCTAGGGTTTAGCCTCTACGATCTCGTGGTAGATCAACTCTTGTAATACTCATATTCATCAAGTTCACTCAAGCAGGAAGTAGGGTATTACCTCCATAGAGAGGGCCCGAACCTGGGTAAACATTGTGTCCCTTGCCTCCTGTTACCATCCGCCTTTAGGACGACAGTTCGGGACCCCCTACCCGAGATCCGCCGGTTTTGACACCGACATTGGTGCTTTCATTGAGAGTTCCGCTGTGTGTTCGGCAAAAGGTCGATGGCTCGGCCTGCAGATCAATCATGCGACTTTGGCATCTTCGTCACCAGCTCGACCGTCACCTTGGTTCGACCAAGGACTGCGCCCTACCTCCGATCGTCATGTTCGGATGAGGGCCTTCATCAACATCAGCTCCGATCTCTAACAAGATCATGGAGGAATCATCCAGGGAGCCCCGGGGCTCAACGTCACCATTACCATCGGGCGATCGTGCTGTTTTTCTGGACAGCGAACTTGTGTCCGCCGCCACCGCTTCCTCAAGTGTCGTTTTAACGATTGCTTCGGTGGAGTTGTGCGGAATTGAGTCTACAACAACCCTGGAAATTTTCATCGAGTTCCGATGTAATAATCTCTGTCAATCCGCGATATACCGGAGCTCTGTCAAATCTGGACGAGAATCTGACGAGTTTAGGGCGTGGTGTCCAGCTTCTAGTTCGCACGCCCTTTGGAAGATCCAACCATTGATCGGCTGCGGAATTCCTATATCTACCACCCTCAAAATTTCAGCTCGATCCGACCGGCCCAAACTCCCGCACCTTCCGATTAGTGCATCACTTTTCGGATCTGTTTTCAAGCAAAACGAATCCGACCCGAGTTCGCCTTTTTTTTATGAACGGGATTTGGACATCCTTTTTGAAGGAAGTTTTGTATGGGGTATTGTGTTTTGTTCCCAAACACATCCCACTAACTTTAAAATCTTTTGAACATAATCTTCAACATCATGCTTTGGTGTCAAACCAGTCCGCAATATAGCTCCACGGCCGCCGACCTGCGCTTAGACATCGCCGTCACTTTGTTGAGCCGAGCTCAACTTCTTCGGATCATCATCTCGGCAAGCCGAACAAGAGTTCGCATCGCAGCGATAAATCATCACCAACATCACTGCCCCACGAATTACACAGAGCGGGCACACCGGCATCGCCGCACGGTCACTTCATCAAGCCGGCATTGACCACGTCACGACCTGCATCGGCAGGGCCGCACTATTGCTCCTTCAAGCCGGTGTCCATCACGCCGACCTACTTCAACTCATCGGCTGACATCGAGGCTCCGTCTCCTCGTCCGGACCGGGGGCTTCGTCATCCCTTCATCCGCACACTCCGCAGACTTCGGCGTCACTAGCCAACCAGCTCCGTCACGTTAGCTGGACCGAGGGCTTTGCCTTGGTGAGCCAACCTTTGCCAGCATTGCCATCCCGTTGCTTTATCACCCGTCAGGCAATGGGTGTGTGGATCGAGTCCCAATTTTGGGAATCACCTTCCTTCGGATTGCTACAACAAATAAACCAAGTGCTATTAATCCTAGTATTTTTTGCTTGTTTGGGTTCACTTTTCCCAGGGAATTATTACTCTGGTTTGTCCATCATATGTACACAGGTCTATCAAATGGTGGCCGCATTATCGACGGTCGCATGGTGGTTCCACAATTTCAGACATAGTCCGGGCGAGCGCCAGATCCGAACTCGGACCGACCTGTGAATGCAGGCTTTGCCACGCCTTTACTGCATCACGCCGACGCCCTGCATCGACATTGACTTCGGCGCCAAGCCATATTTCTTTTATTACTCACTTTGCATAAATTATTTATGCAACATTTTATTATGATTATTATTATTATTACTGTTATCCCCGGTTTGCACTATTTTTTGTGCACAGGAAAATGATCCAGCCGGACTATATCCTTTGGCGTCACCTCACGGACGGGGTTTCGGCTAACACTTCATTACCCCATGCCGGGACTTCGGCATCACTGCCGGCCTGCATTGACCGTGCTATATCACCACTTCGGAGTGCCGAGCTCTTTTCCCTGCCACCTCGGGACCGGCTTGGGGGATGGAGCCTTGTCCCGCATCAAGCTCGGACCGTGTCATCAATACCGAACACATTAACCAGCTAAGTTGCTTTCATGCTCAAAGTTTTAAATTTTTAACTTATGTTCGGCTCGACCAAGCATTATACTTTTTTGAAAAAAAAAGTTGCTTGTAAAATTTTTCCTTGTCCAAACTTTGTTTGTGACACACAAATTCAAATACCCCGTTTACTTGGGGGCTTCCTTTATGAAGCCTTTCCTCTTGCAAATGATTATACTTGTACGGCTTCGCTCTTTGTTCGTGGTATTACGCCACAATATGCACCATATTGACCTAAGTGATTTGCAAGCTGGGTTGCCTTGCTCTTGTGTTTACCCCTACGTTCCCGATTGTTCGGCTAGGGAGTAAAGGGAGCACCTCTGGATTGTCACGATCGGTTCATCCGAGCCGGACCTCGACCGGTGAAGCCAAAGCTAGCGCCTTATCGTTTTCAATTATGGTCGGCACACAACGGAACTCATGAGTACAAAAATCTATTGCACAAGTCTCATAGTAACAATGAGCACCAAGAAAGGTATCGCGGGGGTACTATTTTCTTCAAAGATGCTTCTTACACTTTGTTAGTAATATAGCATAAGTTCCCCGAGCGCTTTTGTCTCGTTATGCCTTATGGCCTGATTGCCTGGTTATCGAAAAACACCGCTGATATTCTCGATGTGGAGTACATAACACTTTTCGGTCCTTGACCGAAGAGGGAGAAGCCGACGGTCGGTTAAGACGCGTTTCAAGTTCGGGTGAACAAAGATATGATATTAGTACTTCAGTACATACAATCATTATACATAAAATTCTTTTACCCAAGTCGCGTGGGGGCTCTTAAATTAGTATGAGCTGTTTTTCTTCTTGGTCGCTGCAAAGTCTTTTTTCTATCACTCCTTTCTCGATGCAAGTGTGTGGTCAATAGCCGGATAACCTTGCTTCTCTCTAAATCCGCTCGAGTGCAGTTTGCTAAGCTAGCCTCGGAGAAGCACTCCGCCTTCGGGATAAGGAGGTTGAAGCCATAGGATGACCCGCTTGAAGTCTTGAGATAGGATGTGTCATGTTAAAGCACGACAGAAGCACTTTTTTTTTTAAAAAATGTCCAATTTTCGGATTGGCACCGAACACTTGATCTAGTTCGGACATTAAACTTTTGAATAAGTTTTTTGGCCTTTCGAGCCTATGGCACTTTTAAACTATTTGTGCGTTTCAAAGATTAGTCTCAAGCAGGCAATGCGGACACCTTTAGGGATTCGCAAAAATATTCTCGGATATTGCTATATATGCATCGGTTTCAATTGTGTCTTCGGTTAATAGTTGGGTTCGGCTCACTGTGCTTGCCTCCTACGTTCCGCTTTGTTCGGCTAGGTGTGCAAAGGGAGAACCATCGCGATTGTGCTTCCAGCTCGCATGGTCAAGCACCTTAGTGGAGAAAGACGAAATCGATCGTCACAATAGGCGAAACTGGTCAGCGATCCGATGACTATGTTAAATGACGGGCCATTCATAACATTGGTCAAGTGTTTACGGCTTGATCTCAGATGTCGCCAACACTAACCGGGGCTCATAGCTAGCTTCCCCAGCTTTAAAGCTCCCATGACTAAGCCGAAAGTTATAAAGCCCGCATATTTGATTGCCTCGTTTCCGCTAACACAACCGCCGGCACCGAGACATCGGCTAAGGGTTGTTTTGTTAGTGGAAACACTTCGTGTAGTATCTACCAAGGGGTAGAAGCCGATGATGGGCCACTTTCAACTGATAAACGGTCGCAATGGAGTCAAAATAATGATGTAAAGTACTTGGATACATAGAATCATAATCTGTGATTTTACTCTGGATATCGATCCTTAATTCGGCCACCCGTGCCCACATTAAGGATCGGGGGCTACTGGGCTTCGCGTTCATTATTTACAAATATTAGTAAGCACATCGATCCTCGATCTGGTGTTGCCACCCGACCAGTGTGTCGGGGGCTACTGCATTGCTTATTCAATGCAGAGAATTCAAAGTGCTCGATGTTCGGCTTGACCGAACTATGCGCATGCATGTCTTCGGACAATAATAGGTACCATATGGACCTATCCGGCGTCAAGCTAATATATTGCGGCAACTTCTCAAGACCCACTCTCACGGGCCCATTCGCCGATCACTATTATCTCTAATATATTACACTGCTTTTTATTCCTATGTATGCCGAGTTAGGAATTGATCCTCGTGCCGATTTCGCATCGACCGAGTCTCGTGGGCTACTGGGAACAGCGGTTTTATGCTTGCCTTCGTGCATCTCGGGTTTTAGTGATACACACACCTTGAGGGCTACCGGATATACATCGACAGAGAATAAACTGCACCAGCTTAAAAATATTCACAAAAAATCAGCTCATGGTCGGGTGGTGCACCACCTTGGAAGAAGTCCGGCATAAAAGCTCAAGCGCCAGCGGTTAGCTCCATAGAGGGCATTTAGGCATTAAGCTCGGCTAAGCTCCTTCAACTTTTTTGAACCAAGGTGATCTATGACACCTCGGATATAGTCCGCATTGGAGCTCGGATACAGTCCGGCATTGGAGCTTGGACACGATCCGACATTGGTGCTCTACTGCAAAAGATACTGAATGCAGTCCGGCGTTAGAGCTCGGACGCAAGAGGACACTGCCTCCCGGGAACAACTTCAAACCCGAGGCGTGGCATAAAAATAACAAGGCATTGATAAAGGCCGGAAACTTAAAGGGGCTCCTCGGATACCCAATGTGTAAACTCTTCGGATGCACTTCGGCGATCCTCAAGATCGAAGATGAGAAGATTTGTTGAACCAGTTTTCAAGACCGATCAAGATGAAGAACAGTTCGGAAGAATCGAGGAGCATGCCTAACTTGAAGACCGGTTCAGGGGGCTACTGATGGTGTCCTGGACTAGAGGGTACTCACCACGTCATCTCCCGATCTGTTAGATTGGGCCGAGGACCCCCATGGCTGTATACTCATGGGCCAGTCCGGACAGCTGCCGCATACAAGGAAGATTCCACAAGACTTGGCGATCAAGACAAGGACCCCTCCCCACCGGCGTATTCGGCTAGGACTCTTGTTATCCTAGGCCTCTGGTGCACTATATAAACCGAGGCCGGGCTAGTCGATAGATATACAACAATCATAATCATAGGCTAGACTTCTAGGGTTTAGCCTCTAGGATCTCGTGGTAGATCAACTCTTGTAATACTCATATTCATCAAGATCATTCAAGCAGGAAGTAGGGTATTACCTCCATAGAGAGGGCCCGAACCTGGGTAAACATTGTGTCCCTTGCCTCCTGTTACCATCCGCCTTAGACGTACAGTTCGGGACCCCCTACCCGAGATCCGCCGGTTTTGACACCGACAGGTATCCTGCGCGGCTCCAATGGCGCTCCGAGCGGCTGCCGACGACAAGCAGCAGTTCACCATGCGTGCCGTGGTGGACACCCACAGAAGGTTCATGGACCTCTCGGTGGTGTACACCAACGACCCGGTCTGGGCGGAGCACTCCATCCACATCATGGAGCTGTTGCTTGCCGAGGAGAAGTACAAGGTGGTCGGGTTCGACCTCGAGTACACCCGCGCTCGTGCCGGGTCTCGTCCCAAGGTCGCCATCGCCTAGATGTGCGTGCGCCACGACGCCCTCGTCTACCACTATCGCCTCGCCACAAGGCCTTGCGAAGCGTTCGCCAGGTTTGTCAACAACCCCCACTACATGTTCACTACGGTGGACATCACCAACGGCGTAAAGGCGCCGAGAATTCGGGCATCGCCGCCGTAATCTTGTCGACATCCAGGGCCAATACAAGATCGGGGTAGCAAGGAGCATGAGAAGGACTCACTTTGGTTCACCTCGCCGAGGCCATCATCGACCCCTACTACTACAGAGACATGAAGGATTCGTGCAACAAGGACAAGCGTGTTCGGCACTCGGCCCGGATGGAGAAACTCGGCAAAGCTCACGCCGTGTACGCCGACCAAGGAGGCGCACGAGCCATTTACATGTACAGCGGATCGCTGACATGAGGAAGTCCTCCTTCCCCAAAACGCCAGGGATCCAGCCGGAAGCAGAGCAATAACAAGCGTCGTCGCAACAATAAGTAGATGATTAGATCCTCGATTCTCCTACTTTAGTATGCATGTAATTGCTTTCTTTGGTGTGTGCAAATGTTATGCGTGTAGTCACTTGTGTAATTGTATGCTTAATTTGGTTATGCAATGCTGTCTTTTTAAGTATATATGTTGATGCTGTAGACAGAGCGTAGATGTTGTGCGGACAAAGAAAATCACATCGCACACGGACTAAACAATGGAACCCGTCGGTGATGTTTTCATGAATCACTCACAATTGTATACCAGCAATCGTTTGCTCACAACACACACGACTTGTTAGCAGTAATAAATCGTGTTGTTATCGGTCTTCGCATGTCTCCGATTATGCACCTGTTTGCCTCGTATCACACACATCTAGCTCATTTGAACCGCTTTCGTTCTCATGACTCAACGCATAAGCAGTTCATCCGAAAGTGAACCGCATGCCGCATATTGCACACACCTTTGATCTGGCTGACCATTTCTTTTGTGTTGCCTAATCACAAACAGTTCATCCGAGTGAACCATATGCTGTGAATCGCACACGCCTTCATCTGGCTGCCCGTTTCTTTTGTTCCTCCTCATCGCAAACAGTTCATTGAACTAAACCGTATGCCCTTCATCGCGCATGCAAATAAAACCTGAACCGTGTTTGATGCATCGGTCATCGCAAACGTTTTATACATTTCTGACGGTTTTCATACAACACCGTTTGCGATTATTGCATCGCATACAGTTTCTCGAAGGGTCTCGATCATAGTGTCGCTAGCAAAGATCCCCGCAAAGAGTGATAGTTAAACCGGGACTTACCAATATTGATAAATCAACACTTCAATATGTAATCTTCACACAATCCAAGGCCAAATCAGAACTGAAGACTGCTTTAGAGAATATTGAGCAGCTGAAGAAAACTTGCAACACTGACAAAAATGGTTGGGAGACCAAAAGGGCAGTGTCGGTGTCAAAACCGGCAGATCTCGGGTAGAGGATCGAAGGTAACAGGAGATAGGGACACGATGTTTACCCAGGTTCGGGCCCTCTTGATGGAGGTAATACCCTACTTCCTGCTTGATTATCTTGGATGAATATGGGGTTTACAAGAGTTGATCTACCTCGAGATCGTAATGGCTAAACCCTAGATGTCCTGTATGGTAATGATTATGATTGCCCTCTATGGACTAAACCCTCCGGTTTATAGACACCGGAGGGACCTAGGGTTGTACAGAGTCGGTTTACAGAGAAAGTAATCTTCATATTCGAACGCTAAGCTTGCCTTCCACGCAAAGGAGAGTCCCATCCGGACACGGGAAGAAGTCTTCTATCTTGTATCTTCATGGCCCATTAGTCTGGCCCACGTTACATAGCCTGGACACCCGAGGAACCCTTAATCCAGGACTCCCTCAGTAGCCCCTGAACCAGGCTTCAATGACGATATGTCCGGTGCGCAGATTGTCTTCAGCATTGCAAGGCGGGTTCCTCCTCTGAATACTTCAAACTAGTCCTCGAACACATAAAATGTGTCCGGCTCCGTGAAACAGATACCATACATAGCCACAACAGGGTATAATATTTAACAAGTCCCATCTGCTGATGTAACACCCGCGATGCAGCTATATCTCCCACGTGTCGAGGCACAACTTAGAGGCATAACCGCATTGTGGTTTTGTCGCAAGAAGGGTCATCTTCACACAATCCCATGTAATGAACAAGAAAGGGATAAATAGAGTTGGCTTACAATCGCCACTTCACACAATGAACAAATAATTCATACATCATTCAGAGTACACACATAGTCCGACTACGGACAAAACCAAATGAAAAGAAGATAACCCAAAATGCTAGATCCCCGATCGTCCCAACTGGGCTCCACTACTGACCATCAGGAAAAGACACGTAGTAACGACCAAGATCCTCGTCGAACTCCCACTTGAGTTCGGTAGCATCGCCTGCACTGCTATCATCGGCACCTGCAACTATTGTTGTAGTAATCTGTGAGCCACGAGGACTCAGCAATTCCATTACCATGGGTATCAAGACTAGCAAAGCTTAATGGGTAAGGAAGGGTTAAAGTGGTGAGGTTGCAGCAGCGACTAAGCATGTATGGTGGCTAACTTACGAAAAGAAGAGTAAGATGGGAAACTACGAAAACGGTCGCAAACTAGAAATGACCAAGAAGTGATCCTAAAACTACTTACGTTCAAACATAACCCAACCGTGTTCTCCTCTCGAACTTTCTCGAAAAGAGACAATCACGGTTACACAACGCGGTTGGTGTATTTTAGTTGAGTTTACTTCAGGTCCTCTACAACCGAATATTAACAAATTCTCATCTGCCACATAACCATGGGCACGGCTTTCGAAAGTTTAAACCCTGCAGGGGTGTCCCAACTTAGCCCATGACAAGCTCACGATCCGTATAGACAATCCCCCATTGCGGGACATCCGATCAGACTCGGGGTCCCGGTGCACAAGACATATCGACAATGGTAAAACAAAACCAGCAAGACCGCCTGAATGTGCCGACAAATCCCGATAGGAGTTGCACATATCTCATTCTCAGGGCACAACGGATGAGTCAAGCTACGAGTAAAAGCAGCCCTCGAGTTTCCCTGAGGTGGCCCCGCAGGCTGCTCAGTTCGGACCAACACTCAGAGCAGCACTGGCCTGGAGGGGCTAAAATAAAGATGACCCTCGGGATGGCGACTCCGTAGGAAAAAGTATAGGTGGTGGTTAGGCAAATGGAAAACGAATGTTAGGCCTTGCTGGAAGAGTTTTATTCAAGGCGAACTGTCAAGAGGGTCCCATACCCCTCATCGTGTTAGGGACGCAAAATCAAGGAACATAACAACGGTATGACGGAAACTAGGGTGGCAAGAGTGGAACAAAACACTAGGAATAAGGCCGAGCCTTCCACCCTTTACCAAGTGTATAGATGCATTAATTAAATAAGAGATATTGTGATATCCCATGATATCCATGAAATCCATGTCCCAACATGGAACAACCTGCAACTGTACCTGCAACTAGCAACGCTATAAGAGGGGCTGAGCAAAGCGGTAACATAGCCAAACAACGATTTGCTAAGAAGAGTGAAAAAGATTAGGGGCTATCATGGCAATTTGGGAGGCTTGATAACAAGTGATAGGTAGCACGACATAGCGATAACATCGAGACAAACTAGCATAGCAATGATAGTAGTGAGATCCAAGGTGACGGTCATCTTGCCTGAAATGCCGCTAGGAAGAAGACCGGGTCCATGAAGAAGACAAATGTATTTAGTCGAATCTAATCCTCACAACTCCGGAATGAAACCGAAGCTAACGAGAGAAGCAAACCGGAAAGAAGAAAACAACATGGTAAACAACCATCACATCAACATGGCATGATGCACAATCAAGTATGATGCATGTCCGGTTTAATGAGGCATGCATGGCAAAGTGCAACAAACAACACTACAAATTAAGTGGATCTCAATATGCAATGAGTTGCATATTGACGAAACACCACATTCAAGTTATTTAGTTCGCTCTCGTTTATGTACCCAACAATATTAAATGTTATTAAACATGGCAAGAGGGTGAAGCATAAATAAACTAACTATTTAGGCAAGTTTAAATGAGGCCGGAACAATAAACAGCAATTCCGGTAAATCCCCACATGTCATTTACCAATTTAATGCAAGCAACAATTTTAAACATTGTAAATGTTGCTATCATGATGTGGATGACATATACAAGTTTATGCATTTTTATGAAAACATTGACATGAGCATGTTATGAAGCATTTGGTCAACATGGCGAAACGAAAGGGGTGCCACGACAACGATAATGGAAGTGGTGCCACGGCAACATTCAGATGATCCGACAACTCATCAAGATGTCGGTGCAAAATAAAGTGTGAATGAAGCATGCAGAAGATGGTGGGGTGATCCCGGTTACCGGGTTCCCATGGGTCGACGGCATGGCAAACTAGGAGGAACGTGCAATGACAACTCAGACATGGTGCAACCACGGGCAGCTCATACAACACATGCATTCGTTCATGGCGGTCGTCCCGGCGGGTATACCTTCGAAGCATGCATTTTGGGGTGGACGGGTTCGAAGTGGAAGTAGTTGTTCACGGGTCGTCGTGGGAAGTAGTGGCACACGTGGCGGCGTAGTGGAAGTAGTTGTACATGGTAGCGGTGGTAGTCGAATTTGGCGAACCGGAGGGATAGACTTGAGTCATCGTGGGAACTTGATGAATCCGAGGTCTTCGGGGTCGACGGTAGTTGTACATCTCATAGTGGAACTTGATTTGATCCGAGGACTCCAAGGCCGTGGTACTTGGTGAAATCACGTAGTCGTACGCGGGTCGTAGAGGTACTTGGCGTCCCTGAGTTGAGGGTACTTGATGGTCTCGAACTCCAAAGTGGTACAAGGAGAGATGCACGGTCGTGGTCATATTGCCGGTGTGGGTACTTGGCGAATCCACGAAGGCGTCGGTATCCAGCAGGAGAAAATGAACCGGCTGCAACCGAATGCAGTAGGGCTTGCGGATGTTGTGCTCGCATCAGTGGAGGATGCATGGGGCAAGGCAATAGCAGCATGCGCAAGGGGCCATGGTGATGGTGTGTGACACCCTCGATTCAATCGTACACTAATCATACACGCAAATGTGTGCGATCAAGATCAAGGACTCACGGGAAGATATCACAATGTAACTCTAGACACAAATTAAAATAATACAAGCTTTATATTACAAGCCGGGGCCTCGAGGGCTCGAATACATAAGCTCGAAACACAAGAGTCGGCGGAAGCAACAATATCTCGAGTACGCATATAAGTTAGACAAGTTTGCCTAAAGAAGGCTAGCACAAAAGCAACATCGATCGAAAAGGCAAGGCCTCCTGCCTGGGAGCCTCCTAACTACTCCTGGTCATCGGCGGTCTCCACGTAGTAGTAGGCATCGACGATGGCGTCGCCCCCTGGGCTCGGACATCCGTTGCATCAACCGGAAAGAAGAAGAAAGTGGGAAAAGGGGAGCAAAGCAACCGTGAGTACTCATCCAAAGTACTCATAAGCAAGGATGTACACTACATATGCAACTTTACCAAAGGAAGGTCAGTATATGTGGGCTGGGCTGCGTAAATGCCGTAATAGAGGGGAGAACCTAGTCCTATCAAGACTAGCATCTTCCGAAACCACCATCTTGGCAAAAGAACAGGAGAAAGTAGAGTAGCATAAAGTAAAGTAGTAGTAGTGTTATCAACCTCGGCCAGAGATCCTTTCTTGACTCCCTGCGAGAAAGCAATCCCAGAGCCATACTATCCATTTCTCATATCCGTGTCTCATCTCAAGTATCCGGTTCTAGTTGTATCGATCGGGATACAACTCCAAGTGTCCGTTACCGTAGAACAGGCTATCGATAGATGTTTTCTTCCTGCAGGGTGCACCAACTTACCCACCACGCCGATTAACTCGCCGACACACTTTCCTCGGTCATGCCTCGCCTTGGCTAAACAAAACGTCGCGAACCCGACCTAGGCTTAATAGAGAGGTCAAGACGCCGACTAAACCTATGCCCCAAGGGGTCATGGGCCATCGCCCGGAACTCCTCGCACGCTAAGTAACGCGCCGTGAGCAGACCTAGCTACCTCCTTCAAAAGGCAAAAGCTTACGCAGTCCAACCCGTGCGCAGCCGCCACGACGCCTATTAAGCTTCGGCTGATGTATACGACGCAGAACGCCCATACTATGGCCACGTGATGGTTAGTGCTATCAGGCCAGAGGCCCCTCGGATCAAATATCCAAATCGTAGTGGATTAGGAACGAACGGTAACAAGCAGAGACTCACGAAAGATGTGACCCGTCCGCCCCATCTCGAGGATCAAGCGGCAAGGGCTAGGAATGACCGCCACGCCGTAATTATCTCGCTGGCACCCTCCAGTCAACCCGCTCCACATCACTGCTGGTACCCTCGGTCGACTCCACCTTTCCAAGGAACATCTGTAAAGTCCAAGTATCCATGTGTCCAAACATCAAGGGGAAAACCCGAGGAATCACCCCCGATGAATTCCACTCAATGTAATCATCAAGGTGAACGTAAGAGGAACCACCCCCGAGGTTCACACTTGAGGGGTTGCACGATAGAGTCGTACGGAAGTAGTTAAGGCGGAATCACCCCCGATGACCACGACCGAATAGCTACACTACAGGGTTAACATCAGAAGTCAGAGAGGTCTCACCCTCAAGACTCGATAGTAACCCAAGAGTGTCGAGCAACTAAGGGAAAGTGATGTGGTGCCGGGCCTGGTCTTCGATCCCGCTGATCGGGTCTTCAATGATGAAGCTAGGCAACAAGGACAAGGTGGGGGTCATCGATGGATCACTAACCAACCTATACTAAGCGCTTTATGATAAGGTGTAGGTAACAATGAGCAGGTTACAAAAGCAGGCTATGCATCAAAATAGGAGCAAACAATAACAGTAGAAAAATCTAATGCAAGCATGAGAGAATGAAATGGGCGATATCGGGATGATCAAGGGGGGGCTTGCCTGGTTGCTCTGGCAAGGAGGGGTCATCATCGACGTAGTCGATCATCGGAGCATGTGACAGATGAACGGACCACGTATTCGGATTCGTCTCGTTGTTCTGAGCAACTTTCATGTATAAAACTTTTTCATCCGAGTTACGGATTATTTTCTGTGGTTTATCAAAGATTTAAACAATTTCTGAATTAATTATTAAAGCTAAAATGGAGTTATTGCACCAGCATGACGCCATCATGACGTCAGCGGTCAACACAGACCGTTGACTAGTCAAACAGGGCAGTGGGGCCCGTCTTCATTGACCTAACTAATTAACAGATTTAAATTAACTAAACTAGTTTATTAGGCTAATTAAGCAAGGTTAATTAAGATAATTAATTACCTAATTAGTTAATTAATTAATTAATTACATGTTTATTATATTTATTTATTTTAATCTTTTTTAACAGGGGGCCGGGCCCAGCTGTCAGTGGCCCATAGGCCTTTAGCGGGTGCGAGCGTTATCGGGTGCGGGCGCCCGCGCACCCGCACGGAGACGAGGGAGGGCGGCGGCGGGGCCGTGGCCACGACATCTATCAGGGAGGGCGCCGCCGCGCGAGGAGGCCGGTCACGAGCTGAGGGGAGAGCAGTCACGCCGAGCACGCGACGAAAGCAAGCGACAGGCGGCGACCGTACAAATAACGGAGGCGGTGCGCGCTGTTGGTGGTCGACGCAGAAGAAGAATAGCAAGAAAGGTACAGGGCGGAGGCGCTGGCGGCAAAGAAGGCCAAGGGGCGCTGGTGCGCCAGGAGACGAGCAGCAACTCTCAAGCGGGAGGGGCGCGGGGGCAAGGTGTGGCCATGGCGCGGTGGGACGCGGGCTCGCCGGCGGCAACAGGAGGGAGCTACAGGCGTGTGGGAGACTAGTGGGTGTACGCACGCGACCACAGGTTCATCAGAACCTCGCCGACGACGAGTCCGAGCGGTAGTGGGTTCAGCAACAGTGGTGGCCGCATATAGAGGTCGAAATCAATGCCGAAAATACAGGGGATGGACGTAGAGCTTACATAGGGGGCGCATGGGGTCCCGTCGATGGTTTAGTAGCAGTAGGGGATGAGATCGACAGCGGCGAAGCTACGGCGACAGAGGAAGAAGAAGCAGTCGATCCGCGGCTGTGGTGCTCCTCAAGTCGATTCGGTCCCCTGAGCCGATGAGGACGATGATGTCGAACGTCTTGGACACCAGCTTGCAGCGTGAGGCGGCTTCAGAGCGCGAGATCGATGGCGTCCGGAGGCAGCGGGGCTCCACGTATCCACCTGGTGGCACCAGGAGGGGTGGCCGACCGCGGCGAGGCCCGTGGACAAGGCTAGCGGGCACGGGGCCGCCGGTGGCTGCGGAGATGACGGAAGGTAGCGGCGATGGCGCTCGGTGGGGAGGGGGAGAGAATGGGATCTGGTGGGGAGAGGGAGGAGAAGTGGATCTGGGAGGGGGGCGTCGAGGAGGAGTGAGGCCAGGGGGGCTAGGGAAGGTAGGGCGTCACCCTTATCCCTTCCCCGACGGGGACGGCGAGAGGGTTTGGTGGCGACCGGCGAGCGCGGTCGCTGGGTCGGGTGAACAGGGAGGAGGGACGCGACCGGGGGAGGTGGGCTTCTGGGTTGGGCCGCCCAGATGACAAAGGCCGAGGGAGGTCAGTTTTTTTCCTTTTCTTCTTCTTTCTTGCATTTCTGTTTCTTTTCCCTATTTACAGAAAATGCTTTGCAAATTTTTGGAGCTGCCTAAAGGATTTTGTAAAATGTGGAACTTGGCCACATAATTACAATTCAATGTTTGGCACAGCCACAAAAAGTTTGGAAGAAGTTTGAATTAGACGGAATTTGCAAAAACATGGAAAAGCAATTAATTTGCTGATTTGGCACTGTTTTAATTTGCTATAGTCCATCTTAGCTTGGAGGTGATGTTGTTTTCCTTAACAATCATTTGTTATGGAATTTTTACTAAATGATGGACTATTTTGCAACAACTTTTGTGCAACTTCAAAAATCACTTACAAATTGAATTTGATTCCAAAGTGGAATTTCCAATGAGATATGAATCAAAGGTGATTAAGCATCGTTTGAAAAAAAATGATTAGCTTAATCATAGAGGGTTACTATAGCATGACATTGGGGGTGTTACATATCTCCTCCACTACAAGAAATCTCGTCCTGATATTTTAAGTGGGGAAGTAAAGAGTAACTTTGGGAGAACTGGCCCTTATAGGGTTAATTATCTGGTGAACAATTCAGGGAATGAGGCAGAAGTATCTCTCGAGTTGAAACTTAATAAAACATCGAGAGCAAAGTATGAAGGTACAATAGGAAGTTTCAAGCGGATGGACAAACGATTGATACCTGAACAGAGTGTGAGAAAGGGGTTCAGAGCATCGGGAATAGATCATCTCTCGGAAGGTGGCTTGTGACATGATATGAAGCCAAGTGTAAAGAATATTTCGGCATCGAGGTTGTACAGGAGAGTCAGGTTTCGATCATGTGGAACTGTGGGTTATGGACCCACCATGTGGGTTAAAAGATGGAAAGGCGCTATTCATTTTGCACGGTCATGATAGCACGGCATGTCAGAGGGTAGCCTGTCAGTTATGTCGGCAACAATCGTCGGTACCAAGGGCGAGGGACGAAGAGAACCATTCTCCTGCTCATTGAAACGAGGCGGGCCATTAGGCGAAGTTCTCGTCCATCGGTGGTTACGAGAATGTCAACAACAATAGTAACAGGGTTTTACTATAAGAGTTGTACACCAAGATGTTTATTTAAGAAGAAGAATATTACTGCTTAGATAATATAGGTCACAAGAAAGGTTTAGACAAAACAAGGGAAAGGAAAATGTGATTATTATTTAATCAGAACACTGGAAGGAAAATGTGTTTCAACACAAATATCAGGAGTATAACCTTCCAAGGACAAGCTGATGGTGATATCCATTACAGGATAGTAGGTAGATTACCATTTAGGTAAAGGGGAGAGGAAATTCAAGACGTTACCCATACAACAGTGTTTGGATGAGTGATCAAGAAACATTTATCATTGCGCCTCCAATGTTCTAAATGGTGTTCGGAGTACCACAGTCATGCTTCGGGATATCATTGACATGGTCATCAGGTAAAGGTTGGACCTTGGGAACACAAAGGATCCATTGGGAATTTCTAGAACATCTCATGCATTTTTACCCGGAAAATATGAGGAGGTGGCCGATGGGTTCAGCAGCAATCCATCAACATGTCATAAAGGATGTATTTCCAAAATTATATGAACAAGTTTGTGTTGGGGCGAAGGTATAAATGATGTTGATGATAACACGAATCATCGAGGGGCAAGGATGGTATTTCTCATCATGAATTTAATTAATATCTTGGAAGAGTTCAACATGTTGATGATGATCACGACACATTTGTCGAGAAATTTCGTGAAGATGTAATCGATCGACGATGACATCAAGTTAAAGGAATGATGAAGTGAAAAGTTATTGGAACCACGGGTACAATACAAACTCGAAATCAAGCTTGCTGTCGTGGAATTATCACGGCAGATGTCCTCTTGCAAGGACTTAGTCGTGGAGCCATCGCAACTAGGAAGCTTAAAGGGGTTAATCGGGACAAAGGACACGAGAGAGTTATACTAGTTCGCCCCTTACGGTGAAGGTAAGGCCTACGCCTAGTTGGGTTGGTATTGCTTGAGGTTTCGATAACCAGGGAGCGAGACACGCTATGCCCGGCTCTCGATGAGTTGTTTCTTTTTCTAAGCCGCCAGTGGATCATCCCCTTATATACACAGGTGGACGCCCTACAGCCTACAGAGTCCCGGCCGGCTCATAAACAGTGTTCGGCTAGGTGACTAGTTAATTCTACCTTATGATACAAGTCATGTCATCATGGCGGTTTACCACTATGGGCCTTAAGCCGCCTGTGGGCCTTTTGACCCTTTATTGAACCGCCATCTTCATGCGTGGTCTTGGGCTTCTTTCTCGATGAGTCTTCTTTGTGTAACCCGGCCCCTCCGTATGCGGCTTACACAAATAGTTATATCCCCAACATTAGGCCCTGCATTGATTTGAACCGGTTCATGTCAATCTTAAAATACCTTAAGAAATAAACCTTTAGCCTTCGCCTGCAAAAAAGGTTTTAACCCACCATGACGCTATCTTCGGATCCGCGTTAACCCGTCGTGATGTCATCTTTGCTTAAATTCATATTTTACTCCGCCATATCCTCCAACGGATCTTTGCTTTTACTGACCATTCCGAAAACCGAGGCGTCGGGGCCGCTGGATAATAATGTTTAGTCTCCTCATTTCTCGCGCCATTTCAGTCGGTCTTCCCTTATAAATAGGCACGACCTAGGTCTTGCATTCTCCCCCCTTTCAGTCATCCTCTTCCTCTCTCATTGTCTTCGCCAATTCGAGCTCGCCGCCGCCGTCAAGCTCCTCGTCTTCACCGACTCAGGCCGCTGCATCAACCCGAATCTGACCAGAAATCAATGGCGAACTTCCGCAGCCCGTCCACATCCATAAGTTCCCTTCTTTCCCTTTCTAGATCTGTATTGGGGCTTCTTCGAGTTCGTCGGTGTTCATTGCCGCCCACGGCAAACCCTTGATGTTCTTCACCTTCGATGCCCTATTCAGATCGTTGAATAACATAAAACTGCTGCGGTGACTATTTTACATTTATCTCAAACATAGACAGATCTCTTTTCTTTTGTTCAGAGGCTTCACTCGAGTGGATGAACTTCTCTGCACTGATTTTAGGTCTAGAAATTTTTCTTTTTAGAACGACCGTTTGATCCAAAACAATAATTGCAGCTTGTGAAATCTGTTTGTTCCACACTTAGTCAAAAACTGCCTCTGTTGAATTTGTTTAACCATGGTAATTTATGTTGCCGGTTTATGACAACACCGATTGTCGGGCCTTGCTTGCTTCCGCATGACTTTTAAGAAAATTTAATCGCCCTTGATACCTGTAGCGGCTTAAATATCATTGCGTAGTTACCTATATGTCATTAGGCCCCATCTTAAGCCGCCATTTTGAATAGACTTAAAAATACTTTCCTTCCGCGTTAAAATTGAACCGGAGCTTCTTATTTTGTCATAGGCTTCCACTTACGTCATGGCACCTAAGGTTCCCAAGGCTCCTGTGACTTGTAATTGGGTCCAATCCATTGTCATGTAAAGCAAATTGTCTGAATTTGTGAAGTCCGGTCACCTACCCAAGAAGGAGGTCATGTTTTATCATGCTCTCGACCCGTCGAGGAGAAACCTCAGCCCAAAGAAGGAGGTGATAGTTTTTATGGATCATATGAGCCAGGGATTTGCTCTACCCGGTTCAAAATTCTTCAGGGATGTTTTGCATTTCTTTGACCTCAAACCTCAAGACATTGGACCCAACTCCGTGTCAAATATCTGCAACTTCCAAGTTTTCTGTGAAGTGTACCTGGGAGAAGAGCCGAATTTACTTTTGTTCAGAGAGCTATTATATTTAAACCGGCAGGATGAACGTGCCAACGGGCCCAGTCTAGAACTTGGCAGCATCTCAATTCAGCGGCGGAGAGACTGCCTTTTTCCTTATGCCGAACTGCCCAGCCACCCGAAGGACTGGAACCAGACGTGGTTTTATTGCTGTGACACTTCTCCTACCGACGAGAACCCTCTGCCCGGCTTCCGCGCTCTGCGCCTTGAATCAAATCACCCGCTGCCGGATAAACTAACCGCTGTTGAACATCTATCACTTCCCCCTACCATCAAGAAGATCAAAGCCCTCTTAGGCAATGGCTTGAGCGGTATTGTTTTGGTGCGAGTCTGGATCTCCTGCCGGATGATCCCGTTAAGCCGCCGCGCCGGCTTAATGTGATCTTACACTGGCGAGAAGGATGACCCGCTGCGCCACAGTTTTGATGACCTACCACATGATATGGTTGAAGTTATGACCCAGACTTTGTTGAAAGAAGGCACGGTGACTAGTAATGCCTTTGGCTTACTTCCCTTCTGCAAGAAGAACCCGGCCCCCGCGGTGAGTCATCAATCTCAATAAATACTCTTTACTATAGTACACCTTGCTTTTACTCATAACCCCTTATCATTTTTCACAGGCCAATGACAACTTCTGGAAGGTCAAATATGACCTTGAGGCGGCCAAACAAGCCAGAGCGGCAAAAAGAGCCGAAAGGAAAGCCGCCAAGACTGGAACTTCAAAGAAGAGGAAACCAAGCGCTTCAGATATGTTTAAACTTGACGATACTGATGATGATGAAGAAGAGGTAACTTTTAACTCCCTTGACTCTTTATCATCACCCATCGACATTAAATCTTTTCAGAAGACACGGGAACAGCCAAGCCACGAGGAAGAGGTAACTATAATCTCCTTCGACTCCGAGCCTCGCCGCGTCGAGAAAATTCAAGAGTAACCCGGAAAGTAAGATTTTCACATCCTTTGGCTTACCAAGATCCTCAATTTCTTTTTAAGCAACAGCAATTTGAAAGCCGGAGGCGCACCCGGACCAGCAAGGATGTAGAGCTCTCCTCCGCTTACACGACGTAACTGTGAAGCGCCGGACTGAGGTTGTCTCCGATTTACGCTCTGTTTTACCTTTGGCGGGTTTAATTCACAACCTCTCA
This sequence comes from Aegilops bicornis, assembly GCA_021605145.1. Taxonomy (NCBI): domain Eukaryota; kingdom Viridiplantae; phylum Streptophyta; class Magnoliopsida; order Poales; family Poaceae; genus Aegilops; species Aegilops bicornis. The sequence continues at coordinate 1,856,744 of JAHIAL010000023.1, read as the reverse complement.
ATTCATCTCGACTCCAATTATCAGGATACCTCTCCTTCCTCCCATGAAGTCTATGCAATCTAACATGCTGGCTTTCAAAACTGCCTCGGGTAATGTAATTTTGTTTACCTTATGCTTTACCTTACTCGTGCTTTTTGTACTCACCCTTCCGCCTTTGTCCACGTGCAAGTAAAACCCAAGAAGAGGGCAAAAGAGTAAGCCGTCCCGAGACCCGGTCGCGACCGAATCGGAGTTTGGCACGGCCGCCCCGACAATTCTACCCATCACCGCCCTTTGAACCAGCCTATGACATTCCAAAGACCAACCTCCGATCCACCCACCAAGATACTCTCAACAGCTCGATAACCGGAAGCTCCTAGCCCGCCAAGACAATTGATCTGGAAGTTGAGATTCTGAAGACTCAATTTGTTGAGCCGGGGCAGCCCACTGTCCTTGCCAAGTGCTCTCCCAAGGAGGAGCTTCTGGAACGCCGAAAGGCCAAGCTAGACATTGCTGACTATACTCATTTGAGCATTGGAGAGATAGTCTCTGGCTATATCAATCAAGTACATAGCAGCCGTGGACTGAAGTTAACATGGTGAAGCAAATACAAAGAAAAATCTGAGGTATAACTTATGCTACTTTTCTTAATCATACTTCATCGACAGCCCCCAAGTCTATTGCTTATGAATAAATGTGTCAGTAGACTTAGAAAACTGCTTAGCAATCGCTTTGTCCGGTTTAGAAAGAAGATATTTAACCCGGTTGTAACAAGATACCTTGAACTTGCGATACACATTAGCCCTAAGTGTCATGTACCTTTGCTTGCAAAGTGCTTGGGACTTAATTACCATGAACCGCATTGTAAGTTTAAAATTCTTCAAAGATACATTAGCCTTTCAAGTGTCAAGTACCTTTGCTTGCAAAGTACTTGGGACTTAATGTTATCTTACCATGATTCTCGACTATAACCCGCATCAATGCAGGCCACCACAAGTCAATTTGAATCGGAGATTGTCGACCAAGAGCCGCTCGGCAGCTCAAGAACTTGAAATTCCAAAGGCCAACTCCAAATTTGAATTCAGCGTCTCTGAATAAGAGAAGTTGAAGAAGAATTTTGAGGCGGAGAAGAAAATCTGGGCAGATGAGAAGGCCTCACTAGTGACCCGGATCGAGACAGCAGAAACATCACTTGCAGAAGCAATAGCCGAGCTGTCCGGCTTAAAGCACCAGATATCTCAAATGGTCTCAGCAATTTTGGTAAGTTACTATATATAACCTCAAATATTGCAATCCTTACTTTGATGACTATTTTAAGTGTTATCTCCGGCTCACCTTATGTTTATGAACGCAGGCCCTGTGAGAGCACAAACCTCAAGCGTAACATGTTGATCAAACTGAAAGCGGTTTACACTCTAGTGGAGCAATCAGACACCGGGTCACAACGTGCTTTGGCCGTTGTGGCTTTATCAAATGAGGTTCCCCATCTCCTGCAAGATGTGCTAAAGCGGCTTGCCATGCTACCCCAGCGGGTCCAAGAGCTAAGACGGGCATCTGCCAGAGCCGGGGCTATAGCCGCATTGAGCCGGGCCAAGGCGTGGCTTCCAGAGTTAGACCCGGCAGACATTGCTCTTGGGTATCCCAGCTTGAAGGAAGACGGCTCTTTATTCAACGAGACAGACTTCACCGCCTGTGTGAAAGACATACGTCCTGTGGCTACTCTCATTGGGAACGATACTGACCTTACCAAGTATCAGCCGGGCTATGACAGTGAGAACCGGAGAATTCCAAGACCTCACTATGATGAAATCAACCTGATCCCTCCAACTCGTAAGCATACCTTTGCCCCTGAAGTCGACCCAGCCGGTTTAATAGATGATGAAGCTGAGTTTGAAGCCTTGAGTGGCATTGACTGGGCCTCTTCAACCTTCCAGGACATGGCAACCGACGGAGAGGCGGAGAAGGATAACCTAGAATCTTCCAGCCAACCAAAGGAGTGAACCGCCGGGCGTTTATGACTTTGCGAAAACAATGCTTCATTATTCAGACTTGGGGAGTCTTGTAGTAGGTAGGAAAACCTCTCGATTTTTTTCATGCCTTCGCGCATGTTTATGGCGCTTAATACTTTCGTAAGACGCCATCACTATATACTTCCAGCTTATGTTGATCTTTTATTTCCTTGATGTTAAAAATTTGCTTGCCTTATCCTGCATATAAAACAAGCAGAATTAACTTGGCGACTTATCGCATCGGGGTCACATAAGGTATTGATAACCCGGAATGCGAACCAAAACATCATATAAAGGCCGATTTATGATTATATTTGTTAAACATAATCACAATAGCATACCTGCGATCCTTTTGGTAATCCCGCCGGTTTATGTGACCTAAATCATGAGGGTAAGTTTAACTCCTGAAAGTTGGCACATATGATGTTCACCTGGCCCTTAACAACTGAAGTGACCAATATTAAACCGGTGGAACGAGAACCCCATAGTACTTTCGAGAAGGCCTCATGATAGTCAAACATTTACACTTACAAAGTATGATGAATAATAAACAAAATTTAAAGGCCTCTGATTCAAATACGATCAGTGAACCGTTCCAAACGGGTTAAGCTAAGATTCGGATACGATCATATAGCCCCCAGTGTCTTTGGCGATGCCGATCAAGTGGGTATCGACAGCTATGTTCTCTTTGGTTGAATACGACCTATGTTTGAACAGGAAGCCCCAAGTGACCATAAGAGTTGTTTAATGACGCTGATTCAATCGATCCACGCCGCACTCCAAAGAGGTTAAGCTATGATTCAAATATGATCAAGAAGCCCCCAAGTGAGATTGGCAAAGATGTTGATCAAGTGGGTATCGACTGACTATGTTCTCTTTGGTTCAATACGACCTATGTTTGAACAGAAGCCCCCAAGTGATCATGGCTAGATTCAGATATGATCATAAGCCGGACCAAAGGGAAAGCCGGATTCAGATATGATCCGCTCCCTGTTGGTTGTTTCCACCACCTGATAAAGAAGACATGTAAACCTTTGAGGGTGAAAAGAACAGAGGTCCTACTTTATTGCTTTATATAACATATACATCGTCAAAAATATATACATCTTGAGAGCTGGTGGCTCAAGTATAGTAAGGCCGAAGATGGGCGATATTCCACGGCCGGCGGGTCTCCTCCTCCGACTTACGTGAGTCTTTGTGCTCTCGAACATTGTCGTGGATTTGTCACGGCAGATATCCTTAGTGTCAGGACTTAGTCGCGAGGCCAACGCATCTATGTGGTAGCTTGAGAGGGGTTGAGCGGAATCGAGAGACGCAACACAAGACAGGGATTTAGACAGCTTTCAGCCCCGGAAACATCATCCAAAGAAAAACCCTACATGTCGCTTTGAGGCTAGGTCTCATTATCATCACGAGGGAGTCGCCAGAAACCGACTCTCCTCTTTGTGTCTAGCCCTAAGATTGTTTCTTCTTGCTTGTAACTTGTCCCTCTTTGGGGAGCCCTACCTCTCTTATATATCTTTGAAGAGGCGGGTTACATGTAGAGTCCAACTCGGACTTTAACTTAAACTATTCTAACTTATCGCCATGGGCTTCTTAACATCTTGGGCTTCATAACCCCTGACAACCCAGTTATCACTGTTTGCCGGTTTAACATTGTCTGCCGGTTTAACATTGTCTGCCGGTTTAACATTGTCTGCCGGCCATCATTCTGTCTCGAGCCATATCTGTTTGACCGTCCGCCGTTTAACATCCGCCGGTTTATCATGTCCCGCCGGTTTACGACTCCGGCCGGGTCATTCCGCGGGGTATATCCCCGACATTAGCCCCCAGTTTAATTTGGATTTATCCATGTTAAACTGATCCGGATCATCCTTAAGTCCTTGTCACTTCCTTCTTCTAGAAAATCCGGTTTAATAGGCCAGCTTCATAATCAATTTGCTGACATTGGTTTGTCGCAAAGAAATATTGTGAAGAATAACTTTCTTGACTCAGCTCCCAATGCTTAACAAAAATATTGGTCTTTGAAATACTCATCTGATCTTCAGCCGGTTGTAGAACTTTGCCGGTTTACAAATATTGATGGCACCGGATCATAACTATTTGTTAACATCAGCTTTTGAAAATATACCTCTTATATGCCTATCACTTGTAGCCCTCAACTCTTAAGAAGGTAACGAGTAACAGCTTAAGATTTGCTTCAATATGAATGTCACAAGCTTGAAAAATCCAGGTTGTTCATCTCAATCACTAGTCGTAATTGAGTATTCCACATATGTAGCCCCCAAGTGTCGGGTTGTCATGCTTGGCAAAGAACTGGGACTTGTAATTTCGATGCTCATAAAAACTTCAACCGGTGTAGCCCCTAAGGGCGGGTCATTATGCACATAATGAACAGGGACTTTATATATACTTCATTGAGAATAACATTATATTATGTAACTCCCATCATGGGGCTTGAAACCCACGCTCACAAGGTTGAGAGCTTTGTGCTTTACCAACCGAGCAAAGTGGACCCTTCAATATAATGGATAAAAAGCTTTGTACCTTGAATAGTTGACAGGAGCAATTGGTAGCTCTCAAGGGCCGGCTCATTATAATATGATGAGTCGGGTCTTGAATAAGGTGAGCAAACAATGACTTTGCATTAACCCCCAAGTGTCATGGTGCATGCTTGCAAAGCAACATGAGACTTGCATATTTGATGTAATCTCAACTTGAATAATGTAGCCCCCAAGTGCCGGGTCGTAAGCCCGCAAAGAACTCGACCATTCCTTCAATTATAAAATAAATCATATCCATTGATAATATAATAGCCATTACGTCAAGTGACTTTGAAAACCTTAATCATAGTAATCGGTTATCGATAACCATAATAAAATCCAGCCATGTTGGCTATTTGAAGATTTGAATAATATAGTCCAATGATTTATGAGCGCATGATTCCAATGGCGCAATCCAAATATATACTGGTGACTTATAGTCGAAACCAAATCGGGCTGATAGTCTCCGGATTATGATTTAATCGTGTTCATTAATCAGAATCGACAGCTTGGACCGGATTTAATAATGTTGGGTGAAAACACAACATAAAAAATATTTTATCAAAAGAAAATGTAAGCAAAGGCAAAGATAAAACCATTTGCAAAAAGAGGCTTTTATCGAGCCGATCGATGGTGTTACCATGGTCGGACACGCACCAAGCTCCCAATAAGGTGTAGCTATGGTTCAAGTCAGCCAGTCCCCAACTCAAACCGTGGCATTATGCCGATCAAGTGGCGTGGCAATGGTTCGGGTTCGACCAAGCCCCCAAGTGACTCTATGGCCTTAGGCCGATCAAGAGGCGGACTGGTTCAGATTTGACCTTGTCTCCAAGTGATCCGGTGGCTTTTCGCCTATCAAAAGGTGTTGCATTGGTTCGGACACGACCAAGCCCCAAGTGATCTCGTGATATTGCGCCGATCAAGGGGTGTGACTATGGTTCGCATATGACCCAGCCCCCAAGTGATCAATAATATGATAAGCCAATAAGGCATGATACCCATATTTGAACCGCGCATCATGGCAGCAGGTCCTCTTTGGCACCCTTTAACTTTTTGCAAGATATAAATCCTTCTTGAACCAGACATTAAACCGGATATTGAGAGCTTCAAAGCTTTGTGGGAGACTTCTTTCCCTTGAACCGGATTTTAAACCGGAATCTTCATTTTCAGCCGGAAATTTTCTGACCGCCTTTAAATTTGCACCAATATGGCGGTTTAGGGTCCTGCATTAGACAACTTTGCAAAGCCAGAGTAATTGCTCTTTTAAGGAAGGCATGTAATATAAAATATATTGGATGGATTTCACCTGATATATCATGCCAGGGGTTGTCCACCGTGGAGTTGATGATCACCATGGTGAAGCGGAAATCAATCACGGTCGAGTCGGCCACGGGAGCAGACAGATGAGTCAATCGTGGCGGTTTAAACCGGAACGGACGGGCAAGCAAATCTTGTTGTGTTGATGTAGCAGAGGCCGCGACTTGTGCACGTGTAGCAGCACGGTACGGACAAGAGCGAGTGCAAAAATAATTCGGCGCACACCCCTTTCACACCTTTGCAATGAATAATGATCCTGTGAAAAAAAAATACCACAGATCAAAGTAATTGCTCCTTAAACAATTTTTGACATGTGCTGATAAAATACATAAAAAGATAGCACCTGATGAACATGGACATGTAACCTTATCCTCACGTGGAGTAGTAGCGGGCTTACGCTATGCCACCGCAATGTAAGAATATCGCCTCTTTTTTTTCAACCGCCACACATATCCCTTCGCTTCCTTCTTCTTCAGCAGAGCAATCGCAGTAGGGAAACAAGGTTCCTGCTCTAGCATCCATGCCTTGTCCGACGCTTTATGGCGGCGAATCATAGCGAAAAAGTGTAGTAGCCAACCCGAGCGACGCCGGTGGAGTCAACGGGTGCTGGGGCGGGGCCGCGGTGGTCTTGGTGACTCACAGTAGCGGCCGAATCTGCCCGCGAGGTTGCGCGGACGGTTTAAAAAGCGGAGCCGGCGCGACTGTTCGACCGGCAGCGGGTTGGTGATTTGACGGTCGCGGCAGCAGCCGGTCATGCAGGGGCCGCACAGGCAATGCGCGAGAAAGCGGAGGTAGCCAGGCGCGGGGTTAGCCGGAGGAGACCGCAGCAATTTGCACGGGCGGAAGTGGCGATTTTGATGGAGGCCACGAGCTGGAGCAGCGACCAAAACCACGGCGGTTTACCGAGGCGGCTGATGGAGACACCGGCGAGGTGGGACCGCAGCTTGTGGAAATCTCGGTGAGGCCGAGGCGCCGGGCGCCCGTGGTTGAGATGAACCGGGCGGCATGACTCCAAGTCCATGCTCATGACCCCATCCTCTCCGGGTCGTGGTTGTGAACCGGCGGGCGCGGGTGCGCTGCGAACCGGCGGGCGCTCGAAGTGGAATCCGAGCAGAGGAAGCACGGTCGTTGGAAGATGAGGCGCGGCAGCGTCCGGCCGCAGCGGCGCACCAGCTAAGGGGATGCACAGAGGCTAGCGGAGGCGAAGGTGAAGCGCAACCACAGCGGCGGTTCGACCGGGGCGGCCCAAGGCGACCGACAACGTCCGGTGAAGCAAGGGCAGCCTACGGCGCAAGTCGGAGACGGGGCGGCTCAAGCCAGGCAGCAGCAGAGAGCACCTGTAAGGCGAGCCCGCATTCCTCCCCCCACCTTCCGGGTCGTGGTGGGCGAGTCATCGAGCGGAGCGGAGGTGACCCGGAGCAACTGGAACAAGTGGGCCGTGGTCTCCACGGCGGAGGAGCTCGGCGATGCGAGACGGAGTCCAGGTGCGGGCGGCTCCTAGCCGGGGGTTAACCGGACCATAGCGGATACGGCCGACGGATTGAAAGCCGAGGCGGAGCGAAAGCAGAAGATGCGCCAACAAGGGAAAACCACATCGGCGAGTAGAGCGGCGGGTCATGGTTGGTCAGAAACGTGGCCGGCTTAATATCTTCCATAGCAATGAGGCGACCTTGGAGACGGTGACTCAAACCAGAGCAACGGGTCATGGTGGCGCCGGCGGCCCATCTCACGACGGTCGAGGAAGAGGCGCGAGGAGCGCGGGCAGCCAACGTGCGCAGCTCGGCTCCGCACCGGTGGTGGATTCTGGCAGCCAGGCGCTTTACGAGACCCTTCAGGCGACTCAAGAGTGAGGACGAGGTGGCGATGGCAGCGCGGCCGAGCTATGGCGTCGGCGGTTTGGAACGGTGACTTGAGTCAGGCGCGAACTAGGCCATTGGGGCGAGCCAAAGCATGGTTCTGCGTGGTGGCAAAGCGGTCGGCGGTCAAGGCTGCGCAGGGGCACAAAGAGTCGGTCAGGTTTTGAGCTGTGTTGATGGAAGTGATCAAGGCGGGATCGGAACTTGATGAGGCAGCCGTGTTTTCATGTGTCTCAAGATCCGGTTGACTCTGTTTCAGGGCATCATGAGGAAACCGGCGACGGCGGGTGTAGCTTGACGTAGAGAAAATGACCCGGCGTCGCGAGTCCATAGAAGACGGCCTAAAGCAGAATCCGTGGCGACTTGGATTGGAAACCCGCTGGCGTGCAGCCGGAGCAGAGGCCGGGCGAGAACGAATCGGAATTGGATGGTTGCGGCCGAGGCGTTAAGCCGGCAGGGCGGTTTAGCAAGCCTGCGAGTGAATGGGAGCTTGCGGCGACAGTAGTCCGGCGGTTCAACGCACGGCAGTCGCGAAGCGCCGACAAAGGGCCATGGAGAAGTTGTGAAGGAAAATCGACGGTTTCTTGGATTTAATCTCGACGCTGCTGGCCGAGGCTCACCTCTCGATCTCGTGCAAATAATAATTCGATGACTTGACGGATTAGCGCTGCCGCGAATATTGATTCTCTTTTGGTCTCGGTGTACTGCAAATCGTGGCAGTGATGCACGTACGGCCACACCGATTTGACCTTCCTTTTGGAACTTGTCCTTAGATGTGACCGAATTAATACTACTAGTAACAGAAATCTTCCCAGCTATCTCTGGCATCATGTGCATAAGGTTTTGGCGTTACTCGTTAGGGAAACCGCCTCGGCGATTTGTAGCTCATACCGGATTGACGGCGACACGAGACTCCAACCTGTAGTCAAGAATCTGAAATTAACCCGCCTTGACGGATCATTCGGTCATGTGCGCCGTATGAACACAATCCTATTCTCTTGATCTTTAAGCCTTGTATGTCTTGCTTCGATTGTTCGCTGATGATGTTGTCTTCTACGCCGGCTATTTTTTCCTCTGGTACATCCCGAGCTTCTGGATCCCTGTGAGAGATCCCTCCAAGAACTCAACACCACTGAGCGCCTAGCCCCATGGTGGGCGCCAACTGTCGTGGATTTGTCACGGCAGATATCCTTAGTGTCAGGACTTAGTCGCGAGGCCAACGCATCTATGTGGTAGCTTGAGAGGGGTTGAGCGGAATCGAGAGACGCAACACAGGACAGGGATTTAGACAGCTTCGGGCCCCGGGAAACATCATCCGGTAAAAACCCTACATGCTGTTTGAGGCTAGGTCTCATTATCATCACAAGGGATTCGCCAGAACCGGCTCTCCTCTTTGTGTCTAGCCCTAAGATTGTTTCTTCTTGCTTGTAACTTGTCCTCTTTGGGGAGCCCTACCTCTCCTTATATATGTCAAGAGGCGGGTTACATGTAGAGTCCAACTCGGACTTTAACTTAAACTATTCTAACTTATCGCCATGGGCTTCTTAACATCTTGGGCTTCATAACGCGTCTTGGGCTTCATAACCTCGACAACCTGATTATCACTGTTTGCCGGTTTAACATTGTCTCGCGGTTTAACATCGCTGTTTGCCGGTTTAACATTGTCTCACGGTTTAACATTGTTCGCCGGTTTAACATTGTTCCGCCGGTTTAACATTGTCTCGCCGGTTTAACATTGTTCCGCCGTTTATCGTCTGCTTGAGCCATCTGTTTTGACCGTTCCGCCGTTTAACATCCGCCGGTTTATCATGTCCCGGCCGGTTTACGACTCCGGCCGGGTCATTCCGCGGGGTATATCCCCGACAAACATCGATAAGGTAGTATGACCCGTTGTTTAGATTCTTGCTGACCACAAAGGGTCCTTCCCAAGGAGGGGATAGCTTGTGCATATCAGACTGATCCTGGATGAGCCGGAGCAATAAGTCGCTGTCCTGAAAGGTTCTGCTTCTAACCCGGCGGCTGTGATAGCGGCGCAGGTCTTGCTGGTAAATCTTCGAGCGGGCTATTGCCAATTCTCGCTCCTCATCCAACGAGTCAAGTGCATCCTGACGAGCTTTTTCGTTATCAGCCTCAATGTAAGCCGCCACGCGGGGTGAATCGTGCCGGATGTCACTTGGCGGGACTGCCTACGCTCCGTACACCATGAAGAAAGGTGTGTAACACAGATCATTAGGCGTAGTGTTGATGCTCCACAAGACATGTAGGGTAGCTCCTCCACCCAACAACCCGGAGTTCGCTGTAAGGGGACCAAGAGCCGGGTTTGATACCCTTCAGATCTCGATTAGGTCTTTCTGCTTGCCCATTGGATTGAGGATGAGCAAGCGAAACATCAAGCCGGATATGTTCTCGCTGATGAACTCTTCCATGGCACCCTTGGAGAGATTAGTGCCATTATCAGTTATGATGCTGTGTGGAAAACCAAAACGAAAGATCACCTTTTTCATGAACTGAACCGCCGTGGCTGCATCACACTTACTGACCGGCTCTGCCTCAACCCACTTTGTAAACTTATCCACTACCACCAGGAGGTGTGTCTTTTTATCCTTAGACCTCTTGAAAGGTCCAACCATGTCAAGCCCCCAGACTGCGAACGGCCAAGTAATTGGAATCATCCTCAACTCTTGAGCCGGCACATGAGCCCGTCATGAGAATTTTTGACATCCGTCACATTTCCTGACCAGATGCTCCACATCAGCATGAGCCGTCAGCCAATAGAAACCATGACGGAAAGCCTTGGCCACAAGAGATTTTGAGCCGGCATGATGACCACAATCTCCTTCATGGATTTCACGAAGTATCTCTTGACCCTCCGCAGCGACACGTAACGTTGAAACGCCCGGTGACATCATGCGGTGATGTAACTCGCCATGAACAATCGTCATAGATTTGGACCGCCTCGATGATTTGTCTCGCCAAGATCTCATCCTCAGAAACTCTCCCGGGTCATATAGGCCAAATATGGCACCGTCCAATCCGGGATGACGTGAAGAGCGGCCACCACCGTGCCTCCGGTCTGCAATCGCTAGTTCTTCCTCTGTAGGTACCTTTGACGTATGATTATGCAAAAGCGTCAAGAAAGGTGTTAAGCGGCACCGGCCACGCCGAGATCCCAACCGCTTAAAGCATCAGCCGCCTCATTCTTCCTTCGATCAATGTGCTCCACTTGATAACCTTTGAAGTGCCCAGCCATAGCATCAACTTCACGACGGTAAGCCGCCATAAGGGGATCCTTGGAGTCCCACTTGCCCGACACCTGTTGAGCCACGAGATCTGAGTCGCCCAAGCACCTTACCCGGCTCAAATTCATCTCTTTGGCCATCTGGAGACCATGGAGTAAGGTCTCGTACTCAGCTGCATTGTTAGTACAAGGAAACATATGCCGGAGCACATAACAAAATTTGTCAAATCGAGGGGAAGTTAAAACAACTCCAGCACTCGAGCCTTCTAACTGCCTGGACCCATCAAAGTGAATAGTCCAATATGTGTTATTTGGCTTCTCCTCAGGTGCCTGCAACTTTGTCCAATCATTGATAAAATCCACCAGGGCTTGATACTTGATAGCACTCCGAGGCATGCATTTCAAACCATGAGGCCCAAGCTCAATGGCCCACTTGGCGACTCGTCATGTGGCCTGTCTATTCTGTATGATGTCTCCTAAGGGGGTAGAGCTTACCACAGTGATAGGATGACCTTGGAAGTACTGCTTCAACTTCCGGCTTGCCATGAATACTCCGTAAACAAGTTTCTGCCAATGTGGATACCTTTGTTTAGACTCAATGAGCACCTCACTGATGTAGTAAACCGCCGTTGAACCGGATGCTCCTTGCCGCCTCCTTGCGCCCACCATGATGGCAACACCGACGGCTGGCAAGCGTTAGCAGCCACATATAACGATAATGGCTCCCTATCAATGGGAGCCGCAAGGACCGATGGCTCGGATAACCGTCTCTTTAAATCTTCAAAAGCAAGATTAGCAAGATCACCTGCATAAAAGTGTGCATTTTCTTCATCATCGACATTGGTAGGGCCTTCTCACCTAACCGCTTACTTAACCTTAAAGCAGCAACACGACCCGCGAGTCGCTGAACATCATTGATGCACGCCGGTTTAGCCAAAGAGGTGATTACCTTGATCTTCTCCGGGTTAGCTTCAATACCTCTGTTTGAGACCAGAAAACCTAGAAGCTTGCCTGCAGGTACACCAAATACACACTTGGCCGGGTTAAGCATCATCTTATAAACCCGGAGATTATCAAAGGTCTCCTTTAGATCAGATATCAAGGTTTCCTTCTCCCTGGATTTCACCATGATGTCATCCACATAAGCATGAACATTGCGCCCAATTTGATCGTGGAGACAGTTCTGTACACATCGCTGATAAGTCGCCTGGGCACTCTTAAGCCCAAATGGCATAGATACATAGCAGAAGGCTCCAAACGGAGTGATGAAAGCTGTCTTCTCCTGGTCCTTAACTGCCATTTTGATCTGATGATCGCCAGAATAAGCATTCAAAAAGCTCAATCGCTCGCAACCCGCCGTAGCATCAATGATTTGATCAATACAGGGGAGGGCAAAGGGATCAGCCGTACAAGCCTTATTTAATTCCGTGTAATCCACACACATCCGCCAGGTGCCGTTCTTCTTGAGCACGAGCACCGGGTTAGCTAACCACTCCGGGTGAAAAACTTCAACAATGAACTCGGCCGCTAAGAGCCGGGCGACCTCCTCTCCAATAGCTTTCCGTCTTTCCTCATTGAATCATCGAAGAAATTGCCTGACCGGCTTATACTTCGGATCAATATTAAGAGTGTGCTCAGCGAGTTCTCTCAGGACGCCCGGCATGTCAGAAGGTTTCCATGTAAAGATGTCCCGGTTCTCACGGATGAACTTCGATGAGCGCTTTCCTATTTAGGATCCAAGTTGGCAGCGTCTTTGAACTGCTTAGAAGAGTCGCACTGGAGTAAAGTCAACAAGCTTTGTTTCAGCGGCCGATTTAAACTTCAACGCCGGGTCATGCTCAGTAGTTGGCTTCTTGGAGAGGCCATATCCACGGGTCAACATTATCTTGATAAAACTTTAGCTCTTCCGATGCACAAACAGGACTCAAGATAAGTCGCGCCGCCTTCCTCACACTCCAAGGCTACCTTTCGACTCCCATGCATAGTGATGGTGCCCTTGTGACCCGGCATCTTGAGCTACGAGATAAACATAACACGTGCCATGAACTTGGCATAAGCCGGTCATTCAAACAGAGCATGATATGGACTCTTGATTTTGACCACCTCAAACGTCAACTTCTCAGCTCTGGAATCATATTCATTTCCAAAGGCCACCTCCAATTCAATCTTACCGACCGGGTATGCCGACTTACGAGGCACCACCCCATGGAAAACGGTGTTGGATGTCTTTAAATTTTTGTCAGTCAAACCCATGCGTCGGAAGGTCTCGTAATAGAGGATGTTGATACTGCTACCTCCGTCCATGAGTACCTTGGTAAATTTATATCCACCGACTTGAGGCGCCACCACCAAGGCTAACTAACCCGGATTATCAACCCGGGGCGGGTGATCTTCCTGCTCCATACAATAGGCTGCTCGACCACCTCAAGTAACGGGGAACTGCTGGCTCAACAGAGTTCACGGCCCTCTTATGAACCTTCTGGTCACGCTTGCACAAGCTAGTGGTGAACACATGGTACTGCCCACTATTCAGCTGCTTCGGATGGCTTTGATAACCCGACTGCTGCTGCTGTTGTCCCTCTTGACCAGGCTGCTATTGATTATAGCCGCTTTGATTTCCCTGAAAGCCGGAACTTGAACCGCCGCCCGGGCCATGAAAGCCGCCGGCTCCTGAGCCGCCGCCCGACCCATGATTGCCATCAAACATGTTGGAATTCTTGAAAGCCTTCATGATCGCGCAATCTTTCCATAACTGGGTGGCGGGTCGTTCTCGGTGCCGTGTCTCGGTAAGGCTCATTGAGTAGCTGCTCAAGAGATGGGCCCGACCCGCCAGATCGAGGGGGCGGTTTTCCTTACGTCTCGATTGTTACCCTGTGCATTGGCATTGGCCACAAACTCCGGGTTACCCTCAGCCTTACGCTTTGTTGCCTCCTTTGATTCATCGGGTTATCTTTGACCCTTTCCATTGTCGTTCTTCTTTCCCTTCCCTGTCTTTTCCTCATCAGATGCGGGATCCTTGGTACTATCAGAGTCGGCATATTTGACTAAAGCGGCCATCAGCGTACCCAAATCGTTGCAATCACGCTTAAAGGCGCCCCGCTTCATCTTAGCGGCTCAAAGCGGCAATTCTTCTCCAACATGAGGATCGAGCCGGCATCCATCTTATCGCATTTAATGTATTATCTCCTTGACCCGGCAAGACCCAATGAGTTGTGGATTCACCCTCCTCCCGCTTACAATTTGTCAAATCCACAATCGAGATAGATTGCTTGCAAGTATCTTTGAAGTTCTGGATGAATCGGCCTTTAGCTACGCCCATGAACTAATGGAATTGGGCGGCAAGCCCTTTAACCAAGACCGGCTGTTCCATCCAACATCATGGTGAAGTACTTAGCCATTCTTTGCGTCGGCGACCTCCAACAGCTCCATGGCCATCTCATAACTTTCGATCCACGCTTGGCCGTAAGTCGGCCGTGTAATTCGGCACCTTCGAGGTCCCTTGAAGTCCTTGGGTAGACGTACATCACGCAGAGCCGGCACCAAACAAGGAACACCGCCGGTTCTAGTAGCCACTCCCGCTTCAACGGAAGTCGTTGGATGCCCTGGGACATCTTGATGAGCCGTCTGTTGAGCCGCTAGCTGAGCCGCCCGCTCGTCCTCCTGACGTATTCGGTCTTGTACCGGGTTATAGCCACCGGGCTGGTTGCGGCGCTGGGTGTTGCTTGACAAAGCTTCTGACTCCATGTGCCTGCGGTGCTAACCAAGGCGGAGGAGTCGAATGAATCCTGTCCCGGCTATAAGAATAAGTCTCTTGCTGAGCCAGGGCCGTCTGGACAAGTTCTCTGATCCTCCGGGTCTCCACCACTGCCGGATCATCACCGCCCACCGGAGAGCCGCCAAAGCAGCGTCGATGCTGCGATTAAGTTCTCCATGGGGTTGGAAAAGTGACCCGGTGGTATTGGTACATAGCGGGCGGGCCATACTCCCATGAGGAGGTGGCATCTTCGAGGTCGAGCCGGTCCTCCCGCCTCATTGTCATGAACTGACGGTTGCTCGGGCGGGTTGCTAGGGCCGGCACCGGTGTAGCGAAAAGGTTCCGAGGGTCGTAAATCGAAGGCAAACGGGATTGAGTTTTCGGTGCCTCCTTCTCATCACCTCATTAGATGCGTTCAAGCTCATCGTAGTCGGAAAGCCTTCGATCGAGCCTTTGCACCCGTGCATCCAAAGCCGCCTGCTCGCCGCTAACTGGTGTCCTCATCGCCAAGGCCTCCTTGGCCCGAAGCTATCTCCTCACGCACTGCGCCACCTCCGCATTATGCTCATCTTGATTTGCAGGAATAAGCGTGGCGGTTAACGGTAGTAAGCTTATCCATGAGATCCATCAATATCTGAGCCGGCGGGCGCATAGGGCCTCCTGCCCCGGCCGCTCCTGACCCAGACGTTATTGCTGCAGCGGTTTTAGAGTTTTGGCCGGGTTGAGTCCTAGCCATGAAGACTCCTACCCAGCTTGGCGGCTCATAGGGGTCCGGAATACTGGAGCCATCGGAACAGCCCCCAAGCGCACCATCTTGCACTTGATACAACGAATCTGTTGAACCGGCGGATGAATCACCATCAGAGAGGACGGCCGTCTCACCACCATCTTCAGATCCTTCAGAAAGTTCCTCTCCGTGGATGTAGCCCACGAAGGCACGCTTCATGACGGGTTGAACTCGGGCGGGTCTCAGACGCCGAGCCGTCTCGACGAGGTCGGTGCAGTTGAAACCGCTCGGGGCCCGGCTCACCAATCCGGCCGATGAAGACGTGGATTCGCCAAAGGGGACCCGTACCGATACTAAATTGAGCCGCATCGGGGCCCCAGCCTTCGTCATCAATGTAGATCTTGCCATGGCGACTCTTGGTCATCCAAATTAGCTGCGTATCCCTTTGAGCCCTTGAAGCTGCCTTCAAGAACTCAAATCCACCATGCGCTGGCCCACGGTGGGCGCCTTTGTCGTGGAATTATCACGGCAGATGTCCTCTTGCAAGGACTTAGTCATGGAGCCATCGCAACTAGGAAGCTTAAAGGGGTTAATCGACAAAGGACACGAGAGAGTTATACTAGTTCGCCCCTTATGGTGAAGGTAAGGCCTACGCCTAGTTGGGTTGGTATTGCTTGAGGTTTCGATAACCAGGGAGCAAGATACGCTATGCCTGGCTCTCGATCAGTTGTTTCTTTTCCTAAGCCGCCAGCGGGTCGTCCCCTTATATACACGGGTGGACGCCCTGCGGCCTACAGAGTCCCTACCGCTCATAAACAAAGGTCCCGCTTCGGTGACTAGTTAATTCTACCTTATGATACAAGTCATGTCATCATGGCGGTTTTACCACTATGGGCCTTAAGTCACTGTGGGGCTTTTGACCCTTTATTGAACCGCCATCTTCATGCTTGGTCTGGGCTTCTTTCTGATGAGTCTTCTTTGCGTAACCCGGCCCCTCCAGGGCGGCTTACACAAATAGTTATATCCCCAACACTTGCTGTTCAATGCGAAAAGATATGACGAGGAAAATCGACGTAGGCTTAGCTCATCGTCGAAGATTGTGCTTCGGGAAGAAGGACTGGGTAGCACTGTTAAAATTTAGCATGATAATGATATAGCCGATCGGGCTAGGAATGACTTGAACGATTATTAAACTTGTAAGCAAAATTACTTAGAGTTACCGAATCATAGTGCGGAATTGATTCACTTATTGGTGGTCTCGAGTGACTAATAAGTCAGAACTCGCGGGGAATCTGAATTCGGTGAGAAGCAACACTAGATGAATACTCATGGGAAGCACCACAGTTCTTTGATATCTTCGAGATACCAGAGGTAATACTCGAAGGAAGATCAAAATAGAGGTTGCTGAGATTATCGATCTGCAGAAGGCAAGTGCTTTAACTTGTCCACGAAATGGAATCAAAGGAAAACAATCATGGTCGGAACCACAGTTGCAAAGGACCAAACATAGATACCAGAAGAACTTGTAACAAGGGGATTATTATTATCACCAGAAGCTTCCATGACAAGTTTCACATCGGGTCCATGGGCATGAACACATAGTTCAAGGTCGACTCCCACTTCTTCAATGCATAACCTTACATTCACTCCTTGTTTTCGAAGAATTTATAGTGCGGAAGATTTATCTGGTGAAGCACCAGAAGAGTATGACTCACATCTCTTTCGAGTTCACACGGATTAGGGAAGGCATAGGTTCAACCTGTAGGGGTATCTTAGGAACATATACCACTAAGTTCCAGAGCATGGTTGAAAATAAGCAGAGGATACAATTTATCAAAGGCATTATGTATCAGGGGAAGACCTCAAGGATTTAACAATAGGCAGGAACGGCCAGATAATAATCCACCAAAGGATACGACGGGCCACAAAGAATCTGATGTGAGTATCAATGCTCAAACAGAAGAAGAAATAGTGCAAAGGCATCGGATTATAGAAGCAGCTGAATAATTCGATGTTCAAGTTGAAAGGGAACTAGGTGGACAATCAATTACAACATGCTTTGCCGAGATCCAACTCATGTCCAGAATGACGTATGAGCAGGAAGGTCAAATTTCAGGGTTCGACTGATGATTGCGAGCAATCGCAACATAATGAATCAATAGGCTCAGGATGACAATGACAAAGGATGTTAATGAATATTGCCGGACATATGGATTTAACCATAATGCAGGCAGACAATAATTTCGGGAGCACTAGGCAGCAGAGGATCTTCGGGAGATTGAATTGCATTCGAAGAATTTTGTGAGACATAGGATCAACTCGGGATGAACGAATCCCCAATAAGTGTGAGGAATTATTCGTAGAGTTATTCAGGCACAAAAGAGCTGCAAGGCAGTGGAAAAAAGGATTCTCGAAAGCCAGAGAATACTTTCGGGTATCTGGTAATAACAAGAACAACTAGGGATGGAATTAAGAACGACGAGGGTATGCAGTTATCCATAAGGATTCAACGGTGTTAAGGGATTGCAAAAGAAATGAACACCATTTCTCGGGAGTAGATCGGAGAGTATCTTCGAAGTCTTCTCGTGAAGCAGGCAACCATCCGGAATGAAGGGGATCACCGGGGAAAGTCGTTACGAGAACCTAATGTAGTTAGTAAATTCATTTAACCTGAATGGAAGAGAGATTAGAGTCCCAGAGTATAGACGAGGAGTAAAAGATCCTAATACTACCCAATGGCGATGTGGGCCCGTAAGACACACAGCCAGGTTAGTAAAAGTTTTTGTAGTGACTAGACTCGACTTCGGCCAAGGAGTTGGAAAGGGGGCTACTTACAGGCAATCGGCTCTGATACCAACTTGTGACGCCCTCGATTTAATCGTACACTAATCATACACGCAAATGTGTACGATCAAGATCAAGGACTCATGGGAAGATATCACAACACAACTCTAGACACAAATTAAAATAATACAAGCTTTATACTACAAGCCAGGGGCCTCGAGGGCTCGAATACATAAGCTCGAAAACACAAGAGTCAGCGGAAGCAACAATATCTGAGTACAAACATAAGTTAGACAAGTTTGCCCTAAGAAGGCTAGCACAAAAGCAACATCGATCGAAAAAGCAAGGCCTCCTGCCTGGGATCCTCCTAACTACTCCTGGTCGTCAGAGGTCTCCACGTAGTAGTAGGCATCGACGGTGGCGTCTGGCTCCTGGGCTCAGACATCTGGTTGCATCAATCGAAAAGAAGAAGAAAGTGGGAAAAGGGGGAGCAAAGCAACCGTGAGTACTCATCCAAAGTACTCGCAAGCAAGGATCTACACTACATATGCAACATTATCAAAGGAAGGCTGTATATGTGGACTGGGCTGCGTAAATGCAGGAATAGAGGGAGAAACTAGTCCTATCGAGGACTAGCATCTTCTGGAACCCACCATCTTGCAGCAACAGGAGGAAGTAGAGTAGCATAAAGTAAAGTAGTAGTAGTGTTATCAACCTCGGCCAGAGATACTTTCTCGACTCCCTGCGAGAAAGCAATCCTAGAGCCATACTATCCATTTCTCATATCCATGTCTCATCTCAAGTATCCAGTTCTACTTGTATCGATTGGGATACAACTCCAAGTGTCCGTTACCTTAGGACAGGCTACCGATAGATGTTTTCTTCCCTGCAGGGTTGCACCAACTTACCCACCACGCTTGATTAACTCCAGCTGGACACACTTTCCTGGGTCATGCCCGGCCTCGGCCAAACAATACGCCGGAACCTGACCTAGGCTTAATAGAGAGGTCAGCACGCCGGACTAAACCTATGCCCCAAGGGGTCATGGGCCATCGCCCGAAATCACACTGCTATGCGAACGCAGCGGCGAAGCAGACCTAGCTACCTCCTTCAAAGGCAGGTGCTTACGTTAGTCCAACCCTACAAGGCGCCGCTCGGTCGACGCCTATTAAGCTTGGTGATGTATCTGACGCAGAACGCCCATACTATGCCCATGTGATGGTTAGTGCTATCGTGCCGAAGGCCCCTCGGATCAAATATCCAATCGTAGCGGATTAGGGAATGCGCGGTAACAAGCAGAGACTCACGAAGATGTGACCCCGTCGCCCGTCTCGAGGACTTGTGGCAAGGGCTAGAATGCCCGGCCACGCCGTAATTATCTCATGGCACCCTCCAGGTCAACCCGTCTCCACATCACTCACGGGTACCCCTCAGGGTTGACCCACCTTTCCAAGGAACAGCTGTAAAGTCCAAGTATCCATGTGTCCAAACATCAAGGGGAAAACCCGAAGAATCACCCCCGGTGAATTCCACTCGATGTAATCATCAAGGTGAACGTAAGAGGAGCCACCCCCGAGGTTCACACTTGAGGGGTTGCCTGACAGTCGTGATCGGAAGTGGTTAAGGCGGAATCACCCCGTGACCACTCTAATCGAATAGCTGCACTACAGGGTTAACATCGGAAGTGCTATAGAGGTCTCACCTCGGCACTCGATAGTAACCCAAAGAGTGTCGAGCAACTAAGGGGAAAGTGATGTGCGGTCGGGCCTGGTCTTTGATCCCGCTGATCGGGTCTTCAATGATGAAGCGAGGCAACAAGGACAAGGTGGGGGTCATCGATGGATCACTAACCAACCTATACTAAGCGCTTTATGATAAGCGGTAGGTAACAATGAGCAGGTTACAAAAGCAGGCTATGCATCGTAACAGAGCAAACAATACTTGAGTAAAAATCTAATGCAAGCATGAGAGAATGAAATGGAAGATTTCGGGATGATCAAAAGGGGGGCTTGCCTGGTTGCTCTGGCAAGGAGGGGTCGTCGTCGACGAAGTCGATCACCGGGGCATCATCGGCCTCGGGGTCTACCGGAGAGAAGATGGGGAAGAAATAGTTAATATAAGCAAACAGATGCAACGCTAAGCATGACATGACGACAATCAGAACTAGGGTCGACCTAATGTAGTACTACTACGCTATGGGACGGAGGGGATAAACATCCGAGGATGAATTCCCGATGTTAGGTGGATTCCGGACAAAGGAAAAGAGGGGGAAAGTTCCAAGTTCAGCATGCTAGGGGCATGTGACAGATGAACGGACCACGTATTCGGATTCGTCTCGTCGTTCTGAGCAACTTTCATGTATAAAACTTTTTCATCTGAGTTACAGATTATTTTCTATGGTTTATCAAAGATTTAAACAATTTCTGAATTAATTATTAAAGCTAAAACGGAGTTATTGCACCAGCATGACGCCATCATGACGCTATTGATCAACATGCATCGCTGATTTGGTCAAACAGGTGTAAATGGGGCCCCGTCATCATTGACCTAACTAATTAATGATTTAAATTAACTAAACTAGTTCATTAGGCTAATTAAGCAAGGTTAATTAAGATAATTAATTACCTAATTAGTTAATTAAATAATTAAAAGTTTTTTATAATTATTTATTATAATCTTTTTTAACAGGGGCGGGCCCACTGTCAAGGGCCCATAGGCCTTTAAGCGAATCTTGGTGTTATCGGTGTGGGTGCTCACAAGACCCGCACGGCTGAGACGAGGGAGAGTGAGGGGCCGTGGGCCACGCATCAGGAGGACGCCGGCCATGGGCGAGGAGGCTGGCCAATGAGCGAGGGGGGAGAGCGGGTGGCGTCGAGCACAAATGACGAGCAAGCTGCAGGTATGCGATCAAGGCCAAATGACAGGCGGAGTCTTGTGGCAGCGGTGGTCGACGGCCAAGAAGAATACAGAGCGGCATGGCCTCCTCCCGCCTTAAAACTTACCTATTCCCAAGGAGTTGTACGCTAAAGACGGTTGGGTTACCCGTGCGTGTCGATAAAGAATCCCTTAATAAGGGACACAATCTACGCTTGGATAAGACGTGCCAATGACAACCGTGTCTCTAACGTAAGGGCAGCGAAAAAACGGTTGAAATAATGACCGGATCGACGTGATGTCATGTTATAAAAAGTTGTCAGAGGATTGGACTTATAAATTATTATGCCCTCTGTGGAAGTATATGCTACTCGTGTTGCAGAGTGGAACTCGATCGTCCGAAGACCATTGTGAAGTATCTGGAAAAGGGGAACCCGCCTTGCAATGTCGAAGACAAATCTGCGCGCCGGACTCCTCGTCATTGAATCCAGGTTCAGGGGCTACCGAGGGAGTCCTGGACTAAGGGGTCTGATACGTCCATTTTGCATCATGCTTTTATATCGATATTTATCGCATTATGGGCTGTTATTTCACGTTATGTCACAATACTTATGGCTATTCTCTCTTATTTTACAAGGTTTACATTAAGAGGGAGAATGCCGAAATTTGGAATTCTCAATTTGGAAAAGGAGCAACTATTGGAGACCTATTCTGTGCAACTCGAAAAGTCCTGGAACTCCACGGAATATCTTAAAATAAATAAAGAAAAATCGTCGCCAAAGATGAAGGCCAGGGGGCCCACACCCTGCTCATGAGGGTGGGGGGCGCCCCCCTGGGGCGTGCCCCCATACCTCGTGGCCCCCCTGGTGGCTCTCTGACGTCCATCCTCTCCTATATGAAGTCTTTCGATGAGAAAAAAACATTAAGCAACCTTTCGGGACGAGACTCCGCTGCCACGAGGCGGAACCCTGGGGGAACCAATCTAGGGCTCTGGCAGAGCTATTCTGCCGAGGACACTTTCCTCCGGGAGGGGGAAATCATCACCATCGTCATCACCAACGCTCCTCTCATCGGGAGAGGGCAATCTCCATCAACATCTTCACCAAAGCACCATCTCATCTCCAAACCCTAGTTCATCTCTTGTATCCAATTCTTGTCTCCAAGTCCGGGATTGGTGCTAGTAGGTTGCTAGTAGTGGTGATTACTCCTTGTAGTTGATGCTAGTTGGTTTATTTGGTGGAAGATCATATGTTCAGATCCTTTATGCATATTATTACCCCTCGATTATGAACATGAATATGCTTTGTGAGTAGTTACGTTTGTTCACGAGGACAAGGGAGAAGTCTTGCTATTAGTAGTCATGTGAATTTGGTATTCGTTCGATATTTTGATGAGATGTATGTTGTCTAGCCTCTAGTGGTGTTATGTGAACGTCGACTACATAACACTTCACCATTATTTGGGCCTAGATGAAGACATTGGGAAGTAATAAGTAGATGATGGGTTGCTAGAGTGAAAGAAGCTTAAACCCTAGTTTATGCGTTGCTTCGTAAGGGGCTGATTTGGATCCATATGTTTCATGCTATGGTTAGGTTTACCTTAATACTTTTGTTGTAGTTGTGGATGCTTGCAATAGAGGTTAATAATAAGTGGGATGCTTGTTCAAGTAAGAACAGCACCCAAGCACCGGTCCACCCACATATCAAATTATCAAAGTACCGAACGAATCATATGAACATGATGAAAACTAGCTTGATGATATTCCCATGTGTCCTCGGGAGCGCTTTTCCTATTATAAGAGTTTGTCCAGGCTTGTCCTTTTCTACAAAAAGGATTGGGCCACCTTGCTGCTCTTTATTTACTATTGTTACTTGTTGCTCGTTACAGTTTAACACTTATTTCAGTACTTGCAGAGAATACCTTGCTGAAAACCGCTTATCATTTCCTTCTGCTCCTCGTTGGGTTCGACACTCTTACTTATCGAAAGGACTACGATAGATCCCCTATACTTGTGGGTCATCAGGACTCTTTTCTGGCGCCGTTGCTGGGGAGTGTAGCGCCTTTAGTAGGTGGAATTTGGTAAGGAAAAATTATATAGTGTGCTGAAATTTTCTGTCACTTGTTACTATGAAAGTAATTCTCACGAGGGGCTTGTTCGGGTATCTTCACCCCGTCCTAGAAAGCAAAGAGTTGCTCCTCAACCTACTGAACCTATTGAAAATGAAACTCCTTTTGAAGTTCCTTGGTATGATGGAAAAACTGCTAGCTAATAATTTTACGGAGATGGAACAAAGCATCCTGTTGAACATCTACTCTATGTGGATGAAGTTTGTGGACTATTTAAGCTTGCAGGTATACCCGATGATGTTGTTAAAAAGAAGGTTTTCCCTTTATCTTTGAAGGGAGACGCATTGACATGGTATAGGCTATGTGATGATACGAGATCATGGAACTATAAAAGATTGAAATTGGAATTTCATCAAAAGTATTACCCTATGCATCTTGTTCACCGTGATCGCAATTATATATATAATTTTTGGCCTCATGAAGGAGAAAGCGTCGCTCAATCTTGGGGAGGCTTAAATCAATGTTATATTCATGCCCCAATCATGAGCTCCCAAGAGAAATAATTATTCAAAGTTTTTATGCTCGGCTTTCTACGATAACAATCGCACCATGCTCGATACTTCTTGTCTTTGGCTCTTTTATGATGAAGACTATTGAATTTAAATGGAATTTATTGGATAGAATTAAATGCAACTCTGAAGATTGGGACCTCGACGAAGGTAAGGAGTCGTATGACACCTAAGTTTGATTGTGTTAAATCTTTTATGGATACCGATATTTTCCGTAAGTTTAGCACTAAATATGGACTTGACTCCGAGATAGTAGCTTCTTTCTGTGAATCTTTTGCAACTTATGTTGATCTCCCCAAGGAGAAGTGGTTTAAATATCATCCTCCCATAGAAGTAAAAGTAGCTGCACCTATTAAAGTTGAAGAAAAGACTGTCACTTATAATGATCCTATTGTTCCCACTTCTTATGTTGAGAAACCACCTTTCCCCGTTAGAATGAAGGATCATGCTAAAGCTTCAACTGTTGTTCGTAAAAGCAATACTAGAACTTATACACCTCCTGAGCAAGTTAAAGTATAACCTAATATTGCTATTGTTAAAGATCTTTTGTCTTATAATATTGATGGCCATGTTACTCAATTCTGTGGTGAAACTGCTAGAATTGCTAAACCTTGTGCTAAAGATAAACATAGACCGGTGGTAGGCGTGCCTGTTATTTCTGTTAAAATAGGAGATCATTGTTATCATGGCTTATGTGATATGGGTGCTAGTGCTAGTGTTATACCTATTGACTTATACAAAGAAATTATGCATGAAATTGCACCTGCTGAGTTAGAAGATATTGATGTTACAATTAAACTTGCCAATAGAGATACTATATACGCAATGGGAATTGTTAGAGATGTTGAAGTCTTGTGTGGGAAAACTAAATATCCTGCTGATTTTCTTGTTCTTGGTTCTCCACAAGATAGCTTTTGTCCCATTATATTTGGTAGACCCTTCTTGAATACTGTTAATGCTAAGATAGACTGCGAAAAGAATGTTGTTACTATTGGCTGGGATGATATGGTTCATGAGTTTAATTTCTCTAAATTTAGTAAACTTCATCGTGAGGAAGAATTGCCTAGTAAGGATGAAATTATTGGTCTTGCTTCTATTGCCGCACCTCCTAGTGATCCTTTAGAACATTATTTGCTAGACCATAAAAATGATATGTTCATGAATGAAAGAAGGGAAATAGATGAAGTATTCTTTAAACAGGAACCTATTCTGCAACATAATTTGCCTGTTGAAATCCTAGGGAATCCTCCTCCACCCAAGGGTGATCCCGTGTTTGAGCTTAAACCGTTGCCTGATAATCTTAAATATGCTTATCTTGATGAAAAGAAAATATATCCTGTTATTATTAGTGCTAACCTTTCAGAGCATGAAGAAGAAAGATTATTGAAAACTCAAGAAGCACCGTGCCGCTATTGGATATACTCTTGATGATCTTAAGGGCATTAGTCCCACTCTATGTCAACATAAAATAAATTTGGAAGCGGATGCCAAACCAGTTTGTGATCCTCAACGACGTTTGAATCCTAAAATGAAAGAAGTGGTAAGAAAAGAAATACTCAAGCTTCTGGAGGCAGGTATAATTTATCCGTTCTTGATAGTCGATGGGTAAGTCATGTCCATTGTGTCCCTAAGAAGGAGGTATTACTGTTGTTCCCAATAATAAAGATGAATTCATCCTCAAAGAATTATTACTGAGTTATAGGATGGTAATTGATTTCCGCAAATTAAATAAAGCTACTAAGAAAGATCATTACCCTTACCTTTTATTGATCAAATGCTAGAAAGATTATGCAAACATACACATTATTGCTTTCTAGATGGTTATTCTGGTTTCTCTCAAATACCGTGGTCGGCTAAAGATCAATCAAAGACTACTTTTACATGCCCGTTTGGTACTTTTGCTTATAGACGTATGCCTTTTGGTTTTATGTAATGCACTGCTACCTTTCAAAGATGCATGATGGCTATATTCTCGACTTTTGTGAAAAGATTTGTGAGGTTTTCATGGGCGACTTTTCCGTCTATGGTTCCTCTTTTGATGATTGCTTGAGCAATCTTGATCGAAGTTTTGAGAGATGTGAAGAAACTAATCTTGTCTTGAATTGGGAAAAGTGCCACTTTATGGTTAATGAAGGTATTGTCTTGGGGCACAAAGTTTACGAAAGAGGTATTGAAGTTGATAAAGCCAAGGTTGATGCTATTGAAAAGATGCCATGTCCCAAGGACATCAAAGGTATAAGAAGTTTCCTTGGTCACACCGGATTTTATAGGAGGTTCATGAAGGACTTCTCAAAAATTTCTCGGCCTCTGACTAATTTATTACAAAAAGATGTACCATTTGTCTTTGATGATGATTGTGTAGAAGCATTTGAAATACTTAAGAAAGCATTAGTCTCGCACCTATTGTTCAGCCACCGATTGGAATTTACCCTTTGAAATTATGGGTGATACTAGTGATTATCTGTAGGTGTTGTTCTAGGGCAAAGAGTTGATAAGAAATTAAATGTTATCCATTATGCTAGTAAGACTCTAGACAATGCTCAAAGAAATTATGCTACTACCGAAAAGGAACTTTTAGCGCTTGTATTTGCTTGTGATAAATTCAGACCCTATATTGTTGACTCAAAAGTAACTATTCACACTTGATCATGCTTGCTATTAAATATCTTATGGAAAAGAAAGATGCAAAACCTAGACTTATTAGATGGGTTCTCTTGTTGCAAGAATTTGATTTGCATATTTTTGATAGAAATGGAGCTGAGAACCCGTTGCGGAACAACTTATCTAGGTTAGAGAATGTTCGGATGACCCACTACCTATTGATGATAGCTTTCACGATGAACAATTAAATTTCATAAGCACTTCTCGTAGCACTCCATGGTATCTTGATTATGATAATTATATTGTTGCTAAATTTATACCACCTAGCTTCACATACCAACAAAAGAAAAAGTTTTTCTATGATTTGCGACATTACTTTTGGGATGACCCACATCTTTACAAAGGAGTAGATGGTGTTATTAGACGTTGTGTACCTGAGCATGAACAGGAACAGATCCTACGCAAGTGTCACTCTGAAGCTTATGGAGGACACCACGCTGGAGATAGAACTGCACATAAGGTATTGCAATCCGTTTTTTTTGGCCCACTCTCTTCAAGGATGCCCGTAAGTTTTTTTTTGTCTTGCGATGAATGTCAAAGAATTGGTAATATTAGTAGGCGTCAAGAAATGCCTATGAATTATTCACTTGTTATTGAACCATTTGATGTTTGGGGCTTTGATTATATGGGACCTTTTCACGCCTCTAATGGATATACACATATTTTAGTTGCTGTTGATTACGTTACTAAGTGGGTAGAAGCTATTCCAACTAGTAGTGATGATCATAACACCTCTATTAAAATGCTTAAGGAAGCTATTTTTCCGAGGTTTGGAGTCCCTAGATATTTAATGACCGATGGTGGTTCACATTTTATTCATGGTGCTTTCCGTAAAATGCTTGCTAAATATGACATTAATCATAGAATTGCATCTCCATATCACCCACAGTCTAGTGATCAAGTAGAATTGAGCAATAGAGAGCTCAAATTAATTTTGCAAAAGACTGTTAATAGGTCTAGGAAGAATTGGTCCAAGAAACTTGATGATGCATTATGGGCATATAGAGCGCATATAAATATCCTATGGGTATGTCTCCGTATAAAATGGTTTATGGAAAAGCATGTCACTTACCTCTCTAGAGCCAGAACATAAGGCATATTGGGCTATTAAAGAGATCAACTATGATTTCAAACTTGGGGTGAGAAGAGGTTATTTGATATTAGCTCACTTGATGAATGGAGAACCCAAGCTTATGAAAATTCCAACTTGTTTAAAGAAAAAGTTAAAAGATGGCATGACAAAAAGGATACAAAAGCGTGAGTTTAATGTAGGTGATTATGTATTGCTATACAACTCTCGTTTAAGATTTTTGCAGAAAACTTCTCTCTAAATGGGAAGGTCCCTACTTTTTCGAGGAGGTCTATCATTCGGTGCCATAAAAATCAACAACTTCGAAGGCACAATTCCGAAGGTGGTAAACGGTCAAAGGATCAAACATTATATTTCAGGTAATCCCATAAATGTTGAAAACAATATTATTGAAACCGTAACCCCAGGGGAATACATAAGGGACACTTTCCAGACCGTTTCAGACTCCGAAAAGGAATAGGTATGTGGTACGGTAAGTAAACCGACTCCAAAACAATTTTTAAGGCAATATTTCTCCGTTTTAGAATATTTAGAAAAATAGAAAAATAAGTTGCAGTCCGGGAAGGACACGAGGGCCCCACGAGGGTGGTGGGCGCACCCCCCTACCTCGTGAGCACCTCGTGTGCCCTCCGGACTTCGTTTTCTTGCACGATACGTATTTTGGTAGGTAAAAATTCATTATATATTCTCCCGAAGGTTTTGACCCCTGTATCACGCAAATATCATACATTCTTGTTTCAGTGCTGTTTTTCGGCGAGGTCTAGATCATCATGACGTCCCCAAGTGCTTCCAAGGACAAGTTCTTCGAGAAGGTAATCAACCCTTACCTCGCGGAGGTGTTGCGACACCCTCAAACCATTGAGATGCGTGATGGGTTGTTGCACATCCGCGATGTTGAGGGACCAAAGGGAACCGGAAGCATGGAGGTGAGGCTCGAAGCAATGGAGCAACAAGTTTTCAAGTGCCAGGGGATGGTGGAGCATGCAATTAACGCTAGCCACAAGATGCTCGCGGAGTTCACCAACAACTACGAGCCGGATGCCAAGAACACCGAGGAGGCCATCTTCAAGCTACATGAGAAGATCGAGCACCTCCAAGCCCAAATCTATGATCTGCAAAATCAAAACTGTGAGTATGAATGTAGACTCAAAAGGATGAGTTTGGCTGCAGATTTGAGGATTCCGGAGACTCGATCATCCTTCTATGATGGTGAGCCTATGCCATGGAACGTGGACGACAAGCCCGCATTATCAACAACACCTCCACTACCTTCACCAACAACGAAGAAGGAGACATAATCACATGGGTATGGGCACTCCCTTGGCCAAGCTGCTTGGGGGAGGTGCCCCGGTATCGTATCACCATCACAACTCCTATCTTTACCGTTTTTCTTAGTTCGATCCTATTAGTAGTATCTTGATCTAGTAGAATAAAATTTATGGCATGATCTAGTTTTAAGTTTTGCTTTATGATCCCTCTATGTAATCGAGTGCGCGATCTATATATATAATAAAGTTTAGTGTTGAGTCAAGGGCTTGATTATTTTGCCATGATCTTGGATGAATAAAAGAATAGAAAGAAGAAAAAGAATAAAAAAATCAAAGAGTTCATATTGATGTTATTGAAAGTAATGACTTCACATAGAAAGAGTATGATGATTAAAAGTTGTTGAGAGTTGGCAAATATAGCTTTGGTCATCGTTGCAATTAATAGGAAGTAATAAGGAAAGAGAGGTTTCACATATAGATATATTATTATTGACATCTTTTATGATTGGGAGCACTCATTAAAATACGACATGCTAAAGAGTTGATGTGTGACAAGGAAGACAACATAATGAGTTATGTTTTCTTATATCTGAGATAAAGTATGTTGTCATGGATCCTCTAACATGTTGAGCTTGCCTTTCCCCCTCATGCTAGCCAAATTCTCAGCACCAAGTAGAGATACTACTTGTGCTTCCAAATACCCTTAAACCAGTTCAGCCATGAGAGTCCACCATATCTACCTATGGATTGAGTAAGATCCTTCAAGTAAGTTGTCATCGGTGCAAGCAATAAAAAATTGCTCTCTAAATATGCACGACTTATTAGTGCAGAGAAATAAGCTTTGTACGAACTTGTTGTGGAAGTAATAAAAGCGACGGACTGCATAATAAAGGTCCACATACAAGGGGCAATATAAAGTGACTTTCTTTTGCATTAAGATTTTGTGCATCAACCCTAAACTCGCATGACAACCTCTGCTTCCCTCTGCGAAGGTCCTATCTTTTATAATTATACTCTACCTTATGCAAGAGTCACGGTGATCTTCACCTTTCCTTTTTCATTTTATCCTTTGGCAAGCTCAGCATGTTGGAAAGAACATGATATATATATATATCTAATTGGATGTAGGGGAGCATGAATTGTTATTGTTGAAATTACCATTGAGGTAAAAGGTTGTGGGGTAAAACTATAAGCCCCTATCTTTCTCTGTGTCCGATTTAAACTCCGTAACCACAAGTATTGCGTGAGTGTTAGCAATTATGAAGGACTAAGTGATAGTTGAGTATGTGAACTTGCTTTTAAGCTCTGACATAGACTCTTTCCGATGTTATGATAAATTGCAATTGCTTCAATGACTGAGGTTATAAATTGTTGGAGCTCAATAAGGTTTCTGATTCATACCTTTGCATTGCGAAAAGATCATCACTTGAACATAAGTAATCATATGACAAAATATATATATATCGCTGTTATGAGAATAATCATGATGCCTTCATGTCCGTATTTTATTTTTATCGACGCCTCTACCTCTAAACATGAGGACATATTTCTTGTTATCGGCTTTTCGCTTGAGGACAAGCGAGGTCTAAGCTTGGGGGAGTTGATACGTCCATTTTGCATCATGCTTTTATATCGATATTTATCGCATTATGGGCTGTTATTTCACGTTATGTCACAATACTTATGGCCATTCTCTCTTATTTTACAAGGTTTACATGAAGAGGAGAATGCCGATACCGAATTCTGGCCGAAAGGAGCAAATATTGGAGACCTATTCATGCAACTCAAAAGTCCTGAAACTCCACGGAATATCTTAAAATAAATAAAGAAAAATCGTCGCCAAAGATGAAGGCCGGGGCCCACACTGCTCACGAGGGTGGGGACGCGCTTCGGGCGCGCCTCACCTCGTGGGCCCCTCGGTGGCTCTCTGACGTCCATCTTCTCCTATATGAAGTCTTTCGATGAGAAAAAACATGAAGCAACCTTTCGGGATGAGACTCCGCCACCACGAGGCGGAACCTTGGCGGAACCAATCTAGGGCTCCGGCAGAGCTGTTCTGCCGGGGACACTTCCCTCCGGGAGGGGGAAATCATCACCATCGTCATCACCAACGCTCCTCTCATCGGGAGCGTGCAATCTTCATCAACATCTCCACCAGCAGCATCTCATCTCCAAACCCTAGTTCATCTCTTGTATCCAATTCTTGTTTCCAAGTCCGGGATTCGTGCTAGTAGGTTGCTAGTAGTGTTGATTACTCCTTGTAGTTGATGCTAGTTGGTTTATTTGGTGGAAGATCATATGTTCAGATCCTTTATGCATATTATTACCCCTCTGATTATGAACATGAATATGCTTTGTGAGTAGTTACGCTTTTGTTCCCGAGGACAAGGGAGAAGTCTTGCTATTAGTAGTCATGTGAATTTGGTATTCGATTCGATATTTTGATGAGATGTATGTTGTCTAGCCTCTATTGGTGTTATGTGAACGTCGACTACATAACACTTCACCATTATTTGGGGCCTAGAGGAAGGCATTGGGAAGTAATAAGTAGATGATGGGTTGCTAGAGTGATAGAAGCTTAAACCCTAGTTTATGCTGTTTTAGCCGTAAGGGCTGATTTGGATCCATATGTTTCATGCTATGGTTAGGTTTACCTTAATACTTTTGTTGTAGTTGCGGATGCTTGCAATAGAGGTTAATCATAAGTGGGATGCTTGTTCAAGTAAGAACAGCACCCAAGCCAATCGGGTCCACCCACATATCAAATTATCAAAGCACCGAACGCGAATCATATGAACGTGATGAAAACTAGCTTGATGATATTCCCATGTGTCCTCGGGAGCGCTTTTCCTATTATAAGAGTTTGTCCAGGCTTGTCCTTTGCTAAAAAAAGGATTGGGCCACCTTGCTGCACTTTATTTATTATTGTTACTTGTTGCTCGTTACAATTTATCTTATCACAAAACTATCTGTTACCACTTATTTCAGTACTTGCAGAGAATACCTTGCTGAAAACCGCTTATTATTTCCTTCTGCTCCTCGTTGGGTTCGACACTCTTACTTATCGAAAGGACTACGATAGATCCCCTTTACTTGTGGGTCATGAGGGTCCTCGGGCGTCCGGTCTGTTAGCCATGGGCCGGACTAATGAGCTATGAAGATACGAAGACCGAAGACTGCACCTGTGTCCGGATGGGACTCTCCTTGGTGTGGAAGGCAAGCTTGGCGACCGAATATGTAGATTCACGTCTTTGTAACCGTCCTTGTGTAACCCTAGATCCTCCAGATGTCTATATAAACCAGAGGACTTAGTCCGGAGGGGGATATACTGATTACCATAGTCATACAGGCTAGGCTCTTAAGGTTTAGCCATAACGATCTCGTGGTAGATCAACTCTTGTAATACTCATATTCATCAAGATCAATCAAGCAGGGAAGTAGGGTATTACCTCCATAGAGAGGGCCCAAACCTGGGTAAACATCGTGTCCCCTGTCTCCTGTTACCATCGACCTTAGACGCACAGTTCGGGACCCCCTACCCGAGATCCGCCGGTTTTGACACCGACACTATGGCTCAAGACCTTCAATGTGAAGCCGAAGATAGTCGGCCAGGGAGGCGGTAGTCTTGGCCAGTGCCATGGTGAGCAAGCTCGCCAGTGCTATCTGGCCAAAAGGCACTTTCATGGAAACCTCCAACCTATGGAAGTGGGAGTGGTTCTATATCACCGAACCCCACGGTACCAAGTGGGCAGCCTCGCCGCCTTCCGATCTAGCCCTCCATTGCGGCTCGCATCATGGATCAATAAAGGGCTAGACTGGGGATCAACTGATGAGAAGACGCTGCAAAGTCGTATCCAGAGCATCCTCGATAAGGACACCGGCCTCATTAACATGATCTAGGTGATGCTAGTCCGCCGGATCCTCCCGTGCCAGCGACGGCCTCTCCGCATGTGGGAGTCCAATCAGAAGGACCACATACCCTTCAGCAATTCTTTGGCACAACACACCGAGGGATGTGGAAATTATTCTTCAAGACTCGAAAGCAGTGGCGGACACATCCGAGGACATCGGCCTCGACTACAACCATCCAGATACCCCGGTAAGCACCCAACTTTTGAATGCAACTCGGTTGATTATCCCATAGCGGTGTACTAAAAAACATATCTTCGACCAGGGCTGGATAAAGAAAGCGGAACGAATTAGGTGTTCAGCTCCACTTCGAAGACTCGGCTAATCATGTGTTAATGAGGATCTTGGCCCGGCGCCGTATCAAATACTGGCGAAGGAGGACAAGAAGAAGAGCAAAAGGGCTGAAGGTGGCCTCCGCTCTAAAGGCGTACTAGACGCTTATTCCAGGGAGACCGAAGCTCCCTGTTCTGAAGGTGAAGATGAAGGGGAAGGAGAAGGTGATATCCCTTCTCCCCACGGGAAGAAAAGGGCTGCCTTCAAAGACTCAGAGGTAGAGGCGCCCAAGAGAGGGAAGATTCCCTGTCAGATGGTTCATGTTCGGAAGCCAATGTTGATGCAAAGCTCTTCTCTAGGGACTAGCCTTTTGCCGAATCGTAAGTGAACAAGGATGCTCTAGACATGTCCCGTTCCTCTCGGTTTGCCACGGTAACATTTAAACTATATGTTTGCAGCCCGGCCTGCTATCTACCTCAACAGTCCTCCTCGTCGGGGGACTTGCCTCCCGAGATGATGGAAAGCGAGACGCCTCCACAAGCTCCCTCGCCTCTAAGGGCGCACGACTTCGAGGTGTCATCCCGGAGGATCTCCCCTGACCATCCAGCGGCGTGGGGGACAATGAAGACAGCGCCCGAAGATAATACTTCGACCGTCAAGGGTCCAGGGGAGGCAGGCCCTACGGGGACCAACAATGAGTGCCCCGAACTATTCGGTTTACAGCCGAAGACGACTATAGGGTCGAGTAAGCGTACCTCTTTGCAGGGATTCCGCACTCCCGCAGCAGCCTCCATGAATCTGGAGTTGCCGGATACATTGATGGACACATTGCAAAGTGCGTCAATCTCGGAGGAACATCGTACCTTAATGGGTACGGTAGTTGAGAGGATTCTGTCCGCGAGAAGCGGATTGAATGAAGCCTTTACGAGCCCGCTGAGAGGCTTCGAGGTATGCAATGTAATATCTTTAACCTCTCTTTACATGCAAGAATGTGCCTGTGCATAGATAGTAGCCCACGAGACTCGGTCGGTTTCCTGTGGAGGCGATCGAGGATCAAAAAGATATGCTCAGGAAGTAACATAATTAACTTGAAAACAGGCTGTTATGTCAATGGCGACTGCCCAAGCTGCGGAAGTTGCAGATTTAAAGCATAAACTTGAGTTAGCTGATGAGGACATTACTTTTATTAACAGGCGGCTTGACAAGGCACAAGGTATGTTTTTCGGATAGCCCGCCTATGCATGTATAATAGTATGAGCACGAAGCTGAAATTTATACACTGTGACATGCAAAACTGTAGATGGTGCTACCGCGGTTGAGACCCTCCGGGCCGAGCTTGCTCTGAGCCAAGGCAAAGGCAGTGGCCGAATGCGGCTGCCCAAAGGCAGCTGCTGATTTAAAGGCCCGAACAGGCCACTCGGCGCCGATCTTGAGGAGAGAATATCTACCATGGAGCGAGAGCTAAAGGATGCCACTGGCAAATGTAAATCACTCGAGGAGGATAACAAAGCCAAGGCGGCCAAACTTGACAAGGCCTTACAAAAGGCGAGAGAAGCACGGTCCGAGTCTAGAGCATCTCGGGAGGAGACCCGGCAAGCTGGGGAGATAGCGGCTGGTAAGCCCTTTCTTTTACAGACTAAGTTTGGCGACCCGAAGTATGCTCTGCTTAGTCAATTGTGGAGTTCTCCAGACGCGTTCTTGGACCTGCCGAAGAGTGTCTCCGACGCGACGCAGTTCTTCCAAGCACAGGAAGGACGTGCTGCGGAGAAGCTTTTCTAGTCACAATTCAACGTGCCACGGCGTCCGGCGTTGCTGAATGAACAGACGGACCACTGGGCCGAGCTCCATAAGATGTTCGGAGCTGCCATGAAGGACGTCGTGGCCCGGATATGGCCGGCTGAACCCATCCGAACATTTATTTCGGTTTGGTGCAGCGACTTGTCGATGCAGTGCTGCGTAGCGACACCGTCAAGCGGTCGTTGTGCATAGAAGGTGCCCGGATGGCTTTCGCCCGTGTCAAAATGTACTGAGCGAAGATGAAGGCCACCTATGTTGCAGCTAAGGTCCCGCCCGGAGGCAAGGACCATTGCATGCCAGAGCATTATTTGGAGGACGTCCTAGAGGGCGCCCGCTTGATAGAGGGTCAGTGCTCAAAGGACATTATGTTCGAATAAATGTATTATGAGAACAATATTGTGATACATTAAGGCTGTGTTATATTTATGCCTTTGTCTGAAAGTTATTTCCTCCTGTGCGGCCGTTTTTATAATATGAAAGTTTGCCAGTCGTCGGCTTCAGCCCCCTCGCATATAATATGGGGGTGTTCAGAATAGCACCTGATCACACTTGACCCAACGTCTTGGTCCGTAAAGGAGGTGTCCGTGCGGCGAACTAGGCAATTGGACTATAGGGCTTTAACACTTTCACTTAGCCATAGGAGTTTGACGGTGGGACTACGATGTAGCCCCTGGTATGTACGCTGTTATCCGAATACGGTTGCCTTACATAGGTGACCGGAAAACGGTCCTTCGTGTTACACGGAAGAAACCACAAAAGATTCTAATAATTCACCGAGTGGTTGACCAGCTCTCGCCACATCATGACAGTCAGTTTTCGGCTTTCTCTACTGAGGTGTTTAACCAGGTGAACCGGAAACACAATCGCAGTAGTTCTCCCTTTACTACCCTAGCCGATAAGGCGGAACGTAAGGTAGTAAGCACATGAGTCGGGCAACCCAACTATTGACCAAAGACATGATTCGGAGCTGATGCATATAATGCCAAACTCGTGACGCCGAAGTATGTTGTAGAGCTATTCAGACTTTTCGGCAACCAATATGTTGCCATATCGAGCCCCTGGCAATTAGTGCCAAGGTGTGTGAACCTTTTGGACCTCCTGTCGCACGTCTGTGTTGCCTTTGACTCAGCGGAAAGGTTTCCTTAAAAGGAGCAATCTTTGGTTATTTGGATGAAACCGGGCTCCGAAAGAGTCCTTGTATGTCCGTAGGGTGAACAAGTTTTGATTCACCTGTGGCAAAAGATAAAAATAGTTAGAAAAAAAGAATAAGGCTGTAGGAGGGCGAACCGTATTGTAGGCATGTCCGTATTGTGCCTCCGCTGATGACCAAGGTATTTTAAGTGCATAATTATGCATTCGCAATACGAACTTCGCGGGTATATGTGGCGAACGATGGAGACGGAACTGCTAATCCAGCCCTGAAATTGGCCGGTCCTGTGTAATGGAGGTCAGCGGCTTAATGGCCGATGAGATATGCAGCTTGACGGGGCCGCTTTGTACTTCGGCTGCGATGGTCGCGGTATGCTTGCTACCTCTTGAGCACTGCATTGGATTTCCCCGAAGAGGAGAGGATGATGCAGCAAAGTAGCGTAAGTATCTCCCTCAGTTTTTGAGAACCAAGGTATCAATCCTGTAGGAGGCTACACGCAAGTCCCTCGTACCTACACAAAACAATAGCTCAACGCAACCAACGCGATTAGGGGTTGTCAATCCCTTCACGTTTACTTACGGGAGTGAGATCTGATAGAGATGATAGATAATATTTTTGGTATTTTTGATATAGAGATGCAAAGTGAAAAGTAAAAGGCAAAGTAAAAAAGCAAAGCAATAATAAAGTGATGGAGATTGATATGATGAGAATAGACCTGGGGCCATAGGTTTCACTAGTGGCTTCTCTCAAGAGCATAAGTATTCTACGATTGGGTGAACAAATTACCGTTGAGCAATTGATGAATTGATCATAGTTATGAGAATATCTAGGTATGATCATGTATATAGGCATCACGTCCGAGACAAGTAGACCGACTCGCCTGCATCTACTACTATTACTCCACTCATCGACCGCTATCCAAAGATGCATCTAGAGTATTAAGTTAAAACAGCAGTAACGCCTGTAAGCAAGATGACATGATGTAGAGGGATAAATTCATGCAATATGATATAAACCCCATCTTGTTATCCTCGATGGCAACAATACAACACGTGCCTTGCTGCCCTTTACATCCTTTGGGTAAGGACACATAAGATTGAACCCAAAGCCAAGCACTTCTCCCATGGCAAGAAAAACCAATCTAGTAGGCAAAACCAAACTGATAATTCGAACAGACTTGCAAAGATAACCAATCATACATAAAAGAATTCAGAGAAGATTCAAATATTATTCATATATAGACTTGATCATAAACCCACAATTCATCGGTCTCAACAAACACACCGCAAAAAGAAGATTACATCGAATAGATCTCCACAAGAGAGGGGAGAACATTGTATTGAGATCCAAAAGAGAGAAGGAGCCATGTAGCTACTAACTATGTACCCGAAGGTCCGAGGTAAACTACTCACACTTCATCTGGAGAGGCTATGATGATGTAGAAGCCCTCCGTGATGACGGCCCTCTCGGTGAGCTCAGGAACAGGCCTCAAGATGGGATCTCGTGGATCTGAGAAAGTTGCGGCGGTGGAATTAGGTTTTGGCTCCGTATTTGTTCGTTTGAAGTGCGTAGGTATATATAGGAGGAAGGAGTACGTCGGTGGAGCAACAGGGGGCCACGAGGCGGGGCGCACCCTGGGGCGCCCCCCACCCTCGTGACCGCCTCTTTTGTTCCTTGGCGTAGGGTCCAAGTCTCCTGGATCACGTTCGGTGAGAAAATCACGTTCCCGAAGGTTTCATTCCGTTTGGACTCCGTTTGATATTTTGTTTCTCCGAAATACTGAAATAGGCAAAAAAACAGCAATTCTGGGCTGGGCCTCCGGTTAATAGGTTAGTCCCAAAAATAATATAAAAGTGGAAAATAAAGCCCAATATAGTCCAAAACAGTAGATAATATAGCATGGAGCAATTAAAAATTATAGATACGTTGGAGACGTATAAGGCATCCCCAAGCTTAATTCCTGCTCGTCCTCGAGTAGGTAAATGATAAAAAGAGAATTTTTGATGCGGAGTGCTTCTTGGCATAATTTCAATGCAAGTATTCTTAATTGTGGTATGAATATTCAGATTCGAAAGATTCAAGACAAAGGTTCATATTGACATAAAAATAATAATACTTCAAGCATACTAACAAAGCAATTATGTCTTCTCAAAATAACATGGCCAAAGAAAGTTATCCCTACAAAATCATATAGTCTGGCTATGCTCTATCTTCACCACACAAAGTATCTAAATCATGCACAACCCTGATGACAAGCCAAGCAATTGTTTCATACTTTAACATTTTCAAAACTTTTTGATCTTCAAGCAATACATGAGCGTGAGCCATGGATATAGCACTATATGTGGAATAGAATGGTGGTTGTGGAGAAGACAAAAGGAGGGGAAGATAGTCTCACATCAACTAGGTGTATCAACGGACTATGGAGATGCCCATCAATAGATATCAATGCGAGTGAGTAGGGATTGCCATGCAACGGATGCACTAGAGCTATAAGTATATGAAAGCTCAAAAAAAGAAACTAAGTGGATGTGCATCCAACTCGCGTGCTCACGAAGACCTAGGGTAATTTGAGGAAGCCCATCATTGGAATATACAAGCCAAGTTCTATAATGAAAAATTCCCACTAGTATATGAAAGTGACAAAATGAGAGACTCTCTATCGTGAAGATCATGGTGCTACTTTGAAGCACAAGTGTGGTAAAAGGATAGTAACATTGTCCCTTCTTTCTTTTTCTCTCATTTTTTTATTTGGGCCTTTTCTCTTTTTTTATGGCCTCTTTTTTTCTCTTTTTTTTATTTTTCGTCCGGAGTCTCATCCCGACTTGTGGGGGAATCATAGTCTCCGTCATCCTTTCCTCACTTGGGACAATGCTCTAAAAATGATGATCATCACACTTTTATTTTTCTTACAACTCAACAATTACAACTCAATTCTTAGAACAAATATGACTCTATGTGAATGCCTCCGGCGGTGTACCGGGATATGCAAGAATCAAGAGTGACATGTATGAAAGAATTATGAATGGTGGCTTTGCCACAAATACGATGTCAACTACATGATCATGCTAGCAATATGACAATGATGGAGCGTGTCATAATAAACGGAACGGTGGAAAGTTGCATGGCAATATATCTCGGAATGGCTATGGAAATGCCATGATAGGTAGGTATGGTGGCTGTTTTGAGGAAGGTATATGGTGGGTGTATGATACCGGCGAAAAGTGAGCGGTATTAGAGAGGCTAGCAATGGTGGAAGGATGGGAAAAAGTGCGTATAATCCATGGACTCAACATTAGTCATGAAGAACTCATATACTTATTGCAAAAATCTAGAAGTTATCAAAGCAAACTATTACGCGCATGCTCCTAGGGGTATAGATTGGTAGGAAAAGACCATCGCTCTTCCCCGACCGCCACTCATAAGGAAGACAATCAATAAATAAATCATGCTCCGACTTCATCACATAGCAGTTCACCATACGTGCATGCTACGGGAATCACAAACTTTAACACAAGTATTTCTCAAATTCACAACTACTCAACTAGCATGACTCTAATATCACCATCTTCATATCTCAAAACAATTATCAAGCATCAATCTTTTCTTAGTATTCAACGCACTCAAAAGAAAGTTTTACAAATCTTGAATACCAAGCATATTATTATTAAGCAAATTACCATGCTATTAAGACTCTCAAAATAATCTAAGTGAAGCATGAGAGATCAACAGTTTCTATAAAACAAATCCACCACCGTGCTCTAAAAGATCTAAGTGAAGCACTAGAGCAAAGTTATCAAGCCCAAAAGATATAAGTGAAGCACATAGAGCAAAACTATCAAGCTCAAAAGATATGAGTGAAGCACATAGAGTATTCTATCAAATTCCAATTCATATATGGCTGTCTCAAAAGGTGTGTACAGCAAGGATGATTGTGGCACACTAACAAACAAAGACAGAGATAATACAAGACGCTCCAAACAAAACACATATCATGTGGTGAATAAAAATATAGCTCCAAGTAAAATTACCGATGGAAGTAGACGAAAGAGCGGATGCCTTCCGGGGCATCCCCAAGCTTTGACTTTTTGGTGTCCTTGGATTATCTTGGGGGTGCCATGGGCATCCCCAAGCTTAGGCTCTTGCCACTCCTTGTTCCATAATCCATCAAAAGATTTCACCCAAAACTTGAAAACTTCACAACACAAAACTCAATAGAAATCTCGTGAGCTCCGTTTGAGAAATAAAACAAATGTCCACTTCAAGGTACTGTAATGAACTCATTCTTTATTTATATTGGTGTTAAACCTACTGTATTCCA
This sequence comes from Aegilops bicornis, assembly GCA_021605145.1. NCBI lineage: Eukaryota > Viridiplantae > Streptophyta > Magnoliopsida > Poales > Poaceae > Aegilops > Aegilops bicornis. Next base: position 1,816,558 of record JAHIAL010000023.1, on the reverse strand, counting down.
ACTTCTCTATGGATCATAAACTATTTTACTACCCATAGATTCATCAAAATAAGCAAACAACACACGAAAAACAGAATCTGTCAAAAACAGAACAGTCTGTAGTAATCTGTAACTAACGCAAACTTCTGGAACTCCAAAAAATCTACCAAAATAGGAAGACCTAGAAAATTTGTTTATTGATCATCAGCAATTGGAATCAGTATTTTATCCCGTGCTGGTGATTTTTAACAATTCGGGCACTGAGCGCAAAGTTTCTGGAAATTACAGCAAGATCAAATAACTATCATTGTCGGGGAGGCTGATCGGACCCACGAACACCTATGGGACCGGCGGGACGAGTCCCTTTCGGTTCGGTGGGGGGCGGAGATCGCATGAAGAGCATATCGAGGCGAAGCACACGAGCAGTTTACCCAGCTTCGGAGCTCTCCGGAGAGATAATACTCCTACCGGCCGCTTGTCCGATTGTATTGTGTTCTTGCTAGGGAGCGATGAGAGCTACAAAACCTAGCTGAGTGTCTACGGTTTGAATGAGCTGAACCGAACCCCTCTCGTTGCGCATGGGCCTCCTTTTATATGCTCAAAGGGTCACCAACAGGTGTAGCGTAAGGCAAGGGTAAAAGGGAAAAATGAGTTGCGGTTGGTACAGCTACTTGTACGATGCATCATACCTAACCACGACGGCAGGGGACAAAGGCAATAAATGCCGTCTAAGTCTCCCAAAGCGGTGCAAAAAGTGGCCGTCACAGCGCCACCGCTTGCCACGATGGCTATCTTGTCAGCGCCGCTTATCGCTGCTCTCCGCTGGCTGCACAGCCTCTTGACACGTGAGCCTGGAATGGTCCCATGGCGACACGTTGGTGGATGAGCTGGGGCGGAGATGAAGAGAGGTCGCCTGCCGCGGCAAGTGCCTTGCCGCGGCTGAATCCTTGTCGCGTCCGGAGGCTTGTCACTCTTCGAGCCTTCCCGGCAAGCTCCTCTTGCCGGGGTCTTGTCTTCTGTGTGTAAAACACTTTGTTCTTGAATGGCTCCAAAAGAGCCACGGAGAATCTTGGCGATCACCTGGCAAGCCTTGCCGCGGGGTGCTACAACTGCCCGTGCACGAGTTCGGGATACTAGGGGACCCCTACTCTAGTACACCGACAGGAGCCCCCGGGCCTGGGCCACACACGGTGCCGAGCGCTGTTGGGCCAGGCCCAAAACAGTGCACGGGCACGCGCGGCCTAGATCACGCCGTAACTCACCCCGGACCCACCACGTCCTCCACGAACGGCACGCGTCGAACGCGGCGTCGTGGGAGAGATCGTGGGCGAGATCGTGGGGGAATTTCTTTATCCGGAAAGGGCGAAACGTCCGCCCCTCCCTCTTTATAAGCAGAGGAAACAGGGGCATTCCGCTCACCTCGCCATTTGCTGCTTGATCTCGAAAACCACCATTGCTCCCCCCTGCTTCCCAAGCCAGAAGAGAGCACCGCTCCGCCCCTCGTCGCCACCGTCACCACCAACGCCGTCGGTCACCTCAACCGCCTCCGCCATGGCTCCGAAAGCCGACAAGGGGAAGGGCGTGAAGTCGGCCGAAGCGCAGCGGCTTCATGGCCGAAAAAGGAGCGGGCGTCTTCCCCCAGCTCGGCCTTAAAGGAGCTGAGGGAGGGCTACTACTTGTTTTGGTCGACGGAGACAGGCGCATCCAGCGCACTAAGGTACTCCCAGCCGCTGCCTCTGAATTAGCCCCAACTGGGTACCCCTTTTTCGCTGTTCTTCTATTATGGCTCGCCCGCCCTTCTCCGAGTTCTTCTGCGATATCATGAACACCTACGGCCTCCGCCTCCTTGACTTCACCCCCAACGCCGTTCTCACCATGGCAGTTTTCGCACACCTTTGCAAAAACTTTGTCGGAGTCCACCCAAACGTAGCCCTCTTCCGTCACTTCTTCATGCCCCGCGCCGAGAGAGGAGAGCCACTTGCCGGAGGGATTGCTTGGGTCTCCAGGATCGGCAAGAAAGAAGCTTATCTGGAAGGAGAGCTCCTGACAAGTGGGATGAGTGGAGAGCCAATTGGTGTTGGATCGTTGAGGAGAACCATGCAGCCTTCGATCGCCAGGCGCCAAACTCCAATAGTCTTGGCAACGATTGGAGCAACTTGGCGCCGAAGATGCTAGGTTGAAGATTGCTGTGACCGGATCTTGCGCCTCAGGCTTGCCGGACTCACCGTGAAGCGCGATTGGCGCAGATTTCCTTCGCCCGCGCCGCCTCCCCTTGCGAGGAGAGGAGGAGACCTGCTTGGGAGTTCCAAAGCATAGCGGACATCATGAGGCTGCACCGGGCCTCAATCGGAATTTCAACTGTCTTGGAGTTGGACGCAATGCTGCTAGAGCTGTTCAAGCATGACCCGATCACCCCGAGTGGTTTAGGTTGCCGAGGGGGTCGCCCGTTATGCAACAACTCTTCGCTTGACCGCATCCGCGCCATGATGCCGTTATGCGATTCACATGGGATCGTTCCAACTGGCAAGAGCCTGCGGGACGACATCGTCGGCAGTTCTTCGACAGTTTGGAGGAAGTGCTGATCCGCCCGACGAAGCGAAGAAGCTCACCCGCGACACCACCAACAACGAGATGCGCGCATTGCCACCAGGTTGGAGGAGGCGGCAATGCTTACCGGGCGTCTTCGGGTACACCGCTGGAGGAGGCAGATAAAGCAGAGGCGGCAAGCCTTGCCGAGCGAAGGGAGTTCGGCCCGGTGAGGAAGAGCTTGCCGAACCCGAGGCCGAGTCGAGCGAACCAGCCGAGGCGCTTCTTCCCCACCATCCAGCAGCTTGCCGCAAACGGAGCCCCAGCTCCGCCAAGAGGCGTCTCCGCAAGGCCGGAGGCGAGACGGGCGGCAGACGGGCCAACAACAGCGGCCTTGTGACGCAGCAGGTTTCTACCGCTGACAAGTAATGTTGCCGCTGAGGAGCACCCACACCGCTATGCGACAATCGAGGCGGGATCCTCCCAGTGCCACGCTGCCACTCGCCAAGCGGTCAAGAGAACTACTCCTCCGCCTCTTCGCACGGAGGCGAGCCGAATTTGATCTCTCCAGCGCCAGCTCCGACAAGGAAGAAGAAGAAGAGTAAGCTTCTATGCTTGTGCTTGTATTTCTTTAATTTTATTGCTTCGTCTTGAATCTGATTTGCTTCATTACGAACTCTTTCCTTTTCGTGAGATTGGCCCAGAGCGTCGAAAAGGGCCAAGACTCCGGTGGTTGTCATCGAGGATGATCCCGTCGTGACCGCAGAGAGGATGCGCCCGAGACCACCTTGCGGACCCGGCAACCTTTCATCGAGCAGCCCAGCCCCTCAGCCAGTAAGTATATGGTTTACTTCTTACCGTTAGGCGTGCATGGGTGCTCCTTCTTACTGTTGGATTGTGTAGGAGCAGAGCAGCCTCATCAGGAGTGCCCGGAAGTCACTCCCGAAATACCTTCTGCTTCGACTACGCCGCCAAGGGAGGATTCTCCGGCAAGGGAGCGTTCTCCGGCAAGGGAGACTACTCCGGCAAGGGAGACTACTCCGGCAAGGGACAGCACCAGTGATCCTCCGGTGGTTGAGACCATGGCCACGGATCCCATTGCAGGTAATCCTCTTGCGTGAAAATTTCCCTTGGGTTCTTCTTTTCTTCTGTTTTTCTTTCCGAACATTTGTTTGACTGTTCTTTCTTTTTCTGGTCATCAGATCCATCCGCCCTTGAGCCAATGGAGACCGAGGTCGCCCGTGAGGAGGGGCAAGGCAACAACCGACAACGTCGCCACCATGGAGGAAGAGGCTGGTGCCGATGGATCCGCCGCGAAGAGGCCGCCAAGGCTGCCGCCCGCAAAGGCTGGCGAGTGCAGCGATCGTCTTGGCGACCACGAGGCGCGAGAGCGCCAGGCGCTACGCCGACCGCCGATCCCTCCGCCACCGATGCAGCGTCAGGCTATGAAGAGCCTCAGCCCGACGCCTATCTGAAGGCCGGCGACGGCATCTTCATCAAGCTCCCCTGGGCGTCGAGCTCTAGGGCGCCGGTCGAAGGGGAGACCTTTGACAAAGAGCTGCTCGCCTCTGCTGGGCTGTCGCTAGTTGACGCGCCAAGCAGCAGCAGCGGCGAAGTTCGAGGAGGAGCAGCCTCTTGAAGAAGCTGTCGCTTACCGCTACCGACAAGCCAAGTTGGAGTCCCGGGAAGCACTTGTCGCGAGGTGGGAGCAGACATGGAGAAGCGCAGAGAAGAGCTCCGGGCGCCAACCAAGAAGCTCTCCTAACGTGGCGAGAAGAGCGGGAGCTACTGGCCGAAGAGCGCATGCCCTTCATCCTTGAGAAGAAATTTGAGGTCGAGGAGCAGCAAAGGCTTGCTGCCGAGAAGCTATCTGCGCAAGAAGGCGAGTTGGCGCAGCGGAAGATCAATCTTGACGACCATGAGGAAGAGCACGCTGTACGAGCAATCAATTGGCGGAGCTCTCAAGGAAGCAAAGGACGCTGCCGCAGCTGCCGAGGCCGCCAAGAAGGAGTTGGAGACTAAGGTGACGCAGCTGGAGGCCAACCTCCAGAAGAGCGGCGAGGAGCTTGCTGCGCTGAAGCACGAGCGCGAGAAGGACGCCTATACTCTTGGCGAGTTGCAGGGCCGTCTCGCTGAAAGGATCAAAGAGCTCGATGCCGCCAAGGATTCCAAGGCAGATCTTGAGCTAAAGCTGACCACCTTGATGGAGACCCTGGACGGCGCCAAGGAGAAGATCAAGACCAACGAGGAGCTGCTGACGAGTGCCACAACCGCTCAGAACACCTTCAGAGAGAACGTGATGAACTGGACGGAGGGTCTTGTAGATACTGCCGCCGCCATCGACAAGGAGCTGACGGAGCTGGGGATGGTGGATCTTGGGTACTCCTCCGACGAGCGCCTTCAACCCAGCGCCAAGCTCAGCCTGTTCTTCAAGGGCGTGGTGACGGCTCTCCAGCGACTCCGGGAAGAGATCCCGAAGCAGCTGGCCGAGGAATCGCGCCAGATCTGCTGGGAGCTCTCGGAAGGTGTTGATGAAGGTGGCCTTCCGCAATCCAGGCCTCAACCTCGCCGGAGTCCTCAAGTCCTTGCCGCCGGATGCCGATGTGGAGGCACTCAAGGCCCTTGTCGCACCCATTGTGGACAAGGTGGGCAAGATCAAGAGGGTTGATGGCGACCGCGTAGACTAGGCCATAAATTTTATCTTTCCCTTGTCGCTGCCGATCATGTTTAGGAAAACAATTTATTAGATCTGCGACAAGTTATTTTGTAATATAACTTTATCTTGGGCAATGACTGCAATGTAATTTCATTTACTTGATACCTTCCATTGTATGTTTGTGCCTCACGCTTTTAGGGAACTTGTCGGTGGGCACCTTTGTCATGGCGCTTTCGATGCGAACGTCAAGGCGGCCTCTTTGGGCGGTGCTTCTTCCGACAAGCAACCTTGTCGCAACTAGTTGCAGCTCTCTTAAGTTGTTGACTGGACTCGAAACAAAATAAGGGCACGACTAGCTCTGAGTTGGTTCCTCCGCCAAGCATGTGTTTTCCATACAAAGTACTTATCGTTCAAGGAAGATAACTTAAAAATTTAAAACTGATTGCTCAAACTTTGGCAACTTAGCTTTTCTGTCGTTTGCTTCCCGATAAGGTAAAACTTCCTCGAGCAACGCTTGGTGGCCCATATCATTATCTTCTCCTTCTCCTTCCCCCCTGGTTAACTTGTGTGCGAGGGAACCTTCCTTTCTTTGAGAAGAAAGAAGAAAATAAAGTTATGGAGCCACGTGGCTCGTTATAAACTTACGGGTGTGGGTGCTGCACAAAGTGTCGATAATATATGCAATATAATGGAAAAAGCATAAACCTGACAAGATGTGCGCAACACGTAAGCTTTACTTATGCATGGGGTCTGCGCCCGGCTTTGTACAAAGGATTACATGCAACATCGGCAAGACTTGTACAAAAGGTGGTTGCCGGAACAGGTTCCGGCAACCGCGCCTTACGGGTAAAACTTACGAAGATGCTCTATGTTCCGTGAGTTGCTCACCGAACGCCATCTTTGGTCTCAAGCGGATGACAGCGCCTAGTGACTCGTTTCACTCGGTAAGGGCCTTCCCACTTCGCGTCAACTTGTTGGAATTCTTGGCGGATCGAACGCGCCAAGAACAAGGTCGCCTTCCTCGAAACTTCCGGCATTAACTTTGCGGCTATGGTAGCGGCGCAAAGCTTGCTGGTATCGAGCAGCTCATACAGCAGCCTGAAGACGGTCTTCCTCAAGGAGCAGCGCGTCATCTTGTCGCAGCTGCTCTTGCTCAAGCTCATCATAAGCGAGCACTCGAGGTGACCCGTATACGAGTTCCGTAGAGAACTGCCTCCGCTCCATAGACTAGAGCGGCGAAGGGTGTGGCCACGGCGGCTCGATTTGGCGTCGCCCTGATCGACCAAAGAACCACCGGCAGCTCCTCAATCCAGTTTCTTCCGCACTTGTGCAGCTCAGCCGAAAGTCCTCGGTCTTGAGTCCGCTGCGGCACTTCAGCATTCGCCCTCTCCGCTTGACCGTTGCTTCTCGGATGAGCAGCGAAGCGAAGCGTAACCTTGGTGCCAAGATCTTGGGCGTCTTGCATGAAGGTGCGGCTCGTAGAAATGGGTGCCGTTGTCGGTGATGATCCCGTTAGGGATCCCGGCGGCAAACAATCGACACGAAGAACTTGATCGCTGATCAGGCGGTCACCTTCCTCCACTGCTTCCACTTCCTGGCCACTTTGTGAACTTGTCGATTGCGGCGTACAAGTACTCAAAGCCCCGACCTTCGGGAAAGGGGCCGAGAATGTCGAGCCCCGGACCGAAAATGGCGAGGATAAAGGGATCGTCTAGAGAGCTTGAGCCGGCTGGTGTATCTGCTTGGAATGGAACCGGCACGCTTCACACATGGTTACTTGTGCGATTGCATCCCGGAGGGCTGTCGACCAAAAAGAAACCTTGCGGGCAACGCTTTTGAAGGCAAGTGCTCTTCTGCGCGCCAATGTGGTGACCACATATGCCTCCGTGTATCTCCGCCAAACAGCTTTTTGTCCATCTTCCAGCGAATACACTTCAATTTCACACCGTTGAGTCTTCTTACATGCAGTGTCTTGTCGACAAACCGGTACATCATTTGCCGGGCTACTCTTTCCGCTTCTTCTTGCTCTTCGGGAAGTTCTACTGTCTGAAGGAAATGAACAATCTGCTTACGCCCATCTTTGGAGCTTGCGGCTCGACAACAAGGACTAAAGGCACATTCGCTGCTTTGCAGGAACATCCGCTTCTCTGGCAAGAACTGCGGTTCAGCCGAACTTGATGTTCCCCGGCAAGCTTGCCGGAGCAAAACTTGTCGGGAGCGTTTGCTTCAACGGAACAAACCCTAGGGCTTGTCGGAGCAGACTGCTCCTCAGCACTCTTAGCGTTGATCTTGGGGACCTTCTTGGCGGCGGACTCAGGGAGCTCTGCCGGAAAATAGTCGCCAGAGATCAACTTCCTCTTCTTGCTCTGCCCAGTTGTTGGTGCTACAGTTGGTTGAGTCAGCTTGAGCACAAAGGTTCCTGGTTCCACAGGTAACTTAAGTGCAGCGCACTTTGACAGGCCATCGGCGATATCATTCTGAGCTCTTGGAACATGTTCCATTTGCAGGCCGTCAAAGTGTTCTTCTAGCTTCCTCACTTCATCAACATAAGCTTCCATCAACGGGCTCTGATAACTCTTGTTTACTTGACGGATGACAAGCTGTGAGTCACCCCTGACAATGAGCTTCTTGATCCCAAGGTCTGCCGCGATCCTGAGACCGGCAAGCAAACCCTCATACTCTGCAGTATTGTTTGTTGCTTGCTCCTTGGGAAAATGCATCTGGACCACGTACTTGAGGTGCTCTCCGGTGGGTGCGACAAGCAAAGACGCCGCAAGACCGGGCGCCTTTGCAGCCGAGAAGGCACCATCGAACTACATTATCCACTCTCTCGCTTGCTTCCTTTGAGCGGGGATGCTCGTCTCTGGAATTTCTTCATCTTGTGTTGGCGTCCATTCTGCTATGAACTCCGCCAACGCTCTGCTGGATAGTTGAAGTGCTTTCAAACTTGAGGCCAAAGCAGCAGTTCAGTGCCCACTCGACAATCCTGCCTGTTGCTTGGATTTTGCGGTATCCTCTTGACGGAAGCGGTGACAAGCTGTGATCTCGTGTGCTTGGAAGTAATGGCGCAGCTTTCTCGAGGCCATGAGAAGGCCGAAAAGCAATTTACGCACACCGAGTACCTTGACCTAGCCCCTGCAAGAGGGAATCGACAAAGTAAACTGGGCGCTGCACCATTCTCTTCTGCACATTTTCACACTCCTGCGCAAATCCATCTTTGTCGGGACCAGAGCTTGTCGGTGAAGTGCCTTGCTTGTCGCTGGATGCATCTGCCTTGGTTGCCGGCTCATCTTCCGCCTCCCTCTCCGCCACTAACGCAGCACTAACCACTTGATTGGTTGCCGCTATATATAGCAGCAACTTCTCTTGTGGCTTAGGTGCGACAAGTGTTGGAGTGGAGGACATGTATCTCTTTAAGTCTTGCAGCGCAGCCTCCAATTCGGGAGTCCATTTCACTTTGGACCTGCCTTTTTCAAAATTTTGAAAAATGGCGAGGCGCTTCAACAGAACCTAGAGATAAACCTGCTTTGAGAGCAGCTACATAACCGGCAAGTCTTCGTACATCCTTGACGCGCTTTGGTGCTTCAATCTGCTCAATGGCCTTGATCTTGTCGGGATTAGCTTCAATTCCCGCTGATACGAAGAACCGAGAAGCTTGCGGAGGGACTCCAAACATGCACTTCTCGGGGTTGAGCTTAAGGTTGATCTTGCAGATTTGCAAAAGTTTCATCTAAATCTTGAACCAGAGTTGCCTGTCTTTGCTCTTGACCACTATGTCATCCATGTAGGCTTCTACATTTACGTGCATTTATGGCTCAAAAGCTTCATGGACTACTCTTGCAAATGTTGAACCAGCATTCTTCAAACCGAAGGCATCCGTATGAAGCAAAGACGTGCCACACGGGTGATGAATGCGGTTTCTCCTCATCCTCTTCGCCATGAAGATCCGATGATATCTGAGTATGCATCAAGAAATGAAAGCAAATCACATGCGGCCGTGGAGTCAGCAATCTGGTCAATGCGCGGCAAGGGAAATGGGTCTTTGGGACAAGCTTTATTAACATCGGTAAAGTCGATACAAAGCCTCCATTTCCCATTTGCTTTATGCACTGCGACTACGGATTGGCCAACCACGTGGGATGGAGCACTCCTCGACAAGGCCTGCTGCTTCCAACTTCTTGATTTCTTCTGCGATGAATTCTTGGCGCTCACGCTTGCTTCGACTTTACCTTGTGGGTCTCGCGAGGGACAGAAAGCTAGGTGGTGCTCAATTACTCACAGGAACACGGGGATGTCGAACGGTTGCCATGCAAACACGTCGACATTCGCCGCATGAGAAAACAACGGCGCCGCTTTCCTATTTAGGGTCAAGCGTGGCACCGATGGTGAAGGTACCACCGGTGCCGTCCTCCTTGGCGGACACCTTCTTGGTTTGCTGGTGGAGCTGCCATCGTCTTCTTCTTGCACTTGCGGTGGAGCTCGATGGTGCGTCCTCGTGATGGCGCAGCACTCCGAAGAGGTGCGCTTGCGGAGTGGGCATCGAGAACTCTTGCCGGACTTGGGCTTCTTCTTCCCCAGGGAGCTTCAGCGGCAAGTGTCTACGCGATCTGCCTAATTTCTTTGCTTCCGGTAGATCTTGTCGGATGAGATAAGAGCATCCTTCTTGTCGCCATGGACAGGAAATGACACTTATCGGGGCTGGCATCTTGAGTAAGTTGTATGCATAATGAGAGGCTGCCATGAACTTGCCGAAAGTCTTTGACGGCCAAGTATCCCATTGTAAGGCAATGGAAAATCAGCAACGTCGAGCGTGACCCTCTTGATCCTGAAGTTTAGCTCGCTGCCAAATGTTACCGCAAACAGCGTGATCTTCCCCTTGACTTGCTCCTTCCGGATTGATTCCTTGGAATGTGCCGATCTCTTGAGCTTCATTTGTCGAGGATCTGAAGCTTACGGAGCACCTGCCGGAGGAGATCGAGTTCAAGCCGGCCCAGCCGGCCAACTAGCATCTTGGTGACCTTGAGGTTGCGGATAGTTGGTGAGACCAACATCGGCAAGCACCCGACCGCAGATTATGCGATCGTGGTGGTCCTCAATATCAAAGATGATAGGCGTCTTTGGACCATTTTAGAGGCTTGCGTGACTCTACGGATGGTTACGCTGCATTAACTTCCGCATCCTTTGCTTGAGTTGACGGTGTGAAGTATGCGAGAGAAGCACCACCGCCAACGCAGAGGACCTCACAGCTTTACGAAACTCCTGCTCATCGGCTTCATCATCATCCATGTCTTCATCATTGCCGTCGTCTTCGTCTTTGTCGCGGCTGAAGTCTGTCTCCTTGCCGCTGCTTGGCCTTGCACGGCGTCCTCCCCGCCGGGTGCTTCTTGCCGGCTCCTCCGGCACCTTCTGGGCCTTCTCCTTGTCGCGCCGCTTTCGTATTCAGCCTTACAATGTTCAACAAGCTGCTCGACCTTCTTGCAGCTCTGGAGGTCATGGCCCTTGGTGCGGTGGATCTTGCAATACTGCTTGTTGGAGTTGTCCTACTTGTCGGCAACCGCCACAGCCTGTTCGTTGGCGCCCGCGGCAACCTCCTTGCCGGAGCTACCAACTTTGGCTTTATTGGCGGCACCTCCATTGCCGGTTTGCCTTTCGACAACTAGCACATCTTTGCCCTTCTTCTTTTACATGTTGTTCCGCCCGGCTTTTCCTTGCAAGCGGTCTCCTCTTGTCGGATTCTGTACGCATTCTCTCACGAGTCTCCTTCCTTCCTCAGCAGGTGCACACTTGTCGGCCAGGGCATACAGTTCACTGACGTCCTTGACTTTGCACATCGCCATCTCCTCCCTCATCCTGCGGTTCCGCACGTTACGATGAAACGCAGCGATCACATGGCAGGGTGGACATCCGGGATGTTGTAGTGCACACAGCTGAATCTACGAATGAACTTGGCGCGGGGACTCTCCTTCCTGCAGGCGAGCAGATGAAGGTCACTCTCACGGCCATAGGGCTTGTGGCGCTTTGTGAAGGCGCCGACAAACCGATGGCACAGAATCTGCCAAGAGGATATGGAGTTGTCCGGCAAGTGCATGAGCGAGGATCGACATTGGGTTTGAGTACCAGCGGGAAGTAGTTGCCGAGGATCTTGTCGTCTCGTCCCCTGCAGCTGCACAGCGATGGTGTAGAATCTTTGAGGAACTCCGACGGATGCGCCCACGCCATCGTACTTCTACCGGCACATCGGCTTGAAATTTTTCTTGTCAGACCCTGGACTTGCCGCAGCTCACGGGTGAGCAGGGGCAACCTACAGCGTCTGACAAGTCGCCTGGTTCCCCTGGCGCATGCATATCGACAGAGGGCCCGGCGCGCTGGTCTGACTGACGTCGCGCTTCTCTCCGGCGCTCGATGCGAGTTCGAGCGTCTTCTTGTTGTCGTTCTTGAAGAACTTGGCGCTGATCACGGCGAGCTCGTGGATCCGATGATGCGGTGGAGTCGCTGTCGAGGTGGATCCGACGAGTTGGTGATCTTGGCCTTCTGGGTGGAGAGTGCATGGTGGTTGCACCCCCACAGGTTTCGTCGCCACCAGCTCGTGCCTGGCAGTCCTGCCGCGGCAGCGACGTGGTAGGTTGCCGCGGAGCGTCGCCGTTGGCAAAGCTGATGAGACTCTGGATGGTGGCCCTCCACTCGTCGACCTTGTCAGCGTCGGAGGGTAATCTAGGGCGGTGAGCTCGCGCCAAAGCCGCTTTCGAGTGCCGAAAGCGGCGATGGCGAGCGGTGCGAGGCGGCGGGATATGCTCGGACTTCTATCTATGTTAGAAGGAGCAGTCCCCCGTCCAAGGCGACCGTGCCTGCGGCGGCGCCGACAGAAGTCGGCGTGCATGCTGGTCTCCAGCACTGCGAGATCCACCAGCTCGGCCTTGGTCCAGCGAGCGTATGGTATTGTGAATACCATGACGCTGTCGGTCCCGCGGCTCCTGGGATGGACGCGGTGAATATACGACGCCGAGGTCTGCGCCAGCCTTGTCCTTGGACTTGGCGGCGTCGTGGGCTCCCTCGTCCCACGTCCGTTCTTCGCCGGTGTCTATCCCACCACCCGTTTGCTCCGGTGGTGGTGGGTTCGACAGCAGACGGATCCGTTCTTTGCCGAAGCCTTCTTCTTCGGTGGCATGTCGATGAAGATGATGAAGATGCAGCTCGTGTGAGCGCCGGATCAGGTTCACACAGCCTCGGCGCCCTACCGGGCGCGCCAAAGATGTCGGGAGGCTGATCGGACCCACGAACACCTATGGGACGGCGGGCGAGTCCCTTCAGTTCGGTGGGGGTGGAGATCGCACGCGAAAAAGAGTGATCGAGGCGAAACACACGAGCAGTTTACCTAACCGGAGCTCTCCGGAGATAATACTCCCTCTGCTGCTTGTCTGATTGTATTGTGTTCTTGCTAGGGAGCGATGAGAGCTACAAAACCCTAACTTTGAGTGTCTACGGTTTTGAATGAGCTGAACTGAACCCCCTCTCGCTATGCGCATGGGCCTCCTTTTATATGCTCAAGGGGTCACCAACAGTGGCAGCGTAGGCAAGGGTAAAAGGAAAAATGAGTTGCGGTTGGTACAGCTACTTATGCGATTGCATCATACCTAACCACGGACGGGGGGACAAAGGCAATAAATGCCCGTCTAAGTCTCCCAAACAGTGCAAAAAGTGACCGTCACGGGCGCCACCGCTTGCCACGATGGCTATCTTGTCAGCGCCGCTTATCGCTGCTCTCCGCTGGCTGCACAGCCTCTTGACAGGTGAGCGTGGAATGGTCCCGTGGCGACACGTTGGTGGATGAGTGAGGCGGAGATGAAGAGAGGTTGCCCGCCGCGGCTGAATCCTTGTCGCGTCCAGGAGGCTTGTCGCTCTCGAGGCCTTCCGGCAAGCTCCTCTTGCGGGGTCTTGTCTTCTGTGTGTAAAACACTTTGTTCTTGAATGGCTCCAAAGGAGCCACGGAGAATCTTGGCGATCACCTGGCAAGCCTTGCCGCGGGGTGCTACATCTGCCCGTGCACGAGTTCGGGATACTAGGGGACCCCTACTCTAGTACACCGACAATCATCAAGAAGATCCTATAGGTCTAACTTGGCACAAACACTAACTAAAACACAAAACCACATCCAAACAGAAGGTAGATGGATTATTTATTCCTAAACAGAAACAAAAACAAAAAAACTAAAAATAAAATTGGGTTGCCTCCCAACAAGCGCTATCGTTTAACGCCCCTAGCTAGGCATAAAAGCGAGGATAGATCTAGGTATTGCCATCTTTGGTTGGCAATCCTTCAATGAGGCATCTATCATTCTTAGAAATTTCTTCCTTTCTAGTAATTATCAAACTTTTAGGCATAAGATCGAAAAATTCATTTGTAGCAAATGGTTTCTTAATGATAGCAAAAAGATCGGGATGAATACTTATAGATTTAAGATCCATGATTTCCTTACTAGATGATTCACCCTTATTTTTAGGAACATACATAAGCTTGACAATTTTAGTGGGAGGACTAGGAGTATTCTTTACGGAAGAAAAAGCGGTTCCCAAGTTGGTAATGATACCCTCAAGTTTATTGATTCCAGTGGAATCTAGATTTATTTTCTCATTAACCATGGGTTCGTTCTCCTTAATATTTTTCAAAGTCATTCCTACCTTAGATCCATATTGAGTAATTTGATTATGGATCTTTTTATCTAGATTTTCAATGGATTCAATGGTAGCAACTTTGTTTTCAATAATTTCAAGCCTTTGCATAACATGCTCCAAAAGTTAACATAGTTCCATTAACCAAAAGAGGTGGTGAGCCAAATAAATCTATCATAGAATTATAAGAATCAAAAGTATGGCTACCCAAGAAATTTCCCCCGGTAATGGTATCAAGAATATATCTATACCAAGGACTAGCACTTACATAAAAATTGCGGAGAAGAACTGAAGTAGATTGCTTCCTGGTATATCGGTTTTGAGCATTGCAAATTCTATACCAAGCGACTTTCAGATTCTCTCCCTCCCTTTGTTTAAAATGTAGGGCTTCATTCTCGGGAGATAACGGAGAAGAAATAAGACTAGCATGAAGACAAGGCAAGCAAGAAAAAGGCAAATGGAAAAAGAGAAGGAGATTGGGAAAGAGAGGGCGAATAAAACGGCAAGGGTGAAGGGGGGGAGAGGGAAACGAGAGGCAAATGGCAACTAATGTAATGCGAGAGATAGGGATTGTGATGGGTACTTGGTATGTTGACTTTTGTGTAGACTCCCCGGCAACGGCGCCAGAAATGGCTCGTTGTCGGGAGTCAAATCTTGACTTGACTTCGTGTAAGCCTCCCCGGCAACGGCGCCAGAAATCCTTCTTGCTACCTCTTGAGCACTGCGTTGGTTTTCCCCGAAGAGGAGATGATGATGCAGCAAAGTAGCGTAAGTATTTCCCTCAGTTTTTGAGAACCAAGGTATCAATCCAGTAGGAGGCTACACGCAAGTCCCTCGTACCTACACAAAACAATAGCTCAACGCAACCAACGCAATTAGGGGTTGTCAATCCCTTCACGATCACTTACGGGAGTGAGATTTGATAGAGATGATAGATAATATTTTTGGTATTTTTGATATAGAGATGCAAAGTGAAAAGTAAAAAGCAAAGCAATAATAAAGTGATGGAGACTGATATGATGAGAATAGACCCGGGGGCCATAGGTTTCACTAGTGGCTTCTCTCAAGAGCATAAGTATTCGACGGTTGGGTGAACAAATTACTTTGTTGAGCAATTGTGAATTGAGCATAGTTATGAGAATATCTAGAAATGCGATCATGTATATAGGCATCACGTCGAGACAAGTAGACCGACTCACCTTTTGCATCTACTACTATTACGCCACTCATCGACCGCTATCCAAAGCATGCATCTAGAGTATTAAGTTAAAAAGGAGAGTAACGCCTTAAGCAAGATGACATGATGTAGAGGGATAAATTCATGCAATATGATATAAACCCATCTTGTTATCCTCGATGGCAACAATACAATACGATGCCTTGATACCCTTTACATCCTTTGGGTAAGGACACCGCAAGATTGAACCCAAAGCCAAGCACTTCTCCCATGGCAAGAAAAACCAATCTAGTAGGCCAAACCAAACTGATAATTAGAAGAGACTTGCAAAGATAACCAATCATACATAAAAGAATTCACAGAAGATTCAAATATTATTCATATATAGACTTGATCTTAATCCCACAATTCGCCGGTCTCAACAAACACACCGCAAAAAAGAAGATTACATCAAATAGATCTCCACAAGAGAGGGGAGAACATTGTATTGAGATCCAAAAAGAGAGAAGAAGCCATCTAGCTACTAACTATGGACCCGAACGTCTGAGGTAAACTACTCACACTTCATCGGAGAGGCTATGATGATGTAGAAGCCCTCCGTGATGACGTCCCTCTCCACGGGAGCTCCGAAACAAGCCCCAAGTTCGGATCTCATGGATACAGAAAGTTGCGGCGGTGGAATTAGGTTTTTGGCTCTGTATCTGTTCGTTTGGGGGTATGTAGGTATATATAGGAGGAAGGAGTACGTCGGTGGAGCAACAGGGGGCCCACGAGGCAGGGGGCGCGCCCTAGGGGGGTGGCGCCCCCACCCTCGTGACCGCCTCTTTTGTTCCTTGGCGTAGGGTCCAAGTCTCCTGGATCACATTCGGTGAGAAAATCACATTCCCGAAGGTTTCATTCCGTTTGGACTCCGTTTGATATTACATTTCTCAGAAATCTTGAAATAGGCAAAAAATAGCAGTGCAGGCTGGGCCTCCGGTTAATAGGTTAGTCCCAAAAATAATATAAAAGTGGAAAATAAAGCCCAATATAGTCCAAAACAGTAGATAATATAGCATGGAGCAATCAAAAATTATAGATACGTTGGAGACGTATCAATGCTCCTCGGTACGGAGGGAGCGCTCCATGTTTCGATTGATCGAGATGACGCCGCGTGGACCAGGCGTCTTAAGTTTTAGATAGGCATAGTGTGGAACCACATTGAAACGAGCAAAATCGGTTCGCCCGAGCAGTGCATGGTAGCCACTGAGGAACGGGACAATACCGAAGATCAAGTCTTCGCTTCGAAAGTTATCAACCGAAGACGACTTCCAATGTGATTGAGCTCGTGCAGTGAGCTTCGACGCCGGGTATTACTCCCTTGAAGTAGTTGTGGTGGGCTAGATCCTTGAGGGATCGATGCCCATCTTGCGGACAGTGTCTTGATAGAGTAAATTAAGGCTACTACCGCTGTCCATGAGGACTCGCATGAGATGGAATCCATCGATAATTGGATCGAGGACCAGAGCTGACGAACCTCCATGACGGGTACTGGTCGGGTGGTCCTTGCGATCAAAAGTAATCAAGCAGGCCGCCTGATAACCCACAAGTATAGGGGATCGCAACAGTTTTCGAGAGTAGAGTATTCAACCCAAATTTATTGATTCGACACAAGGGGAGCCAAAGAATATTCTCAAGTATTAGCAGTTGAGTTTTCAATTCAACCACACTGGATAATCTTAATATCTGCAGCAAAGTATTTAGTAGCAAAGTAGTATGGAAATAACTTGATAGCGGTGGCAAAAGTAGATTGATAGTTTTGTAGTAATTATAACTGATAGCAATAGAAAAGTAAATAAGCGAAGAACAATATGTGAAAAGCACGTAGGCATTGGATCGGTGATGAAGAATTATGCCGGATGCGATTATTCATGCAACAGTTAGAACATAGGGTGACACAGAACTAGCTCAAATTCATCAATGTAATGTAGGCATGTATTCCGAATATAGTCATACATGCTTATGGAAAAGAACTTGCATGACATCTTTTGTCCTACCCTCCCGACGCAGCGGGTCCTATTGGAAACTAAGGGATATTAAGGCCTCCTTTTAATAGAGTATCGGACCAAAGCATTAACACATAGTGAATACATGAACTCCTCAAACTACGGTCATCAGGGAGTGGTCCCGATTATTGTCACTTGGGGTTGCGGGATCATAACACATAGTAGGTGACTATAGACTTGCAAGATAGGGTCAAGAACTCACATATATTCATGAAAACATAATAGGTTCAGATCTGAAATCATGGCACTCAGGCCCTAGTGACAAGCATTAAGCATAGCAAAGTCATAGCAACATCAATCTCAGAACATAGTGGATACTAGGGATCAAACCCTAACAAAAATAGCTCGATTACATGATAAATCTCATCCAACCCATCACCGTCCAGCAAGCCTACGATGGAATTACTCACGCCGGCGGTGAGCATCATGAAATTGGTGATGGAGGATGGTTGATGATGGCGATGGCGATGGATTCCCCTCTCCTGAGCCCGAGCGGACTCAGATCAGCCCTCCCGAGAGAGATTAGGGCTTGGCGGCTGACTCCATATCGTAAAAGCGATGAATCCTTATCCCTGATTTTCTTCTCCCCGAACACAAATATATAGAGTTGGAGTTGAGTTGATTGGAGCACCGAGGGCCCACGAGGCGGGGGAGTGCGCCCGAGGGGTAGGCGCACCCCACCCTCGTGGACAGAATGAGCCCCGAGGGCCTTGATTCTTTCGTCAGTATTTTTTATTATTTCCAAAAATAATATCCAAGAAGTTTCAGGTCATTCCGAGAACTTTTATTTCTGCACGAAAATAACACCATGGCAATTCTGCTGAAAACAGCGTCAGTCCAGGTTAGTTCCATTCAAATCATGCAATTTAGAGTCCAAAACAAGGGCAAACGTGTGTGGAAAAGTAGATACGACGGAGACGTATCAACTCCCCCAAGCTTAAACCTTTTCATTTCCTCAAGCAATTCAGTTGATAAACTGAAAGTGATAAAGAAAAACTTTTACAAACCCTGTTTGTTCTTGTTGTTGTAAATATGTAAAGCCAACATTCAAGTTTTCAGCAAAGATTATGACTAACCATATTCACAATAACATTTAGGTCTCATGTTTACTCATGTCAATGGCATAATCAACTAGCGAGCAATAATAATAAATCTCGGATGACAACACTTTCTCAAAACAATCATAATATGATATAACAAGATGGTATCTCGCTAGCCCTTTACGAGACCATAAAACATAAATGTAGAGCACCTTTAAAGATCAAGGACCTGACTAAACATTGTAATTCATGGTAAAAGAGATCTAGTCATAGTCATACCCAATATAAATTAATAGTAATGGATGCAAACGACAGCAGTGCTCTCCAACTGGTGCTTTTTAATAAGAGGGTGATGACTCAACATAAAAGTAAATAGATAGGCCCTTCGCAGAGGGAAGCAGGGATTTGTAGAGGTGTTTATTGAATGCTCGCAGATTCCAGCTTAGTCCAATGCACGTACACTCTTATTATTATTCACTTCGTTTGGTCGTGCAAGTGAAAGGCAATTATGACGATATATGATGGACTGATTGAGATGAGAAAAGCTGGTATGAACTCGACCTCCCTTGTTTTTGTAAATATGATGAGTTCATCGTTCTTGATTAAGCTTATTATGAATAAACATGTTTGCAATGACAACTAGAGATCATAGTTGCTCGTGCCATGCTTGATTAGCTATGAGTTATAATGGTTTACCTTGCGTGCCAACATGTTATTAAAATGGTTATGATGTGGTATGATGGGGTGGTATCCTCCTTTGAATGATTTAAGTGACTTGACTTGGCACATGTTCACGCATGTAGTTGAAACAAATCAACATAGCCTTCACGATATTTATGTTCATGGTGGATTATATCCTACTCATGCTTGCACCCAATGTTTATTAATTTTAATGCATGTTCATGACTGTTGTCGCTCTCTAGTTGGTCGCTTCCCAGTCTTTTGCTAGCCTTCACTTGTACTAAGCGGGAATATTGCTTGTGCATCCAATCCCTTAAAGCCCAAAGTTATTCCATATGAGTCCACCATACCTTCCTATATACGGTATCTACCTGCCGTTCCAAGTGAATTTGTATGTGCCATACTCTAAACTTTCAAATAAACATTATGTTTTGTATGCTCGAATAGCTCATGTATCAACTGGGGCTGTCCGTATCTTCCATGCTAGGCGGGTTATTCTCAAGAGTAGTGGACTCCGCTCCTCACTCACGAGAAAATGGCTTGTCACCGGGATGCCCAGTCCCATGCTTTATGCAAACTAAATCAAAATAATTGCAAACAAAACTCCCCACAGGACTGTTGCTAGTTGGAGATACTCGTTGTTTCGAGCAAGTCATGGATTGATGCTTGTTGGTGGAGGGGAGTATAAACTTTACCATTCTGTTTGGGAACCGCCTATAATGTGTGTAGCATGGAAAATATCGCCATCTCTTAGTTGTTATGTTGACAATGAAAGTATGCGCTCAAAATATTATTTATCTCTATTTCTAAACCGAGCTCTGGCACCTCTACAAATCCTCGCTTCCCTCTGCGAAGGGCTTATCTATTTACTTTTATGTTGAGTCATCACCCTCTTATTAAAAAGCACTAATTTGGAGAGCACAGCTGTCATTTGCATTCATTATTGTTCATTTATATTGGGTATGACTATGACTGGATCTATTTTACCATGAATTACAATGTCTACTTAGTCCTTGATCTTTAAAGGTGCTCTACATTTATGTTTTGCGGTCTCAGAAAGGGCTAGCGAGATACCATCCTGTTATATCATATTATGATTGTTTTGAGAAAGTGTTGTCATCCGAGATTTATTATTATGGCTCGCTAGTTGATTATGCTATTGATATGATTAAACATGAGACACGAGAATTATTGCAAATGTGGTTAGTCATGATCTTTCTTTGAAAACTTGAATCTTGGCTTTACATATTTACAACAACAAGTGCAAAGCGAGTTTGTAAAAGTTTTCTTTATCACTTTCAGTTTATCAACTGAATTGCTTGAGGACAAGCAAAGGTTTAAGCTTGGGGGAGTTGATACGTCTCCGTCGTATCTACTTTTCCAAACACTTTTGCCCTTGTTTTCGACTCTAATTTGCATGATTTGAATGGAACTAACCCCGGACTGACGCTGTTTTCAGCAGACTTTCCATGGTGTTATTTATGTACGTAAACAAAAGTTCTCGGAATGACACGAAACTCCACGGATCGTCTAGTTAAAAATAATAAAAAATCCTCGCTAAAGATGAAGACCATGGGGCTCACACCACATCCCACGAGGGTGGCGCGCCCAAGGGCGCCCCCTACCTCGTGGGCCCCTAAACTCCTCCGCCGCCAACTCCAACTCTATATATTTGCTTTCGGGGAGAAAAAAATAAAGGAGAAGAAATCATCGCGTTTTACGATACGGAGCCGCTGCCAAGCCCTAAAACCTCTCGGGAGGGCTGATCTGGAGTCCGTTCGGAGCTCTGAAGAGGGGCATTCATCGCCGTCGTCATCATCAACCATCCTCCATCACCAATTTCATGATGCTCACCGTCGTGCGTGAGTAATTCCATCGTAGGCTTGCTGGACGGTGATGGGTTGGATGAGATTTATCATGTAATCGAGTTAGTTTTGTTAGGGTTTGATCCCTAGTATACACTATGTTCGAGATTGATGTTGCTATGACTTTGCTATGCTTAATGCTTGTCACTAGGGCCCGAGTGCCATGATTTCAGATCTGAACCTATTATGTTTTCATGAATATATGTGAGTTCTTGATCCTATCTTGCAAGTCTATAGTCACCTACTATGTGTTAATATCCGGCAACCCCGAAGTGACAATAATCGGGACCACTCCCGGTGATGACCATGGTTTGAGGAGTTCATGTATTCACTATGTGCTAATGCTTTGTTCTGGTTCTCTATTAAAAGGAGGCCTTAATATCCCTTAGTTTCCATTAGGACCCCGCTGCCACGGGAGGGTAGGACAAAAGATGTCATGCAAGTTCTTTTCCATAAGCACGTATGACTATATTCGAATACATGCCTATATTACATTGATGAATTGGAGCTAGTTCTATGTCACCCTATGTTATGATCATTACATGATGAACCGCATCCGGCATAATTATCCATCACCGATCCAATGCCTACAAGCTTTCCATATACTGGTTTTTGCTTATTTACTTTCCCGTTATTATTGTTACAATTACTACAAAATACCAAAAATATTACTTTTGCTTTCATTACTCTTTTGTTACCGTTACCACTACTATCATATTACTTTGCTACTAAATACCTTTGCTGCAGATATTAAGTTATCCAGGTCTGGGTGAATTGACAACTTCAGTTGCTAATGCTTGAGAATATTCTTTGGCTCCCTTGTGTCGAATCAATAAATTTGGGTTGAATGCTCTACCCTCGAAAAGTCGCTATGATCCCCTACACTTGTGGGTTATCAAGACTAATTTCAAGGCGCCGTTCTTTGCGGAGCATAGCTCTATTCTTTGAGTCACTTGGGATTTATATCTCGCTGGACACTATGAAGAACTTGAAAGACGAGAAAACAAAAATTTATCCCTCAACTACGAGGGAGGTAAGGAACTACCATCTAGCTCGCACTTGATTCACCTTACATTTTGAGTAAGCTTGCGACACCTAAACCCGCTTACGCTATTAGATTACGATATGTCGCATGTTATTGATGATGCCACTTCTACTATGCATGATACTTATAATGAAACTAATTCTATGCTTGATACTCTTCGTGCCTTAGTGAATTTCTTGATGAACAAATTGCTAGGGCTAGAGAGAAAGAAATTATTGATCTTGATTCTAATGATGAAAGTGATGATGAAGATAGGCACATTGTTATTCACGAGGGTTATATTTTTGATATGGAAGCCTCTGCAGCTATTTTAGCTTGTAAGGATAGATATGAACTCAAGAGGTTATTGGCTGAATGGAATAATCAATCTCTTAAGGATAGAATGAGGCCTGACCCTGCTTTTGCTACTTCACCTATTTGTGTTGCCGATAAGGATTATGAATTCTCTGTTGATCCTGATATAATTAATTTGGTTGAATCTGATCCTTTTCATGGCTATGTTTCTGAAACTGTTGTGGCACATCTTACTAAATTAAATGATATAGCCACCCTGTTCACTAATGATGAGAGATCTCGCTAGTTTTATATCCTTAAAATATTTCCGTACTCATTAAAGGGTGATGCTAAGATATGGTTTAATTCTCTTGATCCTGGTTGTGTGCATAGTCCCAGGATATGATTTATTACTTCTACGCTAAATATTTCCCTGCTCATAAGAAACAAGCTGCCTTAAAGGAAATATACAACTTTGTGCAAATTAAAGAAGAGAGTCTCCCACAAGCTTGGGGGAGGCTTCTCAAGTTACTTAATGCTTTGCCTGATCATCCTCTTAAGAAAAATGAAAAACTTGATATCCTTTATAATGGACTAACCGATGCTTCGGAGATTACGGATAGTTGTGCTGGTTCTCTTTTCAGGGAAAAGAACACGGATGAAGCTGAAATTCTATTGAATAATATGTTGACAAATGAAAATAATTGGGCACTTCACAGGCCAGCTCCTGCTCCAATTCTTGAGCCTATTCCTAAACCAACTCACGAAGAAGAGGTGTTCTATTTCTACATCTGGAGATATGCAAGAGGCAAAGAAATCTATGAAAGAAAAAGGTATTAAAGCTGAAGATGTTAAGAATTTACCCCCTATTGAAGAAATACATGGTCTTAATCTACCGCCTGTTGAAGAAACATATGGTCTTAATTCATTACCTATTGAAGAACCTCCTGGTCTTGATAACCCGACACAGGTAGTAAAGGTAAATTCTCTCTATAAATATGATAGAGCTGAAATCCCTCCTACTAGAATTGCTAGCCAATGCTTGGACGAGTTTGACAACTTTATGTTTAAGCAAGAAGATTTCAATGCTTATTTTGGTAGACAATTAAAAGAAAATGCTTATATGATTAAACACTTGGGTGATTATATGGCTAATATTAGAGGTGAACTTAAACTTGTTAGCAAACATGCTTCTATTGTTACCACTCAAGTAGATCAATTACTTAAAGCTCTGAATGAATTGATTAATGAAATTAATAGTAATAATAATGATTATCTTTGTTAGAGTGGCTACTAGAACTGGTAGAATGACTCGGGAACCTTTGTATCAAGAAAGCCACCCTAAGATAATTGATCAAGATTCTCAGAGAAAAAAAAATGATGTACCTAGTTCTTCTAAAAGGAAGAAAAAGAAAAATGATAGTACTTATGCAAACTTCTAGTGAACCTATCATTTGAAACACACGAGAATCCAAATGATATATCTATCTCCTCGATGCTGAAATACAATCACGGTAATGAACATGAACCTAGTGAAAATGTTAATGATGATGTTCATGATGATGCTCAACCTAGTAATGATAATGATGTGGAAATTGAACCTGCTATTGATCTTGATAACCCACAATCAAAGAGTCAGCGTTATGATAAAAGAGACTTTGTTGCTAGGAAACACGGTAAAGAAAGAGAACCATGGGTTCAGAAACCCATGCCTTTTCCTCCCAAACCATCCAAGAAAAAGGATGATGAGGATTTTGAGCGCTTTCTTTGAAATGATTAGACCTATCTTTTTGATGTCACGATTGGTGATATGCTCAAAATGAATCCTTATGCTAAATATATGAAAGATATTGTCACTAATAAAAGAAAGATATGGAAGCTGAAATTTCCACCATGCTTGCTAATTATACTTTTAAGGGTGGAATACCAAAGAAACTTGGAGATCGAGAGTACCTACTATACCATGCTCCATTAAAAAGAAACTATGTTAAAACCGCTTTATGTGATCTTGGGGCGGTGTTAGTGTTATGCCTCTCTCTTTATATCGTAGACTTGACTTGAATAAGTTGACACCTCTGGAATATCTTTGCAAATGGCTGATAAATCAACTGCTATACATTGCCGGTATTTGTGAGGATGTGCCTGTTGTGGTTGCATAAGCGTTACTATTTTAACGGACTTTGTTATTCTTGATATTCGAGGACGATAGTATGTCCATTATTCTTGGAAGACCTTTTACGATTCTGCGAGGGCTGTTATTGATTGCAACAAAGGCAATGTCACTTTTCATGTTAATGGTAATGAGCATACGGTACACTTTCCGAGGAAACAACCTCAAGTCCATAGTATCAACTCTATTGGAAAAATTCCATCGATTATATTTGGAGGTTTTGAATGTCCTCTTCCCTCATCAAGAAGAAATTTGATATTCTTATTATAGGGGATGTGCATATCCCGTTGAGGTAACATAGTGTTATTCAAATTTCTCCCGTTCCATGTTAATCGGAATGAGTTTGTTAACAAGACTTGATCAACCTTGTTAGTGGATTCCTTTTGATGAGCATGAGATGGATGAAACTAGAAGGCACAACCTTATACATTCTCCTCTGTACACTTTCTGTTATTTAGTTGAAATAAAGTAAAAATAGTATTTTTCTGTCTGTTTTCTGATTTATCTATGCAATATAAAAATACCTCAAAAATAAAAGTCCTCCAAATGCCATGCCAATTTAATATGATTTTTTCTGGAATATTTGAGGATTTATGGTACTGAATACCTTTGGGGAGGCTGCCACACAGCCACGAGGGTGGAGGCGCGCCCTACCCCCAGGCGCGCCTGCCTCGTGGGCCCACGGTGGCCCTCCTCCACTTATTCCTGCACGCATCCTCTTCTTCTTCCTCCCACAAACACGAATATCTAGCTCAAGCACGAGTTCTAGCTCACTTTGCTGTAATTTTCGATCTCCTTGCTCAAAGCACCTCTCACAAAACTGCTTGGGGAGATTGTTCCTTGGTATGTGACTCCTCCATTGGTCCAATTAGTTTTTGCTCTAGTGCTTTATTCATTGCAAATTTGTGTGACATAGGTGACCATGTTCTTGAGCTTGCATGTCAAATTTATATGGTTCCAAGTAGTTCTAATGCTTGATATATCCTCTAGGCGCTTGTAGGAGTAGTTGCTATCAATTTTGTTGAGCTTGGTTCACTTTTGTTTGAAGTTAGTAAAAAATTCAGAAATTTTTCAGAGGAAGCAATATGCTTAGGAAAATGTTCCATGGTGGTTCTTCAAGGAAGCAAGGACCCAGGCTTGCAATGCGTGATGCTGATGAGGAGCCACCCAGGGATGCTCCAGTGCGTCCTTGTGAATGGCCTTCAGAAATTTTATGGATCGAGCGGGAATCAAAGAAGAATTTAACGCATATTTAAATGCTTGCCGATCTTGTGAGCTTTGAGGCGGACAAATGCCCCAGTACCATCAACTCACTAGTTCATGTGTGAGGAGGTTTGAATTTTCATCTTCACGTAATTCTCCAACTGTCATGTTTGATCTTTATGAAAAATCTTATACCATGGACTTAGAGGATTTTACTTTTGTTTGCAAACTTCCACAATGGGGTAGTGCTAGTGATTCCCGTAAATCTGAATTTAGAGATTTTCTTGCTAGTATTACTGTAGGGGAATCTAGAGATATAGCACAAGCTACCATAGGGAGTATTCACGTTCCTACTATACATTATTTTGCTCTCTTCATAGGTAGGTGCATTACTGGTAAGGATGAAGCATGTCATATGTGTGTGCCTGACCTCGGTATTCTCGAGGAGTGATGTGTTAGGAGACCAATCTCATCATATAGGAGCCATTGTAGCACGTAGGTTTGCATCATAATAGATATAATGGAGATTTCTTTGGAGGAATTTATGCAACCCGCTTAGCTAATTTTCTTGAGGTGGACGTTCGTGAGGATGATATGGAGTTGCCTCCTACTTATTTAGATTTTAATTCTATGGTTTCCCACCATTTTGTCAAGAGGAATGAATCACCTCTCCTGTATCGACTAATCTTTGACAAACGGCGTGTTGTCCATATTACTCTCCCTGCTCCTGCCTTCTTTGATCACTGGCAAAAGGAAGATATACTATTACGGAGAGGGAGGCAGATGAGTACGAGAGAGGAGAGCGGAGGCAGCTCGCCGCCGCTGCAGCTCGGGAGGCGATAAAACGCTGCATCACAAGATCGACCCGGCTACACCTCACGGGTATCCGCCAGGCCATCCCTGGCAATGAACCAACTTAGGCCAAAAGCCTAAGCTTGGGGGAGTACGTATTTCCCACCGACATTACATTTATGTTTTCACACACTCATTGCTAGATGTTGGTGCTCATACTCTTTCACTGTAATATCCATGCTAGTTTATTTTCTCTTTCCTGCTTTCTTCTTGTGTGTTTGTTAAACCTTACGAAAAACCAAAAAAATTAGTAGTAGTTTACTTTTCTTGCTGTAGTAGTAATAATTAAAAGAAAACCCAAAAATATTTCCCTTTCTTATTTTGCTTGTTGGGAGCTTTCCCGTGTAAATAGTTTTTATTTCTTTTCTTTTCTTTGGGGGTTGATAGGAGAAGACCATGATTAAATTTTTGAAGTGGCTCTTATTTGCATTGTTGTTGATTTAACTAAGAGCCCATATTACTTTGTCCTCTCCTGTTTATTGAATGCTCGCAGATTCCAGCTTAGTCCAATGCACATACACTCTTATTATTATTCACTTCGTTCGGTCGTGCAAGTGAAAGGCAACTATGACAATATATGATGGACTGACTGAGATGAGAAAAGCTGGTATGAACTCGACCTCTCTTGTTTTTGTAAATATGATGAGTTCATCGTTCTTGATTCAGCTTATTATGAATATAAACATGTTTGCAATGACAACTAGAGATCATAGTTGCTCGTGCCATGCTTGATTAGCTATGAGTTATAATGGTTTACCTTGCGTGCCAACATGTTATTAAAATGGTTATGATGTGGTATGATGAGGTGGTATCCTCCTTTGAATGATTTAAGTGACTTGACATGGCACATGTTCACGCATGTAGTTGATACAAATCAACATAGCCTTCATGATATTTATGTTCATGGTGGATTATATCCTACTCATGCTTGCATCCAATGTTTATTAATTTTAATGCATGTTCATGACTGTTGACGCTCTCTAGTTGGTCGCTCCCAGTCTTTTGCTAGCCTTCACTTGTACTAAGCGGGAATACTGCTTGTGCATCCAATCCCTTAAACCCCAAAGTTACTCCATATGAGTCCACCATACCTTCCTATATACGGTATCTACCTGCCGTTCCAAGTAAATTTGTATGTGCCATACTCTAAACCTTCAAATAAACATTACATTTTGTATGCTCGAATAGCTCATGTATCACCGGGGCTGTCTGTATCTTCCATGCTAGGCGGGTTATTCTCAAGAGGAGTGGACTCCGCTCCTCACTCACGAGAAAATGGCTGGTCACCGGGATGCCCAGTCCATGCTTTATGCAAACTAAATCAAAATAATTGCAAACAAAACTCCCCCTGGGACTGTTGCTAGTTGGAGACACTCGTTGTTTTGAGCAAGTCATGGATCGATGCTTGTTGGTGGAGGGGGGGTATAAACTTTACCATTCTGTTTGGGAACCGCCTATAATGTGTGTAGATGGAAGATATCGCCATCTCTTAGTTGTTATGTTGACAATGAAAGTATGCCGCTCAAAATATTATTTATCTCTATTTCAAAACCGAGCTCACGGCACCTCTACAAATCCTCGCTTCCCTCTGCGAAGGGCTTATCTATTTACTTTTATGTTGAGTCATCACCCTCTTATTAAAAATCACTAATTTGGAAACAGCTGTCATTTGCATTCATTATTGTTAATTTATATCGTGTATGACTATGACTGGATCTCTTTTACCATGAATTACAATGTCTAGTCAGTCCTTGATCTTTAAAGGTGCTCTACATTTATGTTATGCGATCTCAGGAAGGGCTAGCGAGATACCATCATGTTATATCATATTATGATTGTTTTGAGAAAGTGTTGTCATCCGAGATTTATTATTATGGCTCGCTAGTTGATTATGCTATTGGTATGAGTAAACATGAGACCTAAGAATTATTGCAAATGTGGTTAGTTATGATCTTTGCTGAAAACTTGAATGCTGGCTTTACATATTTACAACAACAAGTGCAAACAGAGTTTGTAAAATTTTTTCTTTATCACTTTGAGTTTGTCAACTGAATTGCTTGAGGACAAGCAAAGGTTTAAGCTTGGGGGAGTTGATACGTCTCCGTCGTATCTACTTTTCCAAACACTTTTTCCCTTATTTTGGACTCTAATTTGCATGATTTGAATGGAACTAACCCCGGACTGACGCTGTTTTCAGCAGACTTTGCATGGTGTTATTTATGTGCAGAAACAAAAATTCTCGGAATGACCTGAAACTCCACGGATCGTCTAGTTAAAAGTAATAAAAAATCCTCGCCAAAGATGAAGACCAGGGGGCCCACACTGTCCACACGAGGGTGAAGCGCGCCCCTAGGCGCCCCTACCTCGTGGGCCCCCGAGGCTCCTCGGCGCCAACTCCAACTCTATATATTTGCTTTGGGGAGAAAAAATAAAGGAGAAGAAATCATCACGTTTCTGATGCAGAGCCGCCGCCAAGCCCTAAAACCTCTCGGGAGGGCTGATCTGGAGTCCGTTCCAGGCTCCGGATAGGGGGATTCGTCGCAGTCGTCATCATCAACCATCCTCCATCACCAATTTCATGATGCTCACCGCCGTGCCTGAGTAATTCCATCACAGGTTGCTGGACGGTGATGGGTTGGATGAGATTTATCATGTAATCGAGTTAGTTTTGTTAGGGTTTGATCCCTAGTATCCACTATGTTCTGAGATTGATGTTGCTATGACTTTGGTATGCTTAATGCTTGTCACTAGGGCCCGAGTGCCATGATTTCAGATCTGATCCTATTATGTTTTCATGAATATATGTGAGTTCTTGATCCTATCTTGCAAGTCTATAGTCACCTACTATGTGTTATGATCCGGCAACCCCGTAGTGACAATAACCGGAACCACTCCCAGTGATGACCATAGTTTGAGGAGTTCATGTATTCACTATGTGCTAATGCTTTGTTCCGGTTCTCTATTAAAAGGAGGCCTTAATATCCCTTAGTTTCCATTAGGATCCCGCTGCCACGGGAGGGTAGGACAAAAGATGTCATGCAAGTTCTTTTCCATAAGCACGTATGACTATATTCGGAATACATGCCTACATTATATTGATGAATTGGAGCTAGTTCTGTGTCACCCTATGTTATATTTGTTACATGATGAACCGCATCCGGCATAATTATCCATCACCGATCCAATGCCTACAAGCTTTCCATATACTGGTTTTTGCTTATTTACTTTCCCGTTATTATTGTTACAATTACTACAAAATACCAAAAATATTACTTTTGCTTTCATTACTCTTTTGTTACCTTTTACATTACTATCATATTAGTTTTCTATTAAATACCTTGCTGCAGATATTAAGTTATCCAGGTGTGGCTGAATTGACAACTCAGTTGCTAATAGTTGAGAATATTCTTTGGCTCCCCTTGTGTCGAATCAATAAATTTGGGTTGAATACTCTACACTCGAAAGCTGTTGCGATCCCCTACACTTGTGGGTTATCAGTTTTCTTTTAATTATTACTACTACAGGATGAAAAGTAAACTAGCTAAAAGCTACAACTATTTTTTTTAGTTTTCTTAAGGTTTTTCAAACACACAAGAAGAAAGCATAAAAAGGGAAAATAAACTAGCATGGATAATACAATGAAAAAGTATGAGCACCGACAACTGCCATGAGTGTATGAACATGAATGTAATGTCAGTGAGAAATATGTAATCCCCCAAGCTTAGGCTTTTGGCCTAAGTTGGTCTATGGCCATGGCTGGCCTGACGGATATCCAAAGTTATAGTTGGGGTCATACTAAGATGCAGCGGCTATTGCATCGCGGGCTGCAGCATGGAGGCGAGCTGTCTCAGTCCTCCTCTCGTACTCGTTCGCCTCCTCCCTGGTTATAACATGTCTCCCTTTTGCCTGAAAGTCAAAGAAATTAGGAGCAGGAGAGGCGACATGATAGGTGCGTCGTCTGTCAAAGATTAGTCGATCTTGGAGGAACCGATCGTTCCTCTCAACAAGCGATGACCAACCATAGCCTCATAATCTAAATAAACAGGGGGCAACTCAATATCATACTCACGTATGGGTACACCAAGAAAATTAGCTAAACGGGTTGCATAAATCCGCCAAAGAAATCTCCATTAATTCTATTATTATGCAACCTACATGCAATAATGGCTCGCAAATTATAATGTTTATCTCCTAATACATCACTCCTGAGAACACTGAGGTCAGGGACACACATGTGACATGCTTCATCCTTACCATTTATGCACCTACCTATGAAGAGAGCAAAATAACGTATAGCAGGAAAATGAATGCTCCCTATGGTAGCTTTTGTTATATCTCTAGACTCCCCCAGCTTATACTAGCAAGAAAATCTCTGAATTCAGATTTGCGAGGCTCACTAGTGCTACCCCATTGTGGAAGTTTGCAAGCAGTATTAAAATCCTCTAAGTCCATAGTATAAGAATTTTCATAAAGATCAAACAGGACAGTTTGAGAATTGTGTGATGATGAAAATTCAAACCTTCTCACAAAGGAATCAGTGAGATAGTGGTACTAGCGGCACTTATCTGCCTCGAAGCTCTCAAGATCAGCGTTACGCACGGATGCATTGAATTCTTCCTTAATTCCCGCTCGATCCATAAAGTCCTTTGAAGGCCATTCACAAGCCCGCACCTAAGCTTCCCTCGGTGGTTCATCGTCCGCATCGCGTATTGCGAGCCTGGGTCCTTGCTTCCTTGAAGGGCCACCTTGGTACATTTTCCTAAACATATTTCTTCCTCTAAAAAATTTCTGAAAATTTTAGTAACTTCAAATAAAAGTGAACCAAGCTGAACAAAGTTGATAGCAACTACTCCTACAAGTGCCTAGAGACTATATCATGCATTAGAACTATTTTCGACCACATAAATTTGACATGCAAGCTCAAGAATAGGTTCACCTAAGCAGCAAAAATTTGCAATGAATAAAGCACTAAACAAAAACTAATTGGACCATTGGAGGAGTCACATACCAAGGAACAATCCCCCAAAGCAGTTCGCAGCAAAATGAGCTAGAACTCGTGCTTGAGCTGGTTGGTGATTTTTTGGGAGGAAGAAGGAGTGTGTAGTGGCTGGAATAAGTGTAGGGGAGCCACCATGGGCCCACGAGGAAGGGGGCGCGCCCAGGGGGGTGGACGCGCCCTGGACCCTCGTGGCCAGGTGCCAGCTCCCCCTGATGTGTTCTCAGTGCCAGATATTCTCAAATATTCTAGAAAGAAAATCATATTTCAATTTCAGGGCATTTGGAGAACTTTTATTTTCCGGGTATTTTTTTATTGCACGGATAATTCAGAAAACTAACAGAAAATACTATTTTTGCTTTATTTAATCTAAATAACAGAAAGTAAAAGGAGGTACAGAAAGTTGTGCTTTCTAACTTCATCCATCTCATGCTCATCAAAAGGAATTCACTAACAAGGTTGATCGGGTCTTGTTAACAAACTCATTTCGAACAACATGGAACAGGAGAAATTTCAAATAACACTAGGTTACCTTAACGGGGATATGCACGTCCCCAATAGTAAGAATATCATATCTCTTTTTGACAGTAGGAAGAGGAAATTCAAAACCTCCAAAAATAATCGATGGAATTTTTCCAATAGAATTGATACTATGAACTTGAGGTTGTTTCCTCAGAAAGTGTACCGTATGCTCATTGCCATTAATATGAAAAGTGACATTGCCTTTGTTGCAATCAATAACAGCTCCTGCAGTATTCAAAAAGGGTCTTCCAAGAATAATAGACATATGTCGTCCTCGGGAATATCAAGAATAACAAAGTCCGTTAAAATAGTAACGTTTGCAACCACAACAGCACATCCTCACAAATCTTGTGGGTATAGCAGTTGATTTATCAGCCATTTGCAAGGATATTTCAGTAGGTGTCAACTTATTCAAATCAAGTCTATGATATAAAGAGAGAGGCATAAGACTAACACCGGCTCCAAGATCACATAAAGCAGTTCTAACATAATTTCTTTTAATGGAGCATGGTATAGTGGGTACTCCTGGATCTCCTAACTTCTTTGGTATTCCACCCTTAAAACTATAATTAGCAAGCATGGTGGAAATTTCAGCTTCTGGTATCTTTCTTTTATTTGTAACAATATCTTTCATATACTTAACATAAGGATTCATTTTGAGCATATCAGTCAAACGCATACATAAAAGATAGGTCTAATCATTTCAGCAAAGCGCTCAAAATTCTCATCATCCTTTTTCTTGGATGGTTTGGGAGGAAAAGGCATGGGTTTCTGAACCCATGGTTCTCTTTCTTTACCGTGCTTCCTAGCAACAAAGTCTCTCTTATCATAACATTGATTCTTCGATTGTGGGTTATCAAGATCAATAGCAGGTTCAATTTCTACATCATTGTCATTGCTAGGTTGAGCATCAACATGAACATCATCATTAATATTATCACTAGGTTCATGTTCATTACCAGATTGTGCTTCAGCATCAGAAATAGAAATATCATTGGGATTCTCAGGTGTGTCTACAACAGGTTCACTAGAAGCATGCAAAGTCCTATCAATTTTCTTTTTCTTCTTTTTAGAAGGGCTAGGTGCATCTACATTAGTTCTTTGAGAATCCTGCTCAATTCTCTTAGGGTGACCTTCAGGATACAGAGGTTCCTGAGTCACTTTACCTCCTCTAGTTGCAACTCTAACAGCAAAGTCATTTTTCTTATTATTTAATTCATTGCACAAATCATCCTGAGCTTTAAGTACTTGTTCGACTTGAGTGGTAACCATAGAAGCATGTTTACTAATGAGTTTAAGTTCACCTTTAGCTCTAGACATATAATCACTCAAGTGTTCAAGCATATCAGCATTGTGTTTCAATTGTCTACCAACATAAGCATTGAAGTTTTCTTGTTTGACAATAAAATTATCAAACTCGTCTAAGCATTGGCTAGCAGACTTATAACAAGGAATATCACCTTCATCAAATCTATAGAGAGAATTTACCTTTACTACCTGTGCCGGGTTATCAAGACCATGTATTTATTCCTGATGACAAATTAAGACCATGTATTTCTTCAACGGAGGTAAATTCTTAACATCTTCAGCTTTTATACCTTTTCTTTCATAGATTTCTTTTGCCTCTTGCATATCTTGAGATGATAAATAGAACACCCCTTTTCTTCGGAGTTGGCTTAGGAGTTGGTTCGGTAAGTGTCCAATTATTTTCATTGGTCAACATATTATTCAATAGCAATTCAGCTTGATCAACTGTTCTTTCCATGAAAACACAACCAGCACAACTATCCAGGTGGTCTCTGGAAGCATCAGTTAGTCCATTATAAAAGATATCAAGTATTTCATTTTCTTGAGAGGATGATCGGGCAAAGCATTAAGTAATTGGAGAAGCCTCCCCAAGATTGTGGGAGACTCTCTTCTTCAATTTGCACAAAATTATATATTTCCCTTAAAGCAGCTTGTTTCTTATGAGCAGGAAATATTTAGCAGAGAAGTAATAAATCATATCACAGGGGACTACGCACACAACCGGGATCAAGAGAATTAAACCATATCTTAGCATCACCCTTTAATGAGAACGGAAATAATTTAAGGATATAATAGTAGCGAGTTTTCTCATCATTAGTGAACAGGGTGGCTATATCATTTAATTTAGTAAGATGTGCCACAACATTTCAGATTCATAGCCATAAAAAGGATCAGATTCAACCAAATTGATTATATCAGGATCAACAGAGAAATCATAATCCTTATCAGTAACAAAGATAGGTGAAGTAGCATAAGCAGGATCATATCTCATTCTAGCATTCAGAGATTTTTCTTTCAGCTTAGCTAATAATTTCTTAAGATCACTTCTATCATTGCAAGCAAGAAAGTCTCTAGCAGTTTCTTCATCCATAACATAGCCCTCAGGCACAACAGGCAATTCCTATTTAGGGGGAGAATCTTCGTCATCACTTTCATTAATATTATCAGTTTCAATCATTTCATTCTCTCTAGCCCTAGCAAGTTGTTCATCAAGAAATTCACCAAGTGGCACAGTAGTATCAAGCATAGAAGTAGTTTCATCATAAGTATCATGCATAGCGAGAAGTGGCGTCATCAATAACATGCGACATATCGAATTAATAGAAGAAGCAGGTTTAGGTGTCGCAAGCTTACTCATATGAAAGGAGAATCAAGTGCAGAGCTAGATGGCAGTTCCTTACCTCCCCTCGTAGTTGAGGGATAAATTTTGGTTTTCTCGTCTTTCAAGTTCTTCATAGTGACCAGCAGATATAAATCCCAAGTAACTCAAAGACTAGAGCTATGCTCCTCGGCAACGACGCCAGAAAATAGTCTTGATAACCCACAAGTGTAGGGGATCGCAACAGCTTTCGAGGGTAGAGCATTCAACCCAAATTTATTGATTCGACACAAGGGGAGCCAAAGAATATTCTCAAGCATTAGCAACTGAGTTGTCAATTCACCCAGACCTGGATAACTTAATATCTGCAGCAAGGTATTTAGTAGCAAAGTAATATGATAGTAGTGGTAACGGTAACAAAAGAGTAATGAAAGCAAAAGTAATATTTTTGGTATTTTGTAGTAATTGTAACAATAATAACGGGAAAGTAAATAAGCAAAAACCAGTATATGGAAAGCTTGTAGGCATTGGATCGGTGATGGATAATTATGCTTGGGATCACGGTTCATCATGTAACGATCATAACATAGGGTGACATAGAACTAGCTCCAATTCATCAATGTAATATAGGCATGTATTAGAATATAGTCATACGTGCTTATGGAAAAGAACTTGCATGACATCTTTTGTCCTACCCTCCGTGGCGGCGGGGTCCTAATGGAAACTAAGGGATATTAAGGCCTCCTTTTTAATAGAGAACCAGAACAAAGCATTAGCACATAGTGAATACATGAACTCCTCAAACCATGGTCATCACCGGAGTGGTCCCGATTATTGTCACTTCGGGGTTTGCGGATATTAACACATAGTAGGTGACTATAGACTTGCAAGATAGGATCAAGAACTCACATATATTCATGAAAACATAATAGGTTCAGATCTGAAATCATGGCACTTCGGGCCCTAGTGACAAGCATTAAGCATAGCAAAGTCATAGCAACATCAATCTCGAGAACATAGTGGATACTAGGGATCAAACCCTAACAAAACTAACTCGATTACATGATAAATCTCATCCAACCCATCACCGTCCAGCAAGCCTCACGATGGAATTACTCACGCACGACGGTGAGCATCATGAAATTGGTGATGGAGGATGGTTGATGATGACGACGGCGATGAATGCCCTCTTGAGCTCCGAGGCGGACTCCAGATCAGCCCTCCCGAGAGGTTTTAGGGCTTGGCAGCGGCTCCGTATCGTAAAACGCGATGATTTCTTCTCCTTTATTTTTTTCTCCCCGAAAGCAAATATATAGAGTTGGAGTTGGCGGCGGAGGAGCCTCAGGGGGCCCCGAAAGCAACTATTTTCGAGGGTAGAGTATTCAACCCAAATTTACTGATTCAACACAAGGGGAGCCAAAGAATATTCTCAAGTATTAACAGTTGAGTTGTCAATTCAACCACACCTGGGTAACTTAATATCTGCAACAAAGTATTTAGTAGCAAAGTAGTATGGAAATACTTGATATGATTGGCAAAAGTAACAGTGATAGTTTTGTAGTAATTATATGATAACAGCGGAAAAGTAAATAAGCGAAGAACAATATGTGAAAAGCTCGTAGGCATTGGATCGGTGATGGAGAATTATGGATGCGATTATTCATGCAACAGTTATAACATAGGGTGACACAGAACTAGCTCCAATTCCTCAATGTAATGTAGGCATGTATTCCGAATATAGTCATACATGCTTATGGAAAAGAACTTGCATGTCATCTTTTGTGCTACCCTCCCGTGGCAGCGGGGTCCTATTGGAAACTAAGGGATATTAAGGCCTCCTTTTAATGAGTACCGGACCAAAGCATTAACACATAGTGAATACATGAACTCCTCAAACTACGGTCATCACTGGGAGTGGTCCCGATTGTTGTCACTTCGGGGTTGCCGGATCATAACACATAGTAGGAGACTATAGACTTGCGAGATAGGATCAAGAACTCACATATATTCATGAAAACATAATACACTACTAGGAAAAGGGCTATAGCTAATATGGACGTTAATGGCGCACCATGTATGTGGTGCGCCACTGCTTAGGTGCGCCATTACTATGTCAAACTTATTTTCTTTTATTTTTTTGGAATTTTTTTCAAAATATGATACGTAATATGACTGAGGTTGATAGAACTGCGAAGTTAAGCGTGCTTGGGCTGGAGTAGTTTGAGGATGGGTGACCTTTTGGGAAGTTTGACCACGGAGTGTGATTTGACTTGAGATTAAGCATATTGACCTGAGATTAAGCCATAGTGTCACGAGATTAAGAAAAAAATGAAAAAAAATTGAAAAAAAAATTCTGAATTCTTTTTGGAAACAATTGTTAGTAGTGGGCCATTACTATTTGTTACTAATGGCGTGATAATAGTGGCGCACCTATAGTGCGCCATTAATGGCCAAAATAGGTGCGCCACTAATTAGCCTTTTCCTAGTAGTGATAGGTTCAGATCTGAAATCATGGCACTCGGGCCCTCGTGACAAGCATTAAGCATAGCAAAGTCATAGCAACATCAATCTCGAGAACATAGTGGATACTAGGGATCAAACCCTAACAAAACTAACTCGATTACATGATAAATCTCATCCAACCCATCAGCGTCCGGCAAGCCTCACGATGGAATTACTCACGCGAGGTGGTGAGCATCATGAAATTGGTGATGGAGGATGGTTGATGATGGCGATGGCGACGGATTCCCCTCTCCGGAGCCCGAGCGAACTCCAGATCAGCCCTCCCGAGAGATTAGGGCTTGGCGACGGCTTCCCTATCGTAAACGCGATGAATCCTTCTCCTGATTTTTTCTCCTGAACACGAATATATAGAGTTGGAGTTGAGGTTGGTGGAGCACGAGGGGCCACGAGGGAGGCGGCCCAGGGGGTGGCGCCCCCCACCCTCGTGGACGATGGGCCCCTAGCCTTGATTCTTTTCGCCATGATTTTTTATTATTTCCAAAAATAATCTCCATGAAGTTTCAGGTAATTCCGAGAACTTTTATTTCTGCACAAAAATAACACCATGGCAATTCTGCTGAAAACAGCGTCAGCCCGGGTTAGTTCCATTCAAATCATGCAAGTTAGAGTCCAAAACAAGGGCAAAAGTGTTTGGAAAATTAGATATGACGGAGACGTATCACCGCCCATGGGTTAAATTTTGGGGCGACCGGCTTTATGGTGTAGACGTCTGGTAGTGCGCACGCGCTCCCATGTAGGGATGGGCGTCACATATATCATGTTTACTGTTTTTACTTCGGGGGGAAATTGCTTCTGTCCCTCGGTGTTCAATTGGCGAGTTTCTTCGTCTTCGCTGTCACTGGGCGGTCCCTTCCCTTTATGTTCGGCATTGAGCTTGCCGGCTTGTTTGAAAACCCAGCAATTTCTGTTGGTATGCGTGGCGGGTTTGTCAGGGCTGATCTAGTATCTTGTCTAGACTGGATGGACCATCTCTGTTTGCCTTGAATGGCTTCTTCCATTGACTCGATTTGGGACCACTGAATCCGGCGTTAACCGCCGTGTCTTGGGTTCCTTCATTATTTTTTCGACGCTTGTTTTTATTGCGTCCTGGCTTGCCATTGCCGTCCCTGGCTTCGGATGTGCCAGGGTCGCTGGTGCTATTGCTTCTACGAGCAAGCCAACTATCTTCTCCCGCACAAAAGCAGGTCAACAGTGCCGTAAGAGCTGCCATGGACTTAGCTTTTTCTTGGCCGAGGTGACGGGCAAGCCACTCATCTCGGACGCTATGTTTAAAGGCTGCGATGGCTTCGGCGTTCGGACAGTCAACTATTTGGTTCTTTTTAATTAGGAACCTAGTCCAAAGTTTCCTGGCTAACTCTCCGAGATGTTGTATTATGTGACTGAGGTCATCGACATCCGGAGGCCGGACATATGTACCTTGGAAGTTGTTGCAAAAGGCGTCTTCCAAGTCTTCCCAGTTGCCAATGGAGTTCTCTGGGAGGCTGTTTAGCCAGTGTCGGGCTGGTCCCTTTAATTTTAGTGGGAGGTACTTGATGGCATGGAGATCATCGCCACGGGCCATGTGGATATGGAGAAGAAAATCCTCAATCCATACTGCGGGGTCGGTTGTTTCGTCATATGATTCGATATTCATAGGTTTAAACCCTTGTGGGAATTCGTGCTCCATTACTTCCTCGGTGAAGCATAGGGGGTGTGCGGCGCCTTTATAATGGGCGACGTTGCGACGGAGTTCGGCGGACGTCCCTACGCGGTGTTCACCCCGAGTGAGGTTGTGTTGATCACGCCGGGCCTGATAGCCGTCCTCTCGTGTTGGGGTATGTTCCCTTGACCCGTAGATTGATCTAGCTAGGCTTGCCCTAATGTCCAGGTCCTGCCGTAGGTCATTGGTGTAATCCTGGGCCACTGTCTCCCTGCCTTTACGGTGGGGTAATGTAGGCTGGTGTTCGGCTTGGGTAGCCGTTCTGTCTCGACCATGCGGTGACTGGTCTGGTTTATCGGCTGCGTTACGTGCTGATGTTAGGGGCTCCCGCGCCTCAACGTCGAATTGGGGTAACAACTTGCGCTCCGGGTAGCCTTTGGTTGGTCGTGCGAGTCCGTATTCCTCGGCTGCCAGGACATTAGTCCATCTGTCATTGAGCGTATCCTGTTCGGCTTGAAGCCGTTGCTGCTTCCTTTTCAGGCTCCTCACGGTTGCGATGAGCTGTTGCTTAAAGTGCTACTACTCGAGGGGTTCTTCTGGCACGATGAAGTCTTCATCGCCGAGGCTTATTTCATCTTGGGAGGGTGGCGTATAATTGCTATCCTCCGAGTCCTCGTTCCCGACTGGCTCGTCAGGGTTACCCTGCCCCTCCTCCCTATCATCCTCCTTGGATGTTGGTTCGACTGGGGCGTCTGGGTCTTCGGCATTCTCCGGAGTGTTGTCGTCTCTATTGCCAGTATTTCTTTCTTTGTCGCGGCATGATTTTGAACGCGCCCGCTGGTGCCGTCGTTTTAATGGTTTATCGGTGTTATTGTTCTTGATTGGATCCTTACTGCCTTCATCGCCATCCTCTTTTGGCGTATCCACCATGTATATGCCGTATGTGTAGGCGGTCGCCCAGCGTCTGGTATGCGGCGGGTTTTGGCTTTGTTCGTCTCCGGCATCGACGTCCATACCATAGATGTCTTCGGAGTTATGGTCAAGCATGTCAGTTAGGTCCTCGACAGTGGCTATGAAGTGGGTGGTGGGTGGGATGTAAAATTCCCCGCTCTCAGCCCCTTGTTCGGGCTGTTCGTAGTTGAGATGTTGCCCCTCTATAATTACGAGGGATCGAATTAAGTCCAGAGCCTCGCTTAAAGGCGAGGTTTGGCCAGGGAGAAGAGAGTCTATGGAGTATGGCGGGAAGAAAACTCCTTGGCCGAGCTCACACGAGGCTGACTCCGAGAGTTCGGGGCCAGTGTTCGGAGAAGGGTCCAACTTCATGATGATTGCCGGTGACACTACTTCCTCCGGTTCTCCCGTACTAGGCTTAATAGCCGCGGAGAGTCCGGCGGGCTCAGGAATCCCGTCTTCGGACCTAGTGATGCGCTCTGGATCTAAGGCCAGAGCGGAGGTTGGGGTCATGAACCCTTGGAAGAGCAAGTCTCCTCGGATATCGGCGACATAATCCAGATTTCCAAAACTAATCTAGTGACCTGGGGCGTAGCTGTCGGTCTGCTCTAGATGGCCAAGCGAGTTCGCCCGCAGTGTGAAGCCGCCGAACACAAAGATCTGGCCAGGGAGAAAGACCTCCCTCAGGGCAGTACTGTTGTGGATGACTGATGGAGCCATTGAATCTTCTGGCGGTGACACGGCGGAACTCTCAATGAAAGCACCAATGTCGGTGTCAAAACCGGCAGATCCCGGGTAGGGGGTCCCGAACTGTGCGTTAGAGGATCAAAGGTAACAGGAGACAGGGACACGATGTTTACCCAGGTTCGGGCCCTCTTGATGGAGGTAATACCCTACTTCCTGCTTGATTATCTTGGATGAATATGGGGTTTAAAAGAGTTGATCTACCTCGAGATCGTAATGGCTAAACCCTAGATGTCTAGCCTATATGGTAATGGTTATGATTGCCCTCTACGGACTAAACCCTCTGGTTTATATAGACACTGGAGGGACCTAGGGTTGTACAGAGTCGGTTTACAGAGAAAGGAATCTTCATATCTGAATGCCAAGCTTGCCTTCCACGCAAAGGAGAGTCCCATCCGGACACGGGAAGAAGTCTTCTATCTTGTATCTTCATGGCCCATTAGTCTGGCCCACGTTACATAGCCCGGACGCCCGAGGACCCCTTAATCTAGGACTCCCTCAGGCGGCTCTATTGAAGAGAGCAGAGGATGCTGAAACTGCACTTAAACCGGTGACTGATGAATTGTTCGGCTTAAAGCAACAGATCAATAACATGTCGTCAGCCATCTTCGGTAAGTAGGAAACATGACCCCTTTTCATCTCAATAAACATATTATAAATCATCTGCCGGCTTATCAAGAAATTTATTGATATAGGCTCTCAGAGCGCCAAGTTGGGCTCAGATATGTGCATCCGGCTTAAAGTTGTCTACACTCTTGTAGAACAGTTATATACTGGCGCCCAACATACGATTGCTGCTACTATGCACAAGAAATCTCCACCCACTCTCATCAAATTTACCTTAGAAAGGTTATCGATTGCCCCAAAGAATTGTGATTTAAAAGCGAGCATGCGCGGAGCAGTACTTGCTTTAAGCCGGGCAAAGGCATGGCAAGCCGATGTGGATGCAGAAGATTTGGCCAATGGTTGCCCCAGTGTTAAAGAGGAAGGACCTGCCTTCAGCGCTGATGACTTTGCAGACATAGCCAGAGCAATGCGTCCATTAGCAAGTAGTTTGGCTGAAGAGACCAATCTATCCACATACCAGGCGGCTTATGACGCTGATAATAAGAAAATGAAGGTGCCGGTTCATCAGGAGACGGATCTCATCTCGCTGACTCGTAAGTACACCTTGGCTCCTGACATTGATCCATCCAACCTTATTGATGATGAAGCTGTGTTTAGAGCGTTGACCAAAATTTACTGGGCTACGCCTAACTTCCAGCTGATGGATAATCAAGGAGCTGAAGAAGAAGAAGCACAGGATGATCCGGAGGCTTCAACCCGCTAGGAGT
The DNA here is from genome assembly GCA_021605145.1 of Aegilops bicornis. Taxonomy (NCBI): domain Eukaryota; kingdom Viridiplantae; phylum Streptophyta; class Magnoliopsida; order Poales; family Poaceae; genus Aegilops; species Aegilops bicornis. The sequence continues at coordinate 1,775,045 of JAHIAL010000023.1, read as the reverse complement.
CATGAACCGTTTTATAACACTTTATTGTTGCCGTCTCAGAAACAATTATCCTCTTTGGGCCATCGAATGCCTTGTAATAGGCTAGTTGAACTTTGATCTGTCGTGCCATCGTGCACGTGTTGTTTCGCATAACACTGCTGATCCGCCAGTTGAGGATCTGCCACTTATGCTCAGGATATCATCAATTATGCAGATCCGATTTATCATTTTTCCTGCATGCAAGCAGATCACAAGTGCCCTGGCGGTTTACCCCAGGGCGGGTCATAATACCCTATATAACAACTACTGGTGACTAAAATAGTCCATAACTAGAGCCGGTTTAATCACAACCTTATATAACAAAATATCATACCTGTGATATTTGCTCACCGCTTGCCGACTTATCATACACATGCGATAAGGGTTACAACCCAAAGATTGAGAGCACAACGCCCTGCTCAATTGATTCATATCGCCGGCTTACAATGCCGCATGCAGCAAGGAGTAATATCCCAAAACTTAGAGCACATCGCTCTAAGCACATAAAATCATCATACACTGGTGACTTTAAGTCCAAAGCTAGGCCGATTAACAAACACCGGATAGATTCATATATGAACCATAAGGCAATATATCCCTCATTGGTTTTCAACCATGTATTACATGTCATAAAAGATGAATCTCAAAAAATGTTCAAATCAAATGTAACTCAAAAAACAAAAAACAAGGCTGTCATAGGCTGCCAAGCCTTCAAGTAAAGTGCTTTTCAAGGGCCGCACAACCACTGAGTTAAACCTCCATTCAACCTTGTAAGTCGGGCCTCACATGACCAATCGCCATTTTAACTTTGACAAGTTCAGGGTCTGTGTAAGATTGACTTGTCAAGAGTGCGGCAAGTCATTCCAGGCATTCCTGGGTGGAGTGGCAGGCTTAAAAAGGCAGTATAACCTGGGTTTTTAGGTGAATACACCTGGCTTCCAAGCCTACTATAAGGGTCATAAAAACTCTTATCTATTTAACAAAGAGCCCCCAAGTAATATTTCATTCCAGGCGTGCAAGCCGGATCAATAGGGTAGTCATAGCTATGCTCAATGAGCAGGAAGCCCCCAAGTGTTTTGTAATCATGGCATACAAGACGGATCAAAACGGTAATCATAGCTATGCTCAATGAGCAGGAAGCCCCCAAGTGATCATATGAGGTGACAATAAAGACTCATTATTCTCAGAAATGAAACGACAAAGGCCCTGAATTATCAGGGATGCCATCTTTATTATACTCATTATAATATATACATTGTCAAAATATGTACATCACAAGAGCCAGTGGCTCAGGTGTAATGAGGCCGAAGATGAGCAATATTCCACGGCCGGCGGGTCTCCTCCTCCAACGTGCGTGAGTCCTTGCGGTCTCGAACATCGATAAGGTAGTACGACTCGTTGTTCAGATTTTTGCTGACCACAAAGGGCCCTTCCCAAGGTGGAGATAGCTTGTGCATATCAGTTTGATCCTGGATAAGTCGGAGCACCAAATCACCTTCTTGAAAGGTCCTGGTTTTAACCCGGCTGCTGTGATAACGGCGCAGATCCTGCTGGTAAATCGCCGAACAAGCCGCCGCAAGGTCACGATCCTCATCCAACAGGTCAATAGCATCCTGAAATGCTTTTTCATTATCAGCTTCAACATAAGCCGCCACGCTGGGCGAGTCGTGACGGATGCCACTAGGGAGAACTGCCTCTACTCCGTAAACCATGAAGAAAGGTGTGTAACCCGTAGATCTGTTGGGGCTGGTATTGATGCTCCATAACATGAAGGGTAATTCCTCCACCCAACAACCCAACGTCCTCTGCATAGGGACCATAAGCCGGGGCTTGATGCCTTTTAAGATTTCCTGGTTGGCTCTCTTAGCTTGGCCATTGGACTGGGGGTGAGCCACTGATGATACATCAAGTCGAATATGCTCTAGTTGACAAAAATCTTTCATAGCACCCTTGGACAGATTAGTGCCATTATCAGTTATAATGCTCTGGGGAAAGACAAAACGGAAAATCACCTTTTTGATGAATTGAACCGCTGTTGCTGCGTCACACTTACTAACCAGCTCTGCTTCAACCCACTTTGTGAATTTGTCAACCACCACCAAAAGGTGGGTCTTTTTATCCTTGTACCTTTTGAAAGGCCCAGCCATATCAAGCCCCCAGACTGCAAATGGCCAAGCAATTGGAATCATCCTTAATTCTTGAGCCGGCATGTGAGCTTGTCTTGAAAATTTCTGACAACCATCACATTTACGGACCAAATCCTCTGCATCCGCATAGGCCGCCAGCCAATAAAATCCATGACGAAACGCCTTGGCCACGAGAGACTTAGAGCCGGCATGATGACCACAATCTCCTTCATGAATCTCTCGTAGGATCTCACGACCTTCTTCAGGAGAAACACAACGTTGAAACGCCCCCGTAACACTGCGATGATGCAACTCTCCATTGACAATAGTCATTGACTTAGACCACCGGGTTACCTGCATGGCCAAAGTTTCATCTTCAGGTAACTCGCCCCGGGTCATATACGCCAAATATGGAACTGTCCAATCAGGAATAGCATGAAGAACTACCACCAGCTATGCCTCCGGAATTAGAATAGCAAGATCTTCCTCGCAGAGGCAGTTTGGTGAAGGATTATCAGAATATCAAGGAAAATATTGGGTGGCACCGGCTTACGATGGGATCCCAACCGGCTCAAAGCATCAACAACCTCATTTTTCGTTCGATCAACATGCTCCACTTGATAGCCCACTAGTGCGCGTTGGTCCTAAACAAACGGTTTTTAACCCCTTTCCGCGGCGGCATCTGGAACCGTCGCCAAGTGAGTGTGGGCGATAGGGGGTCCTTCCCACACGACCTACAAACCGTCGGGGATATGCCCTCCAGGCACACATGTTCGGCAAAATGAGGTCGTGTGCGACCGGCGAGCGCGCAAATACGGAAATACGTACATTATAGCTAAAAAAATTACAATTATACGGTGAAATTGTTTCCGGTCGCAAGTACATCCCACACGATCAGTCCCGCTAAGCGTTTGATTCGTATGTACATCCCACGATTCTTTGCCAAGGAAAACACTTGCGGAAGGTGGTGTAACGCATAAGCAGTTTTGAAGTGAATGTAGGTGTGTGATTGTTCATTGATCCAACACGGTTTATTCCTAGAAAGCGTGTGCGTTACTGAGGTCATCGCCCACGGTGGTTTCTCATTAACCGTTTGCAATAGGAAAACCCAATTAGCAAGCTAATTGGCCAATTAGCAGGCTAATTGCCCTATTATTAATAATCTGTTTACTAATCTAATTGACATTCATATTAAGCACATAATATATTCCATTTCCATATTAAGAAAGAAGGATTTCATAATTGAAATACATCAGAGTACAACATGATATAGCTTCAAAGACTCAGCTACCCCATTACAGAACTGCCAGACAAGTTTCACATGCAACATCTAGAACCTTTTGAAATTAGCATCTTAGGCGGTACATAGAGATGCATCTCATCTGGAAAACTCTTTGAAGAGGAAGGCGAATATTGAGCCTTCATTCATGTTGAAGGTCTTTGCAACTTTAGGCCAGTGCCTGTGGATGATTGACCGTCCATCCTTCGACCTCTTCAGGAACACTTCAATATTGAATCGTGGGTGTTGTATGAAAACTTTCCTCGCCTCCTGACCACAGAGGTGGTTTGAGAGGTAATCATCAGTGAAGCCTGAAAACAAGGATGTGCATAAATATCTTTGCTATCTTGGAAATGGGGCAAAGGAATACAAAAAGGGAAGGTATAATATTTAGTACCATCTTGTAAACCTGAGTGCTTCCCATTGTTTCCCTGCAACACATATAAGGTAGTTAGTCATTAGGTTAAGTAAGGGTACACATGCTATCAGTAAAATATGTTGATGATAAATAAGCACATTGCAGATTCATCAGATTAATTCAAGCCACATGGAAAACCCATTTATCCAAACCAAGCATGATTAAGAACTAGGAATTATAGCACTTGTATATGTTTCTCATGTATTAAGTGCAGCCAAATTCGATTTATTCCTCACATGGTATACAAAAACAGAATGCAGCCACCGCAATTGAACATCGCATTGCGAATTGAACCAAGCAGTTAACTAAACACCACAACAAATGAACCAAGCGTTAAGCTGAGCACCACATTGCACAATATAACATACTCCTAACAGAAGATCGGGGCGATTAACCAAACCAAGCATGCTTAACAACTTGGAAATATAGCAATTGTATTTGTTTCTCATGTATTTAGTACAGCCAAATTCGATTTATTCCTCAGATGGTATACATAATTAAAAGAATGCAGCCACAACAATTGAACATCGCATTGCAGAATTGAACCAAGCAGTTAACTAAACACCACAACAAGTGAACCAAGCCACAACAAATGAACCAAGCAGTTAAGTAAACACCAATTGAACAATGTAACATACTCCTAATAGAAGATCAGAAAGTTAACCAAACCAAGCATGCTTAACAACTTGGAAACATTGCACGCTGAAGAATTGAACATCACATTTGCAGAATTGAACCAAGCAGTTAATTGAACACCACATTGCACGACATATAGAACATATACACTATAGCAGAAGATTGCATGGTAAAAGTAGATAGCACAATTCACTATAATTTGTTAAGGAAAGGCAGTAGCTAGCAAACTGAACATGGGTCCTTATAGTGGGCTAATAAGACAAGCTACTCCTCATTATCGGAGATATCGATGACGATTGGCTCCTTGGACATGGAAGAGGGCGAGGCCTCGGCATCGTGGGTGCCCTCGTTGTAGTGGTGAGTTGCACTGAGCGCTCACAGGCACCAACCTGCTGGCTCTCGAGATGAGGTAAGCACATGTCTGTTGAGAAAACACCTCGTAGTCTTTGTCGAAGGCAGAAGGTGGCCTCGAGAAAACGCCCTGAACTGTCGTTTAAAGCAGCCAACAACGTCATGGCGTCCCATTGCTGGAGGCGTCAACCGATGGCCTCGGCGGTGAGGTGCTCCTCCAAGATCTGAAATTAAACACGAATGGCAGCCATCATGACCTCATCCGGCGTCTTGACCATGATTCTTCTCCTTGCAAAATGCTCCTTGAGGTCCTGGCTATACTACGTGCACCATGGCTTAGGGCGGCGCTTATTTGGTGGAGGGGTCGGTGATTTGGGTGGAAGGTGTCGCGCTCGCGCCACGGTCGGGTCATGTGGGATGTGGAAGGAGGAGGAGGATGGGGGTCGGGTGTGGATTACCTTCCTGGATAGGCGAGGCTGTGCAGCGTGAAGGAGGGTCGCCGTCGAGGAGGCGGAGGCGCTGTAAGCAAGGAGTGAAGGTTTCAACTTGGAAAGGAAGGCGGAAAGAGGGGAAATGTGGCTTTTGGTAAGGGGAGGGGGCGGGAGGTAGATATTTCCACGGAAGGCAAAAATTTGGAATCGCTAACCAAAAACTGGCGCGCAAAAGTGTCATCGGAACCACAGTCCCTTATTCAGACACGATCCGAAGATATTTTGTGTTGCATCACACACGGTTGGTTATAATAAACTGTGTGGGATCTACTTAATTTTTGGTCTTGATTTGAATTACATAATGGGGTCACAGTGGCCATGGACGGTGTTTGAATTGCTAGACCTTTTATCTGCAGTGATCATAAAATAATTGGAATTATTCAGGGTTCGTTTGGACATTTTTATGCATTAAGTGAGTTTTCAATGCATTTATGTGCATAATTCAAATTTGAACTACATGCACATGCTCCAGTGCATATAAATTCGTTGAAAAATCAAATCTTTGTCGTTGGGGGCATGCTTAGGTCCCATGCAAGAAATGGGAATGAATTTCAAACACCATGGCACCGTTGATTGCCGGCAAAATCGTGAGATGCCTGGTTTTTAAATTCTAGTAAATCCAAAACTAAATACGAAATTCATGAAACTTGGCATGCTATCATGGAGCGGCATCAACATGCCGTGGTACAATTTTGTCCCATTTGGGGCAGGTTTGGGTATATGCTTCTCCTGGCGGAGCTTCTACAACAAGCATGATGGTTTTCGATTGGGAGCGTCTCACCTTTGGGGAATGACGATATCCATTGCCTCTTATTTCTTTCAAGTTTTTCTCGTGTCAACATAGAACAATAGGAGTGTTGTGTGAATTTTGTGATTTTTTGGGGTTCGTTTGGACATTTTATGCATTATGAGTTTTAATGCATTTATGTGCACAATTCAAATTTGAACTACATGCACATGCTCCAGTGCATATAAATTCGTTGAAAAATCAAATCTGTGTCCTTGGGTGCTTGCTTAGGTCCCATGCAAGAAATGGGAATGAATTTCAAACACCGAGTACCGTTGATTGCCCGGCAAAGCGGTGAGATGCCTGGTTTTAAAGTTCTAGTAAATCCAAAACTAAATGCGAAATTCATGAAACTTGGCATGCTATCATGGAAGGGCACCCGACATGTTGTGGTATTTTTCGTGTCCATTTTGAGAGAAGGCGCAATCGAATAATGACAGCCAACAAAGGCATTTTGAAAAAAATAGCTGCCAGTTTAATATCTCAAACGTTTGTATAAATCAAACCGTGTGCATTCGGTTAACCATTCACGTGACACCACGTGTCTTGGTTTTAATGGCTATAGGAGGTGCCATGTGGACAGCTGCTTGGCTGAGCAGGGCGTCGACCCGCGATGCAGTGTGCGAGCTCACGGGAAGTGTACAAGTTGTTCAACACAGGATCATGCATCTGTTCAAGCATAAATGGTTGATTATGGTATGCAAATTAAAGCGAGACTTCATAGCTAAGCCAAGAGACAACGCAATTTGTCAAAATATGCAGCTAAAATCAATATCACCATCTATTTTTTGCAACTAAAATTCAGTAATTAAGCATATATTTCATTCATACTTGAGATTAAGCGATCGTTCTCACCGGGAGCGAGACAGCCACAGACCACCGCCGCCTTGCTCCCACCAATCTATATTAATGGCACCGCCCGGCAGCCGCACCCCATCCTCGCCACACCCACAATTCCTCTCTCTCCGCCCGCATCCACGACTCCGCTCTGAGTCCTGAAAGCCGTCAGTGTGCGAGGATGCCGCCGAAGCGCCCCATCGGAGGGAGTGGCGACGTCGGGGCTGCTGAAGCACCGGAGCATGGCATGAATATGGAGACCGAGGTTCCCGTCCCCATCGGCGAGGTGGAGAAGCGAAGGCGACAACAAGCGGGCGGGTCGAGAAAGAACATAGCGACTTCAGCGAGCCTGAACTTCATCAACAACCTTCCGATGATATGTTGATAGTCATCGTATCCCTCCTCCCAATCGAGAAATCGAGGCGGCGATAGCGCCCGTTTCCCGATGGTGGCGCACCCTATGGCTCCGCACCCTGTCGACCTCCTCCATGCCCACAAGCTACGCCATAGCTATCGCCAAAGCTTGGATGCGTTCTCCCAGATCCTCGGCGATCACCATGGCCCAATCAAAGGCCTTATCATGGGCAAGTTCCGTTCAATGGCAAGGGCGAGGCAAGCTTGACGAGTGGTTCGATCCGCGCCATAGATCTGCTCGAGAAGCTAAGTTATAATGATGGGCATATGAACTTGCACTTTAGCGTCCAGCGCTCCGCTTCGCGCCCACGCTGCGCCTCGCCAAGTTCATGAACTGCCATCCCCCCTTAATGACGCGCCCGCTCTTTTTCTACCACGACTGGAGCACCTCGAGCTCGTCACCGTTTGCATCCCAAAGGATGACATGGAGCGCTTGCTCCGCAGCTGTACTGCACTCAAGTGCCTTCGTCTTCTGGCGATGAATTGGTCGAGTACCTTGCACATCACCTCTAGGACTCTTCGCACTATTTATGTGTGTTGCTGGTGCTGCAACGAGAGATTACAAAAGGTGGACCACAATATGGTCATCCAGGACACACCTTCACTTGAGAGATTACTTGTAGTTGATCAACAAGGTCCAACAAGAATCAATGTCATTTCTGCACCGAAATTGAAGGTGGTGGGCTACTCGTCTGTCAAATACTACAACTTTCAGGTACAAAAGTCGCCTTATATACCTCTCCTTGTTGATATCAACGTTATAACTAGTTTTGAAGATGTATGCTCGTCTAGTCATCCAGCGAAGCTTCACCCAGACTCTAGGCACAGTGAAGGTCTTGGCACTAGAATCTGTCGTCCCCAACCTGGACCAAGTTTTCAGTTGCCGGAGATGCTTTACGTACTGAAGAAGCTGTATATCAAGGTGATGTTCCTTTCCTGTTAAATGTTAACAATAAGGGAGTTCAATTTTTTGCACCTTTTCCCAAGTTCACAATGACAATGTACTACTATTTCTGAAGGAATTGTGGAGGATTTTAGGACGTACACCCCCACCCCATATTGGTTGCTTCATTCATATGGTTACAATCATCCATAAGAATTTCTCCTTTGGATTCATCTGTACTAGTTTTCTTAGGGAATTTTTCATCCAATTCAACCTCTTGTGAAGAAGGCTACATGTGTCTAGACTGTAATCAAATGTCCATGTTAATCATGCCAGATCGAAGATGGCACGTTGGTGCATTTTACCAATCCTGCAAACCAAATGGGCGTGTAGCAGTGTTCAAAACTGCACGTAGGCACTAACACGTTCTCTTCTTTTGCAGTGCATATTAGGCCCGGTGGATGATGTTTACAATGACAATCACATTGAATGCCTGGATCTGCATCTCTCAAATATGACTTTGAACTCCTACCGAGGGACCCCATCGAAGATTACACTCGCCAGGTTTTTCTTGCCAGGGTAAAGGTGCTGAGTGTACTGAGGTTGAACACGCATTTAATTAGGAAAGATCAATGGTATGATCAGCGAGATCCAAATGAGTCTGCTTGAATGGAAGTGCCTCCAAAAATGCCAAAGTTCATATGGGAAGAACATATGGCAAAGCAATTGGAAATAATTGTGTCAAACCCATACATGACTTGTCAGTAGCTGATCCCTTTTTAGAAATGATGCAGCTTGCAATGTTTGAATTTGGGCATTGTAATCTTTGAATTTGAGCCTTGCAATATTTATGGTATTTGTTATATTAAACCGTTTATGTTCTCTTGTCTCAACGCAAATAGTTCATCCGGGTGAATCGCATGTCATACATCGCACACACCTTGATCTGGCTGACCGTTTCTTTTGTGTTGCCTAATCACAAGCAGTTCATCAGGAGTAGGCTATATCTTGCGACATTGCACACACCTTGATCTGGCTGACCGTTTCTTTTGTGTTGCCCTAATCACAAGCAGTTCATCCAGTGAACACATTATGCTGTATACATCCTTTTACACCTTCATATAGCTGCCCGTTTCTTTTGTTCCTACTCATCGAAAATGGTTAATTCAACTGAACTGTATGCCCTGAACCGGACACGCAACTAAAATCTGAACCGTGTTTGATGCATCCGTCATAGCAAACGTTTTGCGCCTTTTTTGACGGTTTTTTACACCACCCTTTGCGATTATTGCATCGCACACAGTTTCGTCGAAGGGTCTCTGATCGTAGTGTCGCGTAGTGGCCCTTGAGGTTACCAACAATAGTATCAACCTCTCGGCGATAAGACACCACGAGTGGGTCCTTAGAATCCCAAGTGCCAGAAACTTGCTGAGCTACCAAATCTGAGTCACCAAAACACCTTACCCAACTTAAGTTCATCTCCTTAGCCATCCGAAGACCGTGGAGCAAGGCCTCATATTCAGCTGCATTGTTAGTACAAGGGAACATCAACCTGAAAACATAACAAAAGTTGTCACCTCGTGGGGATGTCAAGACAACTCCAGCCCCCGAGCCTTCCAACTGCCTGGATCCATCGAAGTGAATAGTCCGATATATGCTATCAGAAGCTTCTCCTCGAGGCATCTCTGACTACGTCCAATCATTTATGAAGTCCACAAGTGCTTGAGACTTGATAGCTGTGCGAGGCATATACTTCAAACCATGGGGTCCAAGCTCAATGGCCCACTTGGCTAACCAGCCTGTGGCTTCTCTGTTTTGAATAATATCCCCTAAAGGAGCAAAACTAATCACAGTGATGGGATGACCCAGAAAGTATTGCTTGAGCTTTCGAATGGCCATAAATACTCCATATACAAGCTTCTGCCAACGCGAATACCTCTGTTTGGACTCAATGAGCACTTCACTGATGTAGTGAACCGGCCGCTGAACCGGATATCCCTTGCCTGACTCCTTCCTTTCCACCACAATCGCCATGTTGACAGCTCGGCTGTTGGCAGCCACATATAACAACAAGGCTCTTTATCAATGGGAAGCAGCAAGAAGCGGCTCGAATAGCTTGCTTCTTCAAGGCCTCAAACGCCTGATTAGCAGCATCACTCCAGACAAAGTGATATGTTTTCTTCATCATCTGGTAAAGAGGGATAGCCTTTTCGTCCAACCGGCTTCAGGCTGCAATATGACCCGCCAGACACTGAACATCATTAATACATCCCGGTTTAGCCAGGGAGGTGATGGCCTTTATTTTCTCCAGGTTAGCTTCAATACCCCGTTCAGAAAAAGCTTAAGAGCTTGCCTGCTGGTACACCAAAGACACACTTGGCCGGGTTAAGCATCGTCATGTAGACCCGGAGATTGTTAAAGGTCTCTTTCAAATCATCTATCAAGGTTTCTTTCTTCCTGGACTTCACCAGAATATCATCCACATAAGCATGAACGCGTTGCGCCCAATCTGATCATGAAGGCAATTTTGCACACACCGCTGGTAAGTCGCCTGGGAACTCTTGAGCCCAAAAGGCATAGACACATAACAGAAGGCTCCAAAGTGAGTGATGAAGGTTGTCTTCTCCTGGTTCTTCACTGCCATCTTGATCTGATGATAACCAGAATAAGCATCCAAAAAGCTCAAACGCTCACAACCCGCCGTAGCATCAATGATATGATCAATACGGGGGAGAGCAAAGGGATAAACTCGACAGGCCTTGTTTAAGTCTGTGTAATCCACAGACACATGTGCCAAGTGCCGTTTTCCTCAAGTACCAGCACCGGGTTAGCCAACCACTCAGGATGAAAAACTTCAACAATAAACCTAGCCGCCAAGAGCCGGGCCACTTCTTCACCAATGGCCTTGCGCCTATCTTCATTGAAACAGTGAAGGAATTGCTTGACCGGTTTAAACTTCGGATCAATATTGAGAGTGTTCTCAGCGAGTTCCCTCGGTACACCTGGCATGTCTGAAGGTTTCCATACAAAGATGTCCCGGTTCTCATGATTCTATTGGAGGATAGGAGTATTAAATATGCATAGGCATCTGTATGCAATGTTAAATATTAATTATAGTAATTCGTTATAGTGGAGAATGATAAGGTTTTGAAGTGATTTATACTAACTTATCTCATGAGTTCTTGTTGAGTTTTGTGTGGATGAAACTTTTGAGATTTAGGGAAACCATGATATGTGAGGAATTAAGGGGACACAAAAGCTCAAGCTTGGGGATACCAAGGCATCCCAAGATAATATTCCAAGAAGTCTCAAGCATCTAAGCTTGGGCATGCCCCGGTGGGCATCCCACCTTTCTTCATCAACAACTATCGGTTAGTTTTGGTTGAGCCTAAGTTTTTACGTGTTCACATGATATGTGCTATTCTTGGAGTGTTTGTTGTTTAAGTGAAATACTTAGATCTAAAAGTTTTAAATGATAGAGAGTCCTCGTTACTTAATCGTTTGGCTATTCTTTGATCTTCACTTATATCTTTTTGGAGTAGTTTGTCATTTACTCTCGTTCTTCACTTATATCCTAAGAATAAATTGTTCAATGAATCTAATATCATAAAGTTGAAATTATATGTGCTTCGTATACTTGTCTCATGGCTTGTAGTAGTTTCACATTAGGTTTAGAAAGTAAAATCTTTTGAAGTTTGACAATCACAATATTGGTCATACAAGAAATTCATGAATGATTAGTACAAGGAAGAGAACTTTTACATACAAATATATTATCTTGGTCATCTTATGTGATTGTGAATACCCATAAATTATTTTCAAACTTGCTCAATTAGCTGAAGTTGTACAAGGAAGACAACATAATGAGTTATGTTTGGGTATATTTGCATAGTAGTTATATTGCTATGGATCCTCCAACATGTGGTGCTTGTTTAGGATCTTTGCTAGCCAAAATTTCGTACTAAGTAGAAATACTACTTTTGCATACATAAACCCTTAAACCCAGTTTCTTGCCATGAGTATCACCATATCTACATATGGATTGAATAAGATCCTTCAAGTAAGTTGTCATCAGTGCAGAAAGCAATACAAATTGCTCCTAAATATGTATGATCTTTTATTGCAAGTGAAAGTAAGCTTTGTATGAACTTGTGATGGAAAATAAATAAAGGTGACAGCCTGCCTAATAAAGGTTTCTATCACAAGGGGCAATATAGAGTGGCGTTCCTTTGCATTAAGGGCTTGCACATAAAAAAATTCAAAAGCGCATGACAACCTCTGCTTCCCTTTGTGAAGGGCCTATATTTTACTTTTTAGTTTTTACTTTCATGCAAGAGTCAATAGTATTCCTTCTCATTTCAACCTCAGTTACTCTCTAGTTGGCAAGTATCATGTTGTGGGGAAAGATCCAGACACAAAGGGAAGGCGAAACTAGAGAGTAACTGAGGTTGAAATGAGAAGGAATACTATTTGTTCATGAGAAGGAATACTCTAGTTGGCAAAACCCCTCGAAAGTTAACCTAGAACTTCGATTCCACCACTACCAGCCTCTGTTCCAAAGATATCCCATCTGGAGGCCTTTTCGGGCACCCTGGCGGAGGGGGCAATCATCACCAAAGGCCATCTTCATCATCTCGACGCTCTCTGTTGGTGTCAAAACCGGCGGATCTCGGGTAGGGGGTCCCGAACTGTGCGTCTAGGCGGATGGTAACAGGAGACAAGGGACACGATGTTTTTACCCAGGTTCGGGCCCTCTCGATGGAGGTAAAACCCTACTCTGCTTGATTAATATTGATGATATGGGTAGTACAAGAGTAGATCAACCACGAGATCAGAGAGGCTAAACCCTAGAAGCTAGCCTATGGTATGATTGTTTTTCATATATCGACTAGCCTGGCCTCGGTTTATATAATGCACCAGAGGCCTAGGATAACAAGAGTCCTAACCGAATCACGCCGTTGGGGAGGAGTCCTTGTCTTGATCGCCAAGTCTTGTGGAATCTTCCATGTATGCGGCAAGCTGTCGGACTGGCCCATGAGTATCTGACCATGGGGATCCTCGGCCCAATCAAGCCCGATCGGGAGGCAGCGTGGTGAGTACCCTAGTCGAGGACACCGTCGATAGCCCCTGAACCGGTCTTCAAGTTGGGGCGCTCCTCGATTCTTCGAACTGTTCTTCATCTTGATGCGTCGGTCTTGAAAACTGGTTCAACAAATCTTCTCATCTTCGATCTTGAGGATCGCCGAAGTGCATTCGAAGAGTTTACACGTTGGGTTTTCGAGGGGCCCCTTTAAGTTTCCGGCCTTTATCAATGCCTCGTTATTTTTATGCCACGCCTCGGGTTTGAAGTTGTTCCCGGGAGGCAGTGTCCTCTTGCGTCCGAGCTCTAACGCCGGACTGCATTCGAGGTATCCTTTGCAGCCGAGCACCAATGCCGGGCCTTAGAGCTCAACGCCCGAAATGTATCAGAGCTCCAACGCCGGACTATGCCCAAGCTCCAGCGGACTATATCCGAGCTCCAACGCGGACTATATCCAAGATGTCATAGATCATCTTGGTTCAAAAAGATGAAAGAGTTTAGCTAAGCTTAATAGGAAATGCCCTCTATGCGACGACCCTTTTGGTACCGAGCTTTATCTTGGAATTTTGCTTCCAAGGTGGTGCACCACCTTGGCCATGGGACTTATTTTTATGAATTTAATTCCGAATTGTGCAATGTAATATCTGACAAGATGTATAGCCAGTATCCCTCAAGGTGCGGTTGGCCTAATATCCGAGATGCACCTGAAGGAAAACATGAAACCGCTGATCCTAGTAGCCCCTGAGACTCGGAGCCGATGCATGAAATCGGCCGAGGATCAACTCCTAGCTTCGGACATATGTTGGAACAAAAAGCAGCGGTATAATATATTAGGGAAAATAGTGATTGGCGAACAGGCCCTTGATAGAGGGTCTCGAGAAGACGCTGTAATATATTAGCTTGACGCCGTATAGGTCTAGATGGTACCCATTGTTGTCCAAAGGCGCGTTTTGCCCATAGTCCGGTCAAGCCGAACATTTGGCAGTTGGCATTTTCTGCATTGAAATAGGCAATGCAGTAGCCCCCGAGACACTGGTCGGGTGGCAACGCCGAATCGAGGATCGATGTGCCTTTAATATTTGTAAATAATGAGCGCAAAGCCTAGTAGCCCCGAGCCTTAATGTAGGAGGCACGGGTGGCGAATCAGGATCGATATCCAGAGTAAAATCACAGATTATGTGTAATGATTTTATGTATCCAAGTACTTTACATCATTATTTTGACTCCATTGTGACTGTTTATCAGTTGAAAGTGGCCCATCATCGCCTTCTACCCCTTGGTAAATACTACATGAGGTGTTTCCGTACTAACAAAACAACCCTTAGCCGACGTCTCGGTGCCCGAAGGCGGTTGTGTTAGCAGAAACGAGGCAATCAGATATACGGGCTTTAAAACTTTCGCTTAGTCATAGGAGCTTTATACTGGGGAAGCTAGCTATGAGCCCCCGGTTAGTGTTCGGCGACAGCCGAGGTAAAGCCGTAAACACTTCGGCCAATGTTATGAACGGCCCGTCATTTAACATCGTCATCAGATCGCTGACCAGTTTACACCTATTGTGACAGTCAATTTCCGGCTTTCTCCACTAAGGTGCTTAACCATGCGAGCTGGAAGCACAATCGCAGTGGTTCTCCTTTTGCACACCTAGCGAACAAAGCGGAGCGTAGGAAGCAAACCGCAGGGAATAGGGCATCCCAACTATTGACCGAAGACACAATTCAAAACCGATGCATATAGAAATATCCGAGGATGTTTTTGCCTAATCCCTAAAGGTGTCCGGCGTTGCCTTTGCGAGACTAATCTTTGGAAACGCACAAATAGTTTAAAAGTGCCATAGGCTCGAAAATCCAAAAACTTAATCAAAAGTTTAATGTCCAAACTAGATCAAGTGTTCGGTGCCAATCCGAAAATTGGACTTTTTAAAAAAGGTGTACATGGGTGCTTTAACATGACACATCCTATCTCAAGAATCCAAGCGGGTCAGCCTATGGCCTCAACCTCCTTATCCCGGAAGGCGGCGTGCTTCTCGAGGCTAGTTCAAAGAACTGCACTCGGCGGATTTAGAGAGAAGCAAGGCTATCCGGCTATTGACCACACACTTGCATCGAGAAAGGAGTGATGGAAAAAGACTTTGCAACGACTAATAAGAAGAACACTTATTATAAAACAGCTCAAATAAACTTAAGAGCCCCCAAGTGACTTGGGTAAAAGAATGATTGTATGTGCGAAGTACTTATATCATATCTATGTTCACCCGTGCTTTAAGCAGCGTCTTAACCGGCCGTCGGCTTCTCCCTCTTGATCCGGAGACCAAAAAGTGTTACGTACTCCACTGCCGAGAATATCGACGGTGTTTCCAATAACGAGGCAATCAGGTCATAAGGCATAACGAGACAAAAGCGCTCGGGGAACTTATGCTATATTCTCGATAAAGTGTAAGAAGCATCTTGAAGAAAATAGTACCCCCAGCGATACCTTTCTTGGTGCTCATTGTTAATATGAGACTTGTGCAATAGATTTTTTGTACTCATGAGTTTACGTTGTGTGCCGACCATTATTGAAAACAGTAAGGCGCTAGCTTTTGGCTTCACCGGTCTGAGGTCCGGCTTGGGTGACCGATCGTGACAATCGCGAGAGGTGCTCCCTTTACTCCCTAGCCGAACAATCGGGAGCGTGAGGGGTAAACACGAGAACAAGGCAACTCAGCTTGCAAATCACTTAGGTCAATATGGTGCATATTGTGGCATAATACACGAACAAGGAACAAAGCCGTACAAGTATAATCATATGCAAGAGGAAAAGCTCCGACAAGGGAGGCCCCAAGTAAGCAGGGGTATTTGAATTTGTGCGTCACAAACAAAGTTTGGACAAGGAAATTTTAAAGCAACTTTTTCCAAAAGAAAAAGTATAATGTTTAGTTGAACGAGCGTAAATTAAAAATTTACAACTTTGAGCATGAAGGCAACTTAGCTGGTTAATGTGTTCGCAAATGATGACGCGGTCCGAGCTTGATGCGGGACAAGGTTCCATCCCCCAAGCCGGTCCCGAGGTGGCGGAGCAAAGAGATCGGCACTCCGAAGTAGTGACATAGCCACAGTCCAATGCAGGCGGCAGGTGATCTTTGAGGTC
The DNA here is from genome assembly GCA_021605145.1 of Aegilops bicornis. Taxonomy (NCBI): domain Eukaryota; kingdom Viridiplantae; phylum Streptophyta; class Magnoliopsida; order Poales; family Poaceae; genus Aegilops; species Aegilops bicornis. Next base: position 1,758,599 of record JAHIAL010000023.1, on the reverse strand, counting down.
ACGGCATGGGGTAATGAAGTGTTGACGAAGCCCCCGTCCGGCCGAGGTGGCGCCAAAGGATATAGTCCGGCTGGATCATTTTCTGTGCACAAAAAATAGTGGAGACCGGGGATAATAGTAATAATAATAATTAAAAATGTTGCATAATAAATAATTTATGCAAAGTGAGTAATAAAAGAAATATGGCTGGCGCGAAAGTCAATGTCGATCGCGGTCGTCGGCGTAATGCAATAAAGGCGTGGCAAAGCCTGAATTCACAGAGTCGGTCCGAGTTCGGATCACGGCGTTCGCGGACTATGTCTGAAACTGACCCGAACCATCATCTGACCGTTGATAATGCGGCCACCATTTGATAGACACTGTGTACATATGATGGACAAACCCGGAGTAATAATTCCTTGGGAAAAATTAACCCAAACAAGCAAAAAAATACTAGGATTAATAGCACCTGGTTTATTTGTTGTAGCAATCCGAAGGAAGGTGATTCCCAAAATTGGGACTTGATCCGGACACCCATTGCCCGATGGGCGATGAAGCGGCGTCATGGCAATGCTGGCAAAGGTTGGTTTGCCGAGGCAAAGCCCTCGGTCCAGCTAATCGTGATGAAGCTGGTCGGCTGGTGACGCCAAAGTCACCGGAGTAGGTTGATGAAGAGATGGTGAAGCCCCCGGTCCAGCCGAGATGTCGGACCCTCGATGTCAGCCGATGAGTCGAAGTAGGTTGGCGTGATGGACACCGGCTCGAAGGAGCAATGGTGCGGACCTGATGATGCGGGTCGTGACGTGGTCAATGCCGGCTTGATGAAGTGACCATGCGGCGATGTCGGTGTGCCTGCTCCATGTAATCCATGGGGCGGTGATGTTGGTGATGATTTATCCTTTCCGATGCCGAACTCTTGTTTGGCTTGCCGAGATGATGATCCGAAGAAGTTGAGCTCGGCTCAACAAAGTGACGACGTGTTTAGTGCAGGTCGGTAATTTGTGGAAACAATATTGCGGACTGGTTTGACACCGGCATGATGTTGAAGATCATATTCAAAAGATTTTAAAGTTAGTGGGATGTGTTCGGAAACAAAACACAACACCCCATACAAAACTTCCTTCAAAAGGATGTCCGAAATCCCGTTCATAAAAAAAGACAAACTTCCGGGTCGGATTCGTTTTCGCAGAAAACAGATCCGAAAAAGTGATGCACTAATCGGAAGGTTCCCGAGTTTGGGCCGGTCGGATCGAGCTGAAATTTTGAGGGGTGGTAGATATAGGAATTCCGCAGCCGATCAACGATTGAATCTTCCAAAGGAAGTCCGTGCTAGAAGCTGGACACCACGCCCTAAACTCGTCCAGATTCTCGGCCAGATTCAATGCGGCTCCGGTATATCGGAGATTGCCAGAGATTCCTCCATCGGAACTCGACGAAATTTTCCAGGGTTGTTGTAGACTCAATTCCGCACAATTCCACCGAAGCAATCGTTAAAACGACACTTGAGGAGGCGGTGGCGGCGGACACAAGTCCGCTGTCGAGGAAAAAAGCAATCTGATCGCCCGAGGGCAATGTTGGCGTTGAGCCCGGGCTCCTGGATGATTCCTCAATGATCTTGATAGTGATCGGAGTTGATGTTGATGAAGGCCCTCATCCGAACATGACGATCGGAGGTAGGCGCAGCCCTTGGTCGAACCAAGGTGACCCGGTTGAAATTTGGTGGCGAAGATCTTAGAAGTCGCACTTGATCTGCAGGCGAGCCATCGACCTTTATCCGAACACATAGTGGAACTCTCAATGAAAGCACCAATGTCGGTGTCAAAACCGGCGGATCTCGGGTAGGGGGTCCCGAACTGTGCGTCTAGGCGGATGGTAACAGGAGACAAGGGACACAATGTTTTACCCGAGTTCGGGCCCTCTCGATGGAGGTAAAACCCTACTCCTGCTTGATTAATATTGATGATATGGGTAGTACAAGAATAGATCTACCACGAGATCGGAGAGGCTAAACCCTAGAAGCTAGCCTATGGTATGATTGTTGTTCATATATCGACTAGCTTTGGCCTCGGTTTATATAATGCACGGAGGCCTAGGATAACAAGAGTCCTAGCCGAATCGCCGGTGGGGAGGAGTCCTTGTCTTGATCGCCAAGTCTTGTGGAATCTTCCTTGTATCGGCAACTGTCGAGGCCGGCCCATGAGTATACGGTCATGGGGATCCTCAGCCCAATCCAACTGATCGGGAGACGACGTGGTGAGTACCCCCTAGTCCAGGACACCGTCACTCTCCATGACGAGGAGGGAGTAGTTCACGCTCGGGGCTGAGGGTATGTACTAGTAGCTATGTGTTTGATCTCTCTCTCTCTCATGTTATTGATCAGACATGATCATGATATACCATGGGCTTTGTTAATATAGTCGGATCATATGATGTTTTTCCCTCTCTCTATCTTGTTGTGATGAATTGGGTCTTGCTCTTTGAGGTTTCGCTATGTTGGATTTGATATCACTTGATATATGTCTTGCATGTGGATACCTGTGGTGACAATGGGGTGTTCTATTGAGTTACTTGATGTATGTTTTGGTATTCAACTTGCGGATTCCCATGGTGACATTGGGGTAATCTATGCATAGGGGTTGATACACGTTCTCGTCCTATGTTCTCTGATAGAAACTTTGGTGTGATTCATTGTCGCACGTTGAGGGATTTTTATATGATTCAATTATGTTAGCATTGTTGAGAGATTGCACTAGTGAAAGTATGAACCCTAGGCCTTGTTTTCAAGCATTGCAATACCGTTTGTGCTCCATTTTGTCACTTGCTACCTTGCTGTTACTCTATTTTTAGATTACATAAACCTATATGTACTATACATACTTCACTTGTATCACCATCTACACCAATACAATTTACCATTGTATTTGGTGTGTTGGGGACACAGGAGATTTCTTTTATTTGATTGCAGGGTTGTTTGAGAGAGACCATCTTCATCCTACGCCTTCCACAGATTGATAAACCTTAGGTCATCCACTTGAGAGAAATTTGCTGTTGTCTGATACGTCTCCAACGTATCTATAATTTATGAAGTATTCATGCTATTTTATTATCATTATTGGATGTTTTATAACCATTTTATAGCAATTCTATATCATTTTTTGGGACTAACCTATTGACCCAGTGCCTAGTGCCAGTTGCTATTTTTTTGCTTGTTTTTTACATCGCAGGAAATCAATATCAAACGGAGTCCAAATACCGCGAAACTTTTTGTCGAGTTTTTATGGACCAGAAGACATCAAGTGGGCCGGAGTAGCACCTGGGGGGTGCCCCGAGGGGGGCACAAACCACTAGGGCGCTCCTGCGGGCCCAGGCATGAACAAGTGGGTTGTGCCCACCTCGGTGGCCTCACGCACCCCTTCTTTACCCAACAAATTCCCAAATATTCCAAAAACTCTCGGAGACCCTAGATCAGAAGTTCCACCGTTGCAAGCCTCTTTAGCCACGAGAAACCAATCTAGATGCCATTCCGGCACTCCGCCGGAGGGGGAAATCATCACCGGTGGCCATCTTCATCATCCCGGCAGCCACCATGATGAGGAGGGAGTAGTCCACCCTCGGGGCTGAGGGTTTGTACCAGTAGCTATGTGTTTAATCTCTCTCTCTCTCTCTCTCCCTCTCTCGTGTTCTTGAGATGCCACGATCTTGATGTATCGCGGGCTTTGTTAATATAGTCGGATCATATGGTGTTTCTCCCTCTCTATCTTGTTGTGATGAATTGAGTTTTCCCTTTCAGAATTCATTTTATCGGATTGAATGCTTTTATGGATTTGAGAGCACTTGATATATGTCTTGCATATGGATACCTGTGGTGACAATAGGGTATTTTATCGATTCACTTGATATATGTTTTGGCACTCAACTCGCGGATTCCAGAGGTGACATTGGGGTAATCTACGCATAGGGGTTGATGCACATTCTTGTCTTTTTTTCTCCGGTAGAAATCATGGGCACTCTTTGAGGTTCTTTGTGTTGGATTGAGTATTATGAATCTGAAATTATTTGGTGCTATTTTAGTATGAACTCTTAGATAGATCGATCGGAAAGAATAGCTTCGAGGTGGTTTCGTACCCTACAAACGATTTCTTCTTATGTTCTCCGCTAAATAGGAAGTTTGGAGTGATTCTTCATCACACATCGAGGGATGGTTATATGATCCAATTATATTAGCATTGTTGAGAGATTGCACTAGCGAAAGTACGGGCCCTAGGCCTCCGTTTCAAGTATTGCAATACCGTTTGTGCACCTATACATATTACCATTGTATTTGCTGTGTTGGGGACACAAGAGACTTTTTATTATTTGGTTGCAGGGTTGTTTGAGAGAGACCATCTTCATCCTATGCCTCCCATGGATTGATAAACCTCAGGTCATCCACTTGTGGGAAAATTGCTACTGTCCTACAAAACTCTGCGCTTGGAGGCCCAACACGAGTCTAGAAGAATAAAGTTCCGTAGTAGACATCAAGATCTTATCTAGCGCCGTTGCCGGGGAGGTGAGTGCATGAAGTTATATCTTTAGATCTTGCAATTGAATCTTTTAGTTTCTTGTTTTATCACTAGTTTGGTTTTATAATAGAAAACCACATAAAAATGGAATTGAGGTTGCATCATATTATTCATCTTTATCATGTCTTTTTTGAAAATGATGGAAAGGAAAATTGCGCTCAATTGTTAGAAGAAGAATGCTATAAAATGTTTGACATAAATGATGAACATGATTGCAATGTTGTTAGTATGAATTCTATGAATATCCATGATGCTAATGATATGCAAAGCTACAAGCTTGGGGATGCTATGTTTGATGAAGATAATATTTTTAGTCCCCCAAGTTTTGACGTGCAAATTTGTTATAATGGTAGCATGCCTCCTATTTATGATGATTACAATGATGAATGTGGGTTTGGAAGAGTGTCAACTCTAGGTAATGATCCCACTATTTGGAGGGTGTTGAATCTTTTCAAAATATTGATGAAAGTGGATTTGGAGAGGTCATGACTTTATTTAGTGATTAATCCACTATTTTGGAAGAAGTTTCAATTGACTATGAGAACAAAGTTTCTACCTATGATGATTATGGTGATGACATTTATGTTATTTTGAATAACGATAACCATGAAACTTGTCCTCGTGATTTTAATTTTCAATCACATGATAGTTTTTTTGTTGAGTTTGCTCCCACTACTATTCATGAGAATAAATTTGCTTATGTGGAGACTAATAAAATTTCTATGTTTGTGGATCATGAAAATAATGCTTTATGTGATAACTATATTGTTGAATTCATTCATGATGCTACTGAAAATTATTATGAGGGAAGAACTTATGCTTGTAAAAATTGCAATAATATCGCGTCGTCCCCTTCCTAGGCCTCGCCGTCGTCGGACTCCACCGCCTGGTGCTCTCGGTAAGGCGTGGTCAACATAGTCAACGACCGACTTCCATCGGAAGAATCTTTGGCATGCGTGGAGAGGTGGCAATTTGGGTCGGCGGCCGCAAGGAAGTGCCTCCTTATTACGTGCAAAATAATTATTCCTCCACCGACGAGGGACCCACGGACGGGCCACCTTATTTTCTTGAAAAAATGTTTCCACCACGACTCGGAACCCACGGACGGGCCAGCGTATTTTGCAAAAAAAAAAAAAGGTTCCCAGCTTGTCATTTCGGGACCCATGGAAGTGCCTCCTTATTACGCACAAAAAAATGAATACTCCCCTTGCTAGTTGGGACCCACCATGGTGGGAGAGGCTGACTTAATGGGCCTACTAAGTTGGCGGGATGGGGCCTTTGTCAACTTAGTCAATATGAACGATTCTAGCTCCAGTGACCGTACGATGTCAATCCAACGGCCGTAGTGCTTCTTCAACCTCTAGTCTTCTTGCTGTAGCCGCCCAAAGCAGTGCCGGTCGTGACGCATGCTCCTGCCTCCTGTGGCCGGCTGTGCTGCCGTGGAGGCCTCACCGCCCCTATTATTCCCACATTGGCGAGGCCCTGCGGCGGCAGCGACTTCACACATGGCCGAACGGTGAACCCTCGTACTCCTCTCGCGTGGGCTTCCACTGCCGCGTCTTCCCAGCTCCCGTCGTCCCCTTACTAGGCCTTGCCGTCGTCCACCGCCCTGGTGCTCTCGGCCTTGGCGTGGTCAGCGTGGTCAAGCGACTTCCATCGGATGTGGACTGTCGTGGAGAGGTGACGGTGGGTCCACGGCATGACAAGGAAGTGCCTCCTTATTCTGCGGAAAATAATGATTCCTCCACACGGTGGGGACCCACGGACAGGCCCCTTTGTATTTCATGAAAAAACGTTTCCCAATTTCTTTGAGACCCACCGGCTACATCTTCGCATCGAAGAAGGCGGTCGTCGGGCAAAAAAAACAAAAGCGATTACTGCCGGGATTTGGTTCCGGCAGACCCTCTGAATTCGAACACTTTGGGGTGCCCGTGGAGATTTCGCCCTCTACCTACACACCTCGCCCGCCTCGCTAGGATCTAAGCTATGAAAAGAACAACACAAGAGACACAGGGTTTATACTGGTTCGGGCCACCATTGTGGTGTAATACCCTACTCTAGTTTGTGGTGTGGTGGATTGCCTCTTGGGCTGATGGTGATGAACAATACAAGGAAGAACAGCCTCGCGAGGGTCTGTTCTTGGCTGGTGCGATGAACTGTTAGGGGGAGTTCAATCGCTTCTCTCTCTTTGGATGATGCTCTGGATCTCGATCCCTCTACCAGATGCCTCTCTCTCCCATCCCCCTCTACCCTGTGGGTAGCTAGTCCTATTTATAGGCAAAGGCCCTGGGCCTCTCCCCAAATATTGAGCGGGAAGGGCGCCAACAATTGGCCATTTTGAAGGGGAACATCTGGTACACTTATCCTGACTAAAGTTGGTCCTCACTGTCAAAGGCTCACGGTGGTGGCCTTTGCTTGGGCTCCACGATGACTTCCTTCCTGCCGTTCTGACGGCAGTCTTGGTCTTGTTGCAATCGAAATGGATGCCTTTGCTTGATGCTCTCGCTGCGCTTGCTCCCTTTGCACCAAAGAGGAAAGGAGGACCTTTGCGTGGGCTGGCGCCCGCCTGGCGCCCTTAGTAAATCATGGCTTGCGTCCACGGGCACCTCGTGAGGTACCCCACCTTGATCTCTCCGCCTCCTCGCGAGCCAGCTGGCGAGGCCGTGCACGAGAAGCTCCTGTAAATCCGCCCGCAATCTGGCCCCTCGCGAGGGTCTTGAACTTAATGTCGATGAAGATGGGCCGTCTTTGGGCCTCCCTTGAGCCACGCCTTGTGAGCGAGCAAGTCTGGGGACCCCGTTCCCGAACGCCATGATAGCCCGGGCCCAAAGGCGCGCTGGACTTGGCTGGCGGAGAAGCGAAGGGGCAAGTCTTGAGCGCCCTTGAGCCCTAACAGCCTACGGCCTTGGGCGCCGCGTGGCGGTTGATTGGACGTGGGCGCCTTTAGCAACTGCGCGAGTCGATAGAGGAGCGGCATCTGTCTAAACTTTGCTTCCCTTGCTTCCTCCGATTCTTGCCCGAGATCCCCTTTCTTGCGCCCTTCCTTCCTGCCTCTGAAATCTTGAGATCTACTTGATTGCGTGCTGACAAGACATGGCGCCTCGCCCAGGACCCGGCGGAGCTTGGTACTACGCCCGCCTTGGACTCGCTGAGCGTGTCGAGAGGTGAGCCTTGCAGTGCGCCGGATGGTGGCGGCGCAAGGCATCGGCAGAGGCGAAGGTGTTCAAGGCAGCTCGCCCTTCCTGAGGGCCAAGGGAGCACCTTCTATCCGCTCTTTGTAAGCACCATTGCTGCTGGTCTGGTGCCTCCCTTCTCTGAGTTTTTCTTCTTTGTCCTCCACCATTACAAACTACAAGCTCTGCACCTCCACCCCAACTCTGTTCTTCTTCTGGCGATCTTCGCCTACTATTGCGAGGCTCACGTCGGGGTGCAGCCCTCAGTGGCCTTGCTGCGCCACTACTTCTCCCTCCGGACCTCTCGTGGTCCCATCTCCGCGTGCGCAAGCTTTGTTGCGTAAGGCAGCTCCAACGCCATCTCGAATCCCGGGAAGAGGATTGAGGGCTTCAGGAGCAAGTGGGTCATGGTAGATGTTGGGCGCATCCACCCTCGGCTGATCCACCTTGCAGGCACCCCACGAGCTCCGATGATTGGTCTCATGTGAGCTCGTGGATCCCATTGGCCGGTGTTGGAGAAGATGGGCCTGGATCTCGAGGCAGTCAACATGGCGTGTGAAGCTGACGGTGCATCGCTCTGAGGGAGTTCTGGAGCACCAGGTGGCTCCGGCCGTCGATGTCGCTTCCGCCATTGTGGAGGCCCACTTGAAACCCCAGCGGTCTTGGCAGCGAAGATCTGGCCGCGGTCCTCCAATCTTTGGTCGGGGGTGATGTGGCGAGGTTGGAGGGCGCTCCTGTGCCCATGTTCCTCCGAGATGATTGGGAGCAGGCGGTGGAATCCATGCCCGTCTTCAATGGGGACGGGCTGATGCCCGCGGAGGTTCCTGAGGACCCGGCGGCCCTGGCGACGGTGAACGTGTCTTCCGGGGACTCCAGCGAAGAGGAGGAAGAAGAGGAGCGGGAAGAGGGGCCTGACTCCAAGGCGATCGACGGGGAGTCGAGAGCTCCTCTCCCCCGGCAGGTCCCGCGCTCTGCGCCTTTTGCGGCAGCGGCGACAAGGATGGTGACGAAGCGGGCGGCAGAGCTTGCCCCGATCGAAGAAGGACAGGACTGGGCTGGTCCCCAGCGGTCTGCCTTGCCCACGAGGCGATCATGAGCAGCGCCTCTTGCTCCCGGGCTTCTTGAGGCTGATCCCTGCAGCCGGCTCTCGGGCTTCAAGTATGACCGGAGGTTGCTCGAGCTCGCGAGCGATGACTAGTAAGTGCTTGATTCTTAATTTTTTTTCTTGTTTTGTCGCTGAGGCTTGACGCATGTATCTCTTGGCTAAATTTGGCGCTGCGGTGGAAGCAGTGAAGGGATCTCCACGAGGTCCCGTGCAGGTCGGTGCCTCTGCCCACGAAGAAGGTGGCCCCAAGGCACGGGCCTCTCTGCCCGGTCGTCCTCGCGAGGCTGGGTGAGCTGGCTGGTGAGCTCAGGCCCCCCACAGCTAAGCGGGTCTGAGGTATCCTTTCACGATGCCGCCGCCACAGCCATTGAGCGCAGGTCCCGCCTCAAGAATCACTGTGGTTACGCTCTTGTCTTCTCCTCCTACTCCACCAACCGCTGTCTCCGACTCCTCCTACGGTCTGGATCATGTTCTTTGCTGAAGCTGGACGGTTATGGTAAGATCTTACGGGCCTTGAGCCCTCACTTGGTGGCCGGGTGCACAGGCTGGCTTCGGCTGGATTCGCTCGGCGCATCGGTTCGGGCGGGCGCTGGTTCAAACTCGGCGGCTTGCGGCGAGGAGAAGCGAGGCCGTCCCTTAGAGAAGGCTGCTTTCGCGACGCCGCCTTGGGGGAGGTGGCGATGTCCGAGGTCGGCGCAAAGCGCCGGAGAGAAAGCGAGCTGCGGGGCCTGTGGGACCAGCTTGCCAAGGAGGCCCGCATTCGCCAAGAGCAGGAGGAAGACATGAAGGCTCATAAAGGCGGCCGTCAAGGGCCGGACGCCAAGCTTAAGAAGCGCCCGTGACCGCCTAGGCGCCTTTGGAGCAAGAGTTAGAGGCGTGGAGGAGTCGAGCTTGGGCGGCAAAGCGCGGGTTCTTGCCGAGGATCGCGTGGCCTTCACGGAGATGGAGGTGAAGGCTCGCACCTTGCTGAGGACGCTTTATGACAACGGCCTGGAAAGCCCGTTGGCCGGCGCCGAGAACGGCCCCGCCAAGCTACTTCCCTTCCTGATCCGCGCCCTTGAAGATGTCACCCTTGGCCTTGGCCCTATGGCTGAGGCCGAGGCGCGTGTCTTGTCTTCTGCAGCGCTGACGCGGGTCCTTACCCACATCTACCTTCGCGATCCCAACGTTGACCTCGACGACTCTTTGGAGCCGGTGACGACGAGCTTGCCGCTGCATTCTTGAGGCCGTGAAGGGTCGTCACGGAGGCTCTGTTGGCAGTTCGGGCCTTCAGCACCAAGCCGAAGCGAGGCGCTGCCGGTCCTACGGCTCCACGAGGCGAACCCGCTCCGCACAGCTCCACCGTCGACAAATGACTCTGCTGTGGCTCCTGTTCTTCTTTTAGTTCCTGCAACATGTATCATGCCTCGGGGAGGCATTTAAACTTGCGTTTGGTGTTGTGATAACAGTGATGGACTGTAATATTTGCTTTTGAATTCCTTGAGATTTGCGATTTTCCTTCCTACTTGCTTATTTTCTACGCCGCCAGAGCCCGGCCCCGCGCATACCTCAGCCGCCGTTAGCCCCGGCCGGAAACCAGGACGGGACCAAGGAGTGAGGGGCTACGTGACAAGTTAGGCTCCTGAGTCGCGATGCTCAGGAGTCCCCCTTGGCGCACGAATAGTAAGTAGGGAGATGAGATGTGTGGGTGGATCTACCATTCTATGTCTGCAGAGCCCGGCCCCGCGAAAACCTCAACCGCCGTTAGCCTTTCTTTGCATTTCAAGGAGTGAGGGCTACGTGACCAGTTAGGCTCTGAGTCGCGATGCTCAGGAGTCCCCTTGATGCTCAGCGGCCTTCGTACCTTGGCTCCGCTTCGGGAGGGGCGTCTGACGAACCAGGCCCGAGGGGCTGGTTTGGAGTAGCGTCGTCTGGGCGTGACCCAGCGCAGCCCGTGCCAGCCCCTCGGCGGCACTCCGTGGGAGGTGTTGCGATGAGGCAGACACGAGCTCTGGGCTCCGTGAGGTTGATCTGGCCGGGGCCACCCTCGATTATTTATCACCAGCAGACATAAGCGCTTCCGTATGTGTATGGGCATAGCCGCTCCTCGGCGGTGTCATCAGCCCGGTGAGGAGCATGGTGCTTCCAGCAGTGCGTGGGAGGGGCTCCCCTCCGGGAGGAGCCCGAGGCGTGTACAGCCCATACGACATGTGGGGTGGCACGGTAGGGCTGTGAGGTGAATATCTGGGCACCCGTGAGCCAGGTAGCAGGACTCACGGGCCCCTACCTCAAGGTGGGTTGCTTTGGCTCTAGGCCTTAACTTGTGATGTGTTCCTGCAAATTTGGTTGAATCTTGACGCTCTCGTCCTCGGGTCGGACCCTCGGCGGGTCTCGGCCGTCGGTAGTATGCCAGTCACGATGCCGTGGACAAGGCCAAAGGGTGAGGCTGGAGAGCGGTAGGAGCCCATGAGTCGCGATGCTCGGTACCCCCTTTAACGTGCAAGTGGCCGACATGAATGAAGAAGAGGTGCCGTGGACGGGCATCAAATAACGAGCATAATGGGTGAGCAGCATGACCCGAAATAAGCATAAAGAGGATACATGCCATTGGAGTGCGGCGGCGACTTGGGGATGATGCACGACTGGCGCCCCCAACAAAGTAAGCTAGGATCATGAAGTAAAAGGGATACACGCCGCAGGGGCGGACCCACGCGGACACAGGAATAATGCAGCCACAGGGGCGCTCCCATTGAAGCAGCTTCGAAGGATGTCACTGATAACATTGAAGGCGAAGGGGTGTTGGAGTAGCAAACTTCATGGGCTGCGGAAGCCGATCCTCCACGAGCCCCGGGCCGGGGAGCCTCGGGAGGCTCGAGAGCTGTAGTGGCTCCTCGTGGACCATCTCCATCTCCACCAGGACTACTGGGCGCTGGCCTCTTGAGCCTCCAGGATGCTCCCCATGAGGCGCTGAGTGCGTGGCGGCTGCGTTCGGCAAACCGTAGGGCATCACGAACATAGGCTGTGGGGTGGGCCTTCATGGCGCCCAGCGTGAGGGGCAGGCGCTCCCGAGAGGCGGCTCGGTTGAGCCACAGGATGTCGATGCAGACGCCAGCGCAGCCCACCATCCTCGCTGGATGGGGAGCTACAGTAGCGTGGCGGCGGCTGCCACTCATGACTCTTGACTCTTGCAGCTCCTGCGTGATCTCGGCCAGCCGAACTCCTGAGGGTTTGGCCCTCCTTGCCTTGCTCCTTCCGAGAGGAAGCGTGCTTTGAAACCACGCCTCCAAGTGGTGCCCAAGCGCCTCCCTTGTGACCTTAGCAAGGTCGGCGGCCCTCGGGGCCGGAGCCCGAGCCTTGCAGGAGGCGCAGGCGCGCCTTCCTATCTGACAGAAGGAGCTGCCCCTGAGCAGGTCACGGACCACGAGGGGCCTGCCTCTGAGGTCGGGCCTGGCGATGTCTTCTTCTTCTTGGGGGCGGTCGGGGGAGCCCCCTGCTCCCGCGATCTGGGTCTTCGGTGATGCGGCTGGCTTCGCTCCGGGGAGCACCTGCGTCTCTCTCTCTTGAGGGCACCATGATGACTCCGCCGCTTCCGGGCATCTTGACGGCGTTGTAGCCGTGGTGGGTCACGGCCATGAACAACAGCGCTAGGTACCCGAGGATGGTATTGTATGGCGGGCCGAATGTGGCGGCGTCGAAGTCGATGAGCTCGGTGCGGTAGTTGTCGCGCGCGCCCGAAAGGTGACGAGGCGGACCTGCCCAATCGGAACCGTGGAGCCATCGGTGACCCAGGAGAAAACTTGGTTGGTGAAGCTGATTGTAAGGCACACGGAGGTTGTTGAGCGTCTCTGAGACGGGGCGTTGAGCCCTGCCCTGCCATCGATGAGGGTCCTAGTGACTAGCATGTTGCTGATGATTGAGGAACAAAGCATCGGGAGGACTTCGGCTGTGGCCACGCACTTGAGCTGAACGTGATGGCGCACGCCGACCACCTGAGAGGGCGTGTGGCTTCGAGCTTGGGGAGGACTGCATTCACTTTGGGCGAAGCGCTTGAAGATCGTTGAGAGGCTGGGGCTTGAGCTCCGCCCAGGATCTGACGATCGCGGCTCCTGGAAGCCCCATCCCCTCGTCCTAATGATGGTCCTCGTTTCTCCTTGGGCTGCGGCGAGAGGAGGGAGCCTGCATTTCCTTGCGGGACGATCCTCGCGAGGCTGATCCCTCAGTCTCCCTCGTGAGGCTGATCACCGCCAAGCGATCCTCGCGAGGTCGGTCGCGCCACCCTTGGCGAGGGCGCGGTCTTCCAGCGTCCTGTGTTCCTTCCTCCTCCTCGGCCGTAGCCCGGTCGTTGCGGTCAGGCGTCGGCCGATCCTCCCTTCTCGCCTGGCTCGGAGCTCTTGACATTCGTTGGTGTTGTGGGTGTGGAGGTCGTGGTACACCTGATACCGGCTGCCCTTGGAAGACTCGGGCTGATCTACTGCCCGCTTGGTGTCTGGTTACGCATGAGCACGGTAGCCCCTAGCGCTTCACATCCTTGGCCTTGGGTTTCTTCTCTTACGGGTGCGGTTTGGCAGCTCGAGGAGGAAAAACGCCCTTCCTCAGCCATGGCGCGCTTGGTACGCCAAGTTGAACAGCTCAAGGAAGTGCAGGTCTTCATGCATCACCAGCTCCTCCTTCATCTTGGCGTCACGCTGCTTGTCGGAGAAAGGCGAGATGATGGCCTCCTCGGTCACCTTGGGAATATTGAGGCGTGCGTTGTTGAAGCCTTTGGATGTACTTCCGAGGTCTCCCACAGTTCTGCTTGATGCGGCGCATGTCGCTCCTGGCGGTGGCGGTCGTGAGTACCTTGGAAGTTGGCGATGAAGCGGAGTGCGCATCTCGTCGAGGAAGCGATCGTGCGAGGAGCCGAGTTCGAGGAGCAGTGCGGGCCCCATCCTTGAGTGCCATGGGAAACCAGATTCGCCATGACCTTCTGCGTCCCGTTGGCGGCTTGATGCCCAGCTTCGTGAAATTTGGAGGAACTCTTGAGGTCGGCCCGTACCGTCGTAGCGAGGAGGCAGGTGCAGCTTGAACTTCAAGACCCACGCTGTGACAGCTGCGCCTTCGGTGGTGAAGGCGCGACGGCCTGCTATGGCCCGCAGGAGGCCTTTGGTGACGAAGAGCTTCGGTCTTGTGGGTCCCCATCGCAGCTGCAGCTGGGAAGCAGTAGCAGGGGTCTTCTTGTGTTGGAAGCGAGGGCGTGGTCGTGATGAGCGGGCGGGGAGCACTCGGGCAGCTTCTTGCAGGCAAGGGACCTCTTGGCAGCTCTGCTCTTGCATGTTGGCCTGGGCGGGCGGAGGTTCCGCCCGAGGCCCTACGCCTTGGGGCAGGCGCCTTCTTGAGGGGCGGCTGGCGCCCGAAGCTTCATCGCCCAGCAGGCGGGAGCCAGTCTTGTGAGACCCAGGGCAGTGGGGAGCCCCTGGCGTGAGACAGGCTTCAGCCTTGGTCGAGCCACTCTTCGTGGCGTCGTCGTGGGCGGTAGCGCAGGAGCTCATTGCAGCGATGGCGCAGCTCGAGTCTCCATGGTGTGAATGCGCGGGACTGAAGAACCGGTGGGGCGAGTGAGGGAAATGGCAGTCTGGCCGTCTCGCCTCCTGCAGACGGATCTTTGAGATGATGCTTGTTGCTCGTTCCCTTGGGCGGTCGGCATGGCCAGCAATGACGAGGAGCAACGAGGAGCCCGCCCGGCGAGGCCGTCTGAAGCGTCTGAAGGAAGCGAGCGGCTCGGCGCTCAAGCAGGCCCGACGTCGTCGAACATTATGGATGCGATGGTCGGCGGAGAACAGAAGCGTGAAGGCGAATTCGGCGCACCTACTGGCGCGCCAAATGTCGGATTCGGGTTCAGCGGACCCTCTAGGTTCGAATTTCTGGTCTTGTGAGAGATTTCGCCCTCTACCTACCTGCACCTCGCCGCCTCACTAGGATCTAAGCTATGAAAAGAACAACACAAGAGACACAGGGTTTATACTAGTTCGGGCCACCATTGTGGTGTAATACCCTACTCTAGTTTGTGGTGTGGTGGATTGCCTCTTGGGCTGATGGTGATGAACAATACAAGGAAGAACAGCCTCGCGAGTGCATTTCTTGGCTGGTGCGATGAACTGCTAGGGGAGTTGATTAAGCTTCTCTCTCTGGATGATGCTCGGATCTCGATCCCTCTATCGAGATGCCTCTCTCTCCCATCCCCTCTACCCCTGTGGGTAGCTAGTCCTATTTATAGGCAAAGGCCTGGGCCTCTCCCAAATATTAGGCGGGGCCCAGGCGCCAACAATTGGCCAATTTGAAGGGGAACATCTGGTACACTTATCTGACTAAAGTTGGTCCTCGCTTTGTCAAAGGCTCTGGTGGTGGCCTGCTTGGGCTCCACAATGACTTCCTTCCTGCCGTTCTTGACGGTCTTGGTCTTATTGCCTTGAAATGGATGCCTTTGCTTGATGCTCTCACTGCGCTTGCTCCCTTTGCACCAAAGAGGAAAGGAGGACCTTTGCCGGCTGGCGCCCGCTGGCACCCTATAGTGCGTCATGGCTTGCGTCCACGGGCACCTCGTGAGGTACCCGCCTTGATCTCTCCGCCTCCTCGCGAGCCAGCTGACGAGGCCGTGCTGAGGAAGCTCCTGTCGTTCGCCCATGAGGCTTCCAGCCCCTCGCGAGGGTCTTGAGCTTGTGTCGATGAAGATGGGCCGTCTTTGGGCCTCCCCTTGAGCCACGTCGCAGGCGCAGCGAGTGCAAGTCTGGGGACCCCGTTCCCGAGCAGCCCGACAATTCACCCCGACCGCTGGGACCCACCAGTGGCGCCTTATACGCACGCAAGGAAGTGCGTCCGGGCAAAAAAAAGCGATTCGCCCCACCGCTGCTGGGACCCACCGGCTACATCTTATACGCAAAGGCAGTGCGTCCGCAAAAAAAAGCGATTAAGCCCTCATTGCTGGGACCCACCGGCTACATCTTCGTGAGCAAGGAAGTGCGGCGATCCGGAACCCACACGGTCGAAGCGTCACGTAGCATTGTCATTCTTGTCGTGAATGTGTATGCGTACATACTGGTGCGTTGTAGGCGTGCGTGTATGTCGTAGTAGAAACGCGCCGTAGCATGTATGCACGTCGTATAAGCGGCGAGGGTGCAAGAAAGAAAATCTGACCCGCGTCGTACATCTGGGCAGGGTCGAGCGCCTACTACTCGCGCATACGTACATGGCTGGGTCGGAACGGAGAAACAAGCGTCATCGTCGTGTTCACGGGAGAGCAGCGGAATGCGTGCGTGTTCATGGGGAGAACAGCGGAATCGTCGTGTTCATCAGGAGGCAGCGGAATGCGTGGGAATAGCCGGCTGGGTCGGAGCGGAATGCATGGTCGTGTTCATCGGGAGGGCTTGGATGGAGCAGGCGATGGAAACAAGGCTGGCGTGCCGCTGGCGGAGAAGCGGCCTTGTGTTCGATGGGCCACGTTAAAGCAGGATCCTGTTCGCCAGGGAGGGTGCAGCGTGCCGCAAAATGGAGAAAGCGGACCTCCCTACGGTCGAAATGGGGGTCTGTTGATCGGGAGGGTGTGGCGTGCCGCCAAAAGCGGAGAAGCGGACCTCCTATGGTCGAAACAGGGTCTGTTGATCGGGAGGTGTGGTGTACCGCAAAAGCGGGCCAAGCGGACTTGTGTTGGCGCTTCTCACGAAGCAGAGTCCTGTTCATCGGGAGGTGTTGCGTACCGCCAAAAAGCAGGACTCCACGGGATCTTGTTCATCTCCACCGTCGACCTCCTCCGGCCTCCACAGGCTACCGTCGACCTCCTCCAGCCTCCACAGGGGCTCCTGTTCATCCGGCCTCCACCGCGCTTCTCCACCGCTCTTGTTCAACCACCCCTCCACGGGCACCCCTCCACCGTCTCTGTTCATCCGGCCCTCCACACCACGAGGTCCTGTTCAACCACCCCTCCACGGCCACCCCTCCACCGTCTACTATTCATCCAGCCCTCCACACCACGGGTCCTGTTCATCCAGAGGCAATGCCACGCTCCTTTATTCATCAATCGATCGGCTTGATT
Source organism: Aegilops bicornis (assembly GCA_021605145.1). Taxonomy (NCBI): domain Eukaryota; kingdom Viridiplantae; phylum Streptophyta; class Magnoliopsida; order Poales; family Poaceae; genus Aegilops; species Aegilops bicornis. Next base: position 1,741,736 of record JAHIAL010000023.1, on the reverse strand, counting down.
AGCAGCAATAGCGAAGGAATCGCTCCATCAGGTTCGATTAACAGCCATCGATCGATTGCTCCGGGTTCGATAACGCGTAGCCTGCGAGCAATCGCTCGGGTTCGATTAGAGCCCGACGCCTCGCTTCGGGTTCGATTAGAGCCAACACCTACGCATGCGTGTCACGGCGAAGCAGCGCGCATCGCTCGACCCCGACCTCCCACCGTAACCGGCAACTCCCGAAATTTTCCTCCCCTCACTTCTACCACGGTTTTTTCCGTCATGGGCCCGGCCCAAGGAATGTCATGCAGCTGCTTCTCCGGCCCGCCCAAGGCGGAAAAGCCCATTTACATCATGATTTTTGTCATATAAGTAGGAGCCCACCACATCTATGATGATACCGGGTTTTTTCACAATTATTGTCATAGAAGTGTCATATGTATGACAGAAAAAAATTTCGTTCGGCCCAAAATGTCATGGATGTGTCTTTTTTTGTAGTGCAAGTGGGTGGCCCCACCTGTATTTTGCTCGGGTCCCCTGCCACGACTAACGTCATGGATCAACAAGGGGCTGGACTGGGGGCCAGTAAAGGATGTGCCCATATTGCATAGCCGGATACGAGATCTCCTTGAGAGAGATGCCAGTCTGGTCACGGTGATGCAAGTCATGTTAATTCGCCGAGTCCTGCCCTGCAAACGTCGTCCCCTCCGCCTGTGGGAGTTTAATCTGGAGGGACCGCGAGATCTTCAACACTTCGTCGGCATGACGCCTGAGGAGATGTACAAATTGTTCTTCGGACCACAAATAATGTGTCCGGACACCACTGAGGATGCAGGCCTGAGCTATAATCGCCCGGATACCCAAGTACGTAGCCCCGCATCCGAACACACTGTCCGTTTATTTATCACAACGTCGCCCTACAAAAGTCGTTCTTTGACCAGGCTGGGATAGCGAAGGCAAAGTTGATCGGTGTCGGCCCCCTCCACGAGACCTCACGGATCCCGTGCTAATCGGGATCTTTGGAGATCGCGCCTTATCAAGCGCCTTTAGGAGAAGATAAAGGGGGAACAAGGAGGCTAGCCGGGGAGGAGGAACCAAAACTTCCTCTCCCTAGGGAAGAAAGAGAACCGCCTCCGAGGACCCTGAGATAATGGTCTCCAAACGGGGGAATAAATCTTCTCCGGAGGGTCCTGCCCTGGGGGATACCCCGGCCGCACTATGCCCTCAAGGGGATCAGCCCTCCACCGAGCTGTAAGTAAAAGGGTACCTTAATAAAAATATCTTGCCTTGCTTCTGAGGAAGATAATCGAAGCATTCATCTTGCAGTTCGGATCTTAGCCATTCTCAGCAGAGTTCGTCTTTAGGGGATCTTCTTCCAGACATGATGGAGAGCGAAACGCCTCCCCCTGCCATACTGCCTTGTGAGGCGGGCGACCTTGAGGTGTCGCCACGGAGGGTTTCTCCTGATCCGGCAAGGCCAGAGGGCAATCCTATGGCCACCCGAAGTCCTCAGTGTCCGGCTCTTGAGGAGAGCAACCGAAAGAGTCCGACACCGTTTGATGTGCGGTCGGACGAACTGAGGGATCTGTTAGAGCGAGCAGCTATCTCAGAAGAGCACCGCACATTGATGGGTACGGTGATTGAAAGGATTTCGTCCGCCAAAAGCGGGTTGCATGAAGCCTTTACGAGTCTACTGACGGGTTTTGAGGTACGCGAAATGATGTACATTTTTTGACAGTATCGCGCATTTTTAGATGCGCCCTGTGTAGATAGTAGCCCCTGAGACTCTGGGTGCTGTCGAAGATGACGGCGCACGGAGGATCATAGTCCTAGGAATAATCTGACCGCCTTAATATGCAGGTGGCGAAGTGTCCGTGGCACCGGACTGATGAGTTTGCCGACTTAAAGCGGCAACTTGACGTGGCAGACACCGACATCGTACTTGTTAACAAGCGGCTTGACAAGGCGCAAGGTATGTGATTCCTCCGGTGTCACATGGGAAGAGGACCATAGTGCCAGTATCTATAACATGTGTGTGAATGCAGATGGAGCTGCGGCCGTGGAAAACCTTCGGGCGGAACTTGCCCGAGCCAAAGATCAAGCCAGGAAAAGCGATGCGGCTGCCCTAAAGGCAATAGAGGAGCGGAAAGCCGAACAGGCTGCTCACTCCCAAAGCAAGGAAGAAATAGCCTGGATGGCTATGGAATTGAGGGATGCCGCTGACCGTTACGAGCTCCTTGAAAAGGAAGATCGAGCGAAGAGGCGGACACAGAGAAGACCACGATGGCGGCCAAAGACACCCGCTTTCTGCGATGAGGAAGCGATGAAGGAGGAGCTCGTCAAGCCCGGAGATATCGCGGTGGGAAATCCTTTATGCTGTGAATGAAGTTCGGAGATCCAGTATGCCCCTTTGGACCGGCTGTGGAGTTCTGCGGACGCATATATGGACTTAGCGGCGAGTGCCGATGCGGCCGAATACTTCCGAGATCAAAAGAATCGCGAAGTGGAAAAGCTGTTCTGGTCACAATTTAACGTTCCAGAGCGTCCGCCTCCATTGACTGACCGGTTGGCCGAATGGGCCGAGCTGAATAGATTGTCCGGACTCGCCATGAGGTCTGTTGTGGATCATCTGTGGCCGGAAAGGCCAAAGCCGAACAGTTATTTTAGTTTGGTGCAGCAGTTCCTTGGTACAGTGCCGCATATCAACGCGATGAAGAGGTCGGCGTGCGTAGAGGGTGCACGGGTGGCCCTTGCCCATGTGAAGACATACTGAGCGAAGATGGAAGCCACCGCCGTTGCAACCCAAGATTCGGACGAGAGCCGAGTACCTGCCGAGCACTACTTTCGAGAAGTTCTTGAGGGCGCTCGTTCAATAGAAGCGCAGTGCTCGAAGAATATTATGTTCTAATGACATGTATTCCCATTGAAAAACAATGTTTTACTGAATTGTAAAGGCTATTTTATACTTTTGCCTAAAAGAATTATAATACCTCATGTGCGGCCATTTATGTATATACGTATATAACCTGAAAGATGGCAGTCGTCGGCTTCAACCCCAACGCATATAATGCGGGGGTGCTCGCAGAAGATGCATGTTCACACTTGATCCAACGTCTTGGTCCATTAAGGAGGTGATAGCGCAGCGAACTAGGCAATCAGACTATAATGCTTTAACACTTTCACTTAGCCAGAGGAGTTTGACAGTGGGGCGCGTACATGCCTGGCCGAGAAACGGCCCTTCGTTAAGGCGGAGTAATCCCGAAGATTCCGCGAGGTCATCGAGTGGTTGACCAGTCTCACGCTATATCATGTGATAAGTTTTCGGCTTTCTCTACTAAGGTGCTCGTCCAGGATGACCCGGGCACAATCGCAGATAGTTCTCTTCCGGTGCCGCTTTAGCCGATAGAAGCGGAGCGTAAAGGCAGCAAAACACGGGAGCCGGGCAAACCCAACATTTGACCAAAGACATGATTCGGAGCTGATGCATATAAGGCCAAACTCACGACGCCGAACACTCCCTAAGGTATTCGGTCTTTATGATGTAAACCGGGCTAAACAGAGCCCTTTTGTAACAAGCCCCTGGTGTCCAGGTACGTGCAATATTCTGACATGGCCACATGCCAAGACGCTTGACATCCTTATCGGTTGTCTTTGGGAATCCGAGGATGTGTATCAACAAGAGGCGATAAAAGAGGTTTACGCAGGTCTTAATCTAAAAAGAATCCTTAGGAAGGGTCCTGCTTTGCGTCTGCGCTTTGTGTCTCCGTTGTGCCGTATCTGGGCCGGGTGTATACGATGGTCATCACATACGTAAAGAGAGGAACTTAGTTGAAAAGTAGTCATGCATAAAGGTAGGTTATACTAAATAAACCATATACAGTTCAAGATGAGTAAAGTTGAGTCTAATTGTCACTTGTTTACACGCGTTGAGCCCCTTGTATTATTATAGGGGTATAGTCGTCAAACTTGTATCAATTATGTATAGCTACACTGGACTCGTCTAACCGTGTCCGTGGTCTTAACGACCTGTCAGATGCTCTAGTTGGTGAGGCCGTCTAGTGTGCGGCTGCCAAGGTAGCCGCACGGTCTTCCGCGCGCAAGGAGTGCTCAATATTTCCTTGTACTGTAATGATGCCGCGTGGACCGGGCATCTTAAGCATGAGAGAAGCATAATGCGGTATTGCGTTAAAGCGGGCGAAAGCTTCGCGTCCGGGTAGTGCTTGATATCCACTTTGGAACGGAGCGATGTGAAAGGTTAACTTTTCACTTCGGAAGTTATCGGGAGAACTGAATATAACCTCTAGTAGCAGGGAGCCCGTGCAATGGGCTTCTGGGCCTGGTGTTACTCCTTTAAAGGTAGTATTGCTATGGCCAATTTTTGTTGGGTCCATCCCCATTTTGCGGACTGTGTCCTGATATATCAGGTTTAGACTACTGCCACCGTCCATCAGGACTCGTGTAAAGTGGTATCCATTAATTATTGGGTCTAACACCAAGGCAGCCCATCCTGCATGCCGGATACTGGTCGAGTAATCCCGATGGTCGAAGGTGATCGGTTGGGATGACCAGTGGCAGAACTCCGCGGTAATGGACCCTGGGGCGTGTGTCTCTAGGAGCGCCGCTTTGTTTCTCCCCTTCGTCACGTGTAACACGTTTACTGTTTTGACTTCTGGTGGGAATTTCTTCTGTTCCCCAGTTCTTTCTTTGCGAGGCTCGTCCTTGTATTCACTTGGTGTATCCAGCCCCTTGTGTTCGGTGTTGAGTTTGCCGGACTGCTTGAAGACCCAACATTCTCTATGGGTATGATTTGCAGGTTTGTCAGGGGTGCTGTGGATTTGACATAGTTTGTCTAGAATCTTGTTTAGGCTGGACAGTTCGTCTTTGTTGCCTTTGGCGGGCAGCTTTTGCTGACCTGGCCGAGAGCTTTTGCTTCCGGCGTTTACCACCATGCTCTTCGGGTTGTCTTCTTTATTCCGGCGCTTGCTTTTGCTGCGTCGTGGCTTCCCGTTTCCATCTCTGACTTCGGATGTACTGGGGTCGCTGGTGCTGCATCGGGCTAACTAAATTGTCCTCGCCCACGCATAAAAGCGGGTCATGAGGCTTGTTAATGCAGCCATTGTTCTCGGCTTTTCTTGGCGAGGTGTCTGCGAGCCATTCATCTCGAACAGCTGTGTTTGAAAGCCTCTAAGGCTTCGCGTGCAGACGATCGACTATTTGGTTCTTTTAGTAAGAAACCTGTTCCAAAGCTTTCGGGCTGACTCTCCGGCTGTTGAGTTATATGACTTAAATCGCATCAGATCCGTGGTCGGGACATAGGTCCCTTGAAAATTTGCTCGGAAAGCGTCCTCGAGCTCTTCCCAACTTCCAATGGTGTTTTCGGGAAGGCTTTTAAGCCAGTGCCTGGCTGGCCCTTTGAGCTTGAGGGGTAAGTATTGATGGCATGGAGATCGTCTCCTCGAGCCATGTGGATATGGAGGATATAGTCCTCAATCCAGACCCCAGGGTCTGTCGTTCCGTCGTATGCTTCTATGTTTACGGGTTTGAATCCCTCTGGAAACTCATGGTCCAGCACCTCATCAATGAAACATAGGGGGTGTGTGGCACCCCTGTATTTGGTGTACCGTGGTGTTCGGAATTTTGTTGTATTGTATTGCACGCTGGGGCGCGCTTTCTTGGCCTGTAGATGGATCTGGTTGGGCCGTCCTATTGATGCGAGTCCTCGCGTGGATCGCGTACTGGCATGTATGCGGTGTCGTTTGCTGCTCTATGCTGGCTATGAGGTCGTCTATCCGACTGGATGGCTATTTTGTTTCTTGATTGCGGGGGCTCTAAGCCCTCATCATCGAATTCGGGCAGTAGTTTTCGCTTCGGGTAGCTCTTTGTGTGGCGACTGCCGCCATACTTTTCCGCGTTCTTGAGTACTTTACTCCATCTGATTACGAGTGTATCTTGCGGCCTTGAGCTTTAATACGCTTTTTCAGACTCCGCGCAGTGGCGACAAGCCTTTGATGGAGATTCTGTTGTTCCAGGTGTCTGTCCGGTGTGATATCATCCGGACTGTTATCTTCGCCGGAGACGGGTTGTTTGGTTTGATTCTCCGTGTTTCCGTGGTCGAACGGTGGTTCCTTTGCTTTCATCGTTCATTTCCGGCTCATCCTGCTCTATCGCTGGGTCTATATGATCGCTGTTTCTGTTGAGGCGGGATTCGGAGCGACGCTTACGCCGCCGCCTTGACTGCTTCTCGAGGGAACGATCCTTCGCAGCGTCCTTCCATTCCTCGTCGTCGTTTTCTTTTGGTGTGTCCACCATGTATACATCATATGATGAAGTGGCTGTCCGATTGCCACTGGGCGATGGTTCCTATTAAATCTCTGCGCCGTGCGTCCATAATGTCGATGTCTTCAGAGTCGAAGTCGAGCATGTCGGTCAAATCATCGACAGTGGCTACTAAGTGGGTTGTGGGTGGGCGGCGAATTTCTTCGTCATCCGCATCCCAATCCTGTCGGACATAGTCCGGCCAAGACTCTCCTGACAAGGAGAGAGACCTTAATGAGTTCAGTATGTCGCAGAAGGGCGAGTCTTTGAAGATATCTGTGAGGTGAACTCCATGATCGGTGCCGGTCAGATTCGATGAAACGCGGGCGCAGGTGGTCCGGAGTCCGTGGCCGGAGAAGAATCCGGCAGTTTGGAGTCACGGCTCTCGTGAAGGGTAAGGTTGATACTCGGCTCGATGGCCGCTGAGAGTGCGGCCTCCGTGGCGGGGTCTATCCACCCATCCATGGATGGCGCAATTGGCTCCGAATTGAGGGTCGGAGCGGTTGCCGGTGCGATCTCGAACACCGTCGGCGGCGAGCTAAATCATGCTCATCGTGATTGTGCGGCGCTTTTCGGCGAGGCTCGAATCCGTCGAAGATCAAGTCTCGCGGATGTCGGCCGTATAGTTTAAGCTTCCAAACCTGACACGGTGACCAGGGGCGTAACTCTCGATCTGCTCGGATGGCCAAGCGAGTTAGCCGCGGTCACGAAGCCGCCGAATACAAAGATCTTCCGGGGAGAAAAGTCTCACCCTGGACTGCATCGCTATCGATGATCGAAGGAGCCATCAGGCCTAACGATGACGACACAGAGGAACTCTCAATGAAAGCACCAATGTCGGTGTCAAAACCGGCGGATCTCGGGTAGGGGGTCCCGAACTGTGCGTCTAGGCGGATGGTAACAGGAGACAAGGGACACAATGTTTTTACCCGAGTTCGGGCCCTCTCGATGGAGGTAAAACCCTACTCCTGCTTGATTGATCTTGATGATATGAGTATTACAAGAGTTGATCTACCACGAGATCGGAGAGGCTAAACCCTAGAAGCTAGCCTATGGTATGATTGTTGTTGTTGGTCCTATGGACTAAACCCTCCGGTTTATATAGACACCGGAGGGGCTAGGGTTACACAGTAGTCGGTTACAAGGAAGGAGATCTACATATCCGTATTGCCAAGCTTGCCTTCCGCGCCAAGGGGAGTCCCATCCGGACACGGGACGAAGTCTTCAATCTTGTATCTTCATAGTCCAACAGTCAGGCCAAAGGATATAGTCCGGCTGTCCGGATACCCCCTAATCCAGGACTCCCTCAACCACCCTTTAAATGCACAAACTCATCCATAGACCATATTTCTCATATCCTCGAAAACATCTATTATCCAAGAAGATCCTAAAGGCTTTACTTGGCACAAACACTAATTAAAACATAAAAAACACAATCATAATAGTAGCATGATGAATTATTTATTACTAAACAGTAGAAAAAAGCAAAGAACAATAATAAAATTGGGTTGCCTCCCAACAAGCGCTATCGTTTAATGTCCCTAGCTAGGCATAAAAGCAAGAATAGATCTAGGTATTGCCATAATAATGATAAGGGAAATCGCGAAAACTCATCTCATACTCCCTACGTTCAGCAGCAAGTTTTCTTTGTGGCAGCAAAAGTAATCACAAGGGCTAAATTTAATGGGACAAAAGTCCCCAAGATCAAGCTCGGGAGGTAATTGTTCCTCCTTTGGCCCCTCATATTGCACAACCAATTCATCATTATAAGCATTCTGTTGGCAAAAAGTCATGAGCCTATGTTCAAGAGAAAAACCTAACCCATTGTTCTGAATAGCAAAATTATCATTAAGTTCATAGATCCTGTCAACTAGAACATCGGTAGGAACCTTTTTTCTAAGGTTTTCATTATAAGCATCATGATCTAAAGATCATAAATGCATTATGTCTTCTTGATTAAAAAGGATTTCTTCTTTGGGAGGACGGCAAGCATCCACCCTATAATGCGCAAAAATTTCGTTGGCCTCTTTTATTATAAATCTAAACTCATGTGCTAAAAAGATGGTAGCTGCTCGCTTAACAGGAGAATGCTCAATATTGGAAAATTCTAGAAAAATCCTTTGTTTGCAAGGATGCATGTGGACAAATTGTCTTTCAAGTTCAACCACGAGCAAAGATATAGCATCCGCGAGACTACTAGTTCTATGAAGAATAGAGCCACCCATAGTGGGCAAAGCACCGGCGCAAGTAAAGAAATCTTGAATAACTCCTTTTCCAATAATATTACCACTACCAATCCGAAACTTTTTAGTGTGTAAAATAGTAGGTTCTTCATGAGGATTATCAAGAGTATCAAAGTTTCCCCCATCGTTATTACTATCCTTTTCAAGGATAACCTCCCCAGTTTCAGACATGATGGCAACAAACCGCACTAAGAACGAACACACAAGAGGCAAGCAAAAAGAGACAAACGGAAGAGGGTCGAAGAGAAGGCAAAGATTTTCAAAAATCGTTTTAGAAGTGGGGGAGAGGAAAACGAGAGGCGAATGGAAAATAATGTAATGCAAGGGAGAAGAGTTTACGATGGGTACTTGGTATGTCTTGACTTGGCGTAGATCTCCCCGACAACGGCGCCAGAAATCCTTCTTGCAACCTCTTGAGCATGCGTTGGTTTTCCCTTGAAGAGGAAAGGGTGATGCAGCAAAGTAGCGTAAGTATTTCCCTTAGTTTTTAAGAACCAAGGTATCGATCCAGTAGGAGACAACGCACAAGTCACCTAGTACCTGCACAAACAATCAAGAACCTTGCAACCAACGTGATAAAGGGGTTGTCAATCCCTTCACGGTCACACGCAAAAGTGAGATCTAATAGAGATAGTAAAGTAAATATTTTGGTGTTTTTGTTGTATACATTGGAAAGTAAAGATTGCAAAATAGTAAACGAGATGCGATGTAAATAAAAGAGATGCAATATAATAAGAAAGAGACCGGGGCATAGGTTTCACTAGTGGCTTCTCTCAAGATAGCACATATTACGGTGGGTGAACAAATTACTGCCGAGCAATTGATAGAAAAGCGCATAGTTATGAAGATATCTAAGGCAATGATCATGAATATAGGCATCACGTCCGTGTCAAGTAGACTGAAACGATTCTGCATCTACTACTATTACTCCACACATCGGCTGCTATCCAGCATGCATCTAGAGTATTAAGTTCATAAGAACAGAGTAACGCATTAAGCAAGATGACATGATGTAGAGGGATAAACTCAAGCAATATGATATAAACCCCATCTTTTTTATCCTCGATGGCAACAATACAATACGTGCCTTGCTGCCCCCTACTGTCACTGGGAAAGGACACCGCAAGATTGAACCCAAAGCTAAGCACTTCTCCCATTGCAAGAAAGATCATAGTAGGCCAAACTAAACCGATAATTCGAAGAGACTTGCAAAGATATCAAATCATGCATATAAGAATTCAGAGAAGAACCAAAGAATATTCATAGATAATCTTGTTCATAAATCCACAATTCATCGGATCTCGTCAAACACACCGCAAAAGAGTATTACATCGAATAGATCTCCAAGAACATCGAGGCGAACTTTGTATTGAGAATCAAAGAGAGAGAAGAAGCCATCTAGCTAATAACTATGGACCCGAAGGTCTGTGGTAAACTACTCACGCTTCATCGGAGAGGCTATGGTGTTGATGTAGAAGCCCTCCATGATCGATTCCCCCTCCGGCAGATCGCCGGAAAAGGCCCCAAGATGGGATCTCACGGGTATAGAAGGTTGCGGAAGTGGAAAAGTGGTTTCGTGGCCCCCCCTGATGTTTCTAGGGTATAAGAGTATATATAGGCGAAAGAAGTACGTCGGTGGGGCTACGAGGGCCCACGAGGGTGGGGGCGCGCCTACCCCCATGGGCGCACCCTCCTGCCTCGTGGCCGCCTTGCGGAGTTCCAGACTTTGACTCCAAGTCTTCTGGATTGCTTTCGGTCCAAGAAAGATCATCACGAAGGTTTCATTCCGTTTGGACTCCGTTTGGTATTCCTTTTCTGCGAAACTCTAAAATAGGCAAAAAAACAGAAACTAGCATTGGGCCTCTGGTTAATAGGTTAGTCCCAAAAATAATATAAAAGAGCATATTAAAGCCCATTAAACATCCAAAACAGATAATATAATAGCATGGAACAATCAAAAATTATAGATACGTTGGAGATGTATCAGGCATCCGCAAGCTTAGTTGGTTGCTCATTCTTGGATAATAGCTTGGGTTGCCGGGGTATCCCCAAGCTTAGGCTCTTCTATCCTTCTTTCATACATCGTAAGATAACCCAAAACTTGAAAACTTCAATCACACAAAACTTAACAAAACCTCTGTGAGATCCGTTAGTGTAAGAAAGTAAACCGCTACTATAAGTGTTGTATCAAACCAATTCATATTTTGTTTTTGTATTATATCTACTGTATTCCATCTTTTCTATGGCAAAAACTCATCAAAGAAAACCATAGAGCCATCAAAATAAGCACACAACACAAAGAAAACATAATCTGTCAAAACAGAACAATTTGTAACAATTTGACTTAAACGAAAACTTCTGGAACTCCAAAAATTCTGACAAAATAGGACGACCTGAGTAATTTGTATATTAATCTTCTGCAAAAAGAATCAGGGAAAAATCTCTTTCTGATAAAAATGAGAATTAATTTCGTGAGTGCAAAGTTTCTGTCTTTTTCAGCAAGATCAAACAACTATCACCCAAGAAGATCCTATCGGTTCTACTTGGCACAAACACTAATTAAAACATAAAAAACACAATCATAACAGTAGCATAATTGTGCAAACCCTCAAGAACAGAAAGCAAAAGCAAAAATAAATTTTATTTATTGGGTTGCCTCCCAACAAGCGCTATCGTTTTATGCCCCTAGCTAGGCATAAGGTTTCAACGATGCTCATAGGAAAGATAATAATTGAAACCCAAAGAGAGCATCATGAAACATGTGACAAACACATTTAAGTCTAACATACTTCCTATGCATAGGAATTTTATAGGCAAACAAATTATCAAGACAAGAAATATCTAAGATATGCATAGGAGAGAAATAAAACATTGACAATCTCAACATAACGAGAGGTAATCTAGTAACATGAAAATTTCTACAACCATATTTTCCTCTCTCATAATAATTACATGTAAAATTATAATCAAATTCAATGATATAGCTATCACACAAAATATTCTCTTCATGATCCACATGCATGCAAAGTTGACACTCTTCCAAAATAGTGGGATTATCATCAAATAAAGTCATGACCTCTCCAAACCCACTTTCATCAAAATTTTCATAAGATTGAACACTCTCCAAATATGTGGGATTATTTTTAGCTAAATTTGACAGTCTTCCAAACCCACTTTCAATATTGTCGCAAACATATTCATCATGATGCTTAAATAAATTTTCAAGATCATAAGAAACATCACCCCAATCATGATCATTGCAACAAGTACTGGACATAGCAAAATTAGCATCCCCAAGCTTGGGGTTTTGCATATTAGTAGCAAAATTGACGTTAATAGAATTTATATAAAATCATTGCAATCATGCTTTTCATTCAAGGAGCTATCATGAATCACTTCATAAATTTCTTCATCACAATTTTCAGATTCACGAATCTCAAGCAAAACTTCATAAAGATAATCTAGTGAACTCAATTCACTAGCAACGGGTTCATCATAATTGGATCTCTTGAAAAGATTAGCAAGTGGATTAGGATCCATATTAATTGATTTTTAGCAAGCGAAGATGCACGCAAATAGAAGATACATGGCAACACAATCAAACATGAGATCTAACGAGAAAACGACGAACAAAAAGCAGGGTGTCGGTGTCAAAACCGGCGGATCTCGGGTAGGGGGTCCCGAACTGTGCGTTTAGGCGGATGGTAACAGGAGAAAAGGGACACGATGTTTTTACCCAGGTTCGGGCCCTCTCGATGGAGGTAATACCCTACTCCTGCTTGATTAATATTGATGATATGGGTAGTACAAGAGTAGATCTACCACGAGATTAGAGAGGCTAAACCCTAGAAGCTAGCCTATGGTATGATTGTTGTTCGTCCTCACGGACTAAAACCCTTCGGTTTATATAGACACCGAATAGGGTTAGGGTTACACATAGTCGGTTACAATGGTAGGAAATCTACATATCCGTATCGCCAAGCTTGCCTTCCACGCCAAGGAAAGTCCTATCCGGACACGGGACGGAGTCTTCAATCTTGTATCTTCATAGTCCAGGAGTCCGGCCAAAGATGATAGTTCAGCTATCCGGACACCCCCTAGTCCAGGACTCCCTCAGTAACCCCTGAACCAGGCTTCAATGACGACGTGTCCAGCGCTCACATTGTCTTCGACATTGCAAGGCGGGTTCCTCCTCCGAATACTTCATAGAAGGTTTTGAACACAAGGATAGTGTCCGGCTTTGCAAAACAAGTTCCACATACCACCGTAGAGAGAATAATTTTTGCAGATCCGCCGACGTATTTCGCGGGCGTGACATCACACCACGCGCCAAGCCTTTATTCGAATCGTTTTTTACTGTCCCACCTCGGCCGCGTTTAGCGAGGCGGTTTCTTGGCACGCCTTATCAAAGCGTAGATCGTGCCCCTTATTCCGGGATTCTCATCAATACGGACGTGGGTAACCCAACCGCGCCATTGATTGCGGCGCTTATGCAGGCAAACGAAGTTTTACTAGGCTGGTGGGGACGATAGTCATTCGCCCATATAAGGATAAGGATCCACCTTTTTCCATCTACGCCTCTTCCTTCTTTGCTTATCCATTCCTCGCAAGACTTCGAGCTCCAGCGCCCAAGTCCGCACATCCTTCCTCAACCTTCTCCAGCCATGTCCGGAGCGGGAGGCAAGTGGATGGCCTCCTCCGTCACGGAGGGGCACATCGAAAGGCTGCGGGAAGCCGGATACTTGTCCGGCGACATCGCGTGTCGACTCCCCAACAAGGGGCAGCTCATCCCCACCCCCAGGCCCCATGAGAGGGTGGTGTTCCTCACCCACTTCCTCCGCGGACTAGGTTTTCCACTTCACCCATTTGTCCGGGGGCTCATGTTCTACTACAGCTTGGATTTCCACGATCTAGCCCCAAACTTCATCCTCAATATCTCGACGTTTATCGTCGTGTGCGAGGTTTTCCTCTGCATCCAGCCCCACTTCGGTTTATGGTTGAAGACCTTTAGCATCAAGCCGAAGATAGTGGGCGGCCGACAAGCGGAGTGCGGAGGCGCCATGGCGGGCAGGATGCCCAACGTTACATGGCTTGAGGCTCCTTCGTGGAGACCATAAAGGTGGCAATGGGGTGGTTCTACATCACCGAGCAGCGCGACCCCAAATGGGTGGTGGCCCCTAATTCAGATCTGGCTTCCCACGTGGCTCACATCATGGAAAGAGACGGGCCCGACATGGGTGATTCAGAAGAGCCGACCGGACTCCAAACCTGCGTCCAAACTGGTGGACAAGAAGCTCAAGCTTGTCAACGTAGTCGAGTTATGCTCATCCGCCGGATTCTCCCATGCCAAAGAACGGGCCTTCAATTTGTGGGAGTTCGATCCGCACAACATCGATTTGAGCCGGCTCTTCGACACTACGCACGTAAGATGCCCGGAAGGTGTTGTTCAAGGGTGCAAGCTCCGCATCCGCCATCAAGATCGCAGATTTCGGCCGCAGCCCAAGCCAGCGAGGTAAGTTATTTTACCCTCTATGGGACTCTTTTTCATAGTTTGACTCTGTCACGGGATCTAAAACTCCCTATCCTCTGACAGATCTGGTTGAAGACGCCCGGACAGATTAACCGTCTGCCCCTTGCCGTGAAGACTCCAGCCGACGCCTGGCTTGCCGGAAGTTGGTTCCGCACCCCACGTGGTGCCGGAGAAGAAGGCTAAGAAGGAGGCCACGGAACTCAAGGAGCTCAGCGCCAGTCTTTGTCGAGACTTCAGAGGCTGAATCCTCTCCCGAGAACGAGGAGGAGGAAAGGAAGCCTCTCCCGGGGAAGAGAAGAAAAGGAAGGTCGCCTGATCGGGGAGGCGGAGGGTCCAAGAAAGGAAGGACCCTTCCTCCGGACTTCTCCACCAACGTCGACAACGACGAGGAGGAGTGACCCTTCCTCGCGAGATCGTAAGTGTCCGGACTCCGGAATAACTCATGATTTTTACTTTTTGAATAGTGTCTTCTAACGCCGAATATAACCATGTAGCCCGCCCAATGACGAAGCTCGCCGCTTCCGCGGCTCCTCGGATTCGTCGGATATGAATAGTACTTCACTTCGGCCGCCTCCTCTCCTCGTGACGCGAACAACACCGCGATGGAGTCCCAAAAGGGGCCCAACCAGGAGGAGGAGGTCCCGGAGGCGCCCGCAAGGCGACCTCCTGCACTCCGGCGCAAAGGGGAAAACCCCAGAGGGTTTCTAAGTCCGGCCACCTGTTGGACTCCGGAACCTTGGTTCAAGTCCAGCAAGCGGCCCCTTCATAAGAAGGGCAAGACTGCGACACCGGTGACCTCCGTCCATCCGGAGGCACCGGATAACTTGTTGGAGGCGCTTAACGGCGCCTCCATCGACGAGGAGCATCGCACTATCATGAGTGCGGTGGTCGAGAAAGTTCAATCCGCCAAGAGCGGGCCGATCAAGTTGCATTACCAGCCTTCTAACAGGCTTTGAGGTAAGTTTAGAATATGTAAAAATATTACCGTGACAGACAAGAGCCCCGATGCTTAGTTGGGTGGTCGGAAAGAAAAGCCGGATCGAGGATCTAAAAGATATACGCAGGAGTCTAACATAAATATGTCGATATGGGAATGCAGGTTGCGCTGCTGACCTCTGCCGCACTGACTGCGGAGGTCAATGCATTGAAGCAGAGCCTCGAGCGGTCCGAGAACGAGCTCGGACTTGCCAAGAAGCAGCTCGAGGACAAGGAAGGTAAGTAATACCTTATAGAAAGGATTTGGTTGCAAAAAATGACAGGAATAACGTGAGTATTGCAGAGGCCACGAACAAGGTGGCGACCCTGAAGGAAGCGGTGTCCGCGGCCGAAATCAAAGCGCCATGAGCGCACCAAGCGAGAGGAGTAGGAGGCGCGGGTGGCGGAGGTGCGGCAAGAGCTCCACGCTCTTGTGAAAAAACACGAGAGTTTGGAGCGTGACTCGAAGACTCGAGAGTCCGAGCTCGCCTTGGCTCTTGAGAGTGCCCAAGCCGCTAAGGCCGAAGCCCAAAAAGCCCTCCAGGAAATTGAGGCGATGAAGAAGATAGCGGTGGGTAAGGCATTCTTTATGCAAAGCAAGCATGTGAAGGTGAATTATCTGTTACTTACCCAATCCGAGCTCTCCAGGAGCATTCGCAGATCTGCCCCACAGTGTGTCCGATGCTGCCGCTTTCTACCGAGCCGAGGAGGGAAGCGCGACGAAGAAGGTGTTCTAGTCTCAGTACGCTGAGGCCGGACATCCGGTGCCCCTGAGCGACCAGCGGAAGCAGCTGGTCGAGCTCCACAAGGTCGCCGAGCAGGCCATGAAGGGCCTCATAGTTCGGCTGTGGCCAACGGAAGCCATGCCTGGGAGTTACTTCGGGTTGGTAAGGCGGCCGGTGGATGCTGTCCATGGATAGAAGTCATCAAGTGCTACGTCTGTATAGAAGGTGCCCGTAGGGCCCTTGCACGTTCTAAGGTTCACGGGGGCAAGCTGGACGGTGAGAAGCTTGTGAAGGACGGACCACCACCGGGCGAGGAGCATCGCAAGCCCAAAATGTATTATGAGGGCATCCTGAAGGGTGCCCGCCTGATAGCGGGTGAATGCTCCAAAGATGTAATTTTTGAATAGACTCGCATTTGTTATCCTGTACGCTGAAAACTTGTTCATATGCGCTAAGCAACGCTTGTGAATTTAAAATATTACCTTCTGTGCGGCTGTTTATCAAAATTTGAGAGATGGCAAGTCGTTGGCTTTAGCCCCCATGCCACGAGTGCTGGGGTGTTCGGGATAAACTTGAGCACTCTTGTTCCCATTCTTGGGTCCTTCGAGGGAGGCGCTCAACGCAACGAACAAGGCAACCGGACTTATAGTGCTTGAACACTCTCACTTAGCCATAGAATTCTATAATTTTAAATTTCGGCGAAGCCCCTGGTATTCGGAAGACCGAATTCGGGGCGCTATCCACGCCTTGGCCGGACAATGCCGGCTCCTCGCTCTAAGCGGCATAAGTCTTTAGGGACCCGAAAAAACCTCTCGAACAGCGACCAGCTCTCGCCCTATCATGACGGTCAGTTTTAGCTTTCCACCGAGGTGCTCAACCCAGCTCAACCGGGCACAATCTCGGTGGTTCTCCCAGCCTACCTTAGCCGATATAACGGAACGTAAGCTACCAAAACATGGGAGCCGGGCAAACCCAACTATTGACCCAAGACATGATTCGAGCCGATGCATATAATGCTATAAGTTCGGGTGCCGCACTTGTGAAAGTGTTCAGACTTGTCACACCATGTTTTTGGGGTACATAAGCCCCGGTGTGGTGGCCAAGTACCAAATTGTATGGTTGCGCAATGTCATAGATGAACATATACAATGGGAAAGAATGCAATATTAGGCAAGAGCTATATATTGTTTATTCAAAAGAAATCGCAAATAAAAGCGTAACGATACAAATTTGGCGATAAGCAAGGTGCAGGGACTTTTGATATGTCCCCTTCCAGGGGTAAGTTTGCGGTGTGGTATGTAAAACAGGTGTACCGCTCGTAATAGAGACCACTGGACACTTGACGAGTTTTCGCTTCCACTGCTGTTGCATCGTGTAGTAAAGCACGAATGCCGGACAGGGGCTTCTAGAGAACAGAGTCTGAAAGTAAAAAGAAAAGAAAAAAAGAAAGGAATGACACAAGCGGTAACCCGTAGTGCGGTCTAGCCGCATTCGCGCCATGCCGTGGTCGTGGCCCGTCCCCTATGCCCATGGTGCTTGAGCGCAATTACGTGCGCGTAGTAATCGGCCAGCGAGTTCGCGAGGGCTGGGGTTGGGGCTGGATTGCTACGCTTGCTCGGATCGTGCCAGGCGGTCTTGTTGTAGGTTACTCCGGGCGAGCTTGACGGTGTCCGGCCGTTTAATAGCCGGACTCGAGAATTGCCTTAAGAGGCTGCTTTGTACTTCCGCTGCTAGGGTTGCCGTATGCTCCTCCGTTCGGAGAGAGCGTTCGGTGTTTCCATTGACCGTGATTACTCCTCGAGGGCCTGGCATTTTGAGCTTGAGGTATGCGAAAGCGGCACCGCATTGAACTTTGCAAATGTGGTTCGTCCGGAAGCGGCGTGATAGCCGCTGCGGAACGGGACTATGTCGAAGATTAACTCTTCGCTTCGGAAGTTATCCGGGGATCCGAAGACCACTTCGAGTGTGACTAAGCCTGTACAATTGGCCTCTACACCTGGTATGACGCCTTTAAAGGTCGTCTTTGTGGGTTTAATCCTTGAGGGGTCTATGCCCATTTTGTGCATTTGTATCACGGTAAAAGCAGGTTCGAAATTGCTTGCCGTAAATCCATCGGGACTCTAGTGAGGTGAAATCCGTCAATGATTGGGTCAAGAACCAATGCGGCCCGAATCCGCCGTGGCGGATGCTAGTGGGGTGGTCCTTCGATCAAAAGTGATCGGGCAGGAGGACCACGGGTTGAACTTTGGGGCGATGGCTCCATCGTGACATACGCCCTTTAGTGCACGCTTCCGCTACCTTTTGGGTATGTGGGTTGCGTATATCATGTTCACCGTCCGCACTTGTGGGGGAAGCCCTTACATCCTCTATTGTTCGGGCGGCCGGGGCTCCTCCTCGTCATCGCTATGCAGCCCCTTGTCATTGAGTTCGGCATTTAACTTGCCTGCCTGCTTGAACACCCAACAATCCCTGTTGGTGTGGTTGGCTGGTTTTTCGGGGGTGCCATGTATTTGGCACGAGCGATCGAGTATTCGGTCCAAATTGGATGGGCCCTGAGTATTTCTTTTGAACGGCTTTTTCTGCTGACCGGGTTTAGAGCCTCTGAATCCGGCATTGACTGCCGTATTTTCAGCATTATCGCAGTTAATGTGGCGCTTATGCTTGTTGCGACACGACCTACCATTGCTGTCCTTGGTATCCGAACTACCAGGGTTTTTGGTTAGGTTGTTGCTGCGGGCTAGCCAGCTGTCCTCTCCTGCGCAGAAGCGGGTCATGAGTGATGTGAGGGCTGCCATGGATTTCAGCTTATCCTGTCCTAGGTGCCGGGCAAGCCACTCGTCGCGGATGTTATGTTTGAAGACTGCGCGAGGGCCTCTGCATCCGGACCAATAACGATTTGATTTTTCTTGGTTAAGAACCGTGTCTGTAATTGTCTCGCCGATTCATCCGCTGCTGAATTATGTGGCTTAGGTCATCGGCGTCCCGGTGGTCGCACATATGTGCCCTGGAAGTTATCAAGGAATGCTGCTTCCAAGTCTTCCCAACAACCAATTGATTCTGCTGGCAAGCTGTTGAGCCAATGCCGAGCTGGTCCTTTAAGCTTGAGTGGGAGGTATTTGATGGCGTGTAGATCAGCACCGCGGGCCATGTGGACGTGAAGAAGATAGTCCTCGATCCAGACGCAGGATCTGTTGTGCCATCGTATGATTCAATGTTTACGGGTTTGAAACCCTCGGGGATTTGATGATCCATTACTTCGTCTGTGAAGCATAGTGGGTGTGCGGCGCCTCTATATTGGGCTATATCGCGACGCAGCTCGGATGAGCTTTGTCTACTGTGTTCGGCCCGGCCGGAATTGCTGTATCCGACGTGACGGTTGTCATCACGTGTTGTGGGGCGCCCACGCGATCCGTAGATCGATCTTATATGCCTTGCCTTGTCCTCCAATATGTCTCGCAAGTCTGGCGCATTTCCCCATGGCTTTGTACTTTTCATGCGACGCCGGAGTGCGGCTTTGGTGGAGGGCCTAGAGGCCTCTCTGTCGCGGACACGAGGTGGCCGGTCAGCGCATCATGCGCGTTGGTGATGTAGGGTTGTGTGCTTCCTCCTCTAATCGGGTAGCAGCTTGCGTTTGGGTAGCTTTTGGAGGGGCGTTCGAAGTTCGTACTCCTCGCTGCAAGGACTTGATCCATCCGCCGCCTAGCAAGTCTTGGTCAGCTCTAAGCTGCTGTTGCTTTTTCTTGAGGCTGCTTGCCGTGGCCATAAGCCTGCGTTTAAAACTCTCTTGTTCGACGGGATCCTCCTCGGCATGATTTAATTGTGGCTGTCGAGGCTTGCCTGCCTTCTGGAGGGGGGCGATAATTATCGCCCCTCTACCTTCTTTCTTCTCACAGACCGTCAGGCGGACTTGCTTCTCCTCCTCCCGTGCCGAGTCCTCGCCGAGGGGGTCGCTTCGCACCGTCTGAGGTATTATTGTCTCCCATGCCGGAATCACCATTTTTACTGTGGCGGGATTTAGAGCGGCGCCGCTGACGCCGGCGCTTGGGTTGTTTCTTGGAGGGGTCATCCTTCGCTGTTCCGTCGCCATTCCCGTCTTTTGGGATGTCCACCATGTATATGTCATATGTGAGGTGGCCTTCCGGTGCCCGTGGCGGCTCTTGATCGTCTCCGGCACCGTTGTCCATACCGTCGATGTCTTGAGTCGAAGTCGAGCATGTCGGTTAAATCATCGGCAGTGGCTACAAAGTGGGTGGTGGGTGGGCGTTGAATTTCTTCGTCGTCCGAATCCCGACCTTCTGATCAGTAGTTCGGGGGCTCCCGACAAAGAGAGAGACTTTAGTGAGTTCAGGATATCGCCAAAGGGCGAAGTCTGAAAAGACGTCCGCGGTGAACTCCATAATCGGCGCTTGATCGGATTCGATTGGCGAAGTGCGAGGAGGTTCGAGTCCGGAAAGGAGTACGGCACACAGGAGTCCTGAGCCGCCAAAGGGCGAGGATGGTGTTCGGCTCAATCGCCGTAGAGATTTCAGCCCCGAGGCAAGTGTCCAACCAACTATCCTCGATCGGCGAAACCGGCTCGGATTAAGGGTCGGAGCGGGCTGGTGCGGCCTCCGTGGCAATCGCTCGTGGCAGAGCTAGATCGTACTCCATCGAGACAGTCACGGCACGCCTTTCGGCGTGGCTCGAATCCGTCGAAGATCAAGTCCCCGCGGACATCGGCCGTATAGTTCAAGCTTCCAAATCTGACACGATGGCGGGGCGTAGCTTTCAATCTGCTCCGGATGGCCTAGCGAATTGGCCCGCAGTGCAAAGCTGCCGAATACGAAGATCTGTCCAGGGAGAAGAATCTCACCCTGGACTGCGTCGTTGCTGATGATTGAAGGAGCCAACGGGCCTATAGGTGATGACATAGAGGAATTCTCAATGAAAGCACCAATGTCGGTGTCAAAACCGGCGGATCTCGGGTAGGGGGTCCCGAACTGTGCGTCTAGGCGGATGGTAATAGGAGACAAGGGACACGATGTTTTTACCCAGGTTGGGCCCTCTCGATGGAGGTAATACCCTACTCCTGCTTGATTAATATTGATGATATGGGTAGTACAAGAGTAGATCTACCACGAGATCGAGAGGCTAAACCCTAGAAGCTAGCCTATGGTATGATTGTTGTTCGTCCTCACGGACTAAAACCCTTCGGTTTATATAGACATCGAATAGGGTTAGGGTTACTGAGTCGGTTACAATGGTAGGAAATCTACATATCCGTATCGCCAAGCTTGCCCCCACGCCAAGGAAAGTCCTATCCGGACACGGGACGGAGTCTTCAATCTTGTATCTTCATAGTCCAGGAGTCCGGCCAAAGATGATAGTTCGGCTATCCGGACACCCCCTAGTCCAGGTGAAGTAGGGGAGAGGAAAACGAGAGGCAAATGGCAAATAATGTAAATTGCGAGGAGATGAGATTTGTGATTAGGAACCTGGTTATGTTGAAGATCCTCCCCGGCAACGGCGTCAGAAATTCCTTTTGATGTCGCTTGAAGCTACATCGGTATTTCCCCAAGGAGGAAGGGTTGATGCAGCACAGCGGTGGTAGGTATTTCCCTCAGATATGAAACCAAGGCTATCGAACCAGTAGGAGAACCAAGCAACACAACGTAAACAGCCCCTGCACACATGATACGTCTCCGTCGTATCTATAATTTTTTATTGTTCCATGCCAATATTATTCAACTTTCATATACTTTTTGGCAACTTTTTATACTATTTTTGGGACTAACATATTGATCCAAAGGCTTGATGCTAGTTCTGTTTGTTGCATGTTTTATGTTTCGCAGAATATCCATATCAAGCGGAATCCAAACGGGATAAAATGGACGGAGCTTATTTTTGGAATATTTGGAAAATTCGGAAGAAAAATCCACGTGAGGCGGTGCTCGAGGTGGCCACGAGGCGGGGGCGCCTTCCCAGGCGCGCCCTAACCCTCGTGGGCCACCCGTAAGGCGGTTGATGCCATTCTTGACAAGAAGAAAGCTATTTTTGGTAAAAAATCACGGCTAAGGTTTCAGTCCAATCGAGTTACGGATCTCCATATATACTCTGAAAGCGGTGAGAGGGCACCGCATGTAACGCAGAAGCAAGAGAGAGGCAGAGAACAGATCCAATCTCGGAGGGCTCTCGCCTCCCACGCCATGGAGACCAAGGACGGAGGGGAAACCCTTCTCCCGTCTAGGGAGGAGGTCAAGGAAGAAGAAGACGAAGGGGCCCCCTCTCCCCTTCTCTTCCGGTGGCGCCGGAACGCCGCCGGGGGCCATCATCATCACCGCAATCTTCACCAACAACTTCACCGCCATCATCACCAAATCTTCCCCCCCTCTATGCAGTGGTGTAACCTCTCTCTTACCCGTTGTAATCTCTACTTAAACATGGTGCTCAACACTATATATTATTTCCCAATGATGTATGGCTATCCTATGATGTTTGAGTAGATCCGTTTTGTCCTAGGGGTTATTTGATGATCAAGATTGGTTTGAGTTGCATGTTTTATTATTGGTGTTATCCTATGGTGCTCTCCGTGTCGTGCAAGCATGAGGGATTCCCGCTATAGGGTTTGCAATATGTTCATGATTTGCTTATCGTGGGTGGCGTGGTGTGAAGCCTGAGACCGAGTAAGTAGGTTGTTTGCATTATGGGATAAAGGGACTTGATACTTTAATGCTATGGTTGGGTTTTACCTTAATGAATCTTTAGTAGTTGCAGATACTTGCTAGAGTTCCAATCATAAGTGCATATGATCCAAGTAGAGAAAGTATGTTAGCTTATGCCTCTCCCTCAAATAAAATTGCAATAATGATTACCGGTCTAGTTATCGATTGCCTAGGGACAAATAACTTTATCGTAACAAAAAGCTCTTTACTAATTTAGTTGTGTCTCTATCTAAACAGCCCCTAGCTTTTATTTACGCTCTCTTTATATTCTTGCAAACCTATCCGAAAACACCTACAAAGTACTTCTAGTTTCATACTTGTTCTAGGTAAAGCGAGCGTCAGCGTGCATGTGAGAGTTGTATCGGTGGTCGATAGAACTTGAGGGAATATTTGTTCTACCTTTAGCTCCTCGTTGGGTTCGACACTCTTACTTATCGAAAGAGGCTACAATTGACCCCCTATACTTGTGGTTTATCAACACAGATAACAAATCCTCGCGACCCGACATGTTAAAGGGGTTGTCAATCCCTTTCGCGGTACGGCACCTCAAGTGGCAAACATACGTGAGATAAATTTGTAGTAAATTAATAGATCGAACGCCAAATAAAATAAATAAGGAAAAAATTGCAGCAAGGTATTTTTGTATTTTTGGTTTAATAGATCTGAAAATAAACGCAAGGAAAAAGTAGATCGCAAAGCAAATATATGAGAAAGAAGACCCGGGGACCGTAGGTTTCACTAGTGGCTTCTCTCGAGAAAGATAGCAAACGGTGGGTAAACAAATTATTGTTGGGCAGATGATAGAACCTAAAATAATTATGATGATATCCAGGCAATGATCAATACATAGGCATCACATCCAAGATTAGGAGACCGACTCCTGCCTGCATCTACTACTATTACTCCACACATCGACCGCTATCCAACATGCATCTAGTGTACTAAGTTCATGGAAAAATGGAGTAATGCAATAAGAACGATGACATGATGTAGACAAGATCCGTTTATCTATGGCGGTAGATATATATCTCGTCTTTTTATCCTTAGTAGCAATGATACATACGTGTCAGTTCCCATTCTGTCACTGGTATCAAGCACCGTAAGATCGAACCCACTACCGGGCACCTCTTCCCATTGCAAGATAAATCCAAATATCGGAGAAGAAATACGAGGCTATAAGAGATCATGTATATAAGAGATCAAAGAAACTCAAATAACTTTCATGGATATAAAAATATATGACTCATCATAAACTCAAAGTTCATCAGATCCCAACAAACACACCGCAAAAAGAGTTACATCATATGGATCTCCAAGAGACCATTGTATTGAGAATTCAGTGAGAGAGAGAGAGAAAGCCATCTAGCTACTAACTATGGACCCGAAGGTCTACAAAGAACTACTCACGCATCATAGGAAAGGCACCAATGGAGGTAGTGAACCCCATCTGAGATGGTGTCTAGATTGGATCTGGTGATTCTGGACTCTACGGCGGCTGCATGAATATTTCGTTGACCGTGCTAAGGTTTCTAGAATATTGGGGTATTTATAGACCAAAGAGGCGGTCCAGGGGCCACCCGAGGTGGGCACAACCCACCAGAAGCGCATGGGCCTCTGGCGCATCTGGTGGGTTGCCCCTCCTCGGGACTCCCCCGGGTGCAACTAGGGCCCAACTTCTTCCTTCTGGTCCATAAAAAATCTCCGTAAAGTTTTGTGGCATTTGGACTCCGTTTGATAAGGATTTTTTGCGATTTAAAAAACATGGAAAAAACATCAACTGGCACTTGGCACTATGTCAATAGGTTAGTACCAAAAAATGATATAAAATGACTATAAAATGATTATAAAACATCCAAGATTGATAATAAAACAGCATGGAACAATCAAAAATTATAGATACGTTGGAGACGTATCACTAACCGCT
This sequence comes from Aegilops bicornis, assembly GCA_021605145.1. NCBI lineage: Eukaryota > Viridiplantae > Streptophyta > Magnoliopsida > Poales > Poaceae > Aegilops > Aegilops bicornis. The sequence goes on along the minus strand of JAHIAL010000023.1, from coordinate 1,717,344 downwards.
AGATCGGGTTTGCAGAACTCTTTGCCCCCTACCTGGCGCACCAAAGATGTCGGTGAGAACGACACCTACGAGACCACGTGGATCCCTTCTACGGTTTGGCAGGGAAGAGGAGTGGTGCAAAGAGCGGATCCAACGGCCAACACACCGGGTCTTTACCCAGGTTCGGGCCGCTGAGAAGCGTAAAACCCTAGTCCTGCTTGAGTGTATATTCTGTGTTCTTGAGCTTCGGCTCACCGCTATGCATGCAAGCTGGGTCGAGAGGTTCAAAAGTCTGAATCCCCCTCTAGTACGCCGTGGGCCTCTTTTATATGTTGATAACCCACAAGTATAGGGGATCGCAACAGCTTTCGAGGGTAGAGTATTCAACCCAAATTTATTGATTCGACACAAGGGGAGCCAAAGAATATTCTTGAGTATTAGCAGTTGAGTTGTCAATTCAACCACACAGATAACTTAGTATCTGCAGCAAAGTGTTTAGTAGCAAAAGTGGTATGATAATAAAGGTAACGGTAGCAAAAGTAAAGATTAATGTTTTGGGGTTTTTGTAGAAGTTGTAACAGTAGCAACGGAAAAGTAAATGAGCGAAGAACAATATGTGAAAAGCTCGTAGGCAATGGATCAGTGATGGATAATTATGCCGGATGTGATTCCTCATGCAATAGCTATAACATAGGGTGATATAGAACTAGCTCCAATTCATCAATGTAATGTAGGCATGTATTCTGTAAATAGTCATACATGCTTATGGAAAAGAACTTGCATGCCATCTTTTGTCCTACCCTCCCGTGGCAGCGGGGTCCTTACGGAAACTAAGGGATATTAAGGCCTCCTTTTAATAGAGAACCGGAACAAAGCATTAGCACATAGTGAATACATGAACTCCTCAAACTACGGTCATCACCGAGAAGTATCCCGATTATTGTCACTTCGGGGTTGTCGGATCATAACACATAATAGGTGACTATAGACTTGCAAGATAGGATCAAGAACACACATATATTCATGAAAACATAATAGGTTCAGATCTGAAATCATGGCACTCGGGCCCTAGTGACAAGCATTGAGCATAGCAAAGTCATAGCAACATCAATCTAAGAACATAGTGGATACTAGGGACCAAACCCTAACAAAACTAACTTGATTACATGGTAAATCTCATCCAACCCATCACCGTCCAGCAAGCCTATGATGGAATTACTCACGCACAGCGGTGAGCATCATGAAATTGGTGATGGAGGATGGTTGATGATGACGACAAAGAACGAATCCCCTCTCCGGAGCCCGAGCGGACTCCAGATCAGCCCTACCGAGAGAGATTAGGGCTTGGCGGCGGCTCCGTGTCGTGAAACGTGATGAAACTTTCTCTCTGATTTTTTTCTCCCCGAGACGGAATATATGGAGTTGGAGTTGAGATCGGAGGATGTCCATGGGGCCCACGAGATAGGGGGCGCGCCCTAGGGGGGCGCGCTCCCTGTCTCGTGGACAGGCCTTGGGCCCCCTGGTGTATTTCTTTCGCCCAATAATTTTTATAAATTCCAAAAAGTGCCTCCGTTGATTTCCAGGTCATTCTGAGAACTTTTCTTTTCTACACATAAAACAACATCATGGTAGTTCTGCTGAAAACAGCGTCAGTCCGGGTTAGTTTCATTCAAATCATGCAAGTTAGAGTCCAAAACAAGGGCAAAAGTGTTTGGAAAAGTAGATACGTTGGAGACGTATCATATGTCCAAGGGGCTACCACAGTGGCACACAGGAGGTGTAAAGCAGCTACAGTGCCTATGTTTATCACCAGCGTGTTAGGACAAAATGGATTAAATGCATCGCATACGTGCCCCTCAGCTTTATCGAGGATGGGAGTAGAACCCGTCCCGTTCGTCGCCGCCCCGCTCCGTCTTGACACACGTCCTTGCCGACCAGCCATGCAGTGCCAAGTTGGCTGGCCAGCTGCCGCGCTGGAGAGGTGGCAGGATCTTCACGAAGATCTGCATGCCACCACGCATGCGCTTTCTAGGCTGGCAGGCCGGCCACTGCGCTAGAGTGGTGATGGGGTGGCGGAGTCTTGTCGCGGTCTTGTCATCGTCCCCAGCAAGGATCTTGCCGGGGCCTCATAGGCGTCCCCGACAAGGATCTTGCTCGGTACCTCGTCTTCTGGCCTCCACAAAGATCTGCACGCTTCTACGTGCGCGCCCCCGGGTCTTGTCCTTAACATTGTCGATGGTGTCAGAGCACTCAACCCCAAGGGTGGTGCTCTTGTTAGTGCTCTGCAAGCCGTCCCGACAAGGACCTTGGCGGGGTGGCTCAAGCTGTCCCAGTAAGGATCCTGCCGGGGGTGGCGCAAGCTGTCTCGGTAAGGACCTTGCCGGGGGCCCAGCTCGTCCTCTGTTCTCTGGATTGGCCACTTCTCTTCGCCTTGTATCTCGTTTTAATCCTTGATCGCGTTCTTCATGCCACGATCGTCTCCAACATATCTATAATTTATGAAGTATTCATGCTTGTTATTATCATTCTTGGATGTTTTACAATCATTTTATAGCAACTTTATATCATTTTTGGGACTAACTTTGTTGACCCGGTGCCAAGTGCCGCTTGTTGTTTTTGCTTGTTTTTACATCGCAGAAATCAATATTAAACGGAGTCCAAACACATGAAACTTTTTGTGGATTTTTATGGACGAAGACTCGATGGGCGGGCGGCACTGGGGGGTGCCTCGAGGCACAACCCACTAGGGCGCACCAGGCCCCCCCGGCGTGCCCCGGTGGGTTGTGCCCACCTCAGTGGCCTCCCACACCCCCTCTTTGCACTATAAATTCCCAAATATTCCGAAACTCTTCGAGGTGAACCTAGATCAAAAGTTCCGCCGCCAGAGGCCTCTGTAGCCACCGAAAACCAATCTATACCCTGTTCTGACACCCTGCCGGAGGGGGTAATCATCTCCAGTGGCCATCTTCATCATCCCGGCGGCCACCACGATGAGGAGGGAGTAGTCCACCCTCGGGGCTGAGGGTTTGTACTAGTAGCTATGTGTTTAATCTCTCTCTCTCTCTCTCTCTCTCTCTCTCTCGTGATCTATATCATGGGCTTTGTTAATATAGATGGATCATATGATGTTTCTCCCCTCTATACTCTTGTTGTGATGAATTGAATCTTTACCCTTTGAAGTTTTGTCATGTCGGATTGAATGTTCATATTTGGGAACACATGATGTATGTCTTGCGGTATGAATACTTGAGGTGACAATGGGGTATCATATTGATTCACTTGATATACGTTATGGCACTCAACTTGCGGATTCCCGCGGTGATATTGGGGTAATCTATGCATAAGGGTTGATGCACGTTTTTATTATCTTTTCTCCGATAGAAACTTTGGGGTCCCCATGTAGTTCTTTGTGTGGATCGAGTATTATGAATATGAATTTGCTTTGGTGTTATTTTAGTACAAACTCTAGGATAGATCGAACGGAAAGAATAGCTTTGTGTTATTTTAGTACGAACTCTTGAATAGATCGGACGGAAAGAATAGCTTTGAGGTGGTTTCGTACCCTACAAACAATTTCTATCTTTTGTTCTCCACTAATAGGAACTCGGGAGTGATTCTTTATTGCACTTTGAGGGATAATCATGTGATCCACCTATGTTAGCATTGTTGGGAGGTTGCACTAGCGAAAGTACGGACCCTGGGCCTTGTTTCTAAACATTGCAATACCGTTTGTGCTCACCTTTGTTACTTGCTACCTTGCTGTTTTTTATTGTCCCTACTACAAAAATCAATATCTACCATCATTACTACACTTTTATCACCATCTCTTATTTGAACTAGTGCATCTATACAATTTGCCATTGTATTGGGTGTGTTCGGGACACAAGAGATTTCTTGTATTTGATTGCAGGGTCGTTAGGGAGAGACCATCTTCATCCTACACCTCTCACGGATTGATAAACCTTAGGTCATCCACTTGACGGAAAATTGCTACTGTCCGACAAAACTCTGTGCTTGGAGGCCCAACGCGTGTCTACAAGAATAAAGTTGCATAGTAGACATCACGCCCCGCCGCATGTGGGGGATACGACTGCCCGTGCAAAAGTATGGGGTGCTAAAGGGCCCAAACTTTAGTACACCGACAAAGGAAAGGAGGGAAGGAAGAAGGAAAGGAGAGGATTCGGCCTCCCCCTTTCCCTCTCTCTCCCCTCTCTTTTCTTCCCCCTCTGACACTTATGGAAGGGGGGGTGCCGACTTAGAGGAGGCGCCAAAGTAGGATTACTCCTACTTGGGGTGCCCCTTTCTGCTCCCCTCCCTCTCCCACCTATATATATGTGGGGGGGGGCACCGCTAGAACACATAACATTGATTCCTAGCCGTGTGCGGTGCCCCTCTCCACAGTTTACGCCTCTGGTCATATTCATGTAGTGCTTAGGCGAAGCCCTGCGCGGATTACTTCACCATCACCGTCACCATGCCGTCGTGCTGACGGAACTCTCCCTCGACACTCTGCAGGATCAAGAGTTCGAGGTATGTCATCGAGCTGAACGTGTGTAGAACTCGGAGGTGCCGTACGTTCGGTGCTTGATCGGTCAGAACAAGAAGAAGTTCGTCTACATCAACCGCGTTGTCAAACGCTTCTGCTTTCGGTCTACGAGGGTACGTGGACACACTCTCCCCCTCTCGTTGCTATGCATCTCCTAGTTAGATCTTGCGTGAGCGTAGGAATTTTTTTGAAATTGCATGCTATGTTTCCCATCAGTGCCCCCCTCGGGGCACCCCCTAGGTGCTTCTCCGGCCCATTGGGTGTCTTCTAGTCCATAAAAATGCCACAAAAAAGTTTCGCTGCATTTGAACTTCGTTTGGTATAGATTTTCCGCGATGTAAAAAACAAGCAGAAAACAACAACTGGCACTAGGCACTATGTCAATAGGTTAGTACCAAAAATTATATAAAATGACTATAAAAAGATTGTAAAACATGCAAGAATGATAATATAACAGCATGAAAAATCAAAAATTATAGATACGTTGGAGACATATCACTTCTATTTAGATATAGTATAACATCCTTACAATACACGCTTTACAATCATGAACTATTTTTATGATGTCATCCGCATCGTAAACATTGCATCACAGAACAGCGAATGCGATAATTATGCCATTCCACACGAGTGCGACGGATGGAGCATTTGAGAAATTTGATATATCACAAATGCTTGTCGGACAATTCGCGTGTGGGATAGGTTCGGGCATCGCATATATTTTGTTCACCAAATGTATGCATGCTTCCACCCTATCACAGACGATTAATCTGAGTCACGTGGGATGGATCCCCCTATCGCCCACACTAGCAAGGTGATGGTTGGAAACTGTGTTACTGAAAGGGGTAAAAACCATTTGCACAGGATGTCTCTGCATTACTGATGTGGCTGGACTAAATTTGGATTTTTGATCAATGTCGCTTACATTTTTGGGCGTTGATTTCCTTTTGACTTTCAGAAACATTTGTTCCTTAGAATCAGTTTCCTTCAACCCAGCATGTATTTCCATGGAATGGGCTACACATCCGGTGGTTGGCTTGACTTCTAATTTTTTAGGCTCGAGGGTCTAGCAGACTTGAGTATTGATTTTTGGAGGTTTTTTAGGTCTTGTTTTTGGTCCTGGACGGTAACATGGGTCTTGCCTAGATCCATAATTCACATATTAGCAAGGAGATGGGGAGGACCCGGTGTCCAGCTATAGAAATTTCTATCTTTGTTGTCTCACATGGTTAGTCAAATGATTTGATAAAAACCAAGTTTTAGGATTTCATAAATGAACTTTGGCCAATTGGGAGTAGAGCTTGGACCCCTTATACCACATTTTAGTTGCAAACACACATCAAAGAGAACATATATTTGAAGACACCTCTCGACCATTGTGGAGCTACACCATGACCATGTTTGCACATACCATTCTGAGCGGAGCCTTGCAAAGTGCAAACACCATTGTTGCTTGGCACACCTCAAACCCAACATTGACATTGTTTGTCACTAGATTTATGATGCTATATCGGCCTCATGATGAACTTCGGTATAGTGATTATCTAAGCGTAAGACAATCGAGGCACTTTTCATAAAAAAGAGATGAGAAGCACGAGAAGTGCCACAAATACAAATCTATATTGTGGAGAGAGATGATAGGGATGGAGTAGCTCCTTGCATGAAAGAGAGAGCATATGCTATGATGCATAGCTCTGTCGAGCACTCAAGTTTGGAGAAGATGAAGAGAACATCAAAATCCATCAATGCATACCGATCCCTTGAGTGAGTGGAACTAGAAAAAATGAAGAAGAAGGGAAACAGTGGAGGAGATAAAGGATATTATCGACAAGATGCCGCTCTGTGCAAAAAAAGTGAAAAATAATAATGATATGGCTTCTCCAAATTTCTCAAATAGGCAAGTTGTAAGTATATGCACAAGTGAAATGCTAACTCATAAATGTTTAGTTGGTAAGAAACTAGTATACACTTTATCTAGTTGATTCAACAACATTTTAACAACTTCATCATGTGTTTCAGCTGTATTTTTCATGTGTTTCAACTACATATATCGCTTGTTCAACAAGAATGTTTCAACTGAATCGCGTGTTTTAATTGCACTTTTTAAACTACATCTTTTATTTCAGCTACACTATATGAATTGTAATGTTTGGGACACAACTACATTTTTTCAACTGCACTTGTTCAACTCTATCATCTGAACTTCAAGTGAGTCTCAACTAGAACAACAAAGTAAGGACCATCTAATTAACCTTTACTTTTTGTTTTAGTTGATTTGCTGGCCACGTTCTTCCTCCTCTAGTGGTCTCCTCTTCTAACTGACCCATTCGTATCATCGGCAGCACTGCCGCCTCCACCCTAACTGACAACGTTGTCGCACGTTGCCTCACTACCCTTTCTTGTCCGATCTGCTGCCGCTCATGCCTTCCTTCTAATTCCCACCCACCGTATCACATATTTTGTCGTCGATGACCACATGCCTCTCAATCTAAACCTGTCAACCCAATGTTAGTCCTCCATGGAGATGCCGAGGCCAGCAGCGTCGTTTCTGTCTCGGGCACATTAGATATGTTGCGGCCGGCAGTCTCACCTTTGACATTGCCTTGTTTTTCTACCTCTTCTCTACTGAAATCTATTGAAACAATTTCCCGAGGATTAGCAAATGCGAACAAATTAATGTACTTCCCCAAATGGACCACATAAAGTAACTCTACAAGATACTCAAATCAAAGAAATTACATAAGCGAAACAGACATACAATCTCATTGTTCTCTTTAGACATGAAATCCTCCAGGGACATATATGTCTCACTTGAATCTAGTCCGTCAAAGGGTGACCACCTCCTAGTCCTATGTGGCAAACACCCTCGAGGCCATCTGCACCACGTCGATGTCATTAGGGTCGCTAATGCTGGCACTACCTCCAGCAGGACAGCTCGGACCAGCGGCGTCTATGTCGTAGTAGTAGGACCAACCGCCAGCTCCACCACCCATGTTGCCTCGGTGGTTGTTGGAGGAGCACTCACGGTGCATCCTCGCCACCTTGCCTTTAGGTTGCTTGCCGGGAGGGAATGTTGTCCGGTGAACGCAGCGTACATGTTCATGCTTGCATTGACCGCCTGCTGGATGTCTTGCTCACTAACCATCTGTGTCGGTGACAAACCATACGACAGGCGGTTGTTGAGGTACACATTCGGAGGGATGTAGTACGGGTACCCCTCATTTGGCCCGTCGATGACATTCAAATCATGTGCCTAGTACTGCATGTTGGTCGGGTTTGGGTGGTAGTGCGTACCAGTCATGGCCGGATTGGGGTAGGTCGGGTGCGCCTGCGCGGTAGGGGCGATGACGACAGCAGCATCTCTACCAGCCATCCCCATCTGCCCACCGTACTCTTGGTCATGATACAATTGTGGGGAGATCATAGGTGTCTCCACAGGTGATCCGGTGTGCGGCTCCACACTGCGGATGTACTCCGCAAGAAGGGAGAGCTGGCTAAGAGGTGGCTGCTTGCTGTTCCTCTTCTTGAGCCGGCGCTTCGCGTTCAGACTGCGCTTGGTGGCATTCCAGTGGTTCTTGACGCCATTGTCCGACCGGCTGGAGAGTAGCCGGGCGATCACGGACCAGCGGTTCCCAGTGCGATGCAGCTCGATCAGCTTGATGTCTTCCGCGTCGGTCCAGATTTTCCTCTGCAAGGGAAGTATTTGTGAGTTAGTTAATTATGGCATAACATTCCATTGAAGTACAATTGAACACACCACAACACACCAAAAGTAATATCTACTACCTTTACCTTTTTTTACACAACACAACACTCATGTGCACTGAAGCATTATTTTTTAGAAGTCAACCGAGAGTCATTTTTCTACCATGCATGGATATGATGTGCATGCATCCACCATTCGTCATTGCTTTGAGATTTATCTTACCTTTTTTGGTTGTTTGCAAAAATTTTGTTGTTTAAGACTACCAAAATTTTATTAAAATATTTATCTTGTTTCAAAATCCATCATAATGTTTTTTCTTGTACCAACAAATAAGAATGCACTTGTTTGATTAGATTTTTGCTTTGATGCGTAATGGAACTTACTTCCACTCGTTACACATTGAAACAAAAGAAAACTAATGCAACACTTTGAAATAAGATAAAATTCGCCAAGATCAGAAAACATAGCCAGAATCTCAAATTATCTAAGGAAGCTCAAAGTATCTCAGGAATCTACTGGTGAGAAAATTTCCAACTAAGCCTCATACTCTCACAAAATTGATCTATGCGACATATAAATTGATGAAATTGTGGAATGAGCCTGATAGAAAAAACGGAAAGAAAAAAAGTTAGTATGTGGATAATTATTTGGAGAGGATTGACCCATACAAAAAAGTGACATTGCTTATTTATTTTGCTGATATCTTATTAAAAATTACACCTATTTTGCGTTTGCTACAATTTGGGGAATCAATATTGTGTATTTTGAGGTGCCCGAGATTTACAAAACTTTCAGAAAAGATCCAAGTGCTATTTTTGTTGGAACAAGGAAAAATATTTACCTTTTTTATTGATTAACAACAGAAGTTTGTAAAATAACAACCACAAAGACACCAAATTACTCTCCTACATTACATTACTCAAATGCTTGCCCCCCACAATAGCCCAAAGAGATGCCTCATCTTGGATGAGGCGAACAATGACTGCCACTGGCCTCACTTTATTGTGAAAGACACATACGTTCCTTTCCTTAGAAATCCCCCATCCAACAAGAAGTAGGAAAGAATGTAGAGATTTCCTTGGTTGCCAATTATTGAGGACTTCTTTCCACCATGACTTCATCGTCTCAAAAAGAGGAGAAAGCATCATACTAGCATGAAGACTAAGATAAGAGATAATGTCATTCCAAACTTGAGGGAAGAACTGACACTTGATGATGAGGTGAGCCACTAATTCTTGCACTTGGTTGCAAAGAGGGCACCGGTCGCAATTTGGTCACTCACAACGTTGCAACCTTTGTCGTTCAAATCATATTTTAAATGGCTAACCAAGCAAAGAACTTACATTTTAGGATTCCCAAACCTTCCAAGCTGTGGCATGCAAGTTGGATCAGATGAGGCCGGCGAACTGAGCCTTGTAAGCCGATGAGGCGGTATAACTCCCGTCGTTGGTCACCTTTCTCATGGTTGTATCTTGGATGTCTGGTTGGATGACAACATGCATTGTCTTACATAATGATGAATTACTGGATGTGCTCTAGTGTGAAGCCTCCTTGACTACTAGTATGTAGAACCCAAAACTTATCTCTTAAAACCTTGTCCACAATGCCACCTTTCTTGCAGGATATTTTTTTTAAGCATCAGTCCCTCCAGCCACGATGACTCTCAAATTTGGCTTTAGTTCCATTAGCAACCATACCTAATTGGCCACCACTAATAGATCACTTCATCATTGTTGCATGACATCCACATACCGCACCACACCCCTTGTGGTTCGTCCTAGTCAATCCATAACCATAGTAAGTGAAGCACGATGGCAAACTTCCAAGATTAAGATTTTCGACCAGCAAACTCCTCCAGCTTGCAAACTTGCTCCAAGTTAATTTTGCACTTGCCTCCGGTCACTTTGTCTGTCCTCGCCCAAAGATAGGCAAACCTCAAGCTATCAATCTTCTTAAAAACCTCCACGAGGAGGTCAAACAGTGTAAGATGGTGTATGGCCATAACCGTGAGCACCGCCTTGACCAAGATTGTCCGGCCCACGGTATCAACATGATTCCCTCTCCAAGGTGCTAATTTCCCAGTGGCTTAATCTTCAAAGTGTTGCAAGTGGACCATCCATAATATTTCTACCATGAGGGATAATGCAAGGTAACATATGGGGAAGGATAAGAAACATGTCGGGAAGGACTAGAGTATGTCATCAAGGCTGTTGTTATTGCACCATATAGGTGAAACAATGCTCTTTCTGCAATTTTTAACAAGGCTAGTAGTATCCCAAAAAGAGGCAACCTTGGTGGTGAGGACTTCTTGCTTGATAGGGGCACATGAAACAACCACATAATCAGGTAAAGGGAACTACGAATGCTCGTGTGATGCCCACCAAGAGGATGAAGTTTTCCTTAGGTCATATACTTGCTAAATATATGGTGCGGCGGGTCAATGGCGAGCTCGGACCCCTGAAAATGCCCACGACCATGCTTGATCGGGTCCTTGGCAATCCCATTGAGAAAAACTCAAGAAGAAGTCGAGGAGGGGAGGGTCGAGATCCATACCCAGAAGTGGCCTTGGAAGCCATGGTGACTAAATTACATTGCTATAAAATAGCCCCACCTAAGTTAATCCAATGCCTTCTTTATGTTGAGCTTGAAGAGGAGCATATGTGTCTTGATGTAGTAAAATCTTCTAGCCACATTGGGCACATAAATGAAGTTATCGTGGGTGCTTCTCCTCTTAATGAAAGAAATTTGTGCAATGGAAACAATATCATTCATGTCCAGAGCCAACCTCATGGAAAGAGTTTTGTCAATAAGCTTGGCCATGACATGCATAAAGCTAATAAGCCCAAAATAGTCATTCAGTGAACAAAGGGATCAAGTCATGGGAACCAAGCGACAAATCTAGAGGATCGCAAATTTTAAATAGGGAGATGCTAAAACTCGTTACTTTCACCTGAGGACCAATAGTCGGAGGAGGAAAAATCTTATATATAGTCTCAAACATGGGAGTATTTGGGTGATGGATCATAAATACATCATTAGGTGAACCAAGGTATCAGGTTGTCCCCGTGACATACTCACTCGCTGGCGATGGCATCGCATGGCCACCTTCACCACCATGCTCCATCAAAGCATCCTCCATACTGTATTCATGCTCCATTCAGTTCATCCAAAAATCCGAATTGATGAAGAGAAACATGCAATATGTTTCAACACTTCCCCTCACATCTAGGCTATTTTAGTCCTTAGGAGTGGGATCAATGTAGGGCCTTAAAATCTTCTGAATACTATGTTGGTAAGGTCTTGAACTTGAGACCTATTGGCTTGGATACCATATTGAACTCATGCCCCACTAGCACATCCAAAAATTCGAACTGTCGTCAAATCGTAGTGAAGTTTGAAAAGCGTCCGGAGCGCGACGCTATGTCTGCCAGCCTCTCCTAGAACAGAGCCACGAAACAGTCAACCTCTTCCTTGTTGACCTATTCAACCTCACGAATGACTCCCATCCATTGGCATAGAAGCCTCTGCGGGAGCTAGGCGATGGGAATGACCTTGTTCTTGGCACACATGCATGGGCTATGCCGACTTGTCTAAATCGGTGACCTTCGCGAGCGTCTTCCTCCTTATTGTGGATGACCAGGGCGGTGTGGAGCTAGGAGCAGGGAGAATGGGAGGCAACACCGGCACAAAAAGTGGTGCGCGGTAGGGAGCCTGCCCGGAAGCGCAACTAGCATGCAAAGCATCCATCTCCGTCATCATTGGGTTGTTGTTCAAAACCTTTGGGATGCTAGGAAGCGAGGCATGACGATGGGCATGTGGTTCTTCATTAGGCCCAAAGGGGAATAGCGGGGTCTCGGTGCATGGGTTGATGTTGTGCACAACTCATCATAGAGCTCATGGCAGTGGGTAAGGGGGCTTGGTGCATGGGCTCGTGGCGTGCACATCTCCATTGACGAAGCAGGCCGTACCTGCATACCGAAGTAGGGTCCGCCTTGTGCAGTCAGCCCGGTCTGGAGGGAGTGGAGGAGAGCTCAATTTTGTCGCAACCCACACATATCTCAAATGCTAACTCGGGAGCAGGAACATCTACTCATATTCACCAAATCCAGGAAAACCATAATAAACAAAAAGCAGCAATTTCACAAATAAACAACATCAAATTTTTGGAACATGTGTATCTGACTATCAGCATGTGACTTGTTTTATCTCTGATTGGACTAATAGAAGTACCACATCTCAAATGCAATTTGTGTGCTAGAACGACTCTTACTTTAGGGAATACCAAATTGAGGCAAGTCACAAATATGTAGCAGCTTTGACAAATAACAAAGACAAAAAAGTCTGTAATGTTATCTCTATCTGGGGGACGTTCCTGGGGACGAAATCCCAGCAAATGACCCACAGACCACAGGATCAAGATCTGATGGTGGCAGTTTTTTGATGAAAATGCACTAAATAAACAAAATGCCATGCTTTTTGTTGTTGTAAAAAATACCACCCTCAACACTAAAATTGCCAGCCGCGCCATTTGCAAATGCCACCACAGACGATTGAGCAGTCCTTTGGGTATTGCGGTCCAAATTTGATAACGCTTGGCGATCACTTAGTAGCGAAGAATTTAAAAATTAGGACACACCATGTCAATTAGCAAATTTGGATATTTGGAAGTGCAAGTGCGGTTTTTATTCTGATGAACAAAGAATTCCTGTACACATTTCAAATGCTAATGTGTGGCCAGGAACATCTATCCCTAATTTCCCAAAATTACTTGGGTGATCAATCGGTGGCCTAAATGAAGAAATTAATTGCCACATTTACTGAGTAGACTAAAGACATGCAATACTACTAACTATATTTTTGGGAGTTAATACCCACTTCCCAATGGTGACCAAATTATAGGTGCAAACTTTTGGATATATAATCATAAGATTCAACTAATGAAAGTGCCACGTATCGAATGCTAATTGGTGGGCTGGAACATCGACTCTTACTTTAGGGATATCAAACTGTGGCTACTCACAAATAGGTAGAAGCAATAAGACAAATAATCAAGACAATTTTTTAAAAAGAACCTAAGGTTCCCATTTCAGCCTCTCCTTCATCCAACTTCTCTCTATATATGGTTCCCCCTTCGGTTCTCCTGTTTGATTATTTCCTCCCATCTCTGATTTTTCTCTCAGATAATAATATTTTTTGGTAAGTCAATAAATTTTTACCAAATAAGTGCTTAACAATAAGATGACATTTTGACTCCCATATCCAAGCTTTCTCACAAATAATATTTTCTTTGATAAGTCAATAAATTCTTACCAAATAAGTGCATAATAATAAGATGACAGGTAAATCATGACAATTGCATACAAAGTCTTGCTAATATTATAGTAGACCAATGTAATAATAGACCTGCAATCACGAGCAAATCTACGAGAATGTTTATACTCCTGTTGCCACACACGGGCAATTATCTAGTTTAAAGAAATGAGACACCATGTCAATTACTCCCTTCATTCACAAATATAAGATGTTCTAACTTCTTTTTCGAATTGTAGGTATATAGATTTGTTTTAGCGTGTTTGTTCACTTATTTCAGTCCATGTAGTCCGTATTGAAATATCCAAAACACGTTATCTTTGTGAACCGAGGGAGTAGTAAATTTCCATATTTGTAAGTGCAAGTGAGATTTATTATTATTATTTACGAATTGAATGCAGAAGCCTTGTACACGTTTCAAATGCTAATGTGTGGGCAGGAACATCAATCCATATTAATTTTAGAAAATTACTTCCCTGCAATTTTTTTGTTTAGAAAATTACTTGGGTGATCATTTAGTGCCCTAAATGAAGAAATTAATCGCCACATTTACTGATTAGACTAAAGACATGCAAGACTACTAACTATTTATCCGGGAGTTAATACCCACTTCCGAATGGCGATTTACCAGATTAACGCAATGAAGAATTTCTTTCCGTAAGCACACTCAGTCATAAATCATCAAAATTCCCTAAAATCAAGCAGCTAGTAGGGACTAGGGAGATAAGAAATTTAAATCTGGCGAGATCACCTCAATGTTGGGGTCAAGTTGGTTGACCCATCTCTCCCGGCACTGCTTCCCGCTCCGTCCGGGCAGGTACAACGCGACCTTCGTCCACTTCCCTTTGCCGAATTCCTGCACCTTCGCCCTGAGCAGCCTGCAACAAAATCACGAACAAACTGACGAAGCTGCAGCTGATGAAGGACAAAGAAAAAGGTTTGCAATTTAGGGTTGGATTTTCTACGTACGTGTCTTCTTCCATGGTCCAGGACCTTTTGAACCGTGTGAGCCTTCGGCCGCTGGATCTGGCACGCGGTGGCGCCCGAGCGAGATCGCATGGTTGCCGTAAAATGTCGCTTGCCGTAACCCGAGGAAGGTGGTGGTATCCATCTCGTTGATGCCACCAAAAAGCCCTTGAATCTGGCGCGGAACAACGACCCCCTCGGCTGAAACACCACCATCATTATGAGCGAAGTGGTGTGCAACACCGCCATGGTCAGCGGCTTCGCCACGCGTCCCCAATCAAACAGGCACTCCCTTGAGCCATCGGCGGCCTCCAAGGTCGGATTGGAGTAATGGTAGCGGGAAGGCTTACCCGTAGATATGGGGCAAGCAAAGCTAGAAGAAGGGGAGTAGTCTTTGGCTCTTACGTGGGAGAAATACTTGTATCAAAAGGCGGGTCAGAGTGCGTGCTTGATATAGATGGGGACGGTGCCCCAAGCCCCCATCGGCCCGTCCATTCTCCTGCCCCCCGCTCCTCATCAGGCAGCCAGGAGGCGTCCCACATGACAATAACGTTCCGACTACAGGTTTTCAAGTTCACTATGGACCCTGTGCACCGGGTGTACGCAGTCTCTGGAGAGGTTTGTGTGGTCCAGGGTGGGTCAGACTTCTCGGTCTGAGATATCTTTGAAGCACAACACCCGTGCCCGTATGAAGGTATGCAGCGCAAATTATGGGGAAAGCGGGCGCTTTGTTGGCGTGCTTCGTGATCATTGCAGCTAAGTACAGGGTGTATTTGGATATAGCGTGATAAATGTTTCCTAAAATCTTAAAAGTGCACGTTCAATTTCTGGTTGAAACGAGCAGCCGGATGCTCGCCGCTCGATCAAACGCAGCCCGGCCCGGCCCGCAACAGTGCAAGCGCGATTTTAGCCAAGAGTATTTCTATCTCTTCTACTACCTAAAAGAACAGAGTGTTCTGTTTCCCCTCTTACGTTCCACGGTCTTCGTCCAACACTCTCGTACGACCCCCTCTCCCCTCCAGTGATTTTCTTTTCTCCCTCCACCGGTTTTTCTCCCTCCACCGGTTTTCTCCCTGCCGGTTTTATCTTCATCTGGCTAGACAAACCGACTCTATCTTTGGTAAACAAATAATTCACGTAAGGTAACCAAAGGCAATCAGTTCATGTATGGCAATCAATTCATTCATGACGGTGATCAATCTCCTTCCTTCTTTTAATCAAATGGTGATCAATCTCCTTCCTTCTTTTAATCAAACGGTGATCAATCTCCTTCCTTCTTTCAATCAATTTCTTTCTTCTCACCATGGTCTTCTACCCACACAGATGAAAAAGCAGGCGATTTTTCATCTCCTCTCTTCCACCGGATCATGGCCCCTTTCTTCCCCCATGTGCCGCTCCCCTCATCTCACCATCGTCCGGGACCGCTGCTTTGGGGCACCATCTATCGCTGCCGCGTGAAGTCTCGCCCTCTGCCGGATGTCAGACCAGCCGCCGTTTCCGGGATGCATAGTACGACGGCCGCGGTGCGGTCCGTTAGTTGCGGTCGGGGCCCTCTAGATCAAGAACCTGCAATAGTGGATGGATGTGAACTGCGCATAGGCAAGGCGGCAAGGTATGCATGTGCCTCACCCTCTCCCACGGATTTAAACATGTCGTTTTTTATAAGAAGTTGATGCAGTATAGGAGGAACGTCATATTTTTAGACACAGTCTAATCAATGTAACTTCTCCATTTCTTTCCATAGGAAACCATTCGTTCTGCGATCATGTGCATACAGTGCCGAACAATTATTACTACTATGTATATGTAACATTTTTGTTCCAGCATACAATGCGAACAATTATTACTATTACTGATGCCGAACAATTATTATTACTATGTACCTGTCGTTTTTTTATAAGAAGTTGTACAGTTTTGTTCTAGAATGCGACCTGAACGCACTCCATGTTGTCTCCTCCAATCAGATGGATAGTAAAGCAACTTCATCCAAGAATTGCTTGTATTTGTTGATCGTTGAATGCCCAAGACCAATGCACATACAAGAAGCTTGTGAACCCCAAATTCTTTCTTGAGTAAGCAAACATATTTGACCACATGTTTTTTTTTGTAAATTGATCATACAATTTATTGATCTCTAAGCTCTGTAATAATGTTATCCTTTATTTATTTTTTGTGCAGACATAGGATGACAAAGAAATTATATCGAGGATTGTGTACTAACGTTTATAATTATGGGTTTGTGCTAGCTATTTCTATTTTGAAGCAATTCCTTTAGGATTGAAAATTTCATGATATTTATTTTTACGACAAAGCTAATTTCTAGTCCGCTGAATTTTTGCAACAGATCCAAACGCTCTGGATGCTGTCCGTTATAGATCGTACGACCATCACGCACCGAAACATGTAGTTCACTGATATTTACAAGCCTTGCCACTAGTCCTGGCCATCTCAGGCCCGGCCCTGTCGGCCCACCCAGGCCCGGCCCTAAAATCCAGGGCCTAGGCCCGATGGGCTTGTTCGTGGGCCGGGCTTGGGCCTGAGTTTTGAGCCCACCGGCGAGGGCTGGGCGGGCTTGGGCTTGGCATATTGGCATAATAAGGAAGAGGCCCGCCCACGGCCCTAAGCCCTAAGGGCTTTTAGGGCTTTACGGATGGGCCGGGCTTGGGCTTGAAAAGTAGGCCCGGTGGTAGGGCCTGGGCCTCAGTTTTCGGCCATGGGATTTTTTAGGCCTGGCCCAAGCCTGGCCCGGCCCGGCCCATGGCCAGATATACTTGCCACCGCCTAGTGAAAAAACTGCTTCGTCCGTCTCTCTTCTTCGAATCCCCACACAGCGTCCTCCCAACCCGGCCATGGCGGAAGAAGCCGCCGCCGTCAGGCACTCTTGAAGGCCTCCTCCGGGAGGCGACCAACCCGTCACTTTGGCCGGCCCGCTCCGGTCTCCTCCCCACGCTTCGCCACCACATTGAGGCCAAGGAGTCATCCGGTGACGACGAGGACGCATCTGAATCCGGCGACTCCTCCCGCCCCGCGCGCGCCCGCCGTGACCTGAGGTGAGTGTGTGAGTGGTTCCGATGCACTAGTCTCTCTCCATATTCTCTTCGATCCGGTGCTAGCTGATCAGATCCCGACGATTTTCCCTGTTGTTGTCCGCGAGGGGCCGGGCGGCGGGGGCCAGTCTTGTGATGGGCGGAGTTCGTCTCGTGGGAGCCAGGCGTTCTTCTACCACAAGTTCCTGGTAATCACTAGTGCTTCCCATCTTGCCCCTCTTCAACATTCAAAATCACTGCTGCTGGCATGGTTTATTCGTTCCTGTACATGCTCCCGCACGCACATTGTTATGCCTATGTAAAGACTAGATTATTGTAGTTCCATCTTGTATCATCTCAAATTTTGGGTGAATTATGTGTGTGCTTTTTGGTGAAATGCAGGCCGGCTTTTTGAGTTGCAACTTTGTCTAGAAATGAGACGGCGCTGGACCATCACTTGGTAGAAATGAGTTTGACACTGATTAATGGAAACATGTTGTTTTTGCTGCACTTCTGTTTTTTGTATTTTGGGATCTTGGCTGGACTGCATGCCATTGCCTCCGGTAAAGGAAAGATTGTAGTGATATTTTTACTGTCTTTAGTTCTACATTCACTGGAGCTCATGTATGGTCGGTTATTACCTGATCTATTATTGAAGAATGGGAATGTAGACGGTGTGAACAAGTACTCGTCGAGATCTTGGCAGCCAGGTCCTGCTCGACATACTTGTAGCCCACGCCCTTGGCGTCTAAGCGCCATCTTGCTTTGCGATGCAATGAACAGGCTCAGCCGTAGGCCCAACAGCTTCACGTCTCCTTCGACACTCGTCATTGCTGTCGTTTGTTTCCTCCCTTCTCTCCTTGTTGATCTCCTGCTCCTGGTCCTCTTTCAGTTGGACTAATAGCTTCGCGTTTCTGCTGGTGGTTAACTACTTTTATATTGCTTCAATACTGTTAATGCACATCACCTTGTGAACTACTCCCTCCGTTTCAAAATAAATGACTCAACTTTATATTAAATTTAGTATAAAGTTTGTACAAAGTTGAGTCATCTATTTTGAAACAGAGGAAGTAGGTAAGGACGTTCTTCAATTTGAATAACTGCAGACCTTCTTCGCAAGTTCTTGCAGGTGTTTTCTACATTACAATTGGCAAAGACCAGGAGTATTTGGGAAGAAATATTTATGAGCTGCTTTAAGAGTAAAAAACCAGTTATTATCGTTTATGTCACAAGTTCATATACACTGCTCATAGAGCAGCGTGAATACCACCCCTGAGATAGAGCATAAAGTAGTGGAATGCAGATCATAACTCCTGATTTGGAGATGTAAAGGTCCATACCTGTGACGGCAGCAAGGTACGGACGTTTTCACCGCAGGCCATAAACCTTGGGCGTACCAGGTTGACATGATTAGGGGAAAAGCTTGGGCACAGGCTCGTGCGGGGAGGCTAACAGCAACAAAAGCCACAGACGGCCACGAAGATCCCGAAACCCTCACTGCTGGAGTCAGCGATGAGAACTGGAACATGCCCACGCATCCATCCTGTCCCAGGAGCATGCAACTCAGCGCTGCCGCCTTTACATGGCCTCGAAGATTCTTTAGGCCAACTCCACCGTACCAACCCAAACGGACGTTCGGTTTGGCTGAATTTTGTCTCTTTGGGGCGGCAATGGATTCGCGCATGCCTTTCTCTGTCCGTTGGGTCGTGGGCGCATCTCAAATCATGTCCGTGTTGGACGTAATTAAAAAAAAGAAAAACTTAAATAAAATGCCTGAAAAAAGTAAATAAACGCAAATTAAAAATAGTAAAACATAAGTTAGGGTTGATGGCCACGAAACGGCCCAGTTTCACGTTCACATTACATTCCCATAATTAACATAAAAACAAAATAAAAAATGCCGGCCCGCACGCTCCTGCCGTGCCCGTCAATGCCGTGGCCGCCCGGTGTAAATGCGTAAATGCGCTGGCCGACGAGGTCGATGTAGTCCGTAGTCGGCGGCGTCGAGGTGGGCGGCGGTCCGTGTCTGTGAGGGCGGGCTGGACGGCGGCAGATGCCTGCACCACCTCCTCCCGTGGCGACGCGTCCCACTTTGATGAACGCGGCGGCGTGGGGCACCAGTTCAGCCCCCCCGGCGTCGACCATCTCCGGAGCCGTGCACGACTAGCTCGATGCTTGGCCCACCGAGCCCGGGTGGAGCGGCCACCGGGCGCCTCCTCCATCACCTCCTCCGCCGCCACCATCTCCAGCTCGGGGATGGCGACGTCGCCGGCCGCGTAGAGGGCCGTCATCTCCTCGAGGCCCTCCCATTGGCGCTCATCGTGCGTGCGCATGGAGTCCTCCATGACACGCGCCATGAGACGGGCCTCCTCCTCCGCTGTCATGCGAGGAGGTGGTGGTGGCGACGGAGATGGCGAAGGCGACGGCGTGGGCGTGAGGCCGCGCACCCGCGTACGCCAGCGCACCTGGGGAGTAGCCGCTCGGTGCTCTGGACGTGGCCGCCGCGGCCCCGTCGACGTGCCGGCGAAGAAGGACGCCCGTCGCGTGTCGTGCTCGTCCCGGAACCACGTGTCCCACAGGGGCGAGTCGAAGCGTGCTGGCCGTAGTAGAGGTCGTCCGGGAGGAGGCGGTGGCGGCGCTCGATCTCCTCGCGGCGCGCACGGCCGCTCACCGGGACCGGTGGGATCAGCACGCGGTCGGCGGACAAATGCCAGTTATTGGGGAGGTGGACGTCGCTCCATGGGAGCGGCGTCCTCGTCTCCCAATAGTGGCGGCATACGTCCGCGTGGATCTAGTGCCGGTCGCGCTCGCCAGCGGCCGTGGGGGCGATGGAGAACGCGAGCGGTGTGGGGCCCCGACGCGGTGGTGATGCGGGCTCCTCCTTCTTCACGGAGCCGCGGCGGCGTCCCGACGAGGAGCTAGCCTCGCGGTCGTGCTTCCCCGTGCGGCCGTAGTTGCATAGCCCCATGGCTGCGAGGCGGCCGGCCGGCGAGTTCGAGGCTAGGGTTTGGGGGTTTGGGGTTGTCGGGTTTCGAGGAGGCCGCGGAGTGGAGTGGGGGAGTGTGGACGACGACCGGTCCACGGCTTGCCCATTTAAGAATGTCGGGACCCCGATTCTAAGTCACACCGATCTAGCATGTAACACCTCATATCACTTTGCGGCCTCACGCACGGTATTCCCACGGGTGTCGCCTTACCATGGCAGGGATTGTTTGCGCCTTTTGGCTCACGTATATGATAGTGTCGCTAGCATCCATATGATGAAGAACCGGGCCGACATGACCAGTCGTGAACCCAAAGTGGCACTAACTTACGAGGGACATGCATACATGAAACAACATCGAGCATGTCGATTATTGGCGTGTGAATCTGGGCTGTAACAAGGGCTAACAGGACTCCGGGAACCTGGGCTGTAGCAGGCTAAGCAGGACTCGGATGTCACCGCGTGACATTTCCCGAAGGACAGAACCACAGGAACAAAGTGAATCACATGCCGGCCGATCTAAGTGTTCCGGAGGCGGTAGTCTTTGGGCTAGCAGGACTCCGATAAACCGGGCTGTAGCGGACTACCATGGTTCGGTGGAAGCACTAGACTACATTTCCCCATAAGAGAGGCTACCAAGGATAGACAACTAGGTTGTCGGATCCCACACATAGCAATACACGTTACTACGTCGCACGCATAACATGCAAGTATGTGCTGTACAACATGGCATCACAACATAGCATAAACTCATATAGATAAAGGCCCGTAAGAGCCACATAGCACTAAATACAAACAGGGGTCACATGACCCATCATTGAAACATAGAAACAGCGGAAGCATTACATGTCTAAAATGCATAACTACAAAAGAAAAAGGCTGAGAAGCCTAACTATCTACAAGACCCTCCCAAGGGTACAAGATCGTAGCTGAGGTAACCAGCTACTCGTCGAAGTCCAAGCGGAACTACTAGTGAGACAGATGGCTCATCTCCAAACATCAAGAAAGCAAACGTGAGTACAAAGGTACTTTCAGCAAGACTTACATCGAGATCCTATCATACATGCATTTGTATCAAGAAGGTAATGTGGGGTTTAGTTGCGACAAAGCCAGCTTTGACTCAGTGGCTATCCTGTTCTACGACTACGAGAAACTTCTTTGAGGTGAGGCAGCGCACACGAGTCCACTAATCACCACATCAATACACTACTATGGATTCATCCCCGTCTCTCTACGAGAAGGCCATCCATAGCACTCACACTTGTCTTGAGCATTTTAGAGTATCCACTTTAAGTTGTCTATGTACCACGTAAGCATCCAAGAAGTCCATAACCGAGGACACGGCTATTCGAATAGATCAACCGTGCAGGGGTGTACTTCTTCACACACGCTCTCGCCACTTACCGTCGTGTACACATCATGTATCTCGGCAACCTTCAAGCGGAAGCCTGGCGAGGGTGTCAGCCACGGCCTAACTAACCACACAAGACTCTAGTCCAGGTTTATCGCCTATTCGGGTTCCATCCACAAGGAGATCCGGCCGGGGTGTCGCTCACGGCCCCAAACGATGTGAGCAGGGTTCCCAAGCCCACCATCCGGGTGCCACTTGGTACACCGTGCCACCTGTGCCTAGTCTGTCCCAAGCCCACCCTGTCGGGTGCAGCTCGGTAGAAAAATAGCACTACCTACAAACACCATGAACTAGTTAAAACTCATGGACAGAGATCAAGTTGGTTAATAGTAGAGAGGGGCCGAAAGTTACGGAACCCAATGTGTGGTAGTAGCTAGTCATTGGACAACATACAGAACTTCGGTGCTTAAGGACGGTTCCAGTGAGACAACCCATCATGTACTCCTACATGGCATCTCACCGCTACCTTTACCAAATCATGTTCACACAGTTAACTCTCAGCACCAGAACATATCGTAACACTCCAATTCATTCCCAATGAATCAGACCTGACACAACTCTAAGCAATAGCAGGCATGGCATGGTAGGAACACAACATGGCTCAATCAACTCCTACACATGCTAGTGGGTTTCAACTATTTACTGTGGCAATGTGGTCATCCAGAGGAATGGGTTCAACTACCGCAGCATAAAGTAGCGATTGAATCGATGTTGTCCTAATGCAATAACAAAGAGCAAGAAGCGAGAGAGTGGGATTATGTCGGAATGAACAAGGGGTTTTGCTTGCTGGTAGATCGGCAGAACCTTGCTCCGCAGACAGTACTACTGGAGCACTCTGGGAGCAGGACCTATCGAGAAGGAACGGTGTCGACAATCAATACACAATCATATGCAACAATATGATGCATGAACATGGCATGTAGATGTGATGTTGTTTGAGCTAATGCAGATAGCATTCACTTGCATGAAGTCCATTTGAACCAAAGATTCAAATGCAACTCCAAAATAAGCCTTAATAAATGCCATTCATGTGTTTTCACCTATACAGCAGGTATAAGTTGGTTTGTCATGCATGAAACTGGTACAGATGGATAGATTGAATTTTTCCGATAATTTTTCGTATATAAATTATTTCAATCTGAGCTACGGTTGAATTTATATGAAGTTTTGAAGTTTATATCATTTTCTGGAATTTCACGATTTATTTTAATACGGAAAATGAATAAGCTAACGTCGACATAACGGTGGCATGACATCAGCCAATGAGTCAAGCGTGGCTGAACAGGTCAAACCCGGCGTGTGGGGTCCTGCGTCGATGTCCTCAGTTAATTGGGGGTTATTTCTAACCTAATTAAGATTAGTGGCAGCTGGGGCCTTTATCGGCGTCGAGGATTAGTTAAGTGGTGATTAGCCTTAAGCTAATCACCTGCGGCTGAACCCGCATGTCGGAGACAGCAAGAGTCGTCGACCTCAGGACGCGGCGGCGTCCGCGTTACAGGCCACGGGGGCGGCGGCTAAGGGCACCGGGGCGTAGCCCGGGCTCTCGCGCATCTGGTGGGGCAGGTAGGAGGAGGCGGGGTGGCCGGAGCTCGCCAGAGCGGAGCTTGCGGCGGCGGCCGGAGTTCGGCCTCGAGCGGCAGAGGGGCTAGAGGGCAGGAGAGCAGGGGAGTAGAAGCGGGAACGGAGGCTCTGGCGCATCACGGGGAGGCTCATCGGCTCGGGGAGGCTCACAGAGCAGCAGGCGGGCGCCCGGCAATCTCGGCGGCCAGAGGTGAAGAAGACGGCGGTGGCAGCTCACGAAGGCGTCCGGTTACTTGGCTCGTCGAGGGCGTAGAGGATGTCATGGCGGAGCTTTCGAACCACGAGAGAAAGCGAGGAAGGCGATGGCTGACGAGGGGACGAGCTGCGGCGGCAGCGGCCTTCGGTCATGAGAGGGAGAGATCGAGGGAGGAGGGAGGCGAGAGAGGTCCGGCGGCGCGTGGCGTCGTCCAGGCGTCGAAGCGGCAAGGGCGTGAAAGCGACAGGCGAGGAGGTGGCGGACGCGTCGCCTCGCCAAAGACCGAGCCCGTGCCCTGTCCTCTGGGCGCAAGGAAGGGACGGCCTTGCGGCCGGTGGGCGACGCGAGCAGCCAGGCCAAGTGGCCGGGTATGTCCGTGTAAGGGTTTTTCCTTTTGTTGCTTTTCTATTTTTCCGACATTTGTTACGATTTAGTAATAATACTAAATCATTTTATTTTCTTATGCCAATTTTTGTAGGAGCTAGTGGTATTATTCCAGAGTTCCTCAACAACTAGCATAATTTTTGGATATATATTATATATATATATAACATATATATATCCAATGCAAATAAATACTGGATTAATTCTAAATGGCCAAAATAAATATTTGTGAGCTCCTAAAAATATTTGTTTGATTTTTACCTCTGACCAATATTTTTAGAGAGTAACATGAACATTTTCTTGGACGTTTTTGGAGCAATTTTTATCTGGGTCATTTCCAGAAATGATTTCTGAGGGTTTCACAAATCCCCATTTCAAATTTAAATGAAATTTAGACATGATGCACACATGACTAGCTAGTCTAGGTCATACCAGAACTAGGGATGTGACAAAGAAGGACCGCGACCGTTCACCTGGGCGAATGACAGGCGGGGCCGGCCGCGCGTGCGCATTGATGTTGGCGGGTGGGAGGTAGGTGGCACTTTGCCACCTTGACTGCCCAGCAGACGGCGAAGCGACGTCCGTTTGTTGTCGCCGCGATTCAAACCCGGCGCATGTTTGCGCTCCAAATGGGTCGGCACGGACACAAAACAGACCAGATGGGTCCGGCCATCGCGCGCTGGGCCGCCTCGTTTGTCCCTTTTACCCCAAACGGACGGGGCCGAACTGGATTGGGTCGCACGGTGGAGTTGGCCTCAGGGACAAACCTCACACTGGCAAGCCATCAGATGCACGATGGCGCACAAGGAGAAGGCGCCGGTGCAATTCATCGGAGGGGATCGGGAGCGAGGTCATTGTTTCCGCCAACTGGGGCCTCCCTCCATCCTCAAGCTGGCTGTAGACTCCGCCCTCCCCTTGCATTGACGTCGAGGATCTCACCAGCGGCTCGCGTAAAACATAAAATCCTGCAGTAGATGTTTCTTTATGGGAATAAATTAGAAGTTTTCATTGCTACTACATGAACCAAGCAAACAAAATTGGAATCAAGCCGAACACAAAACACCACCAAAAAAGGGCCACACACCATGGCATCATCATAGTCAATGTATGCGTCGAAGCCAAAGAACTATGGTCTTATCAAGATTGTCTGGTAGGGCATTACAACGATTGTCTGGCAGGGCATTACAATGGGGCAGAAGTGAAATCTTATGCAATGCTTACATTAGATTCCACCAAACATTCTCACGTGGCATCAATGTACATACCTCTCTACAAGGAATGAATTTCCAATGAAAACACAATCGTCTTGATTTGTCTCTTTTTTTTAGATAAAAGGCATGCGCTCGACATTATAAATAAAGTCACCAGGCAGAGTAGCACAACCAACACCAAACCAACATAGTACCAGAGTAAACAGATAGAAGAAGTTTGCATACATGGCAACCCAGCCATTCATGGCACGCGGGCCAGCCCTAGAGGATAAAAAGAAAAGACGTTAGGAATTAAGACGCCTCGTGATGCCTTCGCGCCAAGGAAGAAGTCGTTGCCCGAATCTTGGACACCATAGCGTCGAAGGCCTCGTGGTCCGCATCCTTAATCAATGATCTCCATTGCTGCAGGATTATACCAATTTTAAATAAGCAACCAACAGGATTAACCGGGAAAATATGCTCGATGGTAAATTTGTTTCTAGTGGTCCACAACGACCAACAGGTCGCTGCAAACCCAATCCAGAAGACCCTTTTAGAAGCCCCAGATAAGCCGCTGGCCAATCTCCGCAGATCCCCAAAAGACAAGGGATTCCAAGTCACTTGCAGCCAATAGCGGATACAAATCCATACAAACTTAGCCCGAGAGCACCGGAAGATATGATTAGTGTTTTCAATGTCCCCACATAAGGCGCATCTGTCCGAGCCCGGGCCGTTCCTTTTCCGGATTTGGTCCACCGCGGGAAGCTTCCCACGAAAAGCTTGCCAAAGAAAAATTTTAATCTTAGGAGGGACACGGGCACTCCCCGGCTTGATTTCTCTTACCAGGCATTAACACGAACGGTAAATGTACCGGTGATTGACGGCGAGAGAAACCACTGAAGTCGACCGGTGATGGTCGAAGAAAGCGACGCTCCCTGTTTTTCCGACCCTTGGAAGCCATCGCCCTCCACCGTGCAAGCATCAACGGCGCGGTGCCCCTCGTGATGTGGTGCGGCGACGCTCTGTGACGGCGCATATCCGGTTCGATCACTAAGCCCGGAGGCGGCGCATTCGGCACGCATGCGTGGCTGGCGGCCATTGGTACCCTTCTTCGAGGCCACCCTCGATCCGAGGGAGAAAGAGGAGTGGAGGAGCAGGGAGAGATCCATGAGAGGAGAGGAGATGGTTCTCCATGGTTTGTTCGCTGGACTCATGCACGGCGTTAGCGGGCCGGCGGAGGAGGGACACGGTGCGGGGCGTGGGTGATTTTTCTGAGAGAGAGAGAGAGGTGGGCGTGAGGAAGATTTTTCTAGATGAGGCAAAGCGGTGAACCAACAAAGCGGTGAACCCTAAATTTCTACTCCCTCCGTCCGGAAATAGTTGTCATCAAAATGAATAAAAGGGGATGTATCTAGATATATTTTAGTTCTAGATACATCTCTTTTTATCCATTTTGATGACAAGTATTTTCGGACGGAGGGAGTATGTTATTAAACTTCTGATTATGAATTGCTGCCTTAGATTGTAGCAGGTCGCTCGGGCAGAAAAAATCCTGGGTGTGCCACTTACTACAGAATTGGGAACTAAACGTGTACGTATTTTGAAAGAAATAGAACTAAACTGACACTTCACTTAAAGATTTAGGACCATCAGTGTATTTAACACTTAGCTGGCGGCAAGCAGCTAGGGTTCCAATTATCCCCACAGACCCCCATTGTTTCTCACGCTTGATCGATATCGTATCAACTCCAGCGTGATCCCCGGAGCTAGCGCATCACTCGGGTGCGAGCGGATGGCAGCGGAAGTAGGTAGGTGTTGGTGAACGTAGTATTTCAAAAAAATTCCTACGATCACTCAAGATCTATCTAGGAGAAGCATAGCAACGAGCGGGGAGAGTGTGTCCACGTACCCTCATAGACCGAAAGCGGAAGCGTTTAGTAACGCGGTTGATGTAGTCGAACATCCTCGCGATCCAACCGATCCAAGCACCGAACGTACGGCACCTCCGTGTTTAGCACACGTTTGATACGTCTCCAACGTATCTATAATTTATGAAGTCTTCATGCTATTATATTATCAACCTTGGATGTTTTATATGCTATTTTATATGATTTTTGGGACTAACCTATTAACCTAGAGCCCAGTGCCAGTTTCTGTTTTCTCCTTGTTTTTGAGTTTCTGAGAAAGGAATACCAAACGGAGTACAATTGGCGTGCCAATTTTGATGAATAATTGTGGACCAAAAGAAGCCTCGGGAGTGCAAGAGTTGGGCCAGAAGAGTCCTGGGCTGCCCACCAGGGTGGGGGGCGCGCCCCCAGCCTCGTGGACAGCCCAGAGACCCCTGACGTGAAACCTCGCCAAAATTCCTATAAATACTGAAACCTCCGTAAATAAATGGAGATCGGAAGTTCGCCGCCGCAAGCCTCTGTAGCCACGAGAAATCCATCTAGGCCCCTCTCGGCACCCAGGGGGGGCCATCTTCCTGGGTGGCCATGGAGGAGTATCCGGGAGAGGCCATCATCGCCATGAAGGCCAAGGACCAGAGGGAGAACCTTTCCCCATCACGGGGGGAGGCCATGGAGGAGGAAGCACAAGGGGGAGAACCTCTCCTCCTCTCTCTTGGTGGCACCTGAGTGCCATCGAGAGGGGAATCATCGCCGCGGTGATTGTCTTCATCAACATCACCATCATCATCACCATCCTCATCTGCGGTGCACTCCCCCGCACCCCGCTGTAATCCTTACTTGAACATGGTGCTTTATGCCACATATTATGATCCAATGGTGTGTTGCCATCCTATGATGTTTTGATTAGATATCCTTTGTCTTTGGGTTGATTGATGATCTAGATTGGTATGAGTTGTATGTTTTATTTTGGTGTTGTCCTATGGTGCCCTCCGTGTCGGCAAGCGTGAGGGATTCCATCATATGTAGGGTGTTGCAATCGTTCATGATTAAGCTTATAGTGGGTTGGTGAGTGGTGAAACACAAACCCGAGTAAGGGGTTGTTGCGTATGGGAATAAAGAGGACTTGATGCTTTAATGCTATGGTTGGGTTTTACCTTAATGATCTTTAATAGTTGCGGATGCTTGCTAGAGTTCGATCATAAGTGCATATGATCCAAGTAGAGAAAGTATGTTAGCTTATGCCTCTCCCTCATATGAAATTGCAATGACGACTACCGGTCTTGTTAACAATTGCCTAGGACAATTCGCACACCGATCCATCATTATTCCACACTCGCTATTTATATTATTTAGTAATATATTCTAACTTTATGATAACAGCACCTACTTTTATATTTTAGCTCTCCGATATCATACAAAGTTATCCTCTTCATACCCACAACGTAGTTTTATTTCTCGATTCTAGTTGGAAGTAAACGTTCGGTGTACGTAGAGTCGTATCAGTGGTAGATAGGGCTTGAGAGAATATTGATCTTACCTTTAGCTCCTTGTATGTTTGACACTCCATACTTATCACTTCCACCTTTGGAAATTTCTACGATGATTCCCTGCACTTGGGGATTATCAAGCTCTTTTCTGGCGCCGTTGTCGGGGAGCAATAGCGTGGGGTTGATATTCTCGTGTGTGCTTGTTTGCTTTCTTCACTAAGTAGATTTTGTTTTTCCTTTTTGTTTATGTTTAGTTGTGGGTGAAACATACAAAAAAATTAAAAGAATCAAAATACAAAAAAAATTATCACTTGCCTCTCATGCCTAAAAAGTTTTTCAAAAAGAGAAGTGATTGGAAAGTTATGCATTGAAGAAGTGAGGGTCGACCTTGAGCACTTGTGTTCATGCTCACGAAACAATGTAGAATCTTTTATGGAAGTTTCTCTGTAAATAATTATCCCCTTGTATATACCCATTGTATTATAAAAATAATGTGCCAAGCTTTGGTTTTAGGATGATTAGATTGCTTGTTTACTACGTGCAGATCAAAAACAGAAACTTTGGCTGTAGTGCATGAATTTACATTTTTTACTGGAAAGTCCAATGGGTCTGAAACTTTTTGCACGTTACTTCTGTACAAATGTTTCAAATTTTCATATTTATTTCATAATTTTAGGGGTTACAGAAGTTTACCAAACTTCCAGATTACTACAGACTGTTCTGTTTTTAACAGATTGTGTTTTGCGTGTGTTGTTTGCTTATTTCGATGAATCTATGGCTAATATCGGGGGGTATGAACCATAGAGAAGTTGGAATACAGTAGGTTTAACACAAATATAAATAAATAATGAGTTCATTACAGTACCTAAAGGTAGTGATTTGCTTTATTACACTAACGGATCTCACAAGTTTTTGTTCAAGTTTTGTGTGGATGAAGTGTCCGAAGGTCGAGGAGCTATCAACATGAGAAGAATAAAGGGAGGCAAGAGTTCAAGCTTGGGGATGCCCAAGGCACCCCAAGTAAATATTTCAAAGGATACGCAAGCATCTAAGCTTGGAGATTCCCCGGTTGGCATCCCATCTTTCTTCTTCAACAAATATCGGTATACCTCGGCTTTTGTGTTGTTCACATGATTTGTGTCCTTTGTGTTTTTATTTTTCTTCAAGAACCATGCTAGTGTGAGATGTCCCTTCATAAATTTATAGAATACTTCATGTGCTTCACTTATATCTTTTAAGTATGATCTTATAGAATTGCTCTTTGTGCTTCACTTAAATTTTTTGAGTATGGTTTTATAGAATGCTTCGTGTGCTTCATTTATACATTTTGAGCTTGGATATTGGTTAGTCTATATTAATTTTAGAATGCTCCATGAACTTAACTTATATCTTTTGGAGTATGAACAATACTATCATCTAAAGTGGGTTTGGAAGAGTGTCAACTTTAGGAATTAGTGATCCCACTATTCCGAATGAGAAGAATTTTGCTTATGTGGAGAGTAGAAAAATTTATATGCTTATAGATCATGAAAAGAATGCTTTATGTGATGGTTTTACTGATGAATTCATTCATGATGCTACTTAAAATTATTATGAGGGAGGAATATATGCTTGTAGGAGTTGCAATAATATTAAGTTTCCTCTCTAAGTGCTTAAAGTTTTGAAGTTATACTTGTTTTGCCTTCCTATGCTAGTTGATTGTTGTTCTTATAAATTGTGTGCTCACAAAATCCCTAGGCATAGGAAGTGGGTTATATTTAAATGTGCTAGTCATATTCTTCAAGATGCTCTCCTTGTGCTTCAATTCCTATCTTTTATGTGAGCATCATTCAAATCATCATGCCTAGCTAAAAGGCATTAAAGAAAAGCGCTTGTTGGAGACAACCCACTATTTACCCTTACTGTTTTTGTGTGTTCAGATGATTAAGATACTGTAGTAATCATGTTTTATAGATTTTGTTTCAATAAAGTGCCAAGTAAGACCTTTGGGAAGACTTGGGTGAAAGTTAATGTGATCTTGCTATAAAAAATAGAAACTTTGCGCTCACGAGATTAGCTACCATTTTTTACGAAAGAGTGATTTTGAGTTGATTCTTTTTGCAGAAGATTAATAAACAAATTCCTCACGTCCACCAATTTATTTCATAATTGTTGGAGTAGCAGAAGTACGGTTTATGTTCAGATCATTACAGACTGTTCTGTTTCTGACAGATTCTGTTTTCATTGCATAGTTTGCTTGTTTTCTAGTTTCTATGACTTATATTTCTCAATATAAATTATAGAAATGATATGGTACAATATTCATTGTGTGAGAACAATTATGAACCTTGTCTTTGACAGTAACAAAGTGAATGGTTCACTCTTTATCATAC
The DNA here is from genome assembly GCA_021605145.1 of Aegilops bicornis. Taxonomy (NCBI): domain Eukaryota; kingdom Viridiplantae; phylum Streptophyta; class Magnoliopsida; order Poales; family Poaceae; genus Aegilops; species Aegilops bicornis. Next base: position 1,686,300 of record JAHIAL010000023.1, on the reverse strand, counting down.
TAACCTATCTCACGAAGTTTTGTTAAGTTTTGTGTGATTGAAGTTTTCAAGCTTTAGGTGAGATATCAATATGAGGAGAACAAGGAGTGGAAAGAACCTAAGCTTGGGGATGCCCAAGGCACCCCAAGGTAATATTCAAGGAAGACTCAAGCGCCTAAGCTTGGGGATGCCGGAAGGCATCCCTCTTTCGTCTTCAAAACTATCCGTATACCTTACTCGGAGCTATATTTTTATTCGTCACATGATATGTGTTTTGCTTGGAGCGTATTTTCATTTTACTTGCTGTTTGAATAAAATCATGGATCTGAAATCTTGAATGAAAAAGAATCCTCCCATGGCTAGTTAATTATTTGACTACTCAGTGTTCTTCACTCGTATCTTTTTGGAGTAGTTTGTTAATAACTCACGTGCTTCACGTATATCCTATGAGTAAAAGGTTGAATTAATTGAATGTCATAAATCTGAATTTATATACGTTTCATATGCTTACAACATGGGGAGTAATGACTTCACACATAATAAGTATAGGTAGTAAACTCATTGAAAGTTAGCAAACGTAGAATTGGTCACTCGAACAATTCATGAAAGAATATTGAAGGAAGAGAGATTTCACATATAAATATACTATCCTAGACATCTTTTGTAATTGTGAGCACTCATTAAAATATGACATGCTAAAAGGTTGATGTTGGACAAGGAAGACAACATAATGGGTTATGTTTTCTTATATCCGAAATAAAGTATATTATCTTGGATCATCCAACATGCTGAGTTTTCCTTTCCCCCTCATGCTAGCCAAATTATTTGCACCAAGTAGAGATACTACTTGTGCTTCCGAATATCCCTTAAACGAGTTTTGCCATGAGAGTCCACCATACCTACCTATGGATTGAGTAAGATCCTTCAAGTAAGTTGTCATCGGTGCATGCTGTCACATCCTAGCTAGTCCATGCATTAGAGTGTTGCATCATGTTTACCTTTCATCAGAAACTTGAATTGGGGAAGACAGAACCCCCAGAATCCCTCTGAATTCAATTAAGGCTTACTAAAAATATTTTCAATGAACCTGAATTGCCCTTCTAAAAAGTTCACCCTCTTTGTCTTGGGTTAGAACCTCTGGCAAAATTGGTGCACATTTTTCTAGGTCAACAGAAGGTCATTGAATTAAATCATATGTAAATTGCATTTGGGCATTTAAATGCTACTAAATATTTTGAATGCTCAAATAATTACGAAATAAGTGTGGGCTGTTGGAAATATTCCAAATGAGCCTATGATTATTTGCAGGATTTTGGAAGAGCCTAGGTATTTTTAGAAAAGCCCAACACTTACGAGAAAAATAGAAAACAGGAATTAAAAGAGAGAGAGAAAGGCTCCTACCTGGCCGCCCACTGGCAGCCCAATTGGCCGTCAAAGATCGTGGTCTGGCCCATGCCACCACCGCTTCGTCGTCGCCACGCAGGCACAGAGGTGACGCCGGCGAGCGTGAGCTCGCCACGGCGTCAGCTGCTTGCCGCCCGCGCCTCCGAGCACCTGGGTGAGCTCCACGTCGCCGCCCCGACCCCGTGGACACCTCACTCGCCCCCCTGCCTCTCTCCCTCGCCTCTCCTCACCATGGCCGACGCCACCGCAGCCGCACCATCGCCGTAGTCGCGCTCTCAAGTCGTCCCGTGTCGAGCCACCGTGTCCAACAACTCACTTGGCTCGACTCCGTCGAGCAGCCCGAGCCTCGAGCGCTCGCGAGCCCTGCTTCGTCTTCCTCGAGCTCATCTTCACCGAGCATCGACTGCATGAAGCTCACCCGCACGCGCCGCCACGGAGCTCGTCGTCGACGTGACTCCGGCCACCCACAGGTCTCACCACCTTGTCCACTAACTCCACCGCACCCCCACGAGTCCAACGCACCACTCCACGCGCCTCGTCGTGACCCGTAGCTACGAGTCCATCTTCACCCGACTCCGGCGACCGCCACGGTTGTCGCCGGCGACGTTTCCGGCCACCCCGAGCTCAACCATCGCCACCAAGCGCGCGGCTTGTTCGGCTACACGTAGATGGCCTCCACGCCCATTTGGTCGCGGAATGCACAAATGCACACTCACCGCCGCTGTCTCGGCCTCGCCCGCTAAACGCCGGGCGTGTTGACCTTTGACTTTGACTAGGGTGGGCCGGGTTGACTCCCAGGTCTCTATGACAAGTGGGGCCCCCTGCGCTAATTAACCAGCATTAGTTTTAACTAAATTTAATTAGTTTAAATAACTCTTGACACGCTGGGACCCCTTTGGTCAGGTTGACCTGGACGCCCCTTTGACCACCGACGCCACCTGACGCTGCTCATGATTTAACAATAACTAATTTCTGGATTTATTTTGATATAGGAAATTCTAGAAATTGTTACAAATTTCAAAAATTCATAGAAATTAATCTGTAACTCCAAATGCAAAGTTTTATATATGAATTTTGATCAGAAAAATTCAATCTATCCATTGGTAATGGTATCATGCATGACAGAACAAGTTAACATTGCTGTTTAAGCAGAATAAGATGATGCACTAATATGGCTATGTTAAATGAACTAACATTTGAATCCTTGATTCAAATGAGTTCATTCCCTTCTGTTCTAGCTTGCATTAGGCCAAGACACATGCATATTGCCATGTCATAGCATGCATCATATTGTTGCATATCGTCATGTGTTGATTATGTTAGAGTGTGTCTTTTCGTGATAGGTTACGCCTCCGAGGATAACCCGAATATCCGTCAGAAGGGCGTACCCTACTACCACTACATCAGGCAAGCAACCCATTGATCATTCCGATACAAACCCATGATCTCGCTTCGCTCTTGTTTCTTTGCATTAAGACAACGCGATTCAAAGCTGTTGTGTTGCGGTAGCTGAACCCACTTCCTTTGCATGACCTGTCATTGCCACAGTAACTAGATGAAACCCACTAGCATGTGTAGGAGTTGATTGAGCCATATTTGTGTTTCCTACCATGGTATGCTTGCTATGCTTAGAGTTGTATCAGGTCTGGCTCATCGGGATGATGAACTAGAGTGAAAGGATGTGTCGGTAACGAGAGTGAAGTGTTGAACATGATTTGGTAAAGGTATCGATGAGAGGCCATGTAGGAGTACATGGTGGGTTGTTTCATTGAAGCCGTCCTTAAGAACTGAGATCTGCGTGTGTGATTTAAGACTCGGCTACTACCACACATTGGGATCATAATTGACCCTCTCGACTTATTAACCACTCTTGTCCTCTTCAAGGAGTTGCCAAAGTAGTTTACGGTGTTTGTAGCATCTTTGGGGCATATGGCTACCGACCTTAAAGGTGGGCTGTGTTGCGGTAGGCACGTGGCCCGATGTACCCGATTCGCCCGTTTGGTGTCTTGGGAACCCTGCACACATCGTTCGGGGCCGTTAGTGGAAACCTCGGCCGGACTCCCTGAGGATGGAACCCGAATAGGCGATAAACCTGGACTGGGGACTCGTGTGTTTAGTCAGGTCGTGGCCGACACCCTCGGCTGGGCTTCGCTTGAAGGTTGCCGAGTACACGCCGTGTAGCGGCGATAAGTGGTGAGAGCGTGCGTGAAGAAGTACAGCCTGCAGGTATAAAACTATTCGAATAGCGCGTCCATGATAAGGACTACTTGGTCACCTATACGGTTCATAGACAAGTAAATGGATACTACTAAAAGCCTCAAGATAAGTGTGAGTACCAAGGATGGCCCTCTCGTAGAGTTGTGAGGGAGGATCCACGGTGGAGTATTGTGTTGGTGATTAGTGGACTCATGCGACAAATGCTTTTCAAGTGGTGTCACGTGAGGATAGCTTAGCCAAGAGTCAAAGCTGGCTTGCTGCAATAACTCCACTACCTTCTTGAGAATGTGCATGTATAGTAGGATTACATTGTAGAAGACTTGGCCGAGTACCTCCGTACTCATGTTGCTTTAATTAATGTTTTTCGGCGACAACACCGCCCCTTCCGATGGGTTCTCGTAGACCTTGACGCCGACGAAAGTGACTAGCCACCTGGGTGGTGGTCCAAGACTTGTGAAGGGCGATGTAGATAGAAGGGCTTCACAAGCCTTCTTTCTTTTTAGTGTCTGTACTCAGACTAGTTTGCTTCCGCATGTGCTTGTATGTTTGTATGACTTGAGTGTTGGGTCATGTGACCCCTATCTGTATGAACATGTTATGTATGGCTCCTTGGAGCCTTTTATAAAATGTACTTTGAGTTGTAGAGTTTTGTTGTGATGCCATGTTGTATGTACTCATATCGAGCATATTGTGTGTATGATTGAAATGCTTGGTATGGGTGGGATCCAACAATCTAGTTGTTTATCCTTGGCAGCCTCTCATATGGGGAAATGTAGTCTAGTGCCTCCCGAGCGATAGTAGTCCGCCATGGCCCGGTTCACCCGGGAGTCACCTTAGCCTAGCACTACTTTTCACTGGACACTTGACCTGAGTAAACATGTGTTTCACTTCGCTCGTGGTTCCGTTCTTCGGGAAATGTCACGCAGTGACATCAGGAGTCCTGCCTAGCTCACAGGCCGGGTTAATGGAGTCCTCATAATGAAAGTGCTACAGCCCGGATTCATCGTTGATGACCGACATGCTCGATGTGATTCATGTATGCTCGTCTCCCCATGGGTTAGCGCCGCTTTGGGTTCACGACTAGCCATGTCGGCCCGTGTTCTCTGTCCAGATGGATGCTAGCGACACTATCATATATGTGAGCCAAAAGGCATAAACGGTCCCAAGCCATGGTAAGGCGACACCCGTGGGAATACCGTGCGTGAGGCCAGCAAAGTGATATGAGGTGTTACAGCTAGATCAATGTGACTTGGAATCGGGTCCCGACAGCGTTGGCATCGAGCCGGACTGCCTGTAGAGGTTCGCTAAGCCAAACTGGTCGATGTCGAGTCTAGAAATGCTTTAGTTATATGTAGGGGAATTGTTTGTGGGAGGGACGTAAGGCTCTTTTTACTCCTTTACCTTATGCCCTCTGATTTGTGTCATTCTCTTCTCATTCTACGTGGGTTAAGGACTAGGCTCCCCTCTCTCTATCAGGTTCGCGTGTTACTAATCCGTAGTAACTTATAGGATTGTTGGTTACCGACCTCGATTCAGTTTCTACTACTTTTTAGTATGTTATCGGTTGAACCAGAACCTTGATATGATGTTGTTGAGTGGGTTTGCAACCTGTTGTGAATGACTCAAATCTGTTCCTGAGCATTTACAGTTGTTATGCTGTCCGATTCTCCATAGGAATTCTAATGTCTTTGCATTGTGGTTGTGCTTTCAGATGGCCACTCGTGCTCAAAACCAAGTGGTTACGCATTGACTGTGCCTCGATGTGCCGGTCATCACGGCTATGTTAGTCCAGGTAATGATCGAGACGGGTTACCGTTGGTATCCGAATACACCGTCAAGAGCAGTTCCGAGACTTTGATCAAAGCCAATATCTCTCAAGACTGCCGTGATATTTCCGTCTTTATCTGGATCTACCGAGCCCCTTCACTTTGTTCCTATGGACTCGGGGTTACTATTGAGATGGTTGTACAGGATGCTGCCTTTTCTATGATGACCATCATGCGAGTCAGGACTGGCCTACTTCGGAACACTGATTTCCGTTATCTTCACTTCCGGGGGCGCAAGGGTATCTCCAGGCTATCTATGCTGAGTCCACACATGAGGACTCACTAACTCGCACCACTGCCGAGATGCTCGAGGATAAGGACCGAGAGAATCAGGCCTTGAGGCGGAGCAGTTCAACACCCGTGCGATCATTGGGCCACGTTGACTCGGTTTGCACCCTACTGCAAGCCGGATGTATGGATACTAGGGATCTGTACCTGTGAGATCTGCTGCCAGAGATGGTGGATTGACGTGATGTGGGAGGCATCACCCCACCTGTTCCCCTGCAGCCACCGTTTGTTGGTCCAAGACCTCATCCTAGCCCCTATGGTCCACAAGCTCCCTCAGACCGCCTGCATTTCCTGGATAATCATGTTGAGCTTCTGTGCTATGGAGGTGACTTCTATGAGGACTACTACGGAGGTGTCTGAGTTAGTAGTAGTATCTCTAGTATTGTAATAGTTGTATTTCCACCGTCCTGCGTGACCTGTGGAATATGACTTAGTGTGTACCAATTCCGGAAGTGTAGAAAAATAATGTATAGGAGCTTGGAATGCTTCCGATGAGATGTAACGTCTTTCTCCGTAGTTGTACTCTAGCCGGGCTTGTACTAAACTATGAATGGTGTGTATGACTGTTGGTATATATATGGCAGTTTCTATATTACCATGCCATACGGATGAACATCTCTGCATTCTGTGTTATCCATTACCTTCCGCACTTCCTTGCCAAAATTTTGACATCCTTGTCTAAACCATTGTCTTGTTTCCTAGGATGAGTCGACACCATAACAACCCCTTGCTGGGAGCGAAGGGTGATGCCAGCGCAGCTAGGAATGTAAATCTCCCTCAACCGCCTTCTCTGGCCGAAGTTATGCTGGAGGTAGAACAAAACAAGCGTGAGACCAATCGCTTGCTGGAGCGGATTGAGCAGAATACTGCCACCAAACCGAGGAATGACTTTGGTGTCAATCAATGACTTTGTCAAGCTGTATCCACGAAGTTTAAACATTTACTGCCGGAGCCTCTCGATGCGGATGAATGGCTTCGACATCACCCACAAGCTACGTTACGCTTAGCGTGGCCGGAAAGCTGATAAGGTTACCTTTCTTTGCCTATCACCTCGAAGGCCACCGCTAGCCTTTGGTGGGAGAATTTTGAGGCTATCGCCCGGTCGGCCAAGTCACCACCAAGCAATTAAATTAGGTCTTGACTTTCCATGAGCACCACATCCCGAAGGTCTCATGGATCGTAAGAGGAAGAGTTCTGCAATTTCACCTGTGGTAGACTGACTGTGGATGCATCTGATCGTGAGTTTGGAAATCTAGCACGTTATGCTCCTCAAGAGGTATCCACCGACGCCAAGAAGGGCAAAAGGTTCCGCAAGGGACTTAGCCCCGAGCTTCGCCGTGATCTTCGTTTGCACGAGTGCACCTCCTTTCAGAAGTTAGTCAACAAGGCCATCAGCACTGAGACGGGACAGTCTGACTTTGAAGCCTCGCGCAAGCACTCCCGTGACTTTGGTTCCTCATCCGGCTCTGGATCTCGGCGCCGGTGTGGATTCTGACACCGCCCGCCACCCGTGATTCACTCCGAGGCCATCCTTTGAGGCGCCTCGCCCCAACCAGCCAGTATGCACCGCCTAAGGCCTATGGTGGCCCCGCTGCTAATGCTGCTCCACGCCCCCAATGTGATAACTTGTTTCAAGGTGGGGAGACGGGTCACTACATCCGTGAGTGTCCCTGCAACAACCCGACCGGATCGAAAAGTCACATTGGCCGTGGTAAGCCAGTAGGAAAGGTGCTTATTGCCAAACCAGCCACCACTGTTTGTGGCCATGTCAATTACGTCTCAGCTGAGGAGACCCATGAGGATCCCAACGTCGTTCTCGGTACGCTCCTTGTTAATTTCCATCCGCAACCGTTCTCTTTAATCTTGGAGCATCTCATTCATTTATACCAAGAGCTATGCTCGTTTGCACAATACCACATTTAGTGACATGCCTACCTCCATGGAAATTCAGACTCCTGGTTCTAGATGGCAAACCTCTAGAATAAGTCATGGGAATGAGATTCTGGTCGACAGATTAGTTTTCCTTGCATCACTAATAGCTCTCAAGTCCTCGGACATTAACATCATCTTGGGTATGGACTGGATGTCAGCCCATTATGCTAAGATTGATTGCTCAACTAGAACTGTTCAACTCACCCATCCATCGGGCAAGGCAGGTCAATGTTTTGACCCGAGTGTCTAAGCGTCGCCTTTACTCCTTAAATGCCAACCCCCTTCGGACCTTGAAGATATTCCGGTAGTTCGTGACTTCCCGGATGTCTTTCGGAGGAACTACCGTGTGTTCCACTGACGAGTAGATGTCGAGTTCGTGATAGACCTTGTTCCGAGGAACCGTCCCAATCTCTAGAAGACCTTATAAGATGGCACCCCTAGAACTAGCCGAGCTTAAGAAACAACTCCGATGAGTCCGTGCAAAAGGGTTTCATCCGTCCTAGTTCTTCTCCATGGGCTTGCCAGTCCTATTCGTCAAGAAGAAGGATGGAGCGGATCGGATGGTTGTAGATTACCGACTGTCAATTTGGTCACCATCAAGAACAAGTATCCGCTCCCGGGATCAGCGATCTGTATGATCAGCTATTTGGATCCTCGATCTTTTCAAAATGGATTTGAGGTTGGGCTACCATCAAATCAAAATCAAGAACGGGGACATTCCTAAAAGCGGCCTTTGTTACTCGTCACGGCCAATCTGGCGTACACCGTCATGTCCTTCGGTCTAACCAATGCTCCAGCCACCTTCTCTCGGTTAATGAACTCGATCTTCATGGAGTATTTAGATAAATTCGCCGTGGTTTACCTCGATGATATACTCATCTACTCCAAGTATGAGGAAGAACATGCCGAACATCTAAGGCTAGTATTGATGAAACTTCGAGAGCATCGCCTTTATGCCAAATTCTCTAAGTGTGAGTTTTGGTTGCGGAGAAGTAACCTATCTAGGCCATGTAATCTCTGGTAAGGGCATTGCATTGTCAATCCCGAGCAAGTTCAAGCCGTCCTTGTTGGACTCCACGAATCGGTCAAGCAAGTTCGGAGTTTCTCGGTTTAGCGAGCTATTGCCGCCGCTTAAGTCGAGAATTTCTCCAAGGTTGCTAAGCCTCTAACTGAACTCCTCAAGAAAGATAAAAATTTCGAGTGGACCCCACAAGGCGAGTTCAGTTTTCAGAACTGAAAAGGCGCTGACATCTGCTCCCGTACTCGTTCCACCAGATTTTTCTAAGGACTTTGTTATCTACTGCGACGCCTCGCGACAAGGACTAGGTTGCATACTCATGCAAGATCATCATGTGATTGCCTACGCTTCTCGACAGTTGCGTCCACATGAGGATAACTATCCCACACATGATCTAGAGCTTGCAGCAGTGGTCCATGCACTCAAAACACAGCGACATTACCTCCTCGGTAATCGTTAGAGATTTACACCGATCACCAAAATATGAAATATATCTTCACCCAACCTGATATGAATCTCAGTCAAAGATGATGGTTCGAGTTGATTACGGATTATGATGTAGGAATAACTTACACTCCAGGCAAATCCAATGTCAAGTCTGATGCACTAAGTGCGTAAATCTTATTGTAACAACACGATGTTACAACAAAGTCAACCGCTTCTCCACGAGGAATTTGGTAAGCTTAACCTTCACATGGTTCCTCAAGGATTCCTTTCCACCACGGTGGCGAAAACCCAACCTTACGGATCAAATCATAACTGGCCTTCGGTATGATAGAGGTATATCTCGGATCAAGGGGAACATTGCTAAGCGGAGCTGCTAAGTGTTTCTCCATAGATGAGCGAGGTGTTGTCTTCCGTTGAGAACAGCTTGGTTGTTCCCAAGAAACAACAAGCTGCGACGAATTGATCCTTAAGGAAGCGCATGATTCCCTCTCACCATTCATCCCGGTAGTACTAAAATGTATCAAGACCTACGCGGAGGTTTTGGTGGACTAGGATGAAGAGAGAAATCGCTCAATTCATTGCTAATTGCGACGCGTCCGTCGAGTTAAAGCAGAGCATCAACGACCTGCTGGCACCCTTCAACCTTTGGCAATTCCTGAATGGAAATGGGACAAAATCGGTATGGACTTCATTACCGGGTTTCCTAGGACCAAGAGAGGGAATAATGCTATATTCGTTGTTGTCGATCGACTTTCCAAAGTAGCCCATTTCCTACCCATTCGCGAGAGTATAACCGCTAGCCAGCTAGCCGATTTGTACATCTCCCGCATAGTGTCTCTTCATGGTGTTCCATTGGAGGTTAAATCAGACCGTGGAAGTCTCTTCACCTCTCGATTTTGGGAAAGTTTTCAAACTGCTATGGGAACTCGTCTCTCCTTTAGCACCACCTTCCATCCTCAATCAAGTGGTCAAGTAGAGCGGGTCAATCAAATTACGGAGGATATGCTTGAGCTTCATCATCTCTTCGGTATGAATTGGGAGGAATGCCTTCCATTAGCGAGTTAAGCTTATAACAATAGTTATCAAGCTAAGCGTGGGCAAAGCTCCTTTCGAGGTTCTCTATGGGCGAAAATGTCGACGCCTCTTAGCGAGTAGAAACCGGGGAAAGACAACTCTTTGGCCCGGATATGATCCAGGAAGTAGAAGAGCAGGTTCGCGTTATTTGTGAGAAATTGCAAACAGCCCAATCTCGTCAAAAGAGCCAATATGACCGCAAGCATAAGCCTATGACTTATGAAGTTGGCGAGAAGGCTTACCTTCGGGTTACTCCTTTGAAGGGAACCCATCGATTCGGTATCAAGGGCAAATTGGCTCCTCGTTACATTGGACCCTTTCACATTCTTGTCAAACGAGGAGAAGTTGCCTACCAATTGGAACTACCCCCACATCTTTCCAGAGTTCATGATGTCTTCCACGTTTCTCAACTCAGGCGTTGCTTCTCGGATCCTATCCGTGGAGTGGACCACGAAACGCTTGATCTCCAAGATAATCTCACATATCGAGAATATCCCGTTCGTATCCTTGATCAAGCAGAGGCGTACCACTCGGCCTTGAGAATATCAAGTTTCTCAAGGTTCAATGGTCGCACCATTCCGAGCAAGAAGCTACTTGGGAAAGGGAGGATCGTCTTCGACTTGAGTACCCCACCTTCTTTCTGACGGATCCTAAATCTCGGGACAAGATTCTTTTGAGTGGGGGTGAGTTGTCACATCCTAGCTAGTCCATGCATTAGAGTGTTGCATCATGTTTACCTTTCATCAGAAACTTGAATTGGGGAAGACAGAACCCCCAGAATCCCTCTGAATTCAATTAAGGCTTACTAAAAATATTTTCAATGAACCTGAATTGCCCTTCCAAAAAGTTCACCCTCTTTGTCTTTGGTTAGAACCTCTGGCAAAATTGGTGCACATTTTTCTAGGTGAACAGAAGGTCATTGAAATAAATCTTATGTAAATTGCATTTGGGCATTTAAATGCTACTAAATATTTTGAATGCTCAAATCATTCTGAAAATAAGTGTGGGCTGTTGGAAATATTCCAAACAGAGCCTATGATTATTTGCAGGATTTTTGGAAGAGCCTAGGTATTTTTAGAAAAGCCCAACACTTACAGAAAAATAGAAAACAGGAATTAAAAGAGAGAGAAAGGGTCCTACCTGGCCGCAGCTCACCTGGTAGCCCAAATTTAGCCGCTCAAAGACCTTTGTGCTGGCCCATGCCGACCGGCTACTTCGTCGTCGCCATGCACCGAGGGAGTGGCGCTTGGCGTAGCGTGGAGCTTCGCCACGGCGTCGACTGCTTGCCGCCAAGCCTCCGAGCACTGGGTGAGCTCCACGTCGCCCGCCTCACCCCTGCGTGGACACCTCACTCGCCCCCTGCCTCTCCTCGCCTCTCCTCACCATGGCCGACGGCGCCACCGCGAGCACTTTCGCATTGCCGTAGTCACGCTCTCCATCGTCCCGTGTCGAGCCACCGTGTCCAACAACTCCATTGCCGACTAAAAGCAGCCGTCGAACAGCCCGAAACCCATTCATGAGCCCCTACGCCGTATTCCTCGAGCTCATCTTCACCGAGCACCGCCGCAGATCCCCTTCGCCGTCACCGCCGCATCAGCTCGTTCTCGACTACGCCGTCTGCTCCTACGTGACCGCCGTGAGCTCAGCTATCTCCCCATGCCTCCCGTTCTCGCTCTCGAGCCCCTACATCATTGCGCATGAAGCTCACCCGCAGCAGCGCCCGCCACGGAGCTAAATGCGCCGACGTGACTCCGGCCACCCACAGGTCTCACCACCTTGTCCACTAACTCCACCGCACCCCCACGAGTCCAACGCATCACTCCACGCGCCTCGCCGTGCCCCGTAGCCACGAGTCCATCTTCACCCGACTCGGCGGCCCACGCAGTTGTCGCCGGCTGACGTTCAAGCCACCCCAAGCTCAACCACCGCCACCAAACGCAGCATGACTTGTTCGGCTACACGTAGATGGCCTCCGCCGCCCATTTAGTCGCTGAATGCACAAATGCACTCTCACCGCTGGTCTGGCCTCGCCGGGAGGCTAAGCCTTGACGTGTTGACCTTTGACTTTGACTAGGGTGGGCCGGGTTGACTCCCCGAGTCTATGACAAGTGGGGCCCCCTCTCCCGAATTAACTAGGATTAGTTTTAACTAAATTTAATTAGTTTAAATAACTACTGACACGCGGGACCCACTGGTCAGGTTGACCTGGACGTCCCCTTTGACCACTGACGTCACCCTGACGCACTGCTGACGCAATAACTAATTTCTGGATTTATTTTGATATAGGAAATTCCAGAAATTGTTGCAAACTTCAAAAATTCATAGAAATTAATCTGTAACTCCAAATGTAAAGTTTTATATATGAATTTTGATCAGAAAAATTCAATCTATCCATTAGTAGTGGTATCATGCATGACAGAGCAAGTTAACATTGCTGTTTAAGCAGAATAAGATGATGCACTAATATGGCTATGTTAAATGAACTAACATTGGAATCATTGATTCAAATGAGTTCATTCCCTTCTGTTCTAGCTTGCATTAGGCCAAGACACATGAATATTGCCATGTCATAGCATGCATCATATTGTTGCATATCGTCATGTGTTGATTATGTTCGATGTGTCTTTCGTGATATGTTACGCCTCCGAGGATAACCCCGAATATCAAATGCGAAGGGCGAGTACCCTTACTACCACTACATCAGGGCAAGCAACCCATTGATCATTCCGATACAAACCCATGATCTCGCTTCTGCTCTTGTTTCTGCATTAAGACGCGATTCAAATCGATGTGTGTTGCGGTATTTGAACCCACTTCCTTTGCATGACTCATCATTTACCACGGTAAAGAATTAGATGAAACCCACTAGCATGTGTAGGAGTTGTTTGAGCCATATTTGTGTTTCCTACCATGCTATGCTTGCTATGCTTAGAGTTGTATCAGGTCTGGCTCATCGGGATGATGAACTAGAGTGAAAGGATGTGTCGGTAACGAGAGTGAAGTGTTGAACATGATTTGGTAAAGGTATCGATGAGAGGCCATGTAGGAGTACATGGTGGGTTGTTTCATTGAAGTCGTCCTTAAGAACTGAGATACGTGTGTGTGATTTAAGACTCAGCTACTACCACATTGGGATCCTTAATTGACCCTCTCGACTTATTAACCACTCTTGTCCTCTCGTCAGGGAGTTGCAAAAGTAGTTTCGGTGTTTGTAGCATCTTTGGGGGCATATGAGCGCTGACCTTAGGGGTGGGCTGTGGTTGCGGTAGGCACGCGGTCTTGCAAAAATACCGATTCGCCCATTTGGTGTCTGGGAACCCTGCACACATCGCTCGGGGCCGTTAGTGGAAACCTCGGCCGGACTCCCTGCGGATGGAACCCGAATAGGCGATAAACCCGGACTAGGGACTCGTGTCTTTAGTCGAATTAAGTGGCCCGACACCCTCGGCTGGGCTTCCGCTTGAAGGTTGCCGAGTACACGTCGTGGTAGCGGCGATAAGTGGTGAGAGAGTGCGTGAAGAAGTACACCCTGCAGGGTATAAAACTATTCGAATAGCGGCCGTCATGCGGTAAAGGACTACTTGGTCACCTATACAGTTCATAGACAAGTAAATGGATACTACTAAAAGCCTCAAGATAAGTGTGAGTATCATGGATGGCCCTCTCAGAGGGTTGACGAGGGAGGATCCACGGTGGAGTATTGTGTTGGTGATTAGTGGACTCATGTCACGATAAATGCTTTTCAAGTGGTGTCACGAGGGATAGCTTAGACAAGAGTCAAAGCTGGCTTGCTGCAATAACTCCACTACCGTCTTGAGAATGTGCATGTATAGTAGTATTCTGTTGTAAGACTTGCTGAGTACCTCCGCACTCATGTTGCTTTAATTAATGTTTTCAGACGACAACACCGCCCCCTCCGATGGGTTCTACGTAGACCTTGACGCCGACGAAAGTGACTAGCCACCCGTGTGGTGGTCCAAGACTTGTGAAGGGCCGATGTAGATAGAAGGGCTTCGTCAAGCCTTCTTTCTTTTTAGTGTACGTACTCAGGACTAGTTTGCTTCCGCATGTGCTTGTATGTTTGTATGACTTGAGTGTCGGGTCATGTGACCCCTATCTGTATGAACATGTTATGTATGGCTCCTCGGAGCCTTTTATAAAAAGTAATTTGAGTTGTAGAGTTTTGTTGTGATGCCATGTTGTATGTACTCATATCGAGCATATTGTGTGTATGATTGAAATGCTTGGTATGGGTGGGATCCGACAATCTAGTTGTTTATCCTTGGCAGCCTCTCATATGGGGAAATGTAGTCTAGTGCCTCCTGAGCGATAGTAGTCCGCTACAGCCCGGTTCACCGGAGTCCTGTTAGCCCAAAGACTACTGCCTCGGACACTTGACTGGCCGCATGTGTTTCACTTTGTTCCTCGTATACATCCTTCGGGAAATGTCACGCTGGTGACATCCGAGTCTCGCCTAGCCTGCTACACTCGGGTTACCGGAGTCCTGTTAGCCGAGTGCTACAGCCCGGATTCATACGTTGATGACCGACATGCTCGATGTGATTCATGTATGCCTGTCCCATGGGTTAGCGCCGCTTTGGGTTCACGACTAGCCATGTCGGCCCGGGTTCTCTGTCAGATGGATGCTAGCGACACTATCATATATGTGAGCCAAAAGGCGCAAACGGTCCCGGGCCATGGTAAGGCGACACCCGTGGGAATACCGTGCGTGAGGCCGCAAAGTGATATGAGGTGTTACCGGCTAGGTCAATGTGACTTGGAATCGGGGTCCTGACACATGCAATAAAAATTGCCCTCTAAATATGTATGATCTATTAATGTGGAGAAAATAAGCTTTATACGATCTTGTGATGTGGAAGATATAAAAGCGACGGGCTGCATAATAAAGGTCCATATCACAAGTGGCAATATAAAGTGACGTTCTTTGGCATTAAGATTTTTTGCATCCAACCATAAAAGCGCATGACAACCTCTGCTTCCCTTTGCGAAGGGCCTATCTTTTACTTTTATCTTCTACCTTATACAAGAGTCATGGTGATCTTCACCTTTTCTTTTTACATTTTATCCTTTGGCAAGCACATTGTGTTGGAAGGATCCTGATATATATATCCAATTGGATGTAAGTTATCATGAACTATTATTGTTGACATTACCCTTGAGGTAAAAGGTTGGGAGGCGAATCTATAGGCCCCTATCTTTCTCTGTGTCCGATTAAAACTTTGAACCCATAAATATCACGTGAGTGTTAGCAATTGTGAAAGATTAAATGATAGTTGAGTATGTGAAGTTTGCTGAATCAAAGCTCTGACATAGACCCTTCTTGAAAATAAGATGAATTGCAATTGTTTGGTGACTAAGGACGTTGTTTGTTAGTTTTCAAGAAAGTTTATGATCTATACTTTAACATGTGAATGGCTTGTTACTTGATCCTGAAAAGTTTTATGAGATGAGCTACTGTTATGACATGTATTGATGCTAGAAAAAGTGAAATTATCATTGATCAAACTTAAGCACTTGCTAGCATTCACACTTCATAAATTATTTCTTTTATCATTTACCTACTCGAGGACGAGCAGGAATTAAGCTTGGGGATGCCGATCGTCTCCAACATATCTATAATTTATGAAGTCTTCATGCTATTATATTATCAACCTTGGATGTTTTATATGCATTTATATGCTATTTTATATGATTTTGGGACTAACCTATTAACCTAGAGCCGGTGCGATTCTTCGCTTTCTCCTTGTTTTTGAGTTTTACAGAAAAGGAATACCAAACAGAGTCCAATTGAAGTCCAATTTTTGATAAATTTTTGTGGACCAAAAGAAGTCTCAGGAGTGCAAGAGTTGGGCCAGAAGAGTCCCGGGCTGCCCACGAGACCCCCCCTGACGTGAAACCTACGCCAAAAATTCCTATAAATACAGAAACCTCCAAAAATAAATGGAGATCGGAAGTTCCGTCGCCGCAAGCCTCTGTAGCCACGAGAAATCAATCTAGGCCCTCTCGGCACCTGCGGAGGGGAGGGCCATCTTCACCAGGTGGCCATGGAGGAGTATCCCGGAGAGGCCATCATCGCCATGAAGGCCAAGGACCAGAGGGAGAACCTTTCCCCATCCCGGGGGAGGCCATGGAGGAGGAAGCACAAGGGGGAGAACCTCTCCTCCTCTCTCTTGGTGGCACCAGAGTGCCATCGAGAGGGAATCATTACATGTGATCGCCTTCATTAACATCACCATCATCATCACCATCCTCATCTATTTTACGCGGTCCACTCTCCTGCCCCCGCTGTAATCCCTACTTGAACATGGTGCTTTATGCCACATATTATGATCCAATGATGTGTTGCCATCGTATGATGTTTTGAGTAGATATCCTTTGTCATTGGGTTGATTGATGATCTAGATTGGTACGAGTTGTATGTTTTATTTTGGTGTTGTCCTATGGTGCCCTCCGTGTCGCGCAAGCGTGAGAGATTCCCGTTATAGGGTGTTGCAATACGTTCATGATTCGCTTATAGTGGGTTGGTGAGTGACTGAAACACAAACCCGAGTAAGGGGGTTGTTGCATATGGGAATAAAGAGGACTTGATGCTTTAATGCTATGGTTGGGTTTTACCTTAATGATCTTTAGTAGTTGCGGATGCTTGCTAGAGTTCCAATCATAAGTGCATATGATCCAAGTAGAGAAAGTATGTTAGCTTATGCCTCTCCCTCATATGAAATTGCAATGACGACTATCGGTCTTGTTAACAATTGCCTAGGACAATTCCGCACACCGATCCATCATTATTCCACACTCGCTATTTATATTATTTAGTAATATATTCTAACTTTATGATAACAGCACCTACTTTTATATTTTAGCTCTCGATATCATACAAAGTTATCCTCTTCATACCCACAACATAGTTTTATTTCTCGATTCTAGTTGGAAGCCAATGTTCGGTGTACGTAGAGTCGTATCAGTGGCAGATAGGGCTTGAGAGAATATCGATCTTACCTTTAGCTCCTTGTGGGTTTGACACTCCATACTTATCACTTCCACCTTTGGAAATTGCTACGATGATTCCCTGCACTTGGGGATTATCAATGTTCAGCTCGATGACGTCCCTCGAGCTCTTGATCCAGTTGAGGCCGAGGGAGAGTTCCGTCAGCACGATGGCGTGGTGACGGTGATGATGAAGTTACCGGCGGAGGGCTTTGCCTAAGAACTACGACGATATGACCGAGGTGTGTAATTGTGGAGGGGGGCACCGCACACGGCTAAGAGAAACTTGTGTGTCCTTTGGGGTGCCCCCCTCCCACATATATAAAGGAGGGGAGGAGGAGGTGGCCGGCCAAGGGGCGCGCGCGCCATGGGGAGTCCAACTAGGATTCTCAATCCTAGTTGGAGTCCCTTCTATCCAAGAGAGGGAGAAGGAGGGAAGGAGGAAGAGGGGAGAAGGAAAGAGGGGGCGCCGCCCCCTCCCTAGTCCAAGTCGGACTGGCCATGGGGGGCCCTCCCTTGTGGCCCTCCTCTCCTTTTCACTAAGGCCCATGAAGGCCCATGAACTTCTCGCGGGGGGGTGGTTCGGTAACCCCGTGACTCGAAAACTTATCCGAAATGGCCCGAACCATTCCGGTGTCCGAATGTAACCTTTCAATATATGAATCTTTACGTCTCGACCATTTCGAGACTCCTCGTCATGTCCGTGATCTCATCCGGGACTCCGAACAAACTTCAGTCATCAAATCACATAACTCATAATACAAATCGTCATCGAATTAAGCATGCGGACCCTACGGGTTCGAGAACTATGTAGACATGACCGAGACACATCTCCGGTGAATAACCAATAGCGGAACCTAGATGATCATATTGGCTCCTACATATTCTACGAAGATCTTTATCGGTCAAACCACATAACAACATATGTTGTTCCCTTTGTCATCGGTATGTTACTTGCCCGACATTCGATCGTCGGTATCATCATACCTAGTTCAATCTCGTTACCTACAAGTCTCATTACTCGTTCCGTAATGCATCATCCCGCAACAAACTCATTAGTCACATTGCTTGCAAGGCCTATAGTGATGTGCATTACCGAGAGGGCCCAGAGATACCTCTCCGATACACGAAGTGACAAATCCTAATCTCGAACTATGCCAACTCAACAAACACCGAGCATCTTTATAATCACCCAGTTACGTTGTGACGTTTGATAGCACACAAGGTGTCCCTCCGGTATTCGAGAGTTGCCTAATCTCATAGTCAGAGGAACATGTATAAGTCATGATGAAAGAAATAGCAATAAAACTAAACGATCATTTATGCTAAGATAACGGATAGGTCTTGTCCATCACATCATTCTCTAATGATGTGATCTCGTTCATCAAGTGACAACACATGTCTATGGTCAGGAAACTTAACCATCTTTGATTAACGAGCTAGTCAAGTAGATGCATACTAGGGACACCCTGTTTTGTCTATGTATTCACATATGTACTAAGTTTTCAGTTAATACAATTCTAGCATGAATAATAAACATTTATCATGATATAAGGAAATATAAGTAACAACTTCATTATTGCCTCTAGGGCATATTTCCTTGATGAGGATGTCGTCAAGCAAGCGGTGCCTCTGAGGCAGTGGCGGCGGAAGTCTTGTGAACATGTGGTAAACTGGAGGACAGATTTGAAGGATTGAACCTGCATTGCGAGGAGGAGGAGGACCTGGATATTTCGGGCGAGATTGATGAGCTGATTAAGGAGTTACGATGGATCGCGATTTTTAGGGTCCATACCTAGAAACCATTCCGTCATGTAGCACTCTTTAAAGCAATGAGGAATGCATGGATCACGGTGCAGGGTGTGACCTTCAAAACCATGAATCCCAACCTATTTTTAGCGCAATTTTGGTTTTTGGGAGACTGGAACCGAGTGATGAAGGGCGGCCCATGGCTGTTTAGGGATGCAGCGGTGGTAATGGAAGAATATGATGGAATTACAAATGTCCAGGAGTATAAGTTGGATCAGATCTCGGTTTGGGCAAGGGTCATAGGGATTCCAGAGGGGCGGATGAAGAAGAGGGAATTTGCTGAAAAGATTGCAAGAAAAGTGTGTATCCCACCGATCACAGTAATTGTCAATGAAGGGCGGCTGAATCCCACTAAATATCTTAGGTCCCGGGTGTGTGTGATGCTTGATACACCTCTCATTCGCTTTGTTCCATTGACGTTGAAGGAGAGCAAAAAATATCATGTTGAATATGAGAAGCTACCCGATTTTTGTGATTTTTGTGGTCTAATTGGACACGTAGTCATGGAGTGCGGGGACGGAATACATGAGGAAGAGGACTGTGAACGGGGTGAATGGCTCCTGGTGAAATTTGACACTGCGATGGGGGGAGGTGGTCGTGGTTTAGCACGTGGTGGTATGATAGGCAGAGGAGGAGGCTTCAGCAGAGGTATCGGTAAACCGGGTGACCCAAATGATGAAGAGAGGAATGAGATGGACCTGGACGGCAAGGATGACAGTAGCTCAAGAGCGATCATACCTATTGTAAGGAAAAGGCTAATTGGGCAAGATGGCACTATCAATGGTCCGGGCATTGGAACAGGGAAAACTATAATCCCTGGAGTAGCTCCACCTCCGGGATTTGTTTTGGACAAAATTAATCTGATTGAGAATGTTTCAAGTTACGAATAGATTGACAAGACTCAAGTGAGCACCCGAGAAAGTTCATGACCCGAAGAGATTGAGGGCAACAGAGGGAGAACTGAGCATGGATACTAGCACATCGGCGACGCCCCTCGATGGTGATTGCCGGGAGTAATGAAAATCCTTGGATGGAACTGTCACGGACTGGCCAGCACCGCGGGAGTGAGGGCTCTTCTGGATATCCAGAAGCAATGGTGGCTGGATGTAGTCTTCCTGTTCGAAACTCATCTGAATACAGTGAGGGCAGAAAAACTCAGAAGGAAAATGAACATGGATAAAGTTGAGGTGGTGGAAAGTGTGGTGGCGAGCGGTTGCTTGCTGATGATGTGGCGTAATTCCTTCTCAATACAAGTACTGGATAAATCCAAGAACTTCATTTATGTCAAAATTGGTGCGTCGGATGATGAGATGTGGAGGTTTACAGGGTTCTATGGTGAACCCCAATGGGAAGATAAACATTTGTCATGGGAGGCGCTCCGCATTTTAAAACAGCAAACCCGACTACCTTGGGTAGTAATGGGTGATTTCAATGAGATATTATTTTTGCACGAAAAAGAGGGCGGGCCCCCAAGACCAATGCAGTTGATGCAGAATTTCCATGACGCGCTGGTGGAGTGTGAGCTTGAGGATCTTGGGTTCACCGGAGATCAGTTTACATGGCGAAGGAGGAGATTGAGGGAGCGGCTGGACAAAGGCGTGTGCAACGGGAAATTTCATGGACTCTTTCCAAATGTGAAGTTGATAAATGTTGAACATAGCAAATCAGATCACAAGCCGGTTGTACTTGATACTGAAGGTGATGCAGGTGAAGTGCGTGCTACCAGAGGGGACACCAAACTTTTCAAAGCGAGGTGGCTGAAGGAGCAGGATGTAGTTTAGGTGGTCACAAGTGCATGGGATAGAACACCCAGTTCGGCCTCCATGGTTGTTCGTACTGCAACAGTTCATTAGGAGCTCCACCAATGGGACCTAAAGGCTCTGAAGGCACCACATCGCCGACTGAAAGAACTAAAGGATGAGTTGGAAATGTTGCGGTTGGGGCCACTTACTGATGAGTCGGCAAACCGGCAATGATACTTGCAGCTGTTGATTGAAGAAACCTTAGAGAAGGAAGAGATTTATTGGGTCCAGACGAGTAGAGCAAACTGGCTAAAGTATGGTGATTTGAATACCAACTTATTCAACAACTTTGCAAAGGCCAGGAAGAAAAGAAACTACATCAAGCGCCTGATGGACGATAGTGGAGTCTGGGTAGAAGATACTGAAGCTATGAAAAACTTAATTAGTGATTTTTCTTTCAGAATTTGTTTGCATCTGAAGTTGATGTTCCTGCTATGGATGTTTTAAATAAAGTAAAAGCATGTGTTTCAAGCTATATGAATGATGCCCTCACAGCCCCATATACAGAGGAAGAGGTGAAAAGAGCTCTATTTAGCATTGGAGATCTCAAAGCCCCCGGTCAGGATGGCCTACACGCGGTTTTCTATAAGAAATTTTGGCCTTTGCTGGGAGAGGATTGCTGGAACTTTATCTATTTATGGGCCAGCCCAATAACAATTTCAGAAATTCCTAATAAATCCTAGAGGCCCACTTAGCCCATTCATGCAAGGCAAGGGGCACTACTAAAGTTTAGTCCCACATTGCTTGTTTAGAGGGAGTTGGACCTCTTTATCAGGGAGGTTCTTTCCCCACATGTATGAGCATGAGAACAAGAGGGACATCCACACGCGCTCCTCCTCTGCCGCCTGCCTCACCACACCACGCCTCGTCACGGCGCGCCGCGGGTTGCAGGAATGAGCCAAGCCGATGTCTAAATTTTTGCCACGCACGACAGGTATACGAACGGTCACACGGGAGCTGAAACATTTTTGCTGAAGTGGAGAATGAATACGAACGGCGCACCTCTTTGCCTGCTGCCTGTTCGCTTCGCCTCCCTCTCTTCGTTTCACCTCTCGTCGCTGCCCTCTCGCCTTCTTCTCTTGCGCCTATAAAAGGGAGGTCGCTCCTCCTAGAGAGACGCACCAGAACAACACAACCCTCTCGCCTCCAAGTTCCTGACAACTGAGCTACTGCTACGATCTTCTCCATCCCGGCTTGCGGCGTGCACCGCATGTCGGGACAGTAGGCCTCCGAAACCGCACCTTTTAAGTCCTGTACGAGAGAAGGGTGATAAGGTTTTGGGAGCGTCAAGACGACTATCGACTTCTTCGTCACGGACGCCCGGACTCGGCGACTACTTCCCCGACGACGACTTTCTTCCCCCGACGTCGACAACCTCCTCGACGACATGGTGGCAAGGACACCGACCCCAAGTCCAGCCGCTTTTGCTTCTCGCTGTCCCGCACGTGTTCTTCCTCTTCCTATTAGAGGCCCTTTCTGATTCATTGTTCTAGTGTTTGCCCTAGATATGTTAGGCTCTATATCATATATGCAACTTGCTATACTGTCTGCTCTAGATATGTTTAGGTATAGTTCATATATGAAGATGTTGTTTACCTTCTCTTTGTCAAATCGCATGGCTTGTTTTATCTCTGCTATATTAGTCGTGTTTTATCTAGTATTTCTGTTAATAAAATCATTCGATAAATTGCTCATATTTCCAACAATCCAAAAACCTTATTATAGGCAATTTACCCCAAGTGGTTTTGCTGCTTCCATGCGACCTCCTGAAGGGGAGTATGTATCCACTACAAGAGGTGGCGCGTGAGAGCAGTCTTATGGTCTCAAACCATGAGTTTCTATGAAGCCACTCTTGGCAAACCTGAAGGGGAGTATGATGCCCAACAGGAACAATCTTTTCAAAAAATGGATACTTTGTTTAAGGCTGCTCTCTTGAGTGTTCTTGGTGAGAACATAGTCGATGCTTATGCATCAATTGACAATGGAAAAGATATGTGGGACGCACTCGAGGCCATGTTTGGGGTCTCGGATGCTGGCACTGAGCTGTACATCATGGAGCAATTCTATGATTACAGGATGACCAAGAGCGCTCCATGGTTGAGCAAGCTCATGAGATGTGATCATTTGCTAGACAACTTGAGCACTTTAATTGTATGCTACCGGACAAGTTTGTTGCCGGAGGTATCATCACTAAGCTTCCTCCTTCGTGGAGGAACTTTTCTACCTTACTGAAGCATAAGAGGCAGGAGTTTTCCGTTCCGGATCTCATTGGTACTCTTGATGTGTAAGAAAAGGCGAGAGCAAAGGACATACGTGCCCGAGGTATTGAGGGAGGATCAAGTGCCAATCTGGTATAGAAGAATAACTTCAAGCCCCACAAGTTCAAGAACAAGGGAAAATTTGATGGTAAAGCAAAGTTTGATGGGAAGAACAAGGTTGTGCAACACACGAACTTCAAGAAGAAGAATGACAAGAATAAAGGAGTTTGTCATGTGTTTGGAGATCCTGATCATTGGGCTCCTAGTTGCCCTAATCGCTATGACAAGCGTCATCCTGGGAAAGGCGGCGAGACCGCTAATGTTGTCATTGGAGACACTGACATGAAGGATGTTGGGTATGGTATATTCCCCACTATTCTTTCAGTATGTCATTCTCCTGATTGGTTGATTGACACGGGTGATAATGTGCATGTATGCGGTGATATTTCCATGTTTCTGTCTTATCAGACTGCAGGGACTTCCACCATGCTGATGGGCAACGGTTCAAGTGCTTCTGTTCATGGTGTTGGCACGCTCGATCTGAAGTTTACTTCGGGGAAGATCGTGCGGCTGAAGAAAGTGCATTATGTCCCCTCCGTCAATAAAAATCTTTTTAGCGGATCCCTTCTGTGTAAAGATGGCTACAAGCTTGTCTTTGAGTCGGATAAATTTGTAATATCCAAGTTTGGAACCTTTGTTGGTAAAGGCTATGAGTCAGGAGGTGTAAGGGCATATTTATCCCTTAAGTAGTTTTGGTGATTGATGACAATACGTTTGCGGACTAATCGTGTGCACTAAGTGTTTCAGGTGATCTTATATAACGGCACTTTGCGATTGTTACCCCTCGAGGTCTTCACTTTGGACGGATTATTTTCCTTCGTTTCTTTTCGGTGGAATTGAGTCGTAGGGATAACCGTACTATCAAGACGGGATCCATTTCGGAAGAGTATGGGTGGAATCATCAAGTACACATTTTCCTTGCACCCATGCTGTCTTCCTGCCTGTTGGAGTTTTCATGTAGTGCAAAACAATGGGCGCCTTGTGCTAAGCGGTAGTACCACCTATTGCCGGTAGTACCGCTTGTTAGTGCCGCTGGTACTACCGCCCCTGCTGTGGTCTTGACCTTTTAATGTCGGGTTTTCGTAAAAGACCACGCAGGGGGGCGGTAGTAGGGACGGTAGTAGAGCGCGGTAGTACCACCTATCGGCAGTAGTACCGCTCCTACTTCCGCTCTATTGCCGCTCAGGTTGCTGCCCTCCCCTGTTTTTCCGGTACGTCAGGGAAGCGGCGGTGCAAATCTATAGACGGTAGTACCGCTCTCAAGGCGGTAGTACCGCCCTAGTGCGTGTACTCCTCTTCCCTCGGCCATGGGTGCCCTATGACTGCCATCCATAGTGGTAGTACCGCTGTGGCAGCAGTACTACCGCTCCAGCAATGGTAGTACCGCCCAGATGCGGGCTGCGGGCTGCATAACGGTTGGATGTGTCCCCCCACTATATAAAGGGGTCTTCTTCTCCAAGAAGACTTACCTCTTCCATCCCCAAACTCCATTGTTGCTCCAAGCTCCATTTTCGCCCGATCTCTCTCCCTAGCCAATCAAACTTGTTGATTTTCTAGGGATTAGGTTGAGAAGGCCGGATCTACACTTCCACCAAGAGAAATTTGATCCCCCACTAATCCCTTTGCAGATCTTGTTACTCTTGGGTGTTTGAGCACCCTAGGCAGTTGAGGTCACCTCGGAGCCATAGTCCATTATGGTGAAGCTCCGTGGTGTCGTTGGGAGCCTCCAATTAAGTTGTGGAGATTGCCGCAACCTTGTTTGTAAAGGTTTCGGTCAGCCGCCCAAGGGCACCAATAGTGGAATCACGGCATCTCGCATTGTGTGAGGGCGTGAGGAGAATACGGTGGCCCTAGTGGCTTCTTGGGGAGCATTGTGCCTCCACACCACTCCAACGGAGACGTACTTCCCCTCAAAGGGAAGGAACTTCAGTAACACATCCTCGTCTTCACCAGCTCCACTCTTGGTTATTTTGTACCTTTACTTGTGCAAGCTTATATTGTGTTGCATCTCTTGCTTGGTTGTGTGCTTGTTGTTGTTGCATCATATAGGTTGCTCGCCTAGTTGCATATCTAGACAACCTACACTACCAAAAAAAGACACATCCATGACATTTTGGGACGAACGAATTTTTTTTCTGTCATACATATGACACTTCTATGACGATAATTGTGACAAAACCCGGTATCATCATAGATGTGGTGGGCTCCTACTTCTATGACAAAAAATCATGATGAAAATGGGCTTTTCGTCCCTGGCGGGCCGGAGACGCAGCTGCATGACATTCTTTGGGCTGCCCATGACGGAAAAACCCGTGGTAGAAGCGAGGGCGAGGAAAATTTCGGGAGTTCCTTCTACGGTGGGAGGTCGGGTGTCGAGCGAGCGCGCTGCTTTCTCGTGACACGACGTCTGGCGTGTGTGTGAAGCGTTGGCTCTAATCAACCCGAAGCGAGGCGTTGGGCTCTAATCGAACCCGAGCGATTACCGCTGCGAGCTACGCGTATCGAACCCGAGCGATCGATCGATGGTCGCATTAACTAACCCGATCGAAGCGATTCCTTCGCCATCGCTGCTAATCAAGCCGATCGATTGGATGAATAGTGAGCGCTATGGGGGTTTGGATGAATAAAGGAGCGGTGGCGTTGCCTCTGGATGAACAGGTGACCCCCGTGGTGTGGTGAAGGTTTGGATGAGCGATGAGCGGTGGAGGGGTGCCCGTGGAGGGTGGATGAACAGGACCCCGTGGTGTGGAGGGCTGGATGAGCGATGAGGCGGTGGAGGGGTGCCCGTGGAGGGGTGGTTGAACAGACCCCGTGGTGTGGAGGGCTGGATGAACAGAGACGGTGGAGGGGTGGTTGAGCGATGGCGGTGGAGTAAGCGTGCGGTGGAGGCTGGATGAATAGGGAGCCCATGGAGGCCGGAGGAGGTCGACGGTAGCCCGTGGAGGCTGGAGGAGGTCGACGGTGGAGATGAACAGTATCACGTGGAGTCCTGCTTTGCGTACGCCACACCCTCCCGGCGAACAGGGACCCCTGCTTTCACCGTGAGGAGGTCCGCTTAAATCCCGCTTTTGAGGCACGCCACACCTCCCGATCAACATGACCCCTGCTTCGGCTAAAGAGGGAGGTCCGCTTCCTCCGCTTTTGCGGCACGCTGCACTTCGCCGATCAATAGGACCCCTGCTCGAACATAGGGAGGTCCGTTTCCTCCGGTGCCGCACGCCAGCCGCCTCGTTTCCATCGCCTGTTCCGTCCAAGCCCTCCCGATGAACACGACCACGCATTCCGTTCCGACCCAGCCGGTTGGCTCCCACGCGTTCCGTTGCCTCCCGATAAACACGACGCATTCCATTGCCTCCCCATGAACACGACGCATTTCGTTGCCTCCCCATGAACACGACGATGATGCTGTTTCACCGTTCCGACCCAGCCATGTCAACGAGCCATCGCCGTACGTATGCGCGAGTAGGCGTTCGAGACCCCGCCCATATGTACACATACATGGCCGTATTTTCTTTCTTGCACCCTGGCCGCTGTACGTACGTGTACATGCTACGTGGGCGCCTCTACTATGACACGCGGCGCCTCTACATCCACCAAGATATATGTACGCATACGTTCGCGACCAGAATGACAACGCTACGTACGCTTCGACCAGGTGGGTCCCGACTGTCAGGCACTTCCTTGCCTGCGAAGATGTAGCTGGTGGGTCCCAGCAGTCAGGGGGCGAATCGTTTTTTTTTTTGCCCGGACGCACTTCCTTGCGTGCGAAGATGTAGCTGGTGGGTCCCAGCAGTCAGGGGGGCGAATCGTTTTTTTGCCCGGACGCACTTCCTTGCGTGCGAAGATGTAGCTGGTGGGTCCCAGCAGTCAGGGGGAAACGTTTTTTTTCGCGAACACGGTGGTCCGTCCGTGGGTCCCCGCTGTCGGTGGAGGAATCATTATTTTGTGTGTAATAAGGAGGCACTTCCTTCTTGCTGCGCCGTGGACCCAGTACCGGTCGGCCTCTCCACGTCTGATCCACCTCCGATGGAAGTCGTTCCTTGACCACGTTCACCACGGCGGTGGACGACGACGTGGATGACCCGGAGCCGGGGAAGACGCAGCAGTGGATGCCCACGCGAAGAGCAGTACGAGGGTTCACTGGTTCGGCTTTGGTGTGAGGCTGCTGTCGCCGCAGAATAACAGGGGGTGTGGGTGAGTAGAGGGATGGCCTGGCTAGCGGTGGGAGTAGTAGGGGGCGGTGAGGCCTCATGCGGCATCACAACCCGACCACAGCGGCAGGAGCACGCTGCACGACCGACGTATTTGGTTTGGGCGGCTGGAGCAAGAAGACCAGAGGTTGAAGAAGCACTACGGCCGTTGGATGAACATCGTACGGTAACAGGAGCTAGAATCGTTCATATTGACTAAGTTTACAAAGCCCTCCGTCCCCGTCAACTTGGTAGCCCCACAAGTCGGCCTCCCACTATGCTGGGTTCAAGCTGGCAGGGGGAGTATTCATTTTTTTGTGCGTAATAAGGAGGCACTTCCTTGTGTGCGAAGATAGCTGGTGGGTCCGACATGTCAGCGGGGGGCACGTTATTTTTGCGAAATACAAAGGCCCTTCCGATGGGTCCAGGAATCATTATTTTGCGCGTAATAAGGCGGCCTTTCCTTGTGTGCGGCCGTCGACCCAGCTGTCAGCCTCTCCATGCACAGTCTACTTCCGATGGTGTCGTTCATTGACCATGTTGACCACGCCGCGTCGAGCGCATCCAAGGTGGTGGACGACGGCGAGGCCCCCGACAAAGAACGAGCCGAGATGGGAAGACGCGGGAGTAGAGTCGCAGACGAAGAGGTGTCTGAGGGTTAATCGGTTCTAGTGCGGTGTGGTTCGGCAATCGGTGGAGAAGAACAGGAGGTGTGGAGGGGTGGAGGGATGGCCTGCCAGCGGTGGAGTAGCGCTTCATAGCTAAGTTGCATAAGCATGAAGCTAGCAGCAGGAGGCGGAGGTGGTCCATGCAAGGCCGGAGGAAGAAGACCGAGAGATTGAAGATGGATGCTTGGTCCGTTGGATGTAAATCCAACGGCTAACATGTCGTAATCATTTGTTGACTAAATTGACAACGACTTGCGTTGGCTTCGACCTATTGGCCGACATTTCAGCCTCCAAAAATGTGGCACGTATTCAACCCATTTTTTCAGAATTTACAGTCTTTTTTTGCGGTAGAATTTGCAGTCAATTTGATCTTTTTTTTGAATTACAGCCATTAGCTGGGCTGGGTGAACAAATAATGTAGCGTCCATGCGGCCCATTTATTTTATTTCCTAAAAAATTACAGGCCATTTGCACTTTCTCGAAAATACACGATTTTGCTTGGGCTGATTATAATTATAATGTTGGGTTGGGCTAGCAATGTTATCAAAAAAATAAAAAGGGCTGAGCATTTTGTTATAAATATATTTAAATAATAAGTGATATTATTACATTCGTCCTTAAATCTTACCAAGCTTTTGTACACAATCACTTGGATTTTCGTTGCCAAAACAATCCAGGATTTTTATTTGTTAAGAAATTATTTTTATAAGTTAATAAGATGTGGGATATTGTTTTCTTACATATGTAAGTATCTCATAAATATATGATGACAATAAAAATAATATATAATAACATATAAAATAATTTAAATATATATATAATATAGTTAGAAGGGAAACATAAGTTGGACCTAGCGTTCATATTCTTATATAGAAAAATAGAACAGACCTCTGCGTTTTCTTCAAAAAAATACATAAATTGGGCTGCCAAAAATAAAACCTCGGATGGGAGGTCCATAGGCCGGTCGATACATGACGGCCCTAAGAAAATACAACCAGGCCTATGGACCTCCCATCCGAGGTCGTGGGCTGCGCATGTTAAAAATGAAAGCCTAGGCAGGGCAGCCCAAAACCACGCCCAACACTTGCCAAAACTTCGTCCCTCATTTTCTACGTGGTTTCGCAGACACTCGACATTGTGTGGGCATTTTGACTGTGCATCATATGAAGATGTGCTTTGCATGAATGTTGATCAGCATGATGTTAACTGGCTGGTAGTTCCATTTTCGACGATGAATAAAACTTCCAACATGATGTTAACCCTGTTTAAAAAGGCCGTGTTAATATAAATGCTCGCCTCGAAAGTTGCAGTTTCTTATCTGGCCGAACTTGCAATTTCTTATCTCAAATCGAAACTTGCGCTTTCTTCTCTGAGAATCACATTGTCTGCACTTTTATACTCCTATGAAACTACATTTTTTTAAGTGCTAAAAATAGATCTCTGGAATTCATAAAAATACTTCATATGCTCAATACTGCAAATCAGAAATTCAAAAGACATTCATATTTGAAAGTACTCTCAAAATACACAACACAAAACACAATTCACAACCTGCAAATACTGACAACCCTAAGCTCCTCCACGACAATTCACAACCTGCCTGACTATTGGGGTTTGAGGGGCAGCCCCTCCTATTCCTCGGCAGACAGCCGCCCCGTGAGACGATGTGAACGGCGAGGAAGACGATGGCGGGGAAGCGTCGTCGGGCCAACTGCTTTTCTCCTCTTACAGTTGGGTTCGATCGACGAAGACTCCACCGGCTCGCTCTGGCAGGACACCCTCACAAACGGCACCTGTAGATGCTCGATCCTTCAATCTCCGGTGGATGCTCCATCCGGGATTGATACTCCCACCACCGCTCCTCACGATCAGATTCGGTGAATCTGTTTGCTCCATGGCCCAGAGGAGCAGCTCTATGTACTCGGCGCAACTCCTCCGAGTATCACCGCCTTTTCGCTCTGTTGCAGATATTTGGCTATGGATGTCGCCGTCGCCGCTTAGTTGGTCCTTGTTGTCAAACCAAGATCAGTATCTCCAACATGCTAGCTAGCTTCACAGTGGTCGCCATCCGCGATCCTCACGTATCGGTTGTACTCCTCCATCGATCTGCTTCTCCACATCACCTTCACTACAAGGTGGTTTTTGAATGGAAGAGGAGAGCAGCGCTTGGTTTTGGATTAGAACGAGAGGAGCGACGCCTTGGTTTTGGACCTGGAACAGGAGAGGAGGGGCGGTGGTTTTGAAATGGAAGAGGAGAGGAGCGGCGCTGCATTTAGATTGGAACAGGAGAGGAGCGGCGGTGGTTTAAGAGGAGAAGAGCGGAAGAGCGGCGCTGGTCTTGGAAGTATTTTTTTTTGTTGTTTTGCGTATTTTGGGTCAAAGTTTGACCACGTACTGTATTTGACAAGCAAAATGTGAATGCATGTCACCAAAAATTGTATCGCTTTGGGTCATTATCTAAATGTACTTTCAAATTATATTATTTTTGCAACGATAACATATATTTTATATGCGAAAATCATGGTCAATTATGACCCGTAATAAAGGAGACTAGTTAATGTGGGGTCGCTTTCTTAATTGAAGGGTAAATTGATTTTGATGTTGATCTAGTCACAGCTACCGGCCCTCTCGTCTAATCCTAAATCGCTGCAGACGCATCCTCTCCCTCTTCTCCATTGCAAAACCACCTCCTCTCCTCTCCATCATCTCCATTCCAAAACCATCGTCTCGCCTCTCCCTCTTAGATCTTCTCCATTGCAAAACCACCTCCTCTCCTCTCCATCATCTCCATTCCAAAACCACTGGCCACGCCTCTCCCTCTTCCGATCTTCTCCATTGCAAAACCACCTCCTCTCCTCTCCATCATCTCCATTACAAAACCATCGCCTCGCCTCCTCTTCTCTATTGCAAGACCACCGCCTCTCCTCCCATCTTCCAAAGCTAGCACCGGACCACTCGGAAGGACATCTATGGAGAGGATGCAAGAATGAATCAGCAGATCGCTGGCGCACTGTGCAAAGTTAGCCAGTTGAAGGAGATCCTTTGTTGGTTTGACAATGAGTGGGAGATTTCGAGGATCAGTGCAAGGGCCATGGCAATGTATGTGAAAGAGCGAGACGGCGGCGGCGATGAGGGCGACGATGTACATGTACTCCTCGGCGGCAGTCATGCCGCAGTCCTCCGAGTTCATCGAGTATCTCTTCTGGGCGATGGAGTAGACAGATTTGCCCGAGGCGACAGTCAGGCGGAGGTGGTGGGCATACAGGTCGAAGGTCGAGCACCCAGAGGATAACGAATCGATCGAGTATGGTGTGCCGATCGTGAGGGTGCAGAGCCAGCCGGAGCCACAGGAGTATTCATTCTCCCACCGCAAGAGGAGGCCGGATGGCGACGTCGCTTCCCGCCGTTCTCCACGGTTCCTCGACGCCTTTCGCCTCGTTTCAACGGTGGTGGTAGGGTTTAAGGTAAGTCAAGACTAACCTAATCTTCCACCGCTCATGCTTACAATCAGTGTGACAGCTAATGAAAATCATGCTTACAATCAGTCTCCGAGTACTACGCCAATCACCCTAAAATAGCTCTGACCTTTGGGTCAAAGTTGTGACAAAGGTACAAATAAAGAAAAATAGATTGGTGCTTCTTTTCGTAAAAGAGTACTCCCTAGAAAACTGCCAATATAAGCTACTAGTATTTGGTTAGATGATTTCCTGCCGAGAAAGATCCGTCCCACGCAGAGCGCCACACATCCCTTTGGTGGTGGTGGATGCCAATGCGTGCATGCGGCATGGTTAGTGTCGGTAATCTTTACTTGGCACACTCACTCTGCATATATGCCGGGTTCCATACGTACATTTGTGCAGTTCCACCAAAATGCAGTGAATAACCTGTTTGCACAGATAATGAAAAAGCGTGATTACATTATAGTGGCACTAGTTGATGAAACACACAAAATAAATAGAAGAAAATATTGCGATAGTATCATAGTATGCCATGCCATGAGGGTGAGATGGGCCCCGCGACGCCTCATCTGATGCGCCTTATCGACATCGTCCCAAGTCTCCCAGATACACCTTACCGCCAAAGGATGAACATCAGTGTACAGCGGTAGTACAAGGAGGCGCATTGAGACATTCAAATCTCTATTTTTGTACATATCACCTAAAATTAATCAACCCAGTTTGCAGAAACTCTTAAACATTCACAATATGACTATTTGATGAAACATACTTTTACAAAGAGAAGCACTTTCTTTATCTACATTGGAAATGAAATGATAGAGATGACACTCGCTCTATTTTAATCGTATTATTACTTCATTTTATCGGTGACACTAGGGTTGAGTAGGTGGCAAACGAGGTGTACTGCAAGGCCGCAAGGATGGAGCTGGGGGTGCTTAGGACTGGGATGTCAAGTGGCTCTTTTCAAATACCAACATGGATGATTCAATTCATGGGACCTTTTGGTGTAGTTCACCTAAAATGAAGCAATCTCCCATGAGCTAGCAAATTTTCTTCTTCAATTTTCTTTAAGAAAAGGGTTTCACCCGGTTCCATTTCCATCGAAAATGAAACCCACAGAGCTTCTTCTTCATTAGTTGCAATAAAATTGAGCAACATCACGGTTGGTTGTGAAGCTCCTAGAATGCTCAACTATAATTTGGATATCATTTGTGCAGTTCAACTAAGATCAAGCGTGAAATGTATATCTCTGTTTGCACAAAAAAGGTGCAAAGGAGGGTGACTAAAAAGTGATGAAACATGCATCAAATGAAAAGAAGCATGTTCCTTATATGAATGGCAATCCTACAAGGACAGTAGCAATTTCTAAAGCACTGGCATTGCTAGATATTAGTGTGGGCATCAGGATTAACTATGACAACCGTTAAATATGACATTACTTTGGGCACGGGAGAGTAGGCGGACCAAGACAGTTGCATTTCTAACAAAAAGAACCAACTTATTTTAATGGGAAATTTTAGCAGGACATGTAAAGAAGTGCCATTGATTCATATTACTGGAGGCATTGCATTGAAAACAACATTGGTTTAACGTGTTCTTACTTTTAACAAAGGCGATCGCTACATTTTACCAAAGTGGCATTACATAAGAGTGGCTCGGGGCAACAAACATCGTAATGTGATATCCGGGTTGGTCCCATTTTTGTTCTCAGTATAGCCACCTTTTATTGTGTGAGGCTAGCAAATCTAGTGTTGGACTTACTCATTGACTTGTCCCCAGTCCCCACTTTCTTTCCTTTTTCAACCAATAGATCGGGTTTATATTGAGTTTGTACTGTGTTTCCTTTATTTCCTATTAGACCTAGAGACCAGCTTGGATAGCTACCGCTACTTTTTACTTCCCCATTATTTCCTCTTTGACCAAGTCCTAGATTCAGTGTAACAAATCCTCCCCACCCCCCCCCTTTCTTCCTTGTTTGAACCAAGTAGTACTAGATTCGAGTGCATGAACTAGTTTTACCTCTTAAACATAAAAAAATAGGTGGTTTTCGAACAGCTGATCGATCCTATCTACGAGGGGGCTGATAAATAGTAAAAGATACAAATGCAGCGATGTCAGGAGCTCGGGAAGTAGAGCAAGGCCGGTTTCGAAGGAAGTTATACCTGATGGTCGCCGGGATGTCGCTAGGTGGGCGGCGCGAGACCGAATCTGCCCACACTACGGCAGTGAGGAAGAAGGGGTCGGAGGCCCTCCCTCGCCAGCGGTACTTGGGAAAGAACGGCAAGGCAGGCTGATCGGGACGCTACCACTGCAGTGGTAAGAGCCGTCGCCGAGGACGCATCAAGGTGAACGCTGCACCTTCTCACCTTCCCCGTGGAGAGGATCCTACCGGATCTGGTGACCAGCGGTGAGCAGAGAGAGAGAGAGTGGCCACCACTATCGTGTTTAGATCTCGGAGAGGCCGAGACAAAGGTGAAGAGAGCAACACTAGCAAGCAAGAGCGGAGGCTCCTCCCTATATAGTGGAGTAGTACTAGTTTTCTTTGTCCACCGGAGCCGGGCTTGACCTCGCCAATGACCTGCCGAGAAGTCTTCATGCACGTGGCGGAGGCGCAGCTTGTCGCCATTTTGATCTCAAGCGCCGGATTATAACATATAACACGAAAAAATGCCACATGACAAGAAATCATAACCTCACTGCCCAAAGGAGACAACATGAATCCCGACGGACAAACTAGACAAGGAAAAAAGCTCAAATTAAAGATAAACTCGTAGAAAAGGGGTCCGTCAATAGATGTCCTAATTAACATAGCCGGCTTGACCTAGATGGCAGCCGTGTAGTCTTCGTGTATGTGCCCCCAATGACTAGCCCAACTCAGTTGTCGCTGTTTAACCCTCGCAGTGATCCGAAGCACATGACACCTAATTTCGCGAGATGACAAGAAACCTTTTTAGATTTCTCACCACAACTACAGCCATGTACAACACAGCCGCACGATATGTAGACGATAGCCAATCTAGGCGCAGGTTCTGCTATACCGTCACATGCATGGACGAACCGATCTTCCGTGTCTTGCGTGGATCGCCTGTGCACCAACGGCAATACAACACTTCTCTAGTACTATCGCTCGTCTCCCTCTTCTATTAAGTCACCCAACTTGCGGGGCTGTGGAGTGTGCCTATGGTCGCTTCTCAATTGCCGTCCCACATGTGTGTGCAAACGCAATATGACGCTGCTCCATTTGAAGAGCAGCGTGCTGCATCGACCGATCAGGGGTGCGACGCGAACGCCGACGGGCGTCTTTGTATACTCCGTACATGTGTACCGCCATTTTCTAGACGCTTTGCTCCATGGCGCTGGCGCAATCCATGGATACAAAATTAGTATATCTGTATACTATTTAAAAAGTCGAGGGCGTGGCTTTTCTGCGTGGTAGGCGGCGGGCAGTTCCGCCTAGTCGGTTCAACGAGACGCGAGAAGACGAGGGAGTAGGCTGCCGCAAACGTAGGGCTGTGTGATTTGACAATGAAGTTATCGCTGGACAGGTGGGGCCCCATGATTTGACTTGCCATTATCATTTTAATCAAGGGCGCCACGACCGGGCGTGAGTCTCGATTCCTGACCACCTCCATACAGGTGCCTCTCCCACTGCTCCACCATGTAATAGAGGCTGGCTCTTGCATGAGAGCCCACTTCTCCGCTTTTTTCCTTACCTCTCTTTCCTCCACATATGCAAAATGCCATGTAAAGCGCACTATTGTACTTACTTTTACTTGTTCCTGCGGTAGCTTAAGCTTGCCACATAGGCATAAAGTCTGATGTGGCAAGTTAATCAAGAAGAGAGAGACTAGTTTGGTGACCCAAGGAAGAAACGGTGCTAAGCTGCTGTACCTAGGTGAAAAGACAATTTTGAGTCTATAGCTAATTAAATGAAGCAAACTTAGCAACACCATTTCATTGGAAGAGGTCACTCCTTGGCAAATACAATAAATACTAGTACTCCTGTGTCCCATAATATAAGAACGTTTTGGCACTACACTAGTGTCAAAACATTCTTATATTATGGGACGGAGGAGTAACAAGAAAGAGATAGAGAGAAGTAAAAAATAAATACACTTATAGCCAACCTTATAGCCAAAACCTTGTTGTAGTATGAGTGACTAAGTGATGACTATGTATGACATGACAACATCGGATAGCCCTAACGCACCGTGTTAAATCTCTCCAAGGGCGCGATCAAGACGTAGCGACGCGACGGTCGTGGTAGGCGCGACCACGATATGGGCTGCTGGCAGCCCTTGGATCTGAGATCAAACGGTTGCATGCTAAGTTGCTGAAAATTTGTAGAATAACCCTCCAGGATAGGATATTCACCCATAGGTCTAGAATCACGCCATGCAACCGTTCGATCTCAGATTCAAGGGCTCTCGAAGCCCGTGATCATGGGAGAATGGAAAGCCACTACTCCGCTGCTCGTGACGCCTGGCGATTCGCTCCTACTCGTCCCGCACGTCCCTTCAATACTATGGCGGTTCGCTTCCTAGTCGCTCCTGGCCCATTCACATTACGGCAGTTCCACTAATCCTAACCCTCCTCCCAAATCCATGGCGCCCCAAATCTCCCCCGGACGGGCAAGAAGTGAGTACAAGGTTAGAACCATCACCGGCGATGAGTTCGACGTCATCTACACCCGTTCTTTGCGACGGTGAAAGGATGCCTTTCTCGCTTCGGACACATGTTCAAGACTCGTGATGATGAGTGGGTCGCTGGGCTAGATGTTGAGTACACCACAGTCCTGGGACGAGAGAAGGATCTAAAGGACGAAGAGAGGAAGAAGCCGGCCGTGATCCGTGTTTGCGTGCATGACTTATGCTTGGTCTACCACATATGCCATGCCGACGCTGAGTGCCAGGATTTTAAGGACTTCCTCGAGAGCAACCTAGTCAAATTCGTTATCGTAGACTTTGGTAACGACAAAAAAGTCTGCGTCGGATAGGCCTCGTTGTAGGAAACACCTTCGACCTCCGTAAGAATCGGCCGGTGTCCTCTCGTCACCTTCAATGCTGACCTGGCAGGAGCCATGGTTCATCCTTCGACAGTAAACCGGAGAAACCTCCATACACGCTTTCATCGTCATGCATGGCAGCGGAATGTACTAGATATAGACCACATCCACTACGCTGCAATGGATGGCTACCTTTTGCTTCAATATCTACAAGGGTTGGATGAAGAGCAACAGCCAAGTGTGCGGTTCAAGCAAGAAGTATCGCCAAGAGGAAGAGGGACAAGGACGAAGTCGAGGACGTGGACGAGGACTCCGAGTAAGGTGGCGATGTCGTTGCTCGTGGTGGTTCTAATGCAAAGGTGTCACCGGAATAGTTGCAAAGTTTAATTTCAGGTGTGCTTAATTTAATTTGAGGGGTGTGTTGTGCCGAGCCCCAGCAGAACTATGTTATGTTTCTTCTTGTTACTTTAACTCTTCATGACGTACATACTAGTATTTCTTACATTTCATCTTTTAGTTGGTATAGTACTACCACTGCTTTCTTCACATTATATCGTACAATATATATGGCCAACATCATATAGCCAGCAGTTTAGTTGTCAAAGAATTTCTGTGGTGCTTAGTTTTGTCAAAGAATTTGTGGTGCTTAGTTTTATTTGAGGGGTGGATTGTGCACTTGTGCGGGACACCATTATTGTGACAAGCCTTTTAATAGTACTATATGCATAATTTGGCCATTTAACGCTCTCTATATGTACCACCTTTTTTTAATTTCAAGTTTTGCTCCATGGCGCAATCCGTCGATACTACTACTGTACAAAAAGTGGACTATATACATTTTTTTAAAGGCTAGAGGGCGGGCGGTCTAGCTCGGTCGAGTTTCCACGAGGCGAGGCCTTTGTGATTTGACGGCTCATTATTGTCCTGTCAAATAATAGTCTTGCCGCCCTGCACGCCTCGGGCGCCTCCATTAAACCCTCCGTTAAACTTCGCATGCAAACCGAGAATCCTACTCCGGCCACACGTCTGTTCATGAGCGGGCCGGAATTAAACGCAACACCGGCCGAGATCCTCCCGTCCGCCCTCCATGTCCGCTGCCATCATCGAGGAGAAGTAGAACACGGGAGGCCGCCGCCACTTGGGACCCATGAAGGCCACTGCCGAGGCGACGACCGCCGATTCAGGTGGTTTCTTTGCTGCTTCGGGGCTATTTGGTTCTAGGCCTAGGAGTGCCACACTTTGCCATACAATGTTTGCAAAACTTGTCTAAGGTTAGTTCTTCAAAATAAGAGCCACAAGTTGGCAAGCCTAAGGGAATCTTGCCACACTTTTTTTCTACGGTTTCACCAAGATCTATCTATGAGTTCATCTAGCAACGAGAGAAAGGAGTGCATCTACATACCCTTGTAGATCGCGAGCGGAAGCGTTCAAGAGAACGGGGGTTGAGGGATTCGTACTCGTCGTGATCCAAATCACCGGAGATCCTAGCGCTTGAACGGATGGCACCTCCGCGTTCAACACACGTGGGTCAGCGAGACGTCTCCTCCTTCTTGATCCAAAGCAAGGGGAAGGAGAGGTTGATGAAGATCCAGAAGCACGACGTGGTGGTGGATGCAAAGAGGATACTGGCAGGCTTCGCCAAGCGTCTGCGGGAGGGAGAGGTGTAGCAAGGGGGAAGGGAGGCGCCAAGTGCAAGGGTGTGGCTGCCTCCTCCTCCCCTCTATATATATAGGGTCCCTGTGGGGCGCCGCCCTAGGAGATTGAATCTCCAAGGGGGGGCCAAGGGGGTGCCTTCCCCCAAGGCAAGTGGAGGCGCCCCACCCCTAGGGTTCCCAACCCTAGGCGCAGGGGGCCCAAAAGTGGCGCCAACCCACCAGGCTGGTTCCTCTCCACTTCAGCCCATGGGGCCCTCCGGATAGGTGGCCCCACCGGTCGACCTCGGACCCTTCCAGGTAGTCCCAGACAATACCCGTGACCCCGAAACTTTCCCGATGGCGAAACTCGACTTCCCATATATAATTCTTTACCTCCGGACCATTCCGGAACTCCTCGTGACGCCCCGGATCTCATCCGGACTCAACAACTTTCGATTTCTTGCATACTCATATCTCTACAATAGTAGCGTCCTTAGAACCTTAAGTGTGTAGACCCTACGGGTTCGGGAGACATGCAGACATGACCGAGACACCTCTCCGGTCAATAACCAATAGCGGGATCTGGATACCCATGTTGGCTCCCACATACTCCTCGATGATCTCATCGAATGAACCACGATGTCGAGGATTCAATCAACCCCGTATACAATTCCCTTTGTCAATCGCAGACGTTACTTTGCCCGAGACTCGATCGTCGGTATCCCAATACCTCGTTTATTCTCGTTCACCGCAAGTCACTTTACTGCATCTATAATGCATGATCCCGTGACGGACACTTGGTCACATTGAGCTCGATTCTGATGATGCATTACCGAAAGTGGGCCAGAGATACCTCTCCGTCATACGGAGTGACAAATCGAGTCTCGATTCGTGCCAACCCAACAGACACTTTCGGAGGTACCCGTAGTGTACCTTTATAGTCACCCGATTACGTTGTGACGTTTGGCACACCCAAAGCACTCCTACGTATCCGGGAGTTGCACAATCTCATGGTCTAAGGAAATGATACTTGACATTTGGAAAAGCTCTAGCTAAACGAACTACACGATCTTTGAGCTATGCTTAGGATTGGGTCTTATCCATCACATCATTCTCCTAATGATGTGATCCCGTTATCAATGACATCCAATGCCCATAGTCGGTGAAACCATGACTATCTGTTGATCAACGAGCTAGTCAACTAGAGGCTTACTAGGGACATGTTGTGGTCTATGTATTCACACGTGTATTACGATTTACGATAACATGCTTATAGCATGAATAATAGACAATTATCATGAACAAAGAAATATAATAATAACCATTTTATTATTGCCTCTAGGGCATATTTCCAACAGCCTCCCACTTGCACTAGAGTCAATATTCTAGTTACATTGTGATGAATTGAACACCCATAGCGTTCTGGTGTTGATCATGTTTTGCTCTAGGGAGAGGTTTAGTCAATGGATCTGCTACATTCAGATCCGTATGTACTTTACAAATATCTATGTCTCCATCTTGAACATTTTCACGTATGGAGTTGAAGCGGCGCTTGATGTGCCTGGTCTTCTTGTGAAACCTGGCTCCTTGGCAAGTGCAATAGCACCAGTGTTATCACAGAAGAGTGCGATCGGCCCGACGCATTGGGTATGACTCCTAGGTGGGTGATGAACTCCTTCACCCAGATTGCTTCATGCGCTGCCTCCGAGGCTGCCATGTACTCCGCTTCACATGTAGATCCCGCCACCCCGCTCATGCTTGCAAATCGCACTTACCATTGCCCCACCATTCAAAATATACACATATCCGGGTCTGTGACTTAGAGTCATTCAGATTCGTGGTCGGCTAAGCGTCGGCCGACGTAACCCTTCTGACGAGCTCTTCGGCACCTCCATAAACGAGAAACATATCCTTAGTCCTTTTCAGGTACTTCAGGATGTTCTTGACCGCTGTCTAGTGTTCCTTGCCGGGATTACTTTGGTACCTACCTACCAAACTTACAGCAAGGTTTACATCAGGTCCGCATGCAGCATGGCATACATAATAGACCCTATGGTCGAGGCATAGGGGATGAGACTCATCTCTTCTTTATCTTACGCGTGGTCGAGCATTGAGCCGAGCTCAATCTCACACCTTGCAATCTGTGCAAGAACCCTTTCTTGGACTGATCCATATTGAACTTCTTCAATATCTTATCAAGGTATGTGCTTTGTGAAAGACCTATGAGGCGTCTCGATCTATCCCTATAGATCTTGATGCCTAGTATGTAAGCAGCTTCTCCAAGGTCCTTCATTGAATAAGGCTTATTCAAGTAGGCCTTAATGCTGTCCAAAAGCTCTATATCATTTCCCATCAAAAGTATGTCATCTACATATAATATGAGAAATGCTACAGAGCTCCTACTCACTTCCTTGTAAACGCAGTTTCTCCATAAGTCTCAAGATAACCCAAACGCTTTGATCATCTCATCAAAGCGAATGTTCCAACTCCGAGATGCTTGCACCAACCCATAAATGGATCATTGGAGCTTGCATACCTTGTTAGCATTCTCGTGGTCGATAAAACCTTCCGGCTGCATCATATACAGCTTCTTCCTTAAGATGGCCGTTAAGGAATGCCGTTTTGACGTCCATTTGCCATATCTCATAATCATAGTATGCGGCAATTGCTAACATGATTCGGACGGATTTCAGCTTCGCTACGGGAGAGAAAGTCTCATCGTAGTCAATCCCTTGAACTTTTCGATAACCCTTAGCGACAAGTCGAGCT
Organism: Aegilops bicornis; assembly: GCA_021605145.1. Taxonomy (NCBI): domain Eukaryota; kingdom Viridiplantae; phylum Streptophyta; class Magnoliopsida; order Poales; family Poaceae; genus Aegilops; species Aegilops bicornis. The sequence goes on along the minus strand of JAHIAL010000023.1, from coordinate 1,645,454 downwards.
TTATAGATGGTAATATTACCATCCGCGTCCGTCTTCTTCTTAAAGATCCATTTGTTTTCTATTGCTCGCCGATCATCGGGCAAGTCTGTCAAAGTCCATACTTTGTTTTCATACATGGATCCTATCTCGGATTGCATGGCTTCAAGCCATTTGTTGGAATCTGGGCCCGCCATCGCCTTTTCGTTCGAAGGTTCACCGTTGTCTAACAACATGATTTCCAAGACAGGGTTGTCGTACCACTCTGGTGTGGAACGTGTCCTTGTGGACCTTCGAAGTTCAGTAGGAGCTTGATCCGAAGTATCTTGATCATCATCATTAACCTCCTCTCTTGTCGTCGCAGGCACCACAGGAACATCTTCCTGAGTTGCGCTACTTACCGTTTCAAGAGGTAGTACTTCATCAAGCTCTACTTTCCTCCCACTTAATTCTTTCGAGAGAAACTCTTTCTCCAGAAAGGATCCGTTTTTAGCAACAAAGATCTTGCCCTCGGATCTTAAGTAGAAAGTATACCCAATGGTTTCCTTAGGGTATCCTATGAAGACGTATTTTTCCGACTTGGGTTCGAGCTTCTCAGGTTGAAGTTTCTTGACATAAGCATCGCATCCCCAAACTTTTAGAAACGACAGCTTAGGTTTCTTCCCAAACCATAATTCATACGGTGTCATCTCAGCGGATTTAGGCGGTGCCCTATTTAAAGTGAATGTAGTCGTCTCTAGAGCGTATCCCCAAAATGATAGCGGTAAGTCGGTAAGAGACATCATAGATCGCACCATATCCAATAGAGTGCGATTACGACGTTCGGACACACCGTTCTGTTTGAGGTGTTCCAGCGGCATGAGTTGTGAAACGATTCCACATTTCCTTAAGTGCGTACCAAATTCGTGGACTTAAATATTCTCGCCCACGATCCGATCAGAAGAATTTTATCTTTCGGTCACGTTGATTCTCTACCTCATTCTGAAATTCCTTGAACTTTTCAAAGGTCTCGGACTTGTGTTTCATCAAGTAGACATACCCATATCTACTCAAGTCATCGGTGAGAGTGAGAACATAACGATATCCTCCATGAGCCTAACGCTCATTGGACCGCACACATCGGTATGTATGATTTCCAATAAGTTGGTTGCTCGGTCCATTGTTCCGAGAAGCGGAGTCTTGGTCATTTGCCCATGAGGCATGGTTCGCATGTGTCAAATGATTCATAATCGAGAGACTCTAAAAGTCCATCAGCATGGAGCTTCTTCATGCGCTTGACACCAATGTGACCAAGGCGGCAAAGTGCCACAAGTATGTGGACTGTCGTTATCAACTTTACATCTTTTGGTATTCACACTATGAATATGTGTAACATCACGATCGAGATTCATTAAGAATAAACCATTGACCATCGGGGCATGACCATAAAACATATCTCTCATATAAATAGAACAACCATTATTCTCAGATTTAAATGAGTAGCCATCTCGTATTAAACGAGATCCAGATACAATGTTCATGCTCAAAGCTGGTACTAAATAACAATTATTGAGGTTTAAAACTAATCCCATAGGTAAATGTAGAGGTAGCGTGCCGACGGCGATCACATCGACCTTGGAACCATTCCCGACGCCAAGATCGTCACCTCGCCCTTCGCCAGCCTCCGCTTATTCCGCAGCTCCCGCTTTGAGTTACAAATATGAGCAAGCTGCACGGTATCAAATACCCAAGAGCTACTACGAGTACCGGTAAGGTACACATCAATTACATGTATATCACATATACCTTTGATTTTGCCGGCCTTCTTGTCCGCTAAGTACTTGGGGCAGTTCCGCTTCCAAAGGACCACTTCCCTTGCAATAAAAGCACTCGGCCTCGTGCTTGGGTCCATTGCTTGACTTCTTCACAGCAAGCTGGTTTACCAGGCGCGGCAACTTCCTTGCCGTCCTTCTTGAAGTTCTTCTTATCCTTGCCCTTTTTGAACTTAGTGGTTTTATTCACCATCAACACTTGATGTTCCTTTTTGATCTCCACCTCCGCTGATTTCAGCATTGAATATACCTCAGGAATGGTCTTTTCCATCCCCTGCATATTGAAGTTCATCACAAAGCTCTTGTAGCTCCGTGGAAGCGATCAAGGATTCTGTCAATGATCGCGTCATCCGGAGATTAACTCCCGGTGAGTCAAGCGGTTGTGCAACCCAGACATCTTGAGTATGTGCTCACCGATGAACTATTTTCCTCCATCTTACAAATTTGAAGAACTTGTCGGAGACTTCATATCTCTCGACCTCGCATGAGCTTGGAAAACCATTTTCAGCTCCTCGAAAATCTCATATGCTCCGTGTTGCTCAAAACGCTTTTGGAGCCCTGGTTCTAAGCTGTAAAGCATGCCACACTGAACAAGGGAGTAATCATCAGCACGAGACTGCCAAGCGCTCATAACGTCTTGGTTCTCTGGGATTGGTGCTTCACCTAGCGGTGCTTCTAGGACATAATCTTTCTTGGCGGCTATGAGGATGATCCTCGTGTTCGGACCCATTCCGTATAGTTGCTTCCATCATCTTTCAGCTTGGTTTTTCTCTAGGAACGTTGAAGTTCAGGTAACGTGGGCCATTTGATCTACAAGACATATTGTAAAGATTTTAGACTAAGTTCATGATAATTAAGTTCATCTAATCAAATTATTTAATGAACTCCCACTCAGATTAGACATCCCTCTAGTCATCTATGTGAAACATGATACGACTCGACTAGCCCGTGTCCGATCATCACGTGAGACGGACTAGTCATCATCGGTGAACATCTCCATGTTGATCGTATCTTCCATACGACTCATGTTCGACCTTTCGGTCTTCCGTGTTCCGAGGCCATGTCTGTACATGCTAGGCTCGTCAAGTCAACCTAAGTGTATTGCGTGTGTAAATCTGGCTTACACCCATTGTATTCAAACGTTAGGATCTATCACACCCGATCATCACGTGGTGCTTCGAAACAACGAACCTTCGCAACGGTGCACAGTTAGGAGGAAAACTTTTCTTGAAATTATTATGAGGGATCATCTTATTTACTACCGTCGTTCTAAGTAAACAAGATGCAAAAACATGATAAACATCACATGCAATCAAATAGTAGTGACATGATATGGCCAATATCATATAGCTCCTTTGATCTCCATCTTCGGGGCTCCATGATCATCTTCATCACCGACATGACACCATGATCTCCATCATCATGATCTCCATCATCGTGTCTCCATGAAGTTGCTCGCCAACTATTACTTCTACTACTATGGCTAACACATTTAGCAATAAAGTAAAGTAATTTACATGGCGTTTCTCAATGACACGCATGAGTCATACAAAAATAAAGACAACTCCTATGGCTCCCCGCCATTGTCATACTCATCGACATGCAAGTCGTGATTCCTATTACAAGAACGTGATCTCATACATCACATATATATCATTCATCATTCATCACAACTTTGGCCATATCACATCACAAAACACTTGCTGCAAAAACAAGTTAGGCGTCCTCTAATTGTTGTTGCAAGTTTTACGATGGCTGCAATAGGGTTCTAGCAAGAACGTTTTCTTACCTACGTAAAAGCCACAACGTGATTTGTCAACTTCTATTTACCCTTCATAAGGACCCTTTTCATCGAATCCGCTTCAACTAAAGTGGAGAGACAGACACCCGCTAGCCACCTTATGCAACTAGTGCATGTCAGTCGGTGGAACCTGTCTCACGTAAGCGTACGTGTAAGGTCGGTCCAGGCCGCTTCATCCCACAATATCGTTGAAGCAAAATAAAACTAGTAGTGGCAAGAAAGTTGACAACATCTACGCCCACAACAAATTTGTGTTCTACTCGTGCAAAGAGAACTACGCATAGACCTAGCTCATGATGCCACTGTTGGGGAACGTTGCAGAAAATAAAAAAATTCTACGGTTTCACCAAGATCTATCTATGAGTTCATCTAGCAACGAGAGAAAGTAGTGCATCTACGTACCCTTGTAGATCATGAGGAAGCGTTCAAGAGAACGAGGTTGAGGGAGTCGTACTAAATGCGTGATCCAAATCAACGGAGATCCTAGCGTAAGCAGACGGCACCTCCGTTCAACACACGCATTTGATCAGTGAGACGTCTCCTCCTTCCTGATCCAGCAAGGGGAAGGAGAGGTTGATGAAGATCCAGTGACGACGGCCAGTAGCGGTGGTCGATGCAGCAGGATCCCAAGGGCTTCGCCAAGCTGCCTCATGGGAGGGAGAGGTGTAGCAAGGGGGAAGGGAGGCGCCAAGTGCAGGTGCGGCTGCCTCCATCCCCCTCTATATATAGGGTCCCTGTGGTGCGCTGCCCTAGGAGATTGAATCTCCAAGGGGGCGGCGGCAAAGGGGGGTGCCTTGCCCCAAAGGCAGTGGGCGCCCACCCCTAGGGTTCCCAACCCTAGGCGCGAGGGGGCCAAAGGGGCGCACCAGCCCACCAGGCTGGTTCCTCCCACTTCAGCCCATGGGGCCCCTCCGAGATAGGTGGCCCCACCCGGTCGACCCAGGACCCTTCCGGTGGTCCCAGACAATCAATGGTGACCCCAAACTTTCCTCGACTACCAAACTCAACTTCCGTATATAATTCTTTTACCTCTGGACCATTCCGAACTCCTCGTGACGTCCGGGATCTCATCCGGGACTCAACAACTTTCGGTTTCATCGTGCATACTCATATCTCTACAACCCTAAGCGTCCACCGAACCTTAAGTGTAGACCCTAAGGGTTCGGAGACATGCGCATACATGACCGAGACGCCTCTCGGTCAATAACCAACGGTACGGGATCTGGATACCCATGTTGGCTCCCACATACTCCTCGATGATCTCATTGGATGAACCACGATGTCGAGGATTCAATCAACCCCGTGATACAATTCCCTTTGTCAATCGGTAAGACATTACTTGCCCGAGACTCGATCGTCGGTATCCCAATACCTCGCTTAATCTCAAGCATCGCAAGTCACTTTACTCGTGATCAGAATGCATGATCCCATGACGGACACTTGGTCACATTGAGCTCGATTCGATGATGCATTACCGAGTGGGCCCAGAGATACCTCTCCGTCATGCGGAGTGACAAATCCTAAATCTCGATTCGTACCAACCCAACAAACACTTTCGGAGATACCCGTAGTGTACCTTTATAGTCACCCGATTCACGTTGTGACGCTTGGCACACCCAAAGCACTCCTACGGTATCCCGGAGTTGAACAATCTCATGGTCTAAGGAAATGATACTTGACATTTGGAAAAGCTCTAGCTAAACGAACTACCACGATCTTTGAGCTATGCTTAGGATTAGGTTCTTGTCCATCACATCATTCTCCTAATGATGTGATCCCGTTATCAATGACATCCAATGCCCATAGTCAGAAACCATGACTATCTTTGATCAACGAGCTAGTCAACTAGAGGCTTACTAGGGACATGTTGTGGTCTATGTATTCACACGTGTATTACGATTTCCGGATAACACAGTTATAGCATGAATAATAGACAATTATCATGAACAAAGAAATATAATAATAACCATTTTATTATTGCCTCTAGGGCATATTTCCAACAAAATCGATCATGTTTATATGAAGATCCGGCTTTTTTATACGAAATCCTTCATGCTTATATGAAATCAGTCCGTGTTTGCAACGAATTTCATCTAGTTGGTTAGAGTTGTAAAATTTGCGTAATAACCCTCCAGGATAGGATATTCACCCATAGGTCTAGAATCACGCCATGCAACCGCTCGATCTCAGATCCAAGGGCTCTTGAAGCCGTATCATGGGAGAATGGAAAGCCACTACCCGCTGCTCGTGACGCCGGCAGCTTCGCTTCCTACTCGCCCCTCGCACGCCCTTCAATACTACGGCGGTTCGCTTCCTAGTCGTCCGTCCATTCACATTACGGCAGTTCCACTAATACTATCCCTCCTCCCAAATCCATGGCGTCCCAAATCTCCATGATCGGCGGTGAGTACAAGGTTAGAACCATCACCGGTGATGAGTTCGACGTCATCTACACCCGTTCTTCCGTGATGGTGAAAGGATGCCTTTCTCGCTTCAGACGCATGTTCGAAAACTCAGATGATGAGTGGGTCACTGGGCTAGATGTTGAGTACAACACACTCCTGGGATGAGAGAAGGATCTAAAGGACGAAGAGAGGAAGAAGCCCGCCGTGATCCAGGTTTGTGTACATAAAGTTTGCTTGGTCTACCACATATGCCATGCCGACGTTGAGTGTCAGGATTTTAAGAACTTCCTCAAGGACAAAACGAACGGAGTAGTAAAATTTTCTCCTCGTGCGGCGAGCCACCGCGCGCGTGGGCGAGGGAGCGGGCGTAAAGGCATACAGTAGTAGTAGTAGTACTACTACTACTACTCGTAAGCAAGCTTCACCTCATCCTGCGAGCCACCGCGCCCGTGGGCGGGGGAGACGGCGTACTAAGCAAGCTTCTCCTCGTTCTGCGAGTTGACGGGACACATCAAAAGTACTCCAGTGTATAGAGCCTTGCCTCTAAGGTAGGCCCCACATGGTTTGCCTCTTTTTTTAATTTAACATAACGTGTCAAGTCGCAATTTGTTTGATCACCCGTGGTAGACAATCCTCCCTCCACCAAGTCGCAATTATGTTTCTTCTCGTTACTTTAACTCTTCAGTACGTACATACTAGTATTTCTTACATTTCATCTTTTAGTTGGTATAGTACTACCACTCGTTTCTTCACATTATATACGTATAATATATATGGCCAACATCATATAGCTAGCAGTTTAGTTGTCAAAGAATTTCAGGGTGCTTACTTTTGTCAAAGAATTCTAGGATGCTTAGAGGGTGCTTGGATCCAAGGGACTAAAAATAGTCTCTTTAAGAGGCTAAAGTTCCAAGCACCCCTGACTAAAGAGGGCTAAAACTAGTCTTGAGACTAAATTTTTTTAGTCGTGGGTACCCCTACTAAAATGTGGATTAGTCCTCCTCTACTCATTAACTCCTCTCCTTTAACACAAAGTGAGTTCTGGATTGGAGGGTTTGAGATAATAAATGCTCATTAACTTGATTTTAGCCTTTTTAGTATTTGGATCCAAGCATGGGTGAGGCTAGCATGTTTTAGTCCCACTACTTTTAGTCATGGGACTAAACGTATCCAAGCACCCTCTTAGTTTTATTTGAGGGGTGGGTTGTCTTTGGACACCATTATTGTGACTAGCCTTTTAATAGTACTATATGCATAATTTGCCATTTGACGCCTCTATATGTACCACCTTTTTTTTAATTTCAAGTTTTTGCTCCATGGCGCAATCCATCGACATCGCTTGTTGTACAAAAGTATACATTTTTAAAAAGGCTAGAGGGCGGGCATTTAGCTTGGTCGGTTTCACGAGAGGCAGGGCCTTTGTGATTTGACGACTCATTACTACCGGAAGAAGGCGGGGCCTTGTGATTTGACTTTCGTCAGATAAATGCGCCTTTTAATTCGATCGAGGAGGAGCAAAGAATCGTATGCGGTATACTCAAGTTTTCCACTAGAGTAGTATCATGATTTAAGGAGCACGAAACACGGCAGCCCAGTGCCATATGACGATAAAAAATGATCTAATTTGCTAGTCATCTCATTGTTAGCATTGTTCTATGCATTCCCTCAAAAAAACCATTGTTCTATTCATGCCTCGCAGAGAACGTGTGACACGTCGTGAAACACCCAAGCAAAAGATGAAACACAGGAGCAAAAGAAGAAGGAAGATTATCACCCCAAATGATCTTATTCGGCCATGGAGTCAGAATCGCTTCTTCATCGCCTCCACGACCGCCATTTCCTTGTCGTCCTCCTCCCCATCTTCATCATTGTGTCCATGACGCAGGATTTCTCGACGCCGAGCCTTCATCATCCTGCTCCACGGCCGCATTATGTACCTTGACAACAGCCGGGTGCTCGATGCGGAGCTTCGCCAACTCCTCCTTCTCGCTCCATGACGAGGGCCCGCAGCATCTTCATCGAGGAACTACTATTCTCATGCAGCTTCTTCCACCGGCGTTCTTCTCCTTCAACAGGTCGATCCTGCGTGGCGTAGCTTCGCCTTTGTCCTCCTAAAGTCATAGGATTTCGCGGTTGCCTTCTTCTCCGAGGCAATGCTCTTCTTCAAGAAAGCATCACCAAGCCGGGCAACAACTCCCCCGCCGATTGAGCTCACGGGCATGTCGTCGAGGCTCTCCTTCAGCAACTCCATCAAGCCTTGGATGAACTCCTTATGCTTATTGAGCTGACCGGGCATGCCGCCGAGGGATAACGACTCCAGCTCCGCTGCTTGGCATGTTCTGCCTCCTCCGCGACTAGGGCGCCCCTGGGAGCCATCGCTGCCTGTGAGAGATCTTTCGAGGTCTCTGCGTGGCGGCGAGCCCTCTCTTTCTTTTCCGCAGCCTTACTTGTTTGCCGCTCCCTTGTTACGAGTAGTTCTTGACCCAGAGCTCTGCTCACCGGCCATGGAAACGACAGACGAAGAAGAAGCACTTATGAGGAGGAAAGGTAGAGTAATTTTCGGTTAGGTACTTCCCTTTTTATAACCTAAGTACTAGCACTAGTACTAATACCTGCATATAGTGGGAACATGTTCAGGTTTGGTACGTACTAGTAGGTGTGAGCAGGCTTTCGAATGTGATGGGAAGAAGGTAAAGATTAATTGATGGTTTTGGTTTCGAGGCTCAAACGGCTCCCGGCGAGTTTAGCGGAACATAAATTCCAAGTACTACATTGCTCAAATGCGTAAATATTATGTTACTGTCAAAATTGGCACAAAATACGAAGGAGACCAATGGAAGTACTACTAGCAACCCACGATTTAACTACCGCATGCGTTAGTGGAGTAATGATGTCTTTCTTCCGCCCTCACGTCCACTCAATTTGCATGCGCTGTATTAATTGACCATCAATGAAGTGAACGACTTTACACGCGTAAAATTATCACATGGGGTGGATCTTGGTACAAAATTGCGTCTGGTACCCGCATGTGCGCGTGCGAGGGAATGAGTGCGTCGCGTGGCGTGCGTGCACATCTTCGCCGTGCATGTACCGCCAAGATGGCTCAGTGGAGGACGAGTACATTCTTTTGGAACCAAGAAGACGTCATCGTGATCAATCCACGCAAGGAGGTCGCGACAACGCCTCCACATGTGCCACGTGGCTTCATGAACTGTAAGAGAGACACATGTAGCGTGCCATTGGTATTCTAATTTACGTGTTACGCACATACCAAGTACTAGTAAGGTACACGTGCATTGCACGCATCAGATTTTGCAACCAAGTTATGAATAAATACCACACTATAGCATGCAAGCTCACGAGTCATATATGCCCGATGTAGCCCTTCGATTAATTCTTATAGTTCATCTCATTCAAAATCAATTAGTTTTTATAAAAAAGCTAAGAACGCGGGAATAGGAAAAACATGGGATTATAGTGGAATGTCATCTTGAATCCTACAGGATTGTACGAGTGTTTGATTGTGCATAGAAAAAACGCAGAATTCTTTCAAAGAGGTTTGAGTGGATGGGATGTTTCCTATGAAATCTAGTGCAAATGAATCATATGGAAAATTCCTATGGTTTACAATCCTACGAATCAAACAACCAAGATAGGAAAAATTCCCAATGATTAGAATCCTCCAAAATTCCTTTGAGAATCCTTTTGAATCAAAGAAGCCCTTAATCTATTTTATGATTCATGGTATTGTGCGTTGTAAAGCATTCAGTAAAAACAAATTATGGCTATTCAACTAGAAATAAGTTTGGGCAGTTATGATACGGTAGATTCTAGAACAAAAGAGAACCTCTGTTGTTTTGAGGTTTGTGCATTATGCTTAAGTTCAACCATGGAGTCTGCTAGATTGTACATGTGGCAAAATCCGTGGGGGCTAGAAGATGGTGTGAGGGGCGAGTGGAGGGAGACTATGAAGGAATGCACAAGTGCGAGATCGATATTTAGAGAGAGGGCGAACACGCGCTTGTTGCGAGAAGTGGCGGAGCCATGAAAAATAAATGAGCTAGGGGCCAAGCATTGCTAATCCTTTACGAGGAGGGTCAATTCATGAACTTAAACCATTTTAGCAGCAATTGTCTAATGATCACATTCATATTAGCCTCGATATATAGTGATGTTAGGGGGCAGGGCCCATCGCCTTGTCTTCGCCATTGTGCACGCTTGCCCGAGAGATGAAGCGGAAGGCATGGATGATGAGAGGGGGACGTTGGATATATAATTAATGTGGGTGTATTAGCTATATATGTTAATCCTATATAGAGAGGTATAGATTGATCGATGTGGACGTGGGAAAGAGGGTGAGACCTCTTTGGATATATCGATTGATCGGTTTGTGTGGAAAACTATGAAATACCTAGCTATATACACACATACATAGAGGAACATCGATCATTGCGCATGCACGCGTGAGAGATAAAGAATGACCGATATGATGGAGAGGGGATGTGTGTGGGTGTGTGCCTTCATGGGAGACCGACTGAAGAAAAAGATTGCATGCGTCACGATGGATAATGCCGACTGGTAGTGTGTGTGCATGCATGCATGAGAGAACGTTAGTGGTACAATTATAAAGAGAAGACTACTATGTGGGTGTAAAAGAATAGGTGAGGTCATAATCAATGTAAAGTTGACTTCAAATATTTGAATAAGAGATCCTGATGTTTGAAACCCATGCATGCATGAATATAACGGAGATCTGCACGGTGTGGTTTGGAAACGAGCATGTTGTAATGTATACCACGTTGAACAAGGTCGACTGATTTGAATTTGAGATACCGATGGCAGACATCATTTGGCCGCGTCGCATCCGTGCATGGACACACTATTCTAATTGGAGATGATGGGCGGCTTTCGCATCACATATCTATATCTATACCCCTATATATATATTATATATTATATTTTTTTATATTGTGTGCGGGTAACTTTAACTTTGAAAGATGGTCGTTGGATGAGGCGAATCCGATGGTCCAAAGATGTCAAATTTGAGCACTACTGGCCGTTGGATATCATCTAGATTCCACCAGATTTCGCCACATGTATAATCTAGAAGACTCCATGGTTGAACTTAAGCATAATGCACAAACATCAAAACACACGCACTTCTTATTTGTTCTAGAATCTTCCGTATCAGAATTGCCCAAATGTTTTTCTACATGATTTGCCATTATTTGTTTTTTACTTTATGTCTTACGACGCACAATTCCATGAATCTTAAAATAGATTAGCTTTCTTATAAAAACCAGATGATTTTGAATGAAATGAACTATAAGAATTAAACGAACATCTACATCATGCATATATGACTCAAAGCTTGCATGCTATAATGTGGTATTTATTCATAATTTGGTTGCCAAATCTCATGCGTGCAATGCACGTGTACCTTACTCTAGTCTAAATGGTGTTTGTGTGTGTGTTGTGCGTGTTGAAGTGCAAATTATCTTTTTTTTGGGGTACACGTTAAGCTTGTTCTTCCGAAATTTCAAGCCGCGCCTTGTTATGCTGAAAATTGAAGCTAAGCGTCTCTATCTATCGTCTTCTTGAAACTCCCACCTCTTCAACCCGCCGCCTTTGTTAGTCTTAAATATTTAAGATATATCTTTGTCTCGTTGTTCTCCGACAACTCCCTCCATCTCAACCCGCGCCTTGCTATTCGAAATTACAACGCGAAAACTCCCCACCTCTGTGAAATTCCGACACGCTGAAATGCCCGTGGTACCCCCGAACCGAAAGAACCGCCTCAAATCGGTGGGGGTACTTTCGTAACTTACCCCACATTTAGGACAAGTGCATCTCTAAGCCATGGTTCCCACTACCATCCCATCCGCCCCACCCATTCAGACACCGAGGCCGCGAAAACCCGCTGATGAAACCCCACACCTGCTCCGTCTGCCACCCAGCCGGAGCCTCTTCCCCGACGACGCCGCCCACAAAGAACACCTTGACGTCCCTCATCCACCGTCTGGGATGAGGATCCGCTGTTGATCTCATCGTCCGGCCGGTTCAGCCACCCCGTCCTCCACCTCCAAGGAGCTGCCCCGACGTTACCCTCGCCTTTTCGCGCCACCTCCATTCCCACACCGCCGCCTTTCACCGCACCACCGGAAGAGCATCATCATCACCGCTTTCCTCGGATGAAGCTGCGCCTAATCGGTGCCACCAAAGAGGTTGTACACTAATCGCGCATTTTTCTTCTTGATTCGATCTCACGGCCGCTGGCGCCGGTCCCGCCGACACGGCGCCGCTTCCATCCACGGGCGGCGTCAGCCGCCACTTCTCCACGGCGCCGCTTCCCTCGGCAAAGAACGCCCACATCAAAGAGGAGCTATCGCTGCTTTTAGCTTCGCCACAAGGCCGCTTCTGCTCTTGCTCTCGGTCCCCTCGCCTGGTCTACTCTTGTTATTGCTTTTGCTTTCGCTGCTTGCTCTCGCTCTTGCTCTTGCTTGCGATGCTGCCCGATTTAGCTACACTTGCCGATTGAATCGACTTTTGGGTCGATCGATTGTGGGGGGCTCACGGGGTGAAGGAAGAACTAGCCGCAGCGGGCGAGGGGGCTCGCCGGGTGAAGGAAGAACCAGCCGAGCGGGCGAGGGGGGCTCACGGGAGAGGTACCCCACTATCTATCTTAGGGTTCGGGATGGGGCGTGGTCGCCGGGCGGTGGCGGGCGTTGGCGGGGCGGTGACGTGGGGATCACGGAGAAAAAGCTTCAGACGGGGGCCTAGAGGGATGGCTGGGCGGCGGACCGGGCGGTGGGGAGTGTTTTCGGCGGGCGGGCGGGCGACCACCCAATGGCGGGCGGGGCTGCTGTTGGCCGGCTCGGGGGTGGAGGTTCGAGGGTGGAGGTTGAAGATGAACCCAGGCCCTTGATTTCGTATCCAACAGCTGCAAAATCGGTGACGAGAGATGAAAAAGTCACTTTCGATCGGCGTGTAGCCTCACCTTGCTAGTGTGTTCGGTTTGGAACTGACAAAAATTCAGTTTAGCCAAGATTCAGTTTCGACAGTTAAATTCAGTTTGGCGATTAAGTTCAGTTTGACGCTTAAGTTCAGAGATGAGCGGCTGATGTATTTTACATCTAGCACTTTGTGTTATGTATTTTACGTCATGTATTGGAGATGCTATTAGAATTCCACTCAGGTTAACGTTGTTCGTTGTCTATTTTGTCCTGCTTCAGCCTCGGCGTCAGACAACTCACGGAGCTGCTCCAACGATTTAAACCCTCCATCATAGCGGAGCGGTACTTCTGGCTCCATCTCCGCACGCCTAAGATCTTCTTCCCTCCTCCGTGACCAAGTCGGTAGGAGCATCCTCACCGCCAACCCAATCACGCTGAGATTGACATGGCTTCGCCAAAGAGGTTGTACACTTGTTGCATCTCTTTTTACTCTACATGTTATATATATTGTCCATCGAGCACTCGTAGTAACGGAAATACGATTATTTTATCCTACTATATGACAAGCAATGAGGTACTGTGCAACTTAGCTATCCGTGATGGACTCTCTTGAACGCCATCATTGTTTATCTCTGTAGCTTGAGCTATGCATTTGTCGATGGGCCTGGGAGTTGAGCTAGTATGGCAATGGCTTGGGTCCAAAGTAATAGAAGTAGCACAAAAACATTTTTTTAGTGTAGGATTTTCTTTGCTCAAGCCTGCCTACTAGAATCGCCAGTGCTTGAAAGGAAAAGTGAATGAAAAACATCGGAATTGGAAGGTTTCCTATGGTACTACTTTTCATGAATTTGGTGCAAAGGAATGGTGCAAAGGAAAACTGTAGGATTTGTTCCTTTAGTGTCTCCTTGAAAGAAAAACCGTAGGAATTCTAATTTCCACTTCTCCTCCTTTTCATATTCCTATTCATCAAGCACAATACTAAGAGATAGTAGCATAATAGCATTATAAGCGTACATTTTCTTGTGGTTTGACTTAATCTCACCATGCTTTTTTGCATCCTGTGATCTTCCAATTGTTGTGAATCAAACACCCAGATTGGCGTAAATCACTGTTTTTAAATTATCTGTTTTGCACGTGCATTCCTATCCTATTCATGTCTATTTCCTATCCTCGCATTGTTAGAATCCTCAAATTCAAACAAGCCCTTACTCAATTACTTCATTACAGATATGTGTCAAAGAAAACCTTGTGTGGTTTGTCCCGCTCTCACAAGGCTGTGTTCCACCTCACCAGCTGCTCCAACAACGGAAGGGTTCACCACAGAGGGATCCGCTCTCCAGCATCTTTCACGCCTCAGATCTTCTTCCCCTTCGCCGCAGCCACGGGAATCGCATTACCATCATCAATCGAGCGGATGACCTTGAGGACTACACGGGTCCGCAAGAGAGGTCGCACTCTTCCGTGGTTCCGCCACGTTATGTGTCACTTAATATGATGACATGCTACATTATCGTCGTGTTCACCTATTGGACTCGAGTCAGTCCAAACTAATCTGAAACTTGAGTTTTTAAATGGTTGTGGGGTACATATTGGGGCAGCAATCAAGCATCTATCACATCTACTATCTGGTTAATCTCCGGTGTCTACTATGAGTTTCATGTTGGGTGCAAACAAACATTAAAGGAGCCATTATCTGTATTTTTTAACTAAAGCTATTATCTGCCTGCTATCATTGGTTTTGGGTCTATCCACAGCTTGCTACCATCACTGGATTTGTGCATGCACTCCTTACATAATCTCACTATGTTTTATTCCTATGCATGCGGTTATTGTACACAATGGAACCGATCATGTAGAGCAAAAGAGACGAGCCTTGCGTGGCAATAAAATTTCATGCAGACGCTGCTCCATGGTGGGCTTAAAGGCAGCCCCCTCCACCCATTTCGGATCGTAATCAAGAGGAAGATAATCAATTATGAGGGGGATTCGGAAGGAGAAGACCACTCCTATTTACCCCATGAGGTCTTCGCTCTAACTTGGCATCTTGATATTGGTAATATCATGCATATGGTGCCTTGCATTTCTTCTTTGTATACATTAAAGATGTCATCTGCTTAGTTTAGATATGCTTTGTGTCAATGCCATCTGTTTAGTTTCTTTATCGTATATGTGAATCATGCAAGGCCATCTTGTCTAGCCAGGCATCATATATGTGATTTTTGCAATGCCACCCCGGTTAGCCAGTCATCTTATATGTGAATTATATCATGCCATCATTTTTTATTACGTGTTAAATTTGTCAACAATTTGAGTACATTCAATTACTCTTCCTGTGCATCAGCCATTCGGCACGGTCATGGAAAAATCTGGAGTGGAAACAAGGTTCAGAGCGCATAATGCTATCTCGACGAAGCGCATGTCTTGTTGGTTACCGATAGCTCCTCGTGAGGAGGATTCAGAGATAGATGACCGGTCATATTTCCCCGTGGTGCATGCCCTAACTTGGCGGGGTTATGTTGCTCATATCGTATGCGTATGGTATCTTGCATTGCTATGTCATTTGCTTAGTTTAGACATGCTTTGTGTGAATGCCACCGTTTAGTGTCTAATTACCATATATGTGAATTATGCAATGCCATCTTGTTGCAAGACATTATATATGTGAATTATGCAATGTTATCTTGTTGCAAGGCATTATGTATGTGGATTATGCAATGCCATGCTGTTTAGGCAAGCGTCATATATGTGAATAATATCATGTCGTCCATTTTTTTGTATTTCTCATTGCTTTTGTCGACAATGTTTGTATATTCAACTGCTCTTCCTACATCAGCCATTTGAATTGGTGATGGAGAAACTGAATGAAAACAAGGTCTTCAGAGCAGACAATGCTACTCCGTCAAGCAGATATCTTCTTTGGTTACGTATAGCTCTTCAGAGGAAGATTCAGAGGCAGATGACCAGTCCTATTATCCCCCTAAGGTGTATGCTCAAACTTGGCAGGGTTATATTACTCATATAATGCATATGTTGTATTGCAATGCTTAGTTTGTACATCATATACACAATATTGAATGCCATCTCCTTAGTTGACACATATATATGCGATTGCCCTCTGCTCAGTTCCTTAGTATATAAATCATATATTTGAATTATGTCATGCCATGATGTTTACATAGACAAGACATGTATCTGAATTATGGCATGCCAACCCATTTTCTAAAGACATAATATAGTTATATCATCTTATCCTGTTTACATAGTCATCATATTTTAAATTATGTCATTCAATCCGTGAATTATATCATGCCATCATGTTTCCATCGACGGCATGTTTGTGATTTATGGCATGCCAACCACTTTAATAGACACGTCGTATAGTTATATCATGTCACCATGTTTACATAGTCATCATATTTTGAAGTATGTCATTCTATCCTGTTTAGTTAGCCATCATACATGTGAAATTGTGTCATGCTATCCTGTTTAATTAGCCATCATATATGTGAAATTATGTCCTCGCTATTCTGCTTTGCTTAGACAACATAAATGTGAATTATTTCATGCCCTGCTTTTCTTCCCTACTATCCGCTGCACCTGTCTATCTTACAATGTTTGTACATTCAATTAATTTTCTTGTTTATCAGCCATTTCAATTGGAGGGAGTGATGGCAGTATCTGTGGGAGTAAAAACACGGTCTTCAGAAAAGATTGTGCTACCTGTCGATGCAGATAGAACCACCGTTATACTTGCCCAAGAACCAGCCCACCACACATAACCCACACTCATGCAGATTGTACCCCTACCCAGTTGGACAGAGAACCAGCTACACCCCTTCTAACCCCAACCCTAGTAGATAGACACCCAGTTCCCGTTGACACAGCACCGTCTCCACCACAGAGCACCCAAACATGAGCAGTTAGTAAGGCAACTACAGTGCCCAAATCACGAGGACCACCACTCCGAACCTGAAGTCAACGCTTAAAGCGTAAGAAGAATTGTTCTCGGAAAGTTAGGTTCCGTAGATATGGTTAATCCTAATTTGCTCTTGCATCACTGTATTTACTGATACCAAATAATTTAAACTTTGAAGGATGCAATTGTATCTCCAATGGCGCAACAGTTATGTTTTAAACCTGTTTCTTCAACGTGTTTGGCTGTTTGTGTTGTAACTTGCTCTATGTTGATTTCAGTTTCAATTGAATAAACAGTTATGTTCTCATGCCATGCACATTACAAGTGTTGTTCTTGCTGTGTAGTTTACCACACTTATATTCTGTCGATGTCGCTTTGTCTTAAATAGATATGATTCAACTGTATCTATCTTGATTTGGCAACATAAACTAGAATGATATAGACCATACAAAGGACCATACTACATAGATATATGTTTGTTTCATCTTTGTTATCTGTCCACCTTACTACCGAACTGGTTTACCAAAATGAGTTTCATATACTACATTATAAACCTGAGATGTGTTTGCTTGTTTCTCTTTTAGAACGCGGATAAAATATTAGAGAAGAGTACCCTGTTATGCCATGGTAAAGGAAGTAATGCAGATAAGGTTCAAGATAGTGAGACATCCCTGTTGGTCTCCAAGAAAGCTGATAAAAACTATATTGAAGACACTGAGACAACCCTAAAGTCCTGCCTTGATGTAGTGTTCGAAAGTTATCGGGTTACCATCGGCCGGGCACCAAATTTCTTCGAACTCGTAGTTCGAATCCTCGGCTTCTTGAGTCTCAACTTCAAGTTGAAAGACATCGATCGAGATGTTATGCGACAGAAGTCAAGGACTGAGGAAGTCCTGCAGAATTCAGATGCATACTTTTCGTGCAACGACAAGTTACTGGAGGACTTAAGTGCCAAACAAGAGAAAGTTAATAAGCTGGCTAAGCATCTTGCCAAAGATTATGGGTACCTGTGATATTGTTTCTTGAGCTCTTCAAGTGGTTTCAGATTCCGGACTTGTTTTGTCTGCGGTGTTTATATGTCGTTGTGTGCCCTATATTTGCACCGGTGGCGAACTTTGATGCCCATGGATGTAATATGTGTAATAGCCGTGATAGCTTTGGTGTAAGTTGCTTGCTTATTCATTTCCTTGTTGTCTTGTTTATTTGTTTGCTTGTAGTCGCGCTTCTTTTTCTGCGGTTTGCTAGTGGCTGCAATAACCTATTTTTAAAACTAGGCCACAATAACCATGGGCTAATATTTACTGTAGTGACACTTTGGGCCTCCTACGGGTCAGAGAAAGCGGGCCTTCTACGGGTCAGATAAAGCGATGGGCCTTCTACGGGCCATAGAAGCGATGGGCCTTCTACGGGCCGTAGAAACACTGGGCCTTCTACGGGCTGTAGAAACAATGGGTCTTCTATGGGCCGTATCATTAATGGGCCTTATACGGGCCGTATGATCGATTGGCCAAACATGGGCCAGACAGACCGCATTCTGGCCGTAAACGGGCTAGAGTTGGAATCGTCCGTTCATGGGCCGACCATAACGGGCCATCGTTAATAGGTCGTATTTGATGACGCTATGAAAACGCCCAACGATTAACGGACCACAAATGGGCCGATGTAACCACGGGCTGAATTTGGCCCACAAGCAAAAAAATGACAAGAATGTGAACCGTAAGTAAACGAATCTTGGAAAATAGCCCAAGAATAAATGGGCTCGAGAAGGCCGAAAGATAGCATGGGCCGGAAACGCCCAACGGAATAACGGGCTGTTAATGGGTATAAAGTGATACACCGTTTTTACGGGCCGCCACCACGGCCGTTAATGGGTGTAAAGTGATACACCGCTCATTACGGGCCGCTTTCACCACGGGCCGTTAATAGGCCAAGAGTTGCATAGGGCCTCATATGGGCCGAAGACATCATGGGCCATACATGGGCCAAGTGAAAACGGCTGGAATCATATTGGATGGCCCAGATGACGCCATCGGGCCTAATTCGAATAGGGCGAACGGGCCTTGGGTTAGCGGAATGTAAATGGGCTATGCGAACAGGCCGTTAACAGGATTTCCATGGGCCGGCCTGCCACCTTTTGACCATGTGGAACCTCCACTTGTTTATGGTGGACCAATTCCTTCTACTCATTTGAATCATGTCGATCCTCCCCCTAAGATTGTGAAAAATGAGGACTTTGATTCTTGGGTTTACTGCTTTAAGCGTCATTTAAATCATGTGAATACTAATCTTTGGAGAATCATTGAAGAAGGTTTCTATCCGCATGACCCAAGCAACTTCACCCCTAGAGAAGCCGCGGATAATCAATTCAATGAGAATGCTCTCTTCATCATTCAAGATGCAATTCCACCCGAAGATCTCCCTCATCTTCAGCCCTTCGCCTTGGCCAAAGATGCATGGCATTGTGTTGTCTCCCTCTACCGGGGTAGCACAAGCATTTAACGCTCCAACTATGAAGTGGTGCAAGATGAAGCCGATGAGTTTGCAATGAAAGAAGATGAAGAACCTCGTGAGCTTTATCGGAGAGTAACCAAACTCGAGGTCTCACTCCGAGATCATGGGAGCAAGGACACGGATGACAATTGGATCAAGCGCAAATTCCTCAAGGCAATGATGCCTTACCACAAGTCCATGTCCTCCGTCATTCGTCAAAGGCGGACTTCCACACTTTGTCCTCAAGTGAAGTGTTGGATGAGTTTGTGGCTATGAGCATCCTGGACAAGACCACCGGCAATGCGGTGCTCACGTTCTCAAAGAGCAAAAGAAGCCCAACCTTGCATTAAAGGCCAAGGTTAGTGTGGAAGAAGAAGAAGAGGAAGAAGAGGAGAGCAACCCCGAAGATACAAAGTATGATTATCATGAGCACATGGCTCTCGCTTCACGGCAATTTTGGAGTAAGAAGAACTCAAGTCCCAACTTCAACAAGAACAACTCAAGTGGCAACAAGGTCAAGCAACGCGTGAGGACTTGCTATAATTGTTGCAATGTGAGCCATTTTGTTGCGGAATGTCCTTATGAGAAGAGAGAAGACAATGGTGGCAAGCTCATTCGAAAGGACAAAGCCAAGTCTTTCCCTAAAAAGAGCAACTTCACCAAGAGGACTCCTCCCAAGGGGTTGGTTGCACAAGAAGAGTACAATGAGGACGATGATGACGATGAAGGCGGTGACTCAGTTGCTATGGCCTCTGTGGCCATTGCAACAACTCCTCGGGTATCCCTCTTCGACTCACCCAATGAGAACATCATCGCCAAGTGCCTCATGGCTAAAGCAACCAACAAGGTAACCCCCAATATCAAAACTACCATAATTACTAATCCTTCCTTGATGGATTGCATTGATGAAAATGTGGGGCCTAATGAGGAAGAAAATGAGTTTGATTCCTTTATGAGTAAGCTCAAGGGTAAGTCCAAGAAGCACTTTGTTGCTCTCTTGGAACAACTTGGTGAAGCCAATGACACCATCCAGGCTCACGAAGAAACCATCTCTAAGATGGAGGGGCATAGTCATGATTATGCCGATGAGATATCAGATCTCTCTAATGCTCTTGAGGAAGAGCGTGGTCTTCGTTTGGCTCTTGAGGAGTCACACAATGATGATCATGCTAAATTAAAGAAAGATCTTGATCATGCTTGTGTCTTATCTCGTGTGCTAAATTCCGAGAAGGCCAAACTTGAAGTTGATCTAGCTAGACTCAAGGAAGAGTTTGATATACTTGACAAGGCCCATAAAGCCTTGAAAGGTATTCATGCTAGTCTTAAAGAGTCTCACGATCAACTCCAAGTGAAGCTAACTAAGGAGAAAGCCATCTTTCTTGATATGGCTTTGATTGATAATGCAAATGCTACTAACCCATGTTGTGAGCATGTGCATCTTGTTGAGGAGAATGCCAAGTTGAAGATGCAACTTGAGAAAGGCCTTGTGTCGTGCATACAAGGTGAGAAGAACCTCAACGGCCTTTTGAGCAATCAAAAGGAAGTTGTGGCCAAGGGATTGGGTTCGTACCCATGCCCAAGAACAAGAAGAAGAATGACAAGACCAAACGACCTCCCCCTCTCAAGCAAACCTTTGTGAAGGAGGGAGAGGGTGCTTCCAAGGAGAAGAAGAATAATGTGAAGGGTGGTGGTGCCAACAAAAGCAATGCCACCCCTTCCAACAAAGCCGGCGACTTTAACCCTTCTTATATGTTGTGACGTGCTAGTGATGGGCATGTTTATGCCAAATTTGTTGGTTCTCCTTATGAGTACATTGAATGGTATATTTGGGTTCCTAAGACCCTTGTCACTAACATCACAGGACCCATTACAAAATGGGTACCTAAAACCAAGCATTGATCTCTTGTAGGTGTTTGCTTAGGTGGGGATCATGGTTTGCTAGATAGTGGAGCCACTAATCATATGACCGGAAGCAAGGACTTGGTGGTGGACGTTCACAAGGTTCCATCTATGCCCACCAATGTCGATTGGGGTGATGCCTCGTCCTCTAAGGTATTGATACTTGGCAAGGTTGTAATTTCTCATGATCTCACGATCGAGAAGGTCATGCTTGTTGAGTCCCTTGCATACAACTTACTTTCCGTTCGACAACACGCACTCATGGGCTTTGCCACTTTCTTTGATGTTGATACCATGGCCCTCTTGTGGAGCAAGACTCTTAAAGTAGCCTTTGTTGGGCATGTCGAGAATGGTCTCTATGTGATTAACTTTTCGGAGCAACCCACTAAGACCGCGACATGCCTAATGGCTAAAGTTGACGTGGGATGGCTTTGGCATCACCGTCTAGCCCATGTCAATATGAGATCTTTGCAAAGGCTTCTCAAGGGGGACCATGTCCGTGGACTAACGAATGTTAGTTTTGCTAAAGATCGTGCGTGCAGTGCTTGTATCAAAGGAAAGCTACATGAAAAGGCTCACCCTTCCACGACTATCATTTACTCGAAGAGGCCATTGGAGCTCCTTCATATGGATCTCTTTGGGCCTCCATCTTTTGATAGTCTTGGGGGTAGAAAGTATTGCTTGGTGATTGTGGATGACTATTCAAGATACACTTGGGTATATTTATTCAAGAGGAAAAGCGAGACCCAACAAACCGTCACTAGGTGCCGTTGTCACTTCTTATTGTCAAGATCTTTGCATTGTGTTGACGTTGGGCTTCATTTGCAAAGTCAATAAGAACTACACCTTGGATGAGTTTCTTAGTGATGAGGGGATCAAGCATCAATATTCCGCACCTTACACCCCTCAACAAAATGGTGTAGCGGAGAGGAAGAACTGGACGTTGATGGATGCGGCAAGGACCATGATGGCGGAGTTCAAGTCTCCGTACAACTTTTGGGCCAAGCCATCAACACCGCGTGTCATGCATCAAATCGTCTCTATCTCCGCAAAGGCTTGACAAGACTACATATGAGATACTCACCGGTAACAAGCCCAACCTCAAGTACTTTCGGGTGTTCGGGTGTAAGTGTTTCATTCTCAAGAAAGGTGTTCGTTTGTCTAAATTTGAGGCTAGAGCTTATGAGGGCAGATTTGTTGGTTATGCTGCAAACTCTCATGCTATCGTGTCCTCAATAAGTCCACGGGGCTTATTGAGGAGACGGTAACATGGAGTTTGATGAGAATAACTCCCCAAGTGGAGCAAAGTGGCACTTGTGATGTAGGTGATGAAATTACTCCTCAATCCATAAGAAGAATGGGTGTTGGTTTTATCCTACCCATTGAGGAACCCCTTGTGGCCGAAGGAGAAGGATAATGCTCCACTCAAGTGGAGCCATCACCAACCCAAGGCCCACGCGCTTCCGAAGAACAAAGTGAAGGCCCTCAACCTCAAGAATAAGACCAAGGGCAAGATCAATCTCAAGATGGTGTTGTAACATCAAGTGATGCCCAAGGTCAAGTTCTCTCCTCCGAGCAAGTTCAAGATCAAGAGCTTCCTCGAGATCAAGAACAAGCTCAAGACGGCGCTCAAGATGATCAAGTGACCGCTCCTCGACTCACCCTCGAGGAGGAATTGGAGCGTCATGCCGCCAAGATTTCTTCCAAGCTCTCCAACAAGGGTCATCTCATGAAGAATGTGCTTGGAAGCATTCAAAAGGGGGTAAGCACTCATAGACAATTGGCAAACTATTGTGAACATCACGTGTTTGTCTCTTGTGTTGAACCCCAAAAGGTATATGAGGCGCTCGAAGATCCGGATTGGCTTAATGCCATGCATGAAGAACTCAACAACTTCAAGTACAACAAGCTGTGGAGATTGGTGCCAAGGCCAACGGGGAACCACAATGTCATTGGAACCAAGTGGATATTCAAGAACAAGCAAGATGCTCATGGGACCATCGTTCACAACAAGGCAAGATTGGTGGCACAAGGCTACTCCCAAGTCGAGGGTATCGACTATGGTGAAACCTTTGCTCCCATTGCTCGCCTTGAATCCATTCGTTTGTTGATTGCTTATGCTTCTCATCACAACTTTAAGTTGCAACAAATGGATGTGAAAAGTGCTTTTCTTAATGGTCCTATTAATGAGTTGGTATATGTCAAGCAACCCCGGGTTCGAGGATCCCTACTTTCCGATCATGTGTATCAACTCGATAAGGCACTCTATGGCCTTAAACAAGCCCCACGTGCGGTATGACCACCTTACCGAGTTGTTACAAGATCGTGGATTTGAAGTTGGGCTAATCGACCCCACTCTTTTTACTAAGAAGGTCAAAGGGAGTTGTTTGTGTGCCAACTATATGTTGATGATATTATCTTTGGTTCCCCTAACAAAGCTTTCAATGAGGAATTTGCCGCTCTCATGACCTCTAAGTTCAAGATGTCTTCGATGGGAGAGTTGAAGTTTTCCTTGGATTCAAGTCAAACAAAGAAGAGAAGCAACCTTCATCAACCAAGCCAAATACACTCAAGACATGCTAAAGAGATTCAAGCTAAGTGATGTCAAGCCGGCTTCCACTCCAATGCCCACCAAGTGCCACTTGACATTAATCCCAATGGTAAAGCAGTGGATCAAAAGGTATATCGCTCCATGATTGGCTCCTTGCTTTACCTTTGTGCATCTAGACTGGATGTCATGTTGAGTGTGGGAATTTGTGCATGGTTTCAAGTCGCACCTAAGGAAAGCCACTTTGTGGCGGTCAAGCGAATCTTTCGATATTTGGCTCATACCCCAAACTTTGGCTTATGGTACCCAAGAGGAGCAAACTTCAAGCTTGTAGGATATTCGTACTCCGATTGGGCGGGAGACAAATTGGATAGGAAGTCCACTTCCGGAGGATGCCAATTTCTTGGTTGCTCTTTGGTGAGTTGGTCTTCCAAGAAGCAAAGTTGTGTGTCTCTCTCGTCCCATAAAGGCGGAGTATGTGGCGGCTGGTAGTTATTGTGCACAACTCTTATGGATGAGGCAAACTTTAAAGGATTACGGAGTCACCTGTGACAAAGTGCCTCTTTGGTGTGACAATGAAAGTGCCATCAAGATTTCTCTCAACCCGGTGCAACACTTCAAGACGAAGCATATTGAGATTCGGTATCACTTCATCCGGGATCATATTAGGCGAGGGGAGATCGAGCTCAACTATGTCAATACTCATGATAACCTTGCAGATATATTCACGAAGCCCTTGGAAGCAAGATTTTGCGAGTTAAGGCATGAGCTAACTTCATTGATTCGAGCAATGTTTCTTGAACCCTTGCACAACCCACCATACTCAACTTGCTATCTTGTCTGGGTGTAGGCATGGACATAGGGGGAGTGTTGTTCTCTCAATGAACTCTTCCTCCCCCCATTATGCATAAATTGATCGTGTCTTTCACATTAGCCATTCTTGATTGTACTTGTGCTTCAAAGACGAGTTTTGGTCATGGGCCTAGGGATAATTCTTTGCGGCGCCATACCATTTGCTCAAACATAGGTGGCCTCGGCCACCGCCCTCTCTTCTCGAGAGTTTGTCTGTGTGTTGTTTCTTGTTGCTTGTGCTTCTCTCATTTGAGTGGTTGAGTTTTGGTGTCGTTATGTTCGGGTTTGGCTTGTCGTGTCTTGTGTGGTCCTTCTGTTTTTCTCTAGTCGAGCATAAGTCATCTTTTCCCTCCTTGTTTACGCTTTGGGCGCTCGAGCTGTACTACTGCTGGCTACAGAGCCAAGACTACCGCTTATAAGTGGTACTATCACCACGGGACACTAAGATTACCATGGAGTGGTTCACTGGGCGCTTTGTGCTCCAGATTTGCACCAGGGCGGTACTACCGCCCCTTGCGTGGTACTACCGCGTGGGGCTGGGCATGTGGGTAAGTATAGGGCAGGGGGAGTTTCTACTCCCCCATACCCGTTCAGCTTGCCCCATCCCCTCGTCCTCTCCTCTCTCAGGCGGCTCCCCAAGCACTTGGGAGGCCGCCCGTGTCAGCCGAGGATTCAGGCAGCTCCCTCGATTCCGTCTGGTGGGATCTTTCCCCACCCTCTCCTCGTGCCATGGATGCCGGTATTGCCCCCGTTCTTCTCTCCCTTGGTTCTCCTTCTTGAATCTAGGTTTTGGGGCTATACTCATTCCATCCCTCGATTTAGTTGTTGAATCGAGGCTTAGGAAGGACTTGGGAGACTGCTAGACTAGGGTGTTTGTTGATTAGGTGTAGAAATATGAACTTTTGCATCCCCGGTAGTACCAGATCGTGCCGCGGTAGGTGTCAGCCCGCCGACAACCGCTCCAGCGGTACTACCGCTCTAGTGCACGGTACTACCGCCCTGAGATGCCATTGCTCCTGTTTCTATACCTAATTCTCTTTTTGGTTTTCATCTTTCCCTGGCTTATGCTCTCTTGCTTTTATGGTCTTTGTGTGCATGTGCTTTCAGGTGGTAGTAGCTCCGGGCATCAGGCTCGCCGCAAGAATCCAGACCGTGCAACAGGTTCCAAGCGCTATCGCTCGTCAGATGTTCCAGAGTCTGCTGGTGGTGGTGGTGAGGGTGCCTCTTCTGCGCCACCAAGACGCAAGGCCAAGGTTCCAACGTCGAAGACCTCCTCTTTGCGCAATCCGGCCAATCAGATGTCTGGAATGGAGTTTTGTACCAAGAGGAAGCTCAATCCCTACCATGCGGACCAGAGAGCTTCTTACTGCTACCGGCCCATTCTGGAACAGGTTTTAGCAATCTATCTATCACGATGTCTTGAAGAAGAAGAAGAAGAAGAACTTGTTTGTGAAGGTCAAGTCTGTCGATCTCTCGCACATGGAGAAGGACTTGCAATACTTTGGGCACGCTCTGCAGAGGTGTGAGGAGTTGGATATCAAGAGGATCATTTCCTTCAACAAGGACTTTGATGCCGAGCTCGTGGCCCGATTCTTTGCCACCGCTCACTTTGGGGCATGATCCCGCCCAAGACTCGACTTCTGGATGACCAATGGTCGTCTTGTCCGCCCCATGGAAGGACTTCATGGTCGAGCTTATAAATTTACGATGATGAGGGTGCCCAGACCCTACTTGGGTTTCGCCCTCATAAGGAGATTGCTGCTACTCATAAGGAGAAGCTTTGGCCCTATTCTACTAGGAAGGTGTCAGAGACTGGGAAGGTTACTTATGAGCTCTGGCCCTTCCTTGACATCATGTATCGTATCTTTAGGAACAGTCTGTTTCCTCGGGTCGGCAACTTGGATCAGGTGCACTCTTACCTAGTTGACTTGCTCCTATTCTGTCAAGAATAGAAGGACTCTCCCCTGGTGCTGGACGTGTCGCATGTGTTGTGGTCTGAACTTTACTCTGCTATCATGGAATGCAAGTGCACCATCTATGGGCCCTATCTTATGCAGCTTATCGAGGACACTTGGGCAGCCAAGTTTCCAGATGAGGAGCTTGTCACAGACATAACATGGTGTCTCATGACACTATCGAGCTGCGTCGAGAAGGGAGAAGTGGAGTTCGTCTACTCGGCACCTCCAGTGCAGAGACCTGGCCCTATCGATGATGAGGAGGAGGAGGAGGATGGGCTGGAGTATGTGCCCCCATCTGAGGAGCCCTCTTGGGCGAAGAAACTCAAGGAGAAGATGAATCGTCTATTCTGCCTTCAGGCCAAGGGCCAGTACAAGGCTCATAAGGAGGCCAAGATGGCTCGTCGCCGTGACAAGGCTATTATGAGACAGGTTGGCCTTGAGGCTCCAGATGGCTCTGAGGAGAGGATCCCTGATGAGGAGTCCTGGATCAGAGTATATTGCCCGTGGTCTGACATTGAGGAGGACACCAGAGTTCATACTTCTCCCCGTGCTGCAGAGGTTTCTGAGGAAGAGGAGGAGGAGGAGCATGACTGGTGATGCCTTGGAGACCTACTACCATTGTGTGTCGTGTCGTCCCTTTTGGTGTCTTGCTGCCAAAGGGGGAGAGTTAGGGATTTGCCTTAGGACTTGTGTTGGCGTGTGTGTTGGCATGTTCGTGTTCGTGTCTCGTGTTCGTTGTGTTCTTTCATTTTCGTTCGCTTTCTTTCGGTTGTGAGCAAGACCATATGGTGTAAGACATATGTGAACTACCCTATCCTATTTACTTTAGTATCAAGTACCCTATTATATTGTGAGATGCTTCTTTTTCAGCATTTATATTATTGCTCTCTCGTCGTCCTTGCTTAGTTGTACTTGTTGTTATTCTTATATGCAAGGATGTTGCCTGCCTACAAAATATAGGGGGAGTTTGATCCTAAAGATGTGCACACATCCTTTCATGCTAATTCTTTGGTGCACATCTCTTGGGGGAGCCCGTCTATATTTTGTTAGAAGGGGGTTTGCTTATTTTCAGTTACTATTTTGTGCAAATCCCGTGTTGTCATCAATCCACCAAAAAGGGGGAGATTGTAAGGGCATATTTATCCCTTAAGTAGTTTTGCTGATTGATGAACATACGTTTGCAGACTAATCGTGAGCACTAAGTGTTTCAAGTGATCTAATATAAGGGCACTTTGAGATTGTTACCCCTCGAGGTCTTCACTTTGGACGGATTATTTTCCTTCGTTTCTTTTCGGTGGAATTGAGTCATAGGGATAACCGTACTATCAAGAGGGGATCCGTTTCGGAAGAGTATGGGTGGAATCATCATGTACACATTTTCCTTGCACCCACATTTGTCTTCCTGCCTGTTGGAGTTTCCGTGTTGTGCAAAACAAAGGCGCCTTTGTGCTAGCAATGATAATCACGCTGGCGGCGGTAGTACCGCCTATTGGTGGTAATACCGCTTGTTAGTGCCATTGGTACTACCGCCTTCGCCGTGGTCTCAACTTTTCGTCGGGTTTCGTAAAGACCACGCAGGGGCAGTAGGGATGGTAGTAGGAGCAAGCGGTAGTACCGCCTATCGGCGGTAGTACCGCTTCTACTTCCGCCTCTTGCCTGTGTCGCTGCCCTCCCCTGTTTTCGATGGCTGTAGGAAGCGGGCAAGATCTATAGGCAGTAGTACCCGCTCTCAAGGCGGTAGTACCGCCCTAGTGCGTGTACTCCTCTTCCCTCACCATGGGTGCCCTATACCTGCCTTCCACACGGGTAGTACTGTTAGCTTACAGTACTACCGCTCCAAAGAACGGTAGTACCGCCAGATGCGGGTGCTACGGGCTGCATAACGCTGGATGTGTCCCCACTATATAAAGGGTCTTCTTCTCCAAGAAGACTTACCTCTTCCATCCCCAAACTCCAAAGGTGTTGCTCCAAGCTCCATTTTAGTGATCTCTCTCCCTAGCCAATCAAACTTGTTGATTTTCTAGGGATTAGTTAAGAAAGGCCGGATCTACACTTCCACCAAGAGAAATTTGATTCCCCACTAATCCCTTGCGGATCTTGTTACTCTTGGGTGTTTGAGCACCCTAGGCGGTTGAGGTCACCTCGGAGCCATAGTCCATTGTGGTGAAGCTTTCGTGGTGTGGATTGGGAAACCTCCAATTAAGTTGTGGAGATTGCCCCAACCTTGTTTGTAAAGGTTGAGTCGCCGCCTCCAAGGGCACCAATAGTGGAATCACTGACATCTCGCATTGTGTGAGGGCATGAGGATGTCTGGTGGCCCTAGTGGCTTCTTGGGGAGCATTGTGTACAGACACCGCTCCAACGGAGACGCATTTCCCCTCAAAGGGAAGGAACTTGGTAACACATCCTCGTGTTCACCGGCTCCACTCTTGGTTATTTCATACCTTTACTTGTGCAAGCTTATATTGTGTTGCATCTCTTGCTTGCTTGTGTGCTTGTTGTTGTTGCATCATATAGGTTGCTCACCTAGTTGCATATCTAGACAACCTACTTTGATGCAAAGTTTAATTTGATAAAGGAAAGGCTAAAAATTGTTAGTTGCCTATTCACCCCCCTCTAGTCAACTATATCGATCCTTTCAGGAGGCCTGTTTCGTTTATCCTTATCAGGCGTTTGCAATAAAGTTGTTAATCATGTTTGCAACAATAGTGAATCAAATGTGTGGCATTCACGTCTTTTTCATGTTAACTTTGGTTGCATGCCGCGACTAGAGAAGTTGAACTTAATCCCTAGTTTCACCACTGTCAAGGGATCTAAGTGTCAAGTGTGTGTGCAAGCTAAGCAACCTCGTAAGTCTCATGTGATTTGCGGAAACAAGAAATCTTGCACCACTAGAGCTCATACATTCAGATCTATGTGAAATGAATGGTGTTTTGACAAAAGGTGGAAAGAAGTATTTTATGACGTTAATTGATGACTCCACTAGATATTGTCATGTGTATCTTACGAAATGAGGATGAGGCTTTGAACTATTTCAAGATCTATAAAGCTGAGCGGAAAACCAACTTGATCGAAGATCAAGAGGCTTAGGTCCGATCGTGGTGGAGAGTATTTCTCAAATGAATTTGATTCCTTTTATGCGGAACATGGTATAATCCATGAGAGGACGCCTCCCTATTCACCTCACCAAATGGGGTGGCCGAAAGAAAGAACCGTACTCTAATCGA
The DNA here is from genome assembly GCA_021605145.1 of Aegilops bicornis. Lineage (NCBI taxonomy): Eukaryota > Viridiplantae > Streptophyta > Magnoliopsida > Poales > Poaceae > Aegilops > Aegilops bicornis. The sequence continues at coordinate 1,615,618 of JAHIAL010000023.1, read as the reverse complement.
TTTGGTTAACGCCATGTTAGACACATCGGGTCTCTCCAAGGCATGGTGGGGGGAGGCGATATTGATGGCATGTCATGTCCTAAACCGAGTTCCCACAAAGAACAAAGAGATAACTCCATTCGAGGAATGGGAGAAGACAAGGTTAAAGCTCTCTTATCTACGAACATGGGGTTGTTTGGCGAAAGTCAATGTGCCAATTCCAAAGAAGCGGAAGCTCGGACCAAAGATTGTGGATTGTGTTTTCCTGGGATATGCTTTTCATAGCATTGGTTATAGATTCCTGGTTATAAAATCTGAGGTACCTGACATGCATGTTGGTATGATCATGGAGTCGAATGATGTGACTTTCTTTGAAGATGTCTTTCCCATGAAGGATATGGCTACCTCATCTAATCAGGAGATGCCTAGTTCATCGAATCAGGAACCATTTACAATTATTGAACTTGTCATTTCGATGGAACACTTTGAAAATCCTGTGGAGGAGAACAATGAAGTTCCTACTAGGAGCAAGAGTCAGAGGACTGAAAGTCCTTTGATGATGATTTTCTTGTGTATCTCATAGATGACACTCCTAGTTCTATTTCAGAGGCCTATGCATCTGAAGATGCTGACTCCTGGAAGGAAGCGGTCCGTAGTGAAATGGATTCCATCTTGGCAAATGAAACTTGGGAGATAACTGAGCGTGGTGCAAATGGGTATTCAAGAAGAAGCTTAGGCCTGATGGTACTATCGAAAAGTACAAGGCACGGCTCGTGGCCAAGGGTTATACCCAAAAGGAAGGTGAAGACTTCTTTGATACTTACTCACCTGTGGCTCGAATGACCACTATTAGAGTTCTACTTTCACTAGCTGCCTCACATGGTCTTCTCGTCCATCAAATGGATGTTAAGACTACTTTCCTAAATGGAGAGTTGGATGAGGAAATTTACATGGAACAACGGATGGGTTTGTAGTAGATGGTCGGGAAGGAAAAGTGTGCAAGTTCTTTGAAGTCTTTGTATGGACTTAAGCAAGCACCAAAGCGATGGCATGAGAAGTTTGAAAGAACTTTAACACTGCAGGCTTTGTTGTAAATGAAGCCGATAAATGTGTATACTATCGCCATGGTGGGGGCGTAGGGAGTTATCCTTTGCTTGTATGTTGATGACATCTTGATTTTGGAACAAATCTGAATGTTATTAAGGAGGTCAAGGATTACCTATCTCGTTGTTTTGAGATGAAGGATTTAGGAGTGGCTGATGTCATTACGAACATCAAGTTCTTTGAGAGGCGATGATGGTGGGATTACTTTGCTTCAATCTCACCATGTGGAAAAGATCTTGAGTCGCTTTGGCTACAAAGTGATCGCAAGCCCTCTCCAACACCATATGATGCTAGTGTGTTGCTTCGAAAGAATCAAAGAATTGCTAGAGACCAGTTGAAATATTCTCAGATTATTGGCTCGCTTATGTACTTAGCCAGTGCTACAAGACCTGATATCTCTTTTGCTATTAGCAAACTGAGTCGGTTTGTCTCAAAACCAGGAGATGTACACTGGAAAGCTCTAGGGAGAGTTTTGCGTTAGTTGAAAGGCACTGCAAATTATGGAATTCACTACCTTTGGGCACCCAAAGGTGCTTGAAGGGTATAGTGACTCAAAATGGATCTCGAGATCTTTGATGAGATAAAGGCCACGAGCGGATATGTATTCACTCATGGAGGTGGCGCTGTTTCTTGGAAGTCTTGCAAGGCACCATCTTAACAAGGTCAACAATGGGAGCAGAACTCACAACACTAGATACAGCTACGGTCGAAGCAGATTGGCTTCGCCGGCTCTTGAATGACTTGCCAATTGTTGAGAAACCTGTACCGGGTATCCTTATGAACTGCGACAATCAAACTGTAATCACGAAAGTGAGCACCTCAAAGGATAATATGAAGTCATGAAGACACGTTAGGAGAAGGTTAAAGTGCAGCCGGAAAATGAGAAACTCGGAGTTATTGCATTGGATTCTATCCAAACGTCTAAAAATCGTGAGATCCTTTCACTAAGGGTCTATCATCGTAGCGACAGGACCTCAAGCGATCGATCTTCGTGCATAAGTGTCATCCCTGGATCGGTAATGCTGACACACACAGTACTTGAAAGATTTATAACAGAGTAGCAATCACACACTTATTACATCGAATGTCTCAAAAGAGAACTTATTACAATAAAATGGCTTAAGGCCAACTAATATGATAACAGTATACGAGCATAGCATAGCAATATAAGCATAGCGTAGAAGTAACTCCCAGGGTTTGATAATAAACAGGTGAATAGGTACTACCTCATCTACTTCCCAATACCACAATTTAATTAGATCCTAACCATGCAGTTGTTTGAGGATTGATGTAATGCAATAAAGCTGGGTAGTAAAGAGGTATGATCAAAGTGTTACTTGCCTTGTTGATGATCCGCGAAACCTAGAGACTCGTAGTAGCACGCTTCACACTCCGGGTACTCTATCGCAAACAAACAAGCATACAATAAGCAATCAAGCAAGGGCACGGGTAAACTCCAATAAGAGATCTAACCAGAAAATTCAACTTAAGAACTCAGGTTTGCAAAAAGAATCAAATCAAACGAAGCAACAAAACTCAAACGGCGAAAGAAACAAGCTTCGTTTACTAATCTGGACTAAAGTCAAATTTTACAGTAGCAAAAACTTGTTTAAGTTGGTTAAGCAGAAAGAGGGTTTCGAGACGAAACTCTAGGCGCTTGAATCGCCTGATTCCGATAAACGAGCGAAAAGTTATACTAAAACGAAATTCGGATCGTAAATCGCGATCGAAAATAATCGCGGAAAATCCGAGAAAAAGAAAAAGCTCGAACGAACTAGCTAACGAGCGTTAAGCTATCTGCTGACTAAGCGGTGAAAACCGTTTGTTAAAACGAACTAACGAGCAGGCGTTCGCTAATTTACTAAACCGGATAATAAAAAAATAACCGATCTAAAAAATAAACCGCTAGTCTAAAAATTAATAAAGCGATGCGGTTTTCCGAAGAAAATCGGCGGCTTCTACCTCGCAAAATCCGGGCGGGCGTCGTGGGCGAAGCGGCTGACGGCGGCGGGCGAGGCGTGGCGGCGGCGGCGGCGGATCGGGAGGCGGCGGCTAGGTTAGGGTTTGGGTGGCGGCGTGGGCTGGGTGGCGGCTCACGGTGGGCTAGGGCAGCTGGGCGGCTTATAAAGGCCCCATGAGTCCCGCTACGGCCTGAGTCGGTTTGACTTTTTTAATAATTCGGACATGAGAAAAGAAAGAAAAGAAATACTAAACACACTCCAAAAATCCCGAAATAAATTTTCCCGTCCTCTAAAAATAATAGGCGGACAAGGTGAACATTTATTTGGGCCTAAAATGCAATTTTGAAAACGCATATTTTCCTAATTCCAATAAAATAGCGATAAAACTCCGAATAAAAATCTTATTTGATTTTAATATTAAATCTCCAATATTTCTTTATTTTGAGGAAGTCATTTTATCCTCTCTCTTTTATTTTTAATAAAAGAAATATTTTTGAAAAAAATAATTAAAATTAAACGATCCTCTTTTCAAAATTTGAGAAAACTCAAATATGAAAATAACGAAAACCCCAACTCTCTCCGTAGGTCCTTGAGCTGCGTAGAATTTCTAGGATCCAGCAAAATGCAATAAAATATGATATGCAATGATGATCTAATGTATAACATTCCAAATTGAAAATTTGGGATGTTACAAACCTACCTTAAGATGAATCTCGCCCTCGAGATTCGGGTTAACTAGAAAATAGGTGAGAGTGATCCTTCCGTAGGTATTCCTCTCGCTCCCGTGTGGCTTCATCTTCGGTATGGTGACTCCAATCGAACCTTGCAAAACTTGATAATCTTGTTGCGCGTAACTTCGTGGCAAACTCGAGTATCTGGCGGCTTCTCCTCGTATGTCAAATCGCTATCCAATTGTATCGTTCCCAGCGGTACTGTATCTCTTAGAGGAATATCTGCCATCTCCGCGTGGCACTTCTTCAACTGAGAAACATGGAACATATCGTGAACTCCGGACAATCCTTCGGCAGTTCCAATTTGTAAGCAACTTCTCCCATACGTTCCAAAACTCTGTATGGTCCCACAAACCCTGGCGCTAGCTTTCCCTTAACTCCAAAGCGCTTTACTCCTCGAAGTGGGGATACACGAAGATACACTCTGTCTCCGACTTCGTAAACTGTCTCCTTGCGTTTAGAATCCGCATAACTCTTCTGCCTGGACTGGGCTACCTTGAGTCTATCGCGAATCAGCTTAACCTTCTCTTCAGACTCCTTAATCAAATATGGTCCAAACAACTGACGGTCTCCAACTTCATCCCACAACAAAAGTGTTCTTCACCTCCTTCTGTATAATGCTTCGAAAGGGGCCATCTTCAAACTGGGTTGATAAATGTTGTTATAAGAGAACTCTGCATATGGCAAATTGTCGTCCCAACTAGATGCATAATCTAGCGCACAAGCTCTCAGCATGTCCTCCAGAATCTGATTGACTCTCTCAGTCTGTCCATCTGTCTGCGGGTGAAAGGGTCGTACTAAACTCTAGCACAGTTCCCAAAGTTTCATGCAATCGATACCAAAACTTTGAGGTAAACTGGGTTCCTCTATCTCGATACTATGGTCCTCGAGAACTCCATGCATATACGATCCTGGTCATATATATCTTTGCCAACTTAGCACTGGTGTAAGTGGTCTTTATTGGGATGGAATGAGCTACTTTCGTCAATCGATCGACTACAACCCATATCGAGTCATAGCCTGAACGAGTCCTGGGTAATCCCGTGATAAAATCCATGCCTAGTTTATCCCACTTCCATTCGGGTATAGGCAATGGCTGTAGCAATCCTGGCAGCTTCGATGTTACGCCTTCACTCTCGACATACATCACAAACTGCTACATACTCTACAATATCCTTCTTCATTCCGGTCCACCAGAAACTATCCTTCAAATCTAGATACATCTTGGTATTTCCTAGGTGAATCGAATATGGCGAATCATGGGCCTCTTGCAGAATCAACTTCCTGATCTCCTGATCATTTGGCACATATACACGGTCCTCGAACCACAAAGTATCGTGCTCATCCTCACGAAATCCCTTGGCTTTTCCTTTACCCATCCTTTCCTTTATCTCGGCAATCCCCTTGTCCGTCTTCTGAGCTTCTCTGATCTTATCCATCAAGGTAGACTGAATTTCCAATGCTGCTACATAACCTCTCGGAACTATCTCCAAACATAGCTCGTGAAGCTCTTCCGCTAACTCCTTGGGTAACTCTCCGGTCATGAGTGTATTGACATGACTTTTGCGGCTCAACGCATCAGCTACTACGTTAGCCTTTCCGGGATGATAATGCAATCTCTTATCATAATCCTTGATGAGCTCCAACCATCTCCTCCGTCTGAGATTCAACTCCTTCTGCGTGAAGATATACTTCAAACTCTTGTGATCCGTGTATACCTCGTAATGGTTTCCGGCGAGAAAATGTCTCCATGTCTTCAACGCATGCACTACTGACTGCTAACTCCAAATCATGCATAGCGTAATTTAACTCATGGGGTTTAAGCGCCCGTGAGGCATATGAAACAACTCTTCCCTCCCGCATAAGTACGGCTCCAAGTCCTCGATGAGAAGCGCCGCAATACACTTCATAATCCTTGCGTTGATCTCGCGTAATCAACACCGGTGATGTAACCAAGCGTCTCTTCAACTCTGAAAAACTGGCCTCACATTCCTCACCCAATTGAATTTGGTGTCCTTCTTCAACAACTCCGTCATAGGTTTTGCAATGTTTGAGAAATTCCCAATGAATCTCAGAGTATCCTGCGAGTCCAAGAAAACTCCGGATCTCTCCAACCGACGTGGGTGCTTCCCAATTAGTCAGGTGACAACCTTGGTGGGGTCTATCGCTATTCCTTCACCGGATATAACATGTCCCAGAAATCCAACTTCCTTCAACCAAAATTCACACTTGCTGAACTTGGCGTACAGCTGATGTTCTCTGAGCTTTCCAAGTACCAAACGCAAATCCTCCTTATGTTCTTCTTCATTCTTCGAGTATACCAAAATATCATCAATGAACACCACAATGAATTTATCCAAAAACTCCATAAACACTTTGTTCATCATGTTCATAAAATAGGCAAGTGCGTTAGTCAGACCAATTGACATAACGGTATACTCATACAGCCCATACCTTGTGGTAAAAGTTGTCTTAGGTATGTCTTGCTCTCGAATCTTCAGCTGGTGGTACCCTGATCGTAGATCGATCTTGGAAAACACTTTAGCTCCTTGCAGCCGGTCAAACAAATCATTGATCATCGGCAGTGGGTAATTATTCTTGATCGTCACTTCATTCAATCCTCGATAATCAACAACCGTCCTTAACGATCCATCCTTCTTCTCCACTAGAAGTACTGGTGATCCCCAAGGTGACGAACTTGTGCGAATATAACCTTTATCCAGCAACTCCTTAATCTGCTTCTTAATTTCCTCCAAATCCTTTGCGGGCATTCTGTACAGTCTCTTAGATATTGGCCCGTGCCTGGCAAAAGCTCAATCAAAAACTCAATGTCTCTATCTGGTGGCATGCCTGGCAACTCTTCCGGAAATACATCCGGAAAATCCTTCACCACTGGTACTTCCTCCTGTACAACTCCTGATAAGGAATTTACTTGAGTCTTATTCGGCACATGCCGAGATACATACTTGATCCTTCTTCCTTCTGGGGTGGTGAGTAAAATCGTCTTACTGACGCAATCGATGTTTCCTCCATACATCGATAGCCAATCCATACCCAGAATCACATCCAAACCTTGCGACTCCAATATTATTAGTTCGGAAGGGAAAACATGCCTACCTATGGCTAATGGCATCTGAAAACATCCATGGCTTGCCATATACTCTGCTCCGGGTGAGGTTACTAGCATGGGTGTCTTAAGAACTCTAGTGGGCAACTTATACTTATCCACAAATCCCTTGATATGTATGAATGCGATGCACCAAGATGTCGAAAAGCACGATAAAGAAATGACTTAACCAAAAACTTACCTATTATCGCATCTGCCGAGCTTCAACCTCCTCCACGTTAACGTGGTTCACTTGTCCCCTGTTGAAAGGGTTGGGCTTCTTTCCAGAGCTTCCATTGCTATTTCCATTCTTGGCTTCGGGACATTCATTGGCGTAATGTCCGGTCTTCTGGCACTTGTAGCAAGTAACGTGGCTTAGATCCTTCTTGGCGGGTGTTGCGGGTTGGAGCAGTTACATCCCGCTGCTTCCTCCATTACCATTCCCATTCTTGGGGCCACTATGGTTGTGCAAACTTCCTCCATTATGAGTGTGGCCTCCATGGTTATGAACAAGTCCTCCCGAGTTCGGGGTGAAACGGGGTCTCTGATTAGCTCCAGAATTATACTTCCCTTGTCCATACTTCCTCTTGCGGCTGTCAATCTCTGCTGCTTCCCTTCAAGCACGAGAGCTCTATCTACCAACTCACGGTAGTTATTGAAATTTTCCACCATCAATCGCATGCTCAGCTCATCATTCAGTCCTTCCAGAAACTTCTCCTTCTTAGTTGCATCTGTAGCGACGTCATCTGGGGCATAACGTGCTAATTTGCTAAACTCATCCACATATTGGCCAACAGTGCGCCCTCCTTGGCGTCAATTGAGAAACTCACGCTTCTTCATGGCCATAGCTCCTGCTAATACATGGGAAGTGCAAAAAGCCTGCTGGAACTGGTCCCATGTCACAGTGTCAATAGGGTAAGTGATCTCCCACCAAGATGCTGCGGGTCCATCAAGTTGATGTGCGTCAAAACGCACTCTCTCCGCATCTGTGCATCCTGCAGTAGTCAACTCCCTCTCAATCTTGCGGAGCCAATCATCTGCAACAATCGGCTCGGTGCTACTGGAGAACACTGGCGGATTCAGCCTAAGAAAACGGGATAAGTGATCAACTGGTGGTGGTGGTGGTGGGTTGTTGTTGTTGTTGTTGTTCCCCTTGTTCTGATTCTGGACTAGTATCCGCATCAAAGCATTCTGCTACTGGATCAACTGGGTGAGCTCCGGTGGGAAAGCAAACCCATTGTCGCGTCTCGGAGGCATCTACTGGGTTTAGAAGAGATGAGAAAATAGAATAGAATGAGGTCTAGGGGGAAACACTACCCATATGCACATGAGACAAACACAAACATATCACTCAATCAATCAAACAAGGGCATACAAACGGTCTAGAACTATCGTTACAAAAGTGCTTGGACTACTACTATATACATGGGGGAATACTACTATTGATATGGTGGTCGACTAGAAAAATTGCTCGGTCGAAGACTCCATGATATCTGCTCCAGCTTTATCAACATAGTCATCATCGCTATCGTCACGATGCGAGTGGGTGTAAATGCCGATGATGATGTAGTTCTCCGGGCAAGTGGAACTATCATCTTCTCCTCCTGGCGGAATCTCCCATGAAAACTCCTAGCTTCCTTGTCAGGTCGTCATTCTTCTCCACTAGTACGACGATTTCCTCCTCATAATCTTCGCGTGTAGCCTTGAGTTCTTACTCCAGTTCCGTGATTCTTGTCATTGCTTTCTTCAAATCCATCATGCCTACGCACATCTGGTTCTCCTGGCAACGAATGTGCTGGTTCAACTCCTGGATGAAAGAGGCAATCAATCTATCCTTCCTGGTGCTGATCATCTCCCATTGCTCATCTCGGCGCCCACAAATCTGGTAGATAGTGTCCATGAGATCATCGTGGTAAACTTCTCCAATGCGTCACATGGTAATGTGAGCTGCCATACTCTTTCCTAGACTCCAGGTTGGTGCATCAAAGGAAAACTCTATGGGCTCAGTGACTGGCGTGAACGTCCTTCCTGTAACTTTAACTTGAATCATCGGTAGCTCCTCTTACGGGTATAGTGGCGTTGTAGGTCCCGGTGAAGCTTGGTATTCCGATATTCGTGTACCTAGTAACTTCCTTCAGGTGTCATCCAAAGGGGGTGTCTTCATCCGGTTGCATGAACTTGATCTTTGCATCCGCCATCCTAAAGAGTAGAAAATGGAGAGGAGTCAGAAATGAGAAGAGAGTAGTGATCTAGGGCTTTAGCTTAGTGGTCATGTCCTCATACCGGCGTGGTGCTCGATACCATCTTTGTAGCGACCGGACCTCAAACAGTCGATCTTCGTGCATAAGTGTCATCCCTGGATCGGTAATCGACACACGATGCTTGAAGGATTTATAACAGAGTAGCAATCACACACTTATTACATTGAATGTCTCAAAAGCGAACTTATTACAATAAATATGGCTTAAGGCCAACTAATACGATAACAGCAGAAGGCTTGGAATATAAAGTGAGTCCATCAACTCCAACGGCATCACTGAGTGAAAGACCACGACCTAAGGCTCCTTACTCGTCGTCTCAAAAGTCTGCAACATGATACGTTGCAGCCCGAGAACGGGTCAGCACATGGAATATGCTGGCAATGTAACACAAAAGGATAATGAACAGAATAATGCTATCACTACATGCATATATGGCTGGTGGAGGCTGTAGGGTTAATATGTTTTGCGAAAAGCCAATTTTCCCTACTGCAAAAGGAATAAAATTTTATTTAACTATCATGGTGGTTGTTAAACATTGAGAAGGTTCACCCAACTCAATCCCAATTAAAAGGTACATAATAACCCAAACAAATTTTAATATTAAGAGTGATGAGATTCACATGATAACCCAAGAACTAGATACTCAAGATGTCCATAACCGGGGGCACGGCTAATCATGATTAGTTTGTACACTCTGCAGAGGTTTGTGCACTTTTCCCCACAAGACTCGATCTCCTCCGTTGGAGTTCTCGCACTACATGGTGTTTGAGAAACGGATGACCGAGACATAGCCTTTTAGAAGCGTTAGCACCTTACGATGGGTAGACCGTACCACCTACATCCCCTACATCTGCTAGTCTACCACTGTAAGAGTTCACACGACTTAATCAACTATGCTAGAGCCCATAATAGCTTGTGGCTGCACATGGAAGTTTCTAGTATGAATAATCTCATGATCCCTTTGAGCCTGGGTGGCGGTCCATAGGAGAATCACACGGTACCCCGGGATTTCCAAAAAAAACAGGCAATCACTGGAATACCCAGGTGCCTCAATCCACCCAGATGTGTATTTAAGTTGCCACCTTAAGTTGAACCATTAATTAACAATCTCACATCTGTCATGGTTACACTCAAAACCCAATCCACGTCTACGAGCATAGCATAGCAATATAAGCATAGTGTAGAAGTAACTCCCAGGGTTTGATAATAAACAGGTGAATAGGTACTACCTCATCTACTTCACAATACCACAATTTAATCAGATCCTAACCATGCAGTTGTTTGAGGATTGATCTAATGCAATAAAGCTGGGTAGTAAAGAGGTATGATCAAAGTGTTACTTGCCTTGCTGATGATCCGCGAAACCTAGAGACTCGTACTAGCACGCTTCACACGGGTACTCTATCGCAAACAAACAAGCATACAATAAGCAATCAAGCAAGGGCACGGGTAAAACTCAAATAAGAGATCTAACCAGAAAGTTCAACTTAAGAACTCCGGTTTGCAAAAAGAATCAAATCAAACGAAGCAACAAAACTCAAACGGCGAAAGAAACAAGCTTCGTTTACTAATCTGGACTAAAGTCAAATTTTACAGTAGCAAAAACTTGTTTAAGTCGGTTAAACAGAAAGAGGGTTTCGAGACGAAACTCTAGGCGCTTGAATCGCCTGATTCCGATAAATGAGCGAAAAATTATACTAAAACGAAATTCGGATCAGAAATCGCGATCGAAAATAATCACGGAAAATCCGAGAAAAAGAAGAATCGACAGGCTAACGAATCTAACGTCATTGCCAGTGACTAAACGGTGAAAACCGTTTGTTAAAACGAACTAACGAACGGGCGTTCGCTAATTTACTAAGCCGGAAAAGAAAAAAAATAACCCATCTAAAAAAATAAACCGTGGGTCTAAAAATTGTACTGCTCAAGAAAACCTGCGGCTTACCTCCTAAGTCCGGGCGAGGGCGCGGGCGGCGGCGGTTCTCGGCCGGTCGGCGGCGGGCGGGCGAGGTGGCGGCGGGCGAGGCGGCGGGCTCGACGGGCGGGCGAGGCGGCGGCACAAGGCGGAGGAGGCTCTACTGGCTGCCATGGATCGGGAGGCGGCGGCTGGGGTTAGGGTTTGGGTGGCCGGGTCTGGCGGCTCGTGGGTCAAGGGCGGGGCGGCGGCTTATAAAGGCCCCCAAGTGAGTCCCGCCGGTACGGCCCGAGTCGGTTTGACTTTTTTCAAATAATTCGACATGCGTAAAAAGAAAGAAAAGAAATACTAAACGGACTCCAAAAATCCCGAAATAAATTTTCCCCGTCCTCTAAAAATAGGCTGGACAAGGTGAACATTTATTTGGGTCTAAAATGCAATTTTGAGAAATGCATATTTTTCCTAATTCTAATAAAATAGCGATAAAACTTCGAATAAAAATCTTATTTGATTTTAATATTAAATCTCCGATATTTCTTTATTTTGAGGAAGTCATTTTATCTTCTCTCTTTTATTTTTAATAAAAGAAATATTTTAGAGAAAAATAATTAAAATCAAACGATCCACTTTACAAAAATTAAGAAAACTCAAAAATGAAAATAGCGAAACCCCCAACTCTCTCCGTAGGTCCTTGAGTTGCGTAGAATTTCTAGGATCCAGCAAAATGCAATAAATATGATATGCAATGATGATCTAATGTATAACATTCCAAATTGAAAATTTGGGATGTTACAATCACGTAATGTGATAGATAATGCATCGAGGGAGATGGGTATGAGACCCACAATATGAGTTGTTCACAGTGGTAACCTAGTCTATGTGATCGGAGATCCCGTGGATTAGATATGAAAGACAAGCTGTTGGTCAACTGAGAGGAGAGTATCCTTACTATTAACAATACCACTCCATGAAGATGCAATGCTCTCATAATTTGCATGGCAGGTTGATGTATATCTTAATGTGTTCTAAGTGGCTCTTTTAAGTAGAGATGTTGTCCTGCAGAACATCTTTTGAAGAACACACATATATGAGTCTGATTGTTAAATGTCGTAATCTATGAGAGTAGGGTTCTCTCTAGTAAACTCATGAAAGGTCTCGGAGTATGGCGCATAAGCTCCACCCGCAGGGAAGACCCACGGTAGCCAAGTATCGGTCAAGGCTTTGTGTGAAGCTAGATTCGCAGAAAACTTGCAGTTCAAGGACTAGTCCACTGTTCAAGTTGCTTACTAGTGTAGCATAGAGTTCTAGGTGGAAGTTCAACTTAACAATGTCCACTGCAGTACCGATATATAAAACAGTATTTTGGAACTAAAGGCAAATTCTATGTGCCACTAGGATCTGGTGGGGGGTTGCTGGAATTTTAACTATTTATGGGCCAGCCCAATAACAATTTCAGAAATTCCAAATAAATCATAGAGGCCCACTTAGCCCATTTCGTGCAAGGCAAGTGGCACTACTAAAGTTTAGTCCCACATTGCTAGTTTAGAGGGAGTTAGACCTCTTTATCAGGGAGGTTCTTTCCCCACATGTATGAGCATGAGAACAAGAGGGACATCCACGCGCGCTCCTCCTCCGCCGCCTGCCTCACCACGCCACACCACGCCTCGTCACGGCCTTGTGGGTTGCGGGAATGAGCCGAAACCGATGTCTAAATTTTGCCACGCATGACGGGTATCTGAACGGTCACGAGAGTCAAACGTTTTCTTTGAAGTGGAGATGAATCTTAACGGCGCACCTCTTCGCCTTCACGCTGCTGTTCGCCTCCCTCTCTTCGCTTTCACCTCCCGTCAGCTGCCCTCTCGCCTTCTTCTCTTGCGCCTATAAAAGGGAGGTCGCTCCTCCCAGAGACGCACTGCAGAACAACACAACCCTCTCGCCTCCAAGTTCTCGACCCTTTGAGCTCTTGCTCACGATCTTCTCCATCCCGGCTTGCGGCGTGCACCGCATGTCGGGACGATGAACCTCAAACCGCACCTTTTAAGTCCTGTGCAGAGAGAAGGGTGATAAGGTTTTTGGGGAGGCGCTTGGCGCGACTCGACTTCTTAAATCACGGACGCCTGGACTCCGACGACTACTTCCCGGCAGCGACTTCTTCCCCGACGTTGACAACCTCCTCGACGACATGGTGGCGAGGACATCGACCAAGTCCGGTAACCTGCTGCTGCTGTCCCGTACGTGTTCTTCCTCTTTCTATTAGAGGCCCTGCTACAGTTCCTTGTTCTAGTGTTTGCACTAGATATGTTAGGCTCTATTTCATATATGCAACTTGCTATACTGTCTGCTCTAGATATGTTTAGTTACAGTTCATATATGAAGATGTTGTTTACCTTCTCTTTGTCAAATCGCATAGCTTGTTTTATCTCTGCTATACTAGCCGTGCTTTATCTAGTATTTCTGTTAATAAAATCATTCGATAAATTGCTCATATTTCCAACAAGGATTTGGTGAAAGAAGTGCTTGAAGCAGTCAATAGTGGGGTCATTCCGGAGGGATGGAATATGACGACTATAGTTCTTATCCCAAAGGTTGAAACCCAGAGAAGATATCACAATTCAGACCCATGGTCTACGTAGAACGCCGTCTACAAGGTTATCTAAAAATGTTGGCGGCCGAATGAAGGTATTCCCTCGCCGATATAATTAGTGAGACGCAAAATGCCTTTGTGCCTGGGAGGATCATTACAGATAATGTCATAGTTGCATACGAATGTTTGCACACAATGAAGAAGAAAAAGAAGGGGAAAGTAGGAATATGTGCGGTAAAGCTTGATATGCATAAAGCGTATGACCGTGTTGAATGGGTCTTTCTCAAAGCAATGCTCAGCAAGCTTGGGTTCGATGAGAAGTGGATTATCTTGTTATGACGTGTGTCTCATCAGTTGAATATAGAGTGCGATTTAACTCAAATGAGACATCTTCATTCAAGCCAACGAGGGGTCTTCGACAAGGGGATCCGTTATCACCATATCTTTTCCTCTTATGTGCCGAAGCATTATCATCTCTTATTTCTCATGAGGAAGAAAGAGGGAACTTGAATGGCGTCCAGGTGTGTCGTGACTCCCCCACAATTTCTCACTTATTATTTGTTGACGATTCTCTAGTCCTTATGAGTGCAGATGCAACAAATGCAATAACTTTGAGAAGCTTTCTTGATGATTATTGTGCTCCCTCGGGGCAACTGGCGAGTGAAGAAAAATGCTCAATTTACTTCAGTCCTAATACAAGTGCGGAAATCAAAGCAGAAGTGTGCCAATTGCTGAATATAATGACTGAGTCTATTTCGGATAAATACTTGGGTTTGCCTTCAATGATTGGGGTAGACCGGGTGGTTGCTTTAAACATTTAATTGAGAGGATCATGCAAATTGTGAATGGATGGAAGGAGAGAACACTATCTTATGGTGGGAAGGAAGCTCTGATTAAGGCGGTGGCTCAAGCCATCCCAACGTATGCGATGAGTGTGTTTAAATTCTCAAAAAAAAATTGTAAGGGGATCACTGACGCAATATCGCATTTACCGGTGGGGTGATGGAGAGAACCAACGTAAATTACACTGGTTTGCTTGATGAAAAATGTGTGTTCTTAAGGACATAGGAGGAATGGGATTCAGAGACATTCACAATTTCAATTTAGCTATGTTGGCTAAACAGTGTTGGAGGCTTATTGCAAACTTCATAGTTAAATTTTTAGCTGACGATGTAAGTGTGGTTTGATTTTAATAAAGCTAGTCATGATGGCTTCCCTCTAAAAAAACTCTTTTTATTATAAGCCATGGCACTTCGAAATACCCGTTTGGAGACTTGGTAGTACTCCCTCCGTTCCTAAATATAAGTCTTTTTAGATATTTCAATATAAACTACATACGGATGTATATAGATATGGTTTAGAGTGTAGATTCATTCATTTTACTCCGTATGTAGTTCATATTGTAATATGTAGAAAGACTTATATTTAGGAACGGAGGGAGTAGTTTATAGCAAACCAAGCTTCTTTTGTGGCCCAACTGGGGCAGTTACGAGAACAACAAGCTTATCGTGCGTACATAGAGGGAGGGGGTTCACTCGGGGGCTCTTTCCACCGAACAGAATCGTTAGCTAGATCGAACCCTCCAGGGAGAATATGCATCGTTCTCTTGAATCCCGCTAGAGCTGACCTACACCAGTTATTGGCGTCCATTGCAAAATTGTAACATAACAACAATTTCCCATTCTCCCATAATTTCAGGTTTCTGATAGTATAAAATTACTTATGCAGGACAGCCATTTCTGGCGACATTAGTCGAATCTATACAGCCTACTAGTCACTCTACAATCTGCTGAGTACATAATTTTCCGCTCTGTGTCTAGACCTCGACCTGCTGCTGCAGCTGCAGGGTCTCGAGATGCATCTTCCTCCTCATGCTGGCGATGAACTCTTCGAATTTCTTGTTCATCTCGTCCACGTCGTCAACGCACCCGGCCTCTGTTTCCCGCCGCACCGCGTGCTCCTCTCCTCTGCTTCTCTGGTCATGCAAACTAGAGATCCTATCCGCCACCACGGCAATCTCATAGCCAGCACTATGATGAAAATGGTCGAAGCTGTACTCCGATCTCTGTTTCTCCGCGGGATCGATCTCTTGGACCGCCGCGGCATATTCCCTCTGCGTCGCTCTCGTCAGCGGCTTCCACGCCGCACTCGCGCCGTGGCCGTCTCAGCGCCTCGATGTTCACGCTCGAGCCGACCTTCGTCGTCGCCTGTCGCGCCAGCCGCCGTACTGGTCCGCCGAATCTTGGGCTGAGGCCGTGCCTCGGAGCTGGAGCAGGCAGCTCCACCGGCCGCTGTATCAGGGGCGGTGGTGCTGCTGCGTGGCCGAGCTGGAGCAGCCAGGAGCCCGGCGTCCTTGAGGATGACCAGGAGGATGGCGTTGCAGAGGAGGATCATGTTCCTCCGGGTGACGAGCTCGACGAGGCGGCGGCCGTCGAACCGGAAGGCGTCGACGGTGGAGAGGAGCCAGGCGGTGGCGCGCGGACGGTGGAGGAGGAGCGTGTGCGCGAGCAGGGTGAGTGCAACGAGCGAGAGCAGCGCGGGGGCCGCGATCTTGGCCTCCATTCTCCCAGCCATGGACGCGGTCGTGTTTGGGATGGTGTGGATCCATTGATCTCCACTCCACTTATATATAGCATGCACAGGTGGTACGCCCGGACGGCTCGGGGAGGAAGACTGAAGATGCATGACCCGATCCCGGGTATTCCTGGCCCTTGGATTGCCCGTCGAACCAAACCAATTCGTCAGGAAGACTTGGGAGTTGACGCTGTCCGCGTCTCGGTGGGGACGCGACTCCGAGTCGGTCTGTTCTTCCGGTTGGGATGGGCCCAGCGGGAACTTTCAGCCTTTCACACCTGACCTGACATGAGAGAGAGAGCGAAAGCGACGGAGAGACCGGATCAAGTCGACGGCTCGGCGCAGGGTTCACGCCGTGCACCGAGGGCAGGCGTCGAAACGTAGATACCCGCGCGCCGTAGGGTGTATGGAAGACGCGGGGTCAATCAACGGCCACATGCGACTGATTTGGTGGTCTGATCATATGCTCACCAGTAACCACCACCGCGTGACAGCGGACAGTTTGTCTGTCTACTCCGTGTACTCCTCCGACCTCGTTTGTCGTCCACCCGGCTGCTGCCTCCATTGACTGGTAGTTCGGCAGAGACTGAACTAGCTTGGCTGAGCACGGTACGGACATTTGCGCCTTTTAACTCCCATCATCGCAATCCGCAGGCTATCTTCGTGAATCATCGGAACTTTGCGTGACGGTCGAACATTAGGCATGCATGCGTTCTCGACCTGGGCTCGGCTCATCGTTGAGTCCCAGCTGCAAAAGCCGCAACCGAGACGGAAGCAAGTGTGCTACGGGCTACGGCCAGTGTTAAAATCACAGTACTACTACAAACTCACTCAATTGATAACTAATTCACTGAGTATGGCTCGAATTACACAGGAACTTAGGCCAACTCCACCGCGCGACCCCAAACAGACATCCTTGACCGGATTACATCTGGTTTAGAAAGAAATGGGTCGTGCTTAGGTGTGTCTCGACGCGTTGCGTCTTCAAAGACGGGAAGCATCCGTTTGCTCCATTTTATCCGCCTTCATTTTAAAAAAGAGCAACGTTTTAAATGCCAAGCCTAGTTCATGGCCAGCAACCCTAGTTCACGCTAACAACAGAGCCAGCGGCCTACACGTACATCGCCGGCAACACAGCCAGCCTCCAAAATGAATAGTTATCCTCGTCGGCAACATAGCCGGCCTCCAAAATAAATGCTTTTCTCGCCGGCACACAGCCCGGCGGCTCGGTCAATGGCACCTATGCCGACCTCCAAAAGAACGGCCACGGCCGGACGACCTAGTTCAGCCGTCGGCGTCGAGCATCGCCTTCTGCCTGGCCTCGAACCAGGCCCTCGTCTTGTCGCTCATCTTGGACAAGTCCACGCTCATGATCGCAAGGGCCACCTCCTTTGCTTTGGTTGCGGCATTGGTGCCTCGATGTCGAGCTGCCTCTGCTGGCCGAGACAAGGGTAGCCTCGATGTCGAGCTGCCTTCTTGGAACGCCTCCTCCATGTCGATCTTCCTCCTCTTGACCGCCTCCTCCATCTCAAGCTTCTTCCTTTGAAGCTCTAGGTATTGCTTCATTTGCTCGTCCTTACTTTGCCGCTTCTTCTCGTCCCTCATATCCTTTTGAGACATCATGCCATGCAAAGTGTCATGCAAGGCCATGGATGAGGCATCACGTATGTCGTCCACCTTGGAGTTGGTCTTGCCCCTCGGCCTCTTCAACGCCTCGCCATCTCCACCTCCGGCGTACTTGGTCGTCTTCTTGCCTCTCTTTCTTTGAAGTTCATGGTATTGATCCTTGAATTTGGGGCAATTGTTGATGATCGTCCAACAATGCGTAAGAGTGAATGGCTTGTCATTGTGCCGGGCCTTGAATGCTTCCAAAGATTGAAATGCCTACACCACATGATCAACAACAATTGAACATGCAAACATATAAGAGGCCGAAGTCTCACATGGCCATAGCAAGGAAAAGGGCTAGGAAAGGAGAGCATACCATGTCCCCAACGCCGAGACCACTCACGGGCCGTGCTTCAACGCTCTCAAATGCGGCGCAATACTCGTTACACTCTTGTTGGATGAACAACCACCTCTTTTGAATCGAGGTGATGCCACGGTTGCCTGTAATTTGGTAGGGCTGAAACATCTTCCTTTCATGAAAAGTTTTGTTGACTCTCGTCCAAAAAATAAGGCCCTTTTGTTGCGCGCCGGTCTTTGGATATTGGCTAATCTCCATCCAACATTGGCAAATCAACTTGTCCTCATCTTGTGTATATGAACCCGTGCTAATGCTCTTCCTCCTCTTTTGTGCTTCCGCTCTTTGGGTGAGCTCGTCAATGAACAATAGCTCGCCACCAATATCAATGCCATTGATTTCTTCTTCATCACCATCACCTTCGCAATAGATTTCATCGTCCTCATGCCACGAGTCACCATGGTCGTAGTCAGCACGGTCGTCGGCCTCTTCGTCGGGAAACGTCTTTGGTAGCGGCCATCCATCGACTTTGGGTCTCGTCGGGGTCGTAAACGCGGCCGTGCCCGCCTCGTAGATCACATCCTCCATGAGCTGGTTGTAGAAGGGGTCGTCGGCCGTGGCGTTGGTGTTGGCATTACGTCGAACAAGACGCTGGGGACGACATGGTGCCGTGCTTGCTTTCTTTGCATCTCGACGGTACGGCCATTACCGCTGGACCTGAGCGTGACGTTGAGGTCGATAACGGCCGAGGGGCGCGGTGTGGACGGCGCGATCACGCCAAAGTCCGGCGGCCCCGAGAAACGGGTCTGGCCTTCGTGCCTTGGCGGGGGAAAGCTGGGCGACATGGGCGTGGTCTGCGATGTCGGCGACTGGCAGTGCGGCGGAGGCCGGGCGACCGACGAGCCTGTGCTCGCCGGGCCGACGGTCGCTGCAGGGAAACCGGCCGGACGGCACATGCCAAGCATGAGGAGGGCGTGCGCTTTGTTGACGATGTCCTCCTTCTCGTCGACCGCGGCCTTGCGCCGCGCGGCCTCCATCGCATCGCGCTCGGCGGCGAACTTGGTCACGACGGCATTGACCTTGACGACCGCTCTCTGGCCTCTCCTCTTCGCTGATTCCTTGTCCAACTTGGCGATCTCCTCCGGCGTGTACTCCGACCGCGGCTTTCTTGGCGCCTTGGCCTTCTTCTTCACCTTCCGGCGGTCGACGGCCGGGCGGCTGGAAAGTCGGTGGCGTCGGCCATGGACGGGGGAGGGAGGGGGTGGCGGGAGGGACGTGGGAGGGTTTGTTGCAAATGGCGCCAAATGGGCGGGCGGCGGGTTTTGCTTTGTGCCATCGACAGGCGGGCCAGGGGACGACAATCACGCGCATCCCGCCCTTCCGCGCGATGTTCGTTTCACCCCAAAATCGGCACAAACTTGGGCCGGGGATGGGTCGAAAGCGGACACAAAACGGACAAAAGTCCGTTTGCTCCTGCGTGCTGGGCCGTCTGGTTTGTCCCTTTTACCCCAAACGGACGGGGCCGGACAGGATGGGGTCGCGCGGTGGAGTTGGCCTTAGAGGAATGACTCATAAAAGAAAGAAGATGAGCACTACATGCCAAGGCGAAGGGACGAGCACCCTACTTGGCCGGGCCAGGTGCGCAGGAGGCCACTGCCACGTTTCTTTTTAATCTTTTGGTTATACTTCGAAATATTCCAAATAAATATATTACAAAAATATACTATCATACAATTTTCAAAATCTTAACTATCCATTGGAAAATATTAAATGTTTATATGAAAAAAAGTTTGCAATGTATACAAAAAATGTATAGAAAAAAATAACAAGGTGTAGAGAAAAGGTAGATATAAAATAACAGATTTTTATAAATGTTAATGATTTTTTTAAATAATAAACATGTATATAAAATATATTTCTGATGTATACAAAATATGTATAATGTGCATGGAAAAAGTAGACATCCAAAAATATGCGTTTAAAAAAATGGTGATCATCTATATCGAAAATGTTAAAGGTGTACAAAAAAATATTCCTGGTGTACACAAAATATGTATAAGGCCCCGCTTGGATTGTCGGTTTACCTCCGTAAAACATAGGCTTGTAAGATAAAGCCGGGTGGATTTGTTTCAGGTGCTTGGCTCGCCGTTTTTGGATCCGTAATCTTTACACTGGTTTTTCATGCTACACTTGTATCCAGCCGGTATACGATACAGGCCTCAGTCCGTCGTTTCACTCCCGGGCGGAAATCAATTGCGGTTGGTAAGATACACCTATAAGCAGATACATCTGTAGAATATTACATCGATTCCAAGTGCAGCTTAATGTGTAAGGAAAAAGTAGACATCCAAAATTATGCGTTTAAAAAATGTTAATCATCTACGTCTAAAATGTTAAAGGTGTACATAAAAATGTTCCTAAAGTATGCGAAAAATGCAGAACGTGTATTTAAAAAATAGAACATAAAAGCATAATTTTTTAAATGTAAATTATGTATCAAAAATGTTAGTCATATGTTTAAATATGTTAAACATGTAAATTAAATTTTCTGACGCATATAAAAAATGTACAATGTGTAAAAAAAGGTATTTGAAAAAAAATCTAATCATCTATTTCAAAATTTTCAAATGTGCACAATATTTTTTTACTGATGTATACAAAAAATGTAGAATGTGTATTAAATTTACTAATATAAAACGTAAATTTCAGAAAATGTTGATGGTGTATATAAAAATGTTCTTGAAAGATGAGAAGATAGAGTCATATGAATGGGTATTTCAAACGTTCTTGAAAGATGAGAAGATAGAGTCATATGAATGGGTATTTCAAACTTCTTGAAAGCAATGGATGGGGCAGCACCAAGGCTTATAGTAACTGATGAAGACCAAAGCATGAAGGTTGCAATTGAACAGATAATGCCAAACACTATCCATAGGTTATGCATGTGGCACATAATGAGAAAGCTTCCAGAAAAGGTTGGCCCTCCATTGAGAGAGGATGAACATTTCTATAGTACAATTAACTCATGTGTATGGGGCTCTGAAAACCCGGCTGAATTTGAGGCAAAATGGTCTTCATTGATTTTTGAATTTGGGCTTGAGGAAAACATATGGTTTGCCAAGAGATACGAACTTCATGAATCATGGATACCAGCCTACTTCAGAGGTGTGTTTTTGGGTGAGACTCTAAGAACCACTTCAAGGTCAGAGAGTGCTAACTCGTTTTTCAATCACTTTATTGGCTACAAACATGCTTTGGTGGAGTTTTGGATTAGGATTGGTACAGCCCTAGAAGAACAACGTCAGAATGAACTCAAGGCTGACCATGAGTGCCTCAATTCTATGCCTCCATTGATTACATCTTGGGAGATTGAGAAGCATGCTAGTCTGGTCTTCACCCATGAGGTTTTCAAATATTTTCAGAAGGAGGTGCGTGCAGCTAGAGATCATTGCTTGATTGAAAGCATATCACAGGAAGGTGATGTGAGAACCACGGTTATAGGTGGTGACCGCTCTTCGAAGTCTCGAGAAGTTCAATTCAACACAACATCCATGAGTGCTCATTGCTCTTGCATGTTATTTCAGACACGTGGAATTCCATGCCGACATATCATCGTTGTTTTGAGAGGTGCAAAGATGAATGAGCTACCTAGCCATTTTATTCTAGATAGGTGGAAGAAAACCGTTAACAGGAGGGTACTATATGATAGCTACGGCAACTTGCTTGAAGAGAATGAAAGTAGTTCCTTAGATCTGGCAAAGCGGAAAATGGTTTCTGAGATACACCAAGTAGTGGATGACACAGTTAGCTTGGCTGAACAATCTCCTGAAGAATTGGAAGCTTTAAGAAACATGCTCATTGACATGAAAAGAAATGTGTCTAAAAGGGTTGTTGCCAATAATCCTAGTAGGCAAGATGAGTTTGAGGCATATATTGGTTGTACTATGCCTAATCAAGTTGAAATTCATCCACCAACTGACGTCCATACAAAAGGGAGATGCAAAAGAATTAAGGGGCACTTAGACAAGGGTGGGCATCAAAATAAGAATGGAGAAGGGAAGCAAAATATGGATGGAGAGGGGAAGAAAAATGTTGCTGGACCGAAAAAGAAAGTGCCTAGAACATGCAGAAGTGTAAGCAGGTTGGCTTCCATGATAGCCGTAATTACCCGAACAACAACTAAGAAAACTTCTGGTACTTTTCATACTCATGCAATTATTTTTCCTTTCAGAAATGTATAGACACACACAAACTTATCTGATTTTTTTTGTCAAACTGCAGGTGTTGTTCAAGCTCGATCAATCTTCTCATTTTCTGAAATCTTATGATGCATTTCAGAACGACAACTTGGTGTTCAAGCTGATGTGCGAATTTTAGATGACCATTCTGCCTACATTTTGCTAGGAGATTATCATTTTATTTCTGGACATTTATGCCTGAATATTGTATTACTGAATATCATAGTTCTTCAGAATGTTTATATTTGATATTCATCAAAATGGCCATGGTGGAATTTCGTTCGTAGCTAGTGCCAGAATTTTGTGTATCATGGCATGTTGTTTGCTCCAGTTTATTGCATAGAAGTGATGTTGAAATCAGTGCGTGCTTATGTCCATGAATTAGCAAGGGCAATGTTGAGTGTTGTTGGTTTTATCGGATATGCCTTGTGGTAAACAGTACTGGTGGTACAAAGGCAATGCTGAGTGTTGTTGGTTTTATCAGTTGACTATAAACAGGGGTAGTGCTGAGTGATGTTGCTTTTATAACTAGTACATGCCTCACTTTTAACAGATGTTGTTGTCTTGTGAGGCAGACAATAGACAGCCGGTCAATAGTGCAATTGTTGATGGCATGGACCATCTAATTAATCAAATACACCCATCTAAGTGAGAGCTCCCTCTGTCCTGAATTTGTTACACACAATACCGCAGAAAGTTCAGATCACCATAGATAGTGACAAGAGCTATGCCTTTTTGTTGGATGGCTGTGTACATTGCAAGCATCAGTTCTTCAGATTAGTAGTATTTCTCTTTCCATAGAAAAGTTCTTCAGATTAATATTATTTCTCTTTTCATAGACAAATCCTCATATTTCTGGAACCAGTTCACATTTATTCTGTAAATCTGCAATTTCAGTATGTACAGCAAAAGCGAAAGAGCAAAGATTTCCTGTATAAGCACATCCATTCAAGTATTTTCTGTACATCCACTTTCATTCAGCTGCAGCAAAACACCAAGTACTTATCTGTACATCCAATTCATCATTCAGTTACAGCAAAACACCTACGTTTCTACTCTGTACAGCGGAACTGCAGCTTCGATGGACAACCAAGTCACCGTGTCGCCGTCGCAGGGAGGCACCACCGTGGCCGCCAGGTCTCCCTCGCGTGGACCAGCACCAGGTCGCCTGGGGGCAGCGCTAGGTCGCTGGGCCGCGGAGGTCGCCGTGGCGCTGGGGCATCACGGCGGGCGTCGTCGGGTCGCCGATGCGTGGTGCTACCGCTGCCGCCACCAGCGCGTGTAGGCAGTGCTGGTTCGCGGTCGCGTAGGGCTCCAGCACGGCCTCCGAGTCGCCGTCGCTAGAGGAGCGGCGCCGCAGTCAGTCGCCGTCAAATCGCCGCCGCCGCCTCCAAGTCGCCCTCGCGCGATTCGTTTTCTCCTTTTTTTTTCTTTTTTTTGAGGGTTTTTCCTTTTTTTTTCTAGTTCTTTCCATCCGGTAGTAGTTACCCATAGCCCATATGTCTCATCAAAAACAATAAGGTGTGCATCAAAGGCGTTATCTGGGCTATGCCACGTTGGATCGCTAGGAGACAAAGAGAGATGGCTGGGAGAGAAAAAAGACGTCCCCGATTGGGCAGCGGCTGCGCGAGTCATGGACGAAATATAAAACACATGCCGCTTTCCTCGGCGCCTTTCCTTCCCCACGAAGCTTCTCTCCCAAAAAATCTTCCCCTCTCCTTCCTCCTTCCCCGGGTGGACTAGAGTTGCCACCGTCGCTGCCTCATCGCCGCATCCTAGCTCCTCGCTGCCGGCCACCAGAGAAGGCGCCTCTTGAGATCCGATTCCCCCAAACCTTCTCGTCTTTGCGTTCCGCAAGACCTCCAGAATGGTTGCAGAGGAGGAGGAGGGGGGGGGTGTGAAGGGGATGCCATCGAGGTGCCGCATGGAGGCCAAGCCGACGGTGGCCAGCTACAAGGGAGGAGATGAACTGGCGGCTCGAGGGCATCCCTGGGGCTGACCAAGTTCTCCTCCGTCGCCGCCTCCCCCGCTTCATCCTTCTCCTCTCTCATTCTCTCCCCATGCTCGTGGCGGCTGCGAGGAGGTAGACGATGGGGTTTCGCGACCGGATGAGGGCAAGGGCGTCGATCTCCCTCCTCCTGCTCCCAATCGCAGGCGCGGCCACCATCTGCTAGATCTTCACCGCCTTAGGTACGCTCACTCTTTCCCTCTCTGCATCCCATGGATTCCTGCACTCATGCCCACTATATGTTTGTTGAAATGTTCCTGCATCTGGTCCTGTGCAATATGAAGATTTAAGCCTTGCCTTGAAGATGTTGATGTTGTATTCAGTCGTTCAGATGTAATTTGATCTATATTCTTTTCATGATTGCTGTTGAATTACATAGTATCCCTGGAAATATTATGCACCGTTTGATGTATTGTATTTCCTTTTTTACTATGTAGCGCCGTGGTCGGTGATGGTGCCTTGGATTACCTTTCGGCGCCTATCACACGAAGGTCGGCATTGCCGAGCTACAAGGACAGATGGGAGGGCCTTCAAGAACGAATCTGCTCCCCATTTCTCCTCGCGTCGGTAGCCATGTGCGGGTGTCTCCCAGATCGGTGTGGTCTCGCGCCATCGATGCGAGGAGGAAGAGGTGCTCTTCCATGTCGGCTAGAGGAGAAAGAGGAGGAGGAGGAGGCGCTTCTCCGGCCGGAACCCGAGGTCGGGGCAGACGTCACGGGCATCTACGCTGCGACCACGACCACTGCACTACGGTGGCCTTGATGAAGATGCGTACCCTTAGCCACGAATTTGTCCCTAATCCCATCCATGCAGGTGTTGATCATTGCAACTTCTAAACACTCCTTATGCATTTGATTAATTGGCTTCCTACTCATTCCTTTGATGCAAACTATTTGTGCGAGGTGGACTTGGCTGCCATGGAATGACACCTCCGATCACCCATGTAGATGAGCTCGGGTTCATGGAAGCCATGTCCATAAAGCAAAGCGAGTGCTTGAAGGTCTTGACTAATTAACTCAGTCGTGTGATCAGCAAGCAAGATTTCTTTAATGACATGAATCAGCATATCTAATTTTTTGTTGATTTATTTCTTGTCCTTGACCATGTACCTAAACTTTAGCTGAAGTAAGATGTTTCGGATAATGCGGCATCGGTTGTGTGATCTGCTATTAGATTCTTCAAAAACTATATCTCTTATTCCCACATTTGCATTATTCTAAAATCCTGATTGTGATGTTTAATCTGTACAATTACTTCTAAGTTTGACAAGTTATATATGGATCTTAACCCATCTCTCGTGGAAAAAGTTTTGTAGAAAAGGAATTGGAAGCTCGGAGAGGCCTCACGTGAATCAACAGGTTTGACTCCTTTTAGTCTTTGGTTATTTCCAAAGCGGAAACCCATGAAATGTGGGGATCAAAATCCCAGGTCAGATGGAAGTGTGGGCATTCATGATTGCTGTACAAGTAACTGATTTCGTGGAACATGCTTCTTACTTTCTTGTCTGAATGCTTAATAGTATATTACCCTTGCAATGTGATGGAACCAGTAGACTTTATACCTTTGCAATTTCTGAAGCAAAACAAAATTTGGATCACATTTTAGATCTTTTGTTGAAAACAAAGTTTCTATCAGGCTTTAGATCTGTTATTTCCTTGTTCTAATCAGCATAAACTTAATTATTTTATCTGATTGCAAATTATCATCAAACTGTGGTGTTTAAATCGAGGACGATCTTTATCAACAATGAGGTAATTGTGCCTGGAAATTGCTTTCAAAATTTGAATGCTTTGGAGCTAACTCATGTTATATTTTTGCAACGATGAATTAGATCTTCATAGACAATTAAATCTTTGGGTAATAAAAATGTTATATGATGATCGGGTATAATATTACATAAAATATGAAAATTCAATGGATTTGTTTTCATTATCATTATAGTAATCAGAATGTTTTGTCTTGCACCATATTGTTTGTTCAATGGATTTGTTTTCATTATCATTATAGTAATCAGAATGGATTTATTTTCATTATCATTACAGTAATCAGAATGTTTTCATTATCATTATCATTATCATTATAGTAATCAGAATGTTTTGCCTTGCACCATATTATCTGTATGATGTAGGAGGATTTGCAGAAGATGAGATTTCAAATGGCTTGAATAAGAAGAGATGCAGATCAGTATTCTGGACAGGTTCCTGATCCTAACCAGTCCACGGTGCCGTAGCCGTCGTCCTGATTCCTTGGACGCCGCCGATGCAAGCGACAAGAGAAGGTGAGATCGATTCCATCTGTTCTTTCTTTTTCCCCGTCCGTCCCGTGGATTTTTCCTGGATTTTGGTGAGCTCCTGAACCACCTGATTTCTTCTTTCATGCAAGCACACCTCTAGCTCGGCTTGTGGCGGCGGCGGGTATTGCTGGAGTGGAGGCGCCTTTCGTTTTTCGTCCTCTTGTTCGTGCGAAGGCGCAGAAGGTCGGATGAGGAAGTATGAGAATAGCAAAAGAGGAGATGGGAAAGGGTGGCGTGTTGTGGGACGACCCGGCGGTGGTGGACGCCTTGGACCACCCCGTCACCACCTACAAGGTATGCGTCCTGGTCCCCTTTTGATCCTCTGGCCCTTTCCTCCATCTTTGGTGGCGTGTCGAGGTCTCACGCGATTTACAATCTGTGGATCTCGCAAATTGTAAGAGGAAATCATGGCAATTGCCGGGATATGGAGTATATGATCCGTAGGAGGAGGCGGTGTTCAGATATAGGTTCATGCCATTAGGCTAGAATGGGGAATTCTCAATGGTCAACTAAAGCCACAACCCGCTTAGTTATAGGTGTTCTTTTACCATGAGCTCAACAACAACTAAACATTAAACAGAATGATGTAACGATAAATGGGACGGTCCAAATGACGAAGTAAAACGAGGAGCTCATTATAGCCGTCGACGTTGATGAATCTGTATGTCCGGAAGAGCTACACCTAGCGAAGATAGGTGCGGCGACATGGCGTTCTGGTATCGCTCCTTTGAGATCCCTCAAGCTACATCATTGGATAATTGAACATGTATGTTAATTAGATAATTCAGTTAACCATTGTGCATCTACGTAATTCAGTTATACTATGTACTAATTCATGCAAAGTAGGGACTAATTGTTGGCGAACATGCCTGCCATGCATATATCATGTTATACGTTGGAAACTAATTTTGTTTTGTGCATTCTTTATGCATGCCATGCATATATCATGTGAATGATTGAACAAGTTTAGTTAATAAGATCTCATCTGTTGGCGAGTTGGAGTCAACTGCACCAGATTTACAGTAACAAGCGCTAGCTCTACTAAAAAAATGAGGTGTTCATAGTCACATAATGCTTCATAGATTCACTACAAAACTGTTAGTTATGAACTTATGCTCGCTCATATAAATCTGCTCATGCACGAATGTACGCTGAATTAATTAGTATAAGCTAGCAGCTGACACGCGTGTACATGCATGTTGTTACCGGCAATTCAAAGCATCGACTGTCTGAATAACGAGCTTGAATATAATCTCGTAATAAGAACAAAGTGAGTTTACTAAATGCATGTTTTGTTTTGCCGACAGAATAGCACATAGTTAACTTGATCCACAACAAAAATGTGATGACATGCATGTTCGACAAGAAGGCGATCAACACCACTCTCCCTAAACAGATCGTGAAGATCACACTAAGAGGTAGACCCCATGCTAGAAAAAAATACTGATTCAGTTTCTCCAAAGTACTCAAAAGAAAGAAGTTGTAATTTGATGGAATAATTAACTATGTTCTCTTTTATTTCTCGAATCATGTCTGTTACTTTAAGTACTATGTACACAGCAACATATGGTCTATACTGCTACAAATTGTGGTTAGCTTTCAATACATTATTCAAGATTCTTTGTATGTACCTCGACCGAGGAAACAATTTTTTCGTGCAAGAAGGATGGTATGGAATCGACAGTGATCCGGTTATGTTTAGTTACATTACATGTGGTGAATGAGTATGAATCTATCGTTCAACTTATGTATCCTCGGACACTATTCTCTTATATAATGCTTCTTTGTTGATCATCCACTATTAGTCATCCATTCACATTGTCGGGACTCATGATCCGATTAGTTGCGACTAGAAATGGCGACTACTGCTTTCATTTTTAATGAAATTAGTAACAATTAATAAAATCTAAAACTGGAGCTATTTTTTTTCCAAACAAATGATAATGATATAATTTTGTGCTATAAACTAAATTTGTTGTCCAGATGGAGAAAAGGAGCGTAGAGAAGAACATTTGGCTTGAGCTGGAACATGAGGTATATGCTTTTTCAGTTCACGAACATATTTTTCCTGCTTTTCACTAATGATAGTTCAGTTGTGGGAAATAAATAATAATTCAGTGCATATGTTATCATCTGACCAGGTGCTTCACACCTTAGGGATTTCTTCTACTGAATGGACTTGACCAACAAGGACATAGAAGCACTCTTGGGTGGACATACTCTGGTAAGGCCACAACGCCTTATTGTCGTATTCAGATCATTGTTCTTCAATCGTAAGTTAAACCCTTGATCTGCATTGTACATTTTTAGGAGAAAAGCTCCTCCGGATAGCTCGGGATTCGACTACAGCTGGACAAAAGATCCTCGGAAGTTTGATAACTCCTACTTCATGTAAGCTTAATCGCCGCGGTTGTAGATTGCAACACATCGGCTAAAGATGTCATCAGTGCAACATTATGTAGTTGTACATCACTAGACTTCATCTTTTGTATATGCTGCAATGAGCTTCTGAAAGGGGACTCCAACGGACTCACGAAGCTGCTTATAGACAAGGTTCTCGTGGAGGATCGAGCTTTCCGTCCCTTAGTTGAATTATACGCAAAGGTAAAGAAGAGTTGAGTTCATCTTCATTAGCTTGTTGGATATATGGTTGGCGGTGACGCGTTCTTCAGTGGACTACAAGTCGCACAAGAAGCTTTCCAAGCTATACTTTACTGGCGTGGACATGCACACACAAAGCCAAGAGGGTCATCATAAGTATCATTGTCTTCCCGATTCGGTTCTTAGTCATCGCTGCGCTTACATCTTTGAATGAAAGAGAAGGCTCAAGTGGTTAGACCGCAAGTCTCCATGTTTAGATGATTGCGATTCATTATGGGTTACGAAGAACAAAGTTAATCATCCATTGAGATGTTGTGCACTTCTATTTGTAATTAATCTGCTGATACAAAGGATTTGAGGATGCGATATATGCTACCATCCATGTAATATTATTAATGGAATAAGCAAACTGATGATTATGCAAGTACATATTGTAAATAGGAAAGTAAAGGCGACACCACACCGCCCTGCTATCTCTCGGTGGCCTTGGCAGAGGTGCTTCAACCACTAAAGATACTATTATGTGGTACTCTCTCTGTTCCGAAATAGTTGTCGTTGGGCAAAACTAGTGTACCGATCGTCACGTTGCGATTTTTCTTCACTTTCCCATTTTGCCCTCCCGCTCGCTCTCTCCCCGACCGCTCGCAGCTCTCACTCTCTCCCTGACCACTCGCTCTCTCTCCCCGACAGCTCTCGCTGTCTCCGACCCCGACCGCTCGCCCTCTCGTCGGCCAGTCGCTCGCCGGCCAGTCGCCACCCTCTCCCTCTCGTCGGTGTCTTCCTCACCGCAGTCTTGCACCTCACCACCCATAACCCTAGCAACCCGCCTCCCTCTCGTCGGTGAAAGGTGACATTTTTACCAGCTGGGGTGCTCGATTCGTGGCGGCGGTGCTCGATCCGTGGGCGGCGGTACTCGATCCGTGCTAGAGCAGCGGGAGGAGGAGGCCAAGGTGGAGATCGTGGTGCGGGAGGGGGAGCTCGGCGAGACGGCGGCTGGATCTGAAGCGCGGCTGCTCCACCTTCCTCAGGGTGGCGGGGATCTCCGGCTCGCTGCAGAGAAGAAGGGCCCGACCGCTGGCGTCATCCGCCGCTTCCTCAGGGTTGGCGGCGGCAGGATGCGGTTCCGGCAGGAGGGCGGCACGTTCAAGGTGCTGCAGGTGGCGTACATGCACTACGCGGACGGGCGGAGCACCGCGTGCGAGGATGTGCTGCCCGAGCAGGTCGCCGGCTGCTCCGACCTCAACACCACCGCCTTCCTCTACCGCGTCATCCGCGCCGAGGACCCCGACCTCGTCATCTTCACAGGTCCGGCCACCACCCACCCCCTTCCTCTTCCCTGCTCTGTTATTCTGTTAATACTTCGATTGACTAGTGATTCGTTGGTGCCGCCACTTCTTCCGATTTCGAATTAAGAATTCAGAAGTGCCATGCAATGGTGGAGTAATCCCAAAGAATTAAGAAATCAGAAGCACGAGCTGCACTGAAATTGGGTCTGGGTAGTTGCTCATCCGCTGGGGTTTCAGTTAATCGATTGGTCTGTCCATCCAGGACAAAGATGAAATGGTCTGATTGATCACGACTGCCTCCACATGGAGGTAAAACACAAACAGGAAAGATGCAATAGTAGCCGCCTTTGTGATTATCTTCAGGTTACTGTCCTGTTTTCATCGTCTTGTTTCACGGGCGATCTTGGTGATGTTTCCAAGGCTGCAAATCTTGGTGATGTTTCAGTTATCATCTGGATTTTTTGGTTTTGTCTATATGCCCTGTTATTTTTGTTTGCTGGCTCTGTGGTTCAGTGTTTCTGCACCTTTTTCCCCATGTTTGTACAGTGATTTGATGAACACATATGGGCTTTTGGCTCTGCTCGAAGTGATTCTGAATTTTGTTTGGGTAAGCTAGCTAGCTAAAGGTGAAGAAGCGACATATTTTGAATTCTGTTCTCTGTACTCCACTTTCTCTTCTTGTCTCTTCTTCTCTTTCTCTTCTCTTCTCTTCTCTTTCATTTAAATGGAGTATATGGAGTAAAAATGATCAAGCCTCACAAAATGGAGAACAAAATACACATACATTATTTAAGCGTGATTTAGAGTTATGATTATCGTATCTGCTCTTTCTTTGTAGTTTAAAAGGCTCAAGATCTTTAGTTAATTAGGAGTGTAAGGGCATATTTATCCCGTAAGTGTTTTGGTGATTGATGACGATACTTTTGCGGACTAATCGTATGCTTTGACTTCCTCAGATGGTTCATCACTAGGCTCGAGATGATTGATTGCCCTAGGAGACTATTGAAGGCTGCGATAGTCCACGTTTCTTTTTGGTGGATTTGAGTCGTGGGAGAGCCAGACTATTAAGAGGGGTCCGTCGGAAAGGTTTGGGCGCAATCAACACGTACACATGTCCCTCCTTTCCTTGCTTTTTGGAGCTTCCTTCGTTATCTTGGTAGTGCGAAATCGACATTCATCTTCAGCTTGCGGTAGTCTGCCAAGTACATCGCTGAGTATCTGCATTGGCGCCACGGTAGTACTCTTCTCGAGCGGTAGTCTGCAACTCCTGTGCCTTGTGCAGCTCTGATGCAGTGAGTAGGCGCGGATGTAATTTTTACATCCGCTACCCTAGTAATCAAGAATCCTCGCCAGTAGTCTGCGAGTGGTCACTAGTAGTACCGCTCTCTTGGAGCCGTAGTCTGCAAGTGGCCCTCATATCCAAATCTCATTAACGTCCACGGTAGTAGGAGGCGGATGTAATTTTACATCCGCGCCTTCCTGATAATCTGCGCGCCTCGGTAGCGGTAATGCTGGCGTCGGGTTTCGCCTTTATACATTTGGGAAGTTGGCACGGATGTAATTTATTTCATCCGCGCCTTCCTGTGCCGTGATTCTCCGCTTGCGGTAGTCACCGCATGAGGGAAGCGATAATCTGCATGTAATGATAATCGCCTTAGTCGAGCTAGTTCGGACTGTGTTGTATTCTTGTGGTAATGCACGGTAGTCATCCGCCATAATCTGCATGTGACCTCATGAGTAATCTGCTACCGAGCGGAAATCTGCATGGCGTCATGGTGAATATGTGGATAACGGTTGGGTTTTTCCCATGACTATATAAGGGGCGTCTTCTACCTCTAGTTGACCACCTTTTCACTCTCTAAGCTCCATTATTGCTCCAAGCTCCATTTTGGCCCGATCTCTCTCCCTAGCCAATCAAACTTGTTGATTTGCTCGGGATTGGGTGACAAGGGCCCGATCTACACTTCCACCACAAGATCTTTGATTCCCCCCACTTATCCCTTGCGGATCTTTTTACTCTTGGGTGTTTGAGCATCCTAGGCGGTTTGAGGTCACCGTGGAGCCATATTCCATTGTGGTGAAGCTTCGTGGTGTTGTTGGGAGCCTCCAATTAAGTTGTGGAGATTGCCCCAACCTTGTTTGTAAAGGTTGATCGCCGCCTTCAAGGGCACCAATAGTGGAATCACGGCTCTTGCATTGTGCGAGGCGTGAGGAGATTACTGATGGCCCTAGTGGCTTCTTGGGGAGCATTGTGCCTCCACACCGCTCTAATCTGAGACGTACTTCCCTCAAAAGGAAGGAACTTGGTAACACATCCTCGTCTCCACCGGCTCCACTCTTGGTTATCTTATCCCTTTACTTGTGCAAGCTTAATTGTGTTCCTATCTTTGCTTGCTCTTGTGCTTGTGTTGTTTGCATCATATAGGTTGTCCACCTAGTTGCACATCTAGACAACCTTTATTATTGCAAAGTTTAAATTGGTAAAGAAAAAGATTAAAATTGTTAGTTGCCTATTCACCCCCGTAGTCAACTATATCGATCCTTTCAATTGGTATCGAGCCTCGTCTCTTTTAAGGACTTTACCGTCAAGAAGAGTATGGTTGACGTCGTGGATGATGTGGGGAGCACTTTCGGTGCGAATCGATATCATCTACGGGAGATGGGGTACCTCTATCTCGTGAGGAATTCAATGTGGCGTTGGACACATTGAAAAACTCCATAATGACCGAGGTCAAGGACATGTTTAAGGAATTCCTAGAAGGGCTTAAACTTTTCACCGCGCTGTGAAAGTGGATGATCCCGCCAACACGGGGCGGATGCTAACTTTCCGATAAGGGGAAGCTACTAGTGAGAAAGCCCTCGTCTAATGGTAAGAATGGCACGCGGCATCTTTGCCCATGTGCAACCTCCAGTTTATGGTGGACCGATTCCTTCCACTCACTTGAATCATCTTGGGTCCACCACCTAAGATTGATAAAAAGGAGGATTTTGATTCTTGGGTTTATCGTTTTAAGCGTCATTTAAATCATGTGAACACTAACCTTTGGAGAATCATTGAGGAAGGTTTCTATCCGCATGATCCGAGCAACTTTTCTCCAAGAGAGGTCGTGGACCATCAATTCAATGAGAATGCTCTCTTCATCATCCAAGAAGCAATCCTTCCCGAAGACCTCCCTCATCCTAAAGCCTTACTCCCTTGCCAAAGATGCTTGGCTCAAGGTGGCTTCCCTTTATCGAGGAAGCGCAAGCATTCAACGTTCAATTATGAAGTGGTCCAAGATGAAGCCGATGAGTTTGCAATGAAGGAAGAAGAAGAACCTCGTGAGCTCTATCGGAGAGTAACCAAGCTTCTTTGTCTCCTCGGGATCATGGAAGTAAGGACACGAGATGACAACTGGATCAAGCGCAAATTCCTCAAGGCAATGATGCCCTACCACAAAGCCATGTCCTCCGTCATTATCGTCAAAATCTAACGGGACTTCCACACTCTGTCCTCAAGTGATGTGTTGGATGAGTTTGTGGCTATGAGCATATTGGACAAGACCACGACAATGCGGTGCTTCGCTCCCAAAGAGCAAAGAAGACCAACCTCGCTTTGAAGGCCAAGATTTGTGTCGAAGAAGATGGAGAGGAGGAAGAAGAAGAGAGCAACCTCGAAGATACTAAGTATGATTATCATGAACACATGGCCCTTGCTTCAAGACAATTTTGGAGCAAGAAAAACTCAAGACCCAACTTCAACAAGAGAAACTCAAGTGGCACTAAGGGCAAGCAACGAGTGAGGACTTGCTTCAATTGTGGCAATGTGAGTCACTTTGTCATGCGAGTGTCCATATGAGAAGAGGAAGACAATGGTGGCAAGCTCATCCGTAAGGACAAGGCCAAGTCTTTCCCCAATAAGAGCAACTTCCCAAAGAAGACTCCTCACAAAGCCTCGGTGGTTCAAGAAGAGTACAATGAGGATGATGATGATGATGAGGATGGTGAATCGGTTGCCATGGCCTCCGTGGCTATTGCAATGACTCCTCGGGTGTCTCTCTTCGGTTCACCCAATGAAAGCATCACCGCCAAGTGCCTCATGGCTAAAGCCACCAACAAGGTAACCCCAACATCAAAACTACCATCATCAATCATTCTTCTTTGATGGATTGCATTGATGAACATGAAGGGACTAATGTGGAGGAAAATGAATTTGAGATCTTTATGAGTAAACTCAAGGGCAAATCCAAGAAGCACTTCGTTGCTCTCTTGGAACAACTTGGTGAAGCCAATGTCATGATCGAGACTCATGAAGAAACCATCTCTAAGATGGAAGGGCATAGTCGTGACTATGCCGAGGAGAGTTCGGATCTTTCCAATGCTCTTGAGGAAGAGCGTGGTCTTCGTTTGGCTCTTGAGGAGTCATACAACGATGATCAAGCTAAATAAAAGAAATAACTAGATAATTATCTAGTTGTGTCTCATGTGATTATCTCAGAGAAGGCAAAGCAAGTAGTTGATCTTGCAAGACTCAACGATGACTTAGACAATCTCGACAAGGCTCACAAAGTCTTGAAGGGTGCTCATGCTAGTCTCAAAGAGTCTCACGATCAACTCCAAGTGAAGCTAACCAAGGAGAAAGCTACCTTTCCTCATATGATATTGATTGACAATGCAAATGCTACTAACCCTTGTTGTGAGCATGTGCATCTTGTTGAGGAGAATGCTAAGTTGAAGGAGCAACTTGAAAAGGGCCTTGTCACATGCATTCAAGGTGAGAAGAACCTTAACGACCTTTTCAGTAATCAAAAGGAAGTTGTGGCCAAGGAGGGATTGGGTTCGCCCAAGCCCAAGAGCAAGAAGAAGAATGACAAGACCAAGCAACCTCCCTCTCAAGCAAACTTTTATGAGGGAGGAGAGGGTGCTTCAAGAAGAAAGAAGAACCGTGCAAAGGGTAGCAATGCCAAGAAGGACAACGTCATCCCCATGAACATAGCCATGACTTTAACCCCTCATATGTGTTGTCTTGGAGTGCTAGTGATGGGCATGTTTATGCTAAATTTGTTGGTTCTTCTTATGAGTACATTGAATGGTCTATTTGGGTTCCTAAGACCCTCGTTACTAACATCAAAGGACCCATTACCAAATGGGGACCTAAAACCAAACATTGATCTCTTGTAGGAGTTTGCTTAGGTGGGGATCATGGTTGCTTTCGATAGTGGAGCAACAAATCATATGGCCGGAGCAAGGACATGGTGGTGGACGTGCAAGAGATTCCATCTATGCCCACCAATGTCGAGTGGGGTGATGCATCACATTCTAAGGTATTGGGTCTCGGCAAGGTTGTCATTTCTCATGATCTTCTGATCGAGAAAGTCATGCTTATTGAGTCCCTTGCATACAATTTGCTTTCCGTGACGTCAACTTGCAGGTTATGGGTTTTGCTACCTTCTTTGACATTGATACTGGTAGGCCTCTTGTGGAGCAAGACTCTTAAAGTAGCCTTTGTTGGGCATGTCGAAAGCGGTCTCTATGTGATTAACTTTTGGAGCGACCCACTAAGACCGCGACATGCCTAATGGCTAAAGTTGACGATGGGATGGCTTTGGCATCGCCGTTTAGCCCATGTCAATATGAGATCTTTGCAAAGTCTTCTCAAGGGGGACCATGTCCGTGGACTAACAAATGTTAGTTTTGCCAAAGACCGTGCTTGCGGTGCTTGTATTGAAGGAAAGCTTCATGAGAAGGTTTCACCTCCCACGACCATCATATACTCAAAGAGACCCTTGGAGCTCCTTCACATGGATCTCTTTGGGCCACCATTATTTGATAGTCTTGGAGGTAGAAAGTCTGCTTGGTGATTGTGGATGACTATTCAAGATACACTTGGGTATATTTCTTCAAGAGGAAGAGTGAGACTTCGACAAGCGAGTCATCGACTTTGCAAATGAAGCTCAACGTCGACATAATGCAAAGATCTTGACTATAAGAAGTGACAATGACATAGAGTTCAAGAACTACACCTTGGATGAGTTTCTTAGTGATGAGGGAATCAAGCATCAATATTACGCACCATATACCCCTCGACAAAATGGTGTTGCGGAGAGAAAGAATCGGACGTTGATGGATGCGGCAAGGACCATGATGGCGGAGTTCAAGTCTCCATACAACTTTTGGGTGAAGCCATCAACACCGCATGTCATGCATCCTATCGGCTCTATCTCATAAAGGCTTGAACAAGACTCCTTATGAGATACTCACCGTGACAAGCCCAACCTCAAGTACTTCAGGGTGTTCGGGTGTAAGTGTTTCATTCTCAAGAAAGGTGTTCGTTTGTCTAAAATTGAAGCTAGAGCTCATGAGGGCATATTTGTTGGTTATGCTACAAACTCTCATGCTTATCAGTGTCCTCAATAAATCCACGGGACTTATTGAGGAGGCGTGTAACGTGGAGTTTGATGAGAATCTTGACTCCCAAGTGGAGCAAAGTGGCACTTGTGATGTAGGTGATGAAATTCCTCCCCAAGCCATAAGAAGAATGGGAGTTGGTTTTATCCTACCCATTAAGGAACCCCTTGTGGTAGTAGAAGGAGAAGGACAATGCTCCACTCAAGTGGAGCCATCACCAACCCTGTGCCCACACGCTTAGAAGAACAAAGTGAAGGCCCTCAACCTCATGAACAAGATCAAGGGCAAGATCGTGCTCAAGGCGATGATATCACCTCAAATGATGCCCAAGGTCAAGTTTTCTCCCCGAGCTTGCTCAAGATGAAGATCATGCTCATGGCGGCGCTCAAGATGATCAAGTGACCCTCCTCATCTCACCTCCGAGGAGGAATTAGAGCGTCCGTGCCAAGATTGCTTCAAACTCACCACCAAAGGCCATCTCATGGAGAATGTGGTTGGAAACCTAAGAAAAGGGTAAGCACTTCGTAGACAATTGGCAAACTATTGTGAACATCACGCGTTTGTCTCTTGTGTTGAACCTCAAAAGGTCTATGAGGCGCTCGAAGACTCGGATTGGCTCAATGCCATGCATGAAGAAGTCAACAACTTCGAGTACAACAAGGTGTGGAGATTGGTGCCAAGGCCATCGGAGAACCACAACGTCATTGGAACCAAGTGGATTTTTCAAGAACAAGCAAGATGCTCATGGGAACATCATTCGCAACAAGGCAAGATTGGTGGCACAAGGCTACTCCCAAGTCGAGGGTATCGACTACGGTGGAACCTTTGCTCCCGTTGCTAAATCTTGAATCCATTCGTTTGTTGATTGCTTATGCTTCCCATCACAACTTTAAGTTGCAACAAATGGATGTGAAAAGTGCTTTTCTTAATGGTCCCATTAATGAGTTGGTCTATGTCAAGCAACCCCCCGGGTTCGAGGACCCCTACTTCCCGGATCATGTGTATCAACTCGATAAGGCACTCTATGGCCTTAAACAAGCCCCACGTGTGTGGTATGACCACCTTTACCGAGTTGTTACAAGATCGTGGATTTGAAGTAGGGCAAATCGATCCCACTCTTTTTTACTAAGAAGGTCGATGGGGAGTTGTTTGTATGCCAACTATATGTTGATGATATTATCTTTGGTTCTCCTAACAAAGCTTTCAATGAGGAATTTGCCGCTCTCATGACCTCCAAGTTCAAGATGTCTTCAATGGGAGAGTTGAAGTTCTTCCTCGGTTTCGATATCAAACAAAGAAGAGAAGGAACCTTCATCAACCAAGCCAAATACACTCAAGACATGCTCAAAAGATTCAAGCTAAGTGATGTCAAGCGGCTACTACACCAATGCCCACCAAGTGCCAACTTGACATTGATCCCAATGGTAAGCGGTGGATCAAAAGGTATATCGCTCCATGATTGGATCCTTGCTTTACCTTTGTGCATCTAGACCAGGATATCATGTTGAGTGTGGGAATGTGTGCACGGTTTCAAGCCGAAGAAGGAAAGTCACTATGTGGCGGTCAAGCGAATCTTCGATATTTGGCTCATACCCCAAACTTTGGCTTATGGTACCCAAGAGGAGCAAACTTCAAGCTTGAAGGATTTCTGATTAGATTGGGCGGGAGACAAAGTGGATAGGAAGTCCACTTACGGAGGGTGCCAATTTCTTGGTTGCTCCTTGGTAAGTTGGTCTTCCAAGAAGCAAAGTTGTATGTCTCTCTCGTCCCCAAGAAGGCAGAATATGTGGCGGTCGGTGGTTGTTGTGCTCAACTTCTATGGATGAGGCAAACTTTAAAGGAGTACGGTGTCATTTGTGACAAAGTGCCTCTTTGGTGTGATAATGAAAGTGCCATCAAGATTTCTCTCAACCGGTGCAACACTTCAAGACGAAGCACATCGAGATTCGGTATCATTTCATCCGGATCACATTAGGCGAGGGAGATCGAGCTCAAGTATGTCAACACTCGGGATAACCTTGCGGACATATTCACGAAGCCCTTAGATGAAGCAAGATTTCATGAGTTAAGGCATGAGCTAAATATCATCGATTTGAGCAATGTGACTTGAGCCCATGCACTCCCGCCTCACTCAACTTGGTGTCTAGTTTAGGTGTAGGCATGGACATAGGGGGAGTGTTGTTCTCTCAATGAACTCTCCCTCCCCCCATTATGCATAAATCGACCACCTCTTTCACATTAGCCATTTTTGATGGTACTTGTGTTCCAAAGACGAGTTATGGTCATGGGCCCAAGGATAATTCTTCGCGGTGCCATACCATCCAACTCAAACATAGGTGGCTTGGCCACCGCCCTCTCTCCTTGAGAGGCCTTGTAAACAGTGGTTTCTTGTTGTCTCTTGCCTCCGGTTTGTGCTAGTTCGTGTGGTTTCTTGTGTGATTAGTTTCCTTGCAAAGGCCCTTTTTCTCGTTTTTGAAACTTGCGGTGACTTGAGCTCACGGTACTCTGACCATGCATGCGGTACTCAAGATGACATGCTGCAGTACTACCGCTTCACGGAGCACGGTACTCAGCGACCTCACGGCGATAATTTTCTTGCCGCCTTGGGATAGGCAGTACTAGTGCCTCGGTGGGACTTCCGGCAAGCGGTACTCTGCATGATGATCTGATACTATCGCGACGGTTCAAGGGCGTGGGGATAAGGATGGGCAGGGGGAGTTCTAACTCCCCATACCCATTCGCAGTCCTCTCCCCACGTCACCTCTTTCTCTCCCTTGCTCAAGAACGGAACCGACGTCCTTCGCCGGATCTCCTCCATCGGCCCTCTCCAGTGATTCCGGCCGGGTGGGATCGTTCTCACCACGTGCTCTTGCTATGGACCAGTGTTTTCCCTCAACTTCCTCTCCCTGTTGATGGTGTTTGGTGTTTCTAGGTTTTGGGGGAGGCTTGTGTGTTCTTGAGATTGATAGGCTTAATCTGCGCAAGAATAGGATGAAGGAGTGTGGTATTTCATAGGATTTATATGTATTGTTGTCATAAGCGCTAGATCGATCAACATGTATGGTTGTTTCGTGGTTCTTTTGATTCAAATCGCTAGTGGAATCTGTGCTGACGATACTAGCGCTTGGGATGGCGGTTACTACCGCTTACTGCACGGTACTACCGCCCTTGGTCTTGGTACTACAGCCTGTCTTGACTAAAACTTTACTTGGCTCCAACCACGATTACTGAAGTGACCTCGCATGATATTACTGCGTTTGGAGCGATACTAATGCTTTAGTGCATGACGGTGGCGATCCTACCATGGCTCACACCTATCGCATGCCAACTTTCTCTTATGTCTCCTATGTGTTTCTTGTGCTTCATCGTGGCCTTTGCATTGATTCTCTTTGCGTCTTTTGTGCTTTGCGTGTGTGTCTCAGGTGGTGGCGCTCATGGGGTCAATCCTAGTCGTGACACCGGCTCCAAGCGTCACAAGAACCCCGGTGAAGCACCGAGGGCTCCTCCTCCGCCCCAAGCGCCATGTCAAGACTACATACTAGCACGCACAAGGAGCACCGCTAAGGGCATGGACGAGATACCCCTATCTCGAGTATATCCGTCTCTGCAACTCCACCGTATGTGCACCCTCGTTCCTCTGTCGAGAGGTGAAGCTGTTTTAACAAGCAACGAGAATAACATCTATCTGGATGTCATCAAAAACAAGCGAGAATACCTACATGGATGTGAAATGGATTGATATGCATCACATGAGGAAGGACCCGGTTAAGTAACTACTTTGGAGAGGCTCGGACTTGATAGAGCAATTTGGTATTGAGCATGTGATATCCTTTCACCGTGACTATGACCACGAGATTATCTATCGGTTCTTTGCCTCCGTATACTTTCACTCCAATGAGGAGCGGAGGATGTCTGGATGTCCAATGGTCGTATGTTGTTTGCTACACGGAAGGAGTTCATGGATTTGCTTCACGTTCACGATGGCGGGCTCGAC
Organism: Aegilops bicornis; assembly: GCA_021605145.1. Lineage (NCBI taxonomy): Eukaryota > Viridiplantae > Streptophyta > Magnoliopsida > Poales > Poaceae > Aegilops > Aegilops bicornis. The sequence continues at coordinate 1,574,633 of JAHIAL010000023.1, read as the reverse complement.
TCTCCGATGGGTGTTCGCCCATGCTAATCCACGAATACGCTAACAAGGACAAGCTTGACCATACTATGTTGAGAAGGCGCTTCCCTAATGGCAAGAGCGGGGTTTGTGCTCAACTCTTTTACGGATATCATGTATCGCATCTTCCGCAATTCCTTATTCCCTCGCATTGGTGACAAGGACAAGGTTCATGCCTATATGGTGGATATGATGCTCATTTGCGAGGAGGCTCGTGTGTCTCGAGACTCACCACTTGATGTCTCACACATCATGTGGTGTGAGCTTCGGTTTGCGGTGTTCAACCGCAAGGTACCTATCTATGGGCCCTATCATTACTGGCGATCTCGCGGACTTGGGAGAAGATGTTCCACAGTGAGGAGTTCCTTACTCCATTGGATTCGCCATGAACCCATCATCTCCGTGTCAAGTCCAACTGGGCCAACACTACTACTACTCGTCTTTGAGGCGTCTGCTGCTAGGGAAATTGCTGTTGATGAGGAGGATGGCGCTAGGGATGATCTTGAGGCCGTCTTTGCTAGGCCTTCCAGAGTTCCTCTATGCCTTCGTGGGCCAAGAAGTGAAGGACAAGATGAAGACTCTTTTACGCATGCAAGCCAAGGCGATCTGAGGACTCACGTGGCGTCCAAGGAGAGTCGTTCTTGGGACAGGAAGATCTTGCGGCTCTATGGTGAGGATGTGTCTGGCCGAGGTGCGAGGCGCATCACTCAGAGGCCGAGTGGATGGAGAAGCACGGCTCTGGTGGGTGATTCTCGAGGAGGGGCGTCGAGGCCCATCACTGCCGAGGAGTCCGGACGGAGAGGGTTGGGATAAGTTCCACGATGCTTGAGCCATCGCTTTGTGTGTAGGTGTCCTCTCTGCCTTTTGGCGTCTCGATGCCAAAGGGGGAGAGAGTGTAGGGATTTGCGAGTCTTGTGTCGTGTTCGTGTTTGGTGTGTTTATTGCGTTTTCGGTTGAACCTCGTTTGAACCTCGTTTTAGTTGCTTTCCCTTCATATGGTGTAAGACATATGCACTCTATCTATCTTAGCAAGCTTGTGTTATTTCGTGCTATATGTTGCTTAGATGTTATTCTTCGGGCCTTTGTCTCTAAAATATAGGGGAGTGGTGATCCTAAATGCGTGTGCTATGCGGTCAAAGCATTCATCCAGTACACACATCTAGGGGAGCCCGTCTATATTTTGGAGAGGAGGATTTGCTTTTGCTCTATATTATTGTATCCTTGTGCAAATCCCGTATTGTCATCAATCCACCAAAAAGGGGGAGATTGTAAGGGCATATTTATCCCATAAGTGTTTTGGTGATTGATGATGATACTTTTGCGGACTAATCGTATGCTTTCAGTTCCTCAGATGGTTCATCTCTAGGCTCGAGACGATTCGGTGCCCCTCGGAGACTATTGAAGACGGCGTCGTCCTCGTTTATTTTTGGTGGATTTGAGTGCAGGGAGGCTAGTATAAGAGGGTCAGCGTCGGAAAGGTTTGGGCGGAATCAACACGTACATGTCCCTCCTTTCCTTGCTTTTTGGAGCTTCCCTTCGTTATCTTGGTTGTGCGGAAATCGTGACAAGCTGCTGTGCTGCGGTAGTCTGTAAGTACCTGTGATAATCTGCATTGGGCGCCACGGTAGTACTGGCTCCCCTGGAGCGGTAATGCAACTCGAACCTTGTGCGACTCAGAGTGCAGTAGTAGGCGCGGATGTAATTTTTACATCCGTGACACTAATAGTACCACAAATCTGTAGCGGTAGTCTGCGAGTAGTCACCAGTAGTACCGCTCTCTTGGAGCCAAGTAATCAGTGGCCCTCATATCGATCTGCATTGCGTCCACGGTAGTAGGAGCGGATGTAATTTACATCCGCGCCTTCACGGTAATCTGCGCGCCTCGGTAGCGGTAATCTGGCGTCGGAGTTCGCCATTTACATTTTATTGAGGAAGTTGGCACGGATGTAATTTATTTCATCCGCGCCTTCGGCCGTGACTCTCACCTTGCGGTAGTACTGCCAAGAGAATGACAAGTACCTGCAAGCATAGTAATCACTTATAGTCGAGTTAGTTCGGCTGTCTTTATTCCTTGTGAGTAATGCAAGTGGTCCGCCCGCAGTAATCTGCGCTTGACCTCAGCAGTAATCTGCGCCTGAGAGTAGTCTGCGTCATGGCTGAATATGTGGATAACGGTTGGGTTTTCCCACGACTATATAAGGCGTCTTCTACCTCTAGTTGACCACCTCTTCACTCTCTAAGCTCCATTATTGCTCCAAGCTCCATTTTGGCCGATCTCTCCCTAGCCAATCGAACTTGTTGATTTGCTCGGGATTGGGTGACAAGGGCCCGATCTACACTTCCACCACAAGATATTGGATTCCCCCCGCTTATCCCTTGCGGATCTTGTTACTCTTGGGTGTTTGAGCATCCTAGACGGTTGAGGTCACCGTGGAGCCATATTCCATTGTGGTGAAGCTTCGTGGTGTTGTTGGGAGCCTCCAATTAAGTTGTGGAGATTGCCCCAACCTTGTTTGTAAAGGTTGGTACGCCTTCAAGGGCACCAATAGTGGAATCACGGCTCTTGCATTGTGCGAGGCGTGAGAGGAGATTACTGGTGGCCCTAGTGGCTTCTTGGGGAGCATTGTGCCTCCACGCGCTCTAACGGAGACGTACTTCCCCTCAAAAGGAAGGAACTTGGTAACACATCCTCGTCTTCACCTGGCTCCACTCTTGGTTATCTTATCCCTTTACTTGTGCAAGCTTAATTGTGTTTCTATCTTTGCTTCCTCTTGTTCTTGTGTTGTTTGCATCATATAGGTTGTCCACCTAGTTGCACATCTAGACAACCTTTATTATTGCAAAGTTTAAATTGGTAAAGAAAAAGATTAAAAATTGTTAGTTGCCTATTCACCCCCCCTCTAGTCAACTATATCGATCCTTTCAAGGAGTACTTTAGTGTAGGAGTATTCCAGATTTAGTGTAGGAGTAAAAATTAACTAAATTCTTGTTGTAGCACTACTCTTGCTTGTTAACACTACTTGCTTGTTAACTGAATTACTCTTGGCAGTTCACTACTGAAAGCGCTTTGCATGACTTCGTCGAGGCGGACGACAACCACTCCCATGCAAACAAAAGGTGCAATCAGTCCTCGCTTTGGCTGACGAGGACGCCTGCCTCTGTCAGTTACACGAGACAACAGTTCTTTGTGCAAATGTCGACCGAATTTGCCTCGACTCGTCCTCGCACTTGACCGAATTCACCTCTTTGTGCAATGTTAACTGCGCAGTGTCCAAGAATTGAAAATAAACTCTCAATTCTTATGCACGGTAAATAAATAATAATGATAAATAAACTCTCAATTGCACCTTTGTCCGATGAATTGAAAATAAATTACACCTTTCAGGTTAATTTAAATTAAGCTGAAACCTTTTAATACTCCCATGATCGGTGTTACTTGCAGTAATTCACACCAAATTTGTAAGTGCAAGTAGTGCTTGTTTTCGGGAGTAGGATCTTGATCAATAGTGCTTGTTTGGAGTAATTGTTTGCCACATGAGTGCATTTTTGTCGCAACCTAATACGTGGAGTATCAAGCTAATTGGAAGAAAGCCAATTGCTTGCTCTCTATGAACTTTTATGTGCTTTGGAGTATAGGATTTCTTTGTTTAGCAAGGCTTGATAATTTTAGTGTTGTTCACTTCTCCTCTACTCACTTCTCTTCTCTTTAGTAAATTAAATTTAGGAGTAGTAGTAGTTCTTAGAACTACTCTTGCACCTTAAAACTACTCTCATTAATTAACTGAAAAATCTTTTTTAAGTTAATTAACTTAATTTTTTCGGTTAGGAGTAGGAGTAGTTCTTGGAGTGCAAAGAATTCTCTTCTCTTCTCTACTCTCGCTCTCTTCTCTTCTCTTTCTCTTTCTCTTCTCTTTTCAGTAGTTTGTCTTCTGCCCTCCATCTTGTGCCCTCCATCTTCTTGCTCTCTTCTCTTATCTTCTCTAAATTATGTGTAATTATGGATTATTACACATACTCCTCATCTCTTCTCTAAATTCTCTTCTTTACTGGAGTACTACTCTTCTCTTCTCTAAATACTCTTCTCTTCTCTTCTCTAAATTCACTCCTCTCCTCTCTTACTACTCTCCTACTCAAAAATCAAATGATCATACAAATGGAATATTATGGATTATGGAGTATCAGAGAGAGATCATACAAATGGAGTAGTAGAAATATACACATACAAATGGAGTATGGAGTAAAAATATATGGAGTACATGGAGTAAAAATATATGGAGTAAAAATACTTGGAGTAAAATTTAAATGGAGTTACACATACAAGTGGAGTTAGACATACTCCAACATAATCCACACAAACAACATACTCCAACATACTCAAATATGGATTATTACAAACATCACAAGCATCACAAGCATCATCACTAGCATCACAGCCTCATCGCAAGCATCATCACTAGCATCACAGCCTCATCACAAGCATCATCACTAGCATCACAGCCTCATCGCAAGCATCATCACTAGCATCACAACCTCATCGCAAGCATCATCACTAGCATCACAAGCATCATCACTGAACCCTCTCCATTAGCTCTAAGTTGTATAAAGCATTTACGTAAACCTCTATAGGGCATGTTAGTCTTGGAAGTAGGCGCCCATGACCCTCAAGCCTTTCCTTGTTAACATGTGGTATTTTATACCCATTTCTCGCATGGTTCATGATCTCAATCATGCACATTTGTAGAGTTAGGAAAATTCTATTGAGCTTGTAAACCTCATAGCCTTCAAATTCCTCCAAACACACCGCAATAAGGTCTTGTAGTGTTTTAGGACTCGAACAATCATCGGGGATTGCATGAGTTGAAAAACCCAAGGTCAAGAACATTCAAATCGGAATTGTTGGTGGTCACATTGTACTAATCTAATGTCAAGTCCAGGTTTTACGGCAATTGCTAGAAATTCTGGTCATACGGCAAGATATGGGGCTTAGCATTATCCTGCTGAATGTAGATGGTGCATCCAAAGATCACTTTCCGGCCAAACCGCTTGTATCACCGGCAACACCTTCTCTATCATGAACTCCTCATCACTTTTCTCGTCGACCTTTATTGACTTTGTCTCTATTGTACCTTTGGGCTGTTGTCGCTTCTCCTCCGAAAGGTGAACTTCTTTCACGAATTGCCGATACCAATTTTCCCGAGAGAAGGTCACGCTTTCCTTCATCGTCTCCACCTTGGCCTAGCAACGGCCGTTAAGGACATCACCTTGCCAATTCTTGCCGTGTATAGGCCTCAGAGGCTCTTCCTCCCCATCCGGCCAGATAATATGTTCTATTCTTCTCTGTCATGTTAAACCACTTCTCGTCAATATGGACAACATTATGCATAGTCTTGAACTTAGGCCTCATGATTCTTTGTTGTTGCCTCATCAAGCATCAACAAACAAAATTTCATCCTATCCATCTTATTTTTTCCTTTAAAAGCCGGCTTCACAGTTTGTATGCCTCCTAATCAAATTCAGCATGAATTTTCTATGAAGTGGTAGGGCTACATCCAAGTTGCCAGAGTGCTAGTGATCTAATAGTAGACCTCTGTTTAATGGGATTGTTAGGATTTTTCTAGGTTAATGTCCTTAGTCTTTCTTCCACTATTTCCTTTTCTCCGATCGGCAACATCTACTTCTTGACCTTGTTGAATTTGCAACATTGCTTTCCTCCAAATTCTTTGTATATTCCAAACACCCACTCCAAAAATTTTTGCAATGTCTTATGTGACGCTTTTTCTTAAAAGTGCCTCCTCTACTCATACGGTGTATGCAATGCTACATAAAGACAAATTTTTGCTTTGGTCATTGAGGGTTTTATTTTTTCTACCAACTTGCCCAAAGACTTTGCACCAAGACATACAACAAAGAAATCATTAAATGATCAAGTGATGAAATGATCAACTGTAACTGTACCTGGATTTTGAACAATTTCATCTCCTTACACTCCATCTTCCGCATCTCCTTCCATTTCATTTTCTGCTTCTTTATCCATTTTGTCCACATCTTCTACAGGTGGAGTGAAGTTGAGGTCTGGGAGATCCATTTTGTCCCGAAGATATGAATACACAAGATGAAGAAGAAGAACAAGTAGAACAAGTAGTAGTAGTAGTACTAGAAGAAGAAGAAGAAGAACAATTAAGTATATTTTGAGTAGTACTACTGCCTGATCGATGAGCTACATCTGCCTATTTTCATTTGTTTTTAGAGGGATTTATGATCCTGACAAACTTTGTTGTGCATCATGACTTTGTTGCAACAGAATTTTACTGTAGGTTTTACTGATTGCTGGAATTCAAGCATGTTTCAGAATGCTCCTAGCTCAGCAAAAACAGGGAAATAATATTGTTTTTTGTTTTTGCTGTAGGTTTTACTAGTGCGAGTGATCTTGACTTCCTTGCAGAGAGGACTAGAGACATGGGGTACTTCAGTGGTTCATCTGCACTCCAGATAACTTTCAGTTTTGTTGTTCAAAATTGAGCACCGCCTTGTTAACAAAGATTACGCCACTAAATGGCGGCATATGCAGGACCAACTAACAATGTCACGGAGACCAACTAAACTGGTATCTTTTCGGATCAAGTTAGACCACGGTTATTGGAAAGTACTCACTTCATTTCAATTTCTAGATGATATTCAGTTTTTTTCACAAAGAAAATATCTTTGCTTCATGTCGATATTAGTAGAAGTACTAACACCGAAGTGATCTCACAGATGCAGAGCCACACTTAGTGCCGTAACTAACATTGTTTTCTTGAGTACTTAATCATGATGCGAGTACTAGCATGGAGTAAATTTTTGCAAGAGTACAATTACAAGCATGAGTACTTTGAATTTCTTGTAGCAGATGGAACACATAAAAATGGAGTAGCTCACCTACCGTTGATGCGCTAATTTGTCAATTTTACGCTTCCTTGTCGATCCTTGCCGCTCCTTGCTCCTTGCCGATCCTTGCTCCTACTTGTTGATGCGCTAGTTTTGAGGTGAGCAGATGGACGATGGCTGCTCCTTGTCGATCAATTCAAAATTGCTCTGGCGATCAATTCAAGCTTCTTGTGGATGGCAAGAAGGCGTCTGGTCAATCACCACATCGATTAATTTTATGCGTGGCGAGAAGAAGTGGTACCACTCGTGATCAATTTCTTTGGCGATTAACAATTTTGATCAATTCAACAAGAAGACAAAGGGCGCATGGGCGGGGAGGAGCACATCTTTGCTCTTTGTTGGTCGGTCTTGCGGAAGGAGCAGGCAGAGGTCAATTGGCGGATCCGGAGCTCTAGTGCCCGAATCGAGGAGTTGGAAGGTTGAGGCAGGAGGAGGAGGAGCACAGGATGCGATCTTCTTCTTTGTTGGTCGGTCTTGAGGAGGAGCACCTGGACGGAGGTCAATTGGCGGATCCGGAGCTCCAAAGGTTCGAATCGAGGAGGCTGGAAGGCTCGTGCAGGAGGAGGAGGAGCACTGGCGGCGCCGGGCTTCTTTGGTCGGTCTTGAGGAGGAGCCTGTGGCGCGAAGGCCGGAGTCATGGCGTTGGAGGCTATGTGGGCGACGAGGAGTTCTTGTCTGAGTTTGGGCTCTCGATTGAGCGGAGGAAGGCGGCCATGGACGGACGCCGAGGCTGCTGATGGGGTGGAGCACAGGCGGAGGGAGGAAGCGATGGAGGAAGACGAAGATCCCCGGCGACAAGAATTTCAAATTGAGGGTAGTTTGGTACTTTTTCCTGTTTTCACCTGGTCGGAGAAGTTCCCCAACGACAACTATTTTGGAAAAGAGGGAGTATTATATATGTTATTTTATCATTTTAAATATATTTGTATAATATATCTAAGATATTTCAAAGCAAGTTACATGAAAAAATTGCATATAAGCCTATAGTTTTTTTATATTTGTGAAATACGTACATATTTGTACGTAAAAAAGAGCATACTCAAAACATGATATATACTACCTAAAAATTAGTATATATACTACCTAATCATTGTTATATATACTCCCTCCGTCCCATAATATAAGAACGTTTTTGACACTACACTAGTATAAAAATGTTCTTATATTTTGGGACGGAGGGAGTACTACATACTACACGTACATACTCTCGATTTTGATAGATACTACATACAACATACAAAACGCAAGTGGTGGTAATTACCACTGCTTGTAGAAAACATTTGTTATATATATACACACACACACACAAAATGTGCCAAATACATATAAAAACATACATATGTATGAAAAAAGCAGTCATCAAACATAACTTTTTTACAATTGTTACTCATGCTTTTGAAAAAGAAGTTAAACATGTATAAAAATGGTTCCTGATGTATACATAAAGTGTAAAAATGTGTATGAAAAATGTAGACATATGAAGAATAAAAGACGAAGAAAGGCGGTGCAAACCCAAGAAACGGAAGAAAGAAACGCCTTAGAAAAAAAAAGCAAAAATCATGAAATTAAGCAATGAAAACTAATAAAGAAACAGAAAAATCAAAGGAAAATAACTGCAGAAAAGCAATAAAAACAAACAAAGGAACAGAAGAACCAGAGGAAATAAAGAAAATAGGAAAAAAAGAAAGAAACCAATGAAATGGAGAAAATAAGAAAATTGAAACATAGATAAATGAAAGAAAAAAGCAGTAAAAGCCAGAAAAAATGGAGAAAATGATGAAAAAAAGAAAGGAAGAAACCCGAAGAAAACTGTGAACAAACAAAGAAAACCGAAATAAAAATAGAGAAAAAGCATAAGAAAAAGACCCGAGAAGAACCAACAAACAAACAGGCGATCTAGCGACGAGAAGCGAGCGACCGATAAAAAATGATAATGGGCTGGCCGAGAAACAACGAGAAGAGGGGAACACTTCGAGTGAGAACTGCTTTCATCTCGCGTGAAGTGAGATATAGCTCTCACGGCAACCACACATGCCCTCACGCATCCTATGGTCTTGCCTGTTGGGGGCGGGTTGCTCTAGTTGTTTTCCTGTTTATTGTTAAACTTTCTTTATTTTATTTTATTTTTTCATTTTTTATAAATGTTTGAAATCTCACAAAAGCTTCATGAAAATTGGAAAAATTCACGAAGTTGAAAAATACTCTTGGATCTAAATGAAATCATGAATTTGGAAAACGTTTTGGGACTTCAAAAAATGTTACGAATTTCATAAAATGCTCGAATTTAGAAAAATATTCACGGACTTAAATATTATTTCAGGATTCCAGAAAATGTTAGTGAGCTCAAAAAATATTCTAAATTTTAAAAGATGTTCATGAATTTAAAAAATATATTCCCAATTTAAAAAAGTGCGAGTTAAAAAATGTTCACTGATTTTGAGAAATGTTTGTGACTCTATTAAATATTTATGAGGTTTTAAAAAAATGTTTGCAAGTTCAAAAAATGTTCATGACTTTCAAAAAATGTTGCGAGTTTGAAAAATGTACCGGAGGATTCTAGCCGCGGTGCAAGGGCAACCCGCATTCTATGCGCCAACATTGCCAGATCACGAAGCTGCTCCTCATTGTCCTCCATGACAACCTCGGGAAGGTGAATTATTACAAAGATATCTGAAAAAGAGCACGCAAGCTATGTGAATTCTGCATGAAAAGGAAAAAGTCTGACAATACTTATGTCTCGCGGGGCCTCCAGACACCCGCACTGTTTCTGCACTTGACGAAGCTGGGTGGACTTGTCTGGCAACGAGTTTTAGAGTTGCATAACTTCTTCTTCCACTCTCTTTTAATACTCATTGTGACTCTCCAGAGCTCCGTCTCAGCGCCCTCACCTCATTGCGAAGGCAGCCCTACTCGCCCTTGCAATCTTCAAGCTGGCCTCGCACGACCTCACACGCCTCCCGCTCCACCTTCACACTGGCCTCCAAGCTGCGGATGGCCTCCTTCATGACATTGATCTCCTCTTCGGCAACACATTTGGTGTTCATGTCTCGTCGTGCGCACGGTTGGCATCCTCGAAAACCTACCGGAGGTACTCCGCCTCCTCGGGGGCTACAACACAGACGAAGAACAAAGAAAAAGCATAAGCCTGAGCAGCTACAATAAAGACTCGCATGCAATAGTGACAAATGAGTATAGATCACGCTCGCACGCGGTCGCTCCAGGTCCTTGTTGACCTTCCAGTGGGCCTCCAACTCCTCACGTAGCCTGAAGTTCTTGGAGACCAGATTGCAATTGCGTTGGCCCAGCTCCCGAACAAAGACAGAAGCACATTTAAAAAACCGGGGAGCTACATCGAAGAATATACAGTTCAACACAAGCCCGGTTCCAAAACTAGAACCTCATTAAGTCCCAGGGGCTACTACTACTACTATAACCACAAAGCATGAATACAATGAAAAGAAGGGCTCACCATAAATATGGGCTCCACTGACATGCCAACCTAATGGATAGCGGGGCAGAAGAGCTTCATCTCCTTGCTAGCCGCGTCCATGATGGATCTGGTTTCCTACGGCACATCCGGCCCCAGCTCACTTCCCTCCGGAAAAAATAATGGCAACTACGCCACGACGGAGTCCACTACCACCTTTGTCTTCTTGCTCTACTGTGTTTAGGTTCCTGGCCTCAGGCTTCGAAGCCTGTGCGGCAAGCTTGGGGGGAGGCACCACAATAGTGACAACCTCGTATGTGGTCTTTGCCCACCGGCGTCGCCTCGGGCAACACTGTGGCACCGGGAGCGCTAAACCATGAATACAGATCAGTAGCAGGACGTAGGGTGTTATCTTTTTTCCAGAGGGCCTGAACCTGGGTAACCCCCTCATGTGAACTCCCTTCTGGCACTTACAGCTATGTTCGCCACCCTATGAGGGTTTTGACAGTTCTACTTACCGTCAGCATTAGTGGATTTTTTTTATGGGCAACAGCAAAAGCTCTGCTTTTTCATTAAAGGAGGGGAGAACAGAATACAAATACAAGATCACGTAAGAAGGACATGGAGGAACACAAGAACTCTTTAGGGAAACACAAGCACGTTAAGGTTTTGGCTCGGAAAAGATTTTGGTCTTTGGCTAGCGCGCGCAACCACCATTTCTGGACATGTTCTTTTCCGTTCCTTACACAGGTTCCATGCAACACAAATGGCCATTGTGATCTGCTTGGACGATTCCACAGATTAGACCAAAGAAACCGTCTTCCGTCACACACGAATGGAAGTGCAGGTTGCACTAAACTGAACTTGTCCCAAACGTGTTTTGCGAAAGGGCATGTGACTAGGAGGTGGGCCGCATTCTCTTCATGAGGATCATAGATGATACACTTCTCACTGTGTGGCTAGCCTTTGGTCGCAAGACGATCAACAGTCCAGTTCTTTGTTCTTGATGAGAAGCCACAACTTTTTTTTTTGAAAAAGGGGTACTCTCCGGTCTCTGCATCAGAACGATGCATACAACCATCTTATTAAACCAAATAAATAAGTTCCAACAAGGTCTCAAAGTCTTCAACTGAAAAGTGAAAAAAGCTCACACAGAGCCAAAAAGAGCTAGAAACACAAACTAGCCAAATAAAGGACGCCACAACCGGCTGGCAAAAGAGAGATAGGTAAACTAATTGTCTATCCTATTACATGACCGCCATCCAAACCGGTTGAAGATATCCCGAGCTACCATCTCCCAGCGGATAGATCCAGTAACCAAACGCTCCCTAGCCTCCGTCGGAGTGACTAGCGACCACGAACGGATCAATGTCGTGGCTCTGAAAATAACCTGCAAAAAATGAATGTGTGTTGTTCTATTAAAAACCAAATCATTTCTGCAATTTCAGAGTGCCCACATCAAGGCGCAGACTCCTTTAATATTCCAGAATCCAGACCGAGTTCAGCAAAGGCTCCTTGACGCGCTCCAAGAGCTAAAAATCATAAGCAGAAGCGGTTTTCAAGACAGCAAAACAGGGGAGGGCGTTCTGGGTTTGAAAGAGGAGGGGGAGGTGGAGACACGGTTTTGTAGGCTGCAGATTCCGGTCTCAAGCGTCCACAGCGATTGCATGTGATGTTTATTATGTTTATGCATCTTGTTTACTTAGAACGACGGTAGTAAATAAGATGATCCCTCATAATAATTTCAAGAAAGTGTTCCCCCTAACTGTGCACCGTTGCTAAAGTTCGCTGCTTCAAGCACCACGTGATGATCGGTGTGATAGATCCTTACGTTCACATACAACGGTGTAAGACAGTTTTACACATGCAAAACACTTAGTTTAACTTGACGAGCCTAGCATGTACAGACAGGGCCTCGGAACACAAGAGACCAAAAGGTCGAACATGAGTCGTATGGAAGATACAATCAACATGGAGATGTTCACCGACGATGACTAGTCCGTCTCACGTGATGATCGGACACGGCCTAGTCGACTCGGATCATGTAACACTTAGATGACTAGAGGGATGTCAAATCTGAGTGGGAGTTCATTAAATAATTTGATTAGATGAACTTAATTATCATGAACTTTAGTCTAAAATCTTTGCAAAATGTCTTGTAGATCAAATGGCCAACGCTCATGTCACCATGAACTTCAACGCTCCTAGAGAAAACCAAGCTGAAAGATGATGGCAGCAACTATTCGGACCGGGTCCTAACACGAGGATCATCCTCGTAGCTGCCAAGAAACAATATGTCCTAGAAGCACCACTAGGTGATGCACCCATTCGAGAGAACCAAGGCGTTATGAACGCTTGGCGGTCTCATCTTGATGATTACTCCCTCGTTCAGTGCGGCATGCTTTACAGCTTAGAACCGGGCTCCAAAAGCGTTTGAGCAACACGGAGCATATAGAGATGTTCGAGGAGCTGAAACTGGTTTTCCAAGCTCATGCTGGTCGAGAGATATGAAGTCTCCGACAAGTTCTATAGTTGTAAGATGGAGGAAAATAGTTACGTCGGTGAGCACATACTCAAAATGTCCGGGTTGCACAACCGCTTTGTCTCGGTGTACATCAACCTCCAGACGAGGCGGTCATGTGAGAATCCTTCATTCGCTCCCACCGAGCTACAAGAGCTTTGTGATGAACTACAATATGCGTGGGGATGGTGAAAACTATTCACGAAGTATTTTCAATCTTGAAGTCACAGAGGTAGAAATCAAGAAGGAGCATCAAGTGTTGATGGTCAATAAAACCACTAAGTTCAAGAAGGGCAAGGGTAAGAAGAACTTCAAGAAGGACGGCAAGGATGTTGCTGCCCGTAAGCCAGCTTGCCGGAAGAAGTCAAAGAATGGACCCAAGCACGAGACCGAAAGTGTTTTTATTGCAAAGGGAAGGGTCCTTTGAAGCGGAAGGCCCCAAATACTTAGGCGACAAGAAGGCCGGCAACACTAAAGGTATATTTGATATACATGTAATTGATGTGTACTTTACTAAGATCGTAGTAACTCCACAGGTATTTGATACCGTGTCGTTGCTCATATATGTAACTCACGGCAGGAGCTGCGGAATAAGCGGAGATCGGCAAAGGACGAGGTGAGGATGCGTCGGGAATGGTTCCAAAGTCGATGTGATCGCCGTCGGCATGCTACCTCTACATTTACCCTACGGGATTAGTTTTAAACCTCAATAATTGTTATTTAGTGCCAAGTTTGAGCATGAACATTGTATCGAGGATCTCGTTTAATACGAGATGGCTACTCATTTAAATCCGAGAATAATGGTTGTTCTATTTATATGAGAGAAATGTTTTATGGTCATGCTCCGATGGTCAATGGTTTTATTCTTAATGAATCTCGAGCGTAATGTTACACATATTCATAGTGTGAATACCAAAAGATGTAAAGTTGATAACGATAGTCCCACATACTTGTGTAATCGCCGCTTGGCCACATTGGTGTCAAGCGCATGAAGAAGCTCCATCTTGATGGACTTTAGAGTCTCTCGATTATGAATCATTTGACACATGCGAACCATGCCTCATGGGCAAAATGACCAAGACTCCGTTCTCCGGAACAATGGAGCTGAAAGCAACCAACTTATTGGAAATCATACATACCGATGTGTGCGGTCCAATGAGCGTTGAGGCTCACGGAGGATATCGTTATGTTCTCACTCTCACAACGACTTAAGTAGATATGGGTATGTCTACTTGATGAAACACAAGTCTGAGACCTTTGAAAAGTTCAAGGAATTTCAGAATGAGGTAGAGAATCAACGTGACCGAAAAATAAAGTTCTTCTGATCGGATCGTGGAGGAGAATATTTAAGTCACGAATTTGGTACACACTTAAGGAAATGTGGAATCATTTCACAACTCACGCCTACCGAACACCTCAAGCGTAACGGTGTGTCCTAACGTCGTGTCGCACTCTATTGGATATGGTGCGATCTATGATGTCTCATCTTGATTTACCGCTATCATTTTGGGGATACACTCTAGAGACAGCTACATTCACTTTAAATAGGGAACCGTCTAAATCCGTTGAGACGACACACGTATGAATTATGGTTTGGGAAGAAACCTAATGTCGTTTCTAAAAGTTTGGGGATGCGATGCTTATGTCAAGAAACTTCAACCTGAAAAGCTCGAACCCAAGTCGGAAAAATGCGTCTTCATAGGATACCCTAAGGAAACCATTGGGTATACCTTCTACCTTAGATCGAAGGCAAGATCTTTGTTGCCAAGAACGGATCCTTTACGGAAAAAGAGTTTCTCTCGAAAGGGTAAGTGGGAGGAAAGTAGAACTTCGATGAAGTACTACCTCTTGAACCGGAAAGTAGTGCGGCCGCAGGAAAATGTTCTGTGGTGCCTACCTGTGGAGAGGAAATTAATGATGATGATCAAGGTACTTCGGATCAAGTTGCTACGAATTTCTCAGAGGTCCACAAGGACACGTTCCACACCAGAGTGGTATGGCAACCTGTCATGGAAATCATGTTGTTAGACAACGGTGAACCTTGAACTATGAAGAAGCGATGGCGGGCCCAGATTCCAACAAATGGCTTGAAGCCATGCAATCCGAGATAGGATCCATGTATGAAAACAAAGTATGGACTTTGACAGACTTGCCCGATGATCGGCGAGCGATAGAAAACAAATGGATCTTTAAGAAGAAGACGGACGCGCGCATGGTAATGTTACCATCTATAAAGCTCGACTTGTCACTAAGGGTTATCGGCAAGTTCAAGGGGTTGACTACGATGAGACTTTCTCTCCGTAGCGAAGCTGAAGTCCGTCCGAATCATGTTAGCAATTGCGCATACTATGATTATGAGATATGGCAAATGGACGTCAAAGCGGCATTCCTTAACGACTATCTTAAGGAAGAAGCTGTATATGATGCAGCGGAAGGTTTTGTCGACCCTAAGAATGCTAACAAGGTATGCAAGCTCCAAATGATCCATTTATGGGCTGGTGCAAGCATCCGGAGTTGGAACATTCGCTTTGATGAGATGATCAAAGCGTTTGGGTTTATGCTGAGACTTATGGAGAAGCACGTGTTTACAAGAAAGTGAGTGGGAGCTCTGTAGCATTTCTCATATTATATGTAGATGACATACTTTTGATGGGAAATGATATAGAACTTTTGGACAACATTAAGGCCTACTTGAATAAGAGTTTTTCAATGAAGGACCTTGGAGAAGTGCTTACATATTAGGCATCAAGATCTATAGGGATAGATCGAGACGCCTCATAGGTCTTTCACAAAGCACATACCTTGATAAGATATTGAAGAAGTTCAAAATGGATTAGTCCAAGAAAGGGTTCTTGCCTGTATTACAAGGTGTGAAATTGAGCTTGGCTCAATGTCCGACCACGGCAGAAGATATAGAAGAGATGAGTGTCATCCCCTATGCATCAGCCATAGGGTCTATTATGTATGCCATGCTTTGTGTACCGGACACTGATGTAAACCTTCTTTGTAAGTTTGGTAGGAAGGTACCAAAGTAATCCCGCAAGGAACACCGGACAGCGGTCAAGAATATCCTGAAGTACACGAAAAGGACTAAGGACATGTTTATCATTTATGGAGGTGACGAAGAGCTCGTCAGCGTAAAGGGTTACGTCGATGCTAGCTTCGACCACGCATCTGGATGACTCTAAGTCACAAACCGGATACATGTATATGTTGAATGGTGGAGCGATGGTAGTGCAGTGCAAGCGAGCGTCGTGGCGGGATCTACATGTGAAGCGGAGTACATGGCAGCCTCGGAGGCTGCGCATGAAGCAATTTGGGTGAAGGAGTTCATCACCGACCTAGGAGTCATACCCAATGCGTCAGGCCGATCAAACTCTTACGTGACAACACCGGAGCTATTGCACTTGCCAAGGAGCCCAGGTTTCACAAGAAGACCAGCACATCAAGCGTCGCTTCAACTCCATTCGTGAAAATGTTCAAGATGGAGACATAGAAATTTACAAAGTGCATACGGATCTGAATGTCCGCAGATCCGTTGACCAAACTCTCTTCCGCGAGCAAAACATGATCAACACCAGAACTCTATGGGTGTTCGATTCATCACAATGTAACTAGATTATTGACTCTAGTGCAAGTGGGAGACTGTTGGAAATATGCCCTAGAGGAAATAATAAAAGGATTATTATTATATTTCCTTGTTCATGATAATTGTCTTTTATTCATGCTATAATTGTATTATCCGGAAATCGTAATACACGTGTGAATACATAGACCACAATATGTCCCTAGTGAGCCTCTAGTTGACTAGCTCGTTGATCAGCGAGATGGTCATGGTTTCTGACTATGGACATTGGATGTCATTGATAACGGGATCACATCATTAGGAGAATGATGTGATGGACAAGACCAATCCTAAGCATAGCACAAGATCGTGTTGTTCGTTTGCTAGAGCTTTTTCCAATGTCAAGTATCTTTTCCTTAGGCCATGAGATCGTGTAACTCCGGATACCGTAGGGAGTGATTTGGGTGTACCAAGCGTCACAACGTAACCGGGTGACTATAAAGGTGCACTACTGGTATCTCCGAAAGTGTGCATTGGGTTGACACGGATCGAGGCTGGATTTGTCACTCCGTATGACGGAGAGGTATCTCGGCCCACTCGGTAATGCATCATCATAATGAGCTCAAAGTGACCAAGTGTCTGGTCACGGGATCATGCATTACGGTACGAGTAAAGTGACTTGCCGGTAACGAGATTGAACAAGGTATTGGGATACCGATGATCGAATCTCGGGCAAGTAACGTACCGATTGACAAAGGGAATTGTATACGGGGTTGCTTGAATCCTCGACATCGTGGTTCATCCGATGAGATCATCGAGGAGCATGTGGGAGCCAACATGGGTATCCAGATCCCGCTGTTGGTTATCAATCGAGAGCCGCCTCGGTCATGTTCAAGATGTCTCCCAGAACCCGTAGGGTCTACACATAAGGTTCGGTGGACGCTTAGGGTTGTATGAATATGAGTATGCAGCAAACCGAAAGTTTTTGAGTCCGGATGAGATCCCGGACGTCACGAGGAGTTAGGAATGGTCGGAGGTAAAGAATTATATATAGGAAGTGTTGTTTGACCATCGGGAGAGTTTCGGGGTCATGGTATTGTCTGGGACCACGGAAAGGTCCCGGGGTCCACCGGGTGGGGCCACCTATCCCGGAGGGCCTCCATGGGCTGAAGTGGGAGGGGAACCAGCCCCTGGTGGGCTGGTGCGCCCCCCCTGGGGCCCCCTCTGCGCCTAGGGTTGGGAACCCTAGGGGAGGGGGCACCCCACTTGCCTTGGGGGGCACTCCACCCCCCTTGGCCGCCGCCCCCCCAGGAGATCCCATCTCCTAGGGCGGCCTTCTGAGGGTCCCTATATAAAGAGGGGGGGTGGGAGGGGCCCGCACCCAACACTGGCGCCTCCCTCCCTCCTGCTACACCTCTCCCTCCCGTAGTTGCTTGGCGAAGCCTCACGGAACCTGCTTGCATCCACCACTGCCTGCGTAGTCTGTTGCTGGATCTTCATCAACCTCTCCTTCCCCTTGCTTGGATCAAGAAGGAGGAGACGTCCACGCTGAACGTACGTGTGTTGAGCAGGAGGTGCCGTCCAGTTCGGGCGCTAGAATCTCCGGTGATTTGGATCACGACGAAGCGACTCCCTCAACCCCGTTCTCTTGAACGCTTCCGCACGTGATCTACAAAGGTATGTAGATGCACTCCAATCACTCGTTGCTAGATGAACTCATAGATGGATCTTGGTGAACGTAGGAAAAATTTTATTTTATGCAACGTTCCCAAACATCTTGTCCATCACATCATTCTCCCAATGATGTGATCCCGTTCATCAAATGACAACACATGTCTTTGGTTTAGTAAACTTAACCGTCTTTGATTAACGAGCTAGTCAAGTAGAGGCATACTAGGGACATTCTGTTTTGTCTATGTATTCACACATGTACTAAGTTTCCGGTTAATGCAATTCTAGCATGAATAATAAACATTTATCATGATATAAGGAAATATAAATAACAACTTTATTATTGCCTCTAGGGAATATTTCCTTCATACTTGTCCCCTATCCAAGCCCCTAGGGCAAGCTGCCAAGGAGGGGAGGAATCCCCTCCTTTCCTTCCCCCATCACGATCCTGCTTTTTAGGATCTTGATCTTATCCCTTCGGGATATGATCGTATTCCTTTTAGCGGGGGATCTTGGTGCGTCTGGACCAGGGGTGTGTGGCCTTTCCCCCCTACCCACATCCATGTGGGTCCCTCCAAGAAGGTGGACCCACTCCAGAACCTTCTAGAACCTTCCTGGTATAATACCAAAAAACCCCAAACATTTTTCGGAACCCTGAAAACTACTTCTTTATGTGAAACTATCTCCGGACCATTCTGAAGCTCCTCGTGATATCCCGGATCCCATCCAAGACTATGAACTATCTCGGTCTCACCACTATGGATATCCCAATACTACCCAAGTGTCACTGAACGTTAAGTGTGTGACCCTACGGGTTCAAGAACATGCGGGCATGATCGAGACAATTTCTCCAATCAATAATCAATAGCGGGACCTGGATGCCCATAAAGACTCCCACATATTCAACAAAATCTTTATCGATTTGAACCACAATGTCGAGGTTTGAAACAATCTCGTATTCCATTCCCTTTGTCTCGCGATATTTTACTTGTCCGAGATTGATTGTCGGTATCACCATACCTAGTTCAATCTTGTTACCTGGCAAGTTCTCTTTACTCTTTCTGTAATACAATATCCCCATGACTAAACACATCAGTCACATGCTTGCAAGCTACTTTGGATGTTGTATTACCGCCCAGAGATATCTCTCCGTCACATGGAGTGACAAATCCCAATCTTGATACATGCAACCCAACTAGTACATTCCGAGATACCTAAAGAGCACCTTTACAATCACCCAGTTACGAAGTGACGGTTGATACCCACAGAGCCTTCTTTCGGTACTAGGAAGTAGCATGATCTCATGGTCTAAGAAATAGATACTTGACATTAAGAAAGTTGTAGCAATTAACTAAATGACACAATCAAATGCTAAGCTTACGATTGGATCTGTCCATCACATCATTCTCCTAATGATGTGATCTCATTGTTAAATGACAACTATGTATATGGTTAGGAAACCTTAACCATCTTTAAGGGTGATGACCCTTGTCCGCTCAGACTCGTCAGCGGTGACGCATACGGTTGTTTCTCCTCCTATAGGCATTGTGTGGAGCTTAGGTATTCTAGGGCGTGCCATGGCGTTGTATCCAGACCTTTTAGTGTTATTTGTCGGCAATGTAGTCGCATGTGTTTATGTTTTCCTGTAATCTTAGGATATTTTTTGTAAGAGGGCTTCTTCACTATCCTATATCGTTTGGCCATGTAAATTTGGTTTGTGTTTTATCTTTAAGCGAAGCGAAAGCCTATTTCATGAATTAAGGTCGGGAAAAGTTTTGAACCTTTGCAGGATACGATCCTTATAAGAATTTTTATCTTTGGTTTGGAACATAGGAATTGCTATCGTGCATTCCTTTAAAATTCCTACATAGTGGGCATTCAAAAGTTTTAACCTATTTTGAATCCAGGATACATGACATTTAAATTATTGTATTTTTCTTGTTCCTATATATTTTCAAATTTATGTGTTCCAAATGGTGCCCAAAAGGTTTTGTACTAGAACAGTTATGGAGCAAAACTAAGTCGTCGTCTTCTTCTTTTTGAAGAGATATCAAAGAATGTTAGCTATCAACATCGGCAGAGTATAGTGATGGTGATAACCCACAAGTATAGGGGATCGCAACATTTTTCAAGGGTAGAGTATTCAACCCAAATTTATTGATTCGACACAAGGGGAGCCAAAGAATATTCTCAAGTATTAGCAGCTGAGTTGTCAATTCAACCACACACGAAAGACTTAATATCTGCAACAAAGTATTTAGTAGCAAAGTAGTATGGAAATAACAGTAATGGTGGAAAAAGTAACAAAGAGCAGTTTTGTAGCAATCGTAAATAAAGTAAAGCGGAAAAGTAACTAAGCAAAGATCAATATGAAACGAGCTCGTAGGCAATGGATCAATGATGGATAATTATGTCGGATGGCATTCATCATGCAACAGTTATAACATAGGGTGACACAGAACTAGCTCCTATTCATCAATATAATGTAGGAATGTATTCCAAATATAGTCATACGTGCGTATGGGAAAGAACTTGCATGACATATTTTGTCCTACCCTCCCGTGGCAGCGGGGTCCTATTGGAAACTAAGGGATATTAAGGCCTCCTTTTAATAGAGTGCCCGACCAAAGCATTAACACTTAGTGAATACATGAACTCCTCAAACTACGGTCATCACCGGGAAGTGTCCCGACTATTGTCACTCCGGGGTTGCCGGATCATAACACGTAGTAGGTGACTATAACTTGCAAGATATGATCAAGAACACAAATATATTCATGAAAACATAATAGGTTCATATCTGAAATCATGGCACTCAGGCCCTAGTGACAAGCATTTGTTGGGGAACACAGTATTTCAAAAAAGTTCCTACGATCACGCAAGATCTATCTAGGAGATGCATAGATACAAGACGGGAGAGTGTGTCCACGTACCCTCGTAGACCGAAAGCAGAAGCGTTTAGTAACGCGGTTGATGTAGTCGGACGTCTTCACGATTCAACCGATCTAAGTACCGAATGTACGACACCTCCGTGTTCAGCACATGTCCAGCACGATGACGTCCCTCGAGCTCTTGATCCAGATGAGGACGAGGGAGATTTCCGTTAGCACGACGGTGTGGCGACGGTGATGATGAAGTTACCGGCGCAGGGCTTCGCCTAAGCACTATGACGATATGACCGAGGTGTTAACTGTGGAGGGGGGCGCCGCACAAGGCTAGGAACAATTGATGTGTGTTCTAGGGGTGCCCTCCTGCTACCTCTTGAGCACTGCGTTGGTTTTCCCTTGAAGAGGAAAGGGTGATGCAGCAAAGTAGTGTAAGTATTTCCCTCAGTTTTTGAGAACCAAGGTATCAATCCAAGAGGAGGCTACGTGAGTCCCTCGCACCTACATTAAAACAAATAAATCCTCGCAACCAACGCGATAAGGGGTTGTCAATCCCTTCATGGTCACTACGAGAGTGAGATCGATAGATATGATAGGATAATATTTTTGGTATTTTGTGATAAAGATGCAAAGTAAAATAAAAGCAAAGTAAAAAGCAAAGGAAATAACTAAGTGTTGGAAGATTAATATGATGAAGATAGACCGGGGCCATAGGTTTCACTAGTGGCTTCTCTCAAGAGCATAAGTATTTACGATGGGTGAACAAATTATCGTTGAGCAATTGATGAATTGAGCATAGTTATGAGAGTATCTAGGTATGATCATGTATATAGGCATCACGTCCGGGACAAGTAGACCGACTCACCTTTGCATCTAGTACTATTACTCCACTCATCGACCGCTATCCGGCATGCATCTAGAGTATTAAGTTCATAAAAACAGAGTAACGCCTTAAGCAAGATGACATGATGTAGAGGGATAAATTCATGCAATATGATAAAACCCGATCTTGTTATCCTCGATGGCAACAATACAATCGTGCCTTGCTGCCCCTCATCCTTTGGGAAAGGACACCACAAGATTGAACCCAAAGCTAAGCACTTCTCCCATTGCAAGAAAGATCAATCTAGTAGGCCAAACCAACTGATAATTAGAAGAGACTTGCAAAGATAACCAATCATACATAAAAGAATTCAGAGAAGACTCAAATATTGTTCATAGATAATCTTGATCATAAACCCACAATTCATCGGTCTCAACAAACACACCGCAAAAGAAGATTACATCGAATAGATCTCCACGAGAGGGGGAGAACATTGTATTGAGATCCAAAAGAGAGAAGAAGCCATCTAGCTACTAACTATGGACCCGAAGATCTGAGGTAAACTACTCACACTTCATCGGAGGGGCTATGGTGATGATGTAGAAGCCCTCCGTGATCGATGCCCCTCCGTGAGCTCAGGAACAGGCCCCAAGATGGGATCTCGTAGGTACGAGAAAGTTCTTGGCGGTGGAATTAGGTTTTTGGCTCCGTATGTCGATCGTTTGAAGTGCGTAGGTATATATAGGATGAAGAATGCGTCCGATTGGAGCAATAGGGGCCCACGAGGGTGGAGGGCGCCCCCTACCTCGTGGCCTCCTCTTTTGTTTCTTGACGTAGGGTCCAAGTCTCTGGATCATATTCTTCCTAAAAATCACGTTCCAGAAGGTTTCATTCCGTTTAGTTCCGTTTGATATTCCTTTTCACGAAACTACGAAATAGGCAAAAAGCGACAGTGCAGGCTGGGCCTCCTGTTAATAGAGTTAGTCCCAAAAATAATATAAAAGTGAATAATAAAGCCCAATAATGTCCAAAAGCAGGTAGATAATATAGCATGGAGCAATCAAAATTATAGATACGTTGGAGACGATCACCTCCCCACGATATATAAAGGAGGGAGAGGGAGGGAGGCAGTTTAGGGCGCGCCCAAGTAGGAGGAATCCTACTTGGCCCCCGAGTCCAATTCGCCCCCTACCATATTCGGACAAGGGGGAAAGGAAGGAGGGGGGAGGGGAAGGAAGTAGGAGTCCTACTTCATACTTTCCTTTTCCTCCTCTCCTTTCCCTTTCTCCCGACGTGGCTGGCCCTATAGGGGGTGCACCAGCCCCTTGTGGGCTGGTGTGTTCCCTTACTTGGCCCATTAAGCCCATATCTTTGCCGGGGGTTGCCCAGAACCCCTTCCAGTGAGCCGGTATCACCCAGAACACTCCCGGTGTCCAAACATCATCATCCTATATATGAATCTTTACCTCTCGACCATTTCGAGACTCCTCGTCATGTCTGTGATCTCATCCGGGACTCCGAACAAAATTTGGTCATCAAATCACATAACTCATAATACAAATCGTCATCGAACATTAAGCGTCCGGACCCTACGGGTTCGATAACTATGTAGACATGACCGAGACACATCTCCAGTCAATAGCCAACAGCGGAACCTGGATGCTCACATTGGCTCCTACATATTCTACGAAGATCTTTATCAGTCAAACCGCATAACAACATACGTTGTTCCCTTTGTCATCGGTATGTTACTTGCCCGAGATTCGATCGTCCGGTATCATCATACCTAGTTCAATCTCGTTATCAAGCAAGTCTCTTTACTCGTTAAAGTAATGCATCATCCCGTGACTAACTCATTAGTCACATTGCTTGCAAGGCTTATAGTGATGTACATTAACAAGAGGCCCAGAGATACCTCTCTGATACACGAGTGACAAATCCTAATCTCGATCTATGCCAACCCAACAAACACCTTCGGAGACATCTATAGAGCATCTTTATAATCACCCAGTTACGTTGTGACGTTTGATAGCACACAAGGTGTTCCTCTGCTATTCGGGAGTTGCATAATCTCATAGTCAAAGGAATATGTATAAGTCATGATGAAAGAAATAGCAATAAAAAGAAATGATCATTATGCTATGCTAACGGATGGGTCTTGTCCATCACATCATTCTCTAATGATGTGATCCCGTTCATCAAATGACAACACATGTCTATGGTCAGGAAACATAACCATCTTTGATTCACGAGCTAGTCAAGTAGAGGCATACTAGGGACACTCATTTTGTATATGTATTAACACATGTTCTAAGTTTCCGGTTAATACTATTCTAGAATGAATAATAAACATTTATCATGATATAAGGAAATATATTTAACAACTTTATTATTGCCTCTAGGGCATATTTCCTTCAGTCTCCCACTTGCACTAGAGTCAATAATCTAGTTCACATCACCATGTGATTTAACACCAATAGTTCACATCACCATGTGATTAGTTCACATCGCCATGTGACTAATACCCAAAGGGTTTTACTAGAGTCAATAATCTAGTTCACATCGCTATGTGATTAACACTCAAAGAGTACTAAGGTGCGATCATGTTTTGCTTGTGAGAGAAGCTTAGTCAATGGGTCTGTCACATTCAGAGCCATATGTATTTTACAAATTTTCTATGTCTACAATGCTCTGCATGGAGCTACTCTAGCTAATTGCTCCCACTTTCAATATGTATCCAGATTGAGACTCAGAGTCATCCGGATCGGTGTAAAAGCTTGCATCGGTGTAACTCCTTACGACGAACTCTTTGTCACCTCCATAACCGAGAAATATCTCCTTAGTCTTCTAAGGATAATTTTGACTGCTATCAAGTGATCCACTCCTGGATCAATATCATACCCTGATGTGGGGTGGAACCCTATACGGCCGATCTTTCACGAAAGGAGCGAGATCCCTCGAAGAACACGAAGAACACGGGGAAGAACGGAGAGAAAACACAAGGGGAAACACTGAAGAACAAGTCCAATCACACATCCACTAGACAATCAAACACACAAGATCCACAAGGTACATGAACAACAAAGGGAAAGATACAAGGTAGCGTTCATCCAAATCCTTGAAGGAGTTGAGGTCTTGATGATATCCCGGAGGATCTTCTCACATGTTCACATGGAGGTCTTGAACTCCATAGGAGTGGTGGTCTCTCTCTATCTCTCAAGAGTAGAGTGGTACAAGGAGCAAAGCTCTCTATCAAATGAGCTATCACTTTGCTAACCCTAGAATGGAGGTGGAGGAGGTCTATTTATAGTCTAGTGGCGAAGGGGTAAGTGAGGGGGCGAAACAAGTACATGGGCCTTGACCCGGAGGCATGCACGCAGGCAAGGCCGGATGATCCGGATGGGGGTCCGGATGATCCGGGCATCGTCCGGATGATTGGGGTCCTCGTCCGGATGATCCGGCTTCGTCGAGAAGATTCTGCAAGGTTCGACCGTCGCGGTGTATGGATTACCCGGATGATCCGGGTGTCGGCCTGGATGATCCGGCTGGGCCCGGATGATCCGGCTCTGCGTCCGTATGTTCGGCTAGTCTTCAGCAGCCGCTCCGTCTTCTTCTTCTCCTTTCTTCCGTCTTCTCTTCCACGCCTCCGTCGGGGATGATGTAGGTGTTCCTTGGCGCTTGCACTCCTCATTGACATCCGTGAAGCTCTGACAATACCTATCCATGCACACGGGAGAAGTGTCAAGTAGTACACCATCCTCAAAGGGGCCAAGTGAGCACGTGTAAAGGAGATGATTCACCTTTGTGTGTGTGAAGTAGATGTCGCACGTGTCACTTGCCAAATGGACTCTTGGCATGGTGATGTCCGTAGGATGCTCCGCATCATCCGCTCCCCCTTTGGAAAGATCTGACCTCGGATCGAAATCCAAATCACCATGGGAAAGAGATGGCATCGCCGTGTAGGAGTGGACGCTCACCAAGTACTTGTCATCTTGAAGCTCGAAATGGGTACTCTCCAATGTCGCACCGTGTAGTGATTCCTTCAAAAGGAGCAAGAACAACAAACACTTGGAAAAACAAATGTGGTTAGCGTTAGTGCAAAACCAAGCATTCAAGAGGTGGTTCACCCAACAAGTGTCGTCATCGAGCATAGCATATGGTGTGACAGGGGATTGTGTCATGGCATGTAAGCATATGAATTGAGCACAAGCAAAGATATCATGGAAACAAGTATGCAAATGGGAGGTAGAGATGCAAATATGTTTGACAATTGAACAAGCATCTACCTCAAGGTCATAGCAATCATGCATAAAGCACTCAATGAAAGGTCTATGGTAGGCATAGGAATCATTCACAACACCAAATAAAATGAAGTGTCTAAACACATGGGTCAAGTGCAAGACAATGCAAGCATAATGTGCATAGGGTGTAGTGAAGATAGTATGGCACTCAGCACAATGGAAAGAGCAATTGTTCAGCATGTGTGAGGCAATCAAGACAAACATGTAGCGATCAATGGGACATGGCATATGTGAAGAAGTGACATTGGTGCAACCAAACATATGATAGGAGCAAGTAATCCAAGAATTGGATGCAACACACAAGGCATATATATCATGATGCATGGAATGGTTAAAATGACAAGTCGAAGCAAGATCTCTAACATGTGTACAATCAAGTGGTCCAAGATGAATAATAAGTATCATGGTGCAAGCAACACAAGTAGTATGATCCGCAATATCCATGCTCAAGAAAGATGTCACCTTGAAAGCGTGTCCTATTGCATTCTTCACAATGCCGAAGTACAAGCAAATGCAATGTAGAATCGTCGTGGTAGAAGGTGCTTCGATCTCAAGAGCTCGAATGGTCAACTCATGTGAAGTGGAAGTCGAGACGAAGTCCAAGTATCCTACACATGCACACAACAAAACAAAGAGCGAGCAAGCATGGTAGATAAACACATCATCCATCATGATGGTTCTCTTCTCTTGCATATAACCATTAGAAGCACAAGTGCATGAATAATATGATGCAACAATGGCAATATTCATGTCACTAAGTATATGGTGCAAAGAGGTAAGACAAGCATGCTTCACAAGAAATATGTCAAAATCTCCACATATATGTGAGAATGCTATGGGGGCAAACTCATTATCAAGACTAAAGGCATAGTTACACTCAATACATGGCAAATCATCTTGCATGAGAGAGGCAACATATGGAGATATATGACAAGAAGCAATAACAATCATGTGCAAAACATGTAGATGGTTGTCATCAACCGCATGAAATTAGCAAGTATGAATCATGGGTGATGAAACATAAGCAAGCATAGTAATCAAGTCGTGCAAGCTAGTAGTGCGAAGATGCAACATACTAGAGGAAATCATGGCAATCATGTCATGTGAGAAAATAATAGGCATATGCAATGCACATGACATATCGCAAGCACGAACACAAAGCAAGATCATAGTATCATCATAGGAATGGGGCACAAAGCAAACATGGCAATAACAAGTGATATCTCCACCAAGCTTGCAAATACACATACAAGTATGAGAATCAATCATCATGTGTAATGCAAAGCATGGGTCCTAAATGCATGTCAAAGGTATAGGAATGAGCATATCATGCAAAGTGAACATGGCAAGATGGGCATATAATATGTAACGGACAATAACCCATAACCATGTGAGAGCCATGTAGAATGAATGCGTGGAGACTTCGCGTGAAGAGAGCGGTGGGAAGGGCAATCCATGGAGTCCCAAGTCATCATTGCTCTCTAGAGCTCGTTTTGTCAACTCATGGGATTGTGAGGTTGACAAGTATTCGTGGGTACCTACACAAAAGTGACACAACCCAAAGAAATTGTGTGCATGGTAAATGTACACATCATCCATCATGATGTGTATGTGCATGTGTGAGTTAGCACAAGATTAGCATCGCTCAAAGAAATTTGATGCATGGTATAAGAACATGTCATCCATCATGAAAGAATAGTTATTGTGTATGACACGATGTGGACACAAATTGAGCATACAATTATATGGCACATCAATAGCATGTTTATTCATGGGGAGCATATTGTGCACACAAGTATTGGGATCATGCAATTGATGGGATTGATCAAATTCTCTTAACATGAATGAGGAAACTATGGGGGTCTCCTCATGAGTAATATTGGAAACATCATATGGAGAAAATGGACAATATCCAAAACAATGCATATCCGAAGCTAGGTGGTCATGGCATGGCATATGAGATAAATGATGCAAAGGGAGCATATCAATATCATCACAAGAAAAACAAATGCCAATAACCATGGGCTTGTCATCTATGCCATATGTGCAAATTGGGTTTATTTTAATGGCATATGCATAGTCACTACGATGAGATTGCAAATATGACATATGATTGATCTCATTCATAGCATATGAAAAGTCAAGCGGATTGTCAAACATGATGTGACCTAAAGAATTGTCGCAATAAATCCTATGTAACATGGCATCACAATTAATGGACTCCACATGGCAATCATCAAACTCATCATAAGTGGGTAAATCATCGCATGGGGAAGTCACACTAGCATGAAGCATGGTAATAGGTGGATCAACATCATGCAAGCAATCAATGTCAAGAATGTCCACTAGTGGGACTAGAGCATCACCTTCACCTTTGTTACCTATGTCATTCCACTCATGTAGTGTAGGTGAGGTGGCAAAGACCAAGTGGTGGTCATCATCATCAACTTGATGGAACCATGTGGGTGGTGCATCATATTCCACCAGGGCCATCGTCTTGTCCAAGGGTAGGACGTAGTCGTCGAGGATCGGTGAGTCATCATATATGGGACCTAGCACCAAATGAGAAGACACAATATAGGTAGAGGTTAAGTCATTAGAAATCATAGTGGCCTCACATGACCTATCAACTATCACACTCTCTCTATGTGGTGGTTCACTCACTCCCTCAAAATAGGTGCACTCAAAGTCACATATGGTGGAGTCACTCATCTCACTCAAGTGGTGGGGGTTGTGGCTCTCCTCACATGGGAATTGGGGTAACACATCATATCTGGGGCTAGTGGTGAAGTCACTCTCACTCTCAATATGGTGGCACAAGTCACTCAAGTCATCATACGTCGCCGTGGTCGAAGGGAAAATCCCATGCTCAACCATCTCGTCATCGTCGTCATGGATGAAGGCCGAAGATGACACATCATCACTCTCTTCCATGACCAAAGGGAAAATCCCATGCTCGATCATCTCGTCATTGTCGCCATGGATGAAGGGCGAAGATGGCACATCATCACTCTCCTCCATGACCGAAGGGAAAATCCCATGCTCGATCATCTCGTCATCGTCGCTGTGGATGAAGGCCGAGGATGGCACATCATCACTCTCGCCTCCTAAAATGGAAGCATCATCCTTGCTCGTAACCATGTCGTTCGCCTCCAAAGCTTGGTCCTCGCATGGCTCCGTAGTCGTAGTCGTCGCCGCACCATCTTGAGAAAGAGACGAAGTAGACTCGGCATCATCAATGCCACAAAGAGGGATGGCGGTGGAGTCGAACTAGGGAGCATCATCTTGGAGCTCGTCAGGCTTGGACCTGAAAGTGCTAGTTATCGACTAGAGGGGGGGGGGTGAATAGGCGATTTTTATGAAAGTCTTCAAAACATGGAAGTTTCAAGACAAACACTAGAAATGACCTAATTGATATGCAGCGGAAGATAAACTACAACAAGCAAACCATAGATAGGTATGAAATAATGTGAAAATACAAAGACTAATGGCAGCTAGGTAGTAAGGATCGGGGATGGAAGATAGTATGAAGCCAATCAACAAAAGTTGTCAAGCAATGAAGTCAATTAGGTATGATAGATAGGCAATGACTTCACGAAGACAAACTCTAAGTAAAGAGAGGGAGAAGATAGAACCAGTCACTTGTTGAAGACACATGATTTGTTGGACCAGTTCGATTCTTTGTGACAAGTATGACGTCTCAAGTTAGGGAGGCTGAGATTCAACCTGGAAGACCGCGTCTTCACCTTATTCCCCTTGAGCTAAGGACACACAGTCCTCGCCCAATCACTTTGGTAAGTCTTCAAGGTAGACTGAACCTTCATGATTGCGTTCACGGCAATCCACAATGACTCTTGGATGCTCGAACGCGACGCCTAACCGGGCCGGAGGATTCACGATCCTCAAGTGTAATAAGTCTTCAGGTCACGACAGAAAGACTTGATGATGCCCAACACTCTTTGGCTCTGGGTGTTTGGGCTTTGTCCTCGCAAGGATTTCTCTCTCAAAGGCTTCGAGGTGGGTTGCTCTCAAACGACAAAAGCCGTGCACTAACTCCGAGCAGCCACCAATTTATGGTGTAGGGGTGGGCTATTTATAGCCACTACAGGCAACCCGACCTGTTATGTCCGAAATGACCACGGGTCACTAAGGAACCGACACGTGTTCCAACGGTTGATTTCAAACACACACGGCAACTTTACTTGGGCTACAAGCAAAGCTGACTCATCCAGCTCTGGATAAGTTTTGCTCTCATTGTCTTCGCTCGAAGACATAGGATTTGGGTTGAGCATCACTTCAGTCATTCTGACTTGATCACTTGGACCCCACTTAACAGTACGGTGGTTCCTATGACTCAACAAAGAAGAAAAGGAAACAACGAAACTACATAGTCTTCGCGCTCCATAGTCTTCACTCAATGTCTTCTCATGTCATAGTCTTCAATGTGAATATCTTCACATACCACCATTGTCGTCAATGTCTTCATACATTTTTAGGGGTCATCTCCGGTAGGTAAAACCGAATCAATGGGGACACTACTGCGTTATCCTGCAATTCTCACAAACGCATTAGTCCCTCAACCACATTTGTCGTCAATACTCCAAAACCAACTAGGGGTGGCACTAGATGCACTTACAATCTCCCCCTTTTTGGTGATTGATGACAAACCGGTTGAAGTTTTCAACGGGGATTAAGAATGTGAAATTGTAAAGGATAGGGAATTGTCTTCATAAGAAGCAAAGGCCCCCCCTGAAGATGTGCATATAAGTAGTTTGCTTTTGGAATGCAAATGCACATGGCAAGTTGTACTTGTGGAGATCCTCTTCACCTTATGAAGATAATTCATCATGCATGAAATGATATAACTAAGAGAATGACATGCATAATGAAAAATGGACGTCTGCAGTATGATCCAAGTGCGGAAGTTATCATCGCACATGCGGAATTTATCATCGCACTGCAGTATAGCAAATAAGTAGCAGGCGACCATCGAGGTTTAAGTGTTACAACTCAAAGAACCAAAGCGTATCAAAAGCGAGAGTTGTAAACACTAGGCAAAATATTATGCAACCGCCCTTATGAACCCGCTTGAAGACTATCAAACTCATATGCTTCTCCCCTTTTGTCGTAAGGACCAAAAAGGTTTGAAGACATAGAGCATCTACTCGCCCTCTTCGTAAGTAGATAATGCAGCGGGGTTGTCGTTGTTAGGCGGCGGTGCGGGGCGAAACTTAGGTGCAGTGTTGATGCGTGCGTAAGTAGGGGGTGGTGAAGTAGCATCATCTTCATCATTGATCACTCTGGCATTCACCATTGCCGCGGAGGAAGAATAGTCGAGTCTTCAAGTGATGGAGTTCGGTCAGAGGGACTGCATTCCGTGGAGGAGTGGAGTCAAACTTGAAGCGTTCGATGAAGCCATCGTCTTGAATATCCGCTTTCAAAGATCGAAAGCGTAGTCAAACTCTTCCGTGATCGCCGACAGGTCTCATGAGTGACAAAAGCATTCTTGGTGGCAAGATTTGAATGCGATTGACGTCCACCAAGAGGCTTTGCATCCGCCGCTTGAGCCAAGAGTGATGCTTGTCGTGTTTACGATGCGATTGCCACAAGAAGTTCTCGGTCATTTAAGACCCGAGAGCGCTTCCGAGGTCAAGCAGTGCAATAGTGCTCTCGAGCTTCGATCTGCGACGGTGAGGCGTAGTGTTCCTGCCGGAGGATAGACATGAGATATCGCTTGGACGCCTTCCATGGGTTGAGAGAAGCTATGGTGATCTGATACGAAGACAGAGTGGCGTTTAAGGTGGTCGGGTATATGGCTTCAACTGACATATCAACCTCTCGTAGAAAGATCGGATGATTGCGGCGGAGGGCTGATAGTTTATAGCAGAGTGCATCTTGATGAGGCGCATGACCCATGGAGCATAAAATTTCAGACCAAAAGATGCGATCCAGACGCGGCCAATTGCTTGGGATGAAGAATTCTTGCGTATTGAAGGCTGATGCCATTGAGGATGTAAAAGACCAATGTCTTCATGGCTCCTTCAAGTTTTGCGAGATGATGAATGCCCTTTGATAGGCCATAGAGTTACGCTCGATGATGTGATATATTATGCGAGGCGTATACTCAAGGTCGTCAACAAAGAAGTCTGAGGGTATTCAGCGTCATGTGGCAAAGGGCTTCATCATGCTCAACATCGACTCATGTTGGGCTCGGCTTATGAAAGATGCTCTCCAAAGGCATCGCGGTGGAGTTGACAACCTGAGTTCGAACAGCTCTCCGGGAGTGGGTAGGCTGTGAGCTCAATGACATCAAGAGCTTTGGCTTCATGATGAACATTTCCTGTCATCCACTCGAGAACCCATGTCTTTGTGTCTTTGTAGTAGCGCGAATGTGGAGGTAGCATAGAATTGAAGCAAAAGTTCTTCATTCCAAGTGTTCTTTATGCATTACAAAGCCGAGCGGACACTGCATCACGAAAGCAATCAAGTGCTTCTTCTAAGCACGGCAGTCCAAAGAATGGCTTAAGTGTCGAGGCGCATATGAGGGAAAATGTGCCCTTGATAAATGCGTAGCGCAGGAGTAATAGCTTCGTTGGCGATAGCTCCGAAAACGGTCGGATGATATCCTTGGCCTTGTGTAGGGGTTCTTTGCTCTGTCCAAAGAAAGTGTTGTGGGCTTTGAAGCCATTTGCATTGAAAGACCTGTAGAGGTGGCGGTGCTCGGAAACCTTGGCGATCGTGGCTTCGCTTCTAGACCAGAGGCCTATGCTCAATATGATACTCAAACCGTGGACTGAGGCATGAGGCGGAGGGACCGGGGCGGCCATCGGACAGTGATTAGCTCACCATAGTTGTATGCTTGCTCAATTGCATGAGGCCTTTGGTGGCGGAGCAGAGCAAAGTGGCAACAACGGATGCTGCTGAGGTTGCTCAACAGGTGCTTCAGAGCAGCTTGCCTCATTGTCTTCGTGCACATTTGCTTCGTTGGCCGAGGAGCAGCTTGGTGAATGCCCCACATTTGCTTCAGCCATGACTACGTCATTGGCTTCATTGGTGTTGGAGGTGGCAGCCTCAATGTTTTCAACCTCCACTTGAGGAGGCTGGAGGAGGGTCCAGACCGCACGTTGATATCGTGAATAACTTCTTCAATACTTGAAGTGCGGGGACACGTTCTTCTTCTTCTTGGGTGTCAACGGCCGATGCAGCCGGATTGTCTTCTGCAGCTTTGGCTTGGACTGGAGACATTCACAATTGGAGTGGCTTCTGAAAACACTTGACGTGCAACAGGTTGGTGGTGCACTTCTCCTTCTGGAACGCTCGAGAGAGGTACTTGAGGCCTGTGACCTTAGCGAAGCCTGCGAAATGCTGGCGACGCCTTTGGAGATGGGGTTGGTTGGGCCTCAAAGTCTTCCTCTTCTTCTTCTTGTTGTTGTTGGGGAGTGACAGGGGAGTCTTCTGGTTGCTGTGGGTGATCAGCCCATGATGCATCCTGTGCAATTGGCGTCAGAGGACGACCAATCTTTGATGAGTTCATTGTTCGTGAGAGAACAAAGCGATGATACCGAGTTTGGTTCGATCCGAGGAAGGACTTCATCATCTTCAACATTGTCATGATGACCAATGTCTTCAGCAATGGTGGGATCAAGCTGGCTGGAATGTCTTCACTTCATGAGCCTCTCAGGCAGGTGCTCATGAACTATCATCCGTCGTTCTTGGTTAGCAGAGGCAGGGCTAACCATTGAAATGGGTTCAACAACCAAAGGCTACGTGGGAGCAGCCCGATTCTTCTTGGTCTTGAGCTTCTTCTTGGAGGGAGCAGCATCGAGGCTTCAGGATGTTTCCTCTTCTCGCTTCAGCCTCAAGACCCTCGTCTTCTTCTGTTCGTAAGCGGTTGACCTGACTTTTGGCTTTGAGCCGGTCATGCTGCTTGGGAAGACTATGCGGGTTCTTCCCGCCTTGATGCTGCAGCTTGACTGGTTGGTGGCTTCTTCTTCTTTGCAGCCATTACAGGGGTCAATGCCAGACGGCCAAGAGCCTTGCGCTTCTCAGCCTCATTGTAGGCTAGTACGCACTTGTCAGCCAGACTCTTCATGCGCTCACGAGAGCCTTTTGCTTCTTCACGCTTCTTGAGAAAGGCTTCTTTGAGCTCGTGTAGCATGATCTTGAAGTTTTTGACATCTTACACGCTGAAGCTTGGCCACATGCTTCTTGAACCGAGCCTTCTCATAGTCAATCTTATGCTTCAGTTCAACAATGCGGCTGAAAGCAAGAGCTAGCTCAGAAGCAATGGCTCCATTGAAGGAGACGCTGAGGCCAATAGGAAGTTGCAGATCTTCAAAATTGATGTTTGGGGTGTCAAACCACTCATCAATGAAGTGATGGATGATTGCCACATCAAAGAGAGGCAAATTGTTGAAAATTTCTGCTTCTTCTTTGCTCTTGATAAGTTGCTCAAGGGCATCATCTGCAAGATCTTCATCACTAGACAGATCAATGTGCTCTTCGCGCAAAATTGCAGCAGGAGTCAGGGTCAGATCAGTATTCTTGACAATTTTCTTTTTCTTCTCCGTCTTCTTGGAAATACGGGAGTGATCTTCAGACTGCACACTGACTTCAGGAGGTGCAGTAGCCAGTGGCTTCACATGTGAAGCTTTTGGAGGGCTAGCGACTTTGAAGCCTTAGCCTTCTTTTGCTTCTGCGGCTTTGGAGCAGGAGCAGGAGCCGGAGCTGGGACTTCATCAGAATCAACATCGTCATCAGAGTGATCCACTTTGGCACCTTGGACCAAGATGTAAGTGATGAGGCCATCAAGGTTTGAAAAGGGACCGATGACATTGGGTTCACCTCACGAGCCGTCGGCCAAAGAGGGGAAGCGGAGGGACCAGGGTTGAAGTCTAATCCCAATGACTTCTTGTTTTCCTTGGCGAAGCCTTTGCGTCTTTGGAAGTTGCGTTTGAAGAGATTATCGCCACGACACGGAGCAATGACGTTGGGTCGGCATTCTCAGGCTAAGGTCCACGGACCATACAAGGATAGAAACCCTGTGTAATAGCTTTAGCCATGTTCTTGGGTGGAAGGCCTCGAAAGAGAATATCACCCCAAGGGCTTCTGATAGCATTCTTCTCAAAGATATTCCTTGGTGACAAACTTGTACTTGAACCACTGTTTCAGCCCAATAGCGTCGAATCTATTGGATTCGTGTCTTCATGTTGAGCATAAGTCTCTTCAGGATCTGTTTTGTAAAGTTCTGCGAGGTCATCAGGCAGATCCTTTGAGGTTCCCCCACGACGCTGTCTGCCGCCCTTCCTGACTGATTTATCTATAGCCATGAATTTCAAACTGAATGGCTTCAATACGTTCAGAGGCTTCAAGGGCTTGCGTTTGCTGGACAAACAGGAACTGGCTTCGGGAGAGTTAAGTTGATGCTGTAAGAATTACGCAAGCGAATGCAGACTATGAGAACCAAGGGATTCTCCCACGGACATGTACTGTGACAAAGATTAGAGATGCGAGGGAAGGGGAAGAGGTCATATGCATTCTCAGAAGATTTTGACGATAAATCAGTTTGAAGACATTGACCTCATGATGCGAAGACATTCACTTAGACGCTGAGAGTTGGTTCCAGATTTGTACGAATCCGTGAATAAGTACAAGTGAGGAATCTAACTAGTTGCGAAGCTTAAGTGAATATACTAGGCAGTATGAGATGCAGACAGAATAGATCTACCATTGTATAGGAAGAAACCAATTTTGGTAAGTAGGATGAATCTTTGAGGATCAAAAAGATGGTAAAAATAGAGTTATATTTACCACTTGATGAACTGCTAGACGGGAAGAAAAGGAGGCGGCAGTTCAATCCACCGTGCCCTAACTTGGCGACGGAGGACACCTATGGCGGCGCGGAGAGGACGATGTTCGCGTCGGGCGTGAGGACGGCGTCGGAGAAGTTGCGGCAGCTAAGCTAACCGTTCTTGCAAGATCGTCGAGAGCTAAGCGGTGGCGCTTAGGGTTTTGACGAGGTGGAGAGGTGGAAGAAGGTTTTCTTTACCGCAGGGATATGTATTTATAAGGAGATGTGCGGCAGGTGCAATTACGCAGTGCCCCGGCGGTTCACATCTCGAGGGGCACGTGGCAAGCATGCAACATACACTCGAGTTGTCCCATCGCTCCCACGCCCGCCAGTTTGTTTGATGGACGCTCCGGCCCGGATTTCAACAGTAAGGATGAATCATTTAAAACAGACTTAAAGTTTATCTCCGTGTCTTCTGCTGACAAGGACGCAGAGAAGACATTCGACAGTTTCAATAGAATGCATATGAATTGGACAGATAGAGTTTGAGATAGAAAGCATAGAGAGATTAGGGTCCGATCACATTCACTTAGTTCAAAAGATTCAACTTGGAAGACATAGCTATAAGTGAATGCTGAGAGGATGAACAATATATATCTATATATTAGAAAGCAATCAGATCAACATAGTGAAGAAAATCAAGAAGATAGTTGAAGTTGAAGACAAATCAAATGCGAAGATATTGCAGAAATAACGCCATTAGTGAAACACTTCGAACAGAGAAATTTGGTGGTGGCGTTACCCACCGTATAGGAAGTATTAGACCCAGACACGGCGCACAATTATCGTCGCGCTCCGAAGTCAAATTCCACGTTAATGTATTCACACTCAGAATGTAGGTCTTCATTGATTGAAGATATATTTTACTTCATGTGTTGCGCATCTAAGTCATCAACATGCATAAGTGTTAGGATGTGTGCTTGATCACAGGACATTTGAGGATTCCAAGATATTCAGCTCACACCGTAACTTGCAAAACCTTTTCTCATCCAAGGGCTTTGTGAAGATATCTGTCAATTGCACATCAGTGTTGACGTGAATGATGTCAATATCTTTCTTCATGACATGATCCCTGAGAAAATGATGACGAATTTCAATGTGCTTTGTCTTCGAGTGTTGGACTGGATTGTTGGCAATCTTGATGGCGCTTTCGTTGTCGCAGAAGAGAGGTACTTGTTTCAGATTGATGCCATAGTCCTTGAGAGTTTGCTTCATCCATAGAAGCTGAGCACAACCAAGATCCAAAGACAATGTATTCAGATTCAGCAGCTTGAAAGTGATACGCTACGCTTCTTTGAAGACCAATGTACAAGTGATCGTCCCGTAAAGTGACATGTGCCTGATGTAGACTTGCGATCCACCTTGTCACCAGCATAATCAGCATCCGAGAATCCAACCAAATCAAAATTTGAGCCCTTTGGATACCATAATCCGAGTGTTGGGGTGTGAGCCAAATATCGAAGAATTCGCTTCACAACTAAGTGATGCGATTCCTTTGGTGTCGCTTGGAATCGAGCACACATGCAAACACTAAGCATAATATCCGGCCTAGATGCACATAGGTAAAGTAAGGAACCAATCATGGAGCGGTATACCTTTTGATCGAACTCTTTACCATTGTCGTCGGGACCGGATGGTGTTTGGTCAGCATTGGCGTCGTGTAACCTTTACAATCTTGCATTCCAAACTTCTTCAGACAATCTTGGAGGTATTTTTCTTGAGATATAAAGATGCCATTCCTTTGCAGATGAATTTGAAGACCAAGGAAGAACTTGAGCTCTACAATCATGGACATCTGATATTGTTCTTGCATCATGTATGCAAATTCATCACTATACTTCGGTTGGTGCAACCAAGATAATGTCATCCACATATATTTGGCATACAAGCAGCTTCACCATCATATGTCTTCGTGAAGAGTGTGGGATCAAGGGATCCGTGTTTGAAGCCTTTGCTCTTCGTGAAGTCTTTGATCGTGATCATACCAAAGCGCGAGGAGCTTGTTTGAGTCCATCTGATGCTTTATTTAGCTTGTACACCATATCGTGATGTTTTGGATCTTCAAAGCCGTGTGGTTGAGCGACATATACTTCTTCTTCAATCTTGCCATTGAGAAATGCACTCTTCACATCCATTTGATATAGCAAGATGTTG
The DNA here is from genome assembly GCA_021605145.1 of Aegilops bicornis. Classification (NCBI taxonomy): domain Eukaryota; kingdom Viridiplantae; phylum Streptophyta; class Magnoliopsida; order Poales; family Poaceae; genus Aegilops; species Aegilops bicornis. The sequence continues at coordinate 1,536,497 of JAHIAL010000023.1, read as the reverse complement.
TGGTGGTTAGCATAGGCTAGTAGTATGCGAATAGCTTCAAGCCTAGCTACGGAGCAAATGTTTCATCAAAGTCAATTCCTTCAACTTGAGTATATCCTTGTGCCACAAGACGTGCTTTGTTTACGGCGACTTGACCATGCTCATCTTGCTTGTTTCGATATATCCATTTGGTGCCAATAATGTTATGCTTGCGAGGGTCGTGGACGCTTGACAAGTTCCCATACATTGTTCAAATTTTAAACTGTTGAAGTTCTTCTTGCATAGCTTGTATCCATTCTCGGGTTCCATAAAGGCTTCAAAGAACTTTCTTGGGTTCCTCGATATTGACACAAAAGAAAAGTGCCCACAGAAATTTGCTAAGCTGTGTTGCTCTTGAGCGAGTAAGCGGACCAGTGTGCATTGATGCTATCGATTATCTTCTCAATCAGACTTCATTTGCAACACGAGGATGAATCGACGAAGACTTTGCTCATGCCGATCATTGTCATCATTGGGAGGATTGTCTTGGTGAGCATTGTCTTCAAAGTTGGTTAGGTGCGTAATGATAAGTTCTTCTTCAGGTTGTGCTCGTAAGGCATGATTTCACCGGTTCCCATTAGCTTGATAGATTGGCTGGGTGAAGCTTCGTCTAGTGTGCTTGGCAGCAGCTCTCTTTGTGAACTATTGGTTTCATCAAATCGCACGTCCATCGCTTCGACGATTTTGTAAAGATAGAGGTTGAAGACTCGTGGGGAGTGCGAGTCCTTTCCGTAATCGAGCATGAAGCCTTCGTGGAGCTTTGGGTTCAAATTTTGACTTGTGATGGGGATCCTTGATCCAGCACTTAGCCCCAAATACTCCTCAAGTAGGCGACATTTGGCTTCTTGCCGATAAGGAGCTCATAGGATGTTTTGTTCGTAAGCTTATGGATGTAAACACGGTTGATGACATGACATGTCGTATCAATAGCTTCGTGCCGTAACTTTCTTGGTGTCTTGTACTCGTCGAGCATTGTTCGAGCCATCTCAATGAGGGTTATGTTCTTGCGCCCACGATGCCATTTTGCCGAGGTGTGTATGGAGCGTAAAAACTCATGAGTGATTCCCATTGTATCCAAATAAAGATCAAGTCCGGTGTTCTTGAATTCAAAGGCCGTTGTCACTTCCGAGCGATATGCTTGATCTTGACGCCATAATTGTTCATTGCTCGATTGGCGGCGTTGCCTTGAAGACATCTTGCACTTCACCTTGTAGAGAATTATGTGCACCCATGTGTATCTTGAGTAGTCGTCAACAATGATGAAGCCATAGAGACAAGCAGTTGTTGTGAAGGTAGAGTAATGAGTAGGGCCAAATAAGTCCATGTGTAACAGCTCGAAGGGTTGAGATGTGGTCATGATTGTCTTCGAGGGGTGCTTTGCCCTAGTCATCTTTCCAGCTTCGCAGGCACCACACAAATGATCCTTCTTGAACTTGACACCTTCGATGCCTATGACATGCTTCTTCTTGGCGAGTGTGTGTAAGTTCCTCATGCCAAGATGCCCCAGCCTCCGATGCCAGAGCCAAGATTCAGAAGCTTTTGCAAGAAGACATACGGCAAGTCGTGGACCTCCGAGAAATCTACCATGTATAGATCATCTTTCCTATACCCTTCAAAGACTAGAGACTTGTCGATTCCATTAGTACAAGGCAACGATATTTTCCGAATATCACAATCATGTTCAAGTCACAAAGCATTGAGATAGACGCGTCAAGTTGAATCAAAGGGATTCAACAAGCATCACTTTATCCATGTGTTGATCCTTTGAGATTGCAACTCTACCTAGACCCAATACCTTGCTTTTACCAAAGGTCAAGAAATGTGATGTGACTCTTGTCCGATGGACGTAAGGTTGAGTCCATGAGAAGACTTCAATCACTACCATATGATTAGTGCATCCACTGTCCATAATACATTCTGAAGCATGAGGTGTCATACTCTACAGTACAGTTAGGGGGATAGGCTTCACCAAGAGCATTGTGAAGCATAAACATTTGACGGGCAAGTGGATTATTGAAGCTTAAATCAAGATTAGGATGAGTAGGATGAATGGCAACCAATTCAGGAACAAAATACATAGTGAGACCATTTGGGCATTTTATCTTGTGCCCTACAAGATGTTTTAGGTCCCCAAAGAATATCATCGTAAGCCTTTGATTTTCGGCTGGAGACCCTTTCCTGCAAAAGAAGGTTAATTCTTCTTAACCACCCACATCTTCACGGGTGGCTTAGAAGCAATGAGTCTACATCTGAGAACTTCGGCTTTGGAGCCCTAGCAAATAGCCTTGCAGGAGATGAATGATACTCATATGAATAAGCAGAAAAGTTCTTAGTTCTATGAACATAGCGGTTTGAAGACACACGCTCATATTCATAAGTTTGAGTACGGTTTCCCCGCAAAACATTGGCGTTATGGTGACTCTGTGTGAGTCCTCCGTTCAGATGAAGCCTTTGGACCATATGACGCTTAGGTCCTGGGGTTTGTCTTCTTCCTGTGTGGTGTCATGATGACATTCTTTGGAAGATTCTCAAGATGGGAACCCAGATCTTCTTCATAGGTGGTCCATTCCTGCAGCTTAGTACCAATATACCCGGCAAACACTTCACCATTCGATTCTTGAACAGCCTTATAGTTTGCATCAAAGGATTCATCAATGATAATAGGGTTAGCACAGGTAAAGCCAGATAAGGTGGATGGATCCTTTGAAGGTCCCTTTGCAGCAACCCATGTGGTTTTGGGATACCGCCAGGCTTCCAAGAGGAACCATCAACATTCATTTTCCTCTCGAACCCAACACCCTCTTTCCTAGGGTTTGATTCAGACCGCCTTTTGAGGACATCGCAAAGTGTCGATGCCCTTCTTTCGCACTTTTTGTACATCCTGTTTCAAGCAATGTCTTCAACCTAGCATTTTCATCAGCAATAGTAGTGGTATCCTCCGCAGAGGGGTTAGTTACCACATCAGTAGTTGAAGACAATGCAACAAAGAGCGCAGTGGAACATTCAAGAATGAGGTAGCGTTATCACGCTCAATGCATTTTAGACATGGTGGTTCAAATCCATCCTAAGCGGGGACCGACTGTTGAGCGAGAAGTGACTCATTCTCTTTTTGAAGATCTTCATGAGTCAGCTCTCAATTTCTCAAGCTCTTGCTTCCTTTGAAGATAATCATAGGAGAGCTTTTCATGAGTGGTTGAGAGCGTTTACGTGACGACTTTCAAGTTCTTGGTACTTAGTATGAAGATTTTTATGTCTTCAACTAAGGACTGTGAACGATATCATTTCAGTCATTCAACGGTCATCGCTTTTGTCTAACAGTTTTTGAATATGTTCCATAGCCTTTTGTTGTTCAGTTGCAATTTTAGCAAGTGTTTTGTAGATGGGCTTGGATTCACAATCGAGTCATCTTCACTTGATGTTTGAAAGTAAGCATCACGTGATTTTACCTTGGCACCACGTGCCATGAAGCGATGGAAAGTGGGGAGCAAGGTCGTCCTTGTCATCAACTTCAGCGTTGGTGTGGAAGTCATTGTCTTCGGTGTTGAAGATGGACTTGGCAACATAGGTCGTGGCTAAAGCTGCACTTGCAACGCTAGGTCGGACTCCTCTTGAGACTCCACCTCCACCTCTTCGTGGTATGCACTCCTCCTCTGAATCCATTTCTTTGCCAACAAAAGCATGAGCCTTGCGGATGAGCTCTTCTTATGAGATGAAGACTTTGATGAGGACTTGGAAGAAGACTTTGAAGATTTCTTCTTCTTCTTGTCATCGTAATCATATTCCTTGCTCTTCTTCTTCTTCTTCTCATTGTCCCACTGTGGACACTCGGAGATATAGTGTCGATTTTCTTGCACTTGTGACGGTTCTCTTCTTGTAGTCATGAGTGGAAGCCTCATCATTTCTTGAGCTGGATCGTGAAGACTTTCTCGAAGCCTTTCTTCCTAGTGAACTTGGAACTTCTTCACAAGCATGGCAAGTTCCTTTCCAATGTCTTCGTGGATCGTCGTAACCGCATGATTCTTCTTCTTCGGATGAGGAAACAACTTTTGCCTTCAAAGCGAAGTTCGGGCCATAGTTGAGGCCATAGATATCTCTTTTCTCGTAAAGTTTGGAACTCATGTGTGTTGAGCCTCTCAAGTATATCGACGGATCGAGTGTCTTGAAGTCGAGGCGTTCTTGTATCATGAGGGCAAGGGTGTCAAAGGAGCTATCAAGTGATCTCGGTAGTGTCTTGACGATTTCATGCTTGGTAATCTCGGGCGCCGAGAGCATGAAGCTCATTTGTGATGTCGTTGAGGCGATCAAACATGAGCTGGACATTTTCATTGTCGCTTTCTCATGAAACGGTTGAAGAGGTTGTGAAGAACACCGATTCTTTGATCTCTACGGGTTGAGATGCCTTCGTTGACCTTGGATAGCCATGGCCCGCACTAGCTTCCGGCGCTTCCAGAGCACTCACACGGCCATATCGCCCTTTGGTCGATGACCACAGATGATGTTCTTGCAAGAGAGTCGATTGAATGAACTTCTTGACATCGCCAGGAGGACACCTTCACCAGCTTTTGGGAACACCGTTCTTGACGACATACCGTAGGTCGACATCAATGGCTTCAAGATGCATGCACATCTTATTCTTCCAAAGAGGGATAGTCGGTTCCATCGAACACAGGGGCAAGCAGCGGAGACTTTGATTATCCCCGCAAATAACATAGCTAAAACTCCAGGTGGTTAAACCGAATCACACAGAACAAGGGAGTACCTTGCTCTGATACCAATTGAAAGTGCTAGTTATCGACTAGAGGGGGGTGAATAGGCGATTTTTATGAAAGTCTTCAAAACGTGGAAGTTTCAAAGACAAACAATAGAAATGACCTAATTGATATGCAGTGGAAGATAAACTACAACAAGCAAACCATAGACAAGTATGCAATAATGTGAAAATACAAAGACTAATGGCAGCTAGGTAGTAAGGATCAGGATGGAAGATAGTATGAAGCCAATCAACAAAAGTTGTCAAGCAATGAAGTCAATTAGGTATGATAGATAGGCAATGACTTCACGAAGACAAACTCTAAGTAAAGAGAGGGAGAAGATAGAACCGATCACTTGTTGAAGACACATGATTTGTTGGACCCAGTTCGATTCTTTGCCGTGACAAGCTATGACGTCCCGTTAGGGAGGCTGAGATTCAACTCGTAAGACCGCGTCTTCACCTTATTCCCCTTGAGCTAAGGGACACAGTCCTCGCCCAATCACTTTGGTAAGTCTTCAAGGTAGACTTGAACCTTCACAGCATCGCGTTCACCGGCAATCCACAATGACTCTTGGATGCTCAGAACGCCACGCCTAACCGGCCGGAGGATTCACAGTCCTCAAGTGTAATAAGTCTTCGTGTCACATGTATGTAAAGACTTCAGTGATGCCCAACACTCTTTGGCTCGGGTGTTTGGGCTTTGTCCTCGCAAGGATTTCTCTCTCTCAAAGGCTTCGAGGTGGGTTGCTCTCAAACGACAAAAAGCCGTGCACTAACTCTGAGCAGCCACCAATTTATGGTGTAGGGGTGGGCTATTTATAGCCACTAGGCAACCGACCTGTTATGTCCGAAATGACCCTGGTCACTAAGGAACCGACACGTGTTCCAACGGTCGATTTCAAACACACACGACAACTTTACTTGAGCTACAAGCAAAGCTGACTCATCGAGCTCGGATAAGTTTTGCTCTCATTGTCTTCGCCGAAGACATAGGATTTGGGTTGAGCATCACTTGAGTCATTACGACTTGATCACTTGGACCCCACTTAACGTCTGGTGGTTCCTATGACTCAACAAAGAAGAAAAGGAAACAAACGAAACTACAGTCTTCGCTCCATAGTCTTCACTCAATGTCTTCTCATGTCATAGTCTTCAAGGTGAATATCTTCACATACCACCATTTTCGTCAATGTCTTCATACATTTTTAGGGGTCATCTCCGGTAGGTAAACCGAATCAATGGGGGACACTACCTGCGTTAGCTTGCAATTCTCACAAACGCATTAGTCCCTCAACCACATTTGTCGTCAATACTCCAAAACCAACTAGGGGTGGCACTAGATGCACTTACAGGACATCTTGGTGGTGCTATCCTCATGCTCATTTTCATGGAGTGTGGTCGTCGCGAAGTGAGCTTGGTGTGGAGAAGCCTTGGCCTTCATGAGTTCTTGTTCCGCCTTGAGAGCACCAATGTAGTTGTCGTCGAGGGACTTCTAGTTCTCGAGGAAGATCGTCTTGGAGATGTCGTTGTGCAATCCCACCATGAAGTGGAACTTCATCGACATGGGATCGTCCATGCCGGCTCGTCGCAAGTCAATCTTCATCTCCTTGAAGTACGCGTTGATGGACTTGGATCCTTGGACGGTGTTCTCCAATTGGCGTAGAATTTGTTCCGTGTAGGTTGGAGGCACGAACTCTCGCCGCAAAGCTCTCTTCGTCTTGGACCAACTCATGTCGTGGCTCGCCGAAGGTGTGTGAAGCCACCATGTCGAGGCGTAGTCGTGGAAGTTTCTTGTGGCGCACTTCACTTGATCTTCGGGAGGAACTTGATGTAGCTTGAGGTAGTCTTCCATGAGGCGCTCCCACTCGAGATACTCCTCGGGTTCTTGAGTCCCATAGAAAGGAATCTTATGGTCGGTGTCGAGGTCGTAGTAGCTCGTGGAGGTCGCGGACTTGAGCTTGGGGAGCTTCTCTTGAGCGTAGTCTTGAGGTGCTTGTTGGCGAAGATGCCGTATGTCCGTAGGCGAAGATGCCAAGGTAGATGGTGAAGTCATTGAGCAGTTGTTGGTGTTGAGATCGTGACCTTCACATTCTTGGTGGTGATGGTATCGATGCCGATGTGATCTTGCCGGAGATGGTAGCTCGGAAGCATGTGCACTAGAGCGTCTTCTCGAAGATGAGGAAGATCTCTTGTAGGACTCGATGAGGGCTTTGATCTCCTCCATTTGAGCTTGCATCTTGGCGTCGTTGGAGTTGTTCGTGGCATCGAACTCGTCATTGTTGTTGTAGACCGAAGGGAAAATGCCTTGCCTATCCATCACAAGACTCGAGTAGAGGTGAGTAGGAAATGAGATAAACAATACCAAGTTACCTTTTCCCAAAGTTGAGGATGTATCCCGTTTCACTCAATGTGAGATGAAAGAATAGTGGAATTGGTACCGGACTTGTTCACTCACACCTACAAACTAAAGCTTATGGAGTAGTTAGTGAGGATAGTGGCACAAAAATTTAATGCAAAATGTTAGCAAGAGTCAATAATGTTGAAAGAGATTCACAAATTCGCAAGTGAAACAAGTAGACCAATAGCAAAGAATGGCACACGAAAACGCACACACGAATAGATAAATGGGGCCGTGCAACCAAGGAATGAGCACAAAATGTGGAATCCATGGAAAACGCTCGTGTTGCACAACTCAAGAGAGACGCTAACACGATTGCTCAATAGGCGCATACGGCACTTGTGCACAACCTATAAGATGCAAAGATATATCAACTTCTATCCCAAGTATGCTATTATGTATAGTTCCCGGTGTTTCTCAAGATGATCCAAGATGATCGGATATGACAATCTTATGTAATGTGGTAGGATGCTATGGCTATTGCTTACAAGCTCTTTGCTCTTTCTCTTTTGCTTAAAAGCTTTTTTTATATGGCCACAATGCGAAATGCACAAACCAAGATAGCAATTGTGTATATGCGGGAACAATCTTGTGACACAAGGGATGATATGATGATACCAATATGATATGGTATGTATGCAATGGAAGGGTGGACCACTAATGTGCACAAGTAACGTGGCCCGGCAATGCTCAAATGGCTAGTCCGATAGGCAAGTGATGCAAAATGGGCTAGGGGTTAACAATGCAATTGCAAGGGGAATATACAATGCTTTGTCGTCGAGGTTACTGGCCTTGGCGATGATGAGTGGCGGTGTTCTTGATGTAGAACCGTTCCTAAGTAGCCGAAACACCCTAGGAAACGGAAAAACCGAAAACTCAAAATCTCAAAGGCAAATGTCAAATGGTGGTAGCGGAAAGCGGCGGTAGTTTTGCACTTGGCAATGCGGATGTGGAAAGATGGGTTATGCGCGGTGTCGGAGTCGGAAGCACGGTCCCTAAGTAGCCGAAATACCTTAGGAGACACAACTCACAACACAAACAAAATTGGGTTATGTTGGGGTGGCGGAAGTGGTGGTGGTGGTTGATGAAGAAGCAACCATCCCTAAGTAGCCTAAACACCTTAGGAGACTCGAATCACTACTCAAGCAACCACTAATGCTAGGGGAACAAAATGGGTTAGGTTGCGGAAGTCGGTGATGGTAATGCGGATGATATGGTGGAGGGCCTAGGCAAACATGCCAAATTTCAGAAAATATGATGGATTCAAATGATGTTTGTGGTATTTTTGTGGAATGGGGGATGTCAATAGCTTCAAAACGAGCTAAAGAACGTCAAAATCGGACTCCGGATGAATTAGTTATGGCCAAAATAAAATTTCAGCCGTGTCAGTTTCAGAGTTAGCCGGACATCCGGGAGGAGGTCCAGATGATCTGAGCTTGGTTCGGATGATCCGGGTGTACTTCCGGATGATCCGGGTTCGTCAGCTCCGGTTCGGGTATTCGGGTGCGTGGGTGATCACGGACGTCGGGAGGCGTCGGTGATACGTCTCCAATAACGTATCTATAATTTTTTATTGTTCCATGCTATATTATATTCTATTTTGGATATTAATGGGCTTTATTATACACTTTTATATTATTTTTGGGACTAACCTATTAACCGGAGGCCCAGCCCAGAATTGCTGTTTTTGCCTATTTCAGAGTTCCGCAGAAAAAGAATATCAAACGGAGTCCAAACGAATGAAACCTTCGGGAACGTGATTTTCAGAACGAACGTGATCCAGAGGACTTGGACCCTACATCAAGACATCAACCAGGAGGGCACGATGGGGGCGCGCCTACCCCTGGCGCCGCTCTCACTCTCGTGGGCCCCATGTTGCTCCACCGACGCATTTTTCCTCCTATATATACCTCACGCACCCCCAAACTACGGACACGGAGCCAAAAACCTAATTCCACCGCCGCAACCTTGTACATACCCATGAGATCCCATCTTGGGGTCTTTTCCGGAGCTCCGCCGGAGGGGGCATCGATCACGGAGGGCTTGTACATCAACACCATAGCCTCACGGAGGGGTCCTAAGAAGTTAGTAACAATAGGCTTGGAAACCCAAATGGTCTTATCCACTTTCAAACCACTTTGGGCACCAACATACTTGGAAAACTTATTACCATCAATATCCTTCCTAAGTGAATAATGATCATTGATAATTGGAGGCTTAGACGCATTACCGTTGGGACATGATGAAGATATGTGTCCCTTCTCGCGACAAATATAGCAACATGTGCTCCCCTTTCTCTTCTTCTTTACTTTCTCAACTTGGAGAACATTATCTTGAGATTGAACTTGAGGCCACTTCCCTTGACGCTTCACACTTGAAGCCTTCTTCTTCAATGGACAAGATCTCACATGGTGTCCAACATTCTTGCACTTGAAGCAAATAATGTTGGCCGGATTCTTGACTTGATCTTGTCCCTTCTTCTTGTTCTTGGACTTCTTCTTGTTGGAGATGAAATCAAGTCCTATTTTGTCTTGAGGGTCCTTTTGCACACTCAAGATATTATCACAACATTTTTCCAAGTCTTTCTTCAAACTAATGACTTGGGCCTTGAGCTCTTTATTTTCCTCTACAAGGTTAATATTAACAAAAGAACTAGAGGAAATAGAAGCTTCATTGTTAGAGCAACAAGGCATGGTGAGCAATTCATCACAAGATGTATCAATATCATGTAGAGAGGAATTGCAAGGACTAGCACATGGCAATAAGGTATTTCGAGTAGAAGATGTGCTAATATCCACATGATACTCACACGATTTTACCTTGGTGACCATAGCCTCATGAGCTAACTTTAGCCCATCATGAGAGATTAGAAGATCCTCGTGAGTGCCCTAGAGCTTTTCATGACTTTCTTCCAATTTCCCATGATTGCTAGTTAGCAAATGAAGTTGAGTCCTAAGCTCAACATCTTCTTTTAATATGTTCACACAAGATAGAGTTAGTAGCACAAGCATCATTATCAATATGAGATGAGCATGTAGAAACTAGAGACTCCGCATGAGTAGCTTGAAGTTCCCCATGAGACTTAGAGAGTTTGGTGAGCTCTCCTTTGACATTCTTGTAGCCAAGGTCAAGGTGCTCAAAATCCTCTTTAATTTTACAATGAGTAACTTCAATCTCTTCTTTTAAAGACCTCAAGTCACTAAGACATTGATGAGCCTTAGCAAGTTCATGTTCAAGTTGTTCACTTTTTGCTTGCTCGTTAAGAAATAAGTCATTACGTTTTTGAAAGGAAGCAAGAACATCTTGGAACCTTTTATAAGTGTTATTTTTAGCTCTATGAAGAGTTTTCCCAATCTCATAGAGATTTTGAGTCAAGTCATCATCATCATCCTCATTACAACTATCATCATTATCACTAAGAGAAGATGATACATCATCATTACCTCTTGCCATTAGGCACATGTGAACAAAGGGGGTTGATGATGATTCTTTTGGAGAAGAGGGTTCTTCATCAAGCATGCCTCATCTTTCTTGATTTCCTCTACATGGTTAGTCATAGAACAACTAGAGGAAACCAAAGCATTTCTATCATGGCAACATGGGAGATCAAGCATATCATCACAAGATATTTCTTCACTCACCATGTCATTACCTTGTGGCATGCCACATGTTGGTGAAGTGGAAGATATTGAAGCCTCCAAGTAATTGGAGGTGGAAGCAATAGAGAGTTCTTCATGATTTAAAAATGTGGATAACTCCTCCATTAACTCCCCGAAAAGAATATTGTCTTCATCAAGATTGGACCCACCATATATATCTTTAAGTTTGGTCCAAGCCTCATGAGATGACTTGCAAGTTGAGATTTCCTTAAACACTTCGAAGGATATAGCTTGGTGAATGGCACTCAAAACTTGGCTATCAAGATGCGTATCCTCAAGTGATGGAGATTGTCCATCCTTTAGATTTGAATCCCCTATAACAACAATCCGCAAAGCATTTGGACCCATGGCCTGAAAGTGACAAAGCATGTGTAATCTCCACATAATGTAATTTGTGCCATTTAAACAAAATGTGCCATCGTGCACTAGTTCACTAGTCGACATCGTTACTCTCTAGGCGGTGAAGCCTAATAAGGAGAGACCGGCTCGATACCAATTGAAAGGACCACGATGTCGCCTAGAGGGGGTGAATAGGCGTTTTAAAATCTTTTCTGGATTTGGCTATATCCTAATGCGAAAATAAACAAAGCGGATACTTTTCAAGCACAAATCCTAAATATATTAGGCTCACTAAGTGCACCAACAACTTAGCATAAACAAGATGAGAACAACGAGGATATGAGTCAGCACAAGTAAGTCACACAAACTTACTCAATGTATATCACGAGATATGGAAATGAATAATACACACAACCACAAGTAAGCAATACAAGCTTACACAAATTGTATCACAATATATGGAATTGAATGATACAAGCAAACTCAAGTAAGTTACACAAACTTACTTGAGCAATATCACAATATATGGAAGTGTATGACACAAGTTATCAATTCACACTACTCACAAAGTATATCAATAGTAGCAAGTATGAATTGCGGAATATGAAGTGTAGGACTAAGTAATCTCTACAAGGAAATGGCCAACACAATATAATGAGGACAACAAGATATAGTGAATGCACGGTCAAATGACCAAAGTAAACCACAAGTAAGGAGTTAGGGTTAGGGATAACCAAAGTCATGGAGACGAGGATGTATCGATGTTCACTTCCTTGGAGGGAAGCTAGTCACCGTTAGAGAGGTGGATGTTACCACGAAGGCACACCAACGCCACGAAGGCTCACCCTATTCTCCTTGAGATATCACCACGGCGATTCCCAACCACTAGTGGTAGACCTTGGGGCGGCCTCCAAACCTTCACAAACTTTCCGGGGACAAATCACAAGTTGATTCCTCATTTGGAGCACTCCTACCGCCTAGGAGAGTCTCCAACCTCCAAGAGTAACAAGATCAAGGGGGAAATGCTCAATACTTGCTCAAATCACAAATTGCTTTGGTCAAAATAGAGAGGAGGAGTGGGTGTATGCTTGGATGAAAACTCTCTCAAGAACTCTCACAAATCTCTTCGGGGTCTATGCACGAGAAGGCTCAAATCCTCTCTCTCAAATCCCACCAAAAGCAACTAATGCTATGGAGGGATGGGAGAGGAGAGGAACAATGGAGGGGGGAGGGGGGGGTCAACAAATGAACCCTAGATCCATGGGATAGTTTCCCCCAAATGGATTGGAGTTTTGAGGCTTGGAGGAGGAGGATAGAGCTCAAAAGAATGGGGAAATCTCAGATCCAAAAGCCCCTAGCTCGATGGGGAAGAAGGGTGCCTTATATAGTGCCCCACCAAATCTGCCCACACATGAAAAACGCAGCCCGAACTTGGGCAAGCCCGGAACTTCCGGGCCAGCTATTGGACACATATGCGCAAACTTTCTGGTTAGCCCGGAACTTGGCCCGGAATCTGCCCGGAACTTCTGGCCCCCGGAACTTCCGGGAGGCCCAGAACTTCCGGGCTCCCTTTGGACCAAATATGTGCAAAATCTCTCGCTACCCCAGAACTTTCCCCGGGACTTGCCCGGAACTTCCGGCCCCCGGAACTTCCGGGCTGCCCGGAACTTTCGTCCCCGCAGAAAACAGCCAGCATACCGAAAGTAAAACATGCACAACTTTTTCATACGAACTCCGATTTTGATGATCTTGGGCTCGTTTTGAAGCTATGGAAAAAACCCAGGTCCTCACATAGAGAACAATCCAAGATCAACCAAAATGAAGGATGCCAAATATACAAAGGTTTTATCATATACTCCCTCCATTCCTTTATATAAGGTGTATTTGTTTTTTCAAAAGTCAAACGAGTGCGTGTTTGACCAAGTTTTTAGAAAAATATATCAATATACACAACATGAAATTTATATCATTTGATCCATCATGAAACGTAGTTTCATGTTTTATCTATGAGGTATTGCAGATGTTATTATTTTATTCAATAATCTTGGTCAAACTTTCAAGTGGTTGACTTGCACGGAAATCAATACACCTTATATTCTGGAACGGAGTATTTGGGAAACCTATTTGGCTTTGGATTTTGTTTGGTATATAGGATAGGAGTGGAATTGTGTAGTGAAGATGTTGACTTGAGCAAATCCATCATGAACCCCTTTGATCCCCTCTTAATAGTGCGGGATCCCTATAACTCAAGAATCATAAAAGAGCTATACTACATAGCTATCGAGAATCCATTCTTGAGTGTATGTGTTTCTTCGGTGGTCATCATTCCACAACACTAATGTCAAAGGAACTAATACCTTTGACTCGAGCCTTTCACTTGAGCTTGATGTTGATGTTTCTTATTGGCTCAATTTGAAGGCAAGACATTGGTGAAGTCTTCAAGTAGCTCCCCCATACACAATGTGGGAAGCTTTGCTTTGTATTCATCTTCACGTGTCCATCACATGATCATCTACAAGCTTCAAGCATGCAATTCTCCAGACTGTCTATCTTGAACTTGCCCTTGTAAACCATGATCATCATAACTTGATGTCATCCTCTCATGGGCACTTGAAATCTTTCTCTTGATGTAAGTCCATGAGAATCACCTAGCCCACATGCACATAGAAAACACACAGTAATGGGTTAGTACACAAAGCGCAATTGACAAATTCTAACCGTACCACAAGACCTCATGGGGCACATGATTTGCGCTTGTGTGTTGACAATCTTCGATCTTCATCTTGGTCAACATTTATCTTTTGCTCCATGATTAATCTTGATGCACAACTATATGTATATGGCATTCATTCCGAATCCATTCAATCTCCTTCTTGCATCACCCATGGAACAAACCTTCCTATATAACTTGATGCCATTGTTTCTTCATAGGAATTGTCATTCATTATCAAGTCTCAATGCATATATTTATGTTGATGTATTTCATCCATCAATTCATCCAATATTCTTCATGCATTGCAAATGGAACTTTCCTTCAAATGTATATCTCAATGCAAACATTAGTCCATTAGGATTGTCACTAAATTACCAAAACCACACATGGGGACTATATGTACTTTCACCTACCATGGCATTTCCATAGCCATTCCGAGATATATTGCCATGCAACTTTCCACCGATTACATTTACTATGACACGCTCCATGATTGTCATATTGCTCGCATGATCATGTAGTTAACATCGAGAGGCGTAACTAGGCTCGGGGCAACTGGGCTATAGCCCCGTGCGTAGCCCAACTAGAGCTATCTATCCAATAGGAATTTTGTCAGATTTATGGCCTTACAGAGGCCCAGCCCGAGGCGCATTAACCAAGGCCAGTCCCTAGGCGCCACCACATGGCTTCTTAGCCTGTGGTGGGTTGCTCGGAATCAATCGCTAGATTTTTCATCTCTCGCTTGATGCTCCGATCGATCACAAAAGTCTATTTTTCCACGCCGCACATCACCACGCCCCACATTCGGACCTTTTTTAGGGACATCCACATTCGGACTGGACTCGCCTCGCTTTGGAATCATGAGTCATCTCGCTTCGTAAGAACAACCCCTCCAACACTCTTTGTTTCCTCTCCCGTTGTGCTCCCTCTCCACAATCGCTGGACTGTAAATTAGGTAATCTCCTGTTTGTGTTATCAACTACTACCTCTGATTCAAAATAAGTGCCGTGATTTAGTTTAAATTCAAACTAAAATCATGACACTTATTTTGAATCGGAGGGAGTAATTTTTCCTAGTTCCGTTATACTCCCTCCGTTCTCTTTGTACTTCACATATAAGATTTATTTTAAGTCAAACATCACAAAGTTGGGCTAAATATTATATACAAAATTATCAATATCTACAATACAAGAGACGTACAGTATGAAACTAATTCAATGATGCACTAATGATATCGATTTTATATTAGGAATGTTATTTTTTCTATAATAGTCAAACTCTACTATGTTTGACTTAAGACAATCTTATATGCAAATTAAAATAAAACCAAAGAAGTATCAACCAAAATCAACATTGTGATATTAAATTGAATTACGTCTCATTTTTATTTTTTAAAAGGAAAAACAATCAAGATGTGTTATATTTGGCCTTTTTGACGTATTTCTGTGAGGTGGTGATATTTGGTGTCATTTATGGCTACTTAGTTTTAGCCCTAGGCTTTGAGAAATTCCGGCTCCGCCTCTGGTTGACATCATATTTGTGGCAAAGCCACCGTTCATAATTCTTCCATACATGTCACTCTTGATTCATTGCATATCCCGGTACACCGCCGGAGGCATTCACATAGAGTCATATATTGTTCTAAGTATTGAGTTGTAATTTTTGAGTTGTAAGTAAATAAAAGTGTGATCATCATCATTTTTAGAGCATTGTCCCAAGTGAGGAAAGGATGATGGAGACTATGATTCCCCCACAAGTTGGGATGAGACTCCGGACTAAAAAAAAGAGGCCATGAAAAAAAGAAAAGGCCCAAATAAAAAAAATGAGAGAAGAAGAGAGAAGGGACAATGTTACTATCCTTTTACCACACTTTTGCGTCAAAATAGCACCAGGATCTTCATGATAGAGAGTCTCCTATGATATCACTTTCATATACTAGTGGGAAATTTTCATTATAAAACTTGGCTTCTATATTCCAATGATGGGCTTCCTCAAAATGCCCTAGGTCTTCATGAGCAATCGAGTTGGATGCACACCCACTTAGTTTCTTTTATTGAGCTTTCATATACTTATAGCTCTAGTGCATCCGTTGCATGGCAATCCCTACGCACTCACATTGATATCTATTAATGGGCATCTTCATAGCCCGTTGATACGCCTAGTTCATGTGAGACTATCTTCTCCCTTTTTTGTCTTCTCCACAACCACCATTCTATTCCACATATAGTGCTATGTCCATGGCTCACGCTCATGTATTGCGTGAAGATTGAGAAAGTTTGAGAACATCAAAAGTATGAAACAATTGCTTGGCTTGTCATCGGGGTTGTGCATGATTTAAATACTTTGTGTGGTGAAGATAGAGCATAGCAGGACTATATGATTTTGTAGGGATAACTTTCTTTGGCCATGTTATTTTGAGAAGACATAATTGCTTAGTTAGTATGCTTGAAGTATTATTATTTTTATGTCAATATTAAACTTTTGTCTTGAATCTTTCGGATTTGAATATTCATACCACAATTAAGAGAATTACATTGAAATTATGCCAAGTAGCATTCCACATCAAAAATTCTGTTTTGGACATTAATGGGCTTTATTATACACTTTTATATTACTTTTGGGACTAACCTATTAACCGGAGGCCCAACCCAGAATTGCTGTTTTTTTGCCTATTTCAGAGTTTCGCAGAAAAAGAATATCAAACGGAGTCCAAACGGAATGAAACCTTCGGGAACGTGATTTTCGGAACGAACGTGATCAAGAGGACTTGAACCCTACGTCAAGACATCAACCCGGCGGGCACGAGGTAGGGGGGGGGGGCGACTACCCCCCTGGGCGCGCCCTCCACCCTTGTGGGCCCCACGTTGCTCCACGACGCATTTCTTCCTCCTATATATACCTACGCACTTCAAACTACCGGACACGGAGCCGTAAACCTAATTCCACCGCCGCAACCTTACGTACTCCGTGAGATCCCATCTTGGGGCCTTTTCCGGAGCTCTGCCGGAGGGGGCATCGATCACGGAGGGCTTCTACATCAATGATACGTCTCCAACGTATCTATAATTTTTGATTGCTCCATGCTATATTATCTATTGTTTTGGACTATATTGGGCTTTATTTTCCACTTTTATATTACTTTCGGGACTAACCTATTAACCGGAGGCCCAGCCGTAATTGCTGTTTTTTTTTTTTGCCTATTTAGGTGTTTCAAGAAACGGAATATCAAACGAGTCCAAACGGAATGAAATCTTCTGACGTGATTTTCTCATTAGATAAGATCCAGGAGACTTGGACCCTCCGTCAAGAAAGCCTGAGGCGGCCCACGAGGGTGGAGGGCGCCCCCTAGGGCGTGTCCCTGCCTCGTGCCCCCCGGAAGCTCCACCGACGTACTTCTTCCTCCTATATATACCTACGTACCCCCCAAAAAATCAGATACGGAGCCAAAAACCTAATTCCACTGCCGCAACTTTCTGTATCCACGAGATCCCATCTTGGTGCTGTTAGAGTTCATGGAAGGGGATTCCACCACGCAGGCTTCTACATCATCATCATAGCCTCTCCGATGAAGTGTGAGTAGTTTACCTCAGACCTTCGGGTCCATAGTTAGTAGCTAGATGGCTTCTTCTCTCTTTTTGGATCTCAATACAGTGTTCTCCCCCTCTCTCGTGGAGATCTATTTGATGTAATCTTCTTTTTGCGGTGTGTTTGTTGAGACCGATGAATTGTGAGTTTATGATCAAGATCATCTATGAGCAATATTTGAATCTTCTCTGAATTCTTTTATGTATGATTGGTTATCTTTGCAAGTCTCTTCGAATTATCCATTTGGTTTGGCCAACTAGATTGGTAGTTCTTGCAATGGGAGAAGTGTTTAGCTTTGGGTTCAATCTTGCGGTGTCCTTACCCGTGATGTAAAGGGTTGCAAGGCACGTATTGTATTGTTGCCATCGAGGATAACAAGATGGTGTATTTATCATATTGCATGAATTTATTCCTCTACATCATGTCATCTTGCTTAAGGCGTTACTCTGTTTTCATTAACTTAATACTCTAGATGCATGCTGGATAGCAGTCGATGAGTGGAGTAATAGTAGTAGATGCAGTGCAGGAGTCGGTCTACTTGTCGCAGACGTGATGCCTATATACATGATCATACCTAGATATTCTCATAACTATGCTCAATTCACAATTGCTCAACAGTAATTCGTTCACCCACCGTAGAATACTTATGCTCTTGAGAGAAGCCACTAGTGAAATCTATGCCCCCCGGGTCTATTCTCATCATATTAATCTTCCTATGCTTTATTATTGCTTTGCTTTTTTACTTTGCTTTTATTTTACTTTGCATCTTTATACCAAAAATACCAAAAATATTATCTATCATCTCTATCGAGATCTCACTCGTAAGTGATTTGTGAAGGGATTGACAACCCCTATTTGCGTTGGTTGCGAGGAGCTATTTGTTTTGTGTGAGTACGAGGGACTTGCTGCGTGGCCTCCTCTTGGATTGATACCTTGGTTCTCAAAACCGAGGGAAATACTTACGCTTCACTGCTGCATCATCCTCTCCTCTTGGGAAAACCATCGCATAAGCTCAAGACGAAGCAAGAAGGATTTCTGGCGCCCGTTCTTAGGAGTCTACGCATAAAGTCAACATACCAAGTACCCATCACAATCCCTTGTCTCTCGCATTACATTATTTGCCATTTGCCTCTCGTTTTCCTCTCCCCCACTTCACCCTTGCCGTTTTATTCGCCTTCTCTTTCCCAATCTCCTCCTCTCTTTTCGCTTGTCTTTTTCTGTTTGCTCGTGTGTTGGATTGCTTGCTTGTCGCAATGGCTCTACCTAGATTTGGTGATCTTCACCTTAAAAGGTTGGAAGAGATCGAAAGCAACGTCAGAGTTTTATGGTTTTGCAATTTTAGCATAATAATTTCTTGAAACGAGCTTAAGGAACAAAAAAGTTCTATGAATTATTTGAATAAAGAGCTCGATGATATGTCTAAAGAATTTGAAGGTTTAAGATCTCAAATTTCTCGTCTTGAGAAATTGACTACTAAAATTTCTGATAAGGAAGCTACCTTGGTCAATAAGATGGCTGCTAAACCTGATTTCCATGAAAATCAAGATGTAGATCCAAAAGTTATTGATGTGTCTCCCATTAAATCCTTGTTTTGCAATATAAATCTTGATAATGATGAGATTGAATATGAATCACCTTTACCTAGAAGGCGTTCTAAAAATTCGGAGCTTTTAGATTATGATGCTAAAATTGATAAAAGTGGGATTGAAGAAAGTAAAACCTTAGATGTTGCTAAACCCACTATTTTGGATTTCAAGGAATTTAATTATGAAAGTTGCTCTTTAATTGATTGTATTTCCTTGTTGCAATCCGTATAAATTCTCTGCATGCTTATAGTCAAAATAAAGCATTTACTAAACATATCGTTGATGCCTTGATGCAATCTTATGAGGAAAAACTTGAGTTGGAAGTCTCTATCTCTAGAAAACTTTATGATGAGTGGGAACCAACTATTAAACTTAAGATTAAGGATCATGAATTTTATGATTTATGTGATTTGGGTGCTAGTGTTTCCACTATTCCCAAAACTTTGTGTGATTTGCTAGATTTCCGTGATTTTGATGATTGCTCTCTAAACTTGCACCTTGCGGATTCCACTATTAAGAAACCTATGGGAAGAATTAATGATGTTCTTATTGTTGCAAATAGGAATTATTTGCCCGTAGACTTTATCGTTCTTGATATAGATTGCAATCCTTCATGTCCTATTATTCTTGGTAGACCTTTCCTTAGAACGATTGGTGCAATTATTGATATGAAAGAAGGGAATATTAGGTTCCAATTTCCATTAAAGAAAGGCATGGAACACTTACCTAGAAATAAGATAAAATTACCATATGAATCTATCATGAGAGCCACTTATGGATTGCCTACCAAAGATGGCAATACCTAGATCTATCCTTGCTTTTATGCCTAGCTAGGGCGTTAAGCGATAGCGCTTTGTTGGGAGGCAACCCAATTTCATTTTTAGTTTTTTGTTTTTGTTTCTGTTTAGGAATAAATAATCCATCTACCTTCTGTTTAGATGTGTTTTTATGTTTTAATTAGTGTTTGTGCCAAGTTAAACCTATAGGATCATCTTGGATAATAGTTATTTGATCTTGCTGTAATTTGCAGAAACTTTCGGTTCACGAAAACAATTGTTAAAAATCTCCAGAACGTGATAAAATGGTGATTCCAATTGCTGCTGATCAATAAATAAATTTCCTAGGTCTTCCTATTTTGGCTGAATTTTTGGAGTTCCAGAAGTTTGCGTTAGTTGCAGATTAGTACAGACTGTTCTGTTTTTGACAGATTCTGTTTTTAGGTGTGTTGTTTGCTTATTTTGATGAATCTATGGCTAGTAAAATAGTTTATGATCCATAGATAAGTTGGAATACAGTAGGTTTAACACCAATATAAATAAAGAATGAGTTCATTACAGTACCTTGAAGTGGTCTTTTGTTTTCTTTTCGCAACGGAGCTTACGAGATTTACATTGAGTTTTGTGTTGTGAAGTTTTCAAGTTTTGGGTGAATTTTTTGATGGATTATGGAACAAGGAGTGGCAAGAGCCTAAGCTTGGGGATGCCCATGGCACCCCCAAGATAATCCAAGGACACCAAAAAGTCAAAGCTTGAGGATGCCCCGGAAGGCATCCCCTCTTTCGTCCACTTCCATCGGTAACTTTACTTGGAGCTATATTTTTATTCACCACATGATATGTGTTTTGCTTGGAGCGTCTTGTATTATTTGCGTATTTGCTTGTTAGTTTACCACAATCATCCTTGCTGTACACACCTTTTGAGAGAGCCATACATGAATTGGAATTTGATAGTTTTGCTCTATGTGCTTCACTTATATCTTTTGAGCTTGATAGTTTTGCTCTAGTACTTCACTTATATCTTTTAGAGCACGGTGGTGGATTTGTTTTAAAGAAACTACTGATCTATCATGCTTCACTTAGATTATTTTGAGAGTCTTAAATAGCATGGTAATTTGCTTAATAATAATATGCTTGGTATTCAAGATTTGTAAAACTTTCTTTTGAGTGCGTTGAATACTAAGAAAAGTTTGATGCTTGATAATTGTTTTGAGATATGGACGTGATAATATCAAAGTCGTGCTAGTTGAGTAGTGGCGAATTTGAGAAATGCTTGTGTTGAAGTTTGCAAGTCCCGTAGCATGCACGTATGGTAAACGTTATGTAACAAATTTGAAACATGAGGTGTTATTTGATTGTCCTCCTTATGAGTGGCGGTCGGGGATGAGCGATGGTCTTTTCCTACCAGTCTATCCCCTAGGAGCATGCGCGTAGTGCTTTGGTTTTGATGGCTTGTAGATTTTTGCAATAAGTATGTGAGTTCTTTATGACTAATGTTGAGTCCATGGATTATACGCACTCTTACCCTTCCATCATTGCTAGCCTCTTGATGCCGTGCATTGCCCTTTCTCACATTGAGAGTTGGTGCAAACTTCACGGTGCATCCAAACCCCGTGATATGATACGCTCTTTCACACATAAACCTCCTTATATCTTCCTCAAACAGCCACCATACCTACCTATTATGGCATTTCCATAGCCATTCCGAGATATATTGCCATGAAACTTTCCACCATACCGTTCTTCATGACACATTCATCATTGTCATATTGCTTAGCATGATCATGTAGTTGACATAGTATTTGTGGCAAAGCCACCGTTCATAATTCTTTCATACATGTCACTCTTGATTCATTGCATATCCCGGTACACCACCGGAGGCATTCATATAGAGTCATACTTTGTTCTAGTATCAAGTTGTACTCATTGAGTTGTAAATAAATATAAGTGTGATGATCATCATTTTCTAGAGCATTGTCCCAAAAAAAAAGAGAAAGGACAAAGAAAAAAAAGGCCCAAAAAAGGGGCAATGTTACTATCTCTTTTTCCACACTTGTGCTTCAAAGTAGCACCATGTTCTTCATATAGCGAGTCTCATATATTGTGCTTCAAAGTAGCACCATTCTTTTCATATAGAGAGTTTCATATGTTGTCACTTTCATATACTAGTGGGAATTTTTCATTATAGAACTTGGCTTGTATGTTCCAACGATAGGCTTCCTCAAATGCCCTAGGTCTTCGTGAGCAAGCAAGTTGGATGCACACCCACTTAGTTTCTTTTGTTGAGCTTTCATACTTTTATAGCTCTAGTGCATCCGTTGCATGGCGATCCCTACTCCTTGCATTAACATCAATTGATGGGCATCTCCATAGCCCGTTAATTAGCCTCGTTGATGTAAGACCTTCTCCTTTTTTGTCTTCTCCACATAACCCCCATTATTATATTCTATTCCACCCATAGTGCTATGTCCATGGCTCACACTCATGTATTGCGTGAAGGTTTATAAGTTTGAGATTACTAAAAGTATGAAACAATTGCTTGGCTTGTCATCGGGGTTGTGCATGATGAGAGCATTCTTGTGTGACGAAAATGGAGCATGACTAAACTATATGATTTTTGTAGGGATGAACTTTCTTTGGCCATGTTATTTTGAGAAGACATAATTGCTTAGTTAGTATGCTTGAAGTATTATTATTTTTATGTCAATATGAACTTTTGTCTTGAATCTTCGGATCTGAATATTCATACCACAATTAAGAAGAGTTACATTGAATTATGCAGTAGCACTCCGCATCAAAAATTCTCTTTTATCATTTACCTACTCGAGGACGAAAGGTGAATTAAGCTTGGGGATGCCCGATACGTCTCCAATGTATCTATAATTTTTGATTGCTCCATGCTATATTATCTATTGTTTTGGACTATATTGGGCTTTATTTTCCACATTTATATTAATTTTGGGACTAACCTATTAACCGGAGGCCCAGCCCAGAATTGCTATTTTTTGCCTATTTCAGTGTTTCGAAGAAACGGAATATCAAACGGAGTCCAAACGGAATGAAATCTTCGGGAACGTGATTTTCTCATCAGATAAGATCCAGGAGACTTGGACCCTCGTCACAGAAAGCCACGAGGCGGCCACTTAGGTGGAGGGCGCCTCGGGCGCGCCCCTGCCTCGTGGGCCCCTCAAGCTCCACCGTACTCCTTCCTCCTATATATACCACGCATTCCACTGCATCGAGCACGGAGCCAAAACCTAATTCCACCGCCAGAATCTTCAGTATCCACGAGATCCTGTCTTGGGGCCTGTTAGAACTCACGGAAGGGATTCCACCACAGAGGGCTTCTCGTCATCATCATAGCCTCTCGAGATGAAGTGTGAGTAGTTTACCTCGGACCTTCAGTCCATAGTTAGTAGCTAGATGGCTTCTTCTCTCTTTTTGGATCTCAATACAATGTTCTCCCCCTCTCTCATGGAGATCTATTTGATGTAATCTTCTTTTGCGGTGTGTTTGTTGAGACCGATGAATTGTGGGTTTATGATCAAGATTATCTATGAGCAATATTTGAATCTTCTCTGAATTCTTTTATGTATGACTGGTTATGTTTGCAAGTCTCTTCGAATTATCCGTTTGGTTTTGCCAACTAGATTGGCAGTTCTTGCAATGGGAGAAGTGTTTAGCTTTGGGTTCAATCTTGCGGTGTCCTTACCCAAAGGATGTGAAAGGGTTTGCAAGGCACGTATTGTATTGTTGCCATCGAGGATAACAAGATGGGGTATTTATCATATTGCATGAATTTATTCCTCTACATCATGTCATCTTGCTTAAGGCGTTACTCTGTTTTCATTAACTTAATACTCTAGATGCATCTTTGGATAGTGGTCGATGAGTGGAGTAATAGTAGTAGATGCAGGCAGAGTGCATCTACTTGTCACAGACGTGATGCCTATATACATGATCATACCTAGATATTCTCATAACTATGCTCAATGCATCAATTGCTCAATGATAATTCGTTCACCCACCGTAAAATACCTATGCTCTTGAGAGAAGCCACTAGTGAAATCTATGGCCCCCGGGTCTATTCTCATCATATTAATCTTCCTACGCTTTATTATTGCTTTGCTTTTTACTTTGCTTTTTATTTTACTTTGCATCTTTATACCAAAAATACCAAAAATATTATTTATCATCTCTATCAGGATCTCACTCGTAAGTGACCGTGAAGGGATTGACAACCCCTATTCGCGTTGGTTGCGAGGAGCTATTTGTTTTGTGTAGGTACGAGGGACTTGCGCATGGCCTCCTACTGGATTGATACCTTGGTTTTCAAAAACTGAGGGAAATACTTACGCTACTCTACTGCATCATCCTCTCCTCCTCGGGGAAAACCAACGCAAGCTCAAGACGTAGCAATCAACACCATAGCCTCTCTGATGATGTGTGAGTAGTTTACCTCAGACCTTCGGGTCCATAGTTATTAGCTAGATGGCTTCTTCTCTCTTTTTGGATCTCAATACAATGTTCTCCCCCTCTCTTGTGGAGATCTATTCGATGTAATCTTCTTTTGCGGTGTGTTTGTTGAGACCGATGAATTGTGGGTTTATGATCAAGTTTATCTATGAACAATATTTGAATCTTCTCTGAATTCTTTTATGTATGATTGGTTATCTTTGCCAGTCTCTTCGAATTATCAGTTTGGTTTGGCCTACTAGATTGATCTTTCTTGCAATGGGAGAAGTGCTTAGCTTTGGGTTCAATCTTGCAGTGTCCTTTCCCAGTGACATTAGTAGCAACAAGGTACGTATTGTATTGTTGCCATCGAGGATAACAAGATGGGGTTTATATCATATTGCATGAGTTTATCCCTCTACATCATGTCATCTTACTTAAAGCGTTACTCTGTTCTTATGAACTTAATACTCTAGATGCATGCTAGATAGCGGTCGATGTGTGGAGTAATAGTAGTAGATGCGGCAGAGTCGGTCTACTTGTCTCGGACGTGATGCTTATATACATGATCATACTTAGATATTCTCATAACTATGCTCAATTCGCCAATTGCTCAACAATGAATTTGTTCACCCAAGTAATACTTATGCTCTTGAGAGAAGCCACTAGTGAAACCTACGGCCCCGGGTATATTTTCCATCATATTAATCTTCCAACACTTAGCTATTTTTATTGCCTTTTATTTTACTTTGCATCTTTATCACAAAAATACCAAAAATATTATCTTGTCATATCTATCAGATCTCACACTCGTAAGTGACCGTGAAGGGATTGACAACCCCTTTATTGCGTTGGTTGCGAGGATTTATTTGTTTGTGTAGGTGCGAGGGACTCGTGCGTAGCCTCCTACTGGATTGATACCTTGGTTCTCAAAAACTAAGGGAAATACTTACGCTACTTTGCTGCATCACCCTTTCCTCTTCAAGGGAAAACCAACGCAGTGCTCAAGAGGTAGCATCCAGCTGATCCGGGAGGTGTCCGGATGATCCAGGCAAGTCAAAGTGCTCGGGATTTCCTCTCGGGGACGAATTTTTGGGCGGAAATGGATGATTTCGGGGCAAAATTGAGGGGATTTTGTGGATGGAAGGTGGGGAAACTTGGGGAGATGCTAGATCCACTCGAAACCAAGCAAATCCATGGATCAAAATAAAAAAAACATCATCAAAACCAACAAATAAAAAAAATTTGGGGCTATTTTTGGTGGGGATTTTTGAATTTCGGACGATATCAACAAAACTAGGCTAGAAAACACAACGGGGAGGCTCCGAAATCATGATCAACCTGGCTCATGATACCAAGATGATGTGGGGTGGAACCCTATACGGCCGATCTTTCACAAAAGGAGCGAGATCCCTCGAAGAACACAAAGAACATGGGGAAGAATGGAGAGAAAACACAAGGGAAAACACTCAAGAACAAGTCCAATCACACATCCACTAGACAATCAAACACACAAGATCCACAAGGTACATGAACAACAAAGGGAAAGATACAAGGTAGCGTTCATCCCAATCCTTGAAGGATTTGAGGTCTTGATGATATCCCGGAGGATCTTCTCACATGCTCACATGGAGGTCTTGAACTCCATGGGAGTGGTGGTCTCTCTCTATCTCTCAAGAGTAGAGTGGTACAAGGATAAAAGCTCTCTATCAAATGAGCTATCACTTTGCTAACCCTAGAAAGGAGGTGGAGGAGGTCCATTTATAGTCTAGTGGCGAAGGGGTAAGTGAGGGGGCGAAACAGGTACATGGGCCTCGGCCCGGAGGCATGCACGCAGGCAAGGCCGGATGATCCGGATGGGGGTCCGGATGATCCGGGCGTCGTCTGGATGATCCGGGTCCTCGTCCGGATGATCCGGCTTCACCGAGCAGATTCTACAAGGTTCGGCCGTCGCGGTGTATGGATTACTGATCCGGCTCTGCGTCCGGAGGTCCGGCTAGTCTTCAGCAGCCGCTCCGTCTTCTTCTTCTCCTTTCTTCCGTCTTCTCTTCCACGCCTCCGTCGGGGATGATGTAGGTGTTCCTTGGCGCTTGCATTCCTCCTTTACATCCGTGAAGCTCCGACAATACCTATGCATGCACACGGGAGAAGTGTCAAATAGTACACCATCCTCGTAGGGGCCAAGTGAGCACGTGTAAAGGAGATGATTCACCTTTGTCTGTGTGAAGTAGATGTCGCACGTGTCACTTGCCAAATGGACTCTTGACAGGGTGATGTCCGTAGGATGCTCCACATCATACCCCCTTGCCAAACTCATGGCAAGGTACACAATAGGTTCGGTACACAGCATAGCATACTTTATAGAACCTATGGTTGAGGCATAGGGAATGTCTTTCATTCTCTTTCTATTTTCTGCCGTGGTCGTGTTTTGAGTCTTACTCAATTTTACACCTAGCAATATAGGCAATAACTCCTTCTTTGACTGTTCCATTTCCATCTACTTAAAAAATCTTGTCAAGGTATGTACTCATTGAAAATTTTTATCAAGCGTCTTGATCTGTCTCTGTAGATCTTGATGCCCAATATGTAAGCAGCTTCACCGAGGTCTTTCTTTAAAAACTCCTTTCAAACACTCCTTTATGCTTTCTAGAAAATTCTACATCATTTCCGATCAACAATATGTCATTCACATATACTTATCAGAAAATGTTGTAGTGCTCCCACTCACTTTCTTGTAAATATAGGCTTCCTTTGCAAGTCTGTATAAAACTATATGCTTTGATCAACTTATCAAAGTGTATATTCCAACTCCGAGATGCTTGCACGGTCCATAGATGGATCGCTGGAGCTTGCACATTTTGTTAGCAGCTTTAGGATTGACAAAACCTTGGTTTGTATCATATACAACTCTTCTTTAATAAATCCATTAAGGAATGCAGTTTTGATATCCATTTGTCGATTTCATAAAATGTGGCAATTGCTAACATGATTCGGACGGACTTTAAGCATCGTCTGAGTGAGAAAATCTTATCGTAGTCAACATCTTGAATTTGTCAAAAACCCTTTTCGACAAGTCGAGCTTTGTAGATAGTAACACTAATATCAGCGTCCGTCTTCCTCTTGAAGATCCATTTATTCTCAATGGCTTGCCGATCATCTGGCAAGTCCACCAAAGTCCACACTTTGTTCTCATACATGGATTCTATCTTAGATTTCATGGGCTCAAGCCATCTGTCGGAATCTGGGCTCATCATTGCTTCCTCATAGTTCGTAGGTTCATCATGGTCTAGCAACATGACTTCCAGAGTAGGATTACCGTACCACTTTGGTGCGGATCGTACTCTGGTTGACCTACGAGGTTTGGTAGTAACTTGATCTGAAGTTTCATGATCATCATCATTAACTTCCTCACTAATTGGTGTAGGCATCACTGGAACTGATTTCAGCGATGAGCTACTTTCCAATTCGAGAGAAGGTACAATTACCTCATCAAGTTCTACTTTCCTCCCACTCACTTCTTTCGAGAGAAACTCCTTCTCTAGAAATGATCCATTCTTAGCATAGCGAATATCTTGCCTTCGGATCTGTGATAGAAGGTGTACCCAACAGTTTCTTTTTTAGGTTCGAGCTTATCGGTTTGAAACTTTTCCGATTTAGGTTCGAGCTTATCGGATTTTTGGGTATCCTATGAAGACGCACTTCTCCGATTTAGGTTCGAGCTTATCGGTTTGAAACTTTTTCACATAAGCATCGCAACCCCAAACTTTTATGAAACGACAGCTTAGGTTTCTTGCCAAACTACAGTTTACACGGTGTCGTCTCAATGGATTTAGATGGTGCCCTATTTAACGTGAATGCAGCTGTCTCTAATGCATAACCCCAAAACGATAGTGGTAAATTGGTAGGAGACATCATAGATCGCACCATATCTAATAAAGTACGGTTACGGCGTTTAACACGCCATTACATAGTGGTGTTCCAGGTGGCGTGAGTTGTGAAACTATTCCACATTGTTTTAAATGAAGGCCAAACTCGTAACTCAAATATTCGCCTCCGCGATCAGATTGTAGAAACTTTATCTCTTGTTACGATGATTCCCAACTTCACTCTGAAATTCTTTGAACTTTTCAAATGTTTCAGACTTGTGTTTCATTAAGTACATATACTCATATCTGCTCAAATCATCTGTGAAGGTCAAAAAATAACGATACCTACCGCGAGCCTCAACACTCATCGGACTGCATACATTGGTATGTATTATTTCCAATAAGTCAGTGGCTCGCTCCATTTTTTTGGTGAACGGAGTCTCAGCAATCTTGCCCATGAGGCATGGTTCGCAAGCATCAAGTGATTCATAATCAAGTGATTCCAAAAGCCCATCAACATGGATTTTCTTCATGCGCTTTACACCAATATGACCTAAACGGCGATTACCCACAAATATGTTGCACTATCATTATCAACTTTGCATCTTTTGGCATCAATATTATGAACATGTGTATCACCACGATCGAGATTCAATAAACCATTCACCTTGGGTGTACGACCACAGAAGGTTTTATTCTTGCAAACAGAATAACAATTATTCTTTGACTTAAGCGAATAAGCGTATTGCAATAAACATGATCTAATCATATTAAGCTCAGCATAAACACCAAATAACATTTATTTTAGGTTCAACACTAATCCCGAAGGTAAAGGGAGTGTGCGATGGTGATCTTATCAACCTTGGAATCACTTCCAACACACATCGTCACCTCACCCTCAACTAGTCTCTGTTCATTTTGTAACTCTTGTTTCAAGTTACTAATCATAGCAACTGAACCAGTATCAAATACCCAGGGGCTACTATGAACACTTGTAAAGTACACATCAATAACATGTATATCATATATACTTTTGTTCACTTTGCCATCCTTCTCACCTGCCAAGTATTTGGGGCAGTTCCACTTCCAGTGACCATTTCCTTTGCAGTAGAAGCACTCAGTTTCAGGCTTGGATATAGCTTTGGGCTTCTTCATGGGAGTGGCAACTTGCTTGCCATTCTTTCTTGAAGTTCCCTTTCTTTCCCTTGCCCTTTTACTTGAAACTAGTGATCTTGTCAACCATCAACATTTCATGCTTTTCTTGATTTCTACCTTCGTTGATTTTAGCATCGCGAAGAGCTCGGGAATCGTTTGTCATCCCTTGCATATTATAGTTCATCACCAAGTTCGAGTAACTTGGTGATAGTGACTAGAGAATTTTGTCAATCACTATTTTATCTAGAAGATTAACTCCCACTTGATTCAAGTGATTGTAGTACTCAGACATTCTGAGCACATGCTCACTGGTTGAGCTATTCTCCTCCATCTTGTAGGCAAAGTACTTGTCAGAGGTCTCATACCTCTCGACTCGGGCATGAGTCTGAAATACCAATTTCAGCTCTTGGAACATCTTATATGCTCCTTGGCGTTCAAAACATTTTGAAGTCCCGGTTCTAAGCCGTAAAGCATGGTGCACTAAACTATCAAGTAGTCATCATACTGAGCTTGTCAAACGTTCATAACGTCTGCATCTGCTCCTGCAATAGGCCTGTCACCTAGCAGTGCATCAAGGACATAATTCTTCTGTGCAGCAATGAGGATAATCCTCAGATCACGGATCTAGTCCGCATTATTGCTACTATCATCTTTCAACTTAGTTTTCTCTAGGTACTTATCAAAAATAAAACAGCGGAGCTACACGCGAGCTATTGATCTATAACATAGATACGCAAAAACTATCAGGTACTAAGTTCATGATAAATTAAGGTTCAATTAATCATATTACTTAAGAACTCCCACTCAGATAGACATCCCTCTAGTCATATAAATGATCACGTGATCCATATCAACTAAACCATGTCCGATCATCACATGAGATGGAGTAGCTTTCAATGGTAAACATCACTATGTTGATCATATCTACTATATGATTCACATTCGACCTTTCGGTCTCAGTGTTCCGAGGCTATATCTGCATATGCTAGGCTAGTCAATTTTAACCCGAGTATTCCGCGTGTGCAAAACTGGCTTGCACCCATTGTATGTGAACGTAGAGCTTATCACACCCGATCATCACGTGGTGTCTCAGCACGAAGAACTGTCACAACGGTGCATACTCAGGGAGAACACTTATGCCTTGAAATTTTAGTAAGGGATCCTGCTACCGTCGTACTAAGCAAAAATAAGATGCTGATGTCTACTACGCAACATTCTCCTTGTAGACGTTGTTGGGCCTCCAAGTGCAGAGGTTTGTAGGACAGTAGAAAATTTCCCTCAAGTGGATGACCTAAGGTTTATCAATCCGTGGGAGGCGTAGGATGAAGATGGTCTCTCTCAAACAACCTTGCAACCAAATAGCAAAGAGTCTCTTGTGTCCCCAACACACCCAATACAATGGTAAATTGTATAGGTGCACTAGTTCGGCGAAGAGATGGTGATACAAGTACAATATGGATGGTAGATATAGCTGAAAATATAAAAACAGCAAGGTAACAAGTGGTAAAAGTGAGCGTAAACGGTATTGCAATGCTTGGAAACAAGGCCTAGGGTTCATACTTTCACTAATGCAAGTTCTCTCAACAATAATAAGATAATTGGATCATATAACTATCCCTCAACATGCAACAAAGAGTCACTCCAAAGTCACTAATAGCGGACAACAAACAAAGAGATTATGGTAGGGTACGAAACCACCACAAAGTTATTCTTTCCAATCAATCCGTTGGGCTATTCCTATAAGTGTCACAAACAGCCCTAAAGTTCGTACTAGAATAACACCTTAAGACACAAATCAACCAAAACCCTAATGTCACCTAGATACTCCAATGTCACCTCAAGTATCCGTCGGTATGATTATACGATATGCATCACACAATCTTAGATTCATCTATTCAACCAACACATAGAACCTCAAAGAGTGCCCCAAAGTTTCTACAGGAGAATCAAGGCGAAAACGTGTGCCAACCCCTATGCATAGGTTCATGGTAGGAACCCATAAGTTGATCACCAAAACATACATCAAGTGAATCACGTGATATCCCATTGTCACCACAGATACACACGGCAAGACATACATCAAGTGTTCTCAAATCATTAAAGACTCAATCCGATAAGATTACTTCAAAGGAAAACTTAATCCATTACAAGAGAGAAGAGGGGAGAAGAAACATAAGATCCAACTATAATAGCAAAGCTCATGACACATCAAGATCGTGCCAAATCAAGAACACGAGAGAGAGAGAGAGAGAGAGAGAGAGAGAGATCAAACACATAGCTCTTTGGTACATACCCTCAGCCACGAGGGTGAACTACTCCCTCCTCGTCATGGAGAGCGCGGGATGATGAAGATGGCCACATGTGAGGTTCCCCCTCCGGCGAGTCTTAACAGAGGTCCCGATTGACTTTTGGTGGCTCTGAGGAGGCTTGCGGTGGCGGAACTCCCGATCTA
The DNA here is from genome assembly GCA_021605145.1 of Aegilops bicornis. NCBI lineage: Eukaryota > Viridiplantae > Streptophyta > Magnoliopsida > Poales > Poaceae > Aegilops > Aegilops bicornis. The sequence continues at coordinate 1,504,743 of JAHIAL010000023.1, read as the reverse complement.
TTCTCGTCTTGAAGTTTTAGGGCGTGGGTATATATGGGTGAAAGAAATCGTCGGTGGACCTCCGGGCTGTCCACGAGGCGGGCGTGCCCTAGGGGGTGGCGCGCCCCCACCTCGTGGGCAGCCCGGAACTCCTGGTGAGCTTCCAGGTACTCCGTGGGCTTCTTACGGTCCAAAAATAAGTTCCGCGGTTTCAGGTCAATTGGACTCCGTTTGATATTCCTTTTCTTGAAACACTAAAATAGGCAAAAAACAGCAATTACAGGCTGGGCCTCCGGTTAATAGGTTAGTCCCAAAAATAATATAAAAGTGGATAATAAAGCCCAATATTGTCCAAAAGCAGGTAGATAATATAGCATGGAGCAATCAAAAATTATAGATACGTTGGAGACGTATCGGCATCCCCAAGCTTAATTCCCTCGTCCTCTCGAGTAGATAAATGATAAAAAAGATAATTTTTGATGTGGAATGCTACTTGGCATAAATTCAATGTAATTCTTCTTAATTGTGGTATGAATATTCAGATCCGAAAGATTCAAGATAAAAGTTCATATTGACATAAAAATAATAACACTTGAAGCATACTAACAAAGCAATCATGTCTTCTCAAAATAACATGGCCAAAGAAAGTTATCCCTACAAAATCATATAGTCTGGCTATGCTCTATCTTCACCACACAAAGTATTTAAATCATGCACAACTACGATGACAAGACAAGCAAATGTTTCATAATTTTGGTGTTCTCAAACTTTTCAATCTTCATGCAATACATGAGCGTGAGCCATGGACATAGCACTATAGGTGGAATAGAATGGTGGTTGTGGAGAAGACAAAAGGAGAAGATAGTCTCACATCAACTAGGCGTATCAACGGGCTATGGAGATGCCCATCATTAGATATCGATTGTGAGTGAGTAGGGATTGCCATGCAGCGGATGCACTAGAGCTATAAGTATATGAAAGCTCAACAAAAGAAACTAAGTGGGTGTGCATCCAACAAACGCTCCACGAAGACCTAGGGCATTTTGAGGAAGCCCATCATTGGAATATACAAGCCAAGTTCTATAATGAAAAATTCCCACTAGTATATGAAAGTGACAACATAGGAGACTCTCTATCATGAAGATCGTGGTGCTACTTTGAAGCACAAGTGTGGTAAAAGGATAGTAGCATTGTCCCTTCTATCTTTTTCTCTCATTTTTTTATTTTTATTTTTTAATTTGGGCCCTTTCTCCTTTTTTATGGCCTCTTTTCTTTTATTTTTTATTTTTCGTCCGGAGTCTCATCCCGACTTATGGGGGAATCATAGTCTCCATCATCCTTTCCTCACTTGGGACAATGCTCTAAAAATGATGATCATCACACTTTTATTTTTCTTACAACTAAATGATTACAACTTGATACTTAGAACAAAATATGACTCTCTATGAATGCCTCCGGCGGTGTACTGGGACATGCAATGATTCATAAGTGACATGTATGAAAGAATTATGAACGGTGGCTTTGCCACAAATATGATGTCAACTACATGATCATGCTAAGCAATATGACAATGATGGAGCGTGTCATAATATACGGAACGGTGGAAAGTTGCATGGCAATATATCTCGGAATGGCTATGGAAATGCCATCATAGGTAGGTATGGTGGCTGTTTTGAGGAAGGTATATGGTGGGTGTATGATGGCCATGAAAGGTGTGCGGTATTAGAGAGGCTAGCAATGGTGGAAGGAAGAAAAGTGCGTATAATCCATGGACTCAACATTAGTCATGAAGAACTCATATACTTATTGCAAAAATCTACAAGTTATCAAAGCAAACTATTACGCGCATGCTCCTAGGGGGATAGATTGGTAGGAAAAGACCATCGCTCGTCCCCGACCGCCACTCATAAGGAAGACAATAAATAAATAAATCATGCTCCTGTTGGGGAACGTAGTAATTTCAAAAATTTTCCTACGCATACGCAAGATCATGGTGATGGCATAGCAACGAGAGGGGAGAGTGTTGTCTACGTACCCTCGTAGACCGTTAAGCGGAAGCGTTATGACAACGCGGTTGATGTAGTCGCATCGTCTTCACGATCCGACCGATCCAAGCACCGAACGTCACGGTACCTCCGTGTTCAAAGACACGCCCAAATTTCGATGCGACGCTCCCCGGCTCCAATCCAGAAAGCGTCGGGGATGAGTTCCACAAGACGACAGCGACAGTGGCGATGATGATGTTCTACGGCGCAGGCTTCGCCTAAACTCCGCGACGATATAACCGAGGTGGAATATGGTGGAGGGGGCACCGCACACGGCTAAGGAACAATCCGTAGATCAACTTGTGTGTCGGGTGCCCCAGCCTCGTATATAAAGGAGCAAGGGGAGGCGGCCGGCCTTGTGGGCTGGCCAAGGAGGAGGTCCTCCTCCTAGTAGGAGTAGGACTCCCCTTTCCTACTCCTACTCGGAGGGGAAAGGAAGGGAAGAGGGGAAGGAAAGAGGCGCCGCCCCCTCCTAGTCCAATTCGGACCAGAGGGAGAGGGTGCCCACCCTGGCCGCCCTCTCTCTTTCCACTAAGGCCCATGTGGCCCATTAACTCTCCGGAGGGCTTCCCAGTAACCCTCCCAAGACTCCGGTTTCTCTCGAAATCACCCGGAACACTTCCGTGTCCGAATATAGTCGTCCAATATATCAATCTTTATGTCTCGACCATTTTGAGACTCCCTCGTCATGTCCGTGATCACATCCGGGACTCGAACAAACTTCGTTACATCAAAACTCATAAACTCATAATAAAACTGCCATCGTAACGTTAAGCGTTGCGGACCCTCACAGGTTCGAGAACTATGTAGACATGACCTAGAACTATTCTCGGTCAATAACCAATAGTGGAACCTGGATGTTCATATTGGTTCCTACATATTCTACGAAGATCTTTATCAGTCAAACCGCATAACAACATACGTTGTTCCCTTTGTCATCGGTGTGTTACTTGCCCGCGATTCGATCGTCGGTATCCAATACCTAGTTCAATCTCGTTACCGGCAAGTCTCTTTACTCATTCCGTAATACATCATTTCGTAACTAACTCATTAGTTACAATGCTTGCAAGGCTTAAGTGATGAGTATTACCGAGAGGGCCCAGAGATACCTCTCCGACAATCGGAGTGACAAAACCTAATCTTGAATTATGCCAACTCAACATGTACCTTTGGAGACACCTGTAGAGCACCTTTATAATCACCCAGTTATGTTGTGACGTTTGGTAGCACACAAAGTGTTCCTCCGGTAAACGGGAGTTGCACAATCTCAGAGTTGTAGGAACTTTGTATAAGTCATGAAGAAAGCAATAGCAACATACTAAACGATCGTGTGCTAAGCTAACGGAATGGGTCATGTCAATCACATCATTCTCCTAATGATGTGATCCCGTTAATCAAATGACAACTCATGTCTATGGCTAGGAAACATAACCATCTTTGATCAACGAGCTAGTCTAGTAGAGGCATACTAGTGACACTCTGTTTGTCTATATATTCACACATGTATTATGTTTCCGGTTAATACAATTCTAGCATGAATAATAAACATTTATCATGAAATAAGGAAATCAATAATAACTTTATTATTGCCTCTAGGGCATATTTCCTTCGGTCTCCCACTTGCACTAGAGTCAATAATCTAGTTCATATCGCCATGTGATTTAACACCAATAATTCATATCACCATGTGATTAGCACCCATAGTTCACATCGTCATGTGACCAACACCCAAAGGGTTTACTAGAGTCAATAATCTAGTTCACATCGCTATGTGATTAACACCCAAAGAGTACTAAGGTGTGATCATGTTTTGCTTGTGAGATAATTTTAGTCAACGGGTGCATCACATTCAGATCCGTAAGTATTTTGCAAATATTCTATGTCTACAATGCTCTTGCACGGAGCTACTCTAGCTAATTGCTCCCACTTTCAATATGTATCTAGACCGAGACTTAGAGTCATCTAGATTAGTGCCAAAACTTGTATCGACGTAACCCTTACGACCAACCTTTGTCACGTCCATAATCGAGAAACATATCCTTATTCCACTAAGGATAATTTTGACGACATTGTCCAAAGGATCTACTCCTAGATCACTATTGTACACTCCTTGCCAAAATCGGTGTAGGGTATACAATAGATCTGGTACACAGCATGGCATACTTTATAGAACCTATGGCTGAGGCATAGGGAATGACTTTCATTCTCTTTCTATCTTCCGCCGTGGTCGGGCTTTGAGTCTTACTCAATTTCACACCTTGTAACACAGTAAGAACTCTTTCTTTGACTGCTCCATTTGAACTACTTCAAAATCTTGTCAAGGTATGTACTCATTGAAAAACTTATCAAGCGCCTTGATCTATCTCTATAGATCTTGATGCTCAATATGTAAGCAGCTTCACTTGAGGTCTTTCTTTGAAAAACTCCTTTCAAACACTTCTTAATGCTTTGCGAGAATAATTCTACATTATTTACGATCAATAATATGTCATTCACATATAATTATCGTAAATGCTGTAGTGCTCCCACTCACTTTCTTGTAAATACAGGCTTCACCGCAAGTCTCAGATAAACTATATGCTTTGATCAACTTATCAAAGCGTATATTCCAACTCCGAGATGCTTGCACCAGTCCATAGATGGATCATGGAGCTTGCATATTTTGTTAGCATCTTTAGGATTGACAAAACCTTACAGTTGCATCACATACAACTCTTTCTTTAATAAATCCATTAAGGAATGCGGTTTTGTTTATCCATTTGCCGATTTCATAAAATGCGGCAATTGCTAACATGATTCGGACAGACTTAAGCATAGATACGAGTGAGAAACTCTCATCGTAGTCAACACCTTGAACTTGTCGAAAACCTTTTGCGACAATTGTAGCTTTGTAGATAGTAACACTACTATCAGCGTCCGTCTTCCTCTTAAAGATCCATTTAATCTCAATGGCTCGCCGATCATTTGGGCAAGTCAATCAAAGTCCATACTTTGTTCTCATGCATGGATCACATCTCAGATTTCATGGCCTCAAACCATTTCACGGAATCTGGGCCCATCATCGCTTCCTCATAGTTCGTAGGTTCATCATGGTCAAGTAACATGACCTCCAGAATAGAATTACCGTACCACTCTGGTGCGGACCATACTCTGGAAGACCTACGAGATTCTGTAGTAACTTGATCTGAAGTTTCATGATCATCATCATTAGCTTCCTCACTAATTGGTGTAGGAATCAACTTTGGAACTGATTTACGTGATGAACTACTTTCCAATTTGGGAGAAGGTACAAATTACCTTATCAAGCTCTACTTTCCTCCCACTCACTTCTTTCAAGAGAAACTCCTTCTCTAGAAAGGATCCATTCTTAACCTTAGCGAATGTCTTGCCTTTTGGATATGTGATAGAAGGTTTACCCAACATTTTGGGTATCCTATGATGTCGCAATTATCCGCTTTGGGTTATAGCTTATCATGTTGAAACTTTTTCACATAAGCATCGCATCCCAAACTTTAAGAAACGACAACTTTGGTTTCTTGCTAAACCATAGTGTCTGATTAATACGTCTCAACGGATTTTATATGGTGCCCTTTTAACGTGAATGCATTTGCCTCTAATGCATAACCCCAAAATGATAATGGTAAATCAAGAAGAGACATCATAGATCGCACCATATCCAATAAAGTGCTTGATTACGATGCTCGGACACACCATAACGTTGTGGTGTTCTGTGGCGTGAGCTGTGAAACTATTCCACATTGTTTTAATTGAAGACCAAACGCGTAACTCAAATATTCGTCTCGCGTTCGGATCGCAGAAATTTTATTTTCTTGTTACGATGATTTTTCCACTTCACTCTGAAATTCTTTGAACCTTTCAACTATTTCAGACTTATGTTTCATCAAGTAGATATACCCATATCTGCTCAAATCATCTGTGAAGGTCGAAAATAACTTGATACCCGCTTGTGAGCCTTAATACTCATTAGTGCGCATACATCAAGATGTATTATTTCCAACAAGTTTGTTGCTTGTTCCATTGTTACGAAGAACGGAGTTTTAGTCATCTCGCCCAAAAGGCACGGTTACATAAGCATCAAATGATTCATAACCAAGTGATTAGAAAATCCATCTTTATGGAGTTTCTTCATGCGCTTTACACCGATATGACCCAAACGGCGATTACCATAAATAAGTTGCACTATCATTATTAACTTTGCATCTTTTGGCATCAATATTATGAATATGTGTATCACTACGATCGAGATCCAACAAACTATTTTCATTGGGTGTATGACCATCGAAGGTCTTATTCATGTAAGCAGAATAACAATTATTCTCTAACTTTAAATGAATAAGCGATCGCAATAAACATGATCAAATCATATTCATGCTTAACGCAAACGCCAAATAACATTTATTTAGGTTTAACACTAATCCCGAAAGTATAGGGAGTGTGCGATGATGATCATATCAATCTTGGAACTACTTCCAACACTCATCGACACCTCACCCTCAACTAGTCTCTTTTTATTCGTAACTCCTGTTTTGAGTCACTAATTTTTAGCAACCGAACAAGTATCAAATACTCGGGGTTACTATAAACACTAGTAAGGTACACATCAATAACACATGTATATCAAATATACCCTTGTTCACTCTGCCATCCTTCTTATCCACCAAATACTTGGGGTGGTTCCGCTTCTAGTGACCGGTCCCTTTGCGGTATAAGCACTTAGTCTCAGGCTTAGGGCCGGACTTGGGCTTCTTCTTCACTTTGAGCGACAACTTGCTTGCCGTTCTTCTTGAAGTTCCCCTTCTATCCCTTTGCCCTTTTCTTGAAACTAGTGGTCTTGTTAACCATCAACACTTGATGTTTTTCTTGATTTCTACCTTCGCCGATTTCAGCATCACGAAGAGCTTGGGAATCACTTTCGTCATCCCTTGCATATTATAGTTCATCACGAAGTTCTATTAACTTGGTGATGGTGACTAGAGAATTACATCAATCACTATCTTATCCGGAAGATTAACTCCCACTTGATTCAAGCGATTGAAGTACCCAGACAATCTGAACACATGCTCACTAGTTGAGCGATTCTCCTCCATCTTTTAGCTATAGAACTTGTTGGAGACTTCATATCTCTCAACTCGGGTATTTGCTTGAAATATTAACTTCAATTCCTGGAACATCTCATATAGTCCATGACGTTCAAAACGTCTTTGAAGTCCCGATTCTAAGCCGTTAAGCATGGTGCACTAAACTATCAAGTAGTCATCATATTGAGCTAGCCAAACGTTCATAACGATACGCATTCCGCTCTGCAATAGGTCTGTCACCTAGCGGTGCATCAAGGACATAATTCTTACAGGCAGCAATGAGGATAAACCTGGATCACGGATCCAATCCGCATCATTGCTACTAACATTTTTCAACATAATTTTCTCTAGGAACATATATAAAAACATAGGGAAGCAAAACATAGGGAAGCAACAACGCGAGCTATTGATCTACAACATAATTTGCAAAATACTACCAGGACTAAGTTCATGATAAATTTAAGTTCAATTAATCATATTACTTAAGAACTCCCACTTAGAAAGACATCCCTCTAATCTTCTAAGTGATCACGTGATCCAAATCAACTAAACCATAACCGATCATCACGTGAGATGGAGTAGTTTTCAATGGTGAACATCACTATGTTGATCATATCTACTATATGATTCACGCCGACCTTTCGGTCTCCGTGTTCCGAGGCCATATCTGCATATGCTAGGCTCGTCAAGTTTAACTTTGAGTATTCGCGTGTGCAAAACTGGCTTGCACCCGTTGTAGATGGACGTGGAGCTTATCACACCGATCATCACGCGTGGTGTCTGGGCACGACGAACTTTGGCAACGGTGCATACTCAGGGAGAACACTTCTTGATAATTTAGTGAGAGATCATCTTAAAATGCTACCGTCAATCAGAGCAAGATAAGATGCATAAAGGATAAACATCACATGCTATCAATATAAGTGATATGATATGGCCATCATCATCTTGTGCTTGTGATCTCCATCTCGAAGCACCTCCATGATCACCATCGCCACCGGGCGCGACACCTTGATCTCCATCGTAGCATCGTTGTCGTCTCGCCAATCTTATGCTTCCACGACTATCGCTACCGCTTAGTGATAAAGTAAAGCATTACAGGGCGATTGCATTGCATACAATAAAGTGACAACCATATGGCTCCTACCAGTTGCCGATAACCTCGGTTACAAAACATGATCATCTCATACAATAAAATATAGCATCACGTCTTGACCATATCACATCACAACATGCCTGCAAAAACAAGTTAGACGTCCTCTACTTTGTTGTTGCAAATTTTACGTGGCTGCTACGGGCTGAGCAAGAACCGTTCTTACCTACGCATCAAAACCACAACGATAGTTCGTCAAGTTAGTGCTGTTTTAACCTTCGCAAGGACCGGGCGTAACCACACTCGGTTCAACTAAAGTTGGAGAAACAGACACCCGCCAGCCACCTGTGTGCAAAGCACGTCGGTAGAACTAGTCTCGCGTAAGCGTCTGGCGTAATGTCGGTCCGGCCGCTTCATCCAACAATACCGCGAACCAAAGTATGACATGCTTTGGTAAGCGGTATGACTTGTATCGCCCACAACTCACTTGTGTTCTACTCGTGCATATAACATCAACGCATAAAACCTAGGCTCGGATGCCACTTTGTTGGGGAACGTAGTAATTTCAAATTTTTCCCACGCACACGCAAGATCATGGTGATGGCATAGCAACGAGAGGGAGAGTGTTGTCTACGTGCCCTCGTGAGACCGTTAAGCGAAGCGTTATGACAACGTGGTTGATGTAGTCGTACATCTTCACGATCCGACCGATCCAAGCACCGAACGACGGTACCTCCGCCAGTGTTCAAAGACACGCCCAAATTTCGACACGCTCCCCTCGGCTCCAATCCAAGAAAGCATCGGGATGAGTTCCACAAGACGACGGCGTGCAGGACGATGATGATGTTCTCTGGGCGCAGGGCTTCGCCTAAACTCATGACGATATAACCGAGGTGGAATATGGTGGAGGGGGCACTGCAGCTAAGGAACAATCCGTAGATCAACTTGTGTGTCTCGGGTGCCCCGCCCCGTATATAAAGGAGCAAGGGGAGGCGGCCGGCCTTGTGGGCGCCCAAGGAGGAGGAATCCTCCTCCTAGTAGGAGAGACTCCCCTTTCCTACTCCTACTAGGAGGGGAAAGGAAGGAAGGGGGAAGGAAAGAGGCGCCGCCCTCCTAGTCAGTCGGACCAGGAGGGAGAGCGCGCACCACAGCCGCCCTCTCTCTTTCCACTAAGGCCCATGTGTCCCATTAACTCTCCGGGGGTTCGGTAACCCTCGGCACTCGATTTTCTCCGAAATCACCTGGAACACTTCCGGTGTCCGAATATAGTCGTCCAATATATCAATCTTTATGTCTCGACCATTTCAAGACTCCTTGTCATGTCCGTGATCACATCCGGGACTCCGAACAAACTTCGGTACATCAAAACTCATAAACTCATAATAAAACTGTCATCATAACGTTAAGCGTGCGGACCCTACGGGTTCGAGAACTATGTAGACATGACCTAGAACTATTCTCGGTCAATAACCAATAGTGGAACCTGGATGTTCATATTGGTTCCTACATATTCTACGAAGATCTTTATCGGTCAAACCGCATAAAGACATACGTTGTTCCCTTTGTCATCGGTATGTTACTTGCCCGCGATTCGATCATCGGTATCCAATACCTAGTTCAATCTCGTTACCGGCAATTCTCTTTACTCGTTTCGTAATACATCATTTCGTAACTAACTCATTAGTTACAATGCTTGCAAGGCTTAAGTGATGAATATTACCGAGAGGGCCCAGAGATACCTCTCCGACAATCGGAGTGACAAAACCTAATCTTGAATTATGCCAACTCAATGTACCTTTGGAGACACCTGTAGAGCACCTTTATAATCACCCAGTTACGTTGTGACGTTTGGTAGCACACAAAGTGTTCCTCCGGTAAACGGGAGTTGCACAATCTCATAGTTGTAGGAACTTTGTATAAGTCATGAAGAAAGCAATAGCAACATACTAAACGATCGTGTGCTAAGCTAACGGAATGGGTCATGTCAATCACATCATTCTCCTAATGATGTGATCCCGTTATTCAAATGACAACTCATGTCTATGGCTAGGAAACATAACCATCTTTGATCAACGAGCTAGTCTAGTAGAGGCATACTAGTGACACTCTGTTTGCCTATATATTCACACATGTATTATGTTTCCGGTTAATACAATTCTAGCATGAATAATAAACATTTATCATGAAATAAGGAAATCAATAATAACTTTATTATTGCCTCTAGGGCATATTTCCTTCAGCTCCGACTTCATCACATAACGGTTCACCATACGTGCATGCTACGGGAATCACAAACTTTAACACAAGTATTTCTCAAATTCACAACTACTCAACTAGCATGACTCTAATATCACCATCTTCATATCTCAAAACAATTATCAAGCATCAAACTTTTCTTAGTATTCGACACACTCATAAGATTTTTTTTACTAATTTTGAATCCAAGCATATTAAGATTATTTAAGTAAATTATCATGCTATTTAAGACTCTCAAAATAATCTAAGTGAAGCATGAGAGTTCATATATTTCTTCAAAATAAAACCACCGCCATGCTCTAAAAAGATATAAGTGAAGCACTAGAGCAAACAACAAACTACTCTTAAAGATATAAGTGAAGATTGATGAGTAGTCGAATAGTTATGCAACTATGTGAAGACTCTCCCATTTAATAATTTCAGATCTTGGTATTTTATTCAAACAGCAAGCAAAGCTAAAGAAAATAAAATGACGCTCCAAGCAAAACACATATCATGTGGTGAATAAAATATAGCTCCAAGTAAAGTTAACGATGAGCGAAGGCGAAAGAGGGATGCCATCCGGGCATCCCCAAGCTTAGATGCTTGGTTATCCTTGAATATTACCTTGGGGTGCCTTGGGCATCCCCAAGCTTAGGCTCTTGACACTCCTTATTCCATAGTCCATCGAATCTTTACCCAAAACTTGAAAACTTCACAACACAAAACTTAATGTAAGACTTGTAAGCTCCGTTAGCGAAAGAAAACAAAACACCACTTCAAGGTACTGTAATGAACTCATTATTTATTTATATTGGTGTTAAACCTACTGTATTCCAACTTCTTTATGGTTTATAAACTATTTTACTGGCCATAGATTCATCAAAATAAGCAAACAACACAATGAAAACAGAATCTGTCAAAAACAGAACAGTCTGTAGTAATCTGTAACTAACGCAAACATCTGGAACTCCAAAAATTCTAAAATAAATTGGTGTACCTGAGGAATTTGTCTAGTAATAATCTGCAAAAAGAATCAACTAAATATCACTCTCCAGTAAAAAGTTGAAGCTAATCTCGCGAGCGCTAAAGTTTCTGTTTTTTACAGCATAATCATAAGGACTTCACCCAAGTCTTCCCAAAGGTTCCACTTGGCACAAACACTAATTAAAACATAAAACCACATCTAAACAGATGCTAGATGGATTATTTACTCCTAAACAGAACCAAAAAGCAATAAACTAAAATAGAATTGGGTTGCCTCCCAACAAGCGCTATCGTTTAATGCCCCTAGCTAGGCATGATGATTTCAATGATGCTCACATAAAGATAACAATTGAAACATAAAGAGAGCATCATGAAGAATATGACTAGCACATTTAAGTCTAACCCACTTCCTATGCATAGGGATTTTGTGAGCAAACAACTTATGGGAACAATAATCAACTAGCATAGGAAGGCAAAACAAGCATAACTTCAAGACTTTAAGCACATAGAGAGGAAACTTGATATTATTGCAATCCCTACAAGCAAACATTCCTCCCTCATAATAACTTTCAGTAGCATCATGAATGAATTCAACAATATAACCAGCACCTAAAGCATTCTTTTCATGATCTACTTGCATAGAAATTTTACTACTCTCCACATAAGCAAAATCCTTCTCATTCGGAATAGTGGGAGTATCATAAGAGACTTGAATACTATAAATTGTTTCCACATTAAAAGAGTAATGTTCAGAAAAAGGATAATCATAATCATGACAAGCTTTATAAATATAATCATCATTACTTTTTATAGCATAAGTTTCATCACAATAATCATCATAAGTAGCAACTTTGTTCTCATCATAATCGGTTGAAACCTATTTCAAGATAGTGGAATCATTATAAGATTCAACATCCTCCAAAATAGCGGAATCATTACTAAATAAAGTCATGACCTCTCCAAATCCACTTTTATAAATATTATAAGATTCAACATCCTCCAAACTAGTGGGATCATTACTTCCTAAAGTTGACACTCTTCCAAACCCACTTTAATCAATATAATCATCATAGGTAGAAGGCATGCTATCATCATTATAAATTTGCATATCAAAACTTGGGGGACAAAAAATATCATCTTCATCAAACATAGCTTCCCCAATCTTGGGACAAACATTAATTACAGCAAATATATTCTCAAATATGTCATCCTCATTAAACATAGCTTCCCCAAGCTTGGCCCTTTTCATATCATAAGCATAATCACTCTCATCATCAATAGTATGGATAGCACCAATAGTATAGCAAACATTATTATCATATTCTTCCAAGAAAGTGCCAAAAAGATTTTCAAGATCATAAGTATTATTATCTTCCCAATCATAATCATCACAACAAGCAATAGGCATAACGAGGTCATCATCAAGTCGTCATCTTCCATAATTATTTTGATTCATTTTCATGAGGCATAACAAAAATAGGAGCAACATTATTTGGGAGGGATACCTTTTTACCCCTCTTCCTTTTCTTTTCTTCTTCTTCACCACATCATGTGTGGGTTCAATCCTCTTTGGAGCTCCTTATTAATGAGATTGGTTAAATAGAAGGCTCCTCCTCGTTACTCCGATTCATCATAAGAAATAATAGGAGAATATTGGGAAGTCTCTTCCCTTTAATTAGTATTCTCTTCATCTTCTATTTGTTTTCTTTTCTTTATGTAATTGGCAATATAAGGATTTTCAATGCAATTCACCGCACAATACATATAAATCTTCTCTAGATCAAAATCAAGAAATCTATCGAGATTAAATTTTGGAATACCCTCAGTTATACGTTTCATTTCTTCATAACCCAAAAGAAGGCTAAGCACTTTATGATGCTCAAGGGTAATCAAATCTATAATACCTAAATAGTTCATCCCCACTATCTATTTCTCTTGACATGCAGCCTAGCCACATCAGCAATGTAGCCACATCAGCCATTGTAGCATGCAGCTATCCCACGTCAGCACGAATAAAACATCAGTTGTTTCCGCTTCAGTTCCGTTTCACCCGGCTGTTTCTTTTCGTTGCTAAGTGTAACAGTTGAACCGCACCTCTCCCTTTCCAGGAACTTTTCACCTGCCTACATACAACCCTGAAGGCCAGCGGTCGCTCCCTAGAAACAAAAAGACCGACTTTCCCTACGGTGCGACGGCAACAGACTATCTCCGTGTGAAGTGCGCTCCTCCCACAAGACCGCCTGTCTTCTTCGTCTCTTGACGCTTCTCGGGGTGTTGGACTCCTACCGGGACGCAGTTCCGTTGCCGCCCACACCCAAATCGTGGAGGAGCAGAACCAAATCGACATGGGCTCCTCCTCCGGTAATCGAGTTGGTCCGCCTCGCCACCGACGACTCTCTGGACGTTAGGGACGCAGATGCGAGCTGGGCGTCGTTCCATCGCCCGCAACCTGAAATCCAGATGGTGGAAGAAGATGCAACCGATGAGGCCTCTGCCTGCGCGTCGTAGATCCGCTCCGCTACCACTGTGGGCTATGAGGAGCGGCGAGGAGTCCGGCTCAGTAAAGATCTTCCCCTGGCCAAATCAGCTTATCAGGTGGGCACGGCTCTGCACTTCCGTTCACATCTGATTTGTCTCTTTTGTCTGGCTGCAGGTCAACACCTTTGACTCTCCTCCGGCAGGCGATGTTCTACCCTCTGTTTTGCGGGGAGGTGGCGATCTTCTACTGCGTAATTTTTATCTTTTTTTTGGCCATTCGACCTCCTGCAGCTTGGGACCAAGCCGACCAGGCTGCTTTGAATGGCCTGCAATTTTTCTCCGTTCAGGGCTCCCAAGCCAATGTGAGTGATGACATCTAATGGTCGCTTCTTAATTCCAACACATTGGTCTGAACCAAGGATTTTACCTTCACATGTGAAATCTTCTAGAGTATTTGTATTCTCAGTTAATCTATTACCAGGATAAGCAATATCCACAAAGAGTTATACCTATGTTCTCTGTAAGTAAATAAGAGAGTGGATGCCAATATATTACTCTTTCCATCAGTATACGGTGGTTCCTTTGAATATAAGTTGTCTGTCAATTTTATACAATTTTTTGGATTTTCCCAATATGTGGCATGGACCTAGGACCATTCACTTTATGTGGAATGAGAATCTTTATTTCCCAATTGTTTCTTCGGATTGATATCAAGGCGTACTCTTTTTCAGAAATAGTATGTTCGAGGAAGTTTATTCAAGAGAGCTGGGAATATATTCATCTCACTCCTCTTACTAGATTTACTATGGGAACCTGTCAATCATATAGCTATATATTAATCCATCTCATCAGAAATGTGCCTTGAGGGCGGTATATTTTAATCATTTATATGAAGAGTGTGTTCCTGCAAACAACAATATCAAGAAATTCACAGTGAGACATTGACACATTGCTCCAATGTATCTCCGGCTGCATTTGATGAGATTTTCAATCACATGCTCGGTTTTTGTAGAAAAGTGACATGATTGTATAGGTAAATTATTCTGCCTCGCAGGTCTCAGTTGCTACTTGATTATTTTTTTATCATACTGCATTACATGATAACCTCTTCAGGTATACATGTGAAGAATTACAAGGACACAGATAATCATATATGGGAAATTAAACGCTGCAACTCACATCCTATAATTGTTTCTGTAGTATATGGTTGGGCAACTCCGTGCTATATGTGCTCAAGTTTCATTCACTAAAAAGGATAAATTAGATTATTCTTATTTTATACTTTGTCCCTGTTATAAACAAAAGAACTGTTTGAGATCTGAGTGTTAATATTAAGATATGGGAGGTGCTCTCCCTGCACTCTTTGCTCCTTAGTATGAAAGATCAAGAACAGCTCATGTTCTATGAAAGTTCTGCTAGACGTCCATAGTCTATTCCCTAATTGTAGTTTCATATGCCAAACATTTATATTTTATTTATGCATACCGGAGTTCAAGAATCAGGTAATGTTTCCCCTTAATTATGAATTAGATCATGATTTATATCAACGTGATGCTGCAGTCTACATGTGCATTGGGGGAGTTGGAGCGTCCCTTAGCTTGGTCTGAATTTTTGGCACAAAGTGCACCGAGTGATGTTTGCTTCTCCAACAGCAAACTATTAATGATTAAGGGTGATATCTTGGATTTCTTGGCAGAAGTAGTTACACAATAAAGAACTACCAAGGTATGAATGATATGAACATTTGTTATTAGTTAAGCTTAATATGAACAACACCATTTTACAATATATTGGCAGGCCAACGCATTACCAATGCATTTATCAACCACAGTATACCGTGTTTTCAACTTTTCACATCATTCTATCAAAGGTTCAAGTAAACGTATATTTATATATTTGTTTCAGTGATTTCACCAATTACTTGATCCATAAATCATCCTGCTAAGCAATGCTACAAATTCCGCGGCAACGCCCGGGGTATCATCTAGTTATCACAATATTTGGACACGACTTGATCATGAAACAAATAGCATTGGAGCTTTAAATGACCATGTTCATTGCAAAGTTCACAAGGGGCGCGAAAAATATTGAATCTTTCAGCGCAATCATCAAGACTTTCTTGCAACAATTTAGTTTCTAAATACTTATGCCTCTTGCAATATCTATCTTCCCTATTTGGTGTGTACTTGAAAACCCAATGTACTCCACAAAAATTGACATGTTTATAGGAGACATTTTCATCATAACTAGTGCAATCATCTTTAGTACTATGGATATTCAAGGAGTTCATACTAACAACATTGCAATCATGCTCATCATTCAAAGATTTAGTGCCAAACATTTTAATGCATTATGCTTCGAACACTTTGGCACAATTTTCCTTTCCATCATACTCACGAAAGATATTAAAAAGGTGAAGCGTATGAGACAAACTCAATTCCATTTTTTATAGTTTTCTTTTATAAACTAAACTAGTGCTAAAATAAGAAACAAAAAGATTCGATTGCAAGATCTAAAGATATACCTTCAAGCACTCACCTTCCTCGGCAACGGCGCCAGAAAACTGCTTGATGTCTACTACACAACCTTCTCCTTGTAGACGTTGTTGGGCCTCCAAGTGCAGAGGTTTGTAGGACAGTAGCAAATTTCCCTCAAGTGGATGACCTAAGGTTTATCAATCCGTGGGAGGCGAGGGATGAAGATGGTCTCGCAAACAACCTCGCAACCAAATAACAAAGAGTCTCTTGTGTTCCCAACACACCCAATACAATGGTAAATTGTATAGGTGCACTATTTCGGCGAAGAGATGGTGATACAAGTACAATATGGATGGTAGATATAGGGTTTTGTAATCTGAAAATATAAAAACAGCAAGGTAACAAGTGGTAAAAGTGAGCGTAACGGTATTGCAATGCTTGGAAACAAGGCCTAGGGTTCATACTTTCACTAGTGCAAGTTCTCTCAACAATAATAAGATAATTGGATCATATAACTATCCCTTAACATGCAACAAAGAGTCACTCCAAAGTCACTAATAGCGGAGAACGAAGAGATTATGGTAGGGTACGAAACCACCTCAAAGTTATTCTTTCCAATCAATCCGTTGGGCTATTCCTATAAGTATCACAAACAGTCCTAGAGTTCGTACTAGTATAACACCTTAAGACGCAAATCAACCAAAACCTAATGTCACCTAGATACTCCAATGTCACCTCAAGTATCCGTGGGTATGATTATACGATATGCATCACACAATCTTAGATTCATCTATTTAACCAACACATAGAACCTCAAAGAGTGCCCCAAAGTTTCTCGAGAATCAAGATTTAAAAACGCAAAGCAACCCCTATGCATAGGTTCATGGGTGGAACCTGCAAGTTGATCACCAAAACATACATCAAGTGAATCACGTGATATCCCATTGTCACCACAGATACGCACGGCAAGACATACATCAAGTGTTCTCAAATCATTGAAGACTCAACCCGATAAGATTACTTCAAAGGGAAAACTCAATCCATTACAAGAGAGAAGAGGGGGAGAAGAAACATAAGATCCAACTATAATAGCAAAGCTCGCGATACATCAAGATCGTGCCAAATCAAGAACACGAGAGAGAGAGAGAGAGAGAGAGAGAGAGAGAGAGAGAGAGAGAGAGAGAGAGAGAGAGAGAGAGAGATAAAACACATAGCTCTTTGGTACATACCCTCAGCCCCGAGGGTGAACTACTCCCTCCTCGTCATGGAGAGCGCCGGGATGATGAAGATGGCCACAGGTAAGGGTTCCCCCCTCCGGCAGGGTGCCGGAACCGGGTCCCGATTGACTTTTGGTGGCTACAGAGGCTAGCGGCGGCGGAACTCCCGATCTATTCTCGTCTTCAGAAGTTTTAGGGTACGTGGGTATATATGGGTGAAAGAAGTACGTCGATGGACCTTCGGGCTGTCCACGTGGCAGGGGGCGCGCCCTAGGGGGGTGGGCGCGCCCCCCACCATCATGGGCAGCCGTGTGGACGCCCCGATTCAATCAGACACTAATCATACACGCAAAGCGTAATGCGATCAAGATCGAGGACTCACGGACGATATCACCACACAACTCTAAAAATAAAATAAGTCATACAAGCATCATAATACAAGCCGGGGCCTCGAGGGCTCGAATACGGTGCTCGATCATAGACGAGTCGTGATAGCAACAATATCTAAGTACAGGACATAAGTTAAACAAGTTGCCTTAAGAAGGCTAGCACAACCGGGATATAGATCGAAAGAGGCGCAGACCTCGCCTGGGATCCTCCTAACTACTCCACAGTCGCCGTCGGCCTTGCGACGTAGTAGTAGGCACCTCCGATGTAGTAGGGTTAAATGTCGTTGAAGGTGGCGTCGGCTCACTGGGCTCCATCGGTCGCATGACAATCGGGTAAAGAAAGGGGAAAAGGGGAACAAGGCAACCGTGAGTACTCATCCAAAGTACTCGCAAGCAAGGAGCTACACTACATATGCATGGGTATATGTGTAAAGGGCCATATCGGTGGACTGAATCGCGTAATGCCGTAATAAGAGGGGATAACTAATCCGTCGAAGACTACGCTTCGCAGCCTCCGTCTTGCAAAGATGTAGTAAAGAGTGGTGAAGTCCTCCAAGTAGCATCGCATAGCATAAACCTACCCAATGATCCCCTCCTCATTGCCTGTTAGAGAGCGATCACGGGTTATATCGCACTTGGAAGGGTGTGTTTTATTAAGTATCCAGTTCTAGTTGTCATAAGGTCAAGGTACAACTCCAAGTCGCCACATTATCAAGATCACGGCTATTCGAATAGATAAACTTCCCAGGGTGCACCACATAACCCAACACGCTCGATCCCATTTGGCCGGACACACTTTCTCGGGTCATATGCCCGGCCGCGGAAGATCAATGTGTCGCAGCCCCACCTAGGCACAACAGAGAGGTCAAGACGCCGCGGTCTAAACCCTAAGCGCCGCGAAGTGCAGGCCCATCGCCTTAGCACGTGCACGTTACGTGCACGAAGCAGACCTAGCCTAGCAGCGTTCGATCCAATCCGTGGCGCGCTCAATCAGCCGACGTCCACGAAGGCTTTTACCGATACCACGACGCCGAGTGCCCATAACTTTCCCACGTAGTTGGTTAGTGCGTATAGACCAAATGGCGGACTCAGATCAAATACCAAGAACTGCGTTAAACGTGTTATTTTTAAGTATCCACGACGCCGACCGGGCCAAGCCCACCTCTCTCCTAGGTGGTCTCAACCTGCCTGCCGCCCGCCACAAAGTAACAATCGGGGCCGTCAGAACCCGGACTCCACCTCTACCGGGATGGAGCCACCGCCTTTCAGCCCTCATCGTAATCACTTGCGGGTACCCAACGAAAATGACCCGACTTTAGTCACCACATGTGTCATGTATATAAAGTATATAATATATACCCGTGATCACCTCCCTAGTGATCACGGCCCAAGAGTATAGCATGGCGCATTTGACAAGAGTGTAGGGCCACCGATGGAACACTAGCATCCTATTCTAAGCAGTTGGATAGCAGGTAAGGGTAACAATTGTAGCAACAATGATAGGCTATGCAACAGAATAGGATTAACCGAAAGCTACAACATGCTACACTACTCTAATGCAAGCAGTATAGAGAAGGAGTAGGCAATATCTGGTGATCAAGGGGGGGCTTGCCTGGTTGCTCTGGCAAGAAGGAGGGGTCGTCAACTCCGAAGTCGAACGGGCGGTAGCAAAGGCTTCCGGTCTCGTAGTCTCACCGGAGAGAAGAGGGGAAGAAACAATAAATACAATGCAAACATAAGCATGACGATGCGTGACGTGACAATGAGAGGTGCTAGGTGTGCCCCTAACGCGGTAGTAGGTGATACCGTGAAGGGGAAAACATCCGGAAAGTATTCCTTGTGTTTCGCTTTGACAAACGAAAGAAGGTGAAACGTTGCAGTGTTCACTATGCTAGGGATGTGTGGCGTAGAGCGAGTGCGTGATTCGAATCGCCTCGTTGCTCGAGCAACTTTCATGTATAAAGTATTTTCATCTAAGCTACGGTTTCTTTCCTATAATTTATCAAAGTTTTATGCATTTTTGTAATTTATTTTATTATTTAAATCGAACATTATCCAGCACAGTGAAAGGTGATGTCAGCATGACAT
Source organism: Aegilops bicornis (assembly GCA_021605145.1). Classification (NCBI taxonomy): domain Eukaryota; kingdom Viridiplantae; phylum Streptophyta; class Magnoliopsida; order Poales; family Poaceae; genus Aegilops; species Aegilops bicornis. The sequence continues at coordinate 1,484,656 of JAHIAL010000023.1, read as the reverse complement.
CACCATGATGTCAGCAGGTCAAACCCAGCTGACCAGAGTCAAACCTAGCCTGTGGGTCTAGTGGGACCCACCTGTCATAGACTAAGGCTAACTAAATAGGTTTAATAAATTTAGTTAATTGATTAGGTTAATTAAACACATTTGATTAAGTTTATTTAATTTAGCTAATTAATTAATTAATTAATTAATATTTGTATTTATTTATTTATTTTTAAAATTCTTTTTTAAACGTTCATTTGGGCCCCATGTGTCATTGGCACTTTGGGCCATGGTATGAGGTTGTTACGGGCGTGGCCCAATTGGGCACACGCCTAGGGGCGCATTGCCCGGCCGTGGCTGCAAGCTAAACGGGCGGCCTTAGCCGGGCTAGGCTGAGCAGCGGCTGCAGGCGCGCTGGATTTCCAGCCTCTGGCGCCCAGAGAAGGCGCACATGAGCATCACGGGCCGCAAGGGAGGAAGGCCGAAGTGTCACGGGGCATGGGCGGGCCTTGGCCGTGGGCCTTGATGGCCATGTGACATGGCCAAGCGGCATGTCTTGTGATGGTGAGGGCTCAACGATGGGAGAGAGAGGGAGTGAGGAGGGAGGCGGCGGCTCACAGGGAAGTCTTCTGCAGGGGTTGAGCGGGAGGTTCGAGGAGGTGGACGGGACGACCGGGCAATGGGGAGGAGATCCGTGAGGAAGCGATCGAGCGAGGCACGACGAGGCGGAGGAGCACCGGTCGTGGAGAGGAGGAAAGACGGCAGGCGAGGCGCGGGAGGTCCGGGCGAGGGAGAGGCGCTGAGGTCCGGCCGACGGGCGGCGTCGAGTGAGGCTGGCGTCGGCAAGCGCCATGGGAGGGAGAGGAGGGGCGCAGAAGGAGGCCTTGGGGGGGCGACTGGCGCCGGTCAGTGGCGTCAGAAGGGAGTGGTGGCTTGAGGCTGGGCGCGCCGTGTGGGAGGAGGGATCGGCAGGGCGCCCCTCCCGAGCCTGACAGCGTCTTGATGTGTGTGCGCGTCGTGTGTTGGGTGTGGTGGCGGCGGTGTGGGTGAACGAGGAGGCGGGTGGGGATCGTGGAGGTAGTGGGGATTAGGGTTACGGTGGGGGAAAGGGATGCCTTGTAGGCCAACGCTGGGGTGGACAAGCCGCTCGGTTACTCAGCTAACCGGCCAAGGCCCACTGGGAGGGGGGGTACTATTATTGTTATTATTTTAGTATTTGTTTCTATATTGTTCTATCTTTATTCTCATTTGTTTTTGTTTTAAAAAATACAAACAAGAGCACCTAAATTAGTGTGACTAGTTTTACCACTGCCACAAAAGGTTCCACACCAAATTAAAATAGTTTAATATTTTATAAATTATAAAAGGCATTTATTTCATTGTTGTACCTACTGTTTTAATTATTCAAATACATCTAAACTTTCTATAAGAATGTGGTTTCTTCGCCTCAATTAGTTAGGGATTATTTGCCACATGATGAACAATTTAGTTTTAATGTTCGAATTTTTTTACTGTTTGACGTTATTTTAAATTTGAAATTTGAACTGGTTTTCGAACCGGCGCGAGTTTATCAACAATAACCGAGGTGACGTGGCATCATTAGCAGAGGTTCACTGTAGCTTAATTATCAAGGCGTCCACAGCCGGGACTCCGGTGAGCTTCACGGTACTCCGTGGGCTTCTTACGGTCCAAAAATAAGTTCCGTGGAGTTTCAATCAATTAGACTCCGTTTGATATTCCTTTTCTTTGAAACACTGAAATAGGCAAAAACAGCATTCTGGGTTGGGCCTCCGGTTAATAGGTTAGTCCCAAAAATAATATAAAAGTGGATAATAAAGCCCAATATTGTCCAAAATAGTAGATAATATAGCATGGAGCAATAAAAAAATATAGATATGTTGGAGACGTATCAGATGCATAAAAGATAAACATCACATGCAATCAAAATATGTGACATGATATGGCCATCATCATCTTGTGCCTTTGATCTCCATCTCTAAAGCATCGTCATGATCTCCACCGTTTGATAGCACACACGGTGTTCCTTTGGTATTCGGGAGTTCCATGATCTCATAGTCAGAGGAACATGTATAAGTCATGATGAAAGCAATAGCAATTAAACTAAACGATCATTATGCTATGCTAATGGATGGGTCTTGTCCATCACATCATTCTCTAATGATGTGATCCCGTTCATCAAATGAAAACACATGTTTATGATCAGGAAACATAACCATCTTTGATCAATGAGCTAGTCAAGTAGAGGCATACTAGGGACACTCTGTTTTGTCTATGTATTCACACATGTACTAAGTTTCCGGTTAATACAATTCTAGCATGAATAATAAACATTTATCATGATATGAGGAAATATAAATAACAACTTTATTATTGCCTCTAGGGCATATTTCCTTCAGCATTAGGCATAGCAAAGTCATAGCAACATTAATCTTAGAACATAGTGGATACTAGGGATCAAACCATAACAAAACTAACTCGATTAAATAGTACATCTCATCCAACCCATCAACATCCAAATAAGCCTACTATGGGATTACTTCACGCACGGCGATGAGCATCATGAAATTGGTGATGGAGGATGGTTGATGATGATGATGGCGACGATTTCCCCTCTCCGGAGCCCAAAATGGACTCCCGATATGCCCTCCCGAGGAAGAACAGGAGGTGGTGGCGGCTCCGTATCGTCAAACGTGATAAATCCTTCTCTCTGATTTTATTCTCCCCGAACGTGAATATATGGAGTTGAAGTTGAGGTCGGTGGAGGTCTGTGAGACCCACAAGACCAGAGGGCGCGCCCTCTACCCTTGTGGACAGGGTGTGGGTCCCCTCTGGTTGATTCTTTTGCCAATATTTTTTATTTATTCCAAAAGTAATCTCCGTGAAGTTTCAGGACATTCCGAGAACTTTTATTTACGCACACAAAAATAACACCATGGCAATTCTCCGAAAAGCTGCGTCGGTCCGGGTTAGTTCCATTCAAATCATGCAAATTAGAGTGCAAAACAAGGGCAAAAGAGTTTGGAAAAGTAGATACAACGGAGACGTATCAACTCCCCCAAGATTAACCCATTGCTTGTCCTCAAGCAATTCAGTTGACAAACTAAAAGTGAGAAACAAAAACTTTTACAAACTCTGTTTGATCTTGTTGTTGCAAAGATGTAAATCCATCATTCAAGTTTTCAGCAAAGATTATGAACTAACCATATTCACAACAATGTTTAGGTATCACATTTACTCATATCAATGGCATAATCAACTAGCGAGCAATAATAATAAATCTCGGATGACAACTCTTTTTCGAAACAATCATGATACGATATAACAAGATGGTATCTCGCTAGCCCTTTCTGAGACTGCAAAACATAAATGCAGAGCACCTCTAAATATCCAGGACTGACTAGACGTTGTAATTCATGGTAAAAGAGATCCATTCACAGTGATACTCAATATAAATTAATAAGAATGCATACAAATGACAGTGGTGCTCTCCAACTGGTGCTTTTTATAAGAGGATGATGACTCTGCACTAAAAGGGGCCATTTACATTTGTGCCCCTAACTTGAACCCACTACTCAGATTTGCCCCTAATTTCGAAGGGTGCTCAAATTTTCCCCTCTGCCATTAGGTGTCCTTATAGAAATACCCTTCTGCGCCGTTACCATCTAGTCAAAGGGCTTTGACCATCTCGAAAAAAATAGCAAAAAAATCATAAAAATCTGAAATTTTGAGGGATCAAAGATACTTAGGTGCGCAAGGTGCATGCAAATTTTCGTGATGTTTGGACACTCTATGAGCTCATGGCAAAGGAAAAACAATAAATCTGTACGCCCGTGAATAGTAAATTCAAAAAAATAGCAAGAAAATTCAAAAAAATATGAATTTTTTTGGCATCCAAGATGACCGCTTGCACAAGTGTGTGCAAAATTTTGTTATCAAATGACATCCGTGGAGCTCTAGCAAAAAAAAACAAAATAGCGTATTTTGTCAAAGTTTTTTCGAGCCATTTTTTTTCTCCACAAGCTCCTACAATGTCCAAACACAACAAAATTTTGCACACACCTTGCACACCCGAGCATCTTGGATGCCAAAAAATTCACGATTTTTGAATTTTCTTGCTATTTTTTTGAATTTACTATCCACAGGCCTATAGATTTACTGTTTTTCCTTTGCCATGAGCTCGTAGAGTGTCCAAACAGCACAAAAATTTGCACGCACCTTGGGCACTTGAGTACCTTCGATCCCACAAAATTTCAGATTTTTTTGATTTTTTTTGCTATTTTTTCGAGACGTCAAAGCCGTCACCAACAAAGAATTGCGCATGTAAGGGCATTTCTATAAGGGCTACTAATGGCAGAGGGGCAAATTTGAGCACCCTTTGAAATTAAGGGCAAATCTGAGTAGTGGGATCAAGTTAGGGGCATAGATGTAAATGTGCCTAAAAGTAAATAGATAAGCCATTCGCAGAGGGAAGCAATTATAATATTTTGAGTGGTATGTTTTCATTGCCAATATAACAACCAAGAGATCTCAGTATCTTCCCTACTAGATACATTATAGGCGGTTCCCAAACAGAATGGTAAAGTTTATACTCCCCACCACCAACAAGCACACTCCACGCCTGGTCCGAAACAACGGGTACCGTCCAACTAACAACAGTCCTGGGGGAGTATTGTTTGCAATTATAATTTGATTTGATTTGAGCATGGGACTGGGCATCCCGGTTACCAGCCATTTTCTCGTGAATGATGAATGGAGTCCACTCATCGTGAAAATAACCCACCTAGCATGGAAGATATTGACAGCCCTAGTTGCTACATGAGCGATTCAAGAATACAAGATAGATTATCATTTGAAGGTTTAGAGTTTGGCACATGCAAATTTACTTGGAACGGCAGGTAAATACCACATATAGGTAGGTATGGTGGACTCATATGGAACAACTTTGGGTTTCTGGAAGTGGATGCACAAGAAGTATTCCCGCTTAGTACCAGTGAAGGCTAGAAAAAGACTGGGGCTATGTTGAGAGTAACCAACATTGAGTGCAAACATGAGTAGGATATAAATCACCATGAACATAAATATCATGGAGGCTATGTTGATTCTGTTTCAACTACATGTGTGAACATGTGCCAAGTTAAGCCATTCGAATCATCCAAAGGAGGATACCATCCTATCATACTACATCACAACCATTTTAAAAGCATGTTGGCACGCACGGTAAACCATTATAAACTCCTAGCTAATTAAGCATGGCATGATTGACTATAATCTCTAAATGTCATTGCAAACATGTTTCATTCATAATAGGCTGAATCAGGAACGATGAACTAATCATATTTACAAAAACAAGATAGGTCGAGTTCATACTAGCTTTTCCTTGTCTCAATCATTTCATCATATATCGTCATTATTGCCTTTCACTAGCACGACCGAACGGTGTGGATAATAATAATAGTGCACATGCATTGGACTAAGCTGGAATATGCAAACATTTATTCAAAGGAGAAGACAAGGTAATATGGGCTCTTTGTGAGATCAACAATAATGCATATGAGAGCCACTCAACATTTTCATCGTGGTCTTCTCCTCTCGACCCGCAAAGAAAATAATTTCAAAGAAACACATTGAAATGTTTTTGGAGTTTTTGTTTTTCTGAAAAAAGTAAAACAAGAACAAGAAAAGCTATTTACACGGGAAAGCTCCCAACAAGCAAAATAAGAACGAGGAATCCTTTTGGGTTTTCTTTTATACTACTACTAAATGAACATGGAAAGTAAACTAACTACAACTAATTTTTTTTGGTTTTTCTTAAGGTTTTTCAAACACACAAGAAGAAAGCGAGAAAAAGAAATAAACTAACATGGATAATACAATAAAAAAGTATGAACACCCACAACTGAAATGAGTGTGTGAACATGAAAGTAATGTCAGTGAGAAATACGTACTCCCCCAAGCTTAGGCTTTTGTCCTAAGTTGGACTATGCCCATGGATCAAAGTAACCCTCTCCGGTGTACTGAGGAGGATCCTGGGGGTTCCACTGGTTAGCGAGCTCCTGTGGCTCCCATTGATAGATAGACTCCTGATCTGGATCAGGTGATGTCTCTGGCTCAGGAACTGGGGATCGCATCCCTACCATTATGCATGAATGTCCGCGGGCAAAATGAAGTACCTGCCTGAATGAATATCGAACAAAGTAGGTGTAGGCAAGGTAATAATCTAAAAAGTATCCTCGCTAGATACCAGGTTACAAATGAGTCTCTTTTCCTTATCATAACGAATAAAATTATGTGCTACGATGCTTTCATAATCTAAGTGTATAGTGGGTAGTAGCTTCTCCTCTTTCTCATAATGCCTTATAGATATCTCAAAGCGTCTAGCAAGGCGAGAAGCATAAATACCTCCAAAGATAGGACCCTTAGTGTGATTTAAACTCAACCTTCTAGCAACCATAGCGCCTAAACTGAAAGTTTTATCAAGAAGTAAAGAATGGAGCAAAATGGCAAGGTCAGGGGCACTAAGGCCTCCACTATCCCCGCGACCAATCAAACATCTCCCTGCAAATAATGAGTAATAGCGCAGAACAGGAAAAATGTAAACTAGACACTCTCGCTTCCGACACCTTTCTCCTTTCCCCTACGGTAACTTCATCAATAAAATCTTCCACATATCTAGGACGTGGTTCCTCGATGCTATCCTCATAAGGTAATTACCTCACAAAAGTCATTAAGCGTCATCTCCTTATGCTCATCATATAAGTGAAACTCTACCATGGGTGGTGATCTCCTAGCATGAAAATGAAAATTTTGCACGAAAGTATTAGTGAGCAGGAGATACTGATCACACTGGTCGTGGAGAAAGTCGGTGATGCCTGCATTCTCAGCCAAATAATAGAAATCCTCATAAATTCCGGCCGCCTCCAAGAATGCATCACATGACCATTCACACGGCTGAATCTCCGCGGCGCGAGGAAGATTGTACTTGGGCTTCTCCTTCTCCTCATTTTCTTTTTTCCTTCGAACCCCGGCTCAAGGAGCCTCTCAACAATCTCCTCAACATTTTCTTCCTCTGAAAATTTCTAAAATTTTTAGTGACACAAAATAAAAGTGAACCAAACTCAACAAGATTGATAACAACTACTCCTACAAGTGCCTAGAGGCTATATCATGCATCAAAACTACTTTGGACCATATAAATTTGACATGCAAGCTCAAGAACAGGGTCACCACAGCAGCAAAAATTTATGATAAATAAGCATTATAACAAAAACTAATTGGACCATTGGAGGAGTCACATACTGAAGAACAATCCCCTAAAGCAGTTTTGCAAATGGAGCTTTGAGCAAAGAGATCGAAAATGGCAGCAAAATGAGCAAGAACACGGGTTTGAGCTATGGGATGATTTTTTCTGGAGGAAGACGAAGTGGATGGGTGCTGGAATAAGTGGAGGGGACCCACAAGACAGGGGGTGCGCCCAGGGGGTAGGGCGCGCCCTCCACCCTTGTGGACAGGTGGTGGGTCCCCTTGGTGTGTTCTCAGTGCGAGAAATTCTCAAATATTCTATAAAAAATCATACTAAATTTTTAGGGCATTTGGAGAACTTTTATTTTCGGGACATTTTTTATTGCACGGATAATTCAGAAAACAGATAGAAAAATACTATTTCGCTTTATTTAATCTAAATAACAGAAAGTAAAAGGTGGGTACAGAAGGTTGTGCTTTCAAGATTCATCCATCTCATGCCCATCAAAAGGAATCCATTAACAAGGTTGATCAAGTTTTATTAACAAACTTCTTTCGAATGACATGAAACCAGAGAATTTTTGAATAACACTAGGTTACCTCAACGGGGATATGCATGTCCCCAACAATAAGAATATCATATTTCTTTTTGACAGTAGGAAGAGGGAATTCAAAACCTCCAATAGTAATAGTTGAAATTTTTCCAATAGAATTGATACTATGAACTTGAGGTTGTTTCTTCAGAAAGTGTACCGTATGCGCATTACCATCAACATGAAAAGTGACATTGCCGTTGTTGCAATCAATAACAGCCCCTGCAGTATTAAAAAAGGGTCTACCAAGGATGATCGACATACTATCGTCCTTGGGAATATCAAGAATAACAAAGTCCGTTAAGATAGTAACATTTGCAACCACAACAGGCACATCCTCACAAATAACGAGGGTATAGCAGTTGATTTATCAGCCATTTGCAAAGAAATTTCAGTAGGTGTCAACTTATTCAATTCAAGTCTACGATATAAAGAGAAAGGTATAACACTAACACTGGCTCCAAGATCACATAAAGCAGTTTTAACATAGTTTCTTTTAATGGAGCATGGTAAGTTGGTACTCCTGGATCTCCAAGTTTCTTTGGTATTCCACCCTTAAAAGTATAATTAGCAAGCATGGTGGAAATTTCAGCTTCCGGTATCTTTCTTTTATTAGTAACAATATCTTTCATATACTTAGCATAAGGAGGCATTTTAAGCATATCAGTCAAAAACATACGCAAAAAGATAGGTCTAATCATTTCAGCAATCGCTCAAAATCCTCATCATCCTTTTTCTTGGATGGCTTAAGAGGAAAGGGCATGGGTTTCTGAACCCATGGTTCTCTTTCTTTACCATGTTTCCTAGCAACGAAGTCTCTCTTATCACAACACTGATTCTTTGATTGTGGGTTGATAACCCACAAGTGTAGGGGATCGCAACAGCTTTCGAGGGTAGAGTATTCAACCCAAATTTATTGATTCAACACAAGGGGTGCCAAATAATATTCTCAAGTATTAGCAACCGAAGTTGTCAATTCAGCCACACCGGATAACTTAATATCTGCTGACAAAGTGTTTAGTAGCAAAGTAGTATGATAGTAGTGGTAACGGCAACAAAAGAGTAATGAAAGCAAAAAGCAATATTTTTGGTGTTTTGTAATGATTGTAATAAAGAATAACGGAAATTAAATAAGCGTAAACCAAAGATATGAAAAACTCGTAGGCATTGGATCGGTGATGGATAATTATGCAGGATGCGGTTCATCATGTAACGATCATAACATAAGGTGACACAGAACTAGCTCCAATTCATCAATGTAATGTAGGCATGTATTCGAATATAGTCATACGTGCTTATGGAAAGAACTTGGATGACATCTTTTGTCCTACCCTCCCGTGGCAGCGGGGGTCCTAATGGAAACTAAGGGATATTAATGCCTCCTTTTAATAGAGAACCCGGAACAAAGCATTAGCACATAGTGAATACATGAACTCCTCAAACTATGGTCATCACCGAGAAGTATCCCGATTATTGTCACTTGGGTTGTCGGATCATAACACATAATAAGTGACTATAGACTTGCAAGATAGGATCAAGAACTCACATATATTCATGAAAACATAATAGGTTCAGATCTGAAATCATGGCACTCGGGCCCTAGTGACAAGCATTAAGCATAGCAAAGTCATAGCAACATCAATCTCGTAACATAGTGGATACTAGGGATCAAACCCTAACAAAACTAACTCGATTACATGATAAATCTCATCCAACCCATCACCGTCCAGCAAGCCTACGATGGAATTACTCACGTCAAGCGTGGTGAGCATCATGAAATTGGTGATGGAGGAAGGTTGATGATGAGGGCTGACGAATCCCCTCTTCGGAGCCCCGAGCGGACTCGAGATCAGCCCTCCCGAGAGGTTTTAGGGCTTGGCGGCTCCGTATCGTAAAACGCGATGATTTCTTCTCTCTGATTTTTTTCTCTCCGAAAGCAAATATATAGATTTGGAGTTGGCGTCGGAGGGTCTCCAGGGGGCCCACGAGGTAGGGGGGCGCGCCCAGGAGGGGGGCGTGTCGTGGTTCTAAGTCTGATAGTAGAATAGGGGGTAGGAATGGAGAGGCAAGATCCTAGCTATGGAGTAGTTGTATACGCAAGATGTTTACGAGTTCAGGCCCTTCTTTGAGGAAGTAACAACCCTACGTCTCGGAGCCCGGAGGCGGTCGACTGTATTATATGCGTACGAGTTACTGTGGTGCGAACCTTTTACACCGAGGAGGGGTGGCTTATATAGAGTTCGCGGACCCCTCCAACCCTCGATTATGCAGGGATTAAAGTACATTAAGATCGCGGGTTACTGGTAACGCCCCATATAAAGTGCTATGATGACCATAAAAGCTACTTAATGACCGACCGTTTGTGTGTAGACTGACTCTAGATCTCCTGGCGGTCGAGTGGTTGGCTTCATGGTCGAGTGTCTTCAAGTCCATCGAGTGGAACGCTTCCAGGTCGACTGAAAGGTGGTTTCTTCTAGAGATGTCCTTGGGGAGGGTATCTTGGACAAGTCCATGACCCTACCCTAGGTACATGACTTCATCATTAGCCCCCGAATGGATCGAGGTTTGAGTGGGGAAGAAGTTGAACATACTTCCGACCCATTCTTGTCTTTGAAAGTGTGTCTTGTTTTGGATCAATGAACTTAGGTGACGGCATCAACTTCTTTTTCAGTCGCCTTGATCCATTCTTTATATCCGTCGAGTGTGTTTTCCGTACTTGGAGAACTCCGAATGACAGGATGGAGGAAATCTTCTGTCTGACGATTTGCTCTGCGGCGCGTGGATTTAGCGGGATTCAAATTTCGGGAAGCGAGCGGGGCGGAGGAGGCCGCAGTAATCAGATGGGATAAGGCAGGGACGCCTCAATCTCCGCGCCACCTTTTTCGCCACGTATCGCTTCGGGCGATCGCTATGCGATTTGATAGGATCGCCCGGGCCTACTGAATACCACTTTCGGAAGCAACCTCGTAAAAGGACCCGGACGGGGGTTTTTGAACAGTGCGCTCCCATTTTCTCCTCCCTTCCCCAGATTTATCCGCCGCGTCCGCCTCCAACTCAGCGCTGCTGCTCCGTGCGTGTTTCGCCGGCGACAATGGTGTAAGAGAAGACGGCGGCTTTGGAGCGGGCGAAGAAGGCAACCGCGAAAGCGAAGGGAAGAGCAACCAGTCGGGGCGGATCTTCGTCAAGGGCTGGCTTGCCGCAGGGCTGGATCCAGGGCGACTGGATCCGCTCGACGATCCGTCAGAAGGATCTCGATGACATGGACAATGAAGGACGGATCCCTCATGGATCAGCGCGGCTCCCGGGGAAGGAGTCAGAGCCGCAACCTCGGGAGGGTGAGTGTGTTCTCTTGGCCACCCATGTTGACATGCGGGTTTTCTCTGCCGCCTCACCCTTTCTTTCGGGGTTTCTGAACTTCTTTGGGGCACAACTTCACCACTTCACTCCCAACTCCATCGTGTATCTCGCTGCTTTCGTGTCTTTGTGCGAGAATTTCTCGGGTTATCGGCCTCATTGGGGTCTTTTCAAGCACATTTTCACTTGTCGCTCCCAGACGGTGAAAAAGGCCAATCCGAATGACGAGAGAACTCAAGTGATTCAGATGTGTGGGGGTCTTGGGGTTCAAATGAGAGGAAAAATTTCTTTTCCGGCCATGATCTTACGAGTCGGTCCCGTGGATGGCGGTCGACTTGGTTCTACTGCAAGGACCAGCCGACGCCAGGGCAGTCGACTGGACTCCCTCCTTTTTCCATGGACCGAGTGAGCAAGCCATCCTCTTTGAAGGTGATCCCGAAAGAGAAAGCGCAGGTGAAGGTGTTGGTCGAACGCGTTGTCCAGCTCATCCGAGACGGAGTGACTGGCATGGATCTCTTGGAGGTCTTCCTCCGACGACGCATCCAGCCGCTTCAAGCTCGAGACCATCCGATGTGGTTGTACTCTGGCACTAACGACACCACTCGGATCCACCCGGAGGAGGTCGAGGACGCCATGCTGGAAAGGTGTATGGCGAGTATCACAGGAAACAAGGACAACCCTCGAGGAGCCGGAGGATTCCTCCACTCGACCCGATCATCTGAAGTAGACAAGGTCCATTCCTGCATCTTTGACTGTGATTCCGCTTTCTCCATCTTGTTTGCTTAAAATCAGTCGACTGACTTTTGTCTTGTTTGTTGTCTTCCAGGCCACTACTGAGATGTACTAGATGCCCAACGGGGCGCAAGAACAGGTTGAGGAGGAAGAGGGGAGCGGAGGTGAAAGTCAGGAGGAATGGCAATCTGATGGTGAAGAGGACGAAGATGACGATAGCTCCGGTGAAGAGGAGGAGGAGGAAGAGGAGGAAGAAGTCGACCCTCCTCGCACGGAAAGGCGAACAAGGCTCACCCATGACCCCGCGGTCGAGCGTGGCAAGGCTACCGCGCCTGTCGGGCAGTCGACGAAACGCCCTCGGACTACCTCTCCGGCGCCGACTGAAAAAGCGTCGAAGCAACCCGGCGGCGCCATCAAAGCCGACGAAGGCTCTGCCCAAGATGAGGATGGCTATTCCCACCATTTCCGGTAACAAAGAACTTCGTGTTTTTTGTTTAGCATGGACATACCCTTGATCGACTTGTTGACTGATCAACTGATTTCTAAAATCTGCAGCGCTGCTACCTCTGAGACCTCAGCCAGGAACGAAGACCGGGAAATGGAAGATGCTGCCACCTCTAACCTTGGTACGATCTCTGTATTTTTGCTTGTGGTCGATTGGACTTCTTTTTTAACTTTAAATTCTGACCGCTGGTGTAGTCCCACCTCATGTCATTGATCTCCCTGATGATGATGATGAGGCGCCGCTGAGGCGGAGGAGGACTAAAAAGGCGCCTCTTGGCAAGGCCGCTTTCAGGTTGTATCGATTGCACGAGACAGCTAGTTCATGAGGGTGGCAACATCACTCGAACTTCGTGTCTTCATTGTGTACCGACGAGTGTCCAGGCCTTCATCGCTCATCGTTGATCCGCCCTCCCTTTTCGCCACACACCACGTCCCAGAGGACCAAGTGGGTGCTGCTAAGGAAGCTATACGCCAGGCGGGGATAATGATGGAGCAAGTGAAGGTGGTGCGGGAAGCCAGCCAGGCGGCCTATGATGCTAACTCAGCTCTTCAGAGGAACGTCCAGGTTAGTTGGTCACCACTTGTTCTGTTAGGATATGCTACCTGAAAAACTCTTCTTTACGAAGATCTTCAGATCTGTACACCCACCGGGTGTGTCGATTGAATTTTGGATTGGTGGGTACGCTGAGTGCACCCTTTGGTGTAGTCCCGAGACTATGGTGGATCTGGCGATCGACTATAGTCTTTATACTTTGAATTTCTTCTCTAACTTCTTCACTCGGTCTGGTCGGACCATGTCGAATGGAATCTTGGAATCGATGGGGGCATGCTGAGTGCACCCACTGGGTGTAGTCCCTAAGACTATGGTCGACTGTTGGCAGTCGACTGAAGTCTGATGAACTCTCCCCCTTTTTTTAGATCATGATGATACCGTGGCTGACTGCTGACAGTTAGCTATGGTTTAGGATCATAACCTTTTTGTCTCTTTCGGTCAACTGATCGAACCGAGTCGATAAAACCAGTGGGGGCACGCTGAGTGCACCCACTGGGTGTAGTCCCCGAGACTACTGTTGAATATTTTGATTCGGCTGTAGTCTTAGAAGCGCTACGATTTTTTCTTAATCACTCGGAAGCAACCTATCTTTGATGTCTGTCGATTGACTCTTCGCAGAAATCCTGCGAGCTTGTGGCTCGCTATCTTTGAATTGAAAATAAATGATCCAGCTCAACCTTGACTTGAAGCTTGCTCGGGAGAACTTGCGAAGGCGAGAGACGAAGCAAAAGGTATGGCTGGTGAGAACTTGACGATTGTCTTTGTCTTTACGCCCATTCCTAATTCTGATCTCATTGTCATTTTGCGTATAAAATGGAGGAGGCTCAAGAAGAAGGACCATGACCTTGCCAAGGCGCAGAAAGCGGCTTTGGACAAAACAAAGCTCGCGGAAGAAAAACTGACTTCAGTCTGTAAACTTGAAGAAGAGAATGCCAATCTGAAAGCTTCTCTCGACGCGGCCGACAAGGAGGTTAGCCGACTGAAGAATGACAAGATAGCTCTGAGTGACAAGGCTGGCAAACTGGCGGGGAAGAGGAACGATCTGGAGGTTTATCTGGGAGGGCTCGCCAAGAAGTTATTCCTCACGCTTGAAGGTATTCCCTCCTATCCGACTGACTCGTTATCACCGACTCATCATAGGACCATTAGCTTGAACTCGAGTTGCGTTCTGTATTCTGCCGTAACTTGAGGAGTAGACTAGTCGAGTGGAGACAAGCCTGGACCCCATTAACTCTCCTGTGAAGGATGAAGCCGCTATGAACGTGCTCCGACTGGAGTCTCGTGTTGCTGGTGTGGTGGACTACCTCACTCGACTGAAGGTTGCGGTGTCGCGAATCGACTCGACACTCTGGCCAGGCGAGATGCTTCAAAATGACCTCGAGTCTTTAATGACTCGACTGAATGACGTTCCAAGTCGAGTGCAGGAATGGAAAAAGTCTTCTGCCAGGTGTGGTGCCGATGTTGCTCTGTCACGGTCCGTGTTCACTTTGCAAGGAGGCGCGAGAAGAAAAGTGGCGTCCATCAAAGTTGCCAATACCAAGAATGCGACTTCCAATCTTCGTGGAGACTTTCATTACTGCTGCCACCCGGATTCTTGTGAATCGACTGGATCGGTTTGTCGCGCCTTCCAGGTCCTCCACGAGGAGTAAAAACTTCTATGCTTCGTCTTAAATTTGTCTCGGAATGCCGAGTGGTTTTGTAACCGATAAACTTTAACAGGTTTGGCCTTTGAGCATTTACGAATCAGAGGGATATTATGCGAACTTGGCTTATCATCGAATTTGCTTTCATTTGCCTTCGAGCGAACTTTGTTCTTCACTCGGAATATACTTCAGTGCTTGAGATGTAGCTCTGAGGTGAATAATCTAGTCGACCTATACTTCATCATTCTTGCAGGTAGGGATGAAGTACAGATTGCAGTCGACCTGCGTCCTTGCGGATCGGAATGGGGCGCACGTTGTACTTGTGGCGTAGCTCCGAAGGAGAAGGTAACAGTCGACCTGCACCTCGTCGCCCTTGCGGATCAGAGCGGAGCGTACGTTGTACTTGTGGCGCGGCTCCGAAGGAGAAGGGTAACAGTCGACCTGCACCTCGTCGTCCTTGCGGATCGGAATGGATTTCATACTTAGGCGAGTACTGGGCTGCGGCTAAGCCCCCCGAGTGGGAGGTTCGCTCTCCACTTTCGGTAGGGGTTTTTAAATACTTAGGCGAGTATTGGACTGCAGCTAAGCCTCCGAGTGGGAGGTTTGCTCTCCACTTGGTAGGATTTTTAAATACTTAGGCGAGTATTGGACTGCAGCTTAGCCTCCGAGTGGTTGGTTTGCTCTCCACTCGGTAGGATTTTTAAATACTTAGGCGAGTACTGGACTGCAGCTAAGCCCCCGAGTGGGAGGTTCGCTCTCCACTCGGTAGGATTTTTAAATACTTAGGCGAGTACTGGACTGCAGCTAAGCCCCCGAGTGGGAGGTTCGCTCTCCACTCGGTAGGATTTTTAAATACTTAGGCGAGTACTGGACAGCGGCTAAGCCCCCAGTGGGAGGTTCGCTCTCCACTCAAGAGGATTTTTCAAACTTAGGCAAATCTTGGACTGCAGCTAAGCCCCGAGTGGGAGGTTTGCTCTCCACTCGGTAGGATTTTTGTGTCGTAGCTCTGAAGGAGAAGGCGTGATCGACCTGCACCTCGTCGCCCTTGCAAAGCGCACATTGTATTTAATACTTAGGCGAGTACTTGGACTGCAGCTAAGCCCCGAGTGGGAGGCTGGCTCCCCACTCGGTGGGATTTTAAACACTTAGGCGAGTACTTGGACTGCAGCTAAGCCCCGAGTGGGAGGCTGGCTCACCCCTCGGTAGGATTTTTAAACACTTAGGCGAGTGCTTGGACTGCAACTAAGCCCTGAGTGGGAGGCTGGCTCGCCACTCGGTAGGATTTTTAAACACGTAGGCGAGTACGTGGCCTGCAGCTAAGCCCCTGAGTGGGAGGCTGGATCACCACTCGGTAGGATTTTCAAGTACTTAGGCGAAACGGATTCGCAGCTAAGCCCCCGAGTGGGAGGCTGGCTCACCACTCGGTAGGATTTTCAAGTACTTAGGCGAAACGGATTCGCAGCTAAGCCCCCGAGTGGGAGGCTGGCTCACCACTCGGTAGGGATTTTTTTACAAACTTAGGCGAAACGGGTTCGCAGCTAAGCCACCCACTGGGGGGGGGGGCTTTCACATGTAAACAAAAATTAATAACAATCACTGGGAAAATTATAACATTCTTGTCTTTGATAAACAAACTACAGAGGTACTTTTATTACATCTCATCCGAAAGTGAGTACTTAAGTATAAAAGGGGTGGAGCAGCTCCGCATTCCAAGCTCGAGGCTCATCAATCTGGCGATCGACATTGTAAAGATGGTATGCTCCATTGTGGAGAACTCTGGTGACGATGAAAGGACCTTCCCAAGTGGGAGCGAGCTTGTGTGGTTGCTGTTGATCCACTCGGAGGACCAAGTCTCCTTCTTGGAAGGCTCGACTCTTCACATTTCTAGCATGGAATCGACGCAAGTCCTGCTGATAGATAGTCGAGCGGATCAGGGCCATCTCTCTCTCCTCTTCTAGGAGTTCGACTGCATCTTGCCGGGCTTGTTCCGCTTCATCTTCAGAGTAGAGTTCGACTCAAGGTGCATTGTGAAGCAGGTCACTCGGCAGAATTGCTTCAGCTCCATAGACCAGAAAGAATGTAGTTCTCCCAGTCGACCGATTAGGAGTGGTCCTCAATCCCCAAAGAACTGATGGAAGTTCGTCGACCCACGCTCCTGCTGCATGCTTGAGATCATGCATCGGTAGGGGTTTTCGATCCTTTGAGAATTAGACCGTTTGCTCGTTCTGCTTGTCCATTCGACTGGGGGTGAGCAACTGAAGCATAGTCGACTCGCGAGCCTTGAGAGGCGCAAAAGGCTTTGAATTTGTCGGAATTGAAGTTTGACCCATTGTCGGTGATGATGCTATGCAGAACTCCATATCTGAATATCAACTCTGATGAAATCGATAGCGCAAGGTGCAAGCATCGAGATTCTTGATAGTCTTAGCTTTGATCCACTTAGTAAACTTGTCGATCGCCACTAGCAAGTGAGTGAAGCCGCTCCGCCAGTTCTCGATGGTCCAATCATATCCAATCCCCAAACAGCGAAGGGCCGACGAGTGGAATGGTCTTCAAGGCGGCGGGTTTGTGTGACATATTGGAATAGAACCGACATCCTTCACACTTGTCGACTATTTCCTTCGCCATTTCATTTGCTCTCGGCCAAGAAATCCCGCTCGGTATGCTTTAGCCACAATGGTCCGAGAGGGCGCGCATGATGACCACAGGTCCCCGAGTGGATATCATCAAGAATTATCGACCTTCTTCCGGTGTTATACATTTACGGGCGACTCGATCAAGGCGCTTTCTGTACAATTGTCCCTTGATCACGGTAAAGCCTTGGATCAGCGGACGATCTGTCGAGCCTCTTCTTCGTTCTCCGGAGCTCTTTCCTTAGGATATACGCGATGTACGGCCTTTATCCGGTCGGGAGTGATGACCATGACTTCCATGATCAGGTCGACTACGCTTGGGACCTCAACTTGATCGGATCGCTGACACTTTTTGGCTTTGGGGCTCCATCGGTGAAAGGATCCTCTTGAACTGACGGTGTGTGGATGTGCTCCAAAAACACATTACTGGGAATGGCTTCCCTCTTGGACCCTATTTTCGCCAAATCATCAGCAGCTTTGATTTTTTCGGTCGGGGTATATGGTGGAGCTCTAACCCCTCGAATTTCTTCTCTAGCTTTCTCAATCGTATTGCATTAACCGGGCCATGGCTGGGCTTCTGACGTCCCACTCCTTCATCACTTGATTAACCACCAAATCTGAGTCGCCATAGACCATGAGCGACGGACGCCGAGTGAAATGGCCATACGCAACCCATACAAAAGTGCTTCATATTCTGCTTCATTGTTCGAGGAATCAAAGTGGATCTGGAGAACATATCTGAGCTTATCTCCTCGGGGGGAAACCAACACTACCCCAGCACCGGAACCATTCAACATCTTGGAACCATCAAAGAACATGGTCCGGTGCTTCGAGTGAACTTGAGTCGGTAGTTGCTGTTCAATCCACTCGGCGATGAAATCTGCTACTGCTTGGGACTTGATGGCTTTCTTTGCCTCAAACTTTATATCAAGGGGAAGGAGTTCAATCGCCCATTTCGCCACTCGACCAGTTGCATCTCTGTTGTGCAGAATCTCTGACAATGGGGCGTCGCTGATGACTGTAATGGAATGGTCAGAGAAGTAATGAGCAACCTTCTTCGTGGTCATATAAATCCCATAAACAAGCTTACGATAATGAGGGTATCTTTGCTTTGATGGGGTCAATACTTCGTAAAGATAATATATCGGTATTTGAACTTTGAAGGCTTTTCCTTCTTCTTCCCGCTCGACCGTAAGTCTTGCATCGACGACTTGTCCAAAGTGGCTGCAACGTAAAGCAGCAAAGGCTCTTTGCCGATTGGGGCGCAAGCACCGGGTTAGGTGGAGAGCGAGCTTTTAGCTCGCAAACGCCGCATCGCCTTCGGAGTCCACTCGAACTTGTCCGACTTCTTCATCAGTCGGTAAAGAGGCAATGCCTTTTCGCCGAGACGAGAGATGAATCGACTTAAAGCGGCCAAGCATCCAGTAAGCTTCTGGACATCGTGCTCACGCACAGGGCATTTCATTCGGAGTATAGTGCCAACTTTTCTGGTTGGCGCCGATTCCTCGCTCGGAAACGAAAACCGAGTAACTTTCCGCCAGGGAACTCGGAATGTGCACTTTTGATGGATTAAGCTTGATATCATACCTCCCGAGATTGGCAAATGTTTCAGCAAGGTCACCAATGGTCGGAACCTTTCCCGACTTGACCACAATATCATCCATGTATGCTTCCACATTCCGACTGATTTGAGTGAGTAAACACTTCTGAATCATCCTCATGAACGTGGCTCCGGCATTCTTGAGGCCGAATGGCATGGTGGTGTAACAGAAGCACCCGAATGGAGTGATGAAAGCTGTTTTGATCTCGTCGGGTCCATACAGACGGATCTGATGGTAACCGGAATAGGCGTCTAAAAAAGACAAGCGCTCACATCCCGCAAATGAGTCGACTATTTGGTCGATGCGGGAGAGGAAAATGATCTTTCGGGCAGGCCCGAATGATATGTTTGAAGTCGATGCACATGCGAAGTGACTTGTCCTTCTTGGGGACCATGACAACATTGGCGAGCCACTCGGAGTGGTAAATCTCTCGGATAAACTCTGCTGCTAGGAGCCGAGCCACCTCCTCGCCAATGGCCTTTCTCTTCTGGATGGCGGACCGTCGAAGATGTTCTTTGACAGGTTTAACTTTTGAGTCGACTCATAGACGATGCTCAACCAGCCCCCTGGGAACACCCGGCATGTCAGCAGGCTTCCATGCGAAGATGTCCCAGTTCTCACGGAGGAACTGGATGAGCGCTTCTTCCTATTTGGAGTCGAGTGTCGTTGAGATATGGGTCGGAGCAGCATTGGGGTCGGTCGGGTGAATGTGAATCGGTTTCGTCTCACCAGACGACTGAAATGCTGATTCCGTAGCGGGCTTCTTGGCTCGCAACAAATCACTCGGGTCTGCAGTTTTCTGGTATTCTTGCAGCTCTACCACTGCCATCTGAGCATCAGCGATCTTAGAGCCTTCGAAAACACTCTTACGCTTTCTTCCGATTGCCGCGATGCTGATCACACCTTTGGGACTGGCATCTTCGGTTTGAGGTATACATAACATGGTCGAGCCATGAAAGCGTGCATACGCCGCCTTCCCGAATAAGCGTGATAAGCGCCTGAAATCCACGACCTCAAAGGTCAACTTTTCTTTACAAAAATTCTTGGAATCACCAAAACCACATCGAGAGCAATTTGGTCGAGTGACTCAGCCTTCTTTCCGTGAATGACTCCATGGAAGCTCATGTTGTCGGGTGCTGAGTGCGGACATCGGAATGCCCATCCGTTTCAACGTCTCTGCATACAGTATGTTCAGGCCACTGCCACCATCCATCAAAACTTTTGTTAGTCGAGTGCCTTCGACGACTGGGTTGACCTCCAAAGCTTGCCTCCCATGGGTGGCTATGTGCGTTGGGTGATCAGACTGGTCGAACGTGATGGCGGTCTGAGACCATTTCAAATAATTGGGTGTCGCCGGAGCGACCATATTCACTTCTCGGTTGATAACTTTCAATCGACTTTTGCTTTCAACGTCAGCAAAAATCATCAGGGTGGAATTGACCTGGGGGTACCCACCATCACTATCTTCCTTGTCCTCAACTTTGTCCGACTTCTTTTCCTTATCCTTGGCCTGCTTCCCCTGGAACTGCTGAATCAAGAGCCGACACTGTCGAGTGGTATGCTTTGGGTAAATGAGTTTACCCTCTTCATCTTTCTTTGTGTGAATGTGACATGGCAAGTCCAACACATCATTTCCATCTTGGTCTTTTACTTTTTTGGGGTTCCAAGGCCCTTTGGGTTTCCCCTTGAACTTTCCTGGAGTCACGGCCAAGGCTTCTCCAGGAGCAGCTGGCTCGGCTTTCCGCTTCTGCTTCCGACTGGAGTTCCCTCCCCTGGCTTCATTAGCGGTTGACTTGTACTTGCCACTCCGGAGCCGATCCTCTTCTTCACCATTGGCATACTTGGTGGTAATCTCCATCATTCGACTCAGGGTCATGTCCCCGGTCCGACCGAATTTCAAACCTAACTCTCTGTTCTTAACGCCTTCCTTGAAGGCACAGACTGCCTGATGATCAGATACATTCTCTACTGTGTGATGCAATGTGATCCATCTTTGGATGTAATCCCTCAGAGTTTCATTCGACTTTTGCACACACGACTGCAACTCTATCAACCTGCTGGTCGCTTGCAAGTTCCTTCAAATGTTCGACAAACACTTTCGGGCAAGATCTTCCCAAGTGTAAATGTCTTTGGTGCTAACCGATTCAACCATGCTCTGGCTGAGCCCTCCAACATGAGAGGCAGATGTTTCATGGCCACTTCGCTAAGGTTGCCGCTTAATCTGAACAGCCACTCGGTAGTCCTCAAGCCAAGTATCCGGCTTGGACTCACCAAAGTGAACTTATCGACTCGATCGCCAACTTTGAAGTTGGGAGGAATCACCGCGACCTCGATGGCTCGCTAAAACACTCGGGTCCCAGGCGGTACTCTACTCTTGGTGGGCACATCTCTGTCATGGCCTTCTCGGTGAGCTCTTCTCGCCGACCAAACCTTGAACGATAATGGATCTCGCATTAAAGCTCGGTTCCACAGGGTCATTGGAATCCTTCGCCAACACCGTGATGGCATCTGTCATCCCGCCGCCGAGGCGTCTGACGACCCACCCCTTGGGTGAGGAGTGGGCACTCGACGTCGATCATCACGATCGAATCGGTCATCATACTGATCACGCCGGCCCCCATGTCCCTCACGCCTCGGGGGCGATCTTGGGTTATGGGCCGACTGGACCATATTCGCAGCGACGGATCTGATGTGAATCCTATTCATGACGTGATACAGCCTGAATTTTGATCTCCCGCTGCTGGAGTAAATCTACGATTCCAGAGTAAGCCTCTGCCGACCTCTGTTGGGAAGGCTGAATCGACTACGCTATACAGACTGCTGGCTGCTAGATTCTGAATCGGAGTTCGATATACCGAGTCGGTTGTGGAAAGACTTGACGTCGATCGGATGACGGGACCCGTTGTCACGCTTCGTTCGTCGAGCACTCGCCGGAGATTTTCCGGTCAGTGCGCGCCAGCCAAGTTGGCTGGCGCGCGTCTTCTAAGGCACGGGCCCTCGGGGTTTCTCCAACGATAGGAGTGTGAAGTGCATCCATGTTCCGGCTGGCGAAGTTCCTCCCTCTCGCAGCGAAGTGAGTGGCTCGCAAGTACTCTTCATGGGCTTGCGACGGATCGCCCTTGCCTTCGCCACCGCCGTCGGTCTTGCGGGAAAGCCGGGCGGATCAAGGGGGCCCATCGACCATCGTGACTTCCGCCACCGGATCACTTCTTTGTCACACTCGGATGCTGTCTCTGCGGAGCCAGTCGACAGATCGAATAGGCCGTAGAGAGATTCGTCGGGCTCGATTGCCGCGACTTGGGGAGTGGCCGACTGGCGTGCCACCGCATGCCTCACCCACCGCTGAAGCCTCGACCGACCGGAGTGCTTGCGCCGGCGAGAGACTGGAAGGGAGGATGGCACAGGAGCCGACCGATACTGGGTCGACGGTTGCCGCAGGAGGACGCCATGGACGCACGCATTTAAAGTGCGTTGCCAGACGGGAGCGCGTCGGCGTCTAGTGGAGCCTCCTGTTAAGCGGCGCCGTCTGACGATTTAACGTGAGCGTGCCGAGACGGATCTCGTGGCCCTCAACCAAAACTCCACCTGAAACCATGATGAAGGGGATCGGAGAAACTGCAACTTCTCCAACAAGTCGCTAAGACACCTGCCCCACGGTGGGCGCCAACTGTCGTGGTTCTAAGTCTGACAATAGAATAGGGGTAGGAATGGAGAGGCAAGATCCTAGCTATGGAGTAGTTGTATATGCAAGATGTTTACAAGTTCAGGCCCTTCTCGGAGGAAGTAAGAGCCCTACGTCTTGGAGCCCGGAGGCGGTCGATCAGACATGTGCATTATGAGTTACAGGTGCGAACCCTTTACACCGAGGAGGGGGTGGCTTATATAGAGTTCGCTGCACCCTCCAGCCCTCGGCTATGCAGGGATTAAAGTACATTAAGATCATGGGTTCTTAGTAACGCCCCATATAAAGTGCTATGATGACCATAAAAGCTACTTAATGACCGACCGCTTGTGTGTAGATCGACTCTAGATCTCCGGCGGTCGAAAGTGGTTGGCTTCATGGTCGAGTGTCTTCAAGTCCATCGAGTGGAACGCCTGTGCTCTAATCGAAAAGGTGGTTTCTTCTAGAGATGTCCTTGGGGAGGGTATCTTGGACAAGTCCATGACCCTACCCTAGGTACATGACTTCATCAAGGCGAGCCCCCCACCCTCGTGGACAGGGTGTGGGGTCCCTGGTCTTCATCTTTGGCGAGGATTTATTATTATTTTTTATAAGATGTTCCGTGGAGTTTCAGGTCATTCCGAGAACTTTTGTTTTCTGGACATAAAACAACATCATGGCAATTACCGAAAACAAAGGCACATCCGAAAGTTAGTTCCATTCAAATCATACAAGTTAGAGTCCAAAACATGGGCAAAAGTGTTTGGAAAAGTAGATACGACGGAGACGTATCAACTCCCCTGTCGTGGATTTGTCACGGCAGATGTCTTTAGTGTCAGGACTTAGTCGCGAGGCCAACGCATCTATGTAGTAGCTTGAGAGGGATTGATCGGGACGATAGACGCGACACACAAGACAAGGATTTAGACAGACTTAGCCCCGGAAACATCATCCTAATAGCCCTACATGCTGTTTGTGGCTAGGTCTCATTATGCTCATGAGGGAGTCGCCGTAAACTGGCTCTCCTCTAGTTGTGTCTAGCCCTAGAGATTGTTTCTTGTTGCTTGTCCCTCCTTGGGGAGCCCTGCCCCTCCTTATATAAGTTAGAGGGGCAGGTTTACATGTGGAGTCCTAGTAGGACTAGGACTAGTCTATCTTCTCTTACAAGTTAAATACAAGTCTGGGTCTTGCTTCCTCATAAAGGAAATATTTGTCATCCCTTTCCTCTTAAGCCGGCCCATCATAACGTGAGCCGCCTTTCCGGGCTTTGGGCCTTGTTGTCCATCGACCATCGCCGGGTTACTAATGAGTCGCCAATATCGGGCGGGTTATCCGTGAATCGCCAAGCTCCGTGCAGGTCACCAAAGGAGTCGCCACGCTCGGCCGGTCATACATCCGGTGGGTTACACCATGGGTATATCCTCGACATTAGCCCCGATTTAAGTTGGATTTATCCATGTTAAACTGATCCTCGCAAAATAACTCAGGAGCAAATTTGACAAGTTGTGCTCCGGGTTAAATATTCTCTTGAGCCGGGACCTGATCATCCTTAAGTCCAATTGTCGTTTCCTTCTTCTAAAAAATCCGGGTCAATAAGCCAGCTTCATACTCGATTTGCTGAGATTAGTTTCTCCCAGAGAAATATTGTGAAGAATAATCCACTTGAGTCGGCTTCCAAAGCGCCGGCTTAAAAAATATTGGTCTTGAAATACTCATCTGATAGTCAGCCGGCTTGAAGAAGTAAAACTTGCCGGTTTATCATTACCAAAAACTACGGATTATAAAATGTATTTATGTCGGGTCATAATTGTTGTTGACACCGGTTTATGTAATCGATCCTCTGATTTGCTCAAACTCGATAATTTGAAGATTTTTCTCCCTTATATCCATATTACCTCAGAGCCCCCCAAGTATTGAGCAGAACAAAGTGATGGTTTAAGACTTGCACCACTAAATGTCGCATCCTTGAAGAAATCCGGCTTATTCATCTCAATCATATAAACTGAATATTCCACCCATCTAGCCCCCAAGTTTCGGGTTGTCATGCTTTTGCAAAAGAACCTAGGACTTGGAATTGCTATGCTCATGAAAACTTCAACTGATTGTAGCCCCCAAGGGCCGGGTCATTATGCAATAATAAACATGGACTTTGTAGATATAACCATGTAAATTTGAACACCAATGTGTAGCCCCCAAGGGCCGGCTTAGTAAGATAACATCGAAATGGGACTTTGTATATAATTGATAATAACATCATATAATATAGTCTCCACCATGGGGCTTGAACCCACACCCACAAGGTTAAGAGCTTTGTACTCCACCAACTGAATAGTGGACCGTTCAATATAATTGATTAATGCTTGTGTACCTTGAATTTTTGACAGAGCAATTGGTAGCCCTCAAGGGCCGCTCATTACGATGTGATGAGTCGGGTCCTCGATGAGGTGAACAAAAATGACTTTGCATTAGCCCTCAAGTGTCATGGTGCATGCTTGCAATGACATGAAACTTGCATATTTGATGTAACCTCAATTTGAATAATGTAGCCCCAAGTGCCGGGTCGAAGCCTGCAGCCGACTCGGGACTATTCCTTCCATTGTAGAATAAATCATATCCATTAATAAAATAATAGCCATTGGCGCCAAAGCGACTTTGAATACCTGATCTCGTTGATAAGTAAATCCAAAGTTTAAATACCCGTATGCTCTTGGCGATGGCGATTTAATACACCTCCATTGTATGGCGAATTTTTATAACCCTTGCCGCTTGTAGCCTTTGAGAAAAATCCGTAACGGATAATCATTTTGAAGCATCAACTTTGGTAATGAGCTTGAACATAATCATTTATCTGTCATATTCTGCAACTCCTGCAAAGAGTTTAAACAACATATGCCTTGTCGACTTAACGTCAAAATCCAGGGCGGGTAACAACCAAAATGTAGTCTTATCCTGCACACAAGTAGATCACAAGATCCCTATGATCCTTTGAATGATACCGCTGGCTTATGTGACCCGGACCGTGAAGTTGATAACTCAACTCTGTAAGAGCCGGCACATATGATATTTGTGACATCTCAAATACTTGCGATTGTATAAAAACAGATAAATTTTTTGAGGCTTCTGATTCGAATACGATGAGTAAACCGTTCCAAAAGGGTTAAGCTAAGATTCGAATACGATCATATAGCCCCCAGTGGCGTTGGCGTTGCCGATCAAACTGGGTATCGACAGCTATGTTCTCTTTGGTTAGAATACGACCTATGTTTGAACAGGAAGCCCCCAAATGACCTTAAAAGTTGTTTAACGACGCTGATTCCAATACGATCCACGTCGATTCCCAAAGGGGTTGAGCTATGATTCGGATACGATCAAGAAGCCCCAAGTAGGTTCAGCAGTTTGCTAATCAAAAGGGTATCGATACTATGTTCTCTTTGGTTCAATCGACCTATGTTTGAACAGAAGCCCCCAAATGACCATATAAATTTTGGCATTGCGCCGATCAAGAGGGTAATCGATAGCTATGCCAGATGAGCAGGAAGCCCCCAAGTGACCATAATAAAATAAGCCATAAGGCAGGATACCCATGTTTTGAACCGTGCATCATGGCAGCAAGTTCCCATTGGTAACCATTAATTTGTTCGAAATCTCAAACTTGCGAGAGATTAATTCTTTTGAATCGGAAATTCTTAAACCGGATATTGAAATCCTCAAAGCTTTGTAAGGGACAAATTTACCTTGATCCGGATGTTGAACCGGTTTTGAGAGCTTCAAAGCTTTGTGGGAGAAAGATGTCTCTTGAGCTGTATTTTAAACCGGAATCTTCATTTTGAACCGGAAATTTTTCTGACGGCCTTTAAATATTTGCCAATAAAGCAGTAGCCTCCAGGGCCGGGTTATCTTCCCTTCAATGACCTGGAGATCTTGAATTCATTGAAACCGGCTAATTTTGCCGAGCCATACCATTGTAGCCCCCGAGTCTCAAGATGACTCGAAGTGTTGGCTTGAGATTCTCCATATTTGACCATAGCAGAATGTGTATATCATTGACATTGATAGCGCGATGTGAATACACGTAAGGTTGAGGTGATCGCAGCGGTTATAAATGATCCCGTATGAACCGTGGTCAAAGAATTTCGGCCAATGGTTCCTTCCAACTGGCTGTTTGAAGTTAACCAAATCTGTAGTGGCGGCGACTTGTGCACCTTCCCATTGAACCATCCAAAGGCAGACGGGCGGTGATAATATATGATAATTTGTCTCTAATTTGTTGGAAGAAAACTGGGCTTCCCAAGTAGTGACTTGCTCATACTCAATAAATAGCTCATCCAGACAAGTGCGGCCCGGTGTGTCGATGTAGACCAGGCCGCAAGAGACGGACGGTAAAGATGACCGTAACATCAGAGGCCGCATAGACAGATGAACCTGCCATGGCATTGTAAGCCGGTGCGGACGGGTGAGTCAAGCGCAGGCGCGGTAAGCCGTGCGGATGGGCGAGTCAGCCGTGTCGTGTTGATGTAGCGAGGGCGGCGACCGCCAAGACGTACTGCCGAGCAAAGGTATGGCACGGATAATCGCTAGTGCAAAAATAATTCTGGTGCATGTCCTTTATGCGACACCTTTGTAATAAATAATGGTCCTGAAAAAATACCACAGACCAAAGTAATTGTTCTCAAATAATTTAATATGTGCTGATAAAATACCTAAAAAATAGCACCTGATGATTTTGTCGAACAAGCGCAAACGCCGCCAATGCATAATGCAGGCTTCCACGTGGGTAGTAGTCCACAAATAAGTAATCAAATCAGCCTTGACATAATGAAGGCCTGCGGCAAGGCAGGTTGTAGGTGCGACAACTCAAGCTTGGTGGTGGCGATTTGAAACAGGCGATGTCGGAGCCGCAACGGGCGGGGTGGCCTGAGGCAAGGCTAGCAACCCGGTGCGGGCGGCTCGACAACAAGGCGGAGACCGTGGCTCAGGCAGCCAAGGGTCGACAGACGGTAAGCGAGCACCATAGAGGTGACGACGGTGACTCGTGAAGCAGTCCATGGATTGAGACAGAGGCGAAGCAAGGCAAGAAGAGCCACATTTTACGCCCATAGGCAAGTCGTGCAGCGACTGAGTGAGGCCCTCACGGGCGATTTCTCGGCGAGGCCGAGACGGCGACGGCGTAGATAGCGGCTCAAGCCGGCAGAGGCGAAAAGCCAGCGGAGGCCCTCGGACAGCGATGGTGTGGCGACCGGTTTTCCGGGTATCAATTTCGAGAAAATGGCCGTCGTGCTCACCAGCCCCAGGATTACTGTTAGCTGATGAGGCATCAAGTTGGTACAGAAATTCCAAGCAAAATACAAAATATGTAGTACAAGACCATTCTGGTCTGTGAGTACAACAAAAGGTTTCTAGCGGTTGATGGCGGAAGCGGTTTGTGGATCATCAGCGTCTGTGGAACTCCATTTCCCACGGGAACAGCTGACCAGGTTAACTCCTATCTTCGCGAGGCTGCTATTGCCGTTGCTTAGTTTCCGGGGCTGTCTTCGCAATGCTCCTCTCCATGCAAGAAATCTGGCCAAGACAATAGCCAGGGACAAGCCAGTGAGTACTTTGAATGTACTCGCAAACATTATGAACACTGGAATAATATAATTACGAATCATGCACTGCAATATTCTACGACCTCATCGTCAGTCAAAAATAAAGTCCGTTATGCATACAAGTAGGTACTTATAATGCAACATGAATATGCGGTGATGGAGTGGGAATAAAAATGCCACAGTCGGGCGTCTCAGCGACACCACATAAAGGGCTTATAAAAGAAAATAAAGACAAACAATGCCATTACAAGGCCTCAAATGACACCACATAAAGGGCTTATAAAAGAAAAATAAAGACAAACAATGCCCGCAGTACTAAGGCGTCTCGGCGACACCACATAAAGGGCTTATAAAAGAAAATAAAGACAAACAATGCCACGATCCAGGCGTCTCGGCGACACCACATAAAGGGCTTATAAAAGAAAATAAAGACAAACAATGCCACGATCGAGGCGTCTCGTGACACCACATAAAGGGCTTATAAAAGAAAAATAAAGACAAACAATGCCACAGTCGGGCGTCTCAGCGACACCACATAAAGTGCTTATAAAAGAAAGTAAAGACAAACAATGCCACAATGCAAGGCCTCAAATGACACCACATAAAGGGCTTATAAAAGAAAGTAAAGACAAACAGTATAATGGAAGCGCCTCAAATGACACCACATAAAGGGCTTATAAAAGAATCACGACGAATATCCAGGAGGTAGAATCATCCCAGGGATACTCGATAATACAAATATAACGGGTTAGTCCATAACAAAAATAATAATAATCATGGTCCTTACAAGTCAGTAATCCAAGTTTGCTTTAACCGTTTATCCTCCGAAGACCGACACTAAGACCAACCTTGACCCATCCTGCATCAGAATCCTTAACCATGGACACGGCTATTCAATAGTTTTAATCTCTGCAGAGGGTGTACTCTTTACCCACGAGCAACGGATTTCTTTTAGCCCATCGTGACTAATTCCGCTTCACGGTCTTTTAATTGAAAACAAACCTATCTTGCACACACCAGCTTAACTTTACCCGTGGTCCGAATCACCCATAACACCTGTCAAGCAAAACTCTAAGTGGGAGGCTACAACCTCGCGTAGCATGAGATCAAATTTATATCGCAAGGCCTAAGGGGTGGCTCTCCTCTCGGTCTCAACCGAAACACCCATGCCACCGGACCAGATGGCATGCCCACCGGTTACAACCGTATCTTCCACCGTGGCCTCTACGTATGGTGTGTGCACGAAAGGGGTTGACGACTTATCGAACTGCACTCTACCCTACCGGCAGGGACAAGTGGTAGTACGAGGCAAGTATGGGAGTTATCGAACATGACTCGATCAGCAGTCGACTCAGGAGGTTTATAAATTCCCTGTATGACATGAGTAACAATTATAATTCAACCAACAAATTCAACACTCATTATACCTTACTATGCCATACCGGACATAACCGTCCCGACGGAGACCGGCGACAAACTCATGCCTACCCAAGGCAGTGGTTTTTCCCGGATTCCTTTTCGGCATGCATGCAAGGCACTTGAGGATGATTACCATCACGTGTTTATTCATTTCCAACAGCAAGGAGATCACTAATATGCATCCATGCAAATGATCATATCACATGAAATAACAAGTTCTCCGCAAATGCAACGGTGGTGTTATAAACGCGGCCATTAACCCAACACGCCCAAAATATTATGCCGGGTTCAGGATGCTTGCCTTCAAGGTGTGGTAAGGCAGGGTGTACTCCAAAACTTTGAAAGTTTTCTCCTCTCTCTCAAAATCCTATTAAAAATATTTTTGAATCAATACACAATTCCAAAACAGCACAAAAAAGTTGTCTGAAATTTTTTCAAATAAATCTTAAAATAAACTAGACAATATTTGAGAGAGGTAGGAAAAAGAATCAACTCATTTGGAGTTGTATTTAAAAAGTTAAGCCCAGTCAAAGTTTTGGTCAAAATCTGTTATTTAAAATAAAACAGAAAAAGAAAACGATTCGAATATATACGTGACTGCGCCGAAAGCGTATTCGGAAATACGCTTTTCCACTTATCCAGCGTGGAATCACAGGAGTCATGACAAGATGGGCCGCTGGCCCAATCGGGTCAGGTTTGACTGGTCTTCCTCCCTCCTCTTATTCTGTCTGAGCTGGGCGGAACTCCCATGAGGCTCGCCAAGTAACCAAGTGGCACTGCTCGGGAAACCGAGGCCACCCATGGTCTCAGGAGATCGAGGTGGTCCTACCGATGGTCGCTTTGGTTTACAGGGGTGGGCCGGGCTGCCGGGCGGCTGAAACTTCGCTTGACCGGACCAGTGGCCGTCGGGCAAAGTGAATTTTTGGCTCCGGCGGTCCCTGACCAAAATCGAGCAGGGGGATGGACTCACGGGAGGGAGAGGGGGCTCCTGGTGAAGAGGGTGGAGAGGGGGAGGCCCTGGTTGCGCCGAACTGGCCGGAGTCGGGGAAGACGGCCTCCCTGGTTCGATTGCTGGCCAAGAGGGGTCCTAGGGAGATGGCTTGAGACTACCTGCGTGCGGGGATGAGCTCGGGGCTTCTTAAATAGGTGATCGAGGTCGGTTCACAAGGCCGGGGATAAGGTGAAGTGGCGAACCGCCTCCTCATGTGGGCAGGCGTCGTGGCGGCGACGAGAGCTAGAGGACCTGTGACGAGATGAGAGCTTGAGCTGTTCGAGGGGCAGGTGGCGGCAGGGAGAGGCTCGAGGCGGCGCCGACTGCCTGGCGAGGCAGCTTACTGCCAGCTTGTGGCGGCGTGCCTCCAAGGGGCTCTGACGGTGGTACTGTAGGGTGCCAGGGCTGCTTGGCGTGATGCGGTGAGAGGGAGAGTGCGTGGCGCAGCTCTGCAGTGTGGGCCAAACCAGGGGCGTGACGGCTGGGCGGTCTTGGTGTCAGCTGGCTGGCGCCTCGGCGCGCCAAAGGCACGCCCACCATCTCGCTTCGGCGAAATGCCATGGCCTGCTAGGTGGCTTGGTTGGAGCTGGGGATTAGCAGGTCTAGTCTAGGGGTAGCTGGGATGCTAGTGGACATGCTTGTTGGATCAGAGGATCAGGTCCACAATGCAAACCAAAACTCAAGCCAAATCTGTCCATGCTCTCAAGGTGTTTGACAAAATGCCATAGGCACCTAGGCAGTTCTTGGAGTGGCCAATTCTTCCAGAGTGTGGTCTCTTTAGATGGATGAGAGGGTGGTGAGGTTAGTTTGTGAAAAGCACAAACTTGTTAGTGCAAGTTTTGCAAAACTTCAATTCTGGACAGGAGGTAAATGGCATCACTACATGAACCAAAAATATCCAATGGGTGCATGCTCCTGGACTTAAGGGTTTAGCAGGGAGGACCACAAGTAGGAAAAGGAATCATGGATAGAGGAGCAACTAAAATATGGTTGCTGTACAAATCCTCAAGTTGGACCAGAATAGAGAAGAGGTTGATTCACTCAATATTTTCAAAGAACATCACTGGGGTTTTGCATAAAGTGGAATAATATGCTCCTACTGACATCCAAAAATTTTGGTAGAAGTTCTAAAGAAATATTTAAATAGGTTGTAGTGTAAAATTGCTCTCTGGACCAGATTTAAAAAATTTGATGCAGAGCTCAAAATATCCAAAGAATGAAGTATCTTATTGCATAAAAGTGATTTAAACACATCACATGACATCCCCAAATTTTGGTGGGATTTTTAAAAGAATTTATCAAAGGGTTGCAAAGGCAAATGGAACCCTAAAACTTATGAAGAACCAATTTAGAGAAATAAAGCTCAGGGGGAAAATAATTATATAGATAATCCCACTGATAAAAGAATTGTTTTATTTGAGAGGGAAACAAGTCCAACACTGATTTAAAAGTTTTCACTTGGGGTAAAAACTCCATAATAATAAGGAAAAGAGTGGTTCTGAAATCAGAAGGAAATCCAGAAAATAAAAGTTTTAGTTTCCTGGAAAAAATTTAATTTATAAAACAAGGTTAAAATTTTGGGGTGTCACAGATGGCCCTTAGATGACCCGGAGGCAGACCTCGGAAACAGGCATGGTGGCTCGGCGTGCTGCAAGCTCGTGCAGTGAGGCGGAGGCGCGGCCGGTTTAGAGCGGCGGCGCTGACTCAGGGTGGCATCTTGAAGCAGAGGCGAGGCACTGGAGCCGCCGGAGCAGAGGTGGAGAACCCTCGATGGACAGGGCGACTCGCAGCGATGAAGGCGTTGGGCGGCTCAAGGCGCGGGCGACGAGTGAGGCCGCGACGGCGGCTCAACACAGCATCTCAAGGCGTCCACTTGAAACGGAGGCAAGGCCAAACCAGGCTAGCTGCCCCTGTGAACGGTTGCTGTGGGCTGTTGCTCATGGATTTTTGACGCATAGCAGGTAGAAATTCCTCCAAACTTTGAAGTAAATAGTAGAAGTACGCGCAGCTGCGTGCAACAGCCGGTTGACCCGGCCTGAGAAGGCAGCTCGGGATATGCTGGGGCAGCGACTTGCAGGTACGGCCACCGTAGCGGCTCACGAGCAGACTGTAGGAAAAGGCGGCTCACAGCTTGAAGACTATAGATGGGCCACTTGGAAGCGGAGGCGAGGCTGCTGAAGTCGTAGCCGGCTCGGAGACGGGGCTGCACAAGCAACAACAGAGTCCAGGCTGTGGCCGTTTCTGTTTCTTGGTCGTCTATCTTTTCCCCAAGCTTTTTTTTTGCCTTGAGAGCCGGGCGCTCATCATTAGCTTTTGCTGTCTCACGTCAGATAATAGTACATCACCACATGGCTTTTGGACTCGTACTACTAGTAGCTTGTAGTAGCACCGGTTGAATTGTATCAGGCTTGCAGCTTTTTCCTTTGCTCCCCACAAGGTAAATCTGAAACCAGTTTACAGGAAATCATAGAGGAGTACCGATCGTAGACCGTCCAAGGACGCGTGTGTAGATGCCGACTGGATTCGCTTCGCGGTGGTGTGTGAAACATCGTCACAAAACTGTCGAGCTTGATCTTTAGACAAGACCGACACCGATTTTGATAGAAAAGTAAATCC
The DNA here is from genome assembly GCA_021605145.1 of Aegilops bicornis. Classification (NCBI taxonomy): domain Eukaryota; kingdom Viridiplantae; phylum Streptophyta; class Magnoliopsida; order Poales; family Poaceae; genus Aegilops; species Aegilops bicornis. The sequence continues at coordinate 1,451,529 of JAHIAL010000023.1, read as the reverse complement.
ACCCACGACTGACGACGGCCGAGTAGATTAGACCAGAAAGATGTTGGGGAACGTTGCAGAAAATTAAAATTTTTCCTACGGTTTCACCAAGATCCATCTATGAGTTCATCTAAACAACGAGTCAAGGGAGTGAGTTTGCATCTACATACCACTTGTAGATCGAAAAGTGGAAGCTGTTCAAGGGGATGGTGATGAGGGAGTCATTACTCGCCGTGATTCGGATCACCGATGACCAAGTGCTGAGCGGACAGCACCTCCGCGTTCAACACACGTGCAGGGATTTGACGACGCCTCCTCCGTCTTTGATCCAGCAAGGAGGAAGGAGAGGTTGAGGAAGATAGCTCCAACGGCAAAGACGACGGCGTGGTGTTGTTGGTGCAAAGAAGATCTCGGCTGTGGCTTCGCCAAGCACGTACGGAGGAGGAGAGGTGTTGGGGAGGGGAGGGGCTGCGCCTTGGCTTGGGGTGTGCAGCCCTCCCTTCACCCCTCTATTTATAGGGGGAGAGGGCAAGGGGGGCCGGCCCCTCTAGATGGCATCTAGAGGGGCGCGGCCAAGGGAGGTGGCTTGCCCCCAAGCAGGCGCCCCTCTGGGGTTCCCCCTCAACCCCTAGGCACAAGGGCCCAAGGGAGGGTGCGCCCAGCCCACCAGGCTGGCTCCTTCCCACGCAGCCCATGTGGCCCCCCTCGAGGGTGGACCCCCGGAACCCTTCCGGTGGCCCCGGTACAATACCGGTACGCCCCCGAAACTTTCCGGTGTCCGTTTAACAACTTCCCATATATAAATCTTTACCTCCGGACTATTCCGGAACTCCTCGTGACGTCCGGGATCTCATCCGGGACTCCGAACAACATTCGGTAATCACATACAAGTCTTCCTAATAACCCTAAGCGCCACCGAACCTTAAGTGTGTAGACCCTACGGGTTCGGGAGACATCTGGAGACATGACCTAGACGCTCTCGGTCAATAACCAACAGCAGGATCCGGATACCCATGTTGGCTCCCACATGCTCCTCGATGATGTCATCGGATGAACCACGATGTCAAGGATTCAAGCAACCCGTATACTATTCCCTTTGTCGAGCGGTATGTTACTTGCCCGAGACTTCGATCGTCGGTATCCCAATACCTCGTTCAGTCTCGTTACGGCAAGTCACTTTACTCGTGCCGTAATGCATGATCCCGTGACTGCACACTTGGTCACTTTGAGCTCATTATGATGATGCACTACCGAGTGGGCGGTGATACCTCTCCGTTATACGGAGTGACAAATCCTGTCTCGATCCGTGTCAACGCAATGCAGACACTTTCGGAGATACCTGTAGTGCATCTTTATAGTCACCCGATTACGTTGTGGACGTTTGGGTACACCTAAAGCATTCCTACGGTATCCGGGAGTTATACGATCTCAAGGTCTAAGGAAGAGATACTTGACATTGGAAAAGCTCTAGCAAAAGCGAACTACACGATCTTGTGCTATGCTTAGGATTGGGTCTTGTCCATCACGTCATTCTCCTAATGATGTGATCCCGTTGTCAATGACATCTGATGTCCATAGTCAGGAAACCATGACTATCTGTTGACAAACGAGCTAGTCTACTGGAGGCTTACTAGGGACGTATTGTAGTCTATGTATTCACACATGTATTACGATTTCCGGATAATACAATTATAGCATGAATAAAAGACAATTATCATGAACAAGGAAATATAATAATAATGCTTTTATTATTGCCTCTAGGGCATATTTCCAACAGTCTCCCACTTGCACTAGAGTCAATAATCTAGTTACATTGTGATGAATCGAACACCCCTAGAGTTCGGGTGTTGTTCATGTTTTGCCCGCGGAAGAGGTTTAGTCAATCGGATCTGCGACATCTGCATCCGTATGCACTTTACAAATTTCTATGTCTCCATCTTGAACATTTTCACGGATGGAGTTGAAGCGACGATTGATGTGCCTGGTCTTTTTGTGAAACCTGGGCTCCTTGGCAAGTGCAACAGCTCCAGTGTTGTCACAGAAGAGTTTGATCGGCCCCGACGCATTGGGTATGACTCCTAGGTCGGTGATGAACTCCTTCACCCAAATTGCTTCATGCGCTGCCTCCGAGGCTGCCATGTACTCCGCTTCAAATGTAGATCTCGCCACGACGCTTCGCTTGCAAAATGCACCAGCTCACCGCTTCCACCATTCAACATATACACGTATCCGGTTTGTGACTTAGAGTCATCAGATCTGTGGTCGAAGCTTAGCGTCGGCGTAACCCTTCTGACGAGCTCTTCGTCACCTCCATAAATGAGAAACATGTCCTTTGTCCTTTTCAGTACTTCAGGATATTCTTGACCCGCTGTCGGTGTTCCTTGCCGGGATTACTTTGGTACCTTCCTACCAAACTTACGGCAAGGTTTACATCAGGTCTGGTACACAAAGATGGCATACATAATAGATCCTATGGCTGAGGCATAGGGGATGACGCTCATCTCTTCTTTATCTTTTCTTTGTGGTCGGGGCATTGAGTGAGCTCAATCTCACACCTTGCAAGACAGGCAAGAACCCTTTCTTGGACTGATCCATTTTGAACTTCTTCAAAATCTTATCAAGGTATGTGCTTTGTGAAAGACCTATGAGGCGCCCTCGATCTATCTCTATAGATCTTGATGCCTAATATATAAGCAGCTTCTCCAAGGTCCTTCATTGAAAAACACTTATTCAAGTAGGCCTTAATGCTGTCCAAAAGTTCTATATCATTTCCCATCAAAAGTATGTCATCTACATATAATATGAGAAATGCTCTGAGCTCCCACTCACTTTCTTATAAACGCAGGCTTCTCCATAAGTCCAAGATAAAACCCAAACGCTTTGATCATCTCATCAAAGCGAATGTTCCAACTCCGAGATGCTTGCACCAGCCCATAAATGGATCGCTGGAGCTTGCATACCTTGTCAGCATTCATAGGATCGACAAAACCTTCCGGCTGCATCATATACAACTCTTCCTTAAGATAATCGTTAAGGAACGCTGTTTTGACGTCCATCTGCCATATCTCATAATCATAGTATGCGGCAATTGCTAACATGATTCGGACGGACTTAAGCTTCGCTCACGGAGAGAAAGTCTCATCGTAGTCAATCCCTTGAACTTGCCGATAACCCTTAGCGACAAGTCGAGCTTTATAGATGGTGACATTACCATCCGCTGCTTGTCTTCTTCTTAAAGATCCATTTATTTTCTATCGCTTCGCCGATCATCGGCAAGTCGGTCAAAGTCCATACTTTGTTTTCATACATGGATCCTATCTCGGATTGCATGGCTTCGAGCCATTTGTTGGAATCCGGCCCGCCATCGCTTCTTCATAGTTCGAAGGTTCACCGTTGTCTAACAACATGATTTCCGTGACAGGGTTGCCGTACCACTGGTAAGTGCGGAGCGTGTCCTAAGCGGACCTCTGGGTTCGGTAGCAACTTGATCCGAAGTACCTTGATCATCATCATTAATTTCCTCTTCGGTTGGTGTAGGCATCACGGGAACATTTTCTGAGCTGCACTTCTATCCCGTTCAAGAGGTAGTACTTCATCGAGTTCTACTTTCCTCCCACTTACTCCTTTCGAGAGAAACTCTTTTCGAGAAAGGATCCGTTCTTGGCAACAAAGATCTTGCCCTCGGATCTTAAGTAGAAGGTATACCCAATGGTTTCCTTAGGTATCCTATGAAGACGCATTTTCCGATTTGGGTTCGAGCTTTTCAGGTTGAAGTTTCTTGACATAAGCATCGCATCCCCAAACTTTTAGAAACGACGGCTTAGGTTTCTTCCCAAACCATAATTCATACGGTGTCGTCTCAATGGATTTAGACGGTGCCCTATTTAAAGTGAATGTAGCTGTCTCGAAGCGTATCCCCAAAATGATAGCGGTAAATCGGTAAGAGACATCATAGATCGCACCATATCCAATAGAGTGCGATTACGACATTCGGACACACCGTTGCGCTAAGGTGTTCCAGGCGGCGTGAGTTGTGAAACGATTCCACATTTTCTTAAGTGTGTACCAAATTCGTGACTTAAATATTCTCCTCCACAATCTGATCGTAAGAACTTTATTTTTCGGTCACGTTGATTCTCTACCTCATTCTGAAATTCCTTGAACTTTTCAAAGGTCTCGGACTTGTGTTTCATCAAGTAGACATACCCATATCTACTCAAGTCATCAGTGAGAGTGAGAACATAACGATATCCTCCGCGAGCCTCAACACTCATTGGACCACACACATCGGTATGTATGATTTCCAACAAGTTGGTTGCTCGCTCCATTGTTCCGGAGAACGGAGTCTTGCTCATCTTGCCCATGAGGCATGGATTCGCATGTGTCAAATGATTCATAATCTAGAGACTCCAAAAGTCCATCGGCATGGAGCTTCTTCATGCGCTTGACACCAATGTGACCAAGGCGGCAATGCCACAAGTATGTGGGACTATCGTTATCAACTTTACATCTTTTGGTATTCACGCTATGAATATGTGTAACATTACGCTCGAGATTCATTAGGAATAAACCATTGACCATCGGAGCATGACCATAAAACATATCTCTCATATAAATAGAACAACCATTATTCTCGGATTTAAATGAGTAGCCATCTCGCATTAAACGAGATCCAGATACAATGTTCATGCTCAAACTTGGCACTAAATAACAATTATTAAGGTTCAAAACTAATCCCGTGGGTAAATGTAGAGGCAGCGTGCCGGCCGGGCGATCACATCGACTCTGGAACCACTCCAGCGCGCATCGTCACCTCGTCCTTTGCTGGTCTCCGCTTATTCCGCAGCTCTGTTGTGAGTTACAAATATGAGCAACAGCACCCAGGTATCAAATACCCGGGAGTTACTACAGTCTTGGTAAGGTACACATCAATTACATGTATATCAAATATACCTTTGGTGTTGCCGGCCTTCTTATCCGCTAAGTATTTGGGGCAGTTCCGCTTCCTCGTGGCCCTTCCCTTTGCAATAAAAGCACTCTGTCTCGTGTTTGGGTCCATTCTTTGACTTCTTCCCAAGCAACTTGCTTACCGGGCGGCAACCTCCTTGCCGTCCTTCTTGAAGTTCTTCTTGCCCTTGCCCTTCTTGAGCTTAGTGGTTTTATTGACCATCAACACTTGATGTTCTTTCTTGATTTCAACCTCTGCTGACTTTAGCATAGAGAATACTTCGGAATGGTCTTCACCATCCCCGCATATTGTAGTTCATCACAAAGCTCTTGTAGCTTGGTGGGAGCGATGAAGGATTCTGTCAATGACCGCCTCGTCCGGAGGTTTATGTCCAGGCTGGGACGGCGGTGATGCAACCTGGACATTTTGAGTATGTGCTCCTTGATGTAACTATTTTCCTCCATCTTACAACTATAGAACTTGGTTTGAGACTTCATATCTCTCGACCGGGCATGAGCTTGAAAAACTAGTTTCAGCTCCTCGAACATCTCATATGCTCCGTGTTGCTCAAAAGCGCTTTTGGAGCGGTTCTAAGCTGTAAAGCATGCCGCATCGAACGAGGGAGTAATCATCGTACGACGAGACTGCCAAGCATTCATAATGTCTTGGTTCTCTGGGTCGGGGCGTCCACCTAGCGGTCCTTCTCGGACATATTGTTTCTCTGGCAGCTATGAGGATGATCCTCGTGTTAGGACCCGACCATTATAGTTCTTGGCATCATCTTTCGACTTGGTTTTCTCTAGGAGCAGCGTTGAAGTTCATGTTGACATGAGCGTTGGCCATTTTGATCTACAAGACATATTTGCAAAAGTTTTAGACTAAGTTCATGATAATTAAGTTCATCTAATCAAATTAAAATGAACTCCCACTCCAGATTAGACATCCCTCTAGTCATCTAAGTGTTACACGATCCGAGTCGACTAGGCCGTGTCCGATCATCACGTGAGGCGGACTAGTCATCGTCGGTGAACATTCTCATGTTGATCGTATCTTCCATACGACTCGTGTTCGACCTTCGGTCTTCGTGTTCGAGGCCATGTCTGTACATGCTAGGCTCGTCAAGTTAACCCTAAGTGTTTTGCATGTGTAAAACTGTCTTACACCCGTTGTATGTGAACGTAAGGATCTATCACACCCGATCATCACGTGGTGCTTGAAGCAGCGAACTTTAGCAATTGCGCATGTATTAGGGGAGAACACTTCTTGAAATTGTTGTGAGGATCATCTTATTTACTACCGTCGTTCTAAGTAAACAAGATGCATAAACATAATAAACATCACATGCAATTATATAGTAGTGACATGATATGGCCAATATCATATAGCTCCATTGATCTCCATCTTGGGGCTCCATGATCATCTTGTCACCGGCATGACACCATGATCTCCATCATCATGATCTCCATCATTGTGTCTTCATGAAGTTGTCACGCCAAGCGACTACTTCTACTTCTATAGCTAACAGCGTTTAGCAATAAAGTAAAGTAATTTACATGGCGTTCTTCAATGACACACACGCAGGTCATACAAAAAAATAAAGACAACTCCTATGGCTCTGCCTTGTTGTCATACTCATCGACATGCAAGTCGTGATTTCTATTACAAGAACATGATCTCATACATCACAATATGTCATTCATCATTCATCACAACTTGGCCATACCACATCACATGACAATTCTTTTGCAAAAAAAACAAGTTATACGTCCTCTAATTGTTGTTGCATCTTTTACATTAGCTGCAATTGGGTTCTAGCAAGAACGTTTTCTTACCTACGAATAACCACAACGTGATTTTGTCAACTTCTATTTACCCTTCATAAGGACCCTTTTCATCGAATCCGCTCCAACTAAAGTGGGAGAGACAAACACCCGCCAGCCACCTTATGCAACTAGTGCATGTTAGTCGGTGGAACCCGGTCTCACGTAAGCGCACGTGTAAAAAAGGTTGGTCCGGGCCGCTTCATCCCACAATACCGCTTTGAAGCAAGATAAGACTAGTAGCTGCAAGCAAGTTGACAAGATCTACACCCACAACAAAATTGTGTTCTACTCGTGCAATAGAGAACTACGCATAGACCTAGCTCATGATGCCCTTTGTTGGGGAACGTTGCAGAAAATTAAAATTTTTCCTACGGTTTCACCAAGATCCATCTATGAGTTCATCTAAACAACGAGTCAAGGGAGTGAGTTTGCATCTACATACCACTTGTAGATCGAGTGCGGAAGCGTTCATGGGGATGGTGATGAGGGAGTCGTACTCGCCGTGATTCGGATCACCGATGACCAAGTGCTTTGAGCAGACGGTACCTCCGCGTTCAACACACGTGCAGGACGGACGATGTCTCCTCCGTCTTGATCCAGCAAGGAGGAAGGAGAGGTTGAGGAAGATAGCTCCAACGGCGGCCACGGCGTGGTGTTGTTGGTGCAAAGAAGATACTCGGCAGGAGCCGCCAAGCACGTACGGAGGAGGAGAGGTGTTGGGGAGGGGAGGGGCTGCGCCTTGGCTTGGGGTGTGCAGCCCTCCCCTCACCCCTCTATTTATAGGGGAGAGGGCAAGGGGGGCCGGCCCCTCTAGATGGCATCTAGAGGGGGGCGGCGGCCAAGGGGAGGGGGGCTTGCCCCCCAAGCAAGGGGGGCGCCCCCTCTAGGGTTCCCCCCTCAACCCTAGGCGCAAGGGCCCAAGGGAGGGGGTGCGCCCAGCCCACCAGGGGCTGGCTCCCTCCCCACGCAGCCCATGTGGCCCCCCGGGACGGGTGGCCCCTCCCGGTGGACCCCCGGAACCCTTCCGGTGGCCCCGGTACAATACCGGTATGCCCCCGAAACTTTTCGGTGTCCGTTTCACAACTTCCCATATATAAATCTTTACCTCCGGACTATTCTGGAACTCCTCGTGACGTACGGGATCTCATCCGGGACTCCGAACAACATTCGGTGATCACATACAAGTCTTCCTAATAACCCTAAGCGCCACCAAGACCTTAAGTGTGTAGACCCTACGGGTTCGGGAGACATCTGAGACATACGACCTAGGCAGCTCTGGGTCAATAACCAACAGCGGGATCTGGATACCCATGTTGGCTCCCACATGCTCCTCGATGATGTCATCGGATGAACCACGATGTCAAGGATTCAAGCAACCCTGTATACTATTCCCTTTGTCAGACGGTATGTTATTTGCCCGAGACTCGATCGTCGGTATCCCAATACCTCGTTCAGTCTCGTTACCGGCAAGTCACTTTACTTTCATCTTAGTAATGCATGATCCGTGACCCGGACACTTGGTCACTTTGAGCTCATTATGATGATGCACTACCGAGTGGGCCCAGTGATACCTCTCCGTTATCACGGGTGACAAATCCACATCTCGATCCGTGTCAACGCATAGCGGACACTTTCGGAGATACCAGTAGTGCATCTTTATAGTCACCCGATTCACGTTGTGACGTTTGGTACACCCAAACATTCCTACGGTATCCGGAGTTACCACGATCTCAAGGTCTAAGGAAGAGATACTTGACATTGGAAAAGCTCTAGCAAAGCGAACTACACGATCTTGTGCTATGCTTAGGATTGGGTCTTGTCCATCACGTCATTCTCCTAATGGCGTGATCCCGCTTGTCAATGACATCGATGTCCATAGTCGAGAAACCATGACTATCTGTTGACAAACGAGCTAGTCTCTTCGGAGGCTTACTAGGGGCGTATTGTAGTCTATGTATTCACACATGTATTACGATTTCCGGATAATACAATTATAGCATGAATAAAAGAAAATTATCATGAACAAGGAAATATAATAATAATGCTTTTATTATTGCCTCTAGGGCATATTTCCAACAAAAGAATGCCCACGGCGGCGACTTTTGCACCAGCTCTTCTTCCGCCGGAAAATTCGAGCTTCTCGAACCCTAGAGAAGATCCCTTCAAGAACTCAACACCACTGCGCGCAAGCCCCACGGTGGGCGCCAAGCTGTAAATGGATTTGTCACCGCAGATGTCCTTAGTGTCAGGACTTAGTCGCGAGGCCAACGCATCTATGTAGTAGCTTGAGAGGGGTTGATCGGGACGGGAGACGCGACACACAAGACAAGGATTTAGACAGCTTCGGCCCCGGGAAACATCATCGAATAGCCCTACATGCTGTTTGTGGCTAGGTCTCATTATGCTCATGAGGGAGTCGCCAGAAACGGCTCTCCTCTAGTTGTGTCTAGCCCTAGAGATTGTTTCTTGTTGCTTGTCCCTCCTTGGGGAGCCCTGCCCCTCCTTATATAAGTTAGAGGGGCGGGTTTACATGTGGAGTCCTAGTAGAACTAGGACTAGTCTATCTTCTCTTACAAGTTAAATACAAGTCCGGGTCTTGCTTCCTCATAAAGGAAATATTTGTCATCCCTTTCCTCTTAAGACGGCCCATCATAACGTGAGCCGACCTTCTGGGCTTTGGGCCTTGTTGTCCATCTGACCCGCCCGCCGGGTTACTAATGAGTCGACAATATTGGGCGGGTTATCTGTGGATCGCCAAGCTCCATGCAGGTCACCAGTGAGTCGCCACGCTCCATCGGGTCATACATCCGGCGGTTACACCACGGGGTATATCCCCGACATCCCCCAAGCTTAAACCCTTGCTTGTCCTCAAGCAATTCAGTTGACAAACTGAAAGAGAAAAAGAAAAACTTTTACAAACTCTGTTTGCTCTTGTTATTATAAATATGTCAAGCCCGACATTCAAGTTTTCAAAGCAAAGATTATAACTAACCACATTTGCAATAATTCTCAGGTCTCATGATTACTCATATCAATGGCATAATCAACTAGCGAGCCATAATAATAAATCTCCGGATGACAACACTTTCTCAAAATAATCACAATATGATATAACAAGATGGTATCTCGCTAGCCCTTTCCGAGACATAAAACATAAATGCAGAGCACCTTTAAAGATCAAGGATGACTAGACATTTGTAATTCATGGTAAAAGAGATCCGATCATAGTCATACCCAATATAAATTAACAGTAATGAATGCAAATGACAATTGCGCTCTCCGACTAGTGCTTTTGATAAGAGGGTGATGACTCAACATAAAAGTAAATAGATAGGCCCTTCGCAGAGGAGAAGCGAGGATTTGTAGAGGTGCGAGCTCGGTTTTGAAATAGAGATAAATAATATTTTGAGCGGCATACTTTCATTGTCAATATAACAACTAAGAGATGGCGATATCTTCCATGCTACACACATTATAGGCGGTTCCCAAACAGAATGGTAAAGTTCATACTCCCCCTCCACCAACAAGCATCAATCCATGGCTTGCTCGAAACAACGAGTGCCTCCAACATACATCAGGTCCCAGGGGGAGTTTTGTTTGCAATTATTTTGATTTAGTTTGCATAAAGCATGGGATTGGGCATCCCGGTGACCAGCCATGTTCTCGTGAGTGAGGAGCGGAGTCCACTCCTCTTGAGAATAATCCGCCTAACATGGAAGATAAGGACAGCCATAGTTGATACATGAGCTATTCGAGCATACAAAACAGAATGTTTATTTGAAGGTTTAGAGTTTGGCACATACAAATTTACTTGGAGCAGCGGTAGATACCACATATATAGGAAGGTATGGTGGACTCATATGGAATAACTTTGGGGTTTAAGGGATTGGGTGCACAAGCAGTATTCCCGCTTAGTACAAGTGAAGGCTAGTAAAAGACTGGGAAGCGACCAACTAGAGAGCAACAACGGTCATGAACATGCATTAAATTTAATAAACATTGGATGCAAGCATGAGTAGGATATAATCCACCATGAACATAAATATCATGAAGGCTATGTTGATTTGTTTCAACTACATGCGTGAACATGTGCCAAGTCAAGTCACTTAAATCATTCAAAGGAGGATACCACCCCATCATACCACATCACAACCATTTTAATAGCATGTTGGCACATGCAAGGTAAATCATTATAACTCATAGCTAATCAAGCATGGCATAAGCAACTATGATCTCTAGCTGTCATTGCAAACATGTTTATTCATAATAAGTTTGAATCAAGAATGATGAACTCATCATATTTACAAAAACAAGAGAGGTCGAGTTCATACCAGCTTTTCCCATCTCGATCGATCCATCATATATCATCATAATTGCCTTTTACTTGCGTCACGAGCGATGTGAATAATAATAAGAGTGCACGTGCATTGGACTAATTTGGAATCTGCGAGCATTCAATAAGCAGAGGAGAAGACAAGGTAATATGGGTTCTTGGTTAAATCAACAATAAAGCATATAAGAGCTAGTTCAACAATTTAATCATGGTCTTCTCCTATCGAACCCCAAAGAAAAGAAAAGAAATAAAACTATTTACACGGGAAAGCTCCCAACAAGCAAAAGAAGAACAGGAAATCTTTTTGGGTTTTCTTTTTAATTATTACTACTACAACAGGAAAAGTAAACTAACTAGAAGCTACACTAATTTTTTTGTTGTTTTCCTAAAGTTTATCAAACACACAAGAAGAAAGCAGGAAAAAGAAAATAAACTAGCATGGATATTACAGTGAAAGAATATGAGCACCGACATCTAGCAATGAGTGTGTGTGAACATAAATTTAATGTCGGTGGGAAATACGTACTCCCCAAGCTTAGGCTTTTGGCCTAATTTGGTTCATTGCGAGGATGGCTGGCGGATACCCGTAGGTGTAGCTGGGGTAAATCTTTGCGATGCTGACTATCGCCTCTGAGCTGCAGCTGCGTGGCGTCGAGCTGCCTCCGCTCTCCTCTCGTACTCATCTGCCTCCTCTCTGGTAATAACATATCTTCCTTTTATGCGAGAATCAAAGAAGGCGGGAGCAGGAAGAGTATCTGGACAACATGTCGTTTGTTAAAGATTAGTCGATCTTTGGAGAGGTGATTCAGTCCTCTCAACAAACTGGTGGGAAACCATAGAATCAAAATCTAAATAAATAAGGGGAAACCATAGAATCAAAATCTCACGGATGTCTATCTCAAGAAAATTAGCTAAGCGGGTTGCATAAATTCCTCCAAAGAAATCTCCGTTATATCTATTATGATGCAACCTACGAGCTACAATGGCTCCCATATGATAAGATTGGTCTCCTAACACAGCACTCCTGAGAATGTTAAGGTCAGGGACACAGAAGTGACATGCTTCATCCTTAGCATTTATGCACCTACCGATGAAGAGAGCAAAATAATGTATAGCAGGAAAGTGAATGCTCCCTATAGTGGCTTGCGTTATATCTCTAGATTCCCCCACAGTTATACTAGCAATAAAGTCTCTAAATTCAGATTTACGGGGATCAACAGTACTACCCCATTGTGGGAGTTTGCAAGCAAAAGTAAAATCCTCTAAGTCCATGGTATAAGATTTATCATAAAGATCAAACATGACGAAGGAGAATTACGTGAAGATGAAAACTCAAACCTCCTCACAAATGAACTAGTGAGATCATGATACTGTGGGCATTTATGCGCCTCGAAGTCCACAAGACCAAGTTACGCAAATATGCGTTGAATTCTTCTTTGATTCCCGCTTCGATCCATAAAATTTTCCGAAGGCCATTCACAGGGCCTTACGGGAGCGTCCCTTGGGGGCTCCTCATCGGCATCACGCATTGCAAGCCTAGGGCCTTGCTTCCTTGAAGAACCACCTTGGAACATCTTCCTAAACATATTGTCTTCTCTGAAAAATTTCTGAAATTTTTATTAACTTCAAACAAAATTGAACCAACTTCAGTAAAATTGATAGCAACTACTCCTACAAGTGCCTAGAGCCTCTATCAAGCATTAGAACTACTTGGAACCATATAAATTTGACATGCAAGCTCAAGAACATGGTCACCTATGCAGCACCAATTTGCAATGGATAAAGCACTAGAACAAAAACTAATTGGACCAATGGAGGAGTCACATACAAAGGAACAATCTCCCCAAGCAGTTTTGTGAGAGGTGCTTTGAGCAAGGAGATCGAAAATCACGACAGCAGAAATTTGGAACTTCGTGTTTGAGCCAGATATCCGTGTTTGTGGGAGGAAGAAGAAGAGGATGGGTGCAGGAATAAGTGGAGGAGAGCCACTTGAAGTGGGCCCACACGAGGCGGGGGGCACGCCCGAGGGGTAGGGCCCACCCTCCACCCACGTGGTACATGGCGACCAGGACCTCAAGCAGTCGATCTCTGTGCTCGGTGTCATCCTGGATCGAGTAATCTGACACCACAAGACTTGAAGGATTTATAACAAAGTAGCAATCACACACTTATTACATCGAATGTCTCCTGAGAGAACTTATTAAAAAAATATGGCTTAAGTCCATCTAATAACGATAACAGCGGAAGGCTTGGAAGAAATAGCGAGTCCATCAACTCCAACGGCATCACTGAGTATAGAACCACGACCTAAGCACCTTACTGCGTCGTCAGAAAAGTACGCAACATGAAACGTTGCAGCCAGCAAACGGTCACATGGAATATCTTGGCAATGTAACACGAGAGGATAATATGAAAAAGTAATGCTATACTACATGCATATATGGCTGGTGGAAAGCTCTATGGTTCTGATTTTGCGAAAAGCCAATTTTTCCCTACTACAAAGGAATAAAATTTATTTAACTACCATGGTGGTTGTTAAACATTGAGAATGGTTGTGACATCACCGAATCCCAATTAAGGTAATCATCATTAACCCAACAATATTGATTAAAAAGTAACATGATGAGATTCATGATATCCAAGTACTAGATACTCAAGAAGTCCATAACCGGGGACACGGCTAACCATGATTAGTTTGTTACACTCTGCAGAGGTTTGTGCACTTTTCCCCACATGACTCGTTCTCCTCCGTTTGATTTCTCGCACTACATGGTGTTTGAGAAACGGATGACCGAGACATAATTTTTCAGAAGCGCTTGCACCTTACGTATGGGTAGACCGTACCAACCTACAACCCCTACATTTGCTAGTCTACCCGTAAGAGTTCGCACAACAATCAACTATGCTAGAGCCCATAGTAGCATGTGGCTGCTACGGAAGTTTCTAGCATGAATAATCTCATGATCCCTTTGGGCTGGGTGGCGGTCAGAAGAAAAGCAGGCAAATCACAGAGCAGGTACCTCAATCCACTTTCAGATGTGTGTTTAAGTTGCCACCTTAAGTAAACCATTAATTAACAATCTCACATCATCATGGATACACTCACCCAATCCACGTCTACTAGCATAGCATGGCACAATAAGCAAACGTACAAGTAACTCCCAAAGGTTTGATAATAAACAGGTAATAGGCACTACCTCAACTACTTCCCATCCCACAATTTAATTAGATCCTAATCATGCAATGTTTGAGGATTGATCTAATGCAATAAAACTGGGTAGTAGAAAAGGTATGATCAAAGTGTTACTTGCCTTGCTGATGATCCGCGAAACCTAGAGACTCGAAGTAACAGGCGGCGCACTCCGGGTATTCTATCGCAGACAAACAAACAAGCATACAATAAGTACTCATCTAATGCACAGGTAAATCTCAAATAAAATATCTAACCAGAAAGTTCAACTTAAGAACTCCGGTTTGCAAAAAGAATCAAATCAAACGAAGCAACGAAAGTCAAACGGCGAAAGAAAACAACTTCGTTTTACTAATCTAGATCTAAGTCAATTTCTACAGAAGCAAAAACTTGTTTAAGTTGGTTATTCGGAAAGAGGGTTTCGAGATGAAACTTCAGGCGCTTGAATCGCCTGATTCCGATAAACGAGCGAAAAGTTATACTAAATCGAAAATCGGATCAGAAATCGCGATCAGAAAATCATGGATTAAAATCCGAAAAAACGACGAACAACTTAACGAGCAACGTTCGTTAACTGGATCTAAACGACGAACATGTTCGTTAAAAGCGAAATGACGAACGAGCGGCTAACGCTATTTAACCGAACCGAAAATAAACCGATCTAATAAAAGCGAAACTAAAAAACCGCGAAACCGGCGGAAAAACCAAGCGGTTTTTTTTTTAAAACAATGACGCAGTTTGAGGCACCTCGGTATGGGTCGGCTGCTCCGGCGGGCGGCTCGCGATGTCGGCGGGCCAGGCCTTGGTAGTGGTGGCGCGGCGGCCGGCGGCGAAGGTGGCGGCTAGGGTTTAGAAGCGGGGGTGGGCTGGTTGGCGAAATTTGGTCACGGGGCTCGGCGGCGCTTTATATAGGCTGCCCAAGGCGGATTCCTTCATCTGGCCGTGAGGTCGGTTCTTTTAAAAAAAATTAGTGCGAGAAAAACAAATGAAAGAAATACTAAGCGGACTCCAAAAATCCCGAAATAAATTTCCCCGGACTTCTAAAATCAAAATGGGACAAGATGAACATTTATTTGGGGCCTAAATGCAATTTTGAAAAACGCACATTTTTCCTAAATTCAAATAAAAAGGCGAAAACTCCAAAATAAAATCTTATTTGATTTTTTTATTAAATCTTTATTATTTCTTTATTTTGGGAAAGTCATTTTATTCCCTCTCTCAAATTTTGATAGTAGAAATAATTGAAGATAAAATAAATAAAATCAAATGATCCTATTTTCAAAATTTGACAAAACTCAAATA
Source organism: Aegilops bicornis (assembly GCA_021605145.1). NCBI lineage: Eukaryota > Viridiplantae > Streptophyta > Magnoliopsida > Poales > Poaceae > Aegilops > Aegilops bicornis. The sequence continues at coordinate 1,435,954 of JAHIAL010000023.1, read as the reverse complement.
TGAAAATAACGAAATCCCCAACTCTCTTCGTGGGTCCTTGAGTTGCGAAGAATTTCTAGGATCGAGCCAACAATGCAATAAAATATGACATGCAATGATGATCTATGTATAACATTCCAAATTGAAAATTTGGGATGTTCTGATAACAGTGGCAGCTCCCCATGAGGAATTTTGCACTAAAATCCTCAAATATTCCCCAAAAAATCATATTAAATTGGCATGGCATTCGAGGACTTTTATTTTGGGATATTTTTATATTGCACGGATAAATCAGGAAATAGTAGAAAAATACTATTTTTACTTTATTTCAACTAAATAACAGAAACTATAAAGAGGGTACAGAAGGTTTGTGCTTCTAGTTTCATCCATCTCATTATCATCAAAAGGGATCCGCTAACAAGGTTGATCAGGTCTTGTTAACAAACTCGTTCCGACTAACATGGAACCGGAGAAACTTTGAATAACACTATGTTACCTCAACGGGGATATGCACATCCCCTATAATAAGAATATCATATTTCTTTTTGACAGTAGGAAGAGGAAATTCAAAACCTTCAAATATAATCGATGGAATTTTTCCAATAGAGTTGATGCTATAAACTTGAGGTTGTTTCCTCGGAAAGTGTACCGTATGCTCATTACCATTTACATGAAAAGTGACATTGAATTTGTTGCAATCAATAACAGCCCCTGCAGTATTCAAAAAAGGTCTTCCAAGAATAATAGACATACTATCGTCCTCAGGAATATCAAGAATAACAAAGTCCGTTAAAATAGTAACGTTTGCAACCACAATAGGCACATCCTCACAAATACCGACAGGTATAGCAGTTGATTTATCAGCAATTTGCAAAGAAATTTCAGTAGGTGTCAACTTATTCAAATCAAGTCTATGATATAAAGACAGAGGCATAACACTAACACCGGCTCCAAGATCACATAAAGCAGTTTTGACATAATTTCTTTTAATGGAGCATGGTATAGTGGGTACTCCTCGATCTCCAAGTTTCTTTGGTATTCCACCCTTAAAAGTATAATTAGCAAGCATGGTGGAAATTTCAGCTTCGGTATCTCTCTTATTGGTAATGATATCCTTCATATACTTATCATAAGGATTTGTTTTGAGCACATCGAGTTAATCGCATACATAAAAGATAGGTCTAATCATTTCAACAAAGCGCTCAAAATCCTCATCATCCTTTTTCTTGGATGGTTTGGGAGGAGAAGGCATGGGTTTCTGAACCCATGGTTCTCTTTCTTTACCATGTTTCCTAGCAACAAAGTCTCTCTTTATCATAATGTTGATTCTTTGATTGTGGGTTATCAAGATCAACAACAGGTTCAACTTCTACATCATTATCATTACTAGGTTGAGCATCATCATGAACATCATCATTATTATTTTCGCTAGGTTTAGGTTCATTACCAGATTGTGTTTCAGCATCGGAAATAGATATATCATTTGGATTCTCAGATGGTTCAGCAATAGGTTCACTAGAAGTTTGCAAAGTCCTATCATTTTCTTTTTCTTCCTTTTAGAAGAACTAGGCACATCAGTATTATTTCTCACGAGAACCTTGCTCCAATTCTCTTAGGGTGGCCTTGAGGGATACAAAGGTTCTTGAGTCATTCTACCAGTTCTAGTAGCCACTCTAACAGCATAATCATTTTTCTTACTATTGATTTCATTGAGCAAATCATTTTGAGCCTCAAGTACTTGTTCTACTTGAGTGGTAACCATAGAAGCATGTTTCCTAACAAGTTTAAGTTCACATCTAACATTAGCCATATAATCACCCAAGTGTTTAATCATATAAGCATTTTGTTTTAATTGTCTACCAAAATAAGCATTAAAATTTTCCTGTTTGACAATAAAATTATCAAACTCATCCAAGCATTGTCTAGCAGACTTATAGTGAGGAATATCACCTTCATCAAATCTATAGAGAGAATTTACCTTTATTACCGTGGCCGGGTTATCGGGATCGGGAGGTTCTTCAATAGGTAATGGATCAAGATCATATGTTTCTTCAACAGGCGGTAAATTAAGACCATGTATTTCTTCAATAGGAGGTAAATTCTTAACATCTTCAGCTTTAATACCTTTTTCTTTCATAGATTTCTTTGCCTCTTGCATATGTTCAGGACTGAGAAATAGAACACCTCTCTTCTTCGGAGTTGGTTTAGGAATAGGCTCAGTAATTGGCTCAGGAGCTGCCTCAGGAAGTGTCCAATTATTTTCATTTGTCAACATATTATTCAATAGAATTTCAGCTTCATCCAGTGTTCTTTCCCTGAAAAGAGAACCAGCACAACTATCCAGGTAATCTCTGGAAGCATCGGTTAGTCTATTATAAAAGATATCAAGTATTTCATTTTTCTTAAGAGGATGATCAGGTAAAGCATCAAGTAACTTGAGAAGCCTCCCCCAAGCTTGTGGGAGACTCTCTTCTTCAATTTGCACAAAGTTGTATATTTCCTTTAAAGCAGCTTTTTTCTTATGAGCGGGAAATATTTAGCAGAGAGAAGTAATAAATCATATCACAGGGACTACGCACACAACCGAGGATCAAGATAAACCATATCTTAGCATCACCCTTTAATGAGAGCGGAAATATTTTAAGGATATAAAAGTAGCGAGATCTCTCATCATTAGTGAACAGGGGTGGCTATATCATTTAATTTAGTAAGATGTGCCACAACAGTTTGATTCATAACCATGAAAAGGATCAGATTCAACCAAAGTAATTATATCAGGATCAACAGAAAATTCATAATCCTTATCGGGAACACAAATAGGTGAAGTAGCAAAAGCAGGGTCGGGTTTCATTCTATCCCTAAGAGATTCTTTACTCCATTTAACTAATAGCCTCTTAAGTTCGTTCCTATCCTTGCAGGCAAAAATAGCTGCAGAAGATTCCACATCAAAAACATAACCTTCAGAAATAACAGGCATATCTTCATCATCAATTTCATCAACATTATCAGTTGCAATAATTTCTTTCTCTCTAGCCCTAGAAATTTGTTCATCAAGAAATTCACCAAGGGGCACAGTAGTATCAAGCATAGAAGTAGTTTCATCATAAGTATCATGCATAGCGAAGTGGCATCATCAATAACATCGACATATCGAGCGAATAGCGAAACAGATTTAGGTGTCGCAAGCTTACTCATAGCAGGAAGGTGAATCAAGTGCGAGCTAGATGGCGGTTCCTTACACTCCCTCGTAGTTGAGGGATAAATTTTTTGTCTTAGCGTCTTTCAAATTCTTCATAGTGTCCAGCAGATATAAATCCCAAGTGACTCAAAGAATAGAGCTATGCTCAAGAACATGGCGCTTGAAATTATTCTTGATAACCCACAAGTGTAGGGGATCGCAACAGCTTCGAGGGTAGAGTATTCAACCCAAATTTATTGATTCGAGCACAAGGGGAGCCAAAGAATATTCTCAAGTATTAGCAATCGGGTTGTCAATTCAGCCACACCTGGATGACTTAATATCTGCAACAAAGTATTTAGTAGCAAAGTAGTATGATAGTAGTGGTAACGGTAACAAAAGAGTAATGGAAGCAAAAGCAATATTTTTGGTGTTTTGTATTGATTGTAACAGTAACAACGGGAAAGTAAATAAGCGTAAACCACTATATGAAAAGCTCGTAGGCATTGGATCGGTGATGGATAATTATGCCGGATGCGGTTCATCATGTAACAGTCATAACATAAGGTGACCTGAGAACTAGCTCCAATTCATCAATGTAATGTAGGCATGTATTCGAATATAGTCATACGTGCTTATGGAAAAGAACTTGCATGACATCTTTTGTCCTACCCTCCCGTGGCAGCCGGGGTCCTAAGGGAAACTAAGGAATATTAAGGCCTCCTTTTAATAGAGAACCTGAACAAAGCATTAGCACATAGTGAATACATGAACTCCTCAAACTATGGTCATCACCGAGAAGTATCCCGATTATTGTCACCTCGGGGTTGTCGAATCATAACACATAATAGGTGACTATAGACTTGCAAGATAGGATCAAGAACTCAATATATTCATGAAAACATAATAGGTTCAGATCAGAAATCATGGCACTCGGGCCCTAGTGACAAGCATTAAGCATAGCAAAGTCATAGCACCATCAATCTCGAACATAGTGGATACTAGGGATCAAACCCTAACAAAACTAACTCGATTACATGATAAATCTCATCCAACCCAACACCGTCCAGCAAGCCTCACGATGGAATTACTCACGCAGCGGTGAGCATCATGAAATTGGTGATGGAGGATGGTTGATGATGACGACGGCAATGAATTCCCTCTCCCGAGCCCCGAACGGACTCCATATCAGCCCTCCCGAGAGGTTTTAGGGCTTGGCGGCTCCGTGTCGCAAAAGCGATGATTTCTTCTCTCTCGATTTTTCTCTCCAAAGCAAATATATAGAGTTGGAATTGGCGTCGGAGGGTCTCGAGGGGCCCACGAGGTGAGGCGCGCCCCCACCTCGTGGGATGTGTGGGCCCCCGGGTCTTCATCTTTGGCGAGGATTTTTATTATTTTTGTAAGATGTTCCGTGGAGTTTGTGTCATTCCGAGAACTTTTGTTTTACGCACACAAAACAACATCATGGCAATTCTGAAAAGCAGTATCGGTCAAGGTTAGTTCCATTCAAATCATACAAGTTAGAGTCCAAAACAAGGGCAAAAGTGTTTGGAGAAGTAAATACGACGGAGACGTATCATGGGTTATCAAGATCAACAGCAGGTTCAATCTCAACATCATTATCATTACTAGGTTGAGAATCAACATGAACATCATTATTAATATTATTACTAGGTTCATGTTCATCACCGAGTTGTGTCTCAAAGCATGAGAAATAGAAATATCATTGGGATTCTCAGGTGTGTCTATAACAAGTTCACTAGAAGCATGCAAAGTCCTATCAGTTTTCTTTTTCTTTTTATTAGAAGGACTATGTGCATCAGTATTAATTCTCTGAGAATCTTGCTCAACTCTCTTAGGATGGTCTTCAGGATACAAAGGTTCCTGGGTCATCTGTTGGGGAAAGTTGCAGAAAATTAAAATTTTTCCTACGGTTTCACCAAGATCCATCTATGAGTTCATCTAAGCAACGAGTCAAGGGAGTGAGTTTGCATCTACATACCACTTGTAGATCGAGTGCGGAAGCATTCACTAGAATGTGGATGATGGAGTCGTACTCGCCGTGATCCAAATCACCGATGACCAAGTGCTGAACGGACAGCACCTCCGCGTTCAACACACGTACGATACGGACGACGTCTCCTCCGTCTTGATCCAGCAAGGAGGAAGGAGAGGTTGAGGAAGACAGCTCCAACTGGCGGCACGACGGCGTGGTGTTGTTGGTGCAAAGAAGATCTCGGCTGTGGCTTCGCCAAGCACGTCACGGAGGAGGAGAGGTGTTGGGGTGGGGAGGGGCGCCTTGGCTTGGGTTGCGGCTGCCCCTCCTCTCCTCCCTTTATATAGGCCCCTCAGGCGCCTGCCCTGGGGATCCCATCTCCCAAGGGGGGCGGCCAAGGGGTGGAGTGCCCCAAGGCAAGTGGGCGCCCCACCCTAGGGTTTCAACCCTAGGCTAGGGGGGTGGGCCAAGGCGCACCAGCCCACTATGGGCTGGTTCCTCCCCACTTCAGCCCATGGGTCCCTCCGGGATGGGTGGCCCCACCGGTGGACCCGGGACCCTTCCGGTGGTCCGGTACAATCTCGGTGACCGAAACTTTCCGATGGCGAAACAATACTTCCTATATATAATTCTTTACCTCCGGACCATTCCGGAACTCCTCGTGACGTCCGGATCTCATCGGGACTCGAACAACATTCGGTAATCACATACAAGTCTTCCTAATAACCCTAGAGTCACCGAACCTTAAGTGTGTAGACCCTACGGGTTCGGGAGACATCACGAACATGACCGAGATGGCTCTCGGTCAATAACCAACAGCGGATCTGGATACCCATGTTGGCTCCCACATGCTCCTCGATGATGTCATCGGATGAACCACGATGTCAAGGATTCAAGCAACCCCGTATACTATTCCCTTTGTCGAGACAAGTATGTTACTTGCCCGAGACTTCGATCGTCGGTATCCCAATACCTCGTTCGGTCTCGTCACGGCAAGTCACTTTACTAAATACCGTAATGCATGATCCCGTGACTAAACACTTAGTCACTTTGAGCTCATTATGATGATGCACTACCGAGTGGGCCCAGTGATACCTCTCCGTCATACGGAGTGACAAATCTCAATCTCGATCCGTGTCAACCCAACAGACACTTTCGGAGATACACCTGTAGTGCACCTTTATAGTCACCCGATTACGTTGTGGCGCTTGGTACACCCAAAAGCACTCCTACGGTATCCGGGAGTTACACGATCTCATGGTCTAAGGAAGAGATACTTGACATTGAAAAAGCTCTAGCAAAAGCGAACTACACGATCTTGTGCTATGCTTAGGATTGGGTCTTGTCCATCACATCATTCTCCTAATGATGTGATCCCGTTATCAATGACATCCAATGTCCATAGTCGAAACCATGACTATCTATTGATCAACGAGCTAGTCAACTAGAGGCTCACTAGGGACATATTGTGGTCTATGTATTCACACGTGTATTACGATTTCCGGATAATACAATTATAGCATGAATAAAAGACAATTATCATGAACAAGGAAATATAATAATAATCCTTTTATTATTGCCTCTAGGGCATATTTCCAACATCATCTTACCACCTCTAGTCATAACCCTAACAACATTATCATTGTTCTTACTATTCAACTCATTGAGCAAATCATCATGTGCCTTAAGTACTTGTTCTACTTGAGTTGTAACCATGGAAGCATGTTTACTAGTAAGCTTAAGATCATTAACAGTTGTACTCATATAATCACCCAACTGGTCAAGCATGTAAGCATTACGTTTCAGTTGTCTACTAACATAAGCATTGAAGTTTTCTTGTTTAACAATAAAATTATCAAACTCGTCCAAGCATTGACTAGCAGACTTATTATGAGGAATATCACCTTCATAAATCTATAGAGAGAGTTTACCTCTACTACCTCTGTCGGGTTATCAAGACCATGTATTTCTTCAATAGGTGGTAGATTCTTAACATCTTCAGCTTTCATACCTTTTTCTTTCATAGATTTCTTTGGCTCTTGCATATCTTCAGGACCGAGAAACAGAATACCCCTTTTTTCGGAGTTGGCTTAGGAGTTGGTTCAGAAAGTGTCCAATCATTATCATTACTCAATATATTATTCAATAGCAATTCAGCTTGCTCAACAGTTTGTTCCTGAAAACACAATCGGCACAACTATCCGGTGGTCTCTCGGAAGCATCGGTTAGTCCATTATAAAAGATATCAAGTATTTCATTTTTCTTTAGAGGATGATCAGGCAAAGCATTAAGTAATTGGAGGAGCCTCCCCAAGCTTGTGGGAGACTCTCTTCTTCAATTTGCACAAAGTTAAATATTTCCCTTAAAGCAGCTTGTTTCTTATGAGCAGGGAAATATTTTTCAGAAAAGTAGTAAATCATATCCTGGGGACTACGCACACAACCAGGAGCAAGAGAGTTAAACCATAACTTAGCATCACCCTTTAACAAGAAAGGAAACAACTTAAGAATATAGTAATAGAGAATTTTTTTCCTCATGAGCAAATAGGGTGGCTATATCATTCAATTTAGTAAGATGTGCCACAACAGTTTCAGATTTATAACCATAAAAAGGATCAGATTCCACCAAAGTAATTAACTCAGGGTCGACAGAGAATTCATAATCCTTATCAGTAACAAAGATATGTGAAGTAGCAAACATAGGGTCATATTGCATTCTAGCATTGAAAGACTTTTTTTAGCTTAGCTAACAGTTTCTTAAGATCTTCTCTATCATTGCAAGCAAAGAAGTCTCTAGCAGTTTCTTCATCCATAACATAACCCTCAGGTACAACATGCAATTTATATCTAGGGGGAGAATCATAATCTTCAGTTTCAATAATATCATCAGTTTCAATAATTTCATTCTCTCTAACCCTAGCAAGTTGTTCATCAAGAAATTCACCTAGTGGCACAGTATTATCAAGCAAAGAATTAGTATCATCATAAGCATCATTCATAGAAGAAGTGGCACCATCAATAACATGCGACATATCAGAATCAATAGCAGGTGTAGGTGTCGCAAGTTTACTTAAAACAGAAGGTGAATCAAGTGCAGAGCTAGATGGCAGTTCCTTACCTCCCCTCGTAGTTGAGGGAAAAATCTTGGTTCTTTAATCTTTCAAATTCCTCATAGTGATCAACAAATATAAATCCCAAGTGACTCAAAGAATAGAGCTATGCTCCCCGGCAACGGCGCCAAAAAAAGGTCTTGATAACCCACAAGTATAGGCGATCGCAACAGTTCTCGAGGGTAGAGTATTCAACCCAAATTTATTGATTCGACACAAGGGGAGCCAAAGAATATTCTCAAGTATTAGCAGTCGAGTTGTCAATTCAACCACGCCTGAAAGACTTAATATCTGCAGCAAAATATTTAGTAGCAAAGTAGTATGGAAATACTTGATAAATGGCAAAAGTAATCTAGCAGTTTTGTAGCAATAAATAAAGGGCAGCGGAAAAGTAACTAAGCAAAGATCAATATGAAACGAGCTCGTAGACAATGGATCAATGATGGATAATTATGTCGGATGGCATTCATCATGCAACAGTTATAAACATAGGGTGACACAGAACTAGATCCAACTCATCAATATAATGTAGGCATGTATTCCAAATATAGTCATACGTTCTTATGGAAAAGAACTTGCATGGCATCTTTTGTCCTACCCTCCCGTGGCAGCGGGGTCCTATTGGAAACTAAGGGATATTAAGGCCTCCTTTAATAGAGTACCGGACCAAAGCATTAGCACTTAGTGAATACATGAACTCCTCAAACTACGGTCATCACCGGAAGGTGTCTCGACTATTGTCACTCCGGGGTTGCCGGATCATAACACGTAGTAGGTGACTATAACTTGCAAGATAGGATCAAGAACACAAATATATTCATGAAAATATAATAGGTTCAGATCTGAAATCATGGCACTCGGGCCCTAGTGACAAGCATTAGGCATAGCAAAGTCATAGAAACATCAATCTTAGAACATAGTGGATACTAGGGATCAAACCATAACAAAACTTACTCGATTACATAGTAAATCTCATCAAATCCATCACCGTCCAGCAAGCCTATGATGGGATTACTCACGCACAGCGGTGAGCATCATGAAATTGGTGATGGAGGATGGTTGATGATGACGATGGCGACAATTTCTCCTCTCCGGAGCCCAAAACGGACTCTAGATATGCCCTCCCGAGGAAGAGCAGGAGGTGGCGGCGGCTCCGTATCGTAAAACGCGATAAATCGTTCTCTCTAATTTCTTCTCTCCCCGAACGTGAATATATGGAGTTGGAGTTGATGTCGGTGGAGGTCTGTGGGACCCACAAGACCAGAGGGCGCGTCCCAGGGTTGCGGGCGCGCCCTCCACCCTTGTGGACAGGGTGTGGGTCCCCTCTGGTTGATTCTTTCACAAATATTTTTTATTTATTCCAAAATTAATCTCCGTGAAGTTTCAGGACATTCCGAGAACTTTTATTTCTGCACAAAAATAACACCATGGCAATTCCGCTGAAAACAGCGTTAGTCTGGGTTAGTTCCATTTAAATCATGCAAATTAGAGTCTAAAACAAGGGCAAAAGAGTTTAGAAAAATAGATACGGCGGAGACGTATCATATGGTTATATTGATATGGACCCCCAATAGTTGGGAAACGGTTGCCGAGGGAGGGTGGATCGAACGATTTTAGTCGCTGTTGCTCCTAGCAAACGAATCGGCTTCCCTCGATCGTTGGCCAGGGGTAGCGCCAGGGCGAACCCCAACCCAATTTATTGTTTTGCCACCAAAAAAATACATATTTTCTTGTAAATATAGGGAAAACCATAAAATGTATAATTGCCATGAATGAGAAAAACATGAAAATGACACGCTACTTTCTGAAACAAGCCACATTAATTTATAAAAAGGCCATGCTACTTTACAAAAATGCTATGATGTAAACTTTTGGCTTTATTTTGTTCATTGTGCAAAAGTTCATAAAAATGCCATGCCAGTGATTTTTTTGCCATGCCAAAGAAAAAATTGCCATCCTCTTACTAATAAAAATATCATCCTCTTGATAATAAAAAATGCCATGACAACAATAATAAAAATACCGTGCTCTCAATAATAAAATTGCCAACTTACTAATAATAAAACAACCCTCCTAATAATAAAAATGCCATGTTATTAATAACAAAAATGACATGCTCTATCATAAACTGCCAGCCCTCTTGACAAATAAAAATGCCATGTAACTAAAATAAAATGTCATGTTGCTAATAATAAAATTATCATCCTCTTAATAACAGAAATGTCATGTTATTAATTATTAAAAATGACATGCTCTTTACTAAAAAATCATGTGGGGCATTAAAAAAGACATTGAAAATGGACATGCTACATATAATAAAAAAATACACATGGCAAGTTTAGAAAATAATCCCCTCTAAAAACGGAGTTTTGGTTCTAACAATATTGGAAAAATTTCTGGATTTGTTTTCAAATGAATTTACAAAAGGAAAATTTGCTTCATAAGATAGATAAACAACTTTAAGTGCATTTTGTACTGCTACAGTGCAAATGGTAGAGGATGCACCCGGGCTGGTTTACATGGCGGCATCGAGCGTGCTTCAAGATGCGTGTGACGGTGATGGGGACGTTCGTTGGGGTTGGCCTTCCAGAGAACATCAGTCAGGTAACATTTTCCTATTGACATTTTATAGAACTGAAAAAATAACACATAAAAATTGCCAAACTGTGCTGCCAAAACAAAAGTACTCCATTGCACGTGGATATGAAGAGTAGACAGTTTATAGCAATGTTCTTCCAACTCCAATAGTCCATGAGTTTCAAGTCGCTCCCGTGGGCGACGGGGAGGAACCCGCCGCCACCGCCCCTAGTCTTCCCCGCGCCCTCCCTCCTTCCCCGCCGCCGCCACAGGCCTTGATCGGGCAAAGCCCCCGCCGGGCGGCGGCGGCGGGTCTTCTCGCCCCTCGCGTGCAGGGTCCTGGCGCGGGCCGGGGTCGCTGGTCCGGGGCACCGCGAGCTCGCGGGTCGTGGTGGCACGGCGGAGGGCCCTTCAGCGGTGCTGCTCGGGCTCCTCTCGTGGCGTGGCTGGCTGCGCCTAGGGTGGGGCGTGCCCCCGGCGCCGTTGGTTGCAGATCGAGGTCCGCCTGGATCTGGTGACGGGCGGCTGTGGCGCGGTGGCGCTGGTGGCGGGTGGCGGTGCAGCTATCCGGGCAGGGCTCCCGCGGATCTGGTGTGTGGTGGCCGGCTGGGGAGCGGCTTGAGGTGTTCCCAGCTTGCTGGTGCTCCTACGGCGGGTCCCGGTGGCATCTCGGGTGCGGATCCGGGCGAGGCTGCCCTGGATCTGGTGCGTGGTGGTCAGCCTCGAGTTCGGGCGAGTGCGGCGGTGCTATGGCGCGTTACTGCGGCGGCGGAGGAGGATGGCGGCGTGGCGGCGCCCGCTCTTGGCGGTGGGTGCGGGGGCTGCCATGACGGCCAGTGGTGCCGTGGTGGTTTCTTGGCCGTGTAAGAGGTGGTTGGCGGTGGCGGCGGTGTAGAGTGCTTGGCGCCGTCGGTGGTGATTAGCTGCGGTGAAGATGGGTTTGGTGAGCTCCGGTGAAAGCCTTGCTCGACCTCGGTCGATGCGGCGTCGACGGCGTCCTAGGGCGTCGTTCCCTTGTTGGAGGGCGTCGTGGAGCCCCTTCACCTCCTCGTCATCTCGGAACCACGGGCTCTTCGGGTGAAAACCAAACTCCGGCCTTGGCGAAGTGGGCGTTAAGCGGCGTTCCTCGTCGCTTCCCTCTTGGAAGCGGCGCCTTTGGAGGTCCGGTCATTCATCCGCCGACGGTGGCTCGTGGCTTTGCAACCGTCGTCGGCTAAGCGAGTCTGCTGACCTCGGGGCAGCGTGGAAGTCAGAGCGGCGGCTCCGGTGACCTCCTACGTGTGGTGGTTGGCTTTGGTCGCCAAGGCGACATGGTCGTCGGCTAGGTGGTTCGCAGCCTCGAGGCCGAAGTGGAAGTCGGTGCGGCGGCGCCGGAGATCTCGTGTGGGTAGGGTGTTGGCTTTGGCCTCTAGGGCGGCGGAGCCATCGACTAGGCCGGTGCGTGGCCTTGGGGCCGGTGTGGATGTCGGAGCGGCGGCTCCGCAGCCCAGTGTTCTGTTGTAGGGTGTCGTCTCTGATCACTTGGTGACAGTGTCGTCGACTCGAGTTGTGCGCAGCCTTGGGGCTGGCGTGTGCGTGTATCATAGATGTATCAGTTTTGGGCCAGTTTTCCTTATAAACTGGTCAATTCTCTTCTTCTTAATGAAAAGGCAGAGCTCCTGCGGGTTGCTTGAAAAAAAAAATGAAAAATAACGTCAATCAATTGTGTACCATATATAACAGAGACAGTATCGTTGGCACAGTGTTTTGGCTCTTGTGAGCATTTGCTCCGAGAGGAATATTAAAATTAAAACAACTAGTAAATAAATTTAAAGTTCGGATTTTTTCTGTGTGGATATTTATGTTAGCGTCCAATGAGTGCTTGATATTTTTCATGTGAAATGGAGTAGTAATCTTTCCTTTGTGAGAAAGAAAACAAAGATAAGTGGTCTAGAATGCCAAAAAATTGATGTTTCAACTTATTTTCTTTTTGCATAGATCAAAATGCTAAGTTTCCCACCCAAAAATTTACAGATAATGTTTAGATATAAATATGAACATGTATAAAAATCATTTTTTAGCATTTACAATAAATATTTCTGACATGCGGAAGCAAATGCTCCCTAAAACTGAATTGAATATCCGCAATATCGCCTAGTCAACACTACAACAGGAACATTAACATCACAAACCCAACAAGATAACATCACAAATCATATTTGATTCGAAAAACAATCAGATTTTTTTTTACTTTTTTTGCAATTACTAAATTATTTGTCGCATATAGGTTGCGCTGGCACCCGGAAGCATCAAGTTCCCTTCCTAGTCACGGGGCGTCAACTTAGTTCCACGAGAATAAGTACATTAGCCACATCTTTTCCCAAAAGGGGTTTTAGAGCATCTTGAGCAACTTCCCAAAAACCTTCCCCTATAGGTGCTTATTGGCGCTCTCCCAATATTTTAGTGGGTTTGAGATGTGTGCAGCCATAACAGATCACCAATACAACCCCCCTATACTAACCCTGACATATGTGCCCCACATGTCAGTGGCTAATCTCTCTCACACACGCGCGCGCACGTGCACACGTCCACGAAGACACCAACGGAGCTCCAGCAACCAGCACCACGGTGGGGCGGGGGCCTGAGCGAGCGATGGGTGGCGGTGAGGCAATGGTGCGGCGGCGGCATCACGAGAGATCATTTGGGGGAAAAAGTGATATTCGGTGATATTCAGGTGGGGAATCTCTCTCCACTACCAGTGACCATTAAGTGGTATTCAGGTGGGGAATCTCTCTTCCCCAGGAGTGACCATTCGAAAAGAAAAGTTTACAATTCAAATAATGACCACGTCACCTTGACGAGCAGAGGCAGTTGCAACATCACAAGCCTGAATAGTAACCGTTAATAAAAGCATATCCTTCATCCAACAGTTAAAGAACACGGTTCCACAACTGGAGTACTCCACTGCTACCATCACAAACTACACCACCTGATTTGCTATCATGAAGCACAAGAGGATCCTGAATGCTAGAGGTGCAAAGCTGTGATTTATCCATAGAAATCTCCATTGAGAACCTTGATTTAAAGGGTATCCTCCACTGCATGTTTAACTACTGCAAAATTCACTTCCAGGGTGCTCAGCCTGCTACCAAGGCCTTCACATCCAACATGACCATGTTCCACCCTTCCCATTGAAATGCCATCAATCGCACACAGTCCCTTGCTAAGTTCATGGTCTAGCTTTCTTCGCTTGCTGGTCCATGATCTTAAGATCTGCCTCAAAATATATAGTACCATCTAGACATCTAGTAACACGAGTAATCAAGTTGGGCAAGTCAAGATCAATGATTGATCCTGTAAGAAAACTTTAAAGACTCCCCTAAAGCTATTGCCTAAAGTTCTGTTTTGAATTTCTGGTTGTGGCGGAGTCGTTTTCGGCCTCAGGCTCATACGTGCGAACAATAAAAAAATTAAAAATAGTAAGAAATCAGAAACACCCAAAAATTTTAGAGCACCCATTTTGATAAAAAAAATCTCAACCATGACTTTTTGTTCACGAAAAACTGAACATGGTTAGAACACACACATTTCCATTGTCAAGAGCTAGAACATTCAGTTTTTTAATTCTTTTTACAATTATTTTTTATTTTACTATGTCTGTTCACACGGGAGCTCTATTTTGAATGTCCGTTTCCCTTGGTCATATTTGGCCAGGCTAGTTGTTACACCAAGTTGGATTCCACTTTATTTCGTATTAGAAATTCTTATAAGGTACAAAAGAAAGTTAACAAGAATTGTGAGATTTGTACCGTTGTTTCTTAGTGTTGTGAGCCATTGTGGGATTTGCTCTGTTGTCCTATCCACTTGATAAAATTGATGAGGACAAATGCATAAGCAACCACTACATCCTTGCGTTGGGCATAGGCACATCAAATTCAACGCTCAAATAGCGACCAGTTGACCTTCACGAGCATCTCAATAAAACCACAAGTAACTTGGACTTGCTCCGCACCGTTGACGTGTGCAGTAAAACTAACAGTCTGAGCAACAGGGACAGTTGCATCATCGCAAGCTTGAGCAACAATGGTCAATAAAAGCATCTCATTCAGGCCAACAGCTACAACTCGGCGCCACAACTGGAGTGTTCCACTACCATCACAGACTACACCGCCTGCTGTGGTATCATGAAGGATAAGCTTATCCTGAATGCTGGTGGTGCAAGCTGTGATTTCTCCATTGAAATCTCCCTTGAGAACCTTGATTTCAAGGGTAGCCTCCACTGCAACTTTAACTACAGCAAATTCGACCTCCACCGTGCTCAGCCTGCTATCAAGGTCATCACTTCCGACATGACTTTCATCACTCAACCCCATATATACGCCATCAATCATACACAGTCCCTTGCTAAGTTCGCTGTCTTCCTGCCCTTGATCATCCTTGATTCGAAGATCTACCTCAAAATATATACTGTCTAGTAACACGAGTCCTCGAGTTGGGCCAGTCAACATCAAGGATCGATCCTATGAGAAAAGTTCAGATAACAGATTAGCGGTATACCCCTGGCAGTAAAAATTAGCATCGAGGGGAAGTTGTTACAACATGTGCTTAGTATGAAACCAATGTTAAAGGCTTACTCGCCTCTGAGTATATGTGGATGTGCAAGGTAGGATTGAGTATTAGCATTATGCTTCAGCTTCATTTTGTATATGAGCATGTGACAACAATAAGCATACGCTTCATTATCTATACTTGCATTTTGCTTTATGAATATAAATAAGTATTTATGTAATGATTTCAAATGAACTTCGGTACAAACTCAATCCTGTAGGATTTCAGCAGACATGGCACTGAAATCTTGCGTTTTTTCTATTCACGCGTCATGTTTTGCTCATATCCTCTAATGCACATGTTTACAGATTACACCCACTGTTTGTGTTATAATCGTGCATTATCCTTGCAGTTATTTTGTGGAGTATATATAAACATGTGCAAACAACAGGCGTATGCTTCATTAAGTATACTATACTTGCATATTTTTATGAATATCAAGACATGGCAATCTGATGATTCAGCCATACAATTTCCAACTCCATATAAATCTACCTCAGAAGCAAAAATGAAAAATAACTGGTAACTTGGTGATTTCGTAAAGTAATAGCATGCATAATAACTAACAAAAGAGAAAGATGTCAACAGCATACACATGAGAAACCACTAACTCAAAGTCAATTTGGCCTTAAAAGTAAAGATGCACTAGTACCTCTGAGCTGATCTGTTGGCAATGCTCTCGACTGTGACGGAAGAGATAGACACACTTATAATCGAGGTTATCTCTGGCAATCACAGTACCATACACTTTTAACGGGAAGCCCACATCCGAAGCGACTATCTTCACCGAGAGGATGTTCACAGAGTCAAACACGTTGTACACCTGTCTTCCGAGTGAGTTGGTGTGTGTGGATGGAGTTTCGTGACTGTATCGCATTGGAGCCAGAGGCGCTGCACGCGACGGGGAAATTAGGAAAGCAAGAACTACAAGAACAAATCAGATTATACTGGAATTAATCGGGAGTGATTGGAAGAGGGACTGCCGCTCACACTCCTCGACTCCTCGTCGATGTCGAATATGGAGAAGTCCTTGTAGTAGAATCGGGTGTAGCAGACTGCCCCCGCCTTTGGATCGTACTCGCGGATCCTGTCGATGATGGCCTGATGCGCTGCCTTTCTCCGCCTATACTCCACTTTCCGCGCATGCTCCGTCGCCTTCTTC
Organism: Aegilops bicornis; assembly: GCA_021605145.1. Taxonomy (NCBI): domain Eukaryota; kingdom Viridiplantae; phylum Streptophyta; class Magnoliopsida; order Poales; family Poaceae; genus Aegilops; species Aegilops bicornis. The sequence goes on along the minus strand of JAHIAL010000023.1, from coordinate 1,419,366 downwards.
TCGGCCTCCCGGTGTCGCCTCTCCGCTGCCGCCGCCACTTCGGCCACCACCTCCGCCGCGTCGTAGAAGAAAGGCTCTAAGCAGCCACTCTCGTCGTCAACCTCTTGTAACCCTAGGTCACCGTCGCCCCCTGCCATCACCCGCCGCCGACTCCGAGACCGATAAAACAACAGTTTTCCTGAAGCATGTCTAGACGTGTAATAAGTATTGCGCACACATATACTTCCTCCGTTCCCGAATATAAATCTTCATAGAGATTCAACAAATGACTACATACGAAACAAAATGAGTGAATCTACACTTTAAAATATGTCTACATATATCTGTATGTTATAATCCATTTAAATGTCTAAAAAGACTTATATTTAAGAACGGAGAGAGTAAGTCATTTTTTGAAAGACCCAGCACCTGCTGGCATTTCATTGATTTAGCAGAGGAGAAAGTTTGAAAACGGGTTACAGAAGATTATGTCAACACCCTGCCCTAAGGCAGCAAAACATATGGACCTAAACTCTCCCAAATGGGGGGCTTAAAAAGGACTCTACACTCTTTGGCCTCGCAACACTCCGGAGATCCAAATGATCGCGCTTATCCGGCTGAGTATATCTTCCGCTGATGCAATTTTGCCCTTGAAGATGCAATCATTCCCCTCCTTCCATATTTGCCAGCAGGTGAGCATGATGATGGATGCCGCGGCTTTTCTAGTCTTCTCATTTGCAAACATCTGCAGGCATCGTTGCACCCTTTGCGATGAATTTCCCATGTTGTTCCAAAATCCAGAGTTCGTGAGGGCCGCAAATGCTCCTCGGTGGCCATCCTCCTCCAAGTTTCCCTTGCCAAGTTGCATTCCCGAATAGATGAACCGATGTTTCGAGGTGCACGATGCCTGAGAGGGCAAAAATATCCGTTTGTGACCACGGTAGCTGTGACTGTCATTGCACCACAATCTATCAAGGTGTAGAAGCAGGAGAAGATCTTCATCTTCCGGGTGCCCATGGCTTCGGATGGCAAAGGCAGAGCTCATTTCTTGCAGGAGTTTGAAATTGAATGTTGTATGCTGAATTTGCCGTGTCTTGTCTGAAATTTGGTTTGAGTCCATGTGATCGAGTCTGCGGAACCAAAGTTAGGGTCACATTTTGGGCCAGCAGACCGCTAGAGGGAGAGGAAGTCAACGACTATTTCTGCACGATCGCCATGTTCCGAGATCGTTTACCCAAGTGTGATCTGCCATGGCAGCAGCCACCGATCTGTTCTTTTCACGGGAGTGAGCATACAGGGCTCGGGCGCTTGTTTGAGGGGTCCAAAATCCAGCCAATAGTACTGCAAGAAAGATGACGTGGCACCGTCTCAGATGGTGACAATTGATGACTGTTTTAAGAGCTTGTGGTCCTTCTCGTCGCATGGCACCGGTGTGACAACCCATGGCAGCGGTGGCTGCTGCCAGACAGCCATAACCATCCGAGCCGGAGAAACCTGGCTGAATTCGGTCATGTTCAGGATGCCCAAGCCCCATGCTTTGCCGGCGAGCACACTTGTCGCCAAATTTTACTTTGCATTTCCATGATCGGCTCCTCCTCTCCCGCCCAAAGGAAGCGTCTACGCACCTTATCAATGTCCTTGAGAAGCTTGACAGGCGCCCTGAGAGCGGACAGCGCGTATGTTGGCAATGCCGTCAGAACACTCCTGACCAAAACCCTCCAGCCGGCGATGGATAACAAACGGCCTTTCCATCCTGCAAGGCGAGCGCGGATCCTATCTAGGATGAATTGCAGGTGCGATCGCGGCACAGAGCGGTGATCGGGAGGCCAAGATACGTCAGTGGGAAACCTACGATCTTGCCCGTGAAGTTTTGCAGCACGAACTGAAGGTCTATGTCTTCGCATCGGATTGCGGCGACACAGGTTTTGTCCGGGTTGATTTTCGGACCGTGTGGCATCGCCAAGAGAGCCCGAGGGCCCATGAGGTTGTCAAACTCCTGTCTAGTTGGGTTTGCGAAGAGAATCACGTCGTCCGCGTAGAGACTAACCCTTGCTGTGATTTTCCTGTCCGGGAGAGTGTGCAGAATACCTTGCTCTGTTGCAGCTTGTAGAATGCGATGCAGCGGGTCTATTGCTAGAATGAACAGCAGCGGCGAGAGCGGGTCCCCCTGGCGAAGGCCGCACGCATGCAGGAAGAATTTCCCCGGCACGCCGTTCAGAAGACAGGATGACGATGAGGAGGATAGGAGAATGGCGATCCAGTCACGCCATCTTACGCTAAAACCTAGCCTCTGAAGAAGCTCTAGCAGGTAGTCCCAGGCTACGGAGTCGAAAGCCCTAGCTATGTCTATCTTAACTAGCAGCGCAGGCTTCTTACTACGGTGGAGAGAGCGGACGCAGATTACGAACATATAGGTAAGAGTCTGGATGCTCTTTTTCTCTCGAAAAGCACTTTGGGCGGGCGAGGCGATGTCTGCGGCACGCACGCTAGCCCGTAGTCACGAGCACCTTTGCCGACAACTTTTCTATCGAGTGGATCAAGCTTAATCGGTCGATAGTGGCGATCTCGATGCCCCTCTTTATTTGGCAAGAGCACGATCATAGCGTGTTGATTGCCTCGGCGTTTTGTTCTGTCGGTGGTAAAACTTGTCAAAAACCCTCATCACATCCTCCTTGATTATCGACCGGCATGATCTGAAAAACCCTCCCGAAAACCCGTCGGGGCCTGGCGCCTTCTCCACTGGCGATGCCTTGATGGCCTTCCACACCTCCTCTTCGGTGAAAGGCAGATCAATGCCGTCACCCTGAACTTGCGGCAGGTTCAACATCTCCCAGTTGAGGGTGCAAGAACGGTTTTCCTTGTGCCCAGAGCCCGGAGAAGTGCTCGTGGACGAGGTCCGCTTTGTCCTCATGGGAGGAGGCAATGCGATTTCCCTGGGACAGAGCATGCACAAAGTTCTTCCTCCTTCTGGACACCATTTTTGCATGAAAAAGCTTCGTGCTAGCATCTCCAGAACGCAGCCAAGTGATACGCGAAGCCTGGCGCTTGCGCGTTCTTTCAATGGCCGCAAAGCCCAAGATTCTCTGCTTGAGCATTTTGCGAAGCGCAATCTCCTGGTCCGAAAGCCGCCTGCTTTCCTGAGCCACATCCAGCCTGAGAACCACCTCTGAAGTGATGTGCAGTTTCAGTCTTGCATTACTGAAAGGAGACCTGCTCCACACCTTTAGATCCATTGCCACTCTCATCATCTTGACCTTGATGTGGACGAAAGGGCATGAGTGGTTAATTGGTCATTGCCATGCCCGCTGCACCGTTTCCTGGAACCGAGGAAACTTAGGCCAAAAATGCTCAAATCTGAACTTGGCTACTCTAGGCGGGGAGGCCGCGCAAGTAAGCACCAAAGGGGAATGATCGGAGATGGATGTCGAAGCAGCCATAAGCATATACTCTTGGTGTTCCATTTCCCATGGAATGTTGCAAAAGAATTTGTCAATGCTGCACAGTGTTGGTAGGCGCTCATTTGACCAAGTGTATCGTCTGTTTTTGCATTTGATTTCCTTCAGGCCCACGCGATCAATTGCATTTCTGAACTTGCCCATCAAACGCATGTTTATCTTGCAGTTGTTCTTGCCCCGTGCTTCGTAAATGTTGTTGAAATCTCCACAGATGAGCCATGGTTGGTTTGTCGGGGGAGCAGTGTTAGTCATCTCCTGGAAGAAGCTCTCCTTTTCACTTCCACCGGTCCATAAACGTTTGTGAACCAGAAAACCTCAGATGACAGTAACAGCGTCACTTTGGCCGTCAGAGAGAATTGTCCAACCGCCTGGGTTTCCACTTTTAGGATCGACTCGTTCCAAAAAATGGCCAGCCCCCCTCTTGATCCTATTGCCGGCAGGACTGCACAACCCTCAAGAGATGATCCACCAATTTCCCTGGCTAATTGCGTTGACCATTCCTCGATCTTGGTTTCTTGCAGGCATAGGATGCCCAACTTATTTGCCAGCACTACCTCGTTCACAGCCGTGCGTCTGGCCGGCGCATTGAGGCCTCTGACGTTCCAGGACATAATCAGAGGGTTGTGATTATTAATGAACGACACATGGAATGCTCCGCAAGCTGAATTTCATTTCTAGAAACACAAAGTACACCATCCATCTAGCAGTGGAGCGACGGCATCCACCAATAGGCCCCAAATCATGCTGTCGCCTAACTAACCTAACCGCTAACAAAGCACTGACAAAGCACAACATCATTGATCCTAACTCTAACCAGCTTAAGGCTGGCCGCATACGGAGACTAACCACTAAGAGAACTAACATGATCAACCATCGACCTCTTCGGTCGCAGCAGCCCCACCAGGCATGGCGTAGCGATGCGGAGAGCCGCCTCGTCAGTCGGTGAGCTTGGCGATGGCACGAATGTCATTGTCGGGACAGAGGCTCGTCAAACGCTTGATGAGGGCGATCACCGCACAAAGCGTCATCTTGTCTTTTCGGGCCAAGGGCACCCGGCTCTTGGATCGGCTGGCGCAGCCAAGGCCACTGCACGGTCGAGTGCATGGCCGCCTGCCTGGCGCTCTGCCTTCTCGGAGTTGGAGCAGCGCGCGTCTTTGGAGGGACGGAGGAGAGACGGTTGGCGCGGGATGGGAGGGGGCCAAGGACCGCAGGCTCCAAGGCGGAGAAGAGGAGCTGCGGGTCCCTGTTTTCGACCTCACCGATCCCCAAGGCCTGAACCCGACCGGAGACAGCGCTGACCTGCACGTCAATGGCAGCAGAGGGAGTGGAGCAGCAGGCTTGCAGGGTGTCAAACTCTGTGGGTTTCTCTGTGGTGGCCTTGATTGAAGGCCGAGCTCGAGCTGCATGCAGTCCACGCGGCCGGGAGGATGAATCGCCCACTGTAAAGTCGGCGACAAGATCGGTGGAGGTTGGCGGAGGAGGGGCCTGGCCTTGTTGAGGCGGGGAGACAGCCACGGCTCTTGCTCGCTCCGGCGTTCTTGCTGCGCCTTGAAGCACCTCCGTGATGGCGAGGCACCGTGTCTTCTTCTTGCCGCTGGAAGAGGTCGGTGCTCTCCTTCTCCTTGCCCTTGCCCGAACTGCTCTTGCCGAGGAGGCTGTTGCGCCAGGAGCGGCGCCCCCTGCTGCCGCCCCCGGGGCCGTCGTGGTCGTGGTCGCGCTGGTGGACGCCGGAGGAGAAGTCTCGGCAGCCCGAGGACAGCACGCGGGGCACGCTCCTGCGCCCACGCGCCTGCCCGTCCTCCACCCCCGTTGACAACACCCCGGTGTCCGTGTAGGGGAGCGGCTCGTCGCTATCAGAGTCCGACGAGGGGATGCTGCTCTGCCCGGAGTGCGAAGAGGGAGGGGAATGGCGCGACACCCAGTCCTCCACCCTATCGACGTGGATGAGGAGGTCGTAGCGATGCGCGCACCAGCGGGGCGCCACCTGCGCTTCGGGGAGAGTATCCCAGCAGCTCGTCGACACGGCCGGTGCCGCGCTTCAGCACCCACAGGGTGTGGGTTGTCGGGATGTGCGCCACATCCCACACCCAGACCCAGCAGGTGAACAGCTTGGTGTGGTCGCGCTCATGCGGCCTGCTGTCGAGGCGGTCGATGCGGCACATCCTCCCCAGCACCTCCTCGGCCCCCTCCAGGGACCAGAATTGCATCGGCAGGTTCTCGACGACGATGCGCACGTGGAGGGAGAGGTTGAGCAGCGCAGCCTGATCGTCTTCGTGCCAGGGGTTGATGACAAAACGGACTCCGTCGACCATGACAAAGCCCCTTGCCACGGCGTTGTCGCGGAGCGCAGGGAGCTCGAAGTAGACGAAGAAGTGCTCGGGGTGGTGGGCCGTGACACACAGAAGGTGCGGCGGACGCGATTGCTCCTCAAACGCGCGCCCACCAGCAGGGGCTTGCTGCGCCAGCCCCTCCGGCTGTCGAGTGACCGCGTCTTTGGCGCAGGATTTAACACCGTGATCCGTGGTCGGGAGGAGACGACCACGCCGTGGCTGGTGCGAGGGCGGGACGGGCCGGGTGTGGCGGCGTGCTGGCCGGACATGGCCGAAGCGGAGGTGGAGCGGGCGAGAAGCGGCTGCGGTGGAGGAGTGGGAAAATGAAGCCGGTCCCGGACCGGCGCCGGAGCGTGGAGAGGGCCTAGTCTATTCTTAGCAGATCCGCCCGGGCCGCCGTTTCTAGGATTTTGCGGGCATTCCTTCCCGTAGTGGCCTATGCGCTTGCAAATGATGCAGCGAATTGGATCTCTACAGTCCTTCCGGCGGCGGAGCGAGCTGAGGCAGCGAAAAACAGAGCCCATGGAAGCGCTTTAAGAAGGTCAACAGGGTTAGGGGCAAGGGCGCTGTGGACCGGCGCCGGCGATCTCTATTGCCGGCGGGCGAGGCGCGGCCGATCTTAGCTCGCTTCCTTGAGCGCATTCTCGGTCCACCCACCGTCCGAACTCAAGAGGAAAGGGAGGCGGGGGAGGCCGAACCACGATGGATTTGAGCCTCTGCTCCCCAGAAAGGGGAAGCGGTGGTGGATCCGCTGGATAACAGGACGCCGGTCCGCGGGAGCACTCTCCCCGGAGCAGGATTCGCGGCGGAGACGGGGGATCCGGCGTAGCCGCAGGGCGGGGCGCGCCCCTAGCTGGATCTGGCACCGAGGCCGGCGTCCCCCATCCCGCACTGTCGCTGGAGAGGCGCCTTGAAGAGCAGCCGGATCCGCGGGACCGCGAGGAGCGAGAGCGGCGACGACCCATTGGGAGGAGGGAGGCTGGCCCACCTAGGGGTGGACGGTGGGAGGTGGCTGGGCCATGGTCGGAGTGAGCAAGGCGCGGGTCGCGTGGGGAGGGGGAGCGTAGTCTAGAGTGCCCTTTTTTTCGGAGAGAGTAAGTCATATCTCATTAGTCTCACGTGAAAATTCGTGTTGGTATTTTTTTCTTTTTCTTTCTTTTTATCCTCGATCGAGTCATTTAGACGTGTAATAACTAGAATACATCGATGTGCCCTAGATGTATGTAAGAAGAGAGAGGCAGAGGAGAGGAGAGGGCGCGCTTAGGGAAAGTGGGGGCTAGGGTTCGGGTGGAGGAGGGGCGCCGGGTTTAAGTAGGGGGGCGGCGCCGGCCAGTGGCCAGATGGCCGACAAGATCCTCCCCCCTCCCGCTCCTGTAGCAAGGCGGGGGAACGGCGAGGCGGGTGGTGGGCCGGGCCTGGCTCAAGAAGTGAGGCCAGTGGGCCATTTGGCCGGGGAAGGGGTTTTCTTTTATTTATTTATTTTGTTTCGTTTTCTTTTTGTTGATTTTCTTTTTATTGTTTTATTTAATTTCCACATTATTTTAGTTCACTAAAAATATGAGACCCACACCTAAATTAGTGTTTTAGTTTAATCCTCTGCCACAAAAAGTTTGGTGCAAAAATAAAATACTTTGCATATTTTTATTATGTAAAAGCCATTTAAATAATTGTTTAAGCCACCGTTTTAGTCGTTTAGTGCATTAAAACCTTTTATAAAAATGTGGTCTCTTCATCAATAATACTTATGAATTATTTGCCATAGTTTGCACATTTTAGTTTTGACATTATGAAAACTTTAAATTTTGACTTTAATCTAAATTTGAATTCGAACCGATTTGAATCTAAGCAAGATTAGCAACAGTGACAGCGGTGACATGCATCATTAACTTGGCATTACTGTAGCTTAATTATCCGGGTGTTACAGTTTGCAAGGTGAACTATTTGAAGATGGTAAAGAACCGGATCGTGAAGCGATCGCGGAAGAATTGAGGATGTTGCAATACAATGCTCAAGCTTGTGATATTCTCTTCAATGGATTGTGCCCCGAAGAATTAAAAAAAATCAGCCGCCTTGAGAATGCAAAGGAGATTTGGGATACTTTGGTTGATATGCAGGAAGGTACCGAGTCCGTCAAGGAATCCAAGTTGGATGTGCTTCAAAGTCAACTTGACAAGTTCAAGATGAAGGATGGTGAAGGAGTCGCCGAAATATACTCTAGGCTTGCTCTCATCACAAATGAGATTGCCGGCTTAGGAGATGAAGAGATGACCGGCAAATTCATCATCAAGAAGATCCTTAGAGCTTTGGATGGCAAATATGATACCGTGTGCACATTGATCCAAATGATGCCCAATTACAAAGATCTTAAGCCCACGGAAGTCATTGGTAGAATTGTTGCTCATGAGATGTCACTTAAGGATAGATAAGAGCTTCACAACAAGTCAAATGGTGCTTGCAAAGCTTCAAGTGATGCTCCTGTAACATCAAATGACAAGCAAGTCTCCAATGAAGAATTGAGCTTAATGGTGAAGAACTCCAACAAATTCTACAAGAGTGCAAGCAAAGAGAGAAGCTCCAAGTCAAGGTCCTACGATGACAAAAGATCTTCTAGTCATGATCGTAATTGCTACAATTGTGGAAGACGCGGACACTACTCCAATGAGTGTACAGCTCCTTACAAGAAAAGAGAAGACTCGCCAAAAAAGGAGAAGTAGAAGAGATGAATCACCTCCAAGGGAGAGAAGGAGTAGAGATGATCGTGATGAACGAAAACCCTCTCGAAGAAGCAAAGATTCGAAAAGGAAGTACAATTCATCAAAGAGCTACCCAAGATGAAGACATCAAGCTTATATTGGTGAATGGGTATCCAGTTCTGACTCCGACAACTACTCCGAGAGAAGCTATCACTCCGACTCCGAATATACTCAAGATAAAGGTGTTTCTGGTCTTGCACTAGTGTCATCCAACTCCCACGATATATTTGATTCACCAAATGAAGGAATTGGAAGATGCTTCATGGCTAAAGGCCCCAAGGTATCACATCCCGAGTATCTTGATTTTGATAGTGATGAAGATGATTTGCTAGGTGATGATGATTTACTTGTTGACAAAACTAGTGATGAAAACTATAATGAACTTGCTAGTAATCATGCTAAGAAGATGAAACGAATGACAATGATAAGAAGAAGATTGAGCGTCTAACTAAAGAACTAAACACTCTTAAGTTAGCTCGTGAAACAACTCAAGAGGGTCATAGAGAGATCCTAAGGACTCATGAGAAGCTACTCTTTGAGAAGCTAAATTTAGAGCAAGAGCATGAGTTCTTTAAAGTTATCAACGATGATCTTCGAAAGAGGAGTTCTTCTTACATTGCCAAACGTCTCCTCTTGTCTACTTATATGCCACAAGTAAAATCTAGCAATAAGAGCAATAAATATTCTTCTTCTAGTAGTAACAATAACCATGCTAAATCCAATATTATTGCTTCTAGTAATTATCTTGATTCCACTAATGATTCTCTTAGCCAAGTTACACTTGAGAAAGAAAATAGCTTATTGAAGGAAATTATAGAAAAAGGTGTTTACAAGAGTCTTGTCGGGAGTAAGCAATTTGAGGAAATTGTACGCAAGCAAGGAAGACACTGGACGAATCAAGTTGTTGGTTTTGAACGAAAGTTCAATGCCAGTGGAGTTGAATGGGAAGAAGATCAATACCCCAAGACGAAGTTTGTCCCTCAACAGGAGAAGTATGACCCCACTTCCTTTGAGGGAACACAAGCTCAAGATGATCTTCCACCACAAGACCACAAGCTAAAGGGCAAGGAGAAGCTTCAAGAAGAGATTAACTGATTTGAAGAAGCTCCTAAGGCCATGTTCAAGTGGGTTCCCAAGACTACGTCAAGCTCTGCTTCGTCAAGTTCACCTACAACTCCAAGGATTCCCATCAAGTTGATGTGGGTCCCAAAGAAGAAGAACTAGAGTGTTCTTGAGGGTGACTCCGCCAAGATGCTTCAGTCATATTCATTTTGGCTAGGACTTGTGTGGCACCCCGGCTCAGAGCGACCGGTTTGCCTTGCATTGCCAGCCCAGAGATCATGTCTTTTGGCAACACACAACAAATTGGTATAGAAATACAACCGCTTTATTGATACTAGCGGATCATAGAGTTTGATATTACATCAAGTAGCGAGGCCAAGCGGCACACACGGTGCTGCTGAACATATGTACATTATTTAGTAGACATGAGCAGGGGCCTCGACATCACGATAAGACTACGCGGGAGCGGAACAACGACATAGAAGAACACCATCTCACAAGGACACTGATGTGGACACGGTCTAGACTGCGATGCGATATGCAACTCCAACTCCAATATGATTTCTCCTGAAACTGGCATGACACGCCAGGTCAGTACATTGAATGTACTTGCAAGCTCACACAAACAAAGCAACAATGACAAACAACAACAATGATATTTAAGCAGGTTTAATGCAAGAATTTAACATGCTACAAATGAAGTGATCGTGCTCATAATTAACAGGGCCTTTCAAACCCGCTTACCATCTCGGTTACCTCGTAGCCATGAACCTCATCATATCAAGGTGATCACTTCCGGATCACAAACGAAACCATCTCGATGGTCTCAACAACTTCACCAACATAACCAGTGCCACAAGTATTCACTTAGTGTGCAAGTTTAATATTTTTGTTGATCCATGGTGTGACCTACTACGAACTTGTGTCCATAACCGAGGACGCGACTATCGATAGATTATACACACTCTGCAGAGGTTAGCACACTGTACCCGCACCACATAACCCATGGCCTCAGACACCCATTCAGGTGGACCAACGGCATTCTGACAGAACCAGTCTATTGCCATGACACTCTCCCGGTCACTCCGACCAACTCCCCTTTGGGCTAAGTCATGGGTGGCCCCGATGCCACTCTAGACATCCAATGGCCACCGTCGTGGCAAAACAATCGTCCCAAACAGGGACATGGTAGCAAAACAACTACGGGCACACAAGGTTATACCTGCCTACCGGGCCAGGGTAGCGCCAGGGAATAACCTTCCCTAGTTGGAGGCACCGGCGAGAAGCATAACAACAGACCGCGAAAGGGCCCCCCTCATAAAGGCAAATGTGGTTGCACTTAGGGAAGCTCGATTCGATGGCACCATGACTCGATCAACAACATGTTCAAGTTGGTTTATTATCAGGTTTCAACTTGCAAATAAATTTACCGAGTCATAGTATGCCATGAAAATACAATGAGTCATATATGCATCATTTCAACATAATACCGATATGAACTAACTCAAGCATATCATCACATCACTCTACTGCATAGGCTTAGTTATTCAACTAAAATGCTACTGATAACAGAACAACATAGCATGAACATGAAACTAGCATCAAATACTTTATATGAATTTTTTATATGCATTTGAAATAACCATATTCAAGTAAAAAACCATAGTTATTGAAATGACACTCTTGCAAATATTTGTGATGGCTTGCCTTAGTGCAGAGGAGGGTCACACTCCCTCTGGTGATCTTCAAGGCAAGTTTCTTCCTCTGAAAATAATTAAAATAACAAAAAGAAAATGTCACATAACACTGTTTAATTCACCAGAAAATAACCACAGCAAGCAAAAATCTCATCTTTTGCATGCTGATATAAAATTTCAACACAAAACCAATGCAAAAAGAATCATGGCATTTGGACTTATAGAATAAAAGTTATAGCTGGTCAAAGTTCAGTTAATATTCTGAATTTAAATTTGATTTTCAAAAAATAAGAAAGGGGTGACGTCGAAGGCATATTTTGGCGAATATGCCTCCACTCGTACCGCTTTGGGCGCGGGTGGTGAGGCTGACAGTGGGCCCCGCCCATCAGGTTTAGAGAGAGGGGGAGAGAAACATAGGAGGGGCGGCGCGTCGCTGGCGTTTATCCGGCGGGGAGAGGTCGGAGGCCGCCGTGGAAGGGATGGGACGAAGCGCAAGACTACGGCGCACCCGCACATACCCGTAGCTTGGCGAGAGTTGGACGGACGAGGTCGGCGGCGTGGTCGCTCTGGGCTGCAGTGGGCGGAGCTCGTGAGAGGAAGACACCGAAGCATCGAGAGGTTGTTCCAAAGTGGCTCCAGAGGCACCGCCGGACCAAAGGGACCACTGTGAACACGCCTCGCAATGGTGGAGCTCGAAAGGCAGTGGAGTGGGGAGCGGCAGAGGAAGGGGATCGCCGGCGAGCTCGGGAGGGGAACGGCGGCCAGAGGCCTGCCCTGCCGGGCCGCGGCTATCTAGGAGGGGTTGTGGTTGTAGAGGAGTGGAGTGGTTAGGATAAACGAGCTCGGGTGGGTCCTATTTATAGGCGGAGCCGAGGTGGGAGTCGAGAGCTCGTTGGAGACTCTAGAAGCAGCGCACGACGACGAGAGGCGCCAGTGAGAGAGGAGGAAGTGGCAAGGGATCACGCGTCCACTGTGGGGGGACGGGGACGAGCACAGGGCGCGGGAGGAGACAACAATAGTGAGCACGGGCTCACTGTGCACTTGGGCACGACGTGCTCGTGATTGCTGCGGCGAGCTCCGGCATCGGCGAGCGGCAGGGAGAGGTCAAGGGCGATGAGTCGAGGCAGCAGGCGCTTGGCGGCGAAGTGGTTTGGCCTCGGGCGCGCGCACGAGCGAAACAGAGGCATTGGCGGCACCCAGAGCACGTCGAGTAGCTGCCTGGCACCGTGTCTTTTCATGGTCACCGCGTGAACTCTGGCATCACGCGGCGTAGAGCATTAAATTCATGTCTGGGGTGGTGTTCATGCAAGACTAGGTCGATCCAAGCATTTGAGTTGAAGCCGTGCCTACTGAAAGGAGATCAGAGTTTCTTGGCAAGTTTACGGATAGAAACTTTGGAGCTTAATAGAGAGAGAGTTAGGAGATAAGTTTTGGTGGTTAAGGGTTTCTTAGGAGGGTAATGAAGCCCTAAAAATTTCAGCTTCATTGGATCAAGGAAAAATGCACTTCCTTCACAACATGCATTTTTTTGGCCAGAATAGAAAAGATTTTCTGTAGCAAAAATATTCTAAATAACCATGAAATATTTTTGCATAGGGAGGTGTGCCAAGGTCCAAAGAATATTCAGGAATTTTCCCAGATTTTTGTGGGCAAGAAAAATGAGGGTTGCTTTGGAGTAGAAGTGACTGAAGTACTATTTCAGAGGGGAAATGAATATTTTTCATTTAAGAAAAATATTCCCATGGCCATATTTTGATATATCAGAGAGAAATAGATGAGTTTGATAGTGAGGTGTGAACACATTAATGCTTTATGTAAAAGTGCTAACCCCACTTGTGCTTAAACGATGAGTATGACCTATGATCAAATGTTCTCATTTGACTCCTAAGTCAATATACTCATATATAGATGACCTAGTCAACGCAAATTTCTTTATAGATACTAGAAATTGGTTGTGCACGCTTTGACACATATTTTGTTTCCTTTTTTATTTTGTGAGCATGTTGGTTGCATACTTTCTTCATTCGAGGACATCCATTTGTTGTTTTGATTGTCTTGGTTTTTATTGGCCAAGTGGATGTACAAGAATGCCTAAGAAGCCCCTCTAGCTATCTATGCTCTTCTTGTCTCACATTCTATTCATGCTATATCACAAAATTGAACAAGTCTTTTTCAGACCCTCCGGGTGTGGAGCACTCGGAGCCACCGATCCGACAAGGGCTGCCTTCCAAAACCTTCTTCATGCATTTCGGTCAGACCAACTCACTCAAACTCGGTTGAACCAAAATCATAAAGACTGATCTAGGTTTTCATCTCGGTGCTACTGATTATACCAACTCGGTCACACCGATTTGCTGTAACTGCACGCAGTTGCACATCTTGGTGCCATCAATTTATTCCACTTGGTGCCACCAACAGTACACTGGTATATATACTCTGCGCGACCGTACGTTGAAAATTACTTCAAACGCTATGACTTCGCACCCCGTTGTTGCCGCCCCCTTGGTCTCCGTATAATTGCCATCGTCTCTTGTGCACCTTTGCCACAGGAATCCGCCGCCGTCAACGGAATCTGCTCCGTTGTTGCCGCCGTAGAGGATCTCCACCAAGTTAGGGTGAGATTCGATCTCCTCGTGCTTCTTTTTCTTTGATTCAATGCACAAGGATAATGTCAAGTATCTTGCCACGATTGCAATGTCTCTATCCACCAGATTAGTTCATTAGAATAGATTCGAGCAAAAAAAATAGAGTTAGGTTTCTGCCGAACGCATCTCGGACCAACGAATAGGAATTTTTGGTCCCCCCGATATGACCCTAGCCATTGCACAAGTACAACTCGGTTCCACCGAAATGTACTAATATGTCTCCAACATATCTACTTTTCCTAACGCTTTTCCTCTTGTTTTGGACTCTAATTTGCATGATTTGAATGAAACTAACCTCGGACTGACGCTGTTTTCAGCAGAACTACCATGGTGTTGTTTTTGTGCAGAAATAAAAGTTCTTGAATGGACCAAAACTTTGCGAGGATTTTTTTATATAATAAATAAGAATTTATGGAGCCAAGATCCACCAGAGGGGGGCACCTGGGTGGGCACAACCCACTGTGGCGCCCCTCCTGGCGCCTCTGTGTGGGTTGTCTCCACGTGGTGGCCCCTCAGACCCTTAAACCTACGCTATAAATTCCTATTTTTCCAAAAAAAATGAGGGAGAAAGAATTATCACGATCCACGAGACGGAGCCGCCGTCACCTCCTGTTCTTCATCGAGAGGCCAGATCTGGAATTTGTTTGGGGCTCCGGAGAGGGGGATCTTCGTTCTTTGTCATCACCGACCCTTCTCCATCGCCAATTCCATGATGCTCCCCACCGTGAGTGTGTAATTCCTTCGTAGGCTCGCTAGTCGGTGAGGAGTTGGATGAGATTCATCATGTAATTGAGTTAGTTTTGTTAGGGCTTGATCCCGTGTATCCACTATGTTCTAAGATTGATGTTGCTATGACTTTGCCATGCTTAATGCTTGTCACTTTGGGCCCGGGTGCCATGAATTCAGATCTGAACCATTTATGTTATCACCATTATATCCATGTTCTAGATCCGATCTTGCAAGTTATAGTCACCTACTACGTGTTATGATCCTAAGCAACTCGGAGTGACAATAGTCGGGACCACTCCCGGTGATGACCGTAGTTTGAGGAGTTCTTGTATTCACCGTGTGTTAATGCTTTGTTCCGGTTCTCTATTAAAATGAGGCCTTAATATCCCTTAGTTTCCAATTGGACCCTGCTGCCACGAGAGGGTAGGACAAAAGATGTCATGCAAGTTCTTTCCATAAGCACGTATGACTATTTACGGAATACATGCCTACATTATATTGACGAACTGGATCTAGTGCCGTATCGCCCTAGGTCATAACTATCTCATGATGAATATCACCCAACAAGTCACCGATCCAATGCCTACAAATTTATCTTATATTGTTCTTGCTAAGTTACTACTGCTATCTTTACTGTTGCACTTGTTACAAAACTACTGCTATCACTGTAACCGTTACTATTGCTGCTACCACCACTATCAAAACATCATATTACTTTGCTACTGATCACTTTGCTGCAGATAATTAATCTCCAGGTGTGGTTGAATTGACAACTCGACTGCTAAGACCTTCAAATATTCTTTGGCTCCCCTTGTGTCGAATCTATAAATTTGGGTTGAATACTCTACCCTCGAAAGCTATTACGATCCCCTATACTTGTGGGTTATCAAGACCTTTTTCCGCGCCGTTGCCGAGGAGCATAGCTATATTTGTTGAGTCACTTGGGATTATTATCAATTTATCACTATGAAGAATATGAAGGATGCTAAGACTAAGATTTTTCCCTCTAAGACGAGGGGAGGTAAAGAACTGCCATCCTGTTCTGCTTTAGATTCACCTTCTGTTATAAGTAAACTTGCAACACCACCACATGCTATCAATCTGATACGTCGCAAGTTATTGATGATGCTACTTCTGCAATGATAAAGCTTATGATAATGCTAGTACCTTGCTTGATAATGATGATGTGCCACTTGGTGACTTTCTTGATGAACAAATTGCTAGAGTAATACAACATGATGTTGTTGAATCTGATGATGAGCTTGAAACTGAAACTCCTGAAACACTGCTAGAACTAGCCTTCCTATATATGAATTGCCTAAGGTACGGAAGGTTATGTTTTGAATGAGGAGACAACTAGAGATATTCTTGCTTGTAGGGATAGAGATGATCTAGAGAAATTATTATGCAAGTATAAAGAAAAATCTCTGAATGCTAGAATGAAATGTGATCCTAAGTTCGCTACTTCACCTATCTTTATTGAAGATAACGATTATGAATTCTCTGTCAACCCAGTGCTAATTACTTTGGTTGAATCTGATCCTTTCCATGGTTATGAAACTAAAACTGTTGTGGCACATCTTACTAAGTTGAATGATATAGCCACCTTTTTACTCATGATGAGAAAACTCGCTATTACTTTATTATCAAATTATTTCCTTTCTCATTAAAGGGTGATGTTAAAGCTTGGAACAATACTCTTGCTCCTGGTTGTGTGCGAGTCCTGTGGATATGATTTATTACTTCTCGAAAAATATTTCCCTGCTCATAAGAAACAAGCTGCTTTACGGTGAAATATTTAACTTTGTTCAAATTAAAGAAGAGAGTCTCCCACAAGCTTGGGGAGGCTTTGCTGCCATTTAATGCTTTGCCTCGATCATCCTCTTAAGAAAAAATGAAATACTTGATATCTTCTATAATGGACTAACCGATGCTTCTAGGGATTCCCTAGATAGTTGCGCTGGTTGTGTTTTCAGGGAACGAACTGTTGGGCAAGCTGAAGAACTATTGAATAACATACTGAAAAATTATGATGATTGGACTCTTCCTGAACCACCGGCTCAACCCACTCCGAACAATAGGGGTATATTATATCTCAGTCCGGAAGATATGCAAGAGGCAAAGAAATCTATGAAGGAAAAAGGTACTAAAGCCGAGGATGTCAAAATTTACCTCCTATTGAAGAAATACATGGGCTTAATACACCACCACTGCCTAAGGTGGTAGAGGTAAATTATCTAATGAAGTTCAATATAACGACAATCCTCACATTATGCATCCTAGCCAATGTCTTTATGAGTTTGAAAACTATATTAGAAAACAAGATCACTTCAATGCAAATGTTATGAAACAATTGAAATACAATTCTGATATGATTGCTCACTTGAGTGACTTGTTATTTAGAATCTCAAATGATGTTAGAGGTGTTGGAAAGCATGCTTCTATGGTTCAAACTCAGTTAGAACAGGTTGCAAAATCTCAAAGAGAGTTGCTAGATGAAATGAATCATAATATACATGACTTTGCTATTAGAGTTGCAACTAGAGGAGGTAAAATGACTCAGGAACCACTTTATCATGAGGGACACCCAAAAACAATTGAACAAGATTCACAAAGAAATAACATTGATGCACGTAGTCCTTCTAAAAAGAAAAAGAAGAAGAAAAATGATAGGACTTTGCATGCTTCTAGTTAACCTGAAATAGAAAAACCTCCTGATAATGATAATGAAATTTCTATCTCTGATGCTGAAACTCAGTCTGGTAATGAACACTCACCTTCTGATAATGAAAAAGAAAATGATGAGGTTCATGAAGATGCTCAACCAAATAATAAAGAACCAGACAATGAGGTTGAGATAGAACCACCTGTTGCTCTTGATAACCCACAACCTAAGAATAAAAGATATGATAAAAGAGACTTCATTGCTAGAAAACACGGTAAAGAAAGAGAACCGTGGGTTCAAAAACTAATGCCATTTCCACCTAAGTCAACTAAAAAGAAAGATGATGAAGAATTTGAACGCTTATTGAAATGTCGAGGCCGATCTTTTTATGTATTTGCTTGACTGATATCTTCAAAATGCCTCCTTATGCAAAGTATATGAAAGACATCATCACAAATAAGTGAAAAATACGGAAAGCTGAAAACTCCACTATGCTTGCTAATTACACTTTTAAAGATGGAGTACCTAAAAAACTTGGAGATCCGGGAATAACAACTATACCTTGCTCTATCAAAAAGAACTATGTGAAAACTGCTTTGTGTGATTTTGGAGCTGGTGTTAGTGTTATGACTTTCTCTTTATATAAAAGACTTGACTTGAATAAACTCACACCCTCTTGAAATATCTTTGCAAATGGCTGACAAATCAACTACCATACCTATCGGTATTTGTGAGGATGTGCCCGTTGTTGTTGCTAATGTTACTATTTTGACGGACTTTGTTATACTTGAGATGCCCGAGGATGACAACGTGTCGATTATCCTTGGTAGACCTTCTTGAATACTGCAGGGGCTGTTATTGATTGCAATAAAAGCAAGGTCACTTTTCATATCAATGGTAATGAGCATACGGTGCACTTTCCAAGAAACAATTCCAAGTGAATGGTATTAATGTTATTTAAAAATCTCCGACAATCACTATTGGAAGTTT
Source organism: Aegilops bicornis (assembly GCA_021605145.1). Classification (NCBI taxonomy): domain Eukaryota; kingdom Viridiplantae; phylum Streptophyta; class Magnoliopsida; order Poales; family Poaceae; genus Aegilops; species Aegilops bicornis. The sequence goes on along the minus strand of JAHIAL010000023.1, from coordinate 1,401,061 downwards.
TCAAATACCTCTACCTACTGTCAAAAGAAATATGAAATGCTTATTGTTGCGGACTTTCATATCCCCATTGAGGTAACTTAGTGATTTACGAAAGTTCTTGGGTTTCATGCTAATCGAAAGTGGTTGTTAATAAGACTTGATCAACCTTATTAATGGATCATTTTTGAGAGGTATGAGGTTGATGAATTTAGTAAGCACTACCTTTTGTCCCCACTTTTTTGTTTTTTTTGTTTTTGTTAGTTAAATGAAATAAAATTCCATGTTTTGTCTGTTTTCTGAATTTCCAGTACAATAAAAAATGACCCAAAAATAAAAGTTCTCAGAATGCTCTGAAAATTTAATACGATTTTTTTCTGAATATTTGGGAATTTCTGGTGCAAATAATATCACAGGGAGGTGCACCAGGTGGGCACAACCCACCTGGGCACGCCAGACCCCTGTGCGCGCCGCCTCGGTGGGTTGTGGTCCCACGTGGGCCCCTCACTTATCTCTTCACACCACGCGTCATCACTTACCTCCGTAAAAAATTCTCCATTGCTCTCTCTCCCGTGTTCCTGCTCTCAAACCCACGGATTTCAATCTCTTTGCTCAAAGCTCTGTGTCACGCCCAATATGCGACTCTATCCTAAAGGAACTCGAAGGTCCCAACAAGGATAGAACCGCATATTGACACGCTTTTGCAAGGTGGATATCATTACATCGATTCATTACATAAATAGACGGGGATACATACAAGGCATACGAATGCCGCAGGAATACATCAATACATCATACATAGAACAACATCCGGCTACGGATGAAACACAAACATAAACCCAAATGACATCCACCCTGCTAGCCCATGCTGCCGACCAGGAACCTAACCCAAGATCGACAAAGGAGAAGAACTCAAAACGTGCAAACATCGCTCTCGCTTCATGAACATCGCATTACCTGCACCTCAACTGTTGGTGTAGTAAACTGTGAGCCACGAGGACTCAGCAATCCCATTACCATGGGTATCAAGACTAGCAAAGCTTAATGGGTAGGAAAGGATAAGTGGTGAGGTTGCAGCAAGCGACAAAGCATTGTATGGTGGCTAACTTACGAGTACAAGAGTAAGATGAGAAACTACACAAACGGTCGCAAACTAGTAACGATCAATAAGTGATCCTGAACTACTTACGACAAACTTAACCCAATAGTGTTCTCCTCTCCAACTTCCCCGAAAAGAGATAATCACGGTAACGCAACGCGGTTGGTGTATTTTAATCGAGTTTACTTCAAGTCCTCTACAACCGGATATTAACAAATTCCCATCTTCCACATAACCATGGGAACGGCTTTCAGAAGTTTAAACCCTGCAGGGGTGTCCCAACTTAGCCCATGACAAGCTCACGATCCGCGGAGACAATCCTCCATCACGGGACACCCGATCAGACTCGGAATCCCAGTGCACAAGACATTTTGACAATGGTAAAACTAATCCAACAAAGCCTCCCAGCGTGTCGACACCCTGATAGTACCCGCGCGTATATAGTCTCAGGACACGTCCGGATGGGTCAAGCTACGAGTAAAACCAGATCCCCGGGGTTCCCCAGGTGGCCTCAAGAGTTGCCTGCTTGGGACCAACACCATCAAGACCGGCCCCACCTCGTATGTAGAAAAAAATCCTCGGGTTCATGACGACAACAAATTAATTATTAGGTTCAAGTATTATTATGGCAAATGTTAAAACCAATGTTGGGCCTTCTTGGAAGAGTTTTATTCAAAGTGAAGCGTCGAGAGGGTCCCATACCCTCACCGTGTTAGGGACGCAAAATCAAGGAACATAACACCGGTAGATGACGGAAACTAGGGCGGCAAGAGTGGAACAAAACACCAGGCATAAGTCCGAGCCTTCCACCCTTTACCAAGTATATATGTGCATTAATTAAATAAGAGATATTGTGATATCCCATGATATCCATGTCCCAACATGCAACAACCTGCAACTGCACCTGCAACTAGCAACGCTATAAGAGGGGTTGAGCAAAACGGTAACATATCTAAACAACAGTTTGCTAGGAAGGGTAAAAAGGTTAGAGGCTATTTCATGGCAATGTGGGAGGCATGATAAACAAGTGGTAGGTAGCGCGAAATAGCAATAGCATCGAGACAACTAGCATAACAAAGATAGTAGTGAGATCCAAGGTGACGGTCATCTTGCCTGAAATCCCTCTAGGAAGAAGAATGAGTCCATGAAGAAGATGAAGCCACATAGTCGAACGAATCCTCACAAACGCAACGAAACAGGAACTATCGAGAGGAAGCGCAACCGGAAAAAAGCAAACAACATGGTAAACACACAACACATAAACATGACATGATGCTCAACCAAGTATGATGCATGACAAGTCTATATGATGCTACTCATTGAAGGAAATATGCCCTAGAAGCAATAATAAAGTTATTATTTATTTCCATATATCATGATAAATGTTTATTATTCATGCTAGAATTGTATTAACTTAAACATAATACTTGTGTGAATACATAGACAAACAGAGTGTCACTAGTATGCCTCTACTTGACTAGCTGCCGTTGATCGAAGATGGTTATGTATCCTAGCCATTGACATGAGTTGTCATTTGATAAACGGGATCACATCATTAGGAGAATGATGAGAATGACTTGACCCATTCCGATAGCTTATCACTCGATCGCAAAGTATGTTGCTATTGCTTTCTTCATGACTTATACATGTTCCTATGACTATGAGATTATGCAACTCCGTTCTGGGAGGAACACTTTGTGTGCTACCAAACGTCACAACATAACCTGGGTGATTATAAAGGTGCTCTGGTGTGTCTCCGAAGGTACTTGTTGGGTTGGCGTATTTTGAGATTAGGATTTGTCACTCCGATTGTCGGAGAGGTATCTCTGGGCCCACTCGGTAATGCACATCACTTAAGCCTTGCAAGCATTGCAACTAATGTAACATCCCAAATTTTCAATTTGGAATGTTATACATAGATCATCATTTGCATATCATATCTTATTGCATTTTGGCTCGATCCTAGAAATTTCACGCAACTCAAGGACCCACGGAGAGAGTTGGAGATTTACGTTATTTTCATATTTGAGTTTTCTCAAATTCTCAAAATAGGATCATTTGATTTTATTTATTTTATCTTCAATTATTTCTATTATCAAAATATGAGAGAGGGAATAAAATGACTTTCCCAAAATAAAGAAATATTGAATATTTAATAAAAAAAATCAAATAAGATTTTTTATTTGGAGTTTTTTCGCTATTTTATTTGAATTTAGGAAAAATGCACATTTTTTTTCAAAATTGCATTTAGGCTCCAAATAAATGTTCATCTTGTCCGGCTTGATTTTGGAAGCCGGGGAAAATTTATTTCAGGATTTTTGGAGTCCGTTTAGTATTTCTTTTGTTAGTTTTTCTGCGCGTAATTATTTTAAAAAAAATGAACCGACCTTGGGCCGGATCCGGCCAGGACTCCTCGGGGCTTTATAGCCGCCTCGGGCGACTCGCCCAGCCTCACCGCCACTTCACCAGCCACGCTTAAACCCTAGCGCCGCCACTGCCGCCCGCTTACGCCGCCAGAGAGCCGCCGTAACCGCCACGTCTGCCGTCCGTCAAAGTTGACCCGCCGCGGTTTTAGAAAACCGTTCGGTTTTCCGTCGGATTTCGCCGGTTTTTTTAGATCTGTTTTTTTATTAGATCGTTTTCTTCTTCTTCGGTTTAGGTTAATTAGCGAGCGTTCGCTCGTTCGTTCGTTTTAACGAACACGTTCATCGTTTAGATCCATATAACGAACGTTAGATTCGTTAATCGCTCGTCGTTTTTCTTTTCTCGTATTTATTCCGCGATTTTTACGATCGCGATTTACGATCCGATTTTCGATCTAGTATAACTTTTCGCTCATTTATCGGAATCAGGCGATTCAAGCGCCTAGAGTTTCGTCTCGAACCCCTCTTTCCGAATAATCAACTCAAACAAGTTTTTTTCTACTGTAAAATTTGACTTAGGTTCAGATTAGAAAAACAAAGCCTATTTGTTTCACCGTTTGACTTTCGTTGCTTCGTTCGAGTTGTTTCTTTTTGCAAACCGGAGTTCTTAAATGTAACGCCCGGATAATTAGGCTACAGTAAAACTCTCTTGATGATGCCTTGTCATCTATGTTACTATTGCTAATTAAGTGGTAGTTCAAAAAACATAGCAAATTCAAAGATGAATTAGCGACAAACACCCAAAGTTTTCAAAAGTCAACACAAAAATGTTCGGGGGTTGCCAAATATTGCATCGGTAATTATGGTGAAGTAAACACATTTTTATAAAATGTCTAAGTAATTTAAAATGAGTTAAAACAAAAAAGAAAATAAATAAAAGAAAGAAAATACAAAGAGAAACAAAACAGAAAAAAGAGAAACCCCACCCGATGGGCCAATAACTGCCTACCACTAAACGGGCCAGCCGCCCACCTCAAGACCCCCATAAGCCTCCCCCCCACTCCCCACTCGGTCCAGCCCGCAACCCCCCACCGACACTCCCCCACCCGCTCCCCAAAAATATCTCTCTCCCTCTCCCCCGATTGGATCGGGATCGAGGGAGGAGACCACCTCGCCGGCGCCCGGAGCTTCGCCGCCACCTCGCCGGCCTACTCCTCGTCAGACGCCGTCCCGTCTCCTCCTCCTCGCCGGTCCTCCCCAACCTTCCCCGAGCCCATCACCGTTGCCGCCTCGCACCGGTGAGGACCCGGTCCTCCTTCTCCGCCCCTCACGGGATCCGTCGCTCACGATCCCCTTCCCCACCGCTGGTGGCCGGGCGAATCACGTCTGGGCGCGGCGCCTGCCTTTGTCTCACTGGCTTCCAGCTCCCGCCACCATGCTGCCGCTGTCTGCCAGGTGACCGCACCCCGGCCTCCTCTCCCTTCGGCCTTGACCTCCCCGCTCCCCGTGCTGCTCAGCTGCCTCTCGCCATGAAGGCTTCCAACTCCGGCCCCGCGCCTCATCTATCGGGATCAGCCCTGACGATCGCAAACCACCCGCCACCGCCTATGGCCGAGGCTCGCCATGGTCAACGCGCCGTTGCCGCCTGGCCCGGTGCCCATGCGGTGGCCCGTGTTCTCTGCCTCTCCGTCGGCCGCCCGGCCACCACGGCTCTAGCCTCGCCCTTCCCTCTTGCTTCTCGCCCGCGCCCGACCACGGCTTGCCCAGCGCTTCTGCCCCGGCTTAGCGCACCACGATTAGGGCCCACTTGACCCGCGAGGGCCCCGTAACGTTAAGAAAAAAAAAGAGAATTAAAACTAAAAATAATAAATAAAACTAAAAATGATTTAATAAAATCATCTAATGAATTAATTAAGTTAATTAATCCGGTTTAATTAATTTAATTAACTAGTTAGGTTAATTAAATAGTAATTAAATTAACTAACTGTAATTAACCTAAACAAAGAATGACAGTGGGTCCCATTTGGACCCACATGTCAGAATTGACCAAGTCAACTACATTGGCTAGCGATGTCGACATGACATCATGCTGATGTCATTAATCTGCTTTTCAATTAATTAAATAATTAATTAAATTCCGAGAAATTAATAAAATCTTTAGAAAATCATATCTTTTAATCCGTAACTTTCGGATTAAAATATTTTCAACATGAAAGTTGCTTTCGTAACGACGAGACGAATCCGGATACGCAGTCCGCTCATCCGCCATACACACCCCTAACCTATCGAACTCGCAACTTTCCCTCCGCCTTCCTCGCTTCGAAACACGTAAACACCGGGATATTTTCCTGGGATGTTTCCCCATAACCGTACCACCTCATACCCACGTTAGGGCACGCTTAGCATCGTTACTTGTCATGTCATGCATCGATATGCATATGTTTACATGGTATTCATTGTTTCTTCCCCTCTTCTCTCCATTAGACTACGGGACCGACGCCGCTTCTTGCAAGACGACTACGGAGTTGACGACCCTCTCTCTTGCCAGAGCAACCGTGCAAGCCCCCTTGATCACTCAGATATCGCTTACTCTCCTCTATACCGCTTGCATTAGAGTAGTGTAGCATGTTACCGCTTTCCGTTATTCCTATCCCGATGCATAGCCTTTGTCTCGCTACTTACATTGATACCTTTACTGCATTCCTACTTGCCTAGTATAGGATGCTAGTATTTCCATCTGTGGCCCTACATTCTTGTCCGTCTGCTGTGCTATACTATCGGGCCGTGATCACTCGGGAGGTGGTCACGGGTATATACTATATACTTTATACATGATACATGTGGTGACTAAAGTCGGGTCGGCTTGTGGAGCACCCGCGAGTGATTCACGGATTGGGGCTGAAAGGACCTTTGTCCCAACAGCTCTCTGTGTGGATCTTTGTGGCGGAGTGGCAGGGCAGGTTGAGACTACCTGGGTGAGAGGTGGGCCTGGCCCTGTTCGGCGTTCGCGGATACTTAACACGCTTAACGAGATCTTGGTATTTGATCTGAGTTGGGTCGTTGACCTTATACGCACTAACCGCCACGTGGGGCAAGATATGGGTATCCCGGCGTCGTGGTATCAGCCGAAGCCTTCGTGACGTCAGCGACCGAATGCTGCCACGGATTGGACCGCGTCGCGTGACTTCCTTTGTAATGGAGGTTGCTAGGTCTGCTTCCGGCCGCGTTCACAACGTGCAGGTGTGCATTGGGCGATGGGCCCAGACCCCTGTGCGCTTAGGTTTAGACCGGCGTGCTGGCCTCTCTGTTGTGCCTAGGTGGGGCTGCGACGTGTTGATCTTCCGCGGCCGGGCATGACCTAGGAAAGTGTGTCCGGCCAAATGGGATCAAGCGTGTTGGGTTATGTGGTGCACCCTGCGGTGAAGTTAATCTATTCGAATAGCCGTGATCTTGATAACAGGGGCGACTTGGAGTTGTACCTTGACCTTATGACAACTAGAACCGGATACTTAATAAAACACACCCTTCCAAGTGCGGATACAACCGGTGGTCGCTCTCTCTCGTGGATACGAGGAGGGGATCGCCGGTAGGATTATTGCTATGTGATGCTACATGGAGGACTTCAACCTACCCTCTTCTACTGTTGCAAGGCGGAGGTGACGAGCGTAGTCTTCGATAAGACTAGCTATCCCCTCTTATTACGGCTTTCTGCGATTCGGTCCACTGATATGGCCCTTTACACATATATCCATGCATATGTAGTGTAGCTCCTTGCTTTGCGAGTACTTTGGATGAGTACTCACGGTTGCCTTGTTCCCCCTTTTCCCCTATCTCTACTCGATTGTTGCGACTGCATCGATGGAGCCCAGAGCCAAACGCCACCGTCGATGGCGACTACTACACCGGAGGTGCCTACTACTACGTGCAGCAATGACGACGACTGTGAGTAGTTAGGAGGATCCTGTGCGGGAGGCCCGCGCCTCTTCGATCCAGATCCCGCTTTGTGCTAGCCTTCTTAAGGCAAACTTGTTTAACTTATGTACGTACTCAGATATTGTTGCTTCCACGACTTCGTCTATGATCGAGCACTTGTATTCGAGCCCTCGAGGCCCCTGGCTTGTATTATGATGCTTGTATGACTTATTTATGTTTTAGAGTTGTGTTGTGATATCTTCCCGGGAGTCCCTGATCTTGATTGTACACGTTTGCGTGTATGATTAGTGTACGATTGAATCGGGGGCGTCACATTAAAGTTGAACTTTCTGGTTAGATCTTTTATTTGAGTTTTACATATGCATTAGATGAGTACTTATCGTGTGCTTGTTTGTTTGTGATAGAGTACCCGGAGTGCGCCGCATGCTACTTTGAATCTCTAGGTTTCACGGATCATCAGCAAGGCAAGTAACACTTTGATCATACCCCTTTTCATACCCAATTTTTATGCATTAGATCAATCCTCAAACACTGCATGATTAGGATCTAATTAAACTGTGGGTTTTGGGAAGTAGTTGAGGTAGTACCTATTACCTGTTTTATTATCAAACCCTTGGGAGTTAATTCTACGTTTGCTTGTTATGCCATGCTATGCTAGTAGACGTGGATTGGGTGAGTGTATCCATGACAGATGTGAGATTGTTATTTAATGGTTTATTTAAGGTGGCAACTTAAACACACATCTGGGTGGATTGAGGTACCTGGGTATTCCAGATTGCTCGCTTCTTTTGGACCGCCACCTGTGCTCAAAGGGATCATGAGATTATTCATGCTAGAAACTTCCGTGTGCAGCCTGGCGACTATGGGCTCTAGCAGAGTTGACTAAGTCATGCGAACTCTTACAGTGGTAGACTAGCTGATGTAGGGGATGTAGGTTGGTACGGTCTACCCGTTCGTAAGGTGCTAGAGCTTCTAAAAGACTATGTCTCGGTCATCCGTTTCTCAAACATCATGTAGTGCGAGAAATCCAACGGAGGAGATCGAGTCTTGTGGGGAAAAGTGCACAAACCTCTGCAGAGTGTATCAAACTAATCATGGTTAGCCGTGTCCCCGGTTATGGACATCTTGAGTATCTAGTACTTGGATTATCATGTGAATCTCGTCATGTTACTTTAATTAATATTGTTTGGGTTTAATGATGTTAATTAATTGGGATTGAGAAAGTCAACCATTCTCAATGTTTAACAACCACCATGATAGTTAAATAAAATTTATTCCTTTGCGGTAGGGAAAAATTGGCTTTATGCAAAAGCTGTAACCATAGAGCTTTCCACCAGCCATATATGCATGTAGTATAGCATTACTCTTTCATTTTACTCTCTATGTGTTACATTGCCAAAGATATTCCATGTCTTGGCCCGTTTTTGGGCTGCAACGTTCATGTTGCAGACTTTTCGACGCATTTGTAAGGTGCCTTAGGTCGTGGTTCTATACTCGATGATGCCGTTGGAGTTGATGGACTCGCTTATCTTCCAAGCCTTCCGCTGTTATCGTTATTAGATGGCCTTAAGCCATATTTGTTGTAATAAGTTCTCTTTTGAGACATTCGATGTAATAAGTGTGTGATTGCTACTCTGTTATAAATCCTTAGAGTACTGTGCGTGTCAGCATTACTGATCTAGGGATGACACTGATGCACAGAGATCAGACTGTTTGAGGTTTGGTCGCTGACTGTAGGACACGACCACTAAGCTAAAGCCCTAGATCACTACTCTTTCTTCTCATTTCTGACTCCTCATCTTTTCTACTCTTTTAGGATGGCAGATGCAAGGAACAAGTTCACGCAACCGGATGATGATACACCCTTTGGATGCCACTTGAAGGAAGTCACTAGATACCAGAACATTGGAGTACCAAGCTTCACCGGGACCTACAACACCACTTTACCCGAAGAGGAGCGCTGGATGATTCAAGTTCAAGTTCCAGGAAGGACATTCGCACGATCCACGGAGCCCATAGAGTTTTCCTTTGATGCACCAACTGAGTCTAGGAAAGAGCATGGCAGCCCACATCACCATGGGACGTATTGGAGAAGTTTACCGCAATGATCTCAAGGATACTATCTACCAGATTTGTGGGCGCCGAGATGAGCAATGGGAGATGATCAGCACCAGGAGGGATAGATCAATCGCAGCATATATCCAGGAGTTAAACCAGCACATTCGACGTCAGGAGAACCAGATGTGCGTAGGCATGGAGGATCTCCAGAAGGCCTTGACCAGGATCAAGGAGCTAGAGGAAGAACTCAAGGCTACACGTGAAGATTACATGGAAGAAATTGAAGTGCTAGTGGAGAAGAATGACGACTTAACTAGGAAGCTAGGAGTTTTCATGGGAGACCCCGCACTGTGAAGAGATGATGACGATTCCACTTGCCCTTGATAATTATATCATCATCGATTTACACCGACTGGAATTTCCGACGACAACGATGATGACTATGTTGATGAAGCCGAGCGAATATCATGGAGTCTTCATCTAACAGTTTTCTAGTTGACCACCATAATAGTAGTAGAATTTCCCCCATTGTATCTAGTTTAGTCCAAGCACTTTTGTAACGATAGTTAGACCGTTGTATGCCCTTGTTTGAATTGATTGGAGTGATATTGATTGATTTTGTCTCATGTGCATATGGGTAGTGTTTTCTCACTAGACCTCATTCTATCTATATTCTCATCTTCTCTAAACCCTCAGATGCCTCCGAGATGCGACACCGGATTTGTTTTCCCACCGGAGATCACTCAGTTGATTCAGCAGCAAAATGCTTTGATTCAAACACTGGTACAGAACCAAGGCAACAACAACAACAACAACAACAACAACAACAACAACAACAACAACAACAACAACAACAACCCACCACCACCACCACCTGTTGACCATTTGACTCGTTTCTTGAGGCTAAATCCGCCGGTGTTTTCCAAAGAGCACCGAGCCGATTGTTGTAGATGATTGGCTCCGCAAGGTTGGAAGGGAGCTGGCCGCTGCAGGATGCAGATGCGGAGAGAGTGCATTTTGCCGCACATCGCCTTTGATGGACCCGCAGCATCATGGTGGGAGAATTACACAGACTACACACCCTATTGACACTTTGTCACATGGGATCGATTTCAGCAAGCTTTCCGTCTGCACACGTGTCGACGAGGAGCTATAGCCATGAAGAAGCGTGAGTTTCGCAACTTACGCCAAGGAGGATGTACTGTAAGCCAGTATGTGGAGGACTTTAGTAAGTTAGCACGTCATGCCCCAGATGACGCTGCTACAGATGCAGCTAAGCAGGAGAAGTTTCTGGAAGGACTGAATGATGAGCTGAGCATGCAGTTGATGGTAGCCACTTTCAATAACTACCAGGAGTTGGTAGATCGTGCTCTTATGATTGAAGGGAAGCAGCAACAGATTGACAACCGCAAGAGGAAGTATGGTCAGGGGAAGTACAATTCTGGAGCACAGCAGAAGCTACGCTTTACCCCAAAACCGGGAGGACAATTCCAGCATACCCATGGAGGAGGTAGCTCGCACAATCATAATGGTTCCAAGAATGGAAACGGGAATGGAGGAAGCAACGGACAAAACCGCACCAACCCGTCAACCCCAGCCAAGAGAGACCTGAGCCAAGTCACTTGCTTTAAGTGTCAAGATGGACATTATGCAAATGAATGTCCCAAGCCCGTAATGGAAATGGCAATGGAAGCTCGGGGAAGAAGCCGAACCCTTTCAACAAGGGCGGTGAACCACGTTACCGTGGAGGAGGTTGAAGCTCAGCCGGATGCACGATAATAGGTAAGTTTTTGGTTAAGACATTTACTGCAGTTGTTCTTTTCGATACTGGTGCATCACATTCATACATATCAAGGGGATTTGTGGATAAATATAAATTGCCAACCCAAGCCCTTAGGTCACCCATGCTAGTAACTTCGCCTGGAGCAGAATATATGGCTAGTCTATGGTGTGATCGATTACCATTAAGGATTGGCAACTACGTGTTTCCCTCGGACCTAATAGTTTTGGAATCACAAGGATTGGATGTGATATTAGGCATGGATTGGTTATCGAAGTATGGAGGGAACATTGATTGCGCCAGTAAGTCGATTTTGCTTACAACGCCAGAAGGAAGAAGGATCAAGTATGTATCACGGCATGAGCCGAGGAGGACACAAGTAAATTCCTTATCAGGAGTTGTGCAGGAGGAAGTACCCGTGGTGAAGGATTACGGGACGTGTTTCCGGAAGAGTTGCCGAGCATGCCACCGGATAGAGACATTGAGTTTTTGATTGAGCTTTTGCCGTGCACAGGGCGATATCTAAGAGACCGTACTGGGATGCCGCACAAGATTTGGAAGAAATTAAGAAGCGATTAAGGAGTTCTTGGATAAAGGTTTTATTCTCCCAAGTTCTTTGCCTTGGGGATCGCCAGTACTTCTAGTGGAGAAGAAGGATGGATCATTAAGAATGGTTGTTGATTATCGAGGATTGAATGAAGTGACCATTAAGAATAAGTACCCGTTGCCGATGATGAACGATTTGTTTGACCAATTACAAGGAGCTAAGGTATTTTCCAAGATCAATTTGTGATCAGGATACCATCAGTTGAAGATACGAGAGCAGGATATACCCAAGACGGCTTTTACCACCAAGTACGGGCTGTATGAGTATACCGTTATGTCATTTGGTCTGACTAACGCACCTGCCTATTTCATGAACATGATGAACAAGGTGTTTATGGAGTTTTTGGATACGTGGTGTTCATTGATGATATTTTGGTTTATTCAAAGAATGAAGAAGAGCATAAGGAGCATTTGCGTTTAGTACTTGAGAAGCTCAGAGAACATCAGTTATATGCCAAGTTCAACAAATGTGAGTTTTGGTTGAAGGAAGTTGGATTTCTCGGACACGTTATATCCGGAGAAGGAATAGCAGTAGATCCCACCAAAGTTGACACTGTGACCAACTGGGAAGCACCAACAACTGTTGGAGAGATCCGGAGTTTCCTTGAACTGGCAGGATACTACCGGAGATTCATTGAGAATTTCTCGAAGATTGCGAAGCCTATGACGGAGTTATTAAAGAAGGATACCAAGTTCAATTGGACTGAAGAATGTGAGGCTAATTTCCAAGAGTTGAAGAAACGTTTGGTTACATCACCAGTGTTGATTCTGCCGGCAGCGCAAGGATTATGAGGTGTATTGCGATGCTTCACGTTGAGGACTTGGAGCAGTGCTTATGCAGGAGGGAAGAGTTTTTTCGTATGCTTCACGACAACTGAAACCTCATGAGTTGAATTATGCCACCCATGATTTGGAGTTAGCAGCCGTAGTGCACGCATTGAAGACTTGGAGACATTTTCTCGTTGAAACCATTGTGAGGTGTACACGGATCACAAGAGTTTGAAATACATCTTCACGCGAAGGAGTTGAATCTCGTGCAAAGGAGATGGTTGGAGCTCATCAAGGATTATGACATGAGATTGCATTATCACCCCGGGAAGGCTAACGTAGTAGCAGATGCGTTGAGCCGCAAGAGCCATGTCAACACACTAATGACCGGAGGGTTACCAAAGGAGTTAGCCAAGGAATTTCGAGAGCTATGTCTGGAGATAGTTCCGAGAGGCTATGTAGCAGCATCGGAGATACAGTCTACTTTGATGGATAAGATCAGAGAAGCTCAGAAGACGGATAAGGAGTTTTCCTCTATAAAGGAGAAAATGAGCAAGGGAAAAGCTAAGGGATTTCGTGAGGATGAGCACGATACCCTATGGTTTGAGGACCGCGTTTATGTGCCTAGTAATCCGCAGATCAGGAAGTTGATTTTGCAAGAGGCCCATGATTCGCCGTATTCGATTCACCCAGGAAATACCAAGATGTATTTGGATTTGAAGGATACTTTCTGGTGGACCGGAATGAAGAAGGATATTGCGGAATATGTAGCAGTTTGTGATGTATGTCAGAGAGTGAAGGCAGAGCATCGAAGCCACCGGATTGTTACAACCATTGCCGATACCCGAATGGAACCGGGAAAAGTTAGGCATGGATTTTATCACGGGATTGCCGGGACTCGCCTGTGCTATGACTCGATTTGGGTTGTAGTTGATCGCTTGATGAAGGTAGCTCATTTCATCCCAAAGGTGAAGACTACTTACAGCGATGCTAAGTTGGCTAAGATATACATGACCAGGATCGTATATGTCGCATGGAGTTTCGAGGAGTATCTTATCGGATAGAGGAACCCAGTTCACCTCAATGTTTTGGAATCAGCTTGCGAAACTTTGGGAACGAGACTAGAGTTATGTACTGACTTTTCATCCGCATGATGGATGGATGCACCGAGAGAGTTAATCAGATTTTGGAGGATATGCTGAGAGCTTGTGCACTAGATTATGGATCAAGTTGGGATGACAACTTGCCATATGCGGAGTTCTCTTTTAACAACAGCTATCAAACCAGTCTGAAGATGGCCCCTTTCGAAGCCTTGTATGGAAGGAGGTGCAGAACCCATTGCTGTGGGATGAAGTTGGAGACCGCCAGTTGTTTGGACCAGATTTGATTAAGGAGTCTGAACAGAAAGTGAAGTTGATTCGCGATAGGCTCAAGGTAGCCCAGTCTAGGCAGAAGAGCTATGCGGATTATAAACGTAAGGAGACAGTTTTCAAAGTCGGAGATAGAGTCTATCTTCGAGTATCTCCACTTCGAGGAGTTAAGCGCTTTGGAGTTAAAGGAAAGTTAGCACCATGTTTTGTGGGACCATACAAAGTTTTGGAGCGCATGGGAGAAGTTGCTTACAAGTTGGAATTGCCCGAAGGATTGTCAGGAGTTCACGATGTGTTCCACGTTTCCCAGTTGAAGAAGTGCCACGCAGAGATGGCTGATATACCGCTGAGGGATACTGTGCCACTGGAAGTGATTCGGTTGGGTAAGGATTTGACCTACGAGGAGAAACCAGTCAAAATTCTTGAGTTTGCCAGCCGAGTCACCCGCAACAAGGTTATCAAGTTTTGCAAAGTCCAGTGGAGCCACCACACCGAGGACAAAGCCACCTGGGAGCGAGAGGAAAATCTGCTGAAGGATCACCCTTACCTATTTTCTAGCCAACCCGAATCTCGAGGGCGAGATTCATCTTATGGAGGTTTGTAACATCCCAAATTTTCAATTTGGAATGTTATACATAGATCATCATTTGCATATCATATTTTATTGCATTTTGCTCGATCCAAGAATATTCACGCAACTCAAGGACCCACGGAGAGAGTTGGAGATTTCAAGTTATTTTCATATTTGAGTTTTCTCAAATTAGAAAATAGGATCATTTGATTTTATTTATTTTATCTTGATTATTTCTATTATCAAAATATGAGAGAGGGAATAAAATGACTTTCCCAAAATAAAGAAATATTGAAGATTTAATAAAAAAATCAAATAAGATTTTTTATTTGGAGTTTTTTTTCGCTATTTTATTTGAATTTAGGAAAAATGCGCGTTTTTCAAAATTGCATTTAGGCCCTAAATAAATGTTCATCTTGTCCGGCTTGATTTTAGAAGCCGGGGAAAATTTATTTAGGGATTTTTGGAGTCTGTTTAGTATTTCTTTCATTAGTTTTTCTACGCGTAATTATTAAAAAAAATGAACCGACCTTGGGCCGGATCCGGCCAGGACTCCTCTGGCCGGGGGGCTTTATAAAGCGCCGCCCCGGGCCGACCCTTGAAACCCGCCGCTTGACCCGGCCCGTGCCAAACCCTAGTGTCATGCGCCTTGCACCGCCGCCACGCCGCCCGCCATTAATCACGTTCGCCGAGGTCAATTGACCCGGCCGGTTTTTTTAGAAAAGCTGTCGGTTTTCCGTCGGTTTTTTTAGATCCGTTTTTATTAGATCGGTTTTTTTCTTCGGTTTAGGTTAATTAGCGAGCGTTCGCTCGTTCGTTCGTTTTAACGAACGCGTTCATCTTTTAGATCCACATAACGAACATTCATTCGTTAATCTGTTTGTCGTTTTTTTTCTCGGATTTGCGATTTTTCTGATGGCGATTTCTGATCCGATTTTCGATCTAGTATAACTTTTCGCTCGTTAATCGGAATCAGGCGATTCAAGCGCCTAGAGTTTCGTCTCGAAACCCTCTTTCCGAATAATCAACTCAAACAAGTTTTTTTCTACTGTAAAATTTGACTTAGGTTCAGATTAGTAAAATGAAGCCTGTTTCTTTAGCCGTTTGACTTTCGTTGCTTCGTTCGAGTTGTTTCTTTTTGCAAACCGGAGTTCTTAAAGTTGAACTTTCTGGTTAGATCTTTTATTTGAGTTTTACCTGTGCATTAGATGAGTACTTATTGTGTGCTTGTTTGTTTGCGATAGAGTACCCGGAGTGCGCCCCTTGCTACTTTGAATCTCTAGGTTTCACGGATCATCAGCAAGGCAAGTAACACTTTGATCATACCCCTTTTCATACACAGTTTTTATGCATTAGATCAATCCTCAAACACTGCATGATTAGGATCTAATTAAACTGTGGGTTTTGGGAAGTAGTTGAGGTAGTACCTATTACCTGTTTTATTATCAAACCCTTGGGAGTTACTTCTACATTTGCTTATTATGCCATGCTATGCTAGTAGATGTGGATTGGGTGAGTGTATCCATGATGATGTGAGATTGTTATTTAATGGTTTATTTAAGGTGGCAACTTAAACACACATCTGGGCGGATTGAGGTACTGGGTATTCCAGATTGCTCGCTTCTTTTGGACCGCCACCTGTGCTCAAAGGGATCATGAGATTATTCATGCTAGAAACTTCCGTGTGCAGCCACAAGCGACTATGGGCTGTAGCATAGTTGACTAAGTCGTGCGAACTCTTACAAAGTGGTAGACTAGCTGATGTAGGGGATGTAGGTTGGTACACGGTCTACCTGCTCGTAAGGTGCTAGCGCTCGAAAGACTATGTCTCGGTCATCCATTTCTCAAACATCATGTAGTGCGAGAAATCCAACGGAGGAGATCGAGTCTTGTGGGGAAAAGTGCACAAACCTCTGCAGAGTGGTATCAAACTAATTATGGTTAGCCGTGTCCCCGATTATGGACATCTTGAGTATCTAGTACTTGGATTATCATGTGAATCTCGTCATGTTACTTTAATTAATATTGTTGGGTTTAATGATGTTACTTAATTGTGATTGAGAATCTTGTCAAACCATTCTCAATGTTTAACAACCACCATGATAGTTAAATAAAATTTATTCCTTTGCGCAAAGAGGGAAAATTTGTCTTTATGCAAAACTGTAACCATAGAGCTTTCCACCAGCCATATATGCATGTAGTATAGCATTACTCTTTCATTTTACTCTCTATGTGTTACATTGCTAGCATATTCCATGTGCTGACCCATTTTCGGGCTGCAACGTTCGTGTTGCAGACTTTTCGCATTTGAAGTAAGGTGCCTTAGGTCGTGGTTTTATACTTTCGATGATGCCGTTGGAGTTGATGGACTCGCTTATCTTCCAAGCCTTCACGTTATCGTTATTAGATGGCCTTAAGCCATATTTATTGTAATAAGTTCTCTTTTGAGACATTCGTAATAAGTGTGTGTGATTGCTACTCTGTTATAAATCCTTCGAGTCTTTGCGTGTATCAAGATTATCGATCCAAGATGACACCGATGCAAAGAGATCGATCAGTGGTCGCGATAACCAATGAGTTAGTTGTGGGATGATGTATTACTGAGCGAGTAAAGAGACTTGCCGATAACGAGATTTAACTAGGTATTGAGATACCGACGATCGAATCTCCGCAAGTAACATACGGATGACAAAGGAACAACGATGTTGTTATGCGGTCCGACCGATAAAGATCTTCGTAGAATATGTGGGAGCCAATATGAGCATCCAGGTTCCGCTATTGGTTATTGACCGGAGACGTGTCTCGGTCATGTCTACATAGTTCTCGAACCCGTAGGGTCCGCACGCTTACAGTTTCGATGACCGTTATATTATGAGTTTATATGTTTTGATGTACCGAAGGTTGTTCGGAGTCTCGGATGTGATAACGGACATGACGAGGAGTCTCGAAATGGTCGAGACATGAATATTGATATATTGGAAGCCTATATTTGGATATCGGAAGTGTTCCGGGTGAAATCGGGATTTTACCAGAGTACCGAGGGTTACTGGAACCCCCCCGGGGGTTTAATGGGCCATAGTGGGCCTTAGAGGAGAAGAGGCGAGGCGGCTAGGGCAGGGCCGCGCGTCCCTCCCCCTCTAGTCCGAATAGGACAAGGAGAGGGGGGCGACGCCCCCCCGTTCCGTCCTCTCTCCCTCCTCTTTCCCCCTTCTCCTAATCCAACAAGAAAGGGAGGGAGTCCTACTCCCAGTGGGAGTAGGACTCCTCCTGGCGCGCCTCCTCCTGGCCGGCTGATACGTCTCCAACATATCTATAATTTTTGATTGCTCCATGCTATATTATCTACTGTTTTGGATCATATTGGGCTTTATTTTCCACTTTTATATTACTTTTGAGACTAACCTATTAACCGGAGGCCCAGCCCAGATTTGCTGTTTTCTGCTATTTCAGTGTTTCGAATAAACGGAATATCAAACGGAGTCCAAACGGAATGAAATCCTCGGGAACGTGATTTTCTCATCAGATAAGATCCAGGAGACTTGGACCCTCGGTCAAGAAAGGAGGGAGGCGGCCACGAGGGTGGAGGGCGCGCCCCCTAGGGGAATCCAT
Organism: Aegilops bicornis; assembly: GCA_021605145.1. Taxonomy (NCBI): domain Eukaryota; kingdom Viridiplantae; phylum Streptophyta; class Magnoliopsida; order Poales; family Poaceae; genus Aegilops; species Aegilops bicornis. The sequence goes on along the minus strand of JAHIAL010000023.1, from coordinate 1,382,928 downwards.
CGACGTACTCCTTCCTCCTATATATACCTACGTACCCCCAACAGATCAGATACGGAGCCAAAAACCTAATTCCACCGCCGCAACTTCTCAGATCCACGAGATCCCATCTTGGGGCTCCTGTCTTGAGCTCACTTAAGGGGAATCCACCATGGAGGGCTTCTACATCATCATCATAGCCTCTCCCGATGAAGTGTGAGTAGTTTACTTCAGACCTTGGGTCCATAGTTAGTAGCTAGATGGCTTCTTCTCTCTTTTGGATCTCAATACAATGTTCTCCCTCTCTCGTGGGAGATCTATTCGATGTAATCTTCTTTTTGCGGTGTGTTTGTTGAGACCGATGAATTGTGGGTTTATGATCAAGATTATCTATGAGTCATATTTGAATCTTCTCTCAATTCTTTTATGTATGATTGGTTATCTTTGCAAGTCTCTTTGAATTATCCGCTTGGTTTGGCCAACTAGATTGGTAGTTCTTGCAATGGGAGAAGTGCTTAGCTTTGGGTTCAATCTTGCGGTGTCCTTTCCCAAGGATGATGAGGGCAGCAAGGCACGTATTGTATTGTTGCCATCGAGGATAACAAGATGGGGTTTTTATCATATTGCATGAATTTATCCCTCTACATCATGTCATATTGCTTAAGGCGTTACTCTGTTTTCATTAACTTAATACTCTAGATGCATCTTTGGATAGCGGTCGATGAGTGGAGTAATAGTAGTAGATGCGTGCAGTGAGTCGGTCTACTTGTCTCGGACGTGATGCCTATATACATGATCATACCTAGATATTCTCATAACTATGCTCAATTCTGTCAATTGCTCAACAGTAATTCGTTCACCCACCGTAAAATACTTATACTCTTGAGAGAAGCCACTAGTGAAATCTATGGCCCCCAGGTCTATTCTCACATATTAATCTTCCTACGCTTTATTATTGCCTTGCTTTTTTACTTTGCCTTTTATTTCACTTTGCATCTTTATACCAAAAATATTATCTATCATCTCTATCGTAGCTCACTCTAAATAAATGACCGTGAAGGGATTGACAACCCCTATTCGCGTTGGTTGCGAGGAGTTATTTGCTTTGTGTAGGTACGAGGGACTTCTGCGCGTGGCCTCCTCTTTGGATTGATACCTTGGTTCTCAAAAACTAAGGGAAATACTTACGCTACTGCTGCATCATCCTCTCCTCTTCGGGAAAACCAACGCAAGCTCAAGACGTAGCAAGAAGGATTTACGGCGCCATGTCGGGAGTCTACGCAAAAGTCAACATACCAAGTACCCATCAAAATCCCTTATCTCTCGCATTACATTATTTGCCATTTGCCTCTCATTTTCCTCTCCCCCACTTCACCTTTGCCATTTTATTCGCCCTCTCTTTTCCGTTTGCCTTTTTTCTCGCTCGCTTTTTTCTCGTGTGTTGGATTGCTTGCTTGTCACTATGGCTCAAGATAATACCAAATTGTGTGACTTTACCAATACCAACAATAATGATTTCCTTAGCACTCCGATTGCTCCTCTTGCCAATAACATCGAATCTTGTGAAATCAATGCCGCTTTATTGAATCTTGTTATGAAAGATCAATTCACGGCCTTCCTAGTGAAGATGTCGCTACTCATCAGATAGCTTCGTGGATTTGTGTGATATGCAAAGAAGAAAGATGTTGATAATGATGTTGTTAAATTGAAGCTATTTCCTTTTTCGCTTAGAGATCGGTGCTAAAGCTTGGTTTCCATCTTTGCCTAAAAATAGTATTGATTCTTGGAACAAGTGCAAAGATGCTTTTATCTCTAAGTATTTTCCTCCCGCTAAGATCATCTCTCTTAGAAACGATATTATGAATTTTAAGCAACTTGATCATGAACATGTTGCACAAGCTTGGGAGAGGATGAAATTAATGATACGTAATTGCCCTACTCATGGTCTAAATTTGTGGATGATTATATAGAATTTTTATGCCGGATTGAATTTTGCTTCTAGAAACCTTTTAGATTCGGCCATGGAGGCACTTTTATGGAAATCACTTTAGGAGATGCTACTAAACTCCTAGATAATATTATGGTTAATTATTCTCAATGGCATCTTGAAAGATCTACTAATAAAAAAGTGCATGCGATAGAAGAAATTAATGTTTTGAGTGGAAAGATGGATGAACTTATGAAATTATTTGCTAATAAGAGTGTTTCTTTTGATCCTAATGATATGCATTTGTCTACTTTGATTGAGAATAATAATGAATCTATGGATGTGAATTTTGTTGGTAGGAATAATTTTGGTAACAACGCGTATAGAGGAAACTTTAATCCTAGGCCTTATCCTAGTAATTCCTCTAATAATTATGGTAATTCCTACAACAATTCTTATGGGAACTTTAATAAGATGCCTTCTGAATTTGAGACTAGTGTTAAGGAATTTATGAATTCGCAAAAGAATTTCAATGCTTTGCTTGAAGAAAAGTTTCTTAAAGTTGATGAATTGGCTAGGAACGTTGATAGAATTTCTCTTGATGTTGAATCTTTAAAACTTAGATCTATTCCACCTAAGCATGATATCAATGAGTCTCTCAAAGCCATGAGAATTTCCATTGATGAGTGCAAAGAAAGAACCGCTAGGATGCGTATAAGAAAGATTGCTTTGTGAAAGCGTGTTCTTCTAGTTTCTATGAAAATAAAGATGAAGATCTAAAAGTGATTGATGTGTACCCTATTAAATCGTTGTTTTGCAATATGAATCTTGATAATGATGGGACTGAATATGATCCACCTTTACCTAGAAGGCGTTCCACAAATTCGGAGTTTTTAGATCTTGATGCAAAAATTGGTAAAAGTGGGATTGAAGAGATCAAAACTTCAGATATTAATGAACCCACTATTTTGGATTTTAAGGAATTTAATTATGATAATTGCTCTTTGATAGATTGTATTTCCTTGTTGCAATCCATGCTAAATTCTCCTCATGCTTATAGTCAAAATAAAGCTTTTACTAAACATATCGTTGATGCTTTGATGCAATCTTATGAAGAAAAACTTGAGTTGGAAGTTTCTATCCCTAGAAAACTTTATGATGAGTGGGAACCTACTATTAAAATTAAAATTAAAGATCATGAATGCTATGCTTTGTGTGATTTGGGTGCTAGTGTCTCCAACGTATCTATAATTTTTGATTGCTCCATGCTATATTATCTACTGTTTTCGACCATATTGGGCTTTATTTTCCACTTTTATATTACTTTTGGGACTAACCTATTAACCGGACGCCCAACCCAGAATTGCTTTTCTTTTTGCCTATTTCAGTGTTTCGAAGAAACGGAATATCAAACGGAGTCCAAACGGAATGAAATCTTTGGGAACGTGATTTTCTCATCAGATAAGATCCAGGAGACTTGGACCCTCGGTCAAGAAAGGAGGGAGGCGGCCACGAGGGTGGAGGGCGCCCCCCTAGGGCGCGCCCCCATGCCTCGTGGGCCCCCCGAAGCTCCAATTCATCAACGTAATGTAGGCATGTATTCCGTAAATAGTCATACGTGCTTATGGGAAAGAACTTGTATGACATCTTTTGTCCTACCCTCCCGTGGCAGCGGGGTCCTAGCGAAAACTAAGGGATATTAAGGCCTCCTTTTAATAGAGAACCGGAACAAAGCATTAACACATAGTGAATACATGAACTCCTCAAACTACGGTCATCACCGAGAAGTATCCCGATTATTGTCACTTCGGGATTGTCGGATCATAACACATAATAGGTGACTATAGACTTGCAAGGTAGGATCAAGAACACACATATATTCATGAAAACATAATAGGTTCAGATCTGAAATCATGGTACTCGGGCCCTAGTGACAAGCATTAAGCATAGCAAAGTCATAGCAACATCAATCTCGTAACATAGTGGATACTAGGGATCAAACCCTAACAAAACTAACTTGATTACATGGTAAATCTCATCTAACCCATCACCGTCCCAAAGCAAGCCTCATTTATGGAATTACTCACGACAGCGGTGAGCATCATCAAATTGGTGATGGAGGATGGTTGATGATGACGACGGCGATTAATCCCCCTCTCCGGAGCCCCGAACGGACTCAGATCAAGACTCGAGAGAGATTAGGGCTTGGCGGCGGCTCCGTGTCGTGAAACGCGATGAAACTTTCTCTTTGATTTTTTCTCCCGAGACGGAATATATGGACTTGGAGTTGAGGTCGGAGGAGGTCCAGGGGCCCATGAGATAGGGGCGCCCTTTAGGGGGGCACCTGCTCGTGGACAGGCCATGGGCCCCCGTGTATTTCTTTCGCCTAATAAATCTTATAAATTCCAAAAGTGCCTCCGTGGATTTCGGTGACATTCCGAGAACTTTTCTTTTCTACACATAAAACAACATCATGGTAGTTCTGCGAAAACAGCGTCCATCAAGGTTAGTTTCATTCAAATCATGCAAGTTAGAGTCCAAAACAAGGGCAAAGTGTTTGGAAAAGTAGATACGTTGGAGACGATCAACTCCCCCAAGCTTAAACCTTTGCTTGTCCTCAAGCAATTCAGTTGATAAACTGAAAGTGATAAAGAAAAACTTTTACAAACTCTGTTTGCTCTTGTTGTTGTAAACATGAAAAGCTAGCATTCAAGTTTCAGCAAATATTATGAACTAACCATAATCACAATAACACATAGGTCTCACAATTACTCATATCAATAAAAAAAATCAGCTAGCGAGCCATAATAATAAAACTCAGATGACAACACTTTCTCAAAATAATCATAACATGATATAACAAAATGGTATCTCGCTAGCCCTTTCTGAGACTGCAAAACATAAATGCAGAAAGCACCTTTCAAGATCAAGGACTGACTAAACATTGTAATTCATGGTAAAAGAGATCCGGTCAAGTCATACCCAATATAAACCAATAGTAATGAATGCAAATGACAAAGGTGCTCTCCAACGGGTGCTTTTAATAAGAAGGGATGATGACTCAACATAAAAGTAAATAGATAGGCCCTTCGCAGAGGGAAACAGAGGATTTGTAGAGGTGCGAGCTCGATTTTAAAATAGAGATTGAATAACATTTTGAGCGGCATACTTTCATTGCCAACGCAACAACTATGAGATGGTCAGTATCTTCCATACTACATGCATTATAGGCGGTTCCCAAACAGAATGGTAAAGGTTTATACTCCCCAACCACCAACAAGCATCAATCCATGGCTTGCTCAAACAACGAGTGCCTCCAACATACAATAGCCCGGGGAGTTTTGTTTAATTATTTTGATTTGCTTTAATATTTTGGATCATGGGATTTGGGCATCCCGGTTACGCCCTTTCTCGTGAATGAGGAGCGGAGTCCATTCCTCTTGAGAATAACCCACCTAGCATGGAAGATATAGGCAGCCCCAGTTGTACATGAGCTGCTCGAGTATACAAAGCAGAATTTCATTTGAAGGTTTGGAGTTTGGCACATACAAATTTACTTGGAACGGCAGGTAGATACCGCATATAGGAAGGTATAGTGGACTCATATGGAACAACTTTGGGTTTTAAGGAGTTTGGATGCACAAGTAGTATTCCCGCTTAGTACAAGTGAAGGCTAGCAAAAGACTGGGAAGCGACCAACTGAGAGAGCGACAACGATCGTAAACATGCATTAAAAATTAATTCACACCGAGTACAAGCATGAGTAGGATATAATCTACCATGAACATAAATATCATGAAGGCTATGTTGATTTGATTCAACTACATGTGTGAACATGTGCCAAGCCGAGTCACTCAATTCATTCAAAGGAAGATACCATCCCGTCATACCACATCATAATCATTCTAATAGCATGTTGGAACGGAAGGTAAACCATTATAACTCATAGCTAATCAAGCATGGCACAAGTAACTATAATCTCTAAATGTCATTGCAAATATGTTTACTTCATAATAGTGACTCAGAACGATGAACTCATCATATTTACAAAAACAAGAGAGGTCGAGTTCATACCAGCTTTTCTCACCCCAAATAGTCCATCATATATCGTCATTATTGCCTTTCACTCGCATACGACGACGATGTGTATAATAATAAGAGTGCACGTGCATTGGACTAAGCCGGAATCTGCAAGCATTCAACTCAAAAGAGAAGACAGGGTAATATGGGCTCTAAGTTAAATAAACAATCAAGCATATGAGAGCCACTAAGCATTTTCAATATGGTCTTCTCGACCCCCAAAAGAAAGAAAAGAAAAGAAAACTATTTACACGAGAAAGCTCCCAGCAAGTAAGAAGAAGAACTAGAAATCTTTTTGGGTTTTCAATTTAATTCTACTACAAGCATGGAAATTAAACTAACTAATTTTTTTGGTTTTTCTTAAGGTTTATCAAACACACAAGAAGAAAACTAGAAAAAGGAATTTAAACTAGCATGGATAATACAATGAAAGAGTATGAGCACCGACGACTAGTGTGTGAACATGAATGTAAAGTCGGTGAGAAATACGACTCCCCAAGCTTAGGCTTTTGGCTTAAGTTGGTCTAGTACCAAGGACACTTTGGTGATATCCATAAGTGAAACTGGGTTGTCTTGAGATGCAGAGGCGACCGCCTCTGAAAGCAGCGGCGTGTTGGCGAGCTGCCTCCATTCCCTCTCATACTCGATTGCTTCCTCCTGGTGACAACATATCTTCCTTTGCCTGATAATAAAAAAAGGTAGGGGCAGGAAAATGTGAGGGCGACATTACATTGTCATAGATTAGTCTATAATGGAGGAATTTTTCATTCCTCTCAAGAAAATGATGATTGAACATAGCTTCTTTATCCAAATAAACAGGAGGTAAAATCATATCCCCCTCTCGTGGAGCTATATTAAGATAATTAGCCATCGGGTTGCATAAATTCCTCCAAATAAATCTCCCTTTCTACTATTATTCGCAACCTCGTGCAACTATTGCCCCCAAGTTATAACCTTTATAACCTAACACAACACTCTTGAGGACACAAAGATCGGGAGCACATGTGACATACTTACGTCCTTACCGTTAATGCATCTACCAATAAAGAGAGCAAAGTAATGTATAAGGAAAATGAATGCTCCCACGGTAGCTTGTGCTACGTCCCTAGATTCTCCCACAGTAATACTAGCAAGAAAATCTCTAAATTTAGATTTAGGAGGATCATTAATATTACCCCATCAAGGGAGTTTGCAAGCAGTTGTGAAATCCTCTAAATCCATGGTATAAGATGTATCATAAATATCAAACATAACACTAGGAGAATTATGCGCACAGTTATATTTGAACCTCCGCACAAAAGAATCAGTCAATTGATAATATTGAGGACACTTATCTTGTAAGAAGTCCTCCATTTCGACATTACGCATATATCGTCAAATTCCTCCTTGAAGCCTGCTTCAATCATAAAATCATCGGATGGCCACTCACAAGCCCGTACATTTGCGTCCCTCAGCAATTCAACATCTAGCTCGCGTATAGCAATCCTTGGCACTTTCTTTGCCGAGGAGCCTCCTTGGTACATTCTTCTAAGCATATTTCTTTTTCTGAAAATTTCTGAAATTTTAGTAACTTCAAAACAAAAGTGAATAAAACTGAACAAGATTGATAGCAACTACTCCTACAAGTGCCTAAAGCCTATATCATGCATTGGAATTGCTTGGGACCTCAAAAATTTAAAATGCAAGCTCAAGAACATGGTCACCTATGCAGCAAAAATTTGCAATGAATAGAGCACTAGAACAAAAACTAATTGGACCAATGGAGGAGTCACATACCAAGCAACAATCTCCCAAAGCAGTTTTGCGAATGGAGCTTTGAGCTAAGAGATCGAAAATCGCAGCAAAATGAGCTAGAACTCGTGCTTGAGCTGGATGGAGATTTTTTTGTGTGGAAGATGAAGTGTGTGGTCTTTGGCATAAGTGGAAGGGAGCCACCAGGGCCCACGAGACAGTGGGGCGCCCTATAGAGGGGGTGTCGGTGTCAAACCAGCGGATCTCGTGGGGGTCCCAATTGTGCGTCTAAGCGGATGGTAAGGGAGACAAGGGACACGATGTTTTTACCTGTGTTGGGTCCTCTCGATGGAGGTAAAACCCTACTCCTGTTTGATTAATAATTATCATATGGGTAGTACAAGAGTTGATCTACCACGAGATCGTAGAGGCTAAACCCTAGAAGCTAGCCTATGGTATGATTGTTGTATATCTATCGACTAGCCTGGCCTCGGTTTATATAATGCACCGAGAGGCCTAGGATAACAAGAGTCCTAGCCGAACACGCCGGTGGGAGGAGTCCTTGTCTTGATCGCCACGTCTTGTGGAATCTTCCTTGTATGCGGCAATTGTCCAAACTGGCCCATGAGTATACGGCCATGGGGGTCCTCGGCCCAATCTAACAGATCGGGAGATGACGTGGTGAGTACCCCCTAGTCCAGGACACCGTCAGTAGCCCCCTGAACCGGTCTTCAAGTTTAGGGACGCTCCTCGATTCTTCCGAACCGTTCTTCATCTTCAGTCGTCGGTCTTGAAAACTGGTTCAACAAATCTTCTCATCTTCGATCTTGAGGATCGCCGAAATGCATTCGACGAGTTTACACGTCGGGTATCCGAGGAGCCCCTTTAAGTTTTCAGCCTTTATCAATGCCTTGTTATTTTTATGCCACGCCTCGGGTTTGAAGTTGTTCCCGGGCGGCAGCGTCCTCTTGTGTCCGAGCTCCAACGCCGGACTGCATTCGAGGTATCTTTTGCAGCCGAGTACCAACGCCGGACTGCTTCCCAGCTCTAACGCCGGACTATGTATCCGAGCTCCAACGCCGGACTGTATCCGAGCTCCAGCCGGACTATGTATCCGAGCTCCAACGCGTCGGATGTATCCGAGGTGTCAGAATCACCTGTGGTTCAAAGAAGTTTGAAGGAGTTTAGCCGAGCTTAATGCCGAAATGCCCTCTATGGAGCGACCACTAGCACCCGAGCTTTATGCTTGGATCGCTTCGAGGTGGTGCACCACCCGAATGTGGGCGATTTTTGTCAATATTTTGATTGGTGCAATTTATTCTCTGCCGAGATACATAGCCAAGAGCCCTCAAGGTGGGTGTCGATCTAAAACCGAGATGCACATGAAGGATGACATAAGACCGGCTGATCCCGTGGCAGCCGAGACTCAAAGGGTTGATTTGCAAAATCGGTTCGAGGATCAAGTCCTAACTTCAGCAGAGAATACTTGGGACACAAAAGCGGTGTGCTCGATCCTCAAGACTCGGGTTGGGTCTGACGACCAACTCGAGGATCAAAATCTCCTCGGAGATCAGACACTTTAAAATTTTCTGCATTGGACAGTAATGCAAGAGCCCCCAGACATCGGGTCGGGTGGCAACACCCGCATCGTGGGATCGATGTGCCCTTTAATATTTGTAAATAAGAAGTCCGAAGCCCAAGATGGCCCCGAGCCTTAATGCGGGCACGGGTGGCGAATTAAGGATTGATATCCATAGTAAAATCACAAATTATGTGTAATGACTCTATGTATCCAAGTACTTTACGTCATTAATGCTCGGATCCGCATTGTACAAAACTTTGTTGACCGACCATCGGCTTCCACCTCCTCGGCCAATAGCCGAGGAGTGTTTGTCCTACTTTATAAAGCCTTTATGAGGGTAAAGATTTACAACAAACAAGGCAATCTGGCCATACGGTTTTTATAAACAAAGGTACGCAGAGAGATATGTTATATTACTATTTAATGTAAGAAATGCCTTCCAAAGAAAATAGTCCGCTATCGGTTCCTTTCTTTGGGTTGTCATGCTAAGCATGATCATGAAACCTCAGCTCCAATGTAAGAGCAAAATATCAAGGATTTAGTTTGGGAAGCCGATTAATAGCCCCGGTAGTGTTCGTGACGATCGAGGTCAAGCGTAAATACTTGACCATTGTTATGAATGGCCGTCATTTAACACCGCAAATCATCGGATCTGACCGATTTACGCTTATTGTGACAAATCGGTTTTGGCTTTCTCCATCGAGGTGCTTAACCATGTGAGCTGGAAGCACAATCGCTGATGGTTCTCCTTTGCACACCTAGCCGAACAAAGCGGAATGTAGGAGGCAAGCGCAGGAGCCGGGCAACCCAACTATCAATCAAGACACAATTCAAACCGATGCATATATAGCAATATCCGAGAATGTTTTTGCCGAATCTCTAAAGTGTCGGCACAGACTGCGAGACTTGTGCTGAAAACACACAAATAGTTTAAAAAGTGCCATAAGCTTGGAAAACCAAAAAACGTTAGTAAAAACTTGACGTCCGAACGTGATCAAGTGTTCGGTGCCAATCCGAAAATTGGCCTTAGGAAAAGAAGTGCTTTTGTCGTGCTTTAACATGATACATCCTATCTCAAGACTTCAAGCGGGTCAGCCTATGGCTTCAACCTCCTATCCCGAGGGCGGAGTACTTCTCATTAGGCCGCTTTAGCAAACTAAACTCTAAGCGGCTTTGAGAGAGAAATTAGGCTCCCCGGCTAGTGACCACACGCCGTGTCGAAAAAGGAGTGATAGATAATAATAATAATAATAATAATAATAATAATAAAACTTTGCAACGACTAAGAAGAAGAACACTTATCATAAAACGGCTCATATAAATTTAAGAGCCCCAAGTGACTTGGGTAAAAGAATGATTGCATGTAAAGTACTTATATCATATCTACGTTCAACCGAACTTTAAACGCGCGTCTTAACCGACCGTCGGCTTCTCCCTCTTCGGTCAAGGACCGAAAAATGTTATGTACTCCATCCATCGAGAATATCGATCGTATTTCCAATAACTGTGCAATCAGGCCATAAGGTCATAACGAACATAAAGCGCTACCAGTGGAACTTATGCTATATTACTGCCAAGTGTAAGAAGCATCCTCAAGAAAATAGTACCCCACCGACACCTTTCTTCGGTGCTCATTGTTATTATGAGACTTGTGCAATAGATTTTTGTACTCATGAGTTCCGTTGTGTGCCGACCATCATTGAAAACTATAAGAGCGCTTAGCTTTGGCTTCACCGGTCGAGGTCCGGCTCGGATGACCCGATCATGACAATCGCAGAGGTGCTCCCTTTACTCCCTAGCCGAACAATCGGGAACATAGGGGTAAACACAGAGCGAGGCAACCCAGCTTGCAAATCGCTTAAGTCAATATGGTGCATATTGTGCGTAATACACGAACAAGGAACGAAGCCGTACAAGTATAATCATATGCAAGAGGAAAAGCTTCATGAAGGAAGCCCCAAATGAATTGGGTATTTGAATTTATGCGTCACAAACAAAGTTTGGACAAGAAATTTTTACAAGCAACATTTTTCCAAAAAGTATAATGCTTGGTCGACCGAACAAAAGTTAGAAATTAAAGCTTTGAGCATGAAAGCGACTTAGCTGGTTAATGTGTTCGGTATTGATGACACGGTCCGAGCTTGATACGGGACAAGGTTCCATCCCCCAAGCCGGTCCCGAGGTGGCAGAGCGGAGAGCTCGACACACCGAAATGGTGACATAGCACGGTCAATGCAGTGACCACAGTGAGTGACGCCAAGTCCAGGATCATTTTCCTGTGCACAAAAATGGTGCAAACCAGAGATAATAGTAATAATGATAATTAAAAAAATCGTTGCATAATAAATAATTTATGCAAAGTGAGTAATAAAGAAATATGGCTGGCCGAAGTCAATGTCGATGCGTGGCGTCAAGTGGATGCGGTAAAGGCGTGTAAAGCCTGAATTGAGTCGGTCCGAGGAGCTCGGATGCACGGCGCTTGCGGACTATGTAATGAAACCCGAACCACCATGCGACTGTTGTTAATGTGGCCACTATTTGATAGACCAGTGTACATATGATGGACAAACCAGAGTAATAATTCCTTGGGAAAAATGAACCCAAACAAAAAAAATACTGGGATTAATAGCACCTGGTTTATTTGTTGTAGCAATCTGAAGAAAGGTGATTCCCAAAGCGGGACTCGATCCACGCACTCATTGCCCGCCGATGGGCGATAAAACGACGGCATGGCAATGTCGGTAAAGGTTGGCTCGCCGAGGCAAAGCCCCTCGGTCCCAGCTAACGGATTTGAGCTGGTCGGCTAGTGACGCCGTAGTGTCCGGAGTAGGTTGATGAAGAGATGGCGAAGCCCCCAATCCAGCCGAGATGTCGAAGTAGGTCGGCGTGATGGACACCAGCTTGAAGAAGCAATAGTGCGGCCCTGCCGATGTAGGTCGTGATGTGGTCGATGCCGGCTTGATGAAGCGACCGTGCGGCGATGCCGGCATGCCCGCTCCGTGTAATCCGTGGGGCAGCGATGTTGGTGATGATTTATCCATCGCAATGCCGAACTCTTATTCAGCTTGCCGAGATGATGATCCGAAGAAGTTGAGCTCGGCTCAACAAAGTGACGACGCGTCTAGCGCAGGTCTGCAGTCGTGGAGCAATATTGCCGGACTGGTTTGACACCAAAGATGATGTTGAAGATCATGTTCAAAAGATTTTAAAGTTAGTGGGATGTGTTCGAACAAAACACAATACCCCATACAAAACTTTCTTCAAAAAGGATGTCCGAAATCCCGTTCATAAAAAGGCGAACTCGGGTGATTCGTTTTCGTCAGGTAAAATGTGATCTGAAAAGTGAGACACTAATCAGAAGGTTTCCGGAGTTCGGACGGTCGGATCGAGCTGAAATTTTGAGGGTGGTAGATATAGGAATTCCGCAGCCGATCAACGGTTGGATCTTCCAAAGGATGTCCGAGCTAGAAGCTGGACACCACGCCCTAAACTCGTCCGGATTCTCATCCAGATTCAATGCGGCTCCGGTATATCGGAGATGGCCAGAGATTCCTCCATCGAAACTCGATGAAATTTTCCAGGGTTGTTGTAGACTCAATTCTGCACAATTCCACCGAAGCAATCGTTAAAACGACACTTGAGGAGGCGGTGGCGGAGGACACAAGTCCGCTGTCCCGAAAAATAAGCGACGGCCGCTCGAGGGCAATGTTGACGTTGAGCCCCTGCTCCTGGATGATTCCTCCATGATCTTGATAGAGGCGGAGTTGATGTTGATGAAGGCCCTCATCCGAACATGACGATCGAGGTAGGGCGCAGCCCTTGGTCGAATCCAAGGTGACCAGCTTGAGCTGGTGACGAAGATGCCAAGTCGCGGTTGATCTCAGCGAGCCATCGACCTTTTGCCGAACACAGCGGGACTCTCAATGAAAGCACCAATGTCGGTGTCAAAACCAGCGGATCTCGGTAGGGGGTCCCGAATGCGGCCTAGGCGGATGGTAACAGGAGACAAGGGACACGATGTTTTTACCTGTGTTCGGCCCTCTCGATGGAGGTAAAACCCTACTCCGCTTGATTAATATTGATGATATGGGTAGTACAAGAGTTGATCTACCACGAGATCGTAGAGAGGCTAAACCCTAGAAGCTAGCCTATGGTATGATTGTTGTATATCTATCGACTAGCCTGGCCTCGGTTTATATAATGCACCAGAGGCCTAGGATAACAAGAGTCCTAGCCGAATACGCCGGTGGGGAGGACTCCTCTTCTTGATCGCCAAGTCTTGTGGAATCTTCCTTGTATGCGGCAATTGTCCGGATTGGCCCATGAGTATACGGCCATGGGGGTCCTCGGCCCAATCTAACAGATCGGGAGATGACGTGGTGAGTACCCCCTAGTCCAGGACACCGTCAGTGCGCGCCCTCCTCTCTCGTGGCCTGGTGCTTGCCCCTTCTGCAGTGTTTTCAGTGCCTAAAATCCTCAAATATTCCAGAAAAAATCATACTAGATTTGCAGGGCATTTGGAGCACTTTTATTTTCGGACTATTTTTAATGCACGGATAATTCGTAAAATAGACGGTAATATTATTTTTGCTTTATTTATTCTAAATAATGAAAAGTAAAAAGAGGGTATAGAAGGTTGTGCCTTCTAGTTTCATCCATCTCGTGATCATCAAAATGAACCCACTAACAAGGTTGATCAAGTCTTGTTAACAAACTCATTCCGAATAACACGGAACCGGAGAAATTTCGAATAACACTAAGTTACCTCAACGGGGATGTGAAAATCCCCAACAATAAGAATATCATACTTTTTCTTGACAGTAGGGAGAGGAAATTCAAAACCTCCAAAAATGATAGCTGGAACTTTTTCAATAGAATTGACGCTATGAACTTGAGATTGTTTCCTCGGAAAGTGTACCGTATGCTCATTACCATTAACATGAAAAGTGACATTGCCTTTGTTGCAATCAATAATAGCCCCTGCAGTATTAAGAAAAGGTCGACCAAGGATAATAGACATACTATAGTCCTCGTGAATATCAAGAATAACAAAGTCCGTTAAGATAGTGACATTTGCAACTACAACAGCACATCCTCACAAATACCGGCTGCATAGCAGCTTGATTTATCAGCCATTTGCAATGATATTTCAGTAGGTGTCAACTTATTCAATTCAAGTCTACGATATATAAAGAGAGAGGCATAACACTAACACCGGCTCCAAGATCACATAAAGCGGTTCTAACATAATTTCTTTTAATAGAGCATGGTATAGTTGGTACAATCGGATCTCCAAGTTTCTTTGGTATTCCACCCTTAAAAGTGTAATTAGCAAGCATGGTGGAAATCTCAGCTTAGGTATCTTTCTTTTAGTTGTAATGATATCCTTCATATACTTAGCATAAGGATTTACTTTAAGCATATCGCTTAAGCGCATACGTAAGAAAATAGGTCTAATCATTTCAAAGAAAGCGCTCAAAATCCTCATCATCCTTTGACTTGGATGGTTTAGGAGGAAAGGGCATGGGTTTACGAACCCATGGTTCTCTTTCTTTACCGTGCTTCCTAGCAACTCTCTTATCATAACGTTGATTCTTTGATTGTGGGTTATCAAGATCAACAGCAGGTTCAATCTCTACATCATTGTCTTTGCTAGGTTGAGCATCAACATGAACATTATCATTAACATTATCACTAGGTTCATGCTCATCACCTGATTGTGTTTCAGCATCAGAAATAGAAATATCATTGGGATTCTCAGGTGTGTCTACAACAAGTTCACTAGAAGCATGCAAAGTTCCATCATTTTTCTTCTTCTTCTTTTTAGAAGAACTAGGTGCCTCTAAATTATTTCTCTGAGAATCTTGTTCGATTCTCTTAGGGTGGCCTTCAGGATACAAAGGTTCCTGAGTCATTCTACCACTTCTAGTAGCCACTCTAACAGCAAAGTCATTTTTATTATTTAATTCATCAAGCAAATCATTTTGAGCTTTGAGTACTTGCTCATCTTGAGTAGCAACCATAGAAGCATGTTTGCTAACGTTGTGAAGTTCATCTTTACCTCTAGCCAGATTATCACCTACGCGTCCTATCTCGAAAGCATTATTTTTTAACTCTCTACCGACGTAAGCATTAAAACTTTCTTGCCTAGCCATAAAGTCATTAAATTCATCTAAGCATGGGCTATGAAATTTAGTAGAGGGTATTTTAACTTTATCATATCTATAGAGAGAATTTACCTTTACTATCTGTGTCGGGTTATCGAGACAATGTGGTTCTTCAGGCGGTAAATTAAGACCATGTATTTCTTCAATAGGAGGTAAATTCTTAACATCTTCAGATTTAATACCTTTTTCTTTCATTGATTTCTTTGCCTCTTGCATATCTTCAAGACTGAGAAATAACACACCTCTTCTTCGGAGTGGGTTTAGGAATAGGCTCAGGAGTTGGCTCAATTGGTTCAGGAATTACTTCAGGAACTGGCTCGGGAAGAGTCCAATTATTTTCATTAGTCAACATATTATTCAATAATATTTCAGCTTCGTCGACTGTTCTTTCCCTGAAAACACAACCAACACAACTATCCAAGTAGTCCTTGGAAGCATCGGTTAGTCCATTATAAAAGATATCAAGTATTTCATTTTTCTTAAGAGGATGATCAGCAAAGCATTATAATCGGAGAAGCCTCCCCCAAGCTTGTGGGAGACTCTCTTCTTTGATTTGCACAAAATTATATATTTCCCGCAAGGCAGCTTGTTTCTTATGAGCAGGGAAATATTTAGCAGAGAAGTAATAAATCATATCTTGGGGACTACGCACACAACCAGGAGCAAGAGAATTATACCAAGTCTTAGCATCACCCTTTAATGAGAACGGAAATATCTTAAGGATATATAAATAGCGAGACTTCTCATCATTAGTAAAAAGGTAGCTATATCATACAACTTGGTAAGATGTGCCACAACATTTTCAGATTCAAGGCCATAAAAAGGATCAGATTCAACTAAAGTAATAATTTTAGGATGAACAGAGAATTCATAATCCTTATCAGTAACACAGATAGGTGAAGTAGCAAAAAATTTGGATCGGGTTTCATTCTAGCATTAAGAGACCTGCTTCCATTTAGCTAATAATTTCTTAAGATCATTTCTATCATTGCAAGCAAGGATTTCCAGAGCAGCTTTTTCATTTATAACATAACCCTTAGGAACAACAGGTAAAACATAATCATTGGGGGAACCTTCATCATCACTACCATCAGTAATAGGATCTTCAATATTTTCATTCCCCTAACTCTAGCAAGTTGTTCATCTAGAAATTCACCTAATGGCAAAAGTAGTATCACGCACGTAAGTAGTTTCATCATGCATAGCAGAAGTGGCATCATCAATAACATCGACATACATATCGTAAATTCATAGCGATGGCAGGTTTAGGTGTCGCAAGCTTACTAATAATGGAAGGAGAATCTAGTGCAGAGCTAGATGGCAGTTCCTTACCTCCCCTCGTAGTTGAGGGCAAAATCTTGGTCTTAGCGTCTTTCAAGTTCTTCATAGTGATCAACAGATATAAATCCCAAGTGATTCATAGAATAGAGCTATGCTCCCTGGCAACGTCACCAAAAATTGGTCTTGATAACCCACAAGTATAGGGGATCGCAACAACTTTCGAGGGTAGAGTATTCAACCCAAATTTATTGATTCGACACAAGGGGAGCTAGAGAATATTCTTGAGTATTAGCAGTTGAGTTGTCAATTCAACCACACCTGGATAACTTAGTATCTGCAACAAAGAGTTTAGTAGCAAAAGTGGTATGATAATAAAGGTAATGGTAGCAAAAGTAAAGATAAATGTTTTTGGGTTTTTGTAGTAGTTGTAACAAGATGTAACGGAAAAGTAAATAAGTGAAGAACAATATATGAAAAGCTCGTAGGCAATGGATCAATGATGGATAATTATGCCGGATGCGATTCCTCATGCAATAGCTATAACATAGGGTGACATAGAACTAGCTCCAATTCATCAACGTAATGTAGGCATGTATTCCGTAAATAGTCATACGTGCTTATGGGAAAGAACTTGTATGACATCTTTTGTCCTACCCTCCCGTCGCAGCGGGGTCCTAGCGAAAACTAAGGGATATTAAGGCCTCCTTTTAATAAAGAACCGGAACAAAGCATTAACACATAGTGAATACATGAACTCCTCAAACTACGGTCATCACCGAGAAGTATCTGATTATTGTCACTTGGGGTTGTCGGATCATAACACATAATAGGTGACTATAGACTTGCAAGATAGGATCAAGGACACACATATATTCATGAAAACATAATAGGTTCAGATCTGAAATCATGGTTTTCGGGCCCTAGTGACAAGCATTAAGCATAGCAAAGTCATAGCAACATCAATCTCGTAACATAGTGGATACTAGGGATCAAACCCTAACAAAACTAACTTGATTACATGGTAAATCTCATCTAACCCATCACCGTCCGGCAAGCCTACGATGTAATTACTTACATACGGCGGTGAGCATCATGAAATTGGTGATGGAGGATGGTTGATGATGACGACGGCCACGACGAATCCCTCTCCGGAGCCCAGAATGGACTCGAGATCAGCCTTCCCGAGAGAGAGATTAGGGCTTGGCGGCGGCTCCGTGTCGTGAAACGCGATGAAACTTTCTCTCTGATTTTTTTCTCCCGAGACGGAATATATGGAGTTGGAGTTGAGGTCGGAGGAGGTCCAGTGGGGCCCACGAGATAGGGGCGCGCCTAGGGGCGCCTGTCTCGTGGACAGTGCCGTGGGCCCCCGGTGTATTTCTTTCGCCCAATAATTCTTATAAATTCCAAAAAGTGCCTCCGTGGATTTCCGGTGACATTCGAGAACTTTTCTTTTCTACATAAAACAACATCATGGTAGTTCTACTGAAAACAGCGTCAGTCCGGGTTAGTTTCATTCAAATCATGCAAGTTAGAGTCCAAAACAAGGGCAAAAGTGTTTGGAAAAGTAGATACGTTGGAGACGTATCACTATCTAAGTGGGAGTTCTTAAGTAATATGATTCATTGAACTTAAATTTATCATGAACTTAGTACCTGATAGTATCTTGCTTGTCTATGTTGATTGTAGATAGATGGCCCGTGATGTTGTTCCGTTGAATTTTAATGCGTTCCTTGAGAAAGCAAAGTTGAAAGATGATGGTAGCAATTACACGGACTAGGTCCATAACTTGAGGATTATCCTCATTCTCGCACGTAAGAATTACGTCTCCGAAGCACCGCTTAGGTGCCAAACTCCGCTGCAGGAGCAACACGGATGTTATGAACGTCTGGCAGAAAGCAAAGCTTATGACTACTCAATAGTTCAGTGTGCCATGCTTTTACGGCTTAGAACCGGGACTTCAACGACGCTTTGAACGTCATGGAGCATATGAGATATTCCAGGAGTTGAAGTTAATATTTCAAGCAAATGCCCGGATTGAGAGATATGAAGTTCCAATAAGTTCTACAACTGCAAGATGGAAGAGAATAGTTACATCGTTGAGCATATACTCGTAATGTCCTGGGTATAACAATCGCTGATTCAACTGGGAGTTAATCTTCCTGGATGATAGCGTCATTAATAGAATTCTTCAATCAACGCCACCAAGCTACAAGAGCTTCGTGATGAACTATAACATGCAAGGGATGGATAAGACGATTCCCGAGCTCTTCGCAATACTAAAGCTGCGGAGGTAGAAATCAAGAAGCAACATCAAGTTTTGATGGTTAATAAGACCACCGGCCAAGAAAAAGGGCAAAGGGAAGAAGAAGGGAACTTCAAGAAGAGCGGCAAGCAAGTTGCTACTCAAGAGAAGAAACCCAAGTCTGGACCCAAGCACGAGATCGAGTGCTTCTACCGCAAGCGATCGTCACTGGAAGCGGAACTGCCCCAAGTATTTGGCGGATAAAAGGATGGCAAGGTGAACAAAGGTATATGTGATATACATGTTATTGATGTGTACCTTACCAGAGCTTGCAGTAGCACCTTGGTATTTGATGTTGGTTCTGTTGCTAATATTTGCAACTCAAAACAGGGACTACGGATTAAGCGAATACTGGCCAAGGAGGTGCGACGCGCGTGGGAAACGGTTCCAAAGTCGATGTGATCGCCGTCGGCACGCTACCTCTACATCTACCTTCGGGATTAGTATTAGACCTAAATAATTGTTATTTGGTGCCAGCGTTGAGCATGAACATTATATCTGGATCTTGTCGTCGATGAGACGGTTATTCATTTAAATCAGAGAATAATGGTTGTTCTATTTATATGAGTAATATCTTTTATGGTCATGCACCCTTAAAGAGTGGTCTATTTTGATGAATCTCGATAGTAGTGATACACATATTCATAATGTTGAAGCCAAAAGATGCAGAGTTGATAATGATAGTGCAACTTATTTGTGGCCTTCGCCGCTTACGCCATATCGGTGTAAAAGCGCATGAAGAAACTCCGTACTGATGGACTTTTGGAACCACTTGATTATGAATCACTTGGTACTTGCGAACCGTGCCTCATGGGCAAGATGACCAAAACGCCGTTCTCCAGAACTATGGAGCGAGCAACAGATTTGTTGGAAATCATACTTACAGATGTATGTGGTCCAATGAATGTTGAGGTTTCACAAGTGTATCGTTATTTTCTCACCTTCACAGATGATTTAAGCGGATATGGGTATATCTACTTAATGAAACATAAGTCTGAAACATTTGAAAAGTTCAAAGAATTTAAGAGTGAAGTTGAAAATCATCGTAATAAGAAAATAAAGTTTCTACGATCTAATCGTGGAGGAGAATATTTGAGTTACGAGTTTGGTCTATATTTGAAACAATGCGGAATAGTTTTGCAACTCACGCCACCCGGAACACCACAGCTTAATGGTGTGTCCGGACATCGTAATCGTACTTTACTAGATATGGTGTGATCTATGATGTCTCTTACTGATTTACCGCTATCATTTTGGGGTTATGCTTTAGAGACGGCTGCATTCACGTTAAATAGGGCACCATCAAAATCCGTTGAGATGAGGCCTTATGAACTGTGGTTTGGCAAGAAACCAAAGTTGCTGTTTCTTAAAGTTTGGGGCTGCGATGCTTATGTGAAAAAGCTTCAACCTGATAAGCTCGAACCCAAATCGGAGAAATGTGTCTTCATAGGATACCCAAAGGAGACTGTTGGGTACACCTTCTATCACAGATCCAAAGGCAAGACATTCGTTGCTAAGAATGGATCCTTTCTAGAGAAGGAGTTTCTGTTGAAAGAAGTGAGTGGGAGGAAAGTAGAACTTGATGAGGTAACTGTACATGCTCCCTTATTGGAAATTAGTTCATCACAGAAACCGGTTCCTGTGACGTCTATAGCAATTAGTGAGGAAGTTAATGATGATGATCATGGAACTTCAGATGAAGTTGTTACCGAACCTCGTAGGTCAACCAGAGTAAGATCCGCACCAGAGTGGTATGGTAATCCTATTCTGGAGGTTATGTTACTAGACCATGACGAACCTATGAACTATGAAGAAACGATGGTGAGCCCAAATTCGCATAAAATGGCACGAGGCCATGAAATGCGAGATGGGATCCATGTATGAGAACAAAGTGTGGACTTTGGTTGACTTGCCCGATGATCGGCAAGCCATTGAGAATAAATGGATCTTCAAGAAGAAGACCGATGACGGTAATGTTCTTTGGGTTTATAAAGCTCGACTTGTTGCGAAAGGTTTTCGACAAGTTCAAGGGATTGACTACGATGAGACCTTCTCACCCGTAGCAATGCTTAAGTCTGTCCGAATCATGTTAGCAATTGCCGCATTTTATGATTATTAAATTTGGCAAATGAATGTAAAAACTGCATTCCTGAATGGATTTCTGGAAGAAGAGTTGTATATGATGCAACCGGAAGGTTTTGTCTATCCAAAGGGAGCTAAGAAAGTGTGCAAGCTCCAGCGATCCATTTAT
Organism: Aegilops bicornis; assembly: GCA_021605145.1. Lineage (NCBI taxonomy): Eukaryota > Viridiplantae > Streptophyta > Magnoliopsida > Poales > Poaceae > Aegilops > Aegilops bicornis. Next base: position 1,361,631 of record JAHIAL010000023.1, on the reverse strand, counting down.
GGACTGGTGCAAGCCTCTCGGAGTTGGAATAAACGCTTTGATAGTGTGATCAAAGCATTTGGTTTGTACAGACTTTTGGAGAAGGCTGTATTTACAAAAAAGTGAGTGGGAGCTCCGTAGCATTTCTGATATTATATGTGGATGACATATTGTTGATTGGAAATGATATAGAATTTCTGGATAGCATAAAGGGATACTTGAATAAGAGTTTTTCAATGAAATACCTCGGTGAAGCTGCTTATATATTGGGCATCAAGATCTATAGAGATAGATCAAGACGCTTAATTGGACTTTCACAAAGCACATACCTTGAAAAAGTTTTGAAGAAGTTCAAAATGGATCAAGCAAAGAAAGGGTTCTCGCCTATGTAACAAGGTGTGAAGTTGAGTAAGACTCAATGCCCGACCACTGCAGAATATAGAGAGAAGATGAAAGATGTTCCCTATGCTTCAGCCATAGGCTCTATCATGTATGCAATGTCATGTACCAGACACGATGTGGGCCTTGCTATAAGTTTAGCAGGGAGGTACCAAAGTAATCCAGAGTGGATCAACGGACAACGCTTAAGAACATCACGAAATACCGAGAAAAAGGACTAAGGATATGTTTCTCGTTTATGGAGGTGACAAAGAGCTAGTCGTAAATGGTTACGTCGATGCAAGCTTTGACACTGATCCGGACGATTCTAAATCGCAAACCAGATACGTGTTTCATTGAACGGTGGAGCTGTCAGTTGGTGCAGTTCTAAACAAAGCGTCGTGGCGGGAAATACGTGATAAGCGGAGTACATAGCTGCTTCGGTAGCAGCAAATGAAGGAGTCTGGATGAAGGAGTTCATATCCGATCTAGGTGTCATACCTAGTGCATCGGGTCCAATGAAAATCTTTTGTGACAATACTGGTGCAATTGCCTTGGCGAAGGAATCCAGATTTCACAAGAGAACCAAGCACATTAAGAGACGCTTCAATTCCATCCGGGATTTAGTCCAGGTGGGAGACATAGAAATTTGCAAGATACATACGGATCTGAATGTTCCAGACCCATTGACTAAGCCTCTTCCACGAGCAAAACATGATCAACACCAAGGCTCCATGGGTGTTAGAATCATTATTGTGTAATCTAGATTATTGACTCTAGTGCAAGTGGGAGACTGAAGGAAATATGCCCTAGAGGCAATAATAAAGTTATTATTTATTTCCTTATATCATGATAAATGTTTATTATTCATGCTAGAATTGTATTAACCAGAAAAATAATACTTGTGTGAATACATAGACAAACAGAGTGTCACTAGTATGCCTCTACTTGACTAGCTCGTTGATTGAAGATGGTTATGTTTCCTTGCCATTGACATGACTTGTCATTTGATTAACGGGATCACATCATTAGGAGAATGATGTGATTGACTTGACCCATTCCGTTAGCTTAGCACTCGATTGTTTAGTATGTTGCTATTGCTTTCTTCATGACTTATACATGTTCCTATGACTATGAGATTATGCAAGTCCGTTTACACGGAGGAACACTTTGTGTGCTACCAAACGTCACAACGTAATCGGGTGATTATAAAGGTGCTCTATAGGTGTCTCCGAAGGTATTTGTTGGGTTGGCGTATTTCGAGATTAGGATTTGTCACTCTGATTGTCGGAGAGGTATCTCTGGGCCCACTCGGTAATGCACATCACTTAAGCCTTGGAAGCATTGCAACTAATGAGTTAGTTGTGGGATGATGTATTACGGAACGAGTCAAGAGACTTGCCGGTAACGAGATTGAACTAGGTATTGAGATACCGACGATCGAATCTCGGGCAAGTAACATACCGATGACAAAGGGAACAACGATATGTTGTTATGCGGTCTGACGATAAAGATCTTCGTAGAATATGTAGGAGCCCATATGAGCATCCAGGTTCCGCTATTGGTTATTGACCGAGACGTGTCTCGGTCATGTCTACATAGTTCTCGAACCCGTAGGGTCCGCGACGCTTAAAGGTTCGATGGCGATTGCTATATTATGAGTTTATATGTTTTGATGTACCGAAGGTTGTTCGGAGTCCCGGATGTGATCACAGACATGACGAGGAGTCTCAATATGGCCGAGACATGAAGATTGATATATTGGAAGCCTATATTTGGATATCGGAAGTGTTCCGGGTGAAATCGGGATTTTACCGAGATGCAAATGGGGTTACGGAACCCCGGGGTTTAATGGGCCATAGTGGGCCTTAGTGGAGAAAGAGGGAGGCGGCTAGGGCAGGGCCGCGCCTCCCCTCTAGTCCGAATAGGACAAGGTGAGGGGGGCGGCGCCCCCCCTTTCCTTCCTCTCTCCCTCCTCTTTCCACCCTTCTCCTAATCCAACAAGGAAGGGAGGGAGTCCTACTCCCGGTGGGAGTAGGCCTCCTCTGACCGCCGCACCTCCCCCTTGCTCCTTTATATCTGCAGGGGCAGGGGGCGCCCAAAGACACAACAACAATTGATTTGAATTTTTAGTCAGTGTGCGGTGCCCCCTCCACCATAGTTGATAACCCACAAGTGTAGGGGATCGTAGCGACTTTTCGAGGGTAGAGTATTCAACCCAAATTTATTGATTCGACACAAGGGGAGCCAAAGAATATTCTCAAGTATTAGCAACTGAGTTGTCAATTCAGCCACACCTGGATAACTTAATATCTGCAGCAAAGTATTTAGTAGCAAAGTAGTATGATAGTAGTGGTAATGATAACAAAAAGAGTAATGAAAGTGAAAGTAATATTTTTGGTGTTTTGTAACGATTGTAACAATAGCAACGGGAACGTAAATAAGCGTAAACTAGTATATGGAAAGCTCGTAGGCATTGGATCGGTGATGGATAATTATACCGGATGCGGTTCATCATGTAACAGTCATAACATAGGGTGACACAGAACTAGCTCCAATTCATCAATGTAATGTAGGCATGTATTCCGAATATAGTCATAATGCTCTCGATGGAAAAGAACTTGCATGAAATCTTTTGTCCTACCCTCCCGTGGCAGCGGGGTCCTAATGGAAACTAAGGGATATTAAGGTCTCATTTTAATAGAGAACCGGAACAAAGCATTTGCACATAGTGAATACATGAACTCCTCAAACTATGGTCATCACCGAGAAGTATCCCGATTATTGTCACTTATGGGTTGTCGGATCATAACACATAATAGGTGACTATAGACTTGCAAGATAGGATCAAGAACTCACATATATTCATGAAAACATAATAGGTTTGGATCTGAAATCGTGTCACTCGGGCCCTAGTGACAAGCATTAAGCATAGCAAAGTCATTGCAACATCAATCTCAGAACATAGTGGATACTAGGGATCAAACCCTAACAAAACTAACTCGATTACATGATAGATCTCATCCAACCCATCGCCGTCCAACAAGCCTACGATGGAATTACTCACAGACGCGGTGAGCATCATGAAATTTGTGATGGAGGATGGTTGATGATGATTAAGGCGACGAATCTCTCTCCGAGCCCCGAACGTGCTCGAGATCAGCCTCCCGAGAGGTTTTAGGGCTTGGCGGCGGCTCCGTGTCGTAAAACGCTGATGATTTCTTCTCCTTGGTTTTTCTCTCCCAAAGCGAATATATAGAGTTGGAGTTGGCGTCGGAGGAGCTCGAGGCCCACGAGGTGAGGCGCGCCCTAGAAGGCGGGCGCCCCACCCTCATGGACAGTGTGGGCCCCTGGTCTTCATCTTTGGCAAGGACTTTTTATTATTTTTGACTAGATGTTCCGTGGAGTTTCAGGTCATTCCGAGAACTTTTGTTTTACGCACATAAAACAACATCATGGCGATTCTCTTGAAAACATCATCGATCCGGGTTAGTTCCATTCAAATCATGCAAGTTAGAGTCCAAAACAAGGGCAAAAGTGTTAGGAAAAGTAGATACGACGGAGACGTATCAACTCCCCCAAGCTTAAACCTTTGCTTGTCCTCAAGCAATTCAGTTGATAAACTGAAAGAGAAAAAGAAAAACTTTTACAAACTCTGTTTTCTCTTGTTGTTGTAAATATGTAAAGCCAGCATTCAGGTTTTCCGCAAAGATTATAACTAACCACATTTGCGATAATTCTCAGGTCTCATGTTTACTCATATCAATGGCATAATCAACTAGCGAGTCATAATAATAAATCTCGGATGACAACACTTTCTCAAAACAATCATAATATGATATAACAAGATGACATCTCGCTAGCCCTTTCTGAGACCGCAAAACATAAATACAGAGCACCTTTAAAGATCAAGGACTGACTAGACATTGTAATTCATGGTAAAAGAGATCCAATCATAGTCATACCCAATATAGATTAACAGTAATGGATGCAAATAACAGCTGTGCTCTCCAGATAGTGCTTTTAATAAGAGGGTGATGAATCAACATGAAAGTAAATAGATAGGCCCTTCGCAGAGGGAAGCAGGATTTGTAGAGGTGCGAGCTTCGGTTTTGAAATAGAGATAAATAGTATTTTGAGCGGCATACTTTCATTGTCAACCTAACAACTAAGAGATGGCGATATCTTCCATGCTACACACATTATAGGCGGTTCCCAAACAGAATGGTAAAGTTTATACTCCCCCTCCACCAACAAGCATCAATCCATGGCTTGCTCGAAACAACGAGTGCCTCCAACTGATTAACATCAGGTCCCAGGGGGAGTTTTGTTTATAATTATTTTGATTTAGTTTGCATAAAGCATGGGACTGGGCATCCCGGTGACCAGCCATGTTCTCGTGAGTGAGGAGCAGAGTCCACTCCTCTTGAGAATAACCCTCCTAACATGGAAGATAAGGGCAGCCTTAGTTGATACATAAGCTATTCGAGCATACAAAACAGAATGTTTATTTGAAGGTTTAGAGTTTGGCACATACAAATTTACTTGGAACGGCAGTAAATACCGCATATAGGAAGGTATAGTGGACTCATCCGGAATAACTTTGGGGTTTAAGGGATTGGATGCACAAGCAGTATTGGCGCTTGAAATGCAGGTGAAGGTTAGCAAAAGACTGGAAGCGACCAACTAGAGAGAGCGATAACAGTCATGAACATGCATTAAAATTAATAAACATTGGATGCAAGCATGAGTAGGATATAATCCACCATGAACATAAATATCGTGAAGGCTATGTTGATTTGTTTAAACTACATGTGTGAACATGTGCCAAGTCAAGTCACTTAAATCATTCAAAGGAGGATACCACCCCGTCATACCACATCACAACCATTTTAATAGCATGTTGGCACACAAGGTAAACCATTATAACTCATAGCTAATCAAGCGTGGCATAAGCAACTATGATCTCTAATTGTCATTGCAAACATGTTTATTCATAATAAGCTGAATCAAGAACAATGAACTCATCATATTTACAAAAACAAGAGAGGTCGAGTTCATACCAGCTTCGCTTATCCCAATCAATTCATCATATATCATCATTATTGCCTTTAACTTGCACGACCGAACGATGTGGATAATAATAAGAGTGCACGTGCATTGGACTAAGCTGGGATTTGCAAGCATTCAATGAGTAGGAGAAGACAAGGCAATATGGGCTCTTAGTTAAATCAACAATAATGCATATAAGAGTCACTTCAACAATTTAATCATGGTCTTCTCCTATTGACCCCCAAAGAAAAGAAAGGAAATAAAAACTATTTACACAGGAAAGCTCCCAACAAGCAAAAGAAGAACAGGAAATATTTTTGGGTTTTCTTTTTAATTATTACTACTACAGCAGGAAAAGTAAACTAACTAGAAGCTACACTAATTTTTGTTGTTGTTTTTGTAAGGTTTAACAAACACACAAGAAGAAGGCAGGAAAAAGAAAATAAACTAGCATGGATATTACAGTGAAAGAGTATGAGCACCGACACTTAGTAATGAGTGTGTGTGAACATAAATGTAATGTCGGTGGGAAATACGTACTCCCCCAAGCTTAGGCTTTTGGCCTAAGTTGGTTCATTGCTAGGGATGGCCTGGCGGATACCCGAGGCGAGCCGGGGTCAAATCTTTGTGATGAAGAGGACTCTGACTGCCACTGGCTGGCAGCCACCTCCGGATCCCAAGAATAAACAGACTGGCGTGGAGGCTCGTATTGTGGTTCCGGCTCCGGGGTTGTTGCAGGATTCTGATAGGCTTGAACAGCCGCCCACGGAACGAGATAAAGACCTTCAGACAAGTTAAACAAAGAAGGAGCAGGCAAAGTAATAGTCTCAGGGTAATGTTTATCAAAGTACAATTTATATTTAAGCTCCCCTTCCTTGCCCTTAACAATAAAGTCATGCGCTAGCATACACTTATAATCTAAATAAGCACTAGGCAAAAAATTTCTTGTTTCTCATAAAGCCTAATGGGTATGTTAAAATGTGCAGCTAGGCACGAAGCGTAAATACCTCCAAAGATGGGGCCTTTAGTACGGTTCAAACTTAACCGTTTAGCAATAATTCCGCCCATACCAATAGAGTTATCGAGGTATAAACCATGGAACAAAATGATAATATCAGGAACACTAAGGTTTCCACGGTTTCGCGACCAATCAAGCAACGACTAGCAAATAAGGCAAAGTAGCGTAAAACAGGAAAATGTATGCTAGTGATTCTTGCATCGGAAACCTTCCTGGTTTCCCCCATAGTGATGGTGTTAATAAATTCTTCCACATCCTTACTATGTGGTTCTTCTAAGGTCCCCTCAAAGGGTATTTTGCAAACCTTGCAAAATTTAGCTAATGGCATCTTCTTAACAACGTCATATAAATGAAACCCTACTGAAGGAGGTGATTCCTTAGGAAAATAGTAGAAGTTCTGCACAAAAGTATTAGTGAGTAAGAGATACTGATGATGTTGGTCGCGGACGAAGTCGGTGAGGCCAGCATTCTCAACCAATGAATAAAAGTCCTCATAAATTCCGGCTTGTCTCAAGAAGTCATCGGAAGGCCATTCCTGCACGGACCTCATGGGCGAGGCAAATTATATTTGGGCCTCTGGGCTTCTTCATTTTGTTTTTCCTTCAAGCTTTGGCTCGACGAGCCCCTCAAAAGTCTCTTCATTATCTTCTGAAATAATCTGAAATTTTTAGTAACTTCAAACAAAAGTGAACCAACTTCAATAAAATTGATAGCAACTACTCCTACAAGTGCCTAGAGCCTTAATCAAGCATCAGAACTACTTGGAACCATATAAATTTGACATGCAAGCTCAAGAACATGGTCACCTATGCAGCACAAACTTGCAAAGAATAAAGCACTAGAACAAAAACTAATTGGACCAATGGAGGAGTCACATACCAAGGAACAATCTCCCCAAGCAATTTTGTGAGAGGTGCTTTGAGCAAGGAGATCGAAAATCACACCAAAGAGAGCTAGAACTTGTGCTTGAGCTGGTTATTCGTCTTTGTGGGAGGAAGAAGAAGAGGATGGGTGCAGGAATAAGTGGAGGAGGGCCACCGTGGGCCCACGAGGCAGGGGGCGCGCCCTGGGGGGTAGGGCGCGCCCTCCACCCTCGTGGCCAGGTGGCAGCTCCCCCCGTGGTAATTTTTGCACCATAAATCCTCAAATATTCCCGAAAAAATCATATTAAATTGGCATGGAATTTGGAGGACTTCTATTTTCGGGGTATTTTTATATTGCACGAATAAATCAGGAAATAGACAAGAAAATACTATTTTTACTTTATTTCAACTAAATAACAGAAAGTATAAAGAGGGTACAGAAGGTTGTGCTTCTAGTTTCATCCGTCTCATGATCATCAAAAGGAATCCACTAACAAGGTTGATCAAGTCTTGTTAACAAACTCATTCCGAATAACATGGAACCGGAGAAATTTCGAATAACACTATGTTACCTCAACGGGGATATGCACATCCCCTATAATTAGAATATCATATCTCTTCTTGACAGTAGGAAGAGGAAATTCAAAACCTCCAAATATAATCGATGGAATTTTTCCAATAGAATTGATACTATGAACTTGAGGTTGTTTCCTCGGAAAGTGTACCGTATGCTCATTACCATTAACATGAAAGGTGACATTGCCTTTGTTGCAATTAATAACAGCCCCTGCAGTATTCAGAAAAGGTCTTCCAAGAATAATAGACATACTATCGTCCTCGGGAATATCAAGAATAACAAAGTCCGTTAAAATAGCAACGTTCGCAACCACAACAGGCACATCCTCACAAATACCGATAGGTATAGCAGTTGATTTATCAGCCATTTGCAAAGATATTTCAGTAGGTGTCAACTTATTCAAATGGAGTCTACGATATAAAGAGAGAGGCATAACACTAACACCGGCTCCAAGATCACATAAAGCAGTTTTAACATAATTTCTTTCAATGGAGCATGGTATAGTGGGTACTCTGGATCTCCAAGTTTCTTTGGTATTACACCCTTAAAAGTATAATTAGCAAGCATGGTGGAAATTTCAGCTTAGGTATCTTTCTCTTATTGGTAATGATATCTTCATATACTTAGCATAAGGATTTGTTTTGAGCACATCAGTTAATCGCATACATAAAAGATAGGTCTAATCATTTCACAAAGCGCTCAAAATCCTCATCATCCTTTTCTTGGATGGTTTTGGGAGGAAAAGGCATGGGTTTACGAACCCATGGTTCCCTTTCTTTACCATGTTTCCTAGGAACAAAGTCTCTCTTATCATAACGTTGATTCTTTGATTGTGGGTTATCAAGATCAACAAAGGTTCAACTTCTACGCCATTATCATTACTAGGTTGAGCATCATCATGAACAACATCATTAACATTTTCGCTAGGTTCATGTTCATTACCGATTGTGTTTCAAAGATCGTAAATAGATATATCATTTGGATTCTCGAATTGGTTCAACAATAGGTTCACTAGAAGTTTGCAAAGTCCTATCATTTTTCGCTTTTCTTCCTTTTAGAAGAACTAGGCACATCAGTATTATTTCTCCGAGAATCTTGCTCAATTCTCTTAGGGTGGCCTTCAGGATATAAAGGTTCTGAGTCATTCTACCCGATTCTAGTAGCCACTCTAACAAAGCATAATCGTTTTTCTTACTATTCATTTCATTGAGCAAATCATTTTGAGCCTTAAGTACTTGTTCTACTTGAGTGGTAACCATAGAAGCATGTTTGCTAATGAGTTTAAGTTCACATCTAACATTAGCCATATAATCACCCAAGTGTTTAATCATATAGGTATTTTGTTTTAATTGCTTACCAAAATAAGCATTAAAATTTTCTTGTTTGACAATAAAATTATCAAACTCATCCAAGCATTGTCTAAGCTTGAGACTTATAGTGAGGAATATCACCTTCATCAAATCTATAGAGAGAATTTACCTTTACTACGTGTTGGGTTATCAAGACCATGCGTTTCTTCAATAGGTAATGGATTAAGATCATATGTTTCTTCAACAAAGGTAAATTAAGACCATGTATTTCTTCAATAGGAGGTAAATTCTTAACATCTTGACTTTAATACCTTTTTCTTTTCATAGATTTCTTTGCCTCTTGCATATCTGCGGGGATCGAGAAATAGAACACCCCTCTTCTTGAGTTGGTTTAGGAATAGGCTCAAGATGGTTGGAGCAGGAGCTGGTTCAGGAGCTGGCTGTGGAAGTGCCCAATTATTTTCATTTGTCAACATATTATTCAATAGAATTTCAGCTTCATCCGGTGTTCTTTCACGAAAACAGAACCAGCACAACTATCCAGGTAATCTCTGGAAGCATTGGTTAGTCCATTATAAAAGATATCAAGTATTTCATTTTTCTTAAGAGGATGATCAGGCAAAGCAGTAAGTAACTTGAGAAGCCTCCCCCAAGCTTGTGGGAGACTCTCTTCTTCAATTTGCACAAAGTTGTATATTTCCTTTAAAGCAGCTTGTTCTTATGAGCAGGGAAATATTTAGCAGAGAAGTAATAAATCATATCCTGGGGACTACGCACACAACGAGTGATCTAGAGAATTAAACCATATCTTAGCATCACCCTTTAATGAGAACGGAAATATTTTAAGGATATAAAAGTAGCGAGATCTCTCATCATTAGTGAACAGGGTGGCTATATCATTTAATTTAGTAAGATCTGCCACAACAGTTTCAGATTCATAGCCATGAAAAGGATCAGATTCAACCAAGGTAATTATATCAGGATCAACAGAGAATTCATAATGCTTATCGGGAACACAAATAGGAGAAGTAGCAAAAGCAGGGTCAGGTTTCATTCTATCTCTAAGAGATTCTTTACTCCATTTAACTAATAGCCTCTTAAGTTCGTTTCTATCTTTGCAGGAAAAAATAGTTGCAGAAGCTTCCATATCAAAAACATAACCCTCAGGAATAACAGGCATATCTTGATCATCAATTTCATCAAAATTATCCGTTTCAATAATTTCTTTCTCTCTAGCCCTAGCAATTTGTTCATCAAGAAATTCACTAAGGAGCATGAGTATCAAGCATAGAAGTAGTTTCATCATAAGTATCATGCATAGCGTAGATGTGATCGCCCGTCGACGCGCTACCTTTACATCTACCTTCGGATTAGTATTAGACCTAAATAATTGTTATTTGGTGCCGCGTTGAGCATGAACATTATATCTAGATCTTGTTTGATGCGAGAAGGTTATTCATTTAAATCGAGAGAATAATGGTTGTTCTATTTATATGAGTAATATCTTTTATGGTCATGCACCCTTAAAGAGTGGTCTATTTTTGATGAATCTCATAGTAGTGATACACATATTCATAATGTTGAAGCCAAAAGATGCAAAGTTGATAATGATAGTGCAACTTATTTGTGGCACTGCCGTTTACGTCATATCGGTTGTAAAGCGATGAAGAAAACTCCATACCGATGGACTTTTGGAACCACTTGATTATGAATCACTTGGTACTTGGCGAACCGCGTGCCTCATGGGCAAGATGACTAAAAATGCCGTTCTCCAGAACTATGGAGCGAGCAACAGATTTGTTGGAAATCATACTTATAGATGTATGTGGTCCGATGAATGTTGAGGCTCACGGCGGGTATCGTTATTTTCTCACCTTCACAGATGATTTAAGCAGATATGGGTATATCTACTTAATGAAACATAAGTCTGAAACATTTGAAAAGTTCAAAGAATTTCAGAGTGAAGTTGAAAATCATCGTAACAAGAAAATAAAGTTTCTACGATCTGATCGTGGAGGAGAATATTTGAGTTACGAGTTTGGTCTATATTTGAAACAATGTGGAATAGTTTTGCAACTCACGCCACCCGGAACACCACAGCGTAATGGTGTGTCCGAACGTCCTAATCGTACTTTACTAGATATGGTGTGATCTATGATGTCTCTTACTGATTAACGCTATCATTTTGGGGTTATGCTTTAGAGTCGGCTGCATTCACGTTAAATAGGGCACCATCGAAATCCGTTGAGACGACGCCTTATGAACTGTGGTTTGGCAAGAAACCAAAGTTGTCGTTTCTTAAAGTTTGGGGTTGCGATGCTTATGTGAAAAAGCTTCAACCTAATAAGCTCGAACCCAAATCGGAGAAATGTTTCTTCATAGGATACCCAAAGGAGACCGTTGGGTACACCTTCTATCACAGATCCAAAGGCAGGACATTCGTTGCTAAGAATGGATCCTTTCTAGAGAAGGAGTTTCTCTCGAAAGAAGTGAGTGGGAGGAAAGTAGAACTTGATGAGGTAATCAGTACACCGCTCCCTTATTGAAAGTAGTTCATCACGTAAATCGGTTCCCCGGACGTCTATACCAATTAGTGAGGAAGTTAAGATGATGATCATGGAACTTCAGATCATGTTGTTACTGAACCTCGTAGGTCAACCAGAGTAAGATCCACACCAGAGTGGTACGGTAATCCTATTCTGGAGGTTATGTTACTAGACCATGACGAACCTACGAACTATGAAGAAGCGATGGTGAGCCCAGATTTCACAAACTGGCTTGAGGCCATGAAATCTGAGATGGGATCCATGTATGAGAACAAAGTGTGGACTTTGGTTGACTTGCCCGATGATCGGCAAGCCATTGAGAATAAATGGATCTTCAAGAAGAAGACTGACGTTGACGGTAATGTTACTGTCTATAAAGCTTGACTTGTTGCGAAAGGTTTTCAACAAGTTCAAGGGATTGACTACGATGATACCTTCTCACCCGTAGCGATGCTTAAGTCTGTCCGAATCATGTTAATAATTGCAGCATTTTATGATTATGAAATTTGGCAAATGGATGTAAAAACTGCATTCCTGAATGGATTTCTGGAAGAAGAGTTGTATATGATGCAACAGGAAGGTTTTGTCGATCCAAAGGGAGCTAACAAAGTGTGCTAGCTCCAGCGATCCATTGATGGACTGGTGCAAGCCTCTCGGAGTTGGAATAAACGCTTTGATTGTGTGATCAAAGCATTTGGTTTTGTATAGACTTTTGGAGAAGCCTGTATTTACAAGAAAGTGAGTGGGAGCTCTGTAGCATTTCTGATATTATATGTGGATGACTTATTGTTGATTGGAAATGATATAGAATTTCTGGATAGCATAAAGGGATACTTGAATAAGAGTTTTTCAATGAAAGATGTCGGTGAAGCTGCTTATATATTGGGCATCAAGATCTATAGAGATAGATCAAGACGCTTAATTGTACTTTCACAAAGCACATACCTTGACAAAGTTTTGAAGAAGTTCAAAATGGATCAAGCAAAGAAAGGGTTCTTGCCTGTGTTACAAGGTGTGAAGTTGAGTAGGACTCAATGCCCGACCACTGCAGAAGATAGAGAGAAGATGAAAGATGTTACCTATTCTTCAGCCATAGGCTCTATCAAGTATGCAATGCAGTGTACCAGACACGATGTGTGCCTTGCTATATGTTTAGCGGGAGGTACCAAAGTAATCCGAGAGTGGGTCCTTTGGACAACGCAGTCAAGAACATCCTGAAATACACGAAAAGGACTAAGGATATGTTTCGTTTATGGAGGTGACAAAGAGCTAGTCGTAAATGGTTACGTCGATGCAAGCTTTGACACTGATCCGGACGATTCTAAATCGCAAACTGGATACGTGTTTACGTTGAATGGTGGAGCTGTCAGTTGGTGCAGTTCTAAACAAAGCGTCGTGGCGGGATCTACATGTGAAGCGGAGTACATAGCTGCTTCGGAAGCAGCAAATGAAGGAGTCTGGATGAAGGAGTTCATATCCGATCTAGGTGTCATACCTAGTGCATCGGGTCCAATGAAAATCTTTTGTGACAATACTGGTGCAATTGCCTTGGCGAAGGAATCCAGATTTCATAAGAGAACCAAGCACATAAAGAGATGCTTCAATTCCATCCGGGATTTAGTCCAGGTGGGAGACATAGAAATTTGCAAGATACATACGGATCTGAATGTTGCGGAACCCTGCTGACTAAGCCTCTTCCACGAGCAAAACATGATCAACACCAAGGCTCCATGGGTGTTAGAATCATTCTTGTGTAATCTAGATTATTGACTCTAGTGCAAGTGGAGATCGAAGGAAATATGCCCTAGAGGCAATAATAAAGTTAATATTTATTTCCTTATATCATGATAAATGTTTATTGTTCATGCTAGAATTGTATTAACCGGAAACATAATACTTGTGTGAATACATAGACAAACAGAGTGTCACTAGTATGCCTCTACTTGACTAGCTCGTTGATCGAAGATGGTTTTGTTTCCTAGCCATTGATATGAGTTGTCATTTGATTAAAGGGATCACATCATTAGGAGAATGATGTGATTGACTTGACCCATTCCGTTAGCTTAGCACTCAATCATTTAGTATGTTGCTATTGCTTTCTTCATGACTTATACATGTTCCTACGACTATGAGATTATGCAACTCCCCTTTACCGGAGGAACACTTTGTGTGCTACCAAAGCGTCACAACGAAGCTGGGTGATTATAAAGGTGCTCTCTGGTTGTCTCCGAAGGTACTTGTTGGGTTGGCGTATTTGAGATTAGGATTTGTCACTCCGATTGTCGGGAGAGGTATCTCTGGGCCCACTCGGTAATGCACATCACTTAAGCCTTGCAAGCATTGCAACTAATGAGTTAGTTGTGGGATGATGTATTACGGAACGAGTAAAGAGACTTGCCGGTAACGAGATTGAACTAGGTATTGAGATACCGACGATCGAATCTCGAGCAAGTAACATACCAATGACAAAGGGAACAACTTATATTGTTATGCGGTCTGACCGATAAAGATCTTCGTAGAATATGTGGGAGCCAATATGAGCATCCAGGTTCCGCTATTGGTTATTGACTGGAGACGTGTCTCGGTCATGTCTACATAGTTCTCGAACCCGTAGGGTCCGCACGCTTAAAGTTTCGATGACGGTTATATTATGAGTTTATATGTTTTGATGTACCGAAGGTTGTTTGGAGTCGCGGATGTGATCACGGACATGACGAGGAGACTCAAAATGGTCGAGACATGAAGATTGATATATTGGAAGCCTATATTTGGATATCGGAAGTGTTAAAGGGTGAAATCGGGATTTTACGGAGTACTGGGAATTCTGAGGAACCCCGGGGTTTAATGGGCCATAGTGGGCCTTAGTGGAGAAGAGGAGAGGCGGCTAGGGCAGGGCTGAGCGCCCCTCCCCCTCTAGTCCGAATAGGACAAGGAGAGGGGGGCGGCGCCCCCCCTTTGCTTCCTCTCTCCCTCCTCTTTCCCCTGTTCTCCTAATCCAACAAGGAAGGGAGGGAGTCCTACTCCCCGTGGGAGTAGGACTCCTCCTGGCGCGCCTCCTCCTGGACGGCCGCACCTCCTCCTGGCCGGCCGCACCTCCCCCCCCCCTTGCTCCTTTATATACGGGGGCAGGGGGGCACCCCAAAGACACAACAATTGATTTGATCTTTTAGCCGTGTGCGGTGCCCCCCTCCACCATAGTTGATAACCCACAAGTGTAGGGGATCGCAACAGCTTTCGAGGGTAGAATATTCAACCCAAATTTATTGATTCGACACAAGGGGAGCCAAAGAATATTCTCAAGTATTAGCAACTGAGTTGTCAATTCAGCCACACCTGGATAACTTAATATCTGCAGCAAAGTATTTAGTAGCAAAGTAGTATGATAGTAGTGGTAACGGTAACAAAAGAGTAATGAAAGCAAAAGTAATATTTTTGGTGTTTTGTAACGATTGTAACAATAGAAACGGGAAAGTAAATAAGCGTAAACCAGTATATGGAAAGCTCATAGGCATTGGATCGGAGATGGATAATTATGCCGGATGCGGTTAAATCATGTAACAGTCATAACATAGGGTGACACGGAACTAGCTCCAATTCATCAATGTAATGTAGGCATGTATTCCGAATATAGTCATACGTGCTTATGGAAAAGAACTTGCATGACATCTTTTGTCCTACCCTCCCGTGGCAGCGGGGTCCTAATGGAAACTAAGGGATATTAAGGTCTCCTTTTAATAGAGAACCGGAACAAAGCATTAGCACATAGTGAATACATGAACTCCTCAAACTATGGTCATCACCGAGAAGTATCCCGATTATTGTCACTTAGGGGTTGTCGGATCATAACACATAATAGGTGACTATAGACTTGCAAGATAGGATCAAGAACTCACATATATTCATGAAAAGATAATAGGTTCAGATCTGAAATCATGGCACTCGGGCCCTAGTGACAAGCATTAAGCATAGCAAAGTCATAGCAACATCAATCTCAGAACATAGTGGATACTAGGGATCAAACCCTAACAAAACTAACTCGATTACATGATAGATCTCATCCAACCCATCACCGTCCAGCAAGCCTACGATGGAATTACTCACGCACGGTGGTGAGCATCATGAAATTCGTGATGGAGGATGGTTGATGATGACGACGACGATTATCCCCTCTCCGGAGCCCCGAACGGGCTCCAGATCAGCCCTCCCGAGAGGTTTTAGGGCTTGGTGGCGGCTCTGTATCGTAAAACGCGATGATTTCTTCTCCTTGGTTTTTTCTCTCCGAAAGCAAATATATAGAGTTGGAGTTGGCGTTGGAGGAGCTCCAGGGGGCCCACGAGGTAGGGGGGCGCGGCCTAGGGGGGGCGCGCCTCCCACTAAATGGACAGGGTGTGAGCCCCCGGTCTTCATATTTGGCAAGGATTTTTTATTATTTTTAACTAGATGTTCCGTGGAGTTTCGTGTCATTCCGAGAACTTTTTGTTTTCTCGCACATAAAACAACATCATGGCAATTCTGCTGAAAATAGCGTCAGTCCGGGTTAGTTCCATTCAAATCATACAAGTTAGAGTCCAAAACAAGGGCAAAAGTGTTTGGAAAAGTAGATACGACGGAGACGTATCAATAGTCCACCTCGATAATACTGCAGCGGTGCTTAGGTGAAGCCCTGCGTCGGTAGAACATCATCGTCGTCACCACGCCGTCGTGCTGACAAAACTCTCCCTCAACACTCAGCTGGATTGGAGTTCAAGGGACGTCATCGGGCTGAACGTGTGCTGAACTCGAAGGTGCCGTGTGTTCGGTACTTGATCGGTCGGATCATGAATACGTACGACTACATCAGCCGCGTTGTGCTAACGCTTCCGCTTTCGGTCACGAGATGCGTGGACAACACTCTCCCCTCTCGTTGCTATGCATCACCATGATCTTGCGTGTGCGTAGGAAATTTTTTGAAATTACTATGTTCCCCAACACTCATTGCAAGAGATGATGCATACAGGAGCAACGCATCAAAGCAAGTTAAATGAGGCCGGAAACAACATATAACAATTCCGGTAAGTCCTCATATGCAAATTTTGAAATTATTCCAGATCTGATTAGAACACAATGTTGAAGTTGTTAAACATCAAGTTAAAGTGCACCAAAATGATCTACTCGGTTTTCTAGTCAAGTTACACATAAATTTCGTTTAATTCAGAGCTACGACCTAGAAGATATGAGCAAAACAAGTTAAACATGGCATTGATGCAAAATGCATACAAACATCAAGCAAACACACTCAAAAACATGGAAGCAACAAGGTAACATGAAAATACATGCAAAAATAAGCAAGTTTCATATAGAGCATGCTCAAAATGGAGCAACGGTTCAACACATACACTCCATACAAGTTGCATACACAATCTGCCAAAATAGCAACTAAGCACTTTGCAATCAAGGAAACAACATGCTACAGGAATCATATGAGCACAGACTTGATATGCACTCAAAGTAAAGTCAACATGCTTCAAATAACATTTAAGGTTAAGGTTCATAGGCATTAGGATTAAACCAATATGATCAATGCAAAAGGCAACTTAATAACACTGATTATGACAAAGGAAAAGCAGGGCATACATGTGGGGAATAACATGTTGACAAGTTGGGGCATGAAACAATGATGATATAGTGCAAGATCATGTCAAACGTTAAAGTATAGGTTAAACATGGCTAAACATTATTACTAAGCATCTCCATATAACCCATAAATCAATGGCAAACAACAAGACAAGATGCAACAAGATATAAGCTGATTCTCGGACTTAGAGGAAACCTGGGAATGCAAAACACTAACATCAACATAACATGTTTGCAAGCTTGGAACAGAGGTCATATTAAGTACTCATAACATACTACAAATCATGTAAAAGGAGCATCACTAAAAGAGGCATAGATCAATCAATAACAAGCTCACAACATGGCATCATGAAGTTAACAAAAAACTGGAACACCATTTAGGCATGTTCATGGCAACAAAAACATATGCTACAGGACATGTATGAGGCAGCAAAAGGCATGACATGATAGAGCATAACATGGACATCAAAAACATCTCAAGTAGGCATCTCCAGATTATGCATGGAATAGATGATAGCTTCAATGCAAACATGGCAAATGATATGAACAGATTCAGACAGTAGAAAAACATGACATGGCAGAAACAGATTCATGATAGCAACTTTGCAAGCTCATGCGACTCACCGCAAAGCATTTCACGGCATCACAAGGTAACCAACAGTAATAAGACACATTTATGAAGCTAAACATGGCAAGATCAAGTTCATAGGATGCATGGATCACTAGCAAAACACATGGCAATAATGAACTTCATGTTAACAATCTGCCAACAACGATATTTAGCAAAAGTAGTGCATGGTCATGACAAGCTAGATTACCCAATAATTACAACCAGAGGCATGAGTGGATAGATCATAACCATATCTTCAACTGAACATTGTCAAAACATGCATGGATCTACTTGTGGAAACAATTTTATATAGCATGACAATGTAACAGTTACAGACAGCCAAAAACCACCAAGTATCAGAAATCAACAACATTAAGTAGCACACTTCGCAAGCTTGTGATAGTCACCATACGGCACATAAAATACATGGATTGCACCAATGAAAAGATGGCATGAACATGCTCCTAAAACATGTAGACGTCCTGCTCATAGGATGCACACACAAAAGGCAATGAAAATGACAAATCAGCAAGTTATGATAAATTCCAGCAGACAACATCATATAGCACTTTTGCAACGAATATTAGGGCATCAATACAGACAGTAACATGCATTCGAATGACACTAACATGAAGAGCATCACGAGGCAAACATTTCGATATATCATATGCGCTAAACCGAGCTATATGCATGGAGACAGAACATAATGAACATGGGCACATAAAATAGGAATCCAGGGACTTGGAAGAAATTCGACCTCGAGGGGGAAAAAGTCGACGGCGGCGGATCTCGCCGGAATCTCGCCGGAGATGGTGGGGACGGCGGTCGGAGCTCGAGGGAGGTCGGCGCGAGTCGGGGTCGCCGGATCCTATGGCTCCTCCGGCGAGGATGGACGGAGGGCGGTGTCGGGGCTCCATCCCCGTGCGGATTTGGGGTCGGGGGCGGCGGCTTGGCAACTCCGGCGACGGAGCTCACCGGCAGGAGGCGGGACGGCGAGCAGGGGATGGCCTCCGGTGGCGGTGGATCTGCGAGGCGGGGCGGCGCGACAAAGGCGGGGTCCGGCCGGCAAGCAAGGAGGAGGTCCGGCGGGGGTTGCGCTGCTCCGGTGAGGTCGCGCCGGCGAAAATCAGCGGCGAGCGGGCGGCGGAGAGCGGAGCAACGAGCGGCGGCGCTATGGCGGATGGCGTGACCCGGCTTTTGCTGGCGGCGGCGGTGAGGTGGCGGCGCGGATTGGCTGCGGAGGCGGGGCTGCTGAGGTGGCGGCCTCTAATTTGCCTGGGCGACGTGGAGGCTGGACATGTCCGGCGCGGACGGATGTGTCCGGCGGCGTGAGGAGGAAGATGGGTAGGGTTTTGCCCGCAAATTTCGGGGGAGGGGGCCTTTATATAAATAGAGGGAGCTAGGAGAGTCCAAATGGGGTGCGGTTTTCGCCCACACAATCGTGATCCAACGTCGGAGAGCATGGAGGGGGTTTAGATGGTCTAGTGGGATGTTATGAATGGGTGATGGGCTGCAAAGAGAAGGGGTTATTACGGTTACCCGGTTAACTGTTGGGGCATCAAATGACCTCCAAATGGAACGAAATTTGACAGGCGGTCTACCGGTGATATACCAAGACCACTCGACAAATCTCGGCCCATTCCGAGAATGTTTTTCTCCCGCTCACGAAACAAGATCCGAGAGGGGCAACGGGTGCATGAGAGAGTGTCGGATTCCGAAAAGGACAATGGAGAAAGAGACCGGATGCAAGTTTTGAAAAACATGATGATGCAATGCACATGATGACATGGCAAAGATGCAACACGCAAGCGAATGACATGGCAAAGACAACGAATAACTGGAAGACACCTGGCGCATCGGATTCGGGGCGTTACAACTCTCCTCTACTAACAAGAGATCTCGTCCCGAGATTTTAGGAACGAGACGGAAGAGAAAGAAGATGAGGTGAAACAAGAGCGCAATGGAGAAGATGAACAAAGTCGAGAACACTCGAGTAGAAAAGAGGAACGGCGAATATGACGAGAATCAAAAGGTCAAGGAACAAGATAGACTCTGAAACCACTCCGGTTAGAACAAGATAGAAAAGGAATAATAACGAAGGAATTTAGGCAGGACTCCAGCTTAACATGGAAAGAATAGAAAATGAACTTGGCAAGATTGAACGATACTTGACGAGAGGAACAACACAACTCCTTCGGAAGAATTGAAAGAGTGGGATGAAAAGAACGGAGAAGAAAATGACAACTTGTACCACAATTGAGTTTGAAAGCATCCTTAGAAGGAAGGATTGAACAGAGTTGTTGGAAATTCAACAACAAAAGAACAAGCTTGTTGTGGGCTTATGGAAAACATCTCAACCTTATGAGGTGTTAACTGGCCACAAACAGAAATCATTGAATAGCTGAGAAGATGAAGAAATGCAAAACTCCACTTCAAAAGAATACGAAGAATTAATTGCACTTCAAGATGCAAGAAGAAAGATACTTGCGCTCGTCCAACAAGAATCTTGATGAACACTTGAAGAATCAATTAAATCCTGCTGAACCACCATGAAGAACTCCGGTACAAATGGATGATGAGATAGAATTGAAGGATGAAAAGAATAGGTTAAAGCCTTGCGATGATTTAGATGGAGCTTCGCGACGAGACAAGCTAGAAAACACTTGGAACTCCGGAAAAGAAAAGATGAACAACTTGGAACCAAGAGATTATTCATCAAGAAAAATCTCTGAAGGAAAGGAATTTCTTGACCACGATGAAATGAGAATAAGAATTATGTTATGCTTATCCTTCATCAAATTTAATTGATAACAAATGGATTTGGCATGCAACTTATTCTTCTTGAAAAGAATTGAAGAGAGATATAACGCAAACTTGAGAAGGCCTTCATGAACCACCAGTAGGATTGGAAAGAATGAACGAATTGATATAATAAGAACGGAAAAGGAATCTTCAATGAACCACCGTGAAAATGAAAACGAACGAAGAGAAGAGAACGAATCGCCGAAAAGAATTAGAAAATGAATGAAGATACTTGAGTGAATCAAGATGCATGAGAATGATGAGATCGTGAACTGATTAAAGAATGCTTGAACGAAGCACCGGTACAATTATGAGAATGAGCGAAGCTGAAAACTTGGAATGAAGAAATATTCTGACATGGTGGCCTCTGGATAAACGAAACAGAAAATCAACTCCTGAAATACTCCGAATGGGTAAGAAAAGAATTGTACGGTTGGAAACAATTTGAGGATAGCAACAAGCTAGCACCACGAATCTCCGAGAGAGCGGACAAGATTTAGGGGAAACTTTTCTTCGATATTCAAATGTTGAGAATGACGACTAGAAACACCACCAAAATTGTTGAGATACACCGGGAGAATGAAAAGCGAAGAGGTTGAGGCAACAATGAAAATAATTTGAAATCGATCTTGGAAAAGCATCTGACTGATGAAATTCATTCTTACGTCAAACTTCAAAAGAATTAAAGAACAAACCCAAAAAAATTAGAAGAGTCAGGTAAGATCATGGGAAAAAACCTGTGGGTAAGGGCCCACTAAAATAAATCACAACTGGAAAGGATTGTTGAATGAGAAATGATGCACCGAAACAATTGATAAACTTGAATGAGGTGACAACCTCGAAATAATTGAATGCAAACACGAATCTTCTGAGATTTCTTCATCACTCTGGAACGATTAAATAGCGAGAGGCGAACATGCAAAGGAAGCACTTGAGTCGAGGAAAGGAATATGATCAACAATGAAAAACTTTAATTGGATCCAACGGAAAGAAAACGAGACGAACAATGATTAACTTAGAAACGAATTCACCGGCTGAGACAATTGAGGATAGAATGAAGAGGCTTCGCACGGATGAAATTGATGCTCGAATAAGGGCTCGGACTCCAGGAATAAAAGGGTGGGAGGGTGGGTAAAACAAAGGAAACTTGGAACGAGAAACCGGCGAATAACTTGAAGAGAAAAAACACCAGTTGAGATAAATGAGGAAAGAATGCAAAGGCTTCACACGAGTAGTATGGATACTCGATTAAGGACTCCAGCTTCAAGAAGAAAAAGGATGGGCGGGTGGGAAGAGAAAACAACTTCATACGGGGAAACAACGTCGGTTGAGAAAGAACTGAGGACTGATCTCGCAAAAGATAACGAGAATTGAATGACTCGAAGAGAAGTGCGCCGGATGAAAAGAGCTGACATCGCAACAAACAAAAACTAACCACGTGATCCTAAAAAAATTGAAGGGGAAGAGGAGTAATGTCAAATCACCTACGTCAAGAGTTGTCACCAGAGCGACGAAGGGGCAGAGGAGTAAAAAGAATTCCTACTCTCTGATACGTCCATTTTGCATCATGCTTTTATATCGATATTTATTGCATTATGGGCTGTTATTACACATTATGTCACAATACGTATGCCTTTTCTCTCTTATTTTACAAGGTTTACATGAAGAGGGAGAATGCCGCGGTGGAATTACGGGCTGGAAAGGGAGCAAATATTAGAGACCTATTACTGCACAACTCCAAAAGTCCTGAAACTCCACGAAAGTCAGTTTTGCAATATATTAAAAATATTGGGCAAAGAAAGCACCAGAGGGGGGCCACCCACTATCCACGAGGGTGGAGGGCATGCCATACCCCCCCTGGGCGCGTCCCCTGCATCGTGGGCCACCTGGTAGCCCCCCGATGCCCATCTTCTGGTATAAGGTGTCTTTTGCCCTGGAAAAAATCATAAGGAAGCTTTCGAGACGAAGCGCCGCCTTCTCGAGGCGGAACCTGGTGAAACCAATCTAGGGCTCCGGCGGAGCTGTTCTGCCGGGGAAACATCCCTCCGGGAGGGGGAAATCGTCACCATCGTCGTCACCATCGATCCTCTCATCGGGAGGGGGTCAATCTTCATCAACGTCTTCACCAGCACCATCCCCTCTCAAATCTTAGTTCATCTCTTGTATCCGATCTTTGTCTCAAAACCTCAGATTGGTACCTGTGGGTTGCTAGTAGTGTTGATTACTCCTTGTAGTTGATGCTAGTTGGTTTATTCGGTGGAAGATCATATGTTCAGATCCTTTATGCATATTAATACCCCTCTAATTATGAACATGAATAAGATTTGTGAGTAGTTACGTTTGTTCCTGAGGACATGGGAGAAGTCTTGTTATAAGTAGTCATGTGAATTTGGTATTCGTTCGATATTTTGATGAGATGTATGTTGTCTTTACTCTAGTGGTGTTATGTGAACATCGACTACATGACACTTCACCATTGTTTGGGCCTAGGGGAAGGCATTGGGAAGTAATAAGTAGATGATGGGTTGCTAGAGTGACAGAAGCTTAAACCCTAGTTTATGCATTGCTTCGTGAGGGGCTGATTTGGACCCACATGTTTCATGTTATGGTTAGGTTTACCTTAATTCTTCTTCGTGAGTTGCGGATGCTTGCGAGAGAGGGTTAATCATAAGTGGGATGCTTGTCCAAGGAAGGGCAGTACCCAAGCACCGTCCACCCACATATCAAATTATCAAAGTAATGTGACGTGAATCATATGAGCATGATGAAAACTAGCTTTACGATAATTCCCATGTGTCCTCGGGAGCACTTTCCTTTATATAAGAGTTTGTCAAGGCTTGTCCTTTGCTACAAAAAGGATTGGGCCACCTTGCTGCACCTCTTTTACTTTTGTTACTTGTTACCCGTTACAAATTACCTTACAATAAAAATATCTGTTACCGATAATTTCAAAGGTGCTTGCGAGAGAATACCTTCTTGAAAACTGCTTATCATTTCATACGCTCCTCGTTGGGTTCAACACTCTTACTTATTGAAAGGACTATGATAGATCCCCTATACTTGTGGGTCATCAAGACTCTTTTACGGCACCGTTGCCCGAGTGAAGCGCCTTTGGTAGGTGGAATTTGGTAAGGAAAAATTCATATAGTGTGCTGAAATTTACTATCACTTGTTACTACGGAAAATAATCCTTTGAGGGCTTGTTAGGGTATTTTCACCCCGACCAAGAGAGAAAGAGTTGCTCCTCAACCTCTGAACCTACTGAAAATGTTTACTTTGAAATTCCTTGGTATGATAGAGAAACTGCTAACTAATCCTTTTACGGAGATGGAACATTTCATCCCGATTTGCACCTAATCTATGTGGATGAAGTTTGTGGATTATTTAGGCTACTGTGGTATGCCCGAGGATGTTATCAAGAAGAAGGTCTTCCCTTTATCTTTGAAGGAAAGGCATTGACATGGTTTAGGCTATGTGATGATATTGGATCATGGAACTACAACCGATTGAAATTGGAATTTCATCGTAAGTTTTACCCTATGCATCCGGTTCATCGTGATCGTAATTATATATATAATTTTTGGCCCTCATGAAGGAGAAAGTATCGCTCAAGCTTGGGGGGGCTTAATTCAATGTTATATTCATGCCCCAATCATGAGCTCTCAAGAGAAATTATTATTCAATTTTTTTATGCTCGGCTTTCTATCAATAATCGCTCCATGCTCGATACTTCTTGTACTGGTTATTTTATGATGAAGACTATTGAATTCAGATGGGATTCAATGGAAATAATTTAATGCAACTCTGAAGATTGGGAACTCGACGAAGGTAAGGAGTCATGTATAACACCTAAGTTTTATTGTGTTAAATCTTTTATGGATACCGATGTTTTTCGTGAATTTAGCACTAAAGATGGAATTGACTATGAGATAGTAGCTTCTTTCTGTGAATCATTTGCTACTGATGTTGATCTCCCTAAGGAGAAGTGGTTTAAATATCATCCTCCCATTCAAGTAAAAGTAGTTGAACCTTAAAGTTGAAGAAAAGACTATCACTTATAATGTTGATCCTATTATTCCTACTGCTTATATTGAGAAACCACCTTTCCCTGTTAGAATAAAGGATCATGCTAAAGCTTCAACTATGGTTCATAAGAGTAATGCTAGAACATCTACACCCTCTGAGCAAATTAAAGTTGAACCTAGTATTGCTATGGTTAAGGATCTCTTGATGGAAAAACCAATATTGATGGGCATGTTATTTACTTACGTAATGAAAATTTGCTAGAATTGCTAGACCTGATACTAAAAATAACCATAGACCTGTTGTTGGCATGCCTGTTGTTTCTGTTAAAATAGGAGATCATTGTTATCATGGCTTATGTGATATGGGTGCTAGTGCGAGTACAATACCTCATTCCTTATACAAAGAAATTATGCATGATATTGCACTTTTCTTTGAGATAGAAGATATTGATGTTACAATTAAGCTTGCCAATAGAGATACTATTTCACCAGTTGGGATTGTTAGAGATGTTGAAGTTTTGTGTGGGAAAGTTAAATATCCTACTGATTTTCTTGTTCTTGGTTCCCCACAAGATGAGTTTTGCCCCATTATATTTGGTAGACCCTTCTTGAATACTGTTAATGCTAGGATAGATTGCGAAAAGGATATTGTTACTGTTGGTTTAGGGGGTATGTCTCATGATTTTAATTTTGCTAAATTTCGTAGACAATCCCTTGGTAAAGAATTGCCTAGCAAAGATGAAATTATTGGTCATGCTTCTATTGCTGTGCCTCCTAATGATCCTTTAGAACAATATTTGCTAAACCATGAAAATGATATGTTTATGAATGAAAGATGGGATATAGATGAAGTATTCTTTAAACAGGGACCTATTTCGAAACACAACTTGCCTGTTGAAATTCTAGGGATCCTCCTCCACCCAAGGGTGATCCCGTGTTTGAACTTAAACCATTACCTGATACTCTTAAATATGCTTATCTTTATGAAAAGAAGATATATCCTGTTATTATCGGTGCTAACCTTTCAGAGAAGGAAGAAGAGAAATTATTGAAAACTACGAAGAAGCACATGCTCGCTATTGGATATACTCTTGATGATCTTAAGGGCATTAGTCCCACTCTATGCCAAAGACAAAATAAAATTGGAGAAAGACACTAAACCAGTTGTTGATCACCAACGACGGTTAAATCCTAAGATGAAAGAAGTGGTAAGAAATGAAATACTAAAGCTTACGGAGGCGGTATAATTTATCCGTTCTTGATAGTCGATTGGGTAAGTCATGTCCATTGTGTCCCTAAGAAGGGAGGAATTACTGTTGTTCCTAATGATAAAGATGAATTGATCCCACAAAAGAATTGTTAAGGTGTTATAGAATGGTATTTCCAT
The DNA here is from genome assembly GCA_021605145.1 of Aegilops bicornis. Taxonomy (NCBI): domain Eukaryota; kingdom Viridiplantae; phylum Streptophyta; class Magnoliopsida; order Poales; family Poaceae; genus Aegilops; species Aegilops bicornis. The sequence continues at coordinate 1,335,471 of JAHIAL010000023.1, read as the reverse complement.
AAATTAAATAAAGCTACTAGAAAGGATCATTACCCTTTACCTTTTATTGATCAAATGCTAGAAAGATTATCTAAACATACACATTTTTGCTTTCTAGATGGTTATTACGGTTTCTCTCAAATACACGTGGCTAAAGAGGATCGGGATAAGACCACTTTTACCTGCCCTTTCGCTACCTTTGCTTATAGACGTATGCCTTTTGGTTTATGTAATGCACCTGCTACCTTTCAAAGATGTATGACTGCTATATTCTCTAACTTTTGTGAAAAGATTGTTGAGGTTTTCATGGATAATTTCTCCGTGTATGGAACTTCATTTGATGATTGCTTAAGCAACCTTGACCGAGTCTTGCAGAGATGTGAAGAAACTAATCTTGTCTTGAATTGGGAGAAGTGCCACTTTATGGTAAATGAAGGTATTGTCTTGGGGCATAAAATTTCTGAAAGAGGTATTGAAGTTGATAAAGCCAAAGTTGATGCTATTGAAAAGATGTCGTGTCCTAAGGACATCAAAGGTATAAGAAGTTTCCTTGGTCATGCCGTTTTTATAGGAGGTTCATTAAAGACTTCTCAAAACTCTTACAAAAAGATGTTCCTTTTGTCTTTGATGATGATTGTGTAGAAGCATTTGAAATACTTAAGAAAGCCTTGATTTCTGCACCTATTGTTCAACCACCTGATTGGAATTTACCCTTTGAAATTATGTGTGATGCTAGTGATTATGTTGTAGGTGCTGTTCTAGGACAAAGAGTTAATAAGAAATTAAATGTTATCCAATATGCTAGTAAAACTCTAGACAGTGCCCAAAGAAATTATGCTACTACTAAAAAAGAATTTTTGGTAGTTGTATTTGCTTGTGATAAGTTCAGACCTTATATTGTTGATTCGAAAGTAACTGTTCACACTAATCATGCTGCTATTAAATATCTTATGGAAAATAAAGATGCCAAACCTAGACGTATTAGATGGGTTATCTTGCTACAAGAATTTGATTTGCATATTATTGATAAAAAGGGAGCTGGGAACCCCGTTGCAGACAACTTGTCTAGGTTAGAGAATGTTCTTGATGACCCGCTACCTATTGATGATAGCTTCCCTGATGAACAATTAGCTGTCATAAATGCTTCTCGTACTGCTCCATGGTATCCTGATTATGCCAATTACATTGTTGCTAAATTTATAACACCTAGTTTCACATACCAGCAAAACAAAAAGTTTTTCTATGATTTAAGACATTACTTCTGGGATGACCCATACCTTTATAAAGTAGGAGTAGATGGTGTTATTAGACGTTGTGTACCTGAGCATGAACAGGAACGGATCCTACGCAAGTGTAACTCCGAGGCTTATGGAGGACACCATGCTGGAGATAGAACTGCGCATAAGGTATTGCAATCCGGTTTTTATTGGCCTACTCTTTTTAAAGATGCCCGTAAGTTTGTCTTTTCTTGTGATGAATGTCAAAGAATTGGTAATATTAGTAGATGTCAAGAAATGCCTATGAACTATTCACTTGTTATTGAACCATGTGATGTTTGGGGCTTTAATTATATGGGACTGTTTCCTTCCTCTAATGGGTATACACATATTTTAGTTGCTATTGATTACGTTACTAAGTGGGTAGAAGCTATTCCAACTAGTACTGCTGATCATAACACCTCTATTAAGATGCTTAAAGAAGTTATTTTTCCGAGGTTTGGAGTCCCTAGATACTTAATGGTGATGGTGGTTCACATTTTATTCATGGTGCTTTTCGTAAAATGCTTGCTAAGTATGATGTTAATCATAGAATTGCATCTCCATACCATCCACAATCTGGTGGTCAAGTAGAACTAAGTAATAGAGAAATTAAATTAATTTTGCAAAATACTGTTAATAGATCTAGAAAGAATTGGTCCAAGAAACTTGATGATGCATTATGGGCCTATAGAACTGCATATAAAAATCCTATGGGTATGTCTCCGTATAAAATGGTTTATGGAAAAGCAAGTCACTTACCTCTCGAACTAGAACATAAGGCATATTGGGCCGTTAAAGAGCTCAATTATGATTTCAAACTTGCCGGTGAGAAGAGACTATTTGACATTAGCTCACTTGATGAGTGGAGAACCCAGGCCTATGAGAATGCCAAACTGTTTAAAGAAAAAGTTAAAAGATGGCATGACAAAAGGATACAAAAGCATGAGTTTAATGTAGGTGATGATGTTTTGTTATACAACTCTCGTTTAAGATTTTTTGTAGGAAAACTTCTCTCTAAATGGGAAGGTCCTTACGTTATCGAGGAGGTAAGCGTTGCCGGTGCCATAAAAATCAACAACTTCGAAGGCACAAATCCGAAGGTGGTGAACGTTCAAAGAATCAAACATTATATCTCTGGTAATCCCATAAATGTTGAAACTAATGTTATTGAAACCTTAACCCCGGAGGAATACATAAGGGACACTTTCCAGAACGTTTCAGACTCCGAAAAGGAATAGGTATGTGGTACGGTAAGTAAACCGACTCCAAAAACAGTTCTAATGGCAATTTTCTCTGTTTTGGAATATTTAAGAAAATAGGAAAATAATAAGTAGTCCGGGAAGGACACGAGGCGTCCACGAGGGTGGAGGGCGCACCCTACCCCCCTGGGTGTGCCCCCCTGCCTCGTGGGCACCTCGTGTGCCCTCCGGACTCCATTTTCTTGCACGATACTTCTTTTGGTCGGTAAAAATTCATTATATAATCTCCCGAAGGTCTTGACCACTGTACCACGCAAATATCCTCTGTTTTGTTTCGAGCTGTTTCTGCAGCAGATCTAGAGCAAGATGTCTTCTCAAGAGTCAGTCGGGGAGAGTCGGGTGTCTCATCCGATACCGGGGCCAAGAGCAAACATCGATGCTGGCCACTGGGCCATTAACGGAGGAAGAGATGGAGGCCGACTTGATAGGATCAAGAAGGCCACGGAGGATCAAGCTCCGTCAGCAGAAGAAGAAGACATCCTTCAACCTTACCATAACCATCTTACCCCTACTGAAATAGAAGCTTTCAAGATGATTGAAATAGTTCGGGTGCAAAACAAGTATCTCACTCGTGAAAATATTTTGTTGCAATAATACAGCACCGCACTCAATGGCATTATTCGCAAATTGGAGAATCTCCTACGCTCGATGTGTGACACGACTTCATCAACAATTCCATCATCAGCACCTTCGAAGAAAGAGACATAAACACATGGGTATGGGCACTCCCCTTGGCAACTACCAAGCTTGGGGGAGGTGCCCCGGTATCGTATCACCATCACACTTCTATCTTTACCGTTTTTCTTAGTTCGTTCCTTTTGGTAATATCTTGATCTAGTAGAATAAAGTTTTAGTATGATCTAGTTTTCAGTTTTGCTTTATGATCCTTCTATGTAATCGAGTGCATGAGCTATATATAATAAAGATTAGTTTTGAGTGGAGGGTTTTGCGATCTTGAGGGAATAAAAGAAAGAATAAAAAGAAATAAAAAGATCATATTGATCTTATGGAGAGTAATGATTTCACATATAAAGAGTATGATGAATAAAAGTTGTTGAGAGTTGACAAACGTAGTTTTGGTCATCGTTGCAATTAATAGGAAGTAATAAAGAAAGAGAGGTTTTCACATATAAATATACTATCTTTGACATCTTTTATGATTGTGAGCACTCATTAAAATATGACATGCTAAAAAGTTGATGTTGGACAAGGAAGACAACTTAATGGGTTATGTTTTCTCATATCCGAAATAAATTATAGTGTCATGGATCATCCAACATGTTTAGCTTGCCTTTTCCCCTCATGCTAGCCAAATTCGTTCACCAAGTAGAGATACTACTTGTGCTTCCAAATATCCTTAAACCCAGTTTTGCCATGAGAATCCACCATATCTACCTATGGATTGAGTAAGATCCTTCAAGTAAGTTGTCATTGCTACAAGCAGTAAAAATTGCTCTCTAAATATGTATGATCTATTAGTGTGGAGAAAATAAGCTTTATACGAGCTTGTGATATGGAAGAAATAAAAGCGATGGACTACATAATAAAGGTCCCTATCACAAGTGGCAATATGAAGTGACGTTCTTTTGCATTAAGATTTTGTGCATCCAACCATAAAAGCACACGAGAACCTCTGCTTCCCTCTGCGAAGGGACTATCTTTTATTTTTGTCTTATACCTTATACAAGAGTCATGGTGATCTTCACCTTTCCTTTTTACACTTTATCCTTTGGCAAGCACTATGTCTTGGAAAGATCATGATATATATATATATATATATATATATATATATATATGTATATATATATATATATATATATATATATATCCAATTGGATGTGGGTTTTCATAAAGCATTACTGTTGACATTACCCTTGAGGTAAAAGGTTGGGAGGCAAAACTATAAGCCCCTATCTTTCTCTGTGTCCGATTAAAACTTCATACCCATAAGTATGGCGTGAGTATTAGAAATTGTGAAAGAGTAAATGATAGTTGAGTATGTGGACTTGCTGAAAAGCTCTTATATTGACTCTTTCCGATGTTATGAGAAATTGCAATTGCTTCAATGACTGAGATTATAGTTTGTTAGTTTTCAATGAAGTTTCTGATTCATACTTTACACTGTGAATAGATTGTTACTTTAGCCTAAGAAATCATATGAAATTATATAAATGTTGTTGTTTTAAGAATGACCATGATGCCCTCATGTCCATATTTTATTTTATCCACACCTCTATCTCTAAACATGTGGACATATTTTTCGATATCGGCTTCCGCTTGAGGACAAGCGAGGTCTAAGCTTGGGGGAGTTGATACATCCATTTTGCATCATGCTTTTATATCGATATTTATTGCATTATGGGCTGTTATTACACATTATGTCACAATACTTATGCCTTTTCTCTCTCATTTTACAAGGTTTACATGAAGCGGGAGAATGTCGGTAGCTGGAATTCTAGGCTGGAAAGGGAGCAAATATTAGAGACAACTCCAAAAGTCCTGAAACTCCACGAAAGTCAGTTTTGGAATGTATTAAAAATATTGGGCGAAGAAAACACCAGAGGGGGGCCACCCACTGTCCACGAGGGTGGAGGGCACGCCCTACCCCCCTGGGCGCGCCCCTGCCTCGTGGCCACCTTGCAGCCCCCCGATGCCCATCTTCTGGTATAAGGTGTCTTTTTCCCCGAAAAATCATAAGGAAGCTTCGGGACGGCGCGCGCCTCGAGGCGGAACTGGCGAAACCAATCTAGGGCTCATGAGCTGTTCTGCCGGGAAACATTCCTCCGGAGGGGGGAAATCGTCACCATCGTCATCACCATCGATCCTCTCATTGGGAGGGGGTCAATCTTCATCAACATCTTCACCAGCACCATCTCCTCTCAAACCCTAGTTCATCTCTTGTATCCGATCTTTGTCTCAAAACCTCAGATTGGTACCTGTGGATTGCTAGTAGTGTTGATTACTCCTTGTATTTGATGCTAGTTGGTTTATTCGGTGGAAGATCATATGTTCAGATCCTTTATGCATATTAATACCCCTCTGATTATGAACATGAATATGATTTTTGAGTAGTTACGTTTGTTACTGAGGACATGGGAGAAGTCTTGTTATAAGTACTCATGTGAATTTGGTATTCGTTCGATATTTTGATGAGATGTATGTTGTCTTTACTCTAGTGGTGTTATGTGAACGTCGACTACATGACACTTCACCATTGTTTTGGCCTAGGGGAAGGCATTGGGAAGTAATAAGTAGATGATGGGTTGCTAGAGTGACAGAAGCTTAAACCCTAGTTTATGCGTTGCTTCGTGAGGGCTCATTTGGATCCACATGTTTCATGCTATGGTTAGGTTTACCTTAATTCTTCTTTCGTAGTTGCGGATGCTTACGAGAAGGGTTAATCATAAGTGGGAAGCTTGTCCAAGGAAGGGCAGTACCCAAGCACCGGTCCACCCACATATCAAATTATCAAAGTAACGAACGTGAATCATATGAACATGATGAAAACTAGCTTGACGATAATTCCCATGTGTCCTCGGGAGCATTTTCCTTTATACAAGAGTTTGTTCAGGCTTTTCCTTTGCTACAAAAAGGATTGGGCCACCTTGCTGCACCTTGTTTACTTTTGTTACTTATTACCCGTTACAAATTACCTTATCACAAAACTATATGTTACCGATAATTTCAGTGCTTGCAGAGAATACCATACTAAAAACTGCTTATCATTTCCTTCTACTCCTCGTTGGGTTCGACAGTCTTACTTATCGAAAGGACTACGATAGATCCCCTATACTTGTGGGTCATCACTCTCCGATATAACTAGACTCCGAAAAAGTTTTTTTTTAGACTCAACAACGGCCAAACTATACGATCAAACAAGGGGGCTCCTATGGTCGGTCGAGGCTCTGGTACCAACTTGTCACGCCCAATATGTGACTCTATCCTAAAGGAACACAAAGGTCCCAACGAGGATAGAACCGCTTATTGACACGCTTTTGCAAGGTGGATATCATTACATCGATTCAATACATAGATAGATGGGGATACATACAAGGCATACAAATGCCGCAGGAATACATCAATACATCATACATAGAACAACATCCGGCTACGGATGAAACACAAACAGAAACTCAAACGACATCCACCCTGCTAGCCCAGGCTGCCGACCAGGAACCTAACCCAAGATCGACGAAGGAGAAGAACTCAAAACGTGCAAACATCGCTCTCGCGTCATGAAAATCGCATTACCTGTACCTGCAACTGTTGGTATAGTAAATTGTGAGCCACGAGGACTCAGCAATCCCATTACCATGGGTATCAAGACTAGCAAAGCTTAATGGGTAGGAAAGGATAAGTGGTGAGGTTGCAGCAAGCGACTAAGCATTGTATGGTGGCTAACTTACGAGTACAAGAGTAAGATGAGAAACTACGCAAACAGTCACAAACTAGTAACGATCAATAAGTTATCTTGAACTACTTACGTCAAACTTAACCCAACTGTGTTCTCCTCTCGAACTTCCCCAAAAAGAGACAATCACAGTTACGCAACGCGGTTGGTGTATTTTAATCGAGTTTACTTCAAGTCCTCTACAACCGGATATTAAAAAATTCCCATCTGCCACATAACCGCGGGCATGGCTTTCGAAAGTTTAAACCCCGCAGGGGTGTCCCAACTTAGCCCATGACAAGCTCACGATCTACGGAGACAATCCTTCATCGCGTGACACCCGATCAGACTCGGAATCCCGGTGCACAAGACATTTCGACAATGGTAAAATTAATCTAGCAAAGCCTCCCGGCGTGTCGACACCCTGATAGTAGCCGCGTGTATCTAGTCTAAGGACACGTCCGGATGGGTCAAGCTACGAGTAAAACCAGATCCCCGGGTTTCCCCGTGGTGGCCCCGCAGGTTGCCTGTTTGGGACCAACACCATCAGCACTGGCCCCACCCTGTATGTAGAAAAAAATCCTCGGGTTCGCGACGCTGCAAATTAATTATTAGGTTCAAGTATTATTATGGCAAATGTTATAACCAATGTTGGGCCTTGCTGGAAGAGTTTTATTCAAATCGAAACGTCGAGAGGGTCCCATACCCCTCACCGTGTTAGGGACGCAAAATCAAGGAACATAACACCGGTATGATGGAAACTAGGGCGGCAAGAGTGAAACAAAACACAAGGCATAAGGCCGAGCCTTCCACCCTTTACCAAGTATATATGTGCATTAATTAAATAAGAGATATTGTGATATCCCATGATATACATGTCCCAACATGGAACAACCTGCAACTGCACCTGCAACTAGCAACGCTATAAGAGGGGCTGAGCAAAACGGTAATATAGCCAAACAATGGTTTGCTAGGAAGGGTAAAAAGGTTAGAGGCTATTTCATGGCAATGTGGGAGGCTTGATAAACAAGTGGTAGGTAGCCCTAAATGGCGATAGCATCGAGACAACTAGCATATCGAAGATAGTAGTGAGATCCAAGGTGATGGTCATCTTGCCTGAAATCCCGCTAGGAATAAGAATGAGTCCATGAAGAAGATGAAGCCACGTAGTCGAAAGAATCCTCACAAATGCAACGAAACAGGAACTATCGAGAGGGAGCACAACCGGAAAGAAGCAAACAAGATGGTAAACACACAACACATAAACGTGACATGATGCTCAACCAAGTATGATGCATGACAAGTCTATATGATGCTACTCATGGAAAGAGATGATGCATACAAGAGAAACACATCAAAGCAAGTTTAAATGAGGCCAGAAACAACATATAACAATTCCGGTAAGTCCTCATATGCAAATTTCGAAATTAGTCCAGATCTGATTAGAACACAATGTTGAAGTTGTTAAACATCAAGTTAAAGTGCACCAATATGATCTACTCGGTTTTCTAGTCAAGTTACATATAAAGTTCGTTTAATTTGGAGCTACGGCCTAGAAGATATGAGCAAAACAAGATAAACATGGCATTGATGCAAAATGCATACAAACATCAAGCAAACACACTCAAAAACATGGAAGCAACAAGGTAACATCAAACTAAATGCAAAACTAAGCAAGTTTCATATAGAGCATGCTCAAAACGGAGCAACGGTTCAACACATACACTCCATACAAGTTGCAAACACAATCTGCCCAAAACAACAACTAAGCACTTTGCAATCAAGGAAACAACATGCTACAGGAATCATACAAGCACAAACTTGATATGCACTCAAGCTACAGACAACATGCTTCAAATAACATTTAAGGTTAAGGTTCATAGGCATCAGGATTAAACCAATATGATCAATGCAAAAGGCAACTTAATAACACAGATTATGACAGTGGAAAACAGGGCATACATGTGCAGGAATAACATGTTGACAAGTTGGGGCATGAAACAATGATGATATAGTGCAAGATCATGGCAAACAAGAGCATGGCATTAAAGTACAGGTTAAACATGGCAAAACATTGTTACTAAGCATCTCCATATAACCCATACATCAACGGCAAACAACAAGATAAGATGCAACAAGATATAAGCTGATTCTCAGACAAGGAAATCTGGGAATGCAAAACAGTAATATCAACATAACATGTTTGCAAGCTTAGACCAGGGGTCATATTAAGTCCAAAATTATAAAACTAGGCATGTGGACAAAGTACTCATAACATACTACAAATCATGTAAAAGGAGCATCACCAAAAGAGGCATAGATCAATCAATAACAAGCTCACAACATGGCATCATGAAGTTAACAGAAAACTAGAACATCATTTAGGCATGTTCATGGCAACGAAAACATATGCTACAGGACATATATGCGGCATCAAAATGCATGGCATGGTAGAGCATAACATGGACATAAAAAACATCTCAGGTAGGCATCTCCAGATTATGCATGGAATAGATGGTAGTTTATGAAAACATGGCAAATGATATGAACAGATTCAGACAATAGAAACACATGACATGGCAGAAACAGATTCATGAAAGCAACTTTGCAAGCTCATGCCACTCACCACAAAGTATGTCATGGCATCACAAGGTAACCAAAATTAAGAAGACACATTTATGAAGCTAAACATGGAAAGAGCAAGTTCATAGGGTGCATGGATCACTAGCAAAACACATGGCAAGAATGAACTTCATGTTAAAAATCTGCCAACAACGATATTTAGAAAAAGTAGAGCATGGTAATGACAAGCTAGATTACCCCATAATTACAAACAGAGGCAAGAATGGATAGACCATAACCGTATCTTAAGTACACTCTCACTGAACATCATCAAAACATGCATGGATCTACTTGTGGCAACAAGTTTACATAGCATCACAATGTAACAGTTACAGACTTGGCCAAAAGCCACCAAGTCTCAGAAATCAGCAACATTAAGTAATAAACTTCGCAAGCTTGTGTTAGTCACCATAAGGAACATAAAAATACATGGATTAAAACAATTAAAAGATGGCATTAAGATGCTTCTAAAACATGTAGACATCATGCTCATAGGATGCACACACAAAATGCAATGAAAATGACAAATCAGCAAGTTATGATAAATTCCAGCGGACAACATCATATAGCACTTCTCCAACGAAGGATAGGGCATCAATATGGACAGCAACATGCATCCATATGACACTAATGTGAAGAGCATCACGAGATGAACATTTTGATATATCATATGCGCAAAACGGAGCTATATGCATGGAGACATGACATGATGAACATGGGCACATAAAATAGGAATCCAGGGACGTAGAAGAAATTCGACCTCGAGGGGAAAAAGTCAACGGCGGCGGATCTCGCCGGAGATGGTGGGGACGGCGGTCGGAGCTCGAGGGAGGTCGGCGGCGAGTCTGGCTCCTCCGGCGAGGCTGGACGGAGGGCGGCGTCGGGGTTCCATCCCCGTGCGGATCTACGGTCGGGGGCGGCGGCTTGGCAACTCCAGCGACGGAGCTCACCGGCAGGAGGCGGGACGGGGAGCAGGGGATGGCCTCCAGCGGCGGGAGAGCTCCGGGCGGCGGCGGATCTGCGAGGCGGGGCGGCGCGGCAAAGGCGGGGTCCGGCGGGGAAACAAGGAGGAGGTCCGGCGGGGTTGCGCCGCTTTACGAGGTCGCGCCAGGAACATCAGCATGAAAAGGGCGGTGGAACGCAGAGCAATGGGCGGCGGCGCTAGGGCGGAGGCGGCGGTGACCCGGCTCGGGCTGGCGGCGGCACTGGATTGGCTGCGGAGGCGGGGCTGCTGAGGTGGCGGCCTCTGATTGGCCCGGGCGACGTGGAGGCTGGACATGTCCGGCGCGGAAGGATGTGTCCGGCGGCGTGAGGAGGAAGATGGCTAGGGTTTTGCCCGCAAATTTCGGGGGAGGGGGCCTTTATATAGATAGAGGGAGCTAAGAGAGTCCAAATGGGGTGCGGTTTTCGCCCACACGATCGCGATCCAACGTCGGAGAGCATGGGGGGTGGGGGGTTAGATGGGCTAGTGGGCTGTTATGAAGGGGTGATGGGCTGCAAAGAGAAGGGGTTTTACGGTTACCCGGTTAACCGTTGTGGCACCAAACGACCTCCAAACGGAACGAAATTTGACAGGCGGTCTACCGGTGATATACCGAGACCACTCGACAAACCTCGTCCCATTCCAAGAATGTTTTTCTCCCGCTCACAAAACAAGATCTGAGAGGGGCAATGGGTGCATGAGAGAGCGTCGGATTCCGAAACGGACAACGGAGAAAGAGACCGGATGCAAGTTTTGAAAAACATGATGATGCAATGCACATGATGACATGGCAAAGATGCAACACGCAAGCGAATGACATGGCAAAGACAGCGAATAACTGGAAGACACCTGGCGCATAGGATTCGGGGTGTTACACTCTGTTTCGGAAACTATTTCGGGGGGTTGTTGCCCGGTATGTGACTCCACCGTTTTTCCAATTAGTTTTTGTTTTAGTGGTTTATATTTTGAATTATTAGCTACTCTTGGTGCTGCTGTAGATGATCTTGCATGTTGAATTCTTGGAGTTCTAAGTAGTTTGAATGCTTGATATGGCCTCTATGCATCCCTATGAGTAGTTGCTATCAATTTTTTGAAGTTTTGTTGAGAAAAATTTGTGGACTAAAAATTTCAGAATTTTGTTCATAGGAAAAAGATGAACATCTTTAGGAAGTTTGCTTCTAAGATGAACTCCAAGGGTGTTATTGGGTAGTCATCTGAAAGTGATCTCCATCCTCGGAGGTTGGCGGAGGTACGGCCCTGCGAATGGCCGCACACCCAGTTCATGGAAGAGGCTGGAATCCTTCAGGAGTTCACACAATATGCTGCTAATGCCGGCCTCACCGACTTCATCGCAGCTGAATGCGAACAGTATCATCTCCTCACAAACATCTTTGTTCAAAGTTTTACTTTCCTTCCTAGGAATGATCCTCGTGAGGTGCGGTTTGATTTATATGCTGAAACCCATCAGATACCACTTACTAAGTTTTGTAACATATGCATGATCCCTTGTGATGGGAGCTTAGCTGAGCCTAGGCCGGCGGAGTTTGAGGCATTTTATCGTACCTTGACGGTGGGAGATGAGACAGGGATGTCGGTCGTCACTGCCACTAGCATACACTTTCCTGCCGTGCATTATTTTACTTTATTTATCACTAAGTGTTTGCTTGCTAGGGAAAAAGTGGGTGCACTTAGCGCACCAGACTTTGTTGATTTAAGTCATGCACTAGAGGGAGATAACACTTATATCTTGGGAGCTATTGTGGCACGCCGCCTCCACATTAATAGGTCCAAGGGAAAAATACTGTTGGGGAACATAGTAATAATTCAAAATTTTCCTACGTGTCACCAAGATCAATCTAGGAGATGCTAGCAACGAAAGAGAGGGAGTGCATCTTCATACCCTTGAAGATCGCTAAGCAGAAGCGTTACAAGAACGCGGTTGATGGAGTCATACTCGCGGCGATTCAAATCACGGAAGATCCGATCTAGCGCCGAACGGACGACACCTTCGCGTTCAACACATGTACAGCCCAGGGACGTCTCCTCCTTTTTGATCCAGCAAGGGGAGAGGAGAAGTTGAGGGAAAGCTCCGGCAGCATGACGGCGTGGTGGTGGTGGTGCTCATGGTTCTCCGGCAGGGCTTCGCCAAGCACTATGGAGGAGGAGGTGTTGGAGGAGGAGAGGGCTGCGCCAGGGGAAGGGTGTGTGGCCGCCCTCTCTCTCCCTCACTATATATAGGGGGAAGGGGGGAGGAGGAGGTGCCCTAGAGTTTCCCTAGGGGAGGGGCGGTGGCCACAGGGGAAACCCTAGATGGGTTTGGGCGCCCCCAACCCTATGAAACTTGCCCCAAGCGGGAGGTGGCTGCCCTAGGGGAGGCACCCCACCTCTCCACGTTATGTGAGATGGGGTGGGAGGCGCACAGCCTTAGTGGGCTGATGTGCCTCCTCCTTGGCCCATAAGGCCCCCAACGCTTGTCGGGGCCTCCAAAACCCCTTTCGGACACGTTGGTCGCCACTGGTACCCGGAACAATTCCGGACTCCAATACCCTTCGTCCAATATATTGATCTTCACCTCAGGACCATTAGGAGTTCCTAAATCACGTCCGGAATCTCATCCAGGACTCTAAACAACCTTCGGTAACCACATACTGTTTCCCATAACAACTCTAGCGTCACCGAAGCTTAAGTGTGTAGACCCTACGGGTTCGGGAACCATGCAGACATGACCGAGACGTTCTCCAGCCAATAACCAACAGTGGGATCTGGATACCCATGTTGGCTCCCACATGCTCCACGATGATCTCATCGGATGAACCACGATGTCGGGGCTTCAATTAAACCCGTATTCAATTCCCTTTGTCTATCGGTATGTTACTTGCCCGAGATTTGATCGTCGGCATCCCCATACCTCGTTCAATCTCGTTACCGGCAAGTCTCTTTACTCGTTCCGTAACGCATGATCCCGTGGCTAACTCCTTAGTCACATTGAGCTCATTATGATGATGCATTACCGAGTGGGTCTAGAGATAGCTCTCCGTCATACGGAGTGATAAATCCCAGTCTCGATTCATGCCAACCCAAGAGACACTTTCGGAGATACCTGTAGTGCACCTTTATAGCCACCCAGTTACGTTGTGACGTTTGATACGTCCAAAGCATTCCTACGGTATCCGGGAGTTGCACAATCTCTCTAAGGAAATGATACTTGACATTAGAAAAGCTCTAGCAAACGAACTACACGATCTTGTGCTATGCTTAGGATTGGGTCTTGTCCATCACATCATTCTCCTAATGATGTGATCCCGTTATCAACGACATCCAATGTCCATGGTCAGGAAACCATGACCATCTATTGATCAACGAGCTAGTCAACTAGAGGCTTACTAGGGACATGTTGTGGTCTATATATTCACACATGTATTACAGTTTCCGGTCAATACAATTATAGCATGAACAATAAAAAATTATCATGAACAAGGAAATATAATAATAACCATTTTATTATTGCCTCTAGGGCATATTTCCAACAAATACATGGTGGGATTTTTGCTACTCGTTTGGCGGCTCACTTTGAGGTTGAGATACGCCTTCATGATCACCCTCTGACCAAGGTTTACCTAGACCGCGCAGCAATGGATCACCACCATTTTACTAATATCGAATCTCCTAACATCCCTATTCCATATAACCTGGTTTTAAGCATTGAAACTCGTGATATTATTCCATTGCTTGCTCCTGCTTTGTTTGATTCTGTTGCCAGGGCGGATATAGGATTATGCCTGCGGACATGATCGCCTACCGGAACGATCAGGCTGTTGCAGAGGCAGAGAAGGAGCCTCAGCAGTGGGATGAGTGGATGCCCGCTCCTCAGTACCCCAACTACTATCCAGACTCTTGACTGTTTACCAAGTTAGGCCAAAGCCTAAGCTTGGGGAATGCATGTTTCTCACCGACATTACATTCATGTCCATTTATTCCATTTGTCGGAGTTCACACTTTTTCATTGTATCATCCATGCTTAAATTTATTTTCTTGCTTTCTTCTTGTGTGTTTGAAAAACCTTAGAAAAACCAAAAAAAATTAGTTGTAGTTAGTTTACTTTCTATGCATGCTTAGTTGCAATACTAAGAAGAAAACCCAAAAGGATTTCCTTGTTCTTCTTCTGCTTGTTGGGAGCTTTCCCGTGTAAATAGTTTTTCTCGTTTTTGCTTTTCCCTTTTATTTGCTTGTTCAAGAAAACCAAAAACTCCAAAAATATTTCAGTGTGTTTCTCTGAATTTCTTTTCTTTTCATTCGAGTTGTACCGAGGAGAAGACCACGATGAAAATGTTGAGTGGCTCTCATATGAATAATTGTTGATCTAATGAAGAGCACATTTTACCTTGTCTTCTCATGTTGAATAAAATGTTTTGCAGATTCCAGCTTAGTCCACCACACTCTTGCACTATTATTATTTTCACATCGTTCGGTCGTGCAAGTGAAAGGCAATAATGATGATATTCGATGAACTGGCCGTGGCAGAGAGAAACCGGTATGAACTTGAGTTGTTCTGTTTGTGTAAATATGTTTAACGTAGTATCTATGATTCAGCCCATTATGATTAAACATGTTTGCAATGACAATTAGAGATTATAGTTTCTCATGCTATGCATAAGTAGCTGGGAGTGGATAATGATTTATATTTGATATCAACATTGCGTTAAAATGATTGTAATGTAGTATGATGATATGGTATCCTCCTCTGAATGTTCGAGTGGCTTGACTTGGCACATGTTCATGTATGTAGGTGAATCAAAACCAACATAGCCTCTATGATATTTATGTCCATGGTGTTCATATCCTACTCATGCTAGTGTCCAATGTTACTTATGCATAATTCATTATCATGACTATTGTTGCTCTCTAGCTGGCTGCTTCTCCACCTAAGTGCTAGCCTTCGCCTGTACTAAGTAGGAATTCTGCTTGTGCATCAAAAACCTTGAACCTAAAAGTTATTCCAGATGAGTCCACCATACCTACCTATATGCGGTATTACCCTGCCGTCCTAAGTAAATTTGCATGTGCCACCTCTAAAAACTTCTAATAAATATCCTTTTTGTGTGCCTAGATCGTTCATGGAACGACAAGAGGTGGTCGGTATCTTCCATGCTAAGCGGGTTATTCTCACGTCAAGTGTTTATTCACTCGCCATCGCACGAGAAAAGGGCGGTAATAGGGATGCCCAGTCCCAAACTGCAAACTGAAAAAGCTTACAAATAATCAAACAAAAACTCCCAATTAAGTCAAAACCTTTACTTTTATCGCTTGGGAACCGAAACTAGCGTGCTTAGCATGGAAGATATTGATAATTGATGGTCGTGAAGTAAATGAGAAGGGTGCATGTCTCAAAATATCATTTATCTCTGTTTTAAAATTTTGAGCTCTAGCACCTCTGCAAATCACTGCTTCCCTCTGCGAAGGGACTATCTATTTACTTTTATGTTGTGTCATCACCTTCTAAAACAAGCGCCAGAACCTGAGAGCACTGCTGTCATGACTTATGCATTGTGTGTAGCTAATGTTGGGTGCATCATGACTGGATCTTTTCTACCATGAATTACAATGTTTAGTCGCTGCTTGAACTTTGGAGGTGGTCTGCATTTATGTTTTGCGGTCTTAGAAAGGGCTATCGAGATACCACTATTGTCATATTATATCATGGTTGTTTTAACAACATGTTGCTGTCTGAGATATCTTATTATTGCTTGCTAGCTGATTATGTCATTGATATGAGTTAATACAATCTTTAAGAGTTATTGTTGGCATGGTTAGTTATAATGTTATTTGAAAACACTGGTCTTGTTTAAGCTTATTTATGCAAACAAGAGCAAAAGAGTTCGTAAAAGTTTTCTTTTTCACTTTCAGTTTATCAACTGAATTGCTTGAGGACAGGCAAAGGTTTAAGCTTGGGGGAGTTGATACGTCTCCAATGTATCTACTTTTCCTAACGCTTTTCCTCTTGTTTTGGACTCTAATTTGCATGATTCGAATGAAACTAAACCCGGACTGACGTTATTTTCAGCAGAACTACCATGGTGTTGTTTTTGTGCAGAAGTAAAAGTTCTCGAAATGGAACGAAACTTTGCTAGGATTTTTTATATAATAAATAAGAATTTTTGGAGCCAAGATCCACCGGAGGGGGGCACCTAGGTGGGCACAACCCACCAGGGCGCCCCCGCACCTCCTGGCGCACCCCGATAGGTTGACCCCACCTGGTGGCCCCACAGACCTTGAAACTGTCGCTATAAAATCCTATTTTCCATTAAAAATCAGGGAGAAAGAATTATCGTGATTCACGAGACAGAGCCGCCGTCACCTCCTGTTCTTCATCGGGAGGCCAGATCTGGAGTCTGTTTGGGGCTCCGGAGAGGGGGATCTTCGTTATTCGTCATCACCAACCCTTCTCTATCGCCAATTCCATGATGCTCCCCACCGGGAGTGAGTAATTCCTTCATAGGCTCGCTGGTCGGTGAGGAGTTGGATGAGATTCATCATGTAATCGAGTTAGTTTTGTTAGGGCTTGATCCCTAGTGTCCACTATGTTCTAAGATTGATGTTGCTATGACTTTGTCATGCTTAATGCTTGTCACTTTGGGCCCGGGTGCCATGAATTCAGATCTGAACCGTTTATGTTATCACCATTATATCCATGTTCTAGATCCGATCTTGCAAGTTATAGTCACCTACTACGTGTTATGATCCGGCAACCCCGAAGTGACAATAGTCGGGACCACTCCCGGTGATGACCGTAGTTTGAGTTCATGTATTCACCGTGTGTTAATGTTTTGTTCTGGTTCTCTATTAAAAGGAGGCCTTAATATCCCTTAGTTTCCAATTGGACCCCGCTGCCACGGGAGGGCAGGACAAAAGATGTCATGCAAATTCTTTCCATAAGCACGTATGACTATTTACGGAATACATGCCTAAATTATATTGACGAACTAGAGCTAGTGCCGTATCGCCCTAGGTTATAACTGTCTCATGATGAATATCATCCAACAGTCACCGATCCAATGCCCACGAATTTATCTTATATTGTTCTTGCTAAGTTACTACTGCTATCGTTACTGTTGCACTTGTTACAAAACTACTGCTATCACTGTTACAGTTACTATTGTTGCTGTCACCACTATCAAAACTATCATATTACTTTGCTACTAATCACTTTGATGCAGATAATTAATCTCTAGGTGTGGTTGAATTGACAACTTAGCTGCTAATATCTTCAAATATTATTTGGCTCCCCTTGTGTCGAATCTATAAATTTGGGTTGAATACTCTACCCTCGAAAACTGTTGCGATCCCCTATACTTGTGGGTTATCATGTACTAACCAATGAGACCGAAAGTAAACTTTCAGTGAAACCCTAGCATCTCGGAGACACCGAACCATGTCTCAGTCCAACCAAAATCGTGTGTTTAGTCTCTGTGTTTGCTTCAGTGTCACCAAAATGACCAACTCGGTAGCTCCGAAATGTATTATTTGAAAACCTAGAACTAAAGTTTGAACTCAATTTTTTAAAACTATTTGCTTTTTGTGATAACTCGTCTACTCTGCCCATACTCATTTATTGGCTGTGGTCAGCTTTGCAAGATGTCAAGTGCTTGTGATCGATGTAATCGATCGAGCAGAATGTTGATCTTAGTGAGGTCTCTAGTCTCAATGAGAGCAACTATGAGGGCATTAGGAGCTCGCTAGATTTGCCAAAGGCTGCCACAAGAGCAAAGAAGAAGAAAAACACAGATGATGAGGATGAAGACTTTCTTGCTAGTGAGGCCACTTCCGAGAAGAAGAAGAAGAAGAAGAAGAAGAAGAAGAAGAAGAAGAAGAAGAAGAAGAAGAAGAAGAAGAAGAAGAAGAAGAAGAAGAAGAAGAAGAAGAAGAAGAAGAAGAAGAAGAAGAAGAAGAAGAAGAAGAAGAAGAAGAAGAAGAAGAAGAAGAAGAAGAAGAAGAAGAAGAAGAAGAAGAAGAAGAAGAAGAAGAAGAAGAAGAAGAAGAAGAAGAAGAAGAAGAAGAAGAAGAAGAAGAAGAAGAAGAAGAAGAAGAAGAAGAAGAAGAAGAAGAAGAAGAAGAAGAAGAAGAAGAAGAAGAAGAAGAAGAAGAAGAAGAAGAAGAAGAAGAAGAAGAAGAAGAAGAAGAAGAAGAAGAAGAAGAAGAAGAAGAAGAAGAAGAAGAAGAAGAAGAAGAAGAAGAAGAAGAAGAAGAAGAAGAAGAAGAAGAAGAAGAAGAAGAAGAAGAAGAAGAAGAAGAAGAAGAAGAAGAAGAAGAAGAAGAAGAAGAAGAAGAAGAAGAAGAAGAAGAAGAAGAAGAAGAAGAAGAAGAAGAAGAAGAAGAAGAAGAAGAAGAAGAAGAAGAAGAAGAAGAAGAAGAAGAAGAAGAAGAAGAAGAAGAAGAAGAAGAAGAAGAAGAAGAAGAAGAAGAAGAAGAAGAAGAAGAAGAAGAAGAAGAAGAAGAAGAAGAAGAAGAAGAAGAAGAAGAAGAAGAAGAAGAAGAAGAAGAAGAAGAAGAAGAAGAAGAAGAAGAAGAAGAAGAAGAAGAAGAAGAAGAAGAAGAAGAAGAAGAAGAAGAAGAAGAAGAAGAAGAAGAAGAAGAAGAAGAAGAAGAAGAAGAAGAAGAAGAAGAAGAAGAAGAAGAAGAAGAAGAAGAAGAAGAAGAAGAAGAAGAAGAAGAAGAAGAAGAAGAAGAAGAAGAAGAAGAAGAAGAAGAAGAAGAAGAAGAAGAAGAAGAAGAAGAAGAAGAAGAAGAAGAAGAAGAAGAAGAAGAAGAAGAAGAAGAAGAAGAAGAAGAAGAAGAAGAAGAAGAAGAAGAAGAAGAAGAAGAAGAAGAAGAAGAAGAAGAAGAAGAAGAAGAAGAAGAAGAAGAAGAAGAAGAAGAAGAAGAAGAAGAAGAAGAAGAAGAAGAAGAAGAAGAAGAAGAAGAAGAAGAAGAAGAAGAAGAAGACTGCTATAAGGAGAGTACCAATGTCACCAAGAATAAGAAGAGACAATGACTTTCACACTTGAGGAGCCAAGTGATGTAGAGGGTGATGCCACCAAGAATAAGAAGATTGCTAGGAAGACTACTGCTGTAGTCATTGGCAAACTTCCATGAGGGAAGATGAGGAGGAGGAGGAGGAGGAGGATGAGGAGGTGGAAGAACCAGAAACTGAAGCACCTCTTGCAAAGGCACAGAAATTGATGTCAGATGCTATGAAGACAGTTGCCCCCTCCAAGCCCAAGTCCAAGCCCAATTTTTCTCCTCCAAAGAGGTCTATAAGAAACATTCCTACTGCTGAGAAGAACAAGGCCCCAGTGCCTGAGGTTTAGGATGATGATGAGCCACTAGTGCTCAGGAAGCTCAGGCCTAAGATCCCATATCATTATAATGCTCATCATGATGCAGAAAAAAATGATGCTTGGGAAGGATAAGGGATTGAGAGAGTGGAGGAAAGTTGACCCCTATTCTGTCAGGAGGAGGACTGCTTATGATTACCGCTTTCACACCAGAGAACAACAAGACTTCTATGAAACAGTTTTGTTTGATAAGAAGCCCATTGTCAGTGACCTGAAGTGGGTGGACTCGAAATACATTGATGCCAACGAAGATTATTTCCCCCACGTTCATGAGAGTTTCAGACTTACCGGTGTTGACAAGTTTGTTGGTCAAAAGCTCACTAAGTGGAACGATGAGATGATCATGCAATTTTACTGCACAACTCATTTATATCCGGATGGGAAGATTGCATGGATGACTAAGGGTTCCAAGTACCAATCAACCATCTCTGAGTGGGTTGGACTCCTTGGTGCCCCTGAGGAAGAGGAAAACGACATTGATGTGTATGAAAAGCCCAGGAAGGACCACAACACTATGGCAAACATATACAAGGAAATTCCTCCAAAGGATCTTGAGAGTCATAAGCTTGGTTCTACCAAGCACCGCTAATTGGTTTAGCCACCACAAACACTATCTTCAGGCATACTCTTTTTCCCAAGTCTGGAGATGACAAGATGATACGTGGCCACTCCATAAATCTGCTCCATTTGTTTGACACCCCTCAGAAGTTTAAGGTTATGAGTTTGATTGTTGAAACGGTCAAGAGCACAGCTGCTGACCAGAAGAGATCTTGTGGATATGCTCCACACATTCAGATGTTCATCAACTCCAAAGTTGGAACAGGCACTTATCTACTAGATCGTGAGCATCTCCCTCTTCAGCCAGACTTTGAAGATGATGTGGTGGTGATGGATCCCTCACACCCCACATCAGTTGAGGCTCAGGAGAAGATCCAGGCAGCAGTAGCAAGAGTAGCTCAAGAAGCCCCATCACCTAATGCTCCAATAGCCAACCTCAAGTCAAAGAATGACTAGATGACATATCTGCTGGAGGCCACCCTGAGGATTGAGAGGAGTCTGGCCAACATCTCCAAGAACCAGGAGAGTCTAGAGCGGATTGTTGAGACAAAGGTTCATGATCTTGATGTTAAGATCACAGAGGTTCAGACTATCGTAGAGAAGCTCAGAGATGATGTCGAGGCAGCCAGAGCCGCTGTACAGGATAGTGGAGATGAGTTTCCTACCACTGAGAGGCTCCAGATTGTGCCAAGGGCACCCAGATCGTCAGCTGTGCCAGTTGCAGACACGAGGACCACTCATCCTGCACCTGTTGTCATTGCTCCAGTGCCACCTCTAGTATCCACTCCACTAGTCCAGCAGACATCCTCAGAAGCGTCTGCGGACGCACTTCTCTCAACGCCATATACGCACACAGGAGCCACCAACCAGAAGTCACCTTCAGGACCTCCAGAGGATCGTGCCTAGAAAGACACATAGCTCTATATCTTTTCGAGCTTTTTGGTACTTGTTGCCAAAGGGGCAGAAATTGTATAGATCGTTAGGCTGAGAGAGAGAGAGAGAGAGAGTCGCTTTTGCTCTTTGGTTTTCTTGAGTTCTTGCTACTATGTTCGTTTGATTCGTGCTACTTGATTGTGATGCTTGTGAGATACTATGTTTTGGTGTGTGATTGATCATACTATGCTTAATGTGTGTTTAAGGTTTATTTCTATCACCTTTTATGTATGATCATTCACTTATGTCTATGGTGATGCGTGCATGTTATTTCACTCATATCATTTTGTGCGCTACACCAAGATGTATGTGACATGGAAGAGTGACCCATGATCCTAATCGGTTGTGCATTTGCATTCAAACACAAATTTTTAATAGTGCACAAATTTAGGGGGAGCTCTTGCTTATCACATACTTCTCAAAGCAACGATGTATTTCATTCATTTAATCATTTGTAGAAGCTTTGACCTATATGTTGTCATCAATTACCAAAAAGGGGGAGACTGAAAGTGCAACTAATCCCCGGGTGGTTTTGGTAATTCATAACGACATATAACTCATTGAACTAATGCCTATTCAATATAAATATTTCAAGATGTTCAATGATTGGCATGGCATGACATAGAGATGTGGACCCCTCAAAATGATAAGGACAAGGATTGGTAAAAGCTCAAAACTCTACATCTTTGTTTCAGTGATCCAAGATCACATTGAGTCCATAGGAAAGTCAATACTATTAAAAGGGGATGAGGTGTTGCTTAATGATCTTGTTGCTCAAGTGCTTAGTGATATTTCTCCAAAACCCTCAGCCATCTTCTCCATCCAAATATGTCAAAACCCTAATTCCAAACTCGGCCCCACTGATATCTTCCATCCGGAGCCACCGAGTTCATTCTGACATAGCCACGGCCAAAACCCTAACAGTTCGGTCACACCGATATGGATCTCGGTCTCACGGAGATGGCCTTGCCGGCGCTCTGTGACTTGTTGCATTCACTTCGGTCTCACCGAGGTGTTGGAATTTGGTCCCACCAAGTTGGCTTGACTAATTCTCTTTTGTGTATTGCTTCACTTTGGTCCCATCAAGATGATGCAGTCGGTACCACCGAGATGAAGTTTGCCCTAATCCCCAGCACAT
Organism: Aegilops bicornis; assembly: GCA_021605145.1. Classification (NCBI taxonomy): domain Eukaryota; kingdom Viridiplantae; phylum Streptophyta; class Magnoliopsida; order Poales; family Poaceae; genus Aegilops; species Aegilops bicornis. Next base: position 1,312,980 of record JAHIAL010000023.1, on the reverse strand, counting down.
CGGTCCCACCGAGTTGTTCCCTCGGTTCCACTGAGATTCCTAACGTTCATATTTTTGTACAGATCGGTGCCACCGAGTTTTCCGATCGGCGACACCGAGATGGGTCAAAAGTGTGTAACGGTTAGATTCTGTGTGGAGGCTATACATACCCCTCCAGCCCCTTCTTCTCATAAGAGAGAGCCATCAGAACGTGCCTACACTTCCACCGTTCATTTTCTGCGAGAGAACCACCTACTCATGTGTTGAGATCAAGAGATTCCATTCCTACCATTTGAACCTTGATTTCTAGCCTTCCGCAAGTTGCTTTCCACTCAAATCCTTCTTCACCATAGCCAAATCTGTGTGAGAGAGTTGAGTGTTGGGGAGACTATCATTTGAAGCACAAGAGCAAGGAGTTCATCACCAACACATCATCTATTAACTTTTGGAGAGTGGTGTATCCTAGATTGGTTAGGTCTCGCGGGAGCCTCCATCGTGATGTGGAGTTGAACCAAGAAGTTTGTAAGGGTAAGGAGATCGCCTACCTCGTGAATATCTATCCGAGTGAGGCAAGTCCTTCGTGGGCGATGGCCATGGTGGGATAGACAAGGTTGCTTCTTCGTGGACCCTTCGTGGGTGGAGCCCTCCGTGGACTCGCGCAACTGTTACCCTTCATGGGTTGAAGTCTCCATCAACGTGGACGTACGATAGCACCACCTATAGGAACCACGCCAAAAATATCCGTGTCTCCATTGTGTTTGCCTTCTCCAAACCCTTTCCTTTACCTTCATATGCAGTGTTTTACATTCTGCCGCTATACTCTTAGAAGTGCATGTGTCATAATTGCTAAAATCTGCCCACAACTAAAATTTTGAAAAGGAAAGATTTTTATTTGGTCAAGTAGTCTAATCACCCTCCCCCTCTAGACATACTTTCGATCCTACACCTATGCATAGGAAGAGGGATAGACTTAAGTGTGGTTTTCGCATGTTGAATGATGCTCTCTTTGCATTTCAATTCGTATCTTTCATGCGAGCATCTATAAAATCTCAAGCCTATCTTAATGGCTAAAAAGAACGCAGTATTTCAAAAAATTTACCTACGATCACGCAAGATCTATCTACGAGATGCATGGCAATGAGTAGGGAGAGTGTGTCCACGTACCCTCGTAGACCGAAAGCGGAAACGTTTAGTAATGTGGTTGATGTAGTCGAACGTCTATGCAATCCAACCGATCCAACTACCGAACGTACGGCACCTCCGCGATTAGCACACGTTCAGCTCGATGACGTCCCTCGAACTCTTGATCCAGTTGAGGCCGAGGGAGAGTTCCGTCAGCACGACGGCGTGGCTGTGATACCCCTGATTCAATCGTACACTAATCATACACGCAAATGTGTACGATCAAGATCAGGGACTCACAGGTATCACAACACAACTCTAGACACAAATTAAATTAATACAAGCTTTCTATTACCATCCAGAGGGCTCGAATACACAAGAGTCAGAGGAAGCAAAAATATCTGAGTATCGACATAAGTTAGACAAGTTTGCCCTAAGAAGGCTAGCACAAAAGCATCTCACGATCGAAAAGGCAAGGCCTCACCCGGAGCCTCCTAACTACTCCTCGGTCATCAGCCGGTCTCCACGTACTACGAGGCATCAAGGTAGGTGGCATCGCTCTGGCTCCGACATCTGGTTGCATCAACTGGAAAGAAGAAGAAAAGGGGGAAAAGGGGGAGCAAAGCAACCGTGAGTACTCATCCAAAGTACTCGCAAGCAAGGATCTACACTACATATGCATCCGTATCAATGAAATGGGCTATATCTGTGGTGGACCGGCGCAGAATGCCGTAAGAGAATGGAAAGCCTAGCCTATTGAAGACTAGCATCTTCGAAACCACCATCTTGCAGCAAAACAGAGGGAGTAGAGTAGCATAAAGTAAAGTAGTAGAAGTGTTATCAACCTCGGCCAGAGATCCTTTCTTGACTCCCTGCGAGAAAGCAATCCCAGAGCCATACTATCCATTTCTCATATCCATGTCTCATGTCAAGTATCCAGTTCCAGATGTATCGATCGGGATACAACTCCAAGTGTCCGTTACCATAGGACAGGCTATCAATAGATGTTTTCTTCCCTGCAGGGGTGCACCAACTTACCCACCACGCTCGATTAACTCCGTCCGGACACACTTTCCTGGTTCATGACCGGCCTCGGCCAAACAATACGCCGCACCTAGGCTTAATAGAGAGGTCAGCACGTCGGACTAAACCTATGCCCCCAGGGGTCATGGGCCATCGCCCAGAACTCCTCAAGACGTTGCGCATGGCCGGTGAGCGAACCTAGCTACCTCCTTCAAAAGGCGGTGCTTACGCAGATCAAGCCTACAGCGCTTCTCGGTCGGCAGCGTCTATTAAAGCTTCGGCCGATGCATACGACGCAGAACGCCCATACTATGTGATGGTTAGTGCTATCAGGCCAGAGGCCCCTTGGATCAAATATCCAAATTGTAGTGGATTAGGAACACGCGGTAACAAGCAGAGACTCACGAAAGCTGTGACCCCGTCGCCCCGTCTCAAGGACTTGCAGCAAGGGCTAAGAATTCCCGGCCATGCCTCGTAATCATCTCGCGGGCACCCTCCAGGTCAACCCGACTCCTCATCACTCGCAAATATGCTCGTGTGGGTACCCCTCAGGGCCGACCCATCTTTAGTAACATGGTTCAGTGTGAAGTCATAGAAACCATAGTAACCGTGTGTCTAACACCAAGGGGGAAACCTGAGGACTCACCCTCGACGGATTCCACTCGATGTAATCATCAAGGTGAACGTAAGAGGATCCACCCTCGAGGTTCACACTTGAGGGTTGCACGATGCAGTCGTGACGGGAAGTGGTTAAGGTGGAATCACCCTCGATGACCACGACCAAATAGCTACACTACTGGTGGTTAACATCGGAAGTCTTGATGAGGTCTCACCCTCGACACTCGATAGTAACCAAGTAGTGTCGAGCAACTAAGGGGAAAAGTGATGTGCGGTGCGGGGCTCGGTCTTGATCCCATTGATGGGGTCTTGGCGATGAAGCGAGGCAACAAGGACAAAAGCGGGGTCACTGATGGATCACTAACCAACCTATACTAAGCGATAAGGATAAGGTGTAAGGTACAACGAGAAGATACAAAAGCAAAGCTATGCATCGAGTAGGAGCAAACAATTACAAGAGCAAAATCAAATGCAAGCATGAGAGAATTGAATGGGCGAGGATGATCAAAGGGGGGGCTTGCTTGGAAGCTCTGTAAAGGAAGAAGATTCGTCGGTGACGTAGTCGATCACAGGGGCAGCATCGGTCTCGGGGTCTACCGGAGAGAAGAGGGGGAAGAAACAATAAATATAAAGTAAAAAAGCATCATAAAGCATAACATGGCAATATGTTGTGCCGGGTGTGACCTAACGTATGGCTACACGATAAAGGTGAAGGGGGAAATCAACCGGAAATGTTTTCCCGGTTCCGGACCTGTGTCAGACAGATGACCGGAGGGGGAATGTTCCATGTTCAGCATGCTAGGGGCATGTGACAGATAAACAGACCGTGTATTCGGATTCGTCTCGTTTTTCTGAGCAATTTCATATAGAAAACATTTTCATTCGAGTTACGGATTATTTTCTACGAATTTCTAAAGATTTAAACATTTCTGAAATTATTTAATTTTAACAGAAATGGAAATATGACGTCAGCATGACGTGTTGATGACATCAGCAATCAACAGAGCGGTTGACCAGGTCAAACCTGACCGGTGGGTCCCACATGTCATACTCAGAGGGACTAACAGTAACTTATTTTAATTAAACAGAGTTAATTAGCAAGAGGGCCCATATGTCGTGCTGATCAAGCATGCTAATCTAATTAATTTTATATAAATGAAACGTTTATTAAAGTGGAGCTCGCATGTCGCTGATCGGTCAAATCCAGATCGTCGGGCCGATCGGGTCAACCGCAGCGGACCCATTGGGGCCCATCGGCGATGTTGACGGTGCCACGTCGGCGCAGTCGTATGACTGACGGAGTGACACCCATGGCTCAAGTATGCCGCCGGAGTTGGCTGGAAAATGCGTACAAGGCACGGAAAGGGGGTGCGGCTAGGCGCGCTCGAACGCCCACTCGGCCGCGCGTCGAGTGATGGTGGTGGCATCGCCGGACCTGGCCGGAAACGTCATCGGCGAGGAGGTCCGTGGCGGAGCGGCTACGGTCGGCGGCGGAAAGGTGCTATGGCGCGCTACAAAGCAAAAGGAAAGGATGGGGGGGACCTGCACGGAGCGACGAGTCCAACGGGCGCGACCCCGTGACCAAAAAGTCACCGGAAGGGCGCTGACGAAGCTCATGGCTTCAACAGCGTTGCCACGCAGTGGGAGAGACAGCTAGGGACCGCACAAGGGCAGACGAAGAAAGGGACAAGGAAGGTGGTGGCTCATCGCGCAGCTACAGAAAGCCCTTGATGGCTTAGGAGCAGAAGCGGTCGCCGAGTTGGCGGCCAGGAGCTGCCGGAGATGGGGGACGGCGGGGTTGGAGCTGCGGTGCCTCCCGCTCAACGGAGGGCACCGAACGGGCGAGGCAGTTCATGGCCAGTGCTACTACATATCGGCGAGGCGAGACAGTGGCAGTGTCCGTGGTGGCGACGCAGCACGACGACGACGGCTTCGGTGTTGAAGGAGAATGAGCGAGATGAGAGGGGAGAATGGACGGGGAGGTCTAGGGGGAGTGGATGAGGGGGATCTAGGGGCAAGGGGAGCCCGAGGCATCGCCCTTATCCCCTCGGGGAGGCGCCGGCGAGGCGGGCAAGGAACGGCGTCAGAAGGCCCTGTCAGTCGAGGAACAGGAGGAGGAGGTGTCCGATCACGAGATGGATGGGCCAGCTGTGGGCTAGCCAGTAAGCGAGGCTTTTCTCTCTCTCTCTCTCTCTCTGTGTGTGTGTGTGTGTGTGTGTGTTTTTCCTTTTTCTTTTAAAGCTTTTCCGTTTTCTTTTTAAAACCAAAAGTAATATAATTTTATAAAATACAAAGCTAAACCTAAATTATTATTATTATTATTTAGACTACCGCCTCAATTAGTTTGGTAGATAAATAAATTAGTTTAGCATTTTTATAAATTAAAAAACATTTAAAATAATGTTTTAACCACCGTTTTAGTTATCTTAGGCTCTTTAAACACCCTAAAAAATTGTTAGTTCACCACCAATATTACCAGAAGAAAACTTTCCACATGATAAACATTTTAGTCTTCATGTTTGAGAAGTTTTGAATTTTGACTATAATTTGGATTTGAAGTTGAATAGTGTTTGAATGCAAATGAGGATTAGCAACAGTAAGAGTGATGACATGCCACCATCAACAAGGGATTACTGTAGCATGATTCTCCGGGTGTTACAATTCTCCTCCACTACAAGAAATATCGTCCCGAGATTTAAGGGGTGGAGTAAGGGGGAAAGACTAGGGAAGGACAGAGCTCAACACAAGATAGGTACGTGGGGACTATCTGAGTGAACATGGCATAGAGGCATCTCTTGAGTTGAAAGTCAATAAACTCATTGAGAGCAAGGTGAGGTGCAATAAGAAGCTCCAACCGGGTAGACAATCGTTTGTTTCCTGAAACAAGGGCTGTATAGGAGAGTTTCGATCCTGTGAAACTGTGGGTTATGGGCCCACCATGTGGGTTAAAAAGTAGGAAGGGTGCTGACATCTTGTACGGTCCTGATAGCAAGGCATGTCAGAGGATAGTTTGTCAGTTATATTGGCAACAACGTTGGTACCAAGGGCGAGGGACGAAGAGAACCATTTTCCTGCTCGTTGAAATGAGGCGGACCAATAGGCAAAGTTCTCGTCCATTGGTGGTTACCGGAATGTTAACAGCAATAATAACAGGGTCTTATTGTCAAATTGTACACCAATGTGTTTACATAAGCAGGGAGCTATTACTGCTTAGATCTCATAAATTATATGAAAGGTTAAACAAAACAATGGAAGGGAAAATATGATTGTTAGTTTAATCAGAACAATAGAAAGGAAAATGTGTTTAAACACAATTGTAAGGAATACTCCATTCCCAAGGACAAGCAGAGGACGATATTCATGGCTGGATAGAAAGTAGATAACCAACTAGGTAAAGGGGCGAGGGAACTCATGTTGTTACCCATACAACAGGGTTTGGGTAATCAATCAAGAAACATTTAGCATTGCGTTTCCAATGTTCTTGTTGACGATCAGAGTACCACAGACATGCTTCAGGATAGCATTGACATGGTCATCAAGGAAAGGTCGGACCTTGGGAATACAAAGGATCCATCGGGAATTTTTAGAACATCTCATGCAATTTTATCAGGGAAAAGATGAGGTGGCCGATGGGTTCAACAGCAATCCATCAACATGTTAAAAAGGATGTATTTCCAAAATTTATATGAACAAGTTTTATGTTGTGGGGGAGACAAGAATGTTGTCGATGATAACACAAATCATCAAGGGGCAAGGATGATATTTCTCATCATGAATTCGATTGATATCTTGGGAGAGTTCAGAAAGTTGATGATGATAACGACACATTTGTCGAGGGATTTCAGGAAGATGTAATTGATCGGCGATGACATCAAGTCAATGGAATGATGAAGCGAAAGGTTATTGGAACCACGAGCACGACACAAACTCGAAAGCAACCTTGCTGTTCATGGCGAAATGGTATGACGAGGAAGATCGACATAAGCTTAGCTCGCCGTCGAAAATTCTGCTCCGGGAAGGACCAGGTAGCACAGTTAAAATTTAGCACGATAATGATATAGCCGGTCACGCTAGGAATGACTTGAAGGATTATTAAACTCGTAAGAAATGAAAATTACTTAGATTTATTGAATTAGAGTGTGGAATCGATTCTCTTATCGGTGTTCTCGAGTGACTAATAACTCAGAACCCGGTGGGAAATCTGAAATCAGTGAGAAGTAATACTAGATGAATACTCATAGGAAGCAACTGAGTTCTTTGATATTCTCGAGATATTGGAGGGTAATACTCAAAGGAAGATCAAAATAGAGGTTGCGGAGTTGCATTGATCTGCAGAAGATAAGTGCATGAACTTGTCCGAGAAATGGAATCAAAGGGGAACAATCATGGTCAGAACCATGGTTGCAAAGGACCAAACATAGATACCAGAATTTATAACAAGGGGATTATTATTATCACAAGAAGCCTCCATGATAAGTTCCACATCGGGTCCATGGGCATGAACACAAAGTTCAAGGTCCACTCCCACTTCTTCAAAGCATAACCTTCCATTCACTTCTCACTTTCGAAGAGATTGTAGTGTAGAAGATTTATCTGGCGAAGTACCAGAAGAGTAAGACTCACATCTCTTTTGAGTTCACACAGAAGGCATAGGTTCAACCCGTAGGGGTATCTTAGGAACACCTACCACTAACTTCCAGAGCATATAACATGAGCTCAATTGCACAGCATGGTTGACAATAAGAAGAGGATACAATTTACCGAAGGCAATATGTATTAGGGGAAGAGCGCACGAGATTTTGAATATGAAGGAGATTGCTGGATAATAATCCAACAGAGGATTCAGCGGTCCTCAATGGATCTGATGTGAGTATCAGTACTCAATCAGAAGAGGGAAAGAATGCAAAGGCATCAGATTATAGAAACAGCTGAATAATTCGACATTCAAGTTGAAGGGAACTAGGTGGACAATCATTACAACATGATTGTCCGAGATCCAACTCATGTCTGGAATGACGTATGAGCCAGAAGGTCAAATTTCAGGGTTCGACTGATTATTGTGAGCAATCGCAACATTAAGAATCAATAGGCTCAGGATGACAAGGACAAAGGATGTTAATGAATATTGCTAGACATATGGATTTAACCATAATGCAGGCAGACAAGACTTTCGAGAGCACTAGGATAGAGAGGATCTTTGGGAGATCGAATTGCATTCGAAGAATTTTGGGAGACATAAGATCACCTGGGGATGAACGAATCCCCGATAAGTGTGAGGAATTTTTTGTAGGGTTATTCAGGAGGAAAAGAGCTGCAAGGCAGTCAGAAAAAGGATTCTCGAAAGTCAGAGAATACTTTCGGGTATCTTGTAATAACAAGAACAACTAGGGATGGAAGTATGAACGGTGAGGGTACGCAGTTATCCATAAGGACTCAACGGTGTGAAGGGATTGTAAAAGAAATGACACAAGTTCTACAGTAGATCGTAGAGTATCTTCGAAGTCTTTTGGTGAAGCAGGCAACCATCCAGAATGAAGGGGCTCTCCGAGGAAAGTCGTTCACGAGAACCTAATGTAGTTAGTAAATTCATTTTACCCGAATAGAAGAGAGATCAGAATCCTAGAGTATAGACGAGGAATAAAAGATCCTAATACCGCCCAATGGCGATGCGGGCCTGTAAGCCACACAGCCAAGTTAGTAAAATAGTTTTCGGTTTCTAGACTCAACTTCGGCCAAGGAGTTTGAACGGGGGCTACCTACAAGCAGTCGGCTCTGATACCAACTTGTGACGCCCCCGATTCAATCATACACTAATCATACACGCAAATGTGTATGATCAAGATCAGGGACTCACGGGAAGATATCACAACACAACTCTAGACACAAATTAAATTAATATAAGCTTTATATTACAAGCCAGGGAACTCGAGGGCTCGAATACACAAGAGTCAGCGGAAGCAACAATATCTGAGTGCGGACATAAGTTAGACAAGTTTGCCTTAAGAAGGCTAGCACAAAAGCATCTACGATCGAAAAGGCAAGGCCTCCTGCTCGGGAGCCTCCTAACTACTCCCCGGTCATCAGCCGTCTCCATGTAGTAGCAGCATCCGCAGCGGGTATCTAGCTCCTAGGTTCGGCATCTAGTTGCATCAACCGGAAAGAAGAAGAAAGGGGGAAAAGGGAGAGCAAAGAAACCGTGAGTACTCATCCAAAGTACTCGCAAGCAAGGATCTACACTACATATGCATCGGTATCAATGAAATGGGCTATATCTGTGGACTGGACTGCAGAATGCCAGAAGAGAAGGGGAAAGCCTAGCCTATCGAAGACTAGCATCTTCTGGAAACCACCATCTTGCAGCAATAGGAGGGAGTAGAGTAGCATAAAGTAAAGTAGTAGACGTGTTATCAACATTGGCCAGAGATCCTTTCTCGACTCCCTGCGAGAAAGCAATCCCAGAGCCATACTATCCATTTCTCATATCCATGTCTCACGTCAAGTATCCATTTCTAGTTGTATCGATCGGGATACAACTCCAAGTGTCCGCTATCAGAGGATGGACTATCGATAGATGTTTTCTTCCTGTAGGGGTGCACCAACTTACCCACCACGCTCATTAACTCGCTGGACACACTTTCTCTGGGTCATTCCCTCGGCCAAACAATACGCCGCAACCCGACCTAGGCTTAATAGAGAGATCAGCGTGTCGACTAAACCTATGCACCTGTGGGTCATGGGCCATTGCCACAGGAACTCCTGCGACGTTGCGAACGCGGCCGGTGAGCGCATCTAGCTACCTCCTTCAAAAAGGCAAAAGCTTACGCATTCCAACCCGGGCAGCGCCGCCGTCGGCCGACGTCTATTAAAGCTTTGGCTGATGCATACGACGCAGAACGCCCATACTATGCCCACGTGATGGTTAGTGCTATCATGCCAGAGGCCCCTCGGATCAAATATCCAAATCGTAGTGGATTAGGAACGCGCGGTAACAAGCAGAGACTCATGAAATATGTGACCCCGTCGCCCTGTCTCGAGGACTTGCGGCAAGGGCTAAGAATGCCCGGCCACGCCTCATAATTATCTCGCGGGCACCCTCCAGGTCAACTCCACTCCTCATCACTCGCAAATATGCTCGCACGGGTACCCCTCATGGCCGACCCGTCTTTAGTAACATGGTTCAGTCTAAAGTCATAGAAACCATAGGGGGAAACCTGAGGACTCACCCTCGACGGATTCCACTCGATGTAATCATCAAGGTGAACGTAAGAGGATTCACCCTCGGCGCTCACACTTGAGGGGTTGCATAATGATGCATTATAGGGAAGTGGTTAAGGCGGAATCACCCTCGATGACCACGACCGAATAGCTACACTACAGGGTTAACATCAGAAGTGCTGATGAGGTCTCACCCTCGACACTCGATAGTAACCCAGTAGTGTCAAGCAACTAAGGGGAAAGTGATGTGCGGTGCCGGGGCCTGGTCTTCGATCCCGTTGATGGGGTCTTCGATGATGAAGCAGGGGCAAGAAGGACAAGGCGGGGGTCACTGATGGATCGCTAACCAACCTATACTAAGCAGTTAAGGATAAGCAGGTAAGGTACAACAGAAGATACAAAAGCAGGCTATGCATCAGAGTAGGAGCAAACAATTACAGTAGCAAAATCAAATGCAAGCATGAGAGAATTGAATGGGCGAGGATGATCAAAGGGGGGGGGGGCTTGCTTGGAAGCTCTGTTGTAAAGGAAGAAGATTCGTCGGTGACGTAGTCGATCACAGGGGCAGCATCGGTCTCGGGGTCTACCGGAGAGAAGAGGGGGAAGAAACAATAAATATAAAGTTAAAAAGCATCATAAAGCATAACATGGCAATACGTTGTACCGGGTGTGACCTAACGTATGGCTACATGATAAAGGTGAAGGGGGAAATCAATCGGGAATGTTTTCCCGGTTCCGAACCTGTGTTAGACAGATGACCGGAGGGGGAATGTTCCATGTTCAGCATGCTAGGGGCATGTGACAGATAAACAGACCGTGTATTCAGATTCGTCTTGTTTTTCTGAGCAACTTTCATATAGAAAACATTTTCATTCGAGTTACAGATTATTTTCTACGAATTTCTAAAGATTTAAACATTTCTGGAATTATTTAATTTTAATAGAAATGGAAATATGACGTCAGCATGACGTCTTGATGACGTCAGCAATCAACAGAGCGATTGACCAGGTCAAACCTGACCGGTGGGTCCCACATGTCATACTCAGAGGGACTAACAGTAACTTATTTTAATTAAACAGAGTTAATTAGCAGTAGGGCCCCATATGTCAGTGACTGTTTACGTTAACGAATTAATTTTATATAAATGAAACGTTTATTAAGGGAGTGGAGCCTGCATGTCAGTGACTGGTCAAATCCAGTCGTCGGGTTGACTGGGTCAACCGGGCAAGCGGGACCCATTGGGCCCACTGGCCAGTGGCCCAGGCGGTGCCACGTCGGCGCCAGGTCAGGGCAGGCGACGGAGTGACGCCGGCGAGCCTGCCCACGGCGGTGTGTCGTCGGAGTTGGCCGGAAAACGCGTACGAGGCACGGAAAGGGGGTGCGGCTAGGCGCGCTCGAACGGCCACTCGCCCGCGCGTCGAGTGATGGTGGTGGCATCGCCAGACCTGGCCGGAAACATCGTCAGCGACGAGGTCCGCGGCGGAGCGGCTACGGTCGGCGGCGGAAAGGTGCTACGGTGCGCTACAGAGCAAAAGGAAATGATGGGGAGGACCTGCACGGAGCGACGAGTCCAACGGGCGCGACCCCGTGACCAAAAGGTCACCGGAAGGACGCCGACGATGAGCTCGCACGCCGTCGCGTTCGGCCACGGTGGGAGAGACGGCTAGGGACCGCGCAAGGGCAGACGGAGAAAGGGACAAGGAAGGTGGTGGCTCACCGTGCAGTGTGACACCCCAAAATTTTGACCTTGTTTTATTTATTAAAATTTTGCCAGGAAATTAAATTTTCATTTTTCTGGATTTATTTTTTATCTCACAACCTATCTTTTCTTCTAAGCTGTGGAGTTCTCACCCCAAGTGAAAACTTTCCAATTATTATTGGACTTGTTTACCCTCTCAAATAAAACATTTCTATTACCAGTGGATTTATTTGCATAATTATTTCTCCCTGAGCTTTATCCCTTAAAATGATTTTTCATAAGCCTTAGAGCCCCTTTTGCACTATAACCCTTTGATCAATTTATTTAAAATTCCAACCAAAATTTGGAGATGTCATGTGATGTTTTTAAATCACTTTTATGCAAAAATATCTTCTATTAATTGGAGATTTGGACTCTACTCCAAATTTTCAGATCTGGTCAAGTTGGCAATTTTGCACTACAACCTATTTAAATATTTCTTTAAAGCTTCCACCAAAATTAGGGGCTGTTAGTAGCAGTATATAATTCAGCTTTATGCATAAATCCAGTGATGTTCTTTTAAAATTTGAGTAAATCAACCTCATCTTCATTCTGGTCCAGCTTGGTGATTTGTACTGCAACCATATTTTAACTTGCTCTTTTGCCCATGATTCTTTTTCCTACTCATAGACCACCCTGCAAAACCCTTCAGTCCAGGAGATTTGACCCATTGGAAGATTTTTGGGCCTGGAAATTATGCCCTCTTCTTTCTCGTCTGTATCGGTTTTCTCAAAAACTTGCACTAACAAGTTTTTGTTTGTGGCAAACTAACCTTGCCAACCTCCTCACCATCTAAAGAGACTAGGATGTGGACAGTTTGGCCACCCCAAGAGTTACCTAAATACCCTTGGCATTCTGACGAACACCTTGGGTGCATGGTCAATTTTGACATGATTTTTAGTTTGCACTGTGAGCTTGATCCTCTGACCGAACCAACTTGTCCACTAGGCTCCCCGGATAACCCTAACTTTGGACCTTAATCCTCAAATTTCACCTAAAACTCATAGCATGTCTTGGCATTTGGCCGAACGGTTGGCGCTGCTACAGGCTGGGCGCGCCAGAAGGCTGAGATTTTGCATCGCAGCCGAGAAAGGCGCCCGAGCCGCTGCCTCCCGCTTTCGCCTGCCCCCTTTCACTGCAGCCAGCGTCTCCGACCTCCTCGCCGCAGAGCCACCCTGCCCCCCCCTCCTGGCGCACCACAGCACCACCACCGCATGCCGCCACCGCCGCCCCGACAGCCCGGCGATGGACGACACCGCCTGAAAGCACACCCAAGGCCACCATGGCCATTATGGTACAGCCCGAGCTCATCCACGAAGCTCGTCTGCCGCTAAGCGCCTGGCCGCCGCCACGATGCCCTCGCAAGCTACAGCGAGGCGGTTCGCCGAGCTTATCTCCGCACGCCGCAGAACCGACCTCGTTGCACTATAAAAGGAGACCCCGAAGCTCGTCTGAGCACTCAGCGACCTTAGGCCACCCCCATAGCACCCCACGCTCAGAATCATAGGGGGAGCCGTCTTCCTGACTCCACGGTTCGGCCGCCGCCATCGCCCCGATCCATTTCGTCATGTAATGAAGCTTCCACCCATCCAAAGGTGCTACCTTCTCCCTCGACCTTGCGAGCCGCCAACCTCTCAAACGCGGTCGAAAGCCACCGTAGATCAAACCCCTATTCATCCCGAAGTTACCTCCGCTGTGAGTCGCCTGGCCGGCGATTTCCCTCTCCGCCCCCGCCCTGTCAACCACCGGAGGACCGCCTGGACTAAGCGGATCCATCCTCGCCCTCAGAATCTCATGGGAGACGCTGTTTTCGTCGGCGATCGCCGGAGTCCCGCCTCCGCTCGGGCAGAGGAAGAGGAGGGAGAAACGACTGGTCAAATCTCACCAGTGGGCCCCGTGGACCCACTGTCAGTGACCCACGCGCCAGTCCACACTGGGTAAGTGAAGGCGTAAACACCAGAGTACGCCTTCGACGTGTATCTTTTCGAAACGTTTTTTTTTCTTTTTCTGGTTTATTTTAAAAACAGAATTGACCAAAACTTTGACTAGCTATAACTTTTTAAATATAACTCCAAATGAGTTGATTCTTTTTGCTACCTCTCACAAATATTGTCTAGTTTATTTTCAGATTTATTTGAAAAAAATACAGACAACTTTTTTGTACTGTTTTGAAACTATGTGCTAAGTTGAATATTTTCAAAAATAGGATTTGTTGGAGAGAGAAGAAAACTTTCAAAAGTTTTAGGATGCACCCTGCCTCTCCACAACTTGAAGGCAAGCATTCTGAACCCTGGCATAATATTTTTGTGTGTTGGTTGACACGATTATAACACCACCTTAATACGGAGAACTCAAGTATTTTATGTGGTGATACGATCATGGCATGAATGCATATTGGAGATTTCCTTGTCATTGGAAATGGATATACTTGTGATGGTAATCGTCCTAAATTATTGCCTTGCATGCCTCGCTGAAGAAATCGGGAAAGCCTCCTGCCTTGGGTAGGCATGAGCTTGTCTCCGGTCTTCGCCGAGACGGGTATGTCCCAGTATGGCATAGTAAGATATGATGAGTGGTGATTCTGTTGGTTGAAATATATTCAAAGTGGCGGATCATGCGGGAATACTTAAACCTCCCGAGTGCACCATAGATCGAGTCGTGTTCCAAAGAACCCCATACTTGTTTAGTGCTACCACGTGTCCCTCGCCATAGGTAGGGTACGGTTCGATAAGTTGTCAACCCCTTCCTAGCACACACCGCATGAGAGGCCATGGTGGAAGATACCGGCTGCATCCGGTAGGCAAGCCACCTGGTCCGGGGGCATGGGTGTTTCCGGTTGGGACCGAGAGGGGGGCACCCCTTAGAGCGCGCGATATAAATTTGATCCCATGTGTCGGTGTACTAGAGTAGGGGTACCCTAGTATCCCGAACTCGTGCACGGGCAGTTGTAGCACCCCGCGGCAAGGCTTGCCAGGTGATCGCCAAGATCCTCCGTGGCTCCTTTGGAGCCATTCAAGAACAAAGTGTTTTAAGCCAAGGAGACAAGGCCCCGGCAAGAGGAGCTTGCCGGGAAGGCCAACCAAGGCACTTAGAAGACAAGGCCCCAGCAAGAGGAGCTTGCCGGGAAGGCCGGCGGCGACAAGCTTCCGGGCGCGACAAGACAACGATCATGACAAAGGCGCTTGTCAGCCAAGCAAAGTTACCACTTATTTCCTCCGCCCACTCATCCAGCAACGTGTCGCCTGGGACCCTTCCAGTAAGACGTGGCGAGAGGTCGTGGCGTACCAAGGTGCGTGGTGGCAAGCGGCGCCGACAAGACTTCCATCGTGGCGAACGGTGGCGCCGACGGTCCCTTTTGCACTGTTTGGTTGACTTAGACGAGCATTTATTGCCTTTGTCCCCCGCCGGGGTTAGGGTATGATGCAATGTACAAGTAGCTGTACCAACCACAAGTTCTTTTTCATTTTTTACCTTGTTTATGTTAAGCACCTGTCGGTGACCCCTTGAGCATATAAAAGGAGGCCCATGTGCAACGTAGAAGGGGGTTCGAAGGATTGGAAGTTCAGTTCATTCGAAACCAGAGAACACAATACAATCAAACAAGCAGCAGTAGGAGTATTATCTCTCCGGAGAGCTCCGGTTGGTAACCGCTTCGTAATGCTTCGCCGACCGCTCTTCGTGCGATCTCCTCCCCCCACCGAACCAAAGGGACTTGGCCCGCCGGTCCCATAGGTGTTCGTGGGTCCGATCAGCCTCCCCGACATCTTTTGGCGCGCTGTGGGGGGCGCCGAGGCTGTGTGAACCTGATCCGGCGTTCACACGAGCTGCATCTTCATCATCTTCATCGACATGCCACCGAAGAAGAAGGCTTCGGCAGAACGGATCCGTCCGCGTCGAACCCACCACCACCGGAGCAAACGGGTGGTGGGGTAGACACCGGCGGAAGAACGGATATGGACGAGGGAGCCCACGACGCTGCCAAGTCCAAGGACAAGGCTGCGCAAACCTCGGCGTCCAGACATTCACCGCGCCCATCTCAGGAGGCGCGGGACCGACAGCGTCATGGTATTCACAATACCATACGCTTGTTGGACCAAGGTCGAGCTGGTGGATCTCGCGATGCTCAAGACCAGCATGCATCGTCAACATGCCGGGCGCGAAAGCGAGGCACGGTCGCCTCGGACGGGGATCGCTCCTTCTAACATAGATAGAAGTCCTAGCATATCCGGCCTCGCACCGCTTCTCGCCACCGCCACCCGCCACTCGAGAAGAAGCTTTGGCGCGAAGCTCAATCGCCCTCAGATACCCTCCGACGTCGACAAGATTGACGAATGGAGGGCCACCATTCAGTCTCATCAGCTTTCGCCAACGGCGACACTCCACGGCAGCCGAGCACACGCTGCGCGGCAAGATTGCTGTGCACGAGCTGGTGGCGACGAAACCCGTGGAGGTGCAACTACCATGCACTCTCCACCTCAAGGCCGAGATCTCCGACTCACCGGATCCACCTCGACAGCGACTCCACCGCATCGTCCGGATCCACGAAGCTCGCCGCGATCAGCGCCAAGTTCTTCCACGAGCAGCGGCAAGAAGAAGCCTTTCGAACTCGTGATCGAAGCGTCGAAGAGAAGCGCGGCGTCAATCAGACCAGCGCGCTGGGCCCTCTGTCGACATGCATGCGCCAGGGGAACCAGGCGACTTGCCGTACGCGGTAGGTTGTCCTGCGTTCACCCGTGAGCTGCGGCAAGTCCAGTGGCCCGACAAGAAAAATTTCAAGCCTGATGTGCCAGAGAAGTACGACGGCAAGACGCATCCGTCAGAGTTCCTCAGCATCTACACCATTGCGGTGCAAGCTTTTGGGGACGAGACGACAAGATCCTCGCCAACTACTTCCCGCCGGTACTCAAGCCCAATGTCGATCCTGGCTCATGCACTTGCCGGACAACTCCATATCCTCTTGGGCAGATCTGTACATCGGTTTGTTGGCGCCTTCACAGCGGCCACAAACCTCTCGCCAAGAGAGAGCGACCTTCACTGCCGCCGCCAGAAGGAAGGAGAGCCTCGCGCAAGTACATTCAGAGATTCAGCCGTGTACACTACAACATCCCAGATGTCCACCGCCAAGGTAATAAGCGCTGCTCCATCGTGAACGTGCGGAACTGCAGGATGAGGGAGGAGATGGCGATGTGCAAGATCAAGGACGTCAGTGAGCTATATGCCCTGGCCGACAAGTGTGCACGTGCTGAGGAAGGGAGGAGACTCCCCGGGGAGAATGTAGAAGCAGGAGGGTCTGATAGTGAGGAAGCTGCCCCGGCAAAGAAAAGCCGGCGGCGAAACAACAGAAAGAAGAAGGGCAAAGATGTGCTAGTTGTCGAGCAGTCCGGCAATGGAGGTGCCGCCAAGAAAGCCAAAGTTGGTAGCTCCGGCAAGGAGGTTGCAGCGGAATGCAAACTGACCCGGCGATGGCGGTCGCCGACAAGCAGTGACAGCTCCAACAATGATCTTGCAAGATCCACCGCACCAAGGGCCATGACCTCCAGAGCGCAAGAAGGTCGAGCAGCTTGTTGAACAGCAAGCTGAGTACGAGCGGCGCGACAAGGAGAAAGCCCAGGAAGGTGCTGGAGGAGCTGGCAAGAAGCGCCCCGGCCGGGGAGGACGCCGCAGCAAGGCCAAGCAGCGGCAAGGAGACAGACCTCCCCGCGGCCGCGACAAGGACGAAGATGACGACAACGATGAAGATATGGAAGATGACGAAACCGACGAACAGGAATTCCAGAAAGCCACAGAAGTCTTGTGCGTTGACGGTGGTGCTTCTCAAGCATACTTCACACCGCCAACTCAAGCGAGTGGATGCGGGAAGTCAATACGCGTAATCCATCCATCGAATCACGCAAGCCTCTGGAAATGGTCCGCACGCCTATCGTCTTTTGATATTGAGGACCACCGATCGCATAATCTGCGGGTCGGGTGCTTGCCGATGTTGGTTTCACCCACTATCCGCAACCTCAAGGTCACTAAGATGCTAGTTGACGGCGGGGCGGCTTGAACCTCGATCTCCTCTGCAGCTTATCCGTAAACTCCAGATCCTCGACAATGAAGCTCAAAGAGACCGGTACATTCCAAGGAATCAACCCGGGAAGAAGCAAGCCGAAGGGGAAGATCACGCTGCCGGTCACATTTGGCAGCGAGCTGAACTTCAGGACTGAGAGGGTCACTTTTGACGTCGCTGACTTCCCATTACCTTACAATGGGATACTCGGCCGTCCAGCACTCGCCAAATTCATGGCGGCCTCTCATTATGCATACAACTTCTTTGAAGATGCCAGGCCGATAAGCGTCATCTCCGTCCCTGGTGACAAGAAGGATGCTCTTATCTGCGCCGACAAGATCTACCGGAAGCAAAGAGCCACAAGAGATCGCAAGGCGATTGCTTGCTGAAGCTCCGGGGAGGAAGAAGTCCAAGTCCGGCAAGAGCTCTGATGCCCACTCCGGCAAACGCACCTCTTCGGAGTGCTGCGCTACCGTCGAGGAAGCACCATCGAGCTCCACCGGCAAGTGCAAGAAGAAGGCGATGGCAGCTCCACCAGAGACCAGGAAGGTGTCTGCCAAGGAGGACGGCACTGGTGGTACCTTCACCATCAGTGCCACTCTCGACCGTAAATAGGAAAGCGCGCTCGTTGCTTTCCTCGCGGGCTTAATGTCAATGTGTTTGCATGGCAACCATCCGACATCCCGTGTTCCTGTGAAAGTAATTGAGCACCGCCTAGCTGTCTGTCCTCATGCGCGGCCCGTCAAGCAGAAAGTCAGAAAGCAAGCAGTGGAGCGCAAAGAATTCATCGCAGAAGAGATCAAGAAATTAGAAGCAGCAGGCCTTGTCAGAGGAGTGCTCCATCCCACGTGGTTGGCCAATCCTGTAGTCGTGCGCAAAGCAAACGGGAAATGGAGGCTTTGTATTGACTTTACCGATGTTAATAAATCTTGTCCCAAAGACCCATTTCCTTGCCGCGAGATCGACCAGATTGTTGACTCCACGGCGGATGTGATTTGCTTTCATTTCTTGATGCATACTCGAGATACCATCAGATCTTCATGGCGTAAGAGGATGAGGAGAAAACCGCATTCATCACTCCATGTGGCACATACTTTATTTTATACGGATGCCTTTCGGGTTAAAGAATGCTGGTTCAACATTTGCAAGAGTAGTCCATGAAGCTTTTGAGCCACAAATGCACGTAAATGTAGAAGCTTACATGGATGACATAGTGGTCAAGAGCAAGGACAAGACTACTACGATTCAAGATTTAGATGAAACTTTACAAATCTGCGCAAGATCAACATCAAGCTTAACCCCGAGAAATGCGTATTTGGAGTCCCATCCGGCAAGCTTCTCGGGTTCTTCGTGTCTCAGCGGGGAATTGAAGCCAATCCCGAAAAGATCAAGGCCATTGAGCAGATTGAAGCACCAAAGCGCGTCAAGGATGTACGAAGACTTGCGGTTATGTAGCTGCTCTCAAAGAGTTTATCTCTAGGTCTGCTGAAGGCCTCGCCATTTTCAAAATTTTGAAAAAGGCAGGTCAATGAAATGGACTCTGAAGCGGAGGAGGTTGCGCCTGCAGGACTTGAAGAGATACTGTCCTCCACTCCAACACTTGTCGCACCTAAGCCACAAGAGAAGTTGCTGCTATATATAGCGGCAACCAATCAAGTGGTTAGTGCTGCGTTAGTGGGCGGAGAGGGAGGCGGATGATGAGCTAGCAACCAAAGGCGGATGCATCGGCGACAAGCAAGTCACTTCACCGACAAGCTCTGGTCCCGAGCAAAGATGGATCTGCGCAGGAATGCGAGAATGTGAGAAGAGAATGGTGCGGCGCCCATTTACTTTGTCGGTTCCCTCTTGCGGCGGCTAGGTCAAGGTACTCTGGTGTGCGTAAATTGCTTTTCGGTCTTCTCATGGCCTCGCGAAGCTGCGCCATTACTTCCAAGCACACGAGATCACAGTTGTCACTCACTTTCCATTGAAGAGGATCATCGCAAAATCCGGAAGCAACAGGCGTGATTGTCGAGTGGGCACTTTGAAGCTGTCAAGCTTTGGCCTCAAGTTTGAGAGCACTTCAACTATCCAAAGCGAGCATTGGCGGAGTTCATAGCAGAATGGACGCCAACACAAGATGAAGAAATTCTAGAGACGAGCATCCCCATCAAGGAAGCAAGCAGAGAGTGGATAATGTACTTTGATGGTGCCTTCTCACTTTGCAAAGGCGCCGGTCTTGGGCGTGTTGCTTATCGCACCCACCGGAGAGCACCTCAAGTCGTAGTCGGATGCACTTTCCCAAGGAGCAAGCAACAAACAATACTGCAGTATGAAGGTTTGCTTGCCGGTCTCGAGATCGCGGTAGACCTTGGGATCAAGAAGCTCATTGTCGGGGGTGACTCACGACTTGTTATCCGCCAAGTAAACAAGAGTTATCAGAGTCCCTTGATGGAAGCTTATGTTGATGAAGTGAGAAAGCTAGAAGAGCACTTTGACGGCCTACAAATGGAACACGTTCCAAGAGCTCAGAACGATATTGCTGATGGCCTGTCGAAGTGCGCTGCACTTAAGCTACCTGTGGAACCAGGAACCTTTGTGCTCAAGCTGACTCAACCGATCAGTAAGCGCCATCAAGCTGAACAAGAAGAGGAAGTTGATTTCTGGCGACTATTTTCCGGCCGAGCTTCCCGAAGCCGCCGCTAAGAAGGTCCCCAAGATCAACGCCGAGAATGCTGAGGAGCAGTCTGTTCCGGCGACCCCTGGGGTTTGTTCCATTGAAGCAAACTCTCCCGACAAGTTTTGGTCCGGCAAGCTTGCCGGGGAACATCAAGCTCCGGCTGAGCCGCAGGTTCTTGCCGTAGAAGCGGATGTTCCCGCAGCAGCGAATGTGCCTTTAGTCCTTGTTGTCGAGCCGCAAGCTCCAGCATGGGCGCAGCAGATTGTCCAGTTCCTTCAGACAGGAGAACTTCCCGAAGAGCAAGAAGAAGCGGAAAGAGTAGCCCGGCAGTCAAGTATGTACCAGTTTGTGTGAAATTGAAGTGTGTTCACCGGGAAGATGGACAGAAGCTGTTGGCAGAGATACACGGAGGCATATGTGGTCACCACATTGGCGCAAGAGCACTTGCCGGCAAAGCGTTCCGGCAAGGTTTCTATTGGCCGACAGCTCTCCAGGATGCAACTGCACAAGTAACCAAGTGTGAAGCGTGCGGTTCCATTCCAAGCAGATACACCACCAGCTCAAACTCTCCAGACAATCCCTTTATCTGGCCATTTTCGGTCTAGGGCTCGACATCCTCGGCCCCTTTCCCGAAGTTGTCGGGGCTTTGAGTACTTATGCGTTGCAATCGACAAGTTCACAAAGTGGCGGAAGTGGAAGCGATGGAGGAAGGTGACAACGGTCGTGATCAAGTTCTTCAGGTCGATTGTTTGCCGCTTCGGGATCCCTAACAGGATCATCACCGACAACGGCACCCAATTCACGAGCCGCACCTTCATGCAGTACGTCCAAGATCTTGGCGCCAAGGTCTGCTTCGCTTCTGTTGCTCATCCGAGAAGCAATGGTCAAGCGGAGAGAGGCGAATCTTTGAAGTGCTGCGTGCGGACTCAAGACCAGGACTTTCGACAGCTGCACAAGTGCGGAAGAAAGCTGGATTGAGGAGCTGCGGTGGTTCTTTGGTCGCATCGTAACGACACCAAATCGAGCCATCGGCGGACACCTTTCGCTCTAGTCTATGGAGCGGAGGCAGTTCTCGCCACGGAACTTCGTATACGGGTCACCTCGAGTGCTCGCTTATGATGAGTTTGAGCAAGAGCAGCTGCGACAAGATGACGCTTGCTCCTTGAGGAGGATCGTCTTGATTTCTGTCACGAGCTGCTCGATATCGACAAGCTTTGCGCCGCTACCATAGTCGCAGTTAATGCCAGAAGTCTCGAGGAAGGCGACCTTGTTCTTCGCCGCTGCTCACCCGCCAAGAATTCCAACAAGTTGACGCCTTGAAGTGGGAAGGCCCTTACCGGGTGAAACGAGTCACTAGGGCTCGGCGCTTGTCCGCTTTGAGACCGAAGATGGCATTCCGGTGAGCAACTCACGGAACATAGAGCATCTTCGTAAGTTTTACCGTAAAGTAGCGCGGTTGCGGAACCTGTTCCGACAACCACCTTTATACAAGTCTTGCCGATGTTGCATGTAATCCTTTGTACAAAGCGGTAGCGCAGACCCCGTGCATAAGTAAAACCAGTGTGTTCCGCGCATCTTGTCGATTTCATGCTTCCTACTCTTTATTTTTGCATGCATTATCTAAAACTTTGTGCAGCACCTGCTCCGGTAAGCAATAACGAGCCATGAGGCTCCATATCTTTATTTTCTCTTCTTTCTCCTCCTCAAAGAAGGGAAGGATCCCTCGCACACAAGTTTGCCGGGGGGGAAGGAGAAGATGACGATGTGGACCAAGCGTCGCTCGAGGAGGTTTAGCCTTACCGGGAAGCAAACGATGAAAAGCTAAGTTGCCAAAGTTTGAGCAATCAGTTTTAAATTTTTAAGTTATTCTCCTCGAACGACCCCACTTTGTATGGAAAACACATGCGGCGGAGGAACCAACTCGTAGCTAGCTGCGCCCTTACTTTGTTTCGAGTCCGCTCAACAATTTAAGTGAGCTGCGACTAGTTGCATAAGGTTGCTTGTCGGAGGCGGCACCGCCAAAGCAGTCACGACGTCCCTTTTCAGCCCTCGCAGCTAAAGTACCTGCGCCGGCAAGTTCCCTAAAAGCATAGGGCAAAAACATACAAAGGGTGGAATCAAGTAAAGGAAATAACATAGCAATTACTACACGAGATAAAGTTATATTACAATATAGCTTGTCGCAGCTCTAATAGATTGTTCTCCTAACATGGTCAGCAGCGACAAGGAAAAGATAAAGCAGACGGCCTAGTCTACGGTCGCCTTCAACCCTCTTGATCCCGCTCACCACATCCCACGATGGGAGGCGACAAGGGTCTTCGGCGCCTCTACATCAGCATCCGGCGGCAAGGATCGGAGGGCGTTGGTGAGGTTGAGGCGGGATTGCGGAAGGCCACCTTCGCCGGCACCTTTTGGAGAGCTCCCAAGACAGATCTGGCGCGACTCCTCGGCCATTTGCTTTGGGATCTCTTCCGAGTCGCTGGAGAGCCGTCACCACGCCCTTGAAGAATAAGCCGAGCTTGGCGGCTGGGCTGGAGATGCTCGGAGGAGTATCCAAGATCCACCATCCCCAGCTCCGTCAGCTCCCTATCAATGGCGGCGGCAGTATCCACGAGACCCTCGGTCCAGTGCTCCACGTTATCCCTGAAGGTATTCTGGGTAACGGCAGCACTCGCCAGCAGCGCTTCGTCAGCCTTGATCTGCTCCCTGGCCTCGTCCAGCGTCTTGTTCAGGGTGGTCAGCTTCAGCTCGAGATCCGCGTTGGAGTCCTTGGCGGCGCTGAGTTCCTTGCTCCTCTCGGCGAGACGGCCCTGTAGCTCGCCAAGAGTGTAGGCGTCCTTCTCGCGCTCATGCTTAAGTGCGGCAAGCTCCTCGCCGCTCTTCATCAGATTGGCCTCCAGCTGCGTCACTCTCGTCGCCAACTCCTTCTTGGCGGCCTCGGCAGCTACGGCAGCATCCTTTGCTTCCTTGAGGGAATCGCCAAACGTTTGCTCGCGAGCGGCAAGCTCCTCTTCGTGGCTGTCGAGATTGACCTTCCGCTGCACCAGCTCGCTTTCTTGCGCGGACAGCTTCTCGGCGGCAAGCCTTTGTTGCTCTTCGGCTTCAAATTTCTTCTCGAGGATGAAGGCTTTGCGCTCCTCGGCAAGTCGCTCCGCTCCTCCGCCATGGATCGGAGAGCCTCATGATTTATGCCCGGAGCTCCTCCGCGCGCTTCTCTATGTCCACGCCGCTGCGCGACAAAGCGCTTCTCGGAGGCCAGGCTTGGCTTGCCGGGCGCGGTAAAGTAACGGCAGCTTCTGCGGTAAGCTGCTCCTCCTCGAGCTTCGCCCACCGCTGCTGGTCGGCACGTCAACCAGCGTCGGCCAGCGCGGAGGCGAGCAGCTCTTCGTCGAAGGTTTCCCCTTCAACCGGCATACAGGAGCTCGAAGCCTGGGGGAGTTTGATGAAGACGCCGGCGGCCTTGAGATAAGCTACTGGTGCCGGGCTCTTGAGCCAGCGCAGTAGAAGCGGCGGAGGATCCGCTTGATCGATAGCGCCCGTCGCTCCTATGGCCCCAGGCCGTCGGTCACGATCGCCAGACCCTCGCGCCCGGCTTCTGCGGCGAAGCAGCTCGGGCCTCTTCGCGGCCCGGATTCATCAACGCCGGCTCCTTCTCCGGCGACCTCGGTCTCCATCGGCTCCGTCGCAGATGGACCTGAAGACCGGAAAAGGAAGAAAAGTCAAGCAAATATTCAAAAAGAAGATCAGAAGAAGAAGCCAAGGGAAATTTTTCAAAGCAAGAGGAGTACCTGTGCTGGGATCGACAGTCACCCTTGTCGGAGAGCGGTCCCTTGCCGGAGATGTCTCCCTTGTCGGGGAATCCACCCTTGGCGGAGTAGTTGAAGCAGAAGGCTTGTCGGGAGCGGCTTCCGGGCCCTCTTGGTGAGGCTGCTCTGCTCCTACACAAGTCAACAGACAGATATCAGCAAAGAAGAAACACCCAAGTGCGCTCAACGGCAGGAAGTAAATTAAACACTTACGCTGGGGGCTCTTGGGGGCTGCTTTGGAGAGTGGTTGCCGGGTCCGCAAGATGGTCTCAGGCGTGCCCCCCGTCGCGGTGGGATCGTCCTCGATGACTATCACCGAGTCTTGGCTCTCTTCGCCGCTCTGGGCGTAGTCTGCAAAAAATGGATTCGAGTCAAGCAAGTCGAGACAAGACACAGCAAGAATTGAAGGAATTTAAACTTAGCCAAGATTCTTACTCCTCTTCCTCCTCGTCGGAGCTGAACGCGGAGAAGTCGAGTCTAGCCCGCCCCGTATGACGAGGCGGAGGAGTAGAGATCCTTGGACGCTTGGCGGGAAGCGGCGGCGGTTCGGGAGGCCCGCTCCGGTTGCTGCGGCAGCGTGAGGTGCTCAGCGGCAACCGTGCTTGCAGCAGTGGGCTTCGTGTGCTGGCCAGCTGCTACCTCGTCTGCCGCTCCGGCTCGTCCCGGCCCTGCTGGAGGCGTCTTCTTGGCGGAGCTGAAGGCTCCGTTATGCGACAAACTGCCGGAAGGTGCGAGAGTGGAGGGTAGATCCTCGCCGTTTCGCCGGCGCCCTCGGCGGGCTCGCTTCGGCTCGGCTTGAAGGTCGGCGAAGCTCTTCCTCACCGGCGAGCTCTTCCTCGTCGCCAAGCTCTCCACGCTCGGCAAGGCTTGCCGCCTCTGGCATCTCCGCCTCCTCCTCGGTGAACCCGAACTTCGCCCGGTAGCGGCCAATCTGCCGCCTCTTCAACCTGGTGGCGCGTTGCATCTCGTCATCGGTTGTGTCGCTGGTAAGCCTCTTCGCCGTCGGTAGCGGATCGGCACTTCTTCCAAGTTGTCGAAGAACACCCGCACGACGTCATCTCGCAGCTCTGCCGGGTTGGCACAATCCCATGCGAGTCGCGACATCATCATTCTTGTGGATGCGGTCAAGCGAGGAATTGTTGCACAATGGAACAATTCCCCTCGGCCGGTGGAACTTCCGGATGCCGAGGATCCCACTTGAACAGCTCTGAAGCATCGCCGTCAACTCCAAGACGGAGAAATTGAAGTTGAGGCCCGGCGCAGCCTCATTATGTCCGCCGCGGCTCGGAACTCCTGTGCAGGTCTCCTCCTCTCCTGCAAAGAAGCGTCTGCGGCGAAGAAAATCTGCTCCGACAGCCCCACGATGTGCCCGGCAAGTCCGAGGCGCAGGATCCACAGTGATGGCGATCTTTAGCTCGTCATCCTCCGAGGCCACGCTGCTCCAATCATTGCAGCGTACCACTGGGCTTGGCGCGAAGGCGGTGAACGGCTGCGGCTCCTCCTCGACGATCCAACACCAATCGGCTCTCCACTCGTCCCATTTGCTGCGGAGCTCTCCTTCCAGATACACCTCCTTCTTGCGGTCCTCGAGATCCGAGCGATCCAGCGGATAAGGGCTCTCCTCTCGACTCGGGGCATGAAGAAGTGGCGAGAAGAGGGCAGCGTTGGGATGGACTCCGACAAAGTTTTCGCAGAGGTGTGCGAAAACTGCCATGGTGAGAACGGCGTTGGGGTGAAGTCAAGGAGGCGGAGGCCGTCGACGTGTTCATGATATCGCGAAAAAACTTCGGAGAAGAAGCGGGCAGAGCCCGCAATAGAAGAACAGAGCGAAGAAAGGATACCCACTTAGGGGCGGTTCAGCGGCGGCGGGGAGTACCTTGGTGCGCGCGGATGCGCCCGTGTCTCCGTCGACCGAAAAAGGTAGTAGTTTTTCCTCGGCTCCCTCGCGGTGAGGGGAAAATAACCCGCTCCTTGCGCAGTCAAGAAGTCATAACGCCTCGGCCGACTTGACGACCTTCGGGGCTTTTGGAGCCATGGCGGAGGCGGTGAGGGAGGTCGGCGGCGTTGGTGGTGACGGTGACGACGAGGGGCAGAGCGCTGCTCTCTTCTGACTTGGGAAGCAGGGGGGAGCAACGGTGGTTTTCGAGATCGAACAGCAAATGGCGAGGTGGGTGGACTGCCCCTGTTTCCTCTGCTTATAAAGAGGGAGGGGGCGGACGTTTCGCCCTTCCGGATAAAGAAACCCCCCCCCACCCCACGATCTCGCCCACGATCTCTCCCACGACGCGCGCGTTCGGCAGCGTCTTGTTAAATGGAGGACGTGGTGGGTCGAGGTGAGTTATGGCGTAATCCGGGCGCGAGTGCCCGTGCCTGTTTTGGGCCTGGCCCAACAGCGCCGGCACCATGTGTGGCCCAGGCCGGGGCTCCTGTCGGTGTACTAGAGTAGGGGTACCCTAGTATCCCGAACTCGTGCACGGGCAGTTGTAGCACCCCGCGGCACGGCGTGCCCGGTGATCGCCAAGATCCACCGTGGCTCCTTTGGAGCCATTCAAGAACAAAGTGTTTTAAGCCAAGGAGACAAGGCCCGGCAAGAGGAGCTTGCGGAAGGCTGATGAGCGACAAGCTTCCGGGCGCGACAAGACAACGATCAGCGGCAAAGGCGCTTGTCAGCTGCAGTTACCACTGCTTCCTCCGCTCCGGCTCATCCAAAGAACGTGTCGCTCTGGGACCCTTCCGGTATGCGTGGCGAGCTGTGCAGCCAAGGGTGCGTGGTGGCAAGCAGCGCTGCCAAGACTTCCATCATGGCGAACGGTGGCGCCCCAGCGGTCCTTTTGCCTTTGTTTGGGTGACTTAGGCGGGCATTTATTGCCTTTGTCCCCTGCCGTCAGTGTTAGGTATGATGCACTGTACAAGTAGCTGTACCAACCACAAGTTCTTTTTCATTTTTACCCTTGCCTATGTTGCCACCTGTCGGTGACCCCTTGAGCATATAAAAGGAGGCCCATGTGCAACGTAGAAGGGGGTTCGAAGGATTGGAAGTTTAGTTCATTCGAAACCAGAGAACACAATACAATCAAACAAGCAGGAGTAGGAGTATTATCTCTCCGGAGAGCTCCGAAGCTGGGTAAACTGCTCGTGTGCTTCGCCCCGATCTGCTCTTCGTGCGATCTCCGCCCCCCACCGAACCGAAAGGGACTCGGCCCGCCGGTCCCATAGGTGTTCGTGGGTCCGATCAGCCTCCCCGACACCATGCTACGCGAGGTTGTAGCCTCCCCACTTAAAGTTTAGCTTGACAGGTGTCGTGGGTGATTCCAGATACCGGTGAGTTAAGCTGGTGTGTGCGGGTCAGGTGTGTTTTCAATTAAACGACCATAGACGGAATTAGTCTCGATGGACTAAAGGAATCTGTTACTTGTGGGTAAAGAGTACACCCTCTGCAGAGGTTAAATCTATTCGAATAGCCGTGTCCATGGTTAAGGACTACAGTCTGGGATGGGTCAAGTGTCGGTCTTCGGAGGAGAAACTGCTAAACCGGAACATGGATTATGACTTGTGACTTATGATGATTGTGATTATTATTATATTGGATAACCCTTTTTATTACGTGAATTATTGAGTATCCCTGGGACGGTTCTACCTCCTGGATATTCATCGTGATTATTTATTTTATAAGCCCTTTATGTGGTGTCGCTCACACGCCCAACTATGGCGTGCTTGTTATTTATTTACTTTATAAGCCCTTTATGTGGTGTCGCTCAGACGCCCGACTGTGGCATGCTTATTTACTTTAGAAGCCCTTTATGTGGTGTCGCTCAGACGCCTGACTGTGGCATGCTTGTTATTTATTTACTTTATAAGCCCTTTATGTGGTGTCGGACAGACACCCGACTGTGGCATGCTTGTTATTTGTTTACCTTATAAGCCTTTTATGTGGTGTCGCCCAGACACCCGACTGTGGCATGCTTGCTATTTGTTTACCTTATAAGCCCTTTATGTGGTGTCGCTCAGATGCCCGACTGTGGCGTGCTTGTTATCTGTTTACCTTATAAGCCCTTTATGTGGTGTCGCTCAGACGCCCGACTGAGGCACGCTTTTTGTTGTTGTCCTTTCGAGGCGTCGCTTCAGACACCCGATCGGTGCATTTTATTTCTATTCTCTGACTGCATATTCATGTTCTATATGAATAACCTGCTTGCGTGCACCATGGGTTTTGATTTCATGACTGACGTTGTGATCATAGAATATTTCAGAGCATGAATGTCATTTGTTATATTATACCCGTGTTCATAATGTTTGCAGTACATTCAAAGTACTCCTTTGGCTTGTCCCTGGCTATTGTCTTGGCCAGATTTCTTGCTTGGAGAGGAGCGTCGCGATGACAGCCCCGGAACCTAAGCAATGGTGATAGCAGCCTCGCGAAGATGGGAGTTATCCAGGTCCTGTGGGAAATGGAGTCCCATAGACGCTGAAGATCCACAAACCGCTTCCACCTTCAACCACTAGAAACCATTTGTGGTACCCATAGGCCAGAATGGTCTTGTACTACATATTATGTATTTTTGCTTGGAGTTTTTGTATCAAGTTTGTGTCTCGCGCTGTGATAATCACGGGGCTGGTGAGCACAAGGGCCATTACAGGGGAAATTAATAACCCGAAAATCCGGTCCTGACAAACTTGGTATCAGAGCCAAGTTGACCATTGGCTAATCCTATCTTAGCCAGGTCGATAAACCTAGGTTAACCAACCCACCAGACCATAACCTAACCCCGGCCAAGCTTCTCGTGCAAGATAGCCACACAGTGACCCCGACACTTTTAGCAGTCGGTGCCCAACCTATCAGCCTAGCATGTCAATCACGCGCCTGTGACCGACACCTAAATCGTCTCATTACATGGCGTGCGAGAAGAAGGCTCGCCCCTTTTTCTATAAAAAGGGCACGCTAGCCTCAACACAACACAGCATAGCACACCCTCTTCCCCAAAACCAAGCCATAATGCCTGGCCCCGTCGTGCACAATGAAACCACGACAAACAACCTTGGATGTTTTGTGACCGTGCTAGCAAACCTCACCCGCCGTGCCTTTGCATTAGAAGAGCCCCCAGAATATGTCGTATACCAAGGATCCACGAGCGGTGAGAGTCGTCAATTCTGGGCCACTGTGCACATCTATGGTAGGGGTCTATCGCCAGAATGCCCCTACAGGTTCACCGGAAGGACAACTTCCTTTGAGCCACAAGCCATCCAGCTAGCTGCTCGAGAGGCAGTTCAACTCCGGCACTTGTCGCCCAGAGTTAACTGTCGCTCATTCTACTACTACCCCAGCCGTGACGGATATGGTAGGCCACCCCAGGTTGCCAACGGAGATCATGAGACGGACCCTGCATTGTTGCATCTGGTGTGCTATGAAGTGCACTAGAGGGACTATTCGATCAAATCACCCTCGATCTGATCGCAGCTCATGGAGAACTGATGTGCCGAGCCCCGGCGAGGGAGAAGATGAGCCCAATGTCGACAACCCAGTCATGCTGTTCGGACAACCAGTCGAGTCTTTGAGGTCTGCCCCAGTCATCGACCAAAACACCTTGATGTCCCCAGAAGTGCTTCGTCGCCTATTGGGAACACACTCCAGCGGGATTGTGGCCAACAATCCCC
This sequence comes from Aegilops bicornis, assembly GCA_021605145.1. NCBI lineage: Eukaryota > Viridiplantae > Streptophyta > Magnoliopsida > Poales > Poaceae > Aegilops > Aegilops bicornis. Next base: position 1,283,119 of record JAHIAL010000023.1, on the reverse strand, counting down.
GCGATGGTCATCATCGCTACCCCAACCCTGCAGCCCCTCAACCCCCTCCAGCTAACCCCGACGGTGAAACCCATGGAGAAGCCTCGACGTCCACAAGGCACGCCCACCTAGATATTAACGAGGTAGACTAGATTCGCTCGAGTAGTACCGAGTCTTAGTATGACCACACCCTGTAATTTTGTGATCCTGTACCGCCATAATTAAATGTTGTTTGCTTGTGCGCCCCTATTTTAAATAGTAGCCATGCATAAGTATGTTGGTGTGCGAATGCATTTTTAATTCCGAGCGTAGCTACCAAAAACCAACCCCGACGACACCCACAGTAACACGTCACTTTTGTGAGATGTGTGTATCTGTGGCATTGACCCCGACCCCATAGGGCAGAACCGACGACCAGTTGCCCCTCACCGCGGTAAATAACCCAGCCCAGTTTCTATATAAAAGGCCACCTCGTGACCTTGCCGAGTACCCCTCATCTTGTGCGCAATCCTCACAGCCATTCCTTTGTCATGCCGAGCCCTAGTATTTATCTGAGAACCCCAGACGCAACCCCAGGCAGTTTTGTTAAAATATTGTGGGACTTTACCTGCAGTACCATGAGTGCTACCCATCCACCCCAGTACGAGTTGCTCAAATCGAGGATCACCCCTTCCACCTCGAAATATTGGGCAGTGGTGCATATCCATCCCGCAAACCCAAACCAAGACCCAACGGAAGTCTCCTTCGTGGGGAAATCAATGCCGACTCCGCAGATGGACATAGAAGCTGCTGCATATGAAGCGCTTTCTCACCTTCGATTCGCGGTACCCTATGCGGCGATCGAGGTATTACTACTTCGAGTCGGCGCACCGGAGAAGTAACATCTTTTCCCGGGGGACGAATCGAGAGAGACCCAGTACTGGCCAACCTTGCCCAGTATGTCATCGCGCAAGAGCGCCTGACCCAGCGGGTAATGGGTTATCTCCAGAGCCTTGCTGATTTAAACCCTCAGATCGCCATCGGCGGAACCGAGACCGGCCAGGGAGAGAGACGTTGCTCATCGGCTAGTCAATCCGCTTCCCCCAATAGAAGAAGAGTGTGCCCCAGTACCGGAGACGTTTTCTCGGGACCCTGTCCATTTACCGTTTTCATTGTGAACGTCATGGCTATGTTTATTTATGTGTTGCAGCTTATACATTGTACCCAAGTTTGTGCTATGAGTAAACTGTTTGGTTTCAGCTAATAGGAGCAATATTTTCAAAACGACCCTTAGCAAATCTCGAGGACGAGATTTTTCTTAAGGGGGGTAGTGTTGTGACACCCCAAAATATTGACCTTGTTTTATTAATTAAAATTTTGCCAGGAAATTAAATTTTCATTTTTCTGGATTTATTTTTGATCTCAGAACCTCTCTTTTCTTCTAAGCTGTGGAGTTTTCACCCCAAGTGAAAACTTTCCAATTATTATTGGACTTGTTTACCCTCTCAAATAAAACATTTCTATTACCAGTGGATTTATTTGCATAATTATTTCTCCCTGAGCTTTATCCCTTAAAATGATTTTTCATAAGCCTTAGAGCCCTTTTGCACTATAACCCTTTGATCAATTTATTTAAAATTCCAACCAAAATTTGGAGATGTCATGTGATGTTTTTAAATCACTTTTATGCAAAAATATCTTCTATTAATTGGAGATTTTGAACTCTACTCCAAATTTTCAAATCTGGTCCAGTTGGGAATTTTGCACTACAACCTATTTAAATATTTCTTTAAAGCTTCCACCAAAATTAGCGAATGTTACTAGCAGTATATAATTCAGCTTTATGCATAAATCCAGTGATGTTCTTTGAAAAATTTGAGTAAAGCAACCTCATCTTCATTACGGTCCAGCTTGGTGATTTGTCTTTGCAACCATATTTTAACTTGCTCTTTTGCCCATGATTATTTTTCCTACTCATAGACCACCCTGCAAAACCCCTAAGTCCAGGAGATTGGACCCATTGGAAGATTTTTGGTCCATGAAATTATGCCCTCTTCTCTGTCCAGAATGGGTTTTCTCAAAAACTTGCACTAACAAGTTTTTGTTTGTGGCAAACTAACCTTGCCAACCTCCTCACCATCTAAAGAGACTAGGATCTGGAGTGTTTGGCCACCCCAAGAGTTGCCTAAATACCCTTGGCATTCCGACGAACACCTTGGGTGCATGGTCAATTTTGACATGATTTTTAGTTTGCACTGTGAGCTTGATCCTCTGACCGAACCAACTTGTCCACTAGGCTCTGGATAACCCTAACACGGACTGTTAATCCTGACCCACCTAAAACTCCTAGCATGTCTTGGCATTTGGCCGAACGGTTGGCGTGCGTGCGCAGGGCCCGGCCCGAGCCCGCGGTTTGCACCTGTGTGCGCTTCGAGCCGCGTCCATTGCTGCCTCCCCGCACCTGTTCGGCCCCTTCCACTGCAACCAGCGTCCGGCCCTCCCTCGCAGAGCCACCCTGCCCCCCCTCTGGCGCACTACAGCACCACCACCGCATGCCGCCACACGCCGCCCGACAGCCACGCCATGGACGGCGCCGCCGAAGCCACACCAGCGCCCGGCTTCGCTCATGGTACAGCCCGAGCTCATCCACGAGCTTCGTCCGCTTAGCGCCCATCGCCGCCCACGATGCCACCGCAAGCTTCTGGCGAGGCGGTTCGCCGAGCTTATCTCCGCCGCCCGCGGAACCGACCTCGTTGCACTATAAAGGAGACCCCGAGCTCGTCTGAGCACTCAGGCGACCTCAGGCCACCCCATAGCACCCCACGGTAAGATGTCGCTTGGGAGAAGCCGTCTTCCTCGACTCCTGCCGGTTCGGCCGCCGCCACGTCCCAGTCTATTTCGTCGCAAACAGAGCTTCTCCAGTCCATCCAGTGCCACCAACCTTCTCCCCTCGACCTTGCGGAGCCGCCCAGCCTCTCAAACGCGGTCGAAAACCACCGTAGATCAAACCCCCTATTCATCCCGAAGCTACCTCCGCCGCGGAGCTCGCCGCCGGCGACTCCCTCCGTCCCCGCCAGCCTGTCGACCACCGGGAGGACCGCCCTGGACTGGCGGATCCATCCCCGCCCTCAGAATCCTGCGGGGAGACGCCGTTCGTCGACGGCGATCGCCGGAGTCCCGCCTCCGCTCGGGCAGAGGAAGAGGAGGGAGAAACGATTGGTCAAACCTGACCAGTGGGCCCCGTGGACCCACTGTCGGTAACCCACGTGCCAGTCCACGCTGGGTAAGTGAAGGCGTAAACACCAGAGTACGCCTTCGACGTGTATCTTTTCGAAACGTTTTTTTTTCTTTTTCTGGTTTATTTTAAAATGTAATTGACCAAAACTTTGACTAGCTATAACTTTTTAAATGTAACTCCAAATGAGTTGATTCTTTTTCCTACCTCTCAAAAATATTGTCTAGTTTATTTTCAGATTTATTTGAAAAAAATTCATACAACTCTTTTGTACTGTTTTGAAACTATGTGCTAAGTTGAATATTTTCAAAAATAGGATTTGTTGGAGAGAGAAGAAAACTTTCAAAAGTTTTAGGATGCACCCTGCCTCTCCACAACTTGAAGGCAAGCATTCTGAACCCTGGCATAATATTTTTGTGTGTTGGTTGACACGATTATAACACCACCTTAATACGGAGAACTCGTTATTTTATGTGGTGATACGATCATGGCATGAATGCATATTGGAGATTTCCTTGTTGTTGGAAATGGATATACTTGTGATGGTAATCGTCCTCGTGTGCCTTGCATGCCTGCCGGAAGAAATCCGGGAAAGCCTCTGCCTTGGGTAGGCATGAGCTTGTCTCCGGTCTTCGTCGAGACGGGTATGTCCGGTATGGCATAGTAAGATATGATGAGTGGTGATTCTGTTGGTTGAAATATATTCGTTATGCGGATCATGCGGGGAATACTTAAACCTCCTGAGTCGACCATAGATCGAGTCGTGTTCCAGTAACCCCATACTTGTTTCGTGCTACCACGTGTCCCTGCCATAGGTAGGGTACGGTTCAGTAAGTTGTCAACCCCTTCCTAGCACACACCGCATGTAGAGGCCATGGTGGAAGATACTGGCTGCATCCAAAGAGGGCACCTGGTCCGGGGCATGGGTGTTTCGGTTGGGACGAGAGGGGCACCCCTTAGAGCGTATTGATATAAATTTGATCCCATGCTACGCGAGGTTGTAGCCTCCCCACTTAAAGTTTAGCTTTGACAGTGTCGTGGGTGATTCCAGATATACGGTGAGTTAAGGTGTGTCTTGGTCGGTGTGTTTTCAATTAAACGACCATAGGCGGAATTAGTCTCGATGGACTAAAGGAATACATTACTTGTGGGTAAAGAGTACACCCTCTGCAGAGGTTAAATCTATTGAATAGCCGTGTCCATGGTTAAGGACTACTGATGCAGGATGGGTCAAGTGTCGGTCTTAGTGTACGTCTTGAGGAGAAACCGCTAAACCGAACATGGATTATGACTTGTGACTTATGATGATTGTGATTATTATTATATTGGACTGACCCTTTTATTACGTGAATTATTGAGTATCCACAGGACGGTTCTACCTCCTGGATATTCATCGTGATTATTTATTTTATAAGCCCTTTATGTGGTGTCGCCGGATGCCCGATCGTATGGCGTGCTTGTTATTTATTTACTTTATAAGCCCTTTATGTGGTGTCGCTCAGACGCCCGACTGTGGCATGCTTATTTACTTTAGAAGCCCTTTATGTGGTGTCGCTCAGACGCCCGACTTTGGCATGCTTGTTATTTATTTAATTTATAAGCCCTTTATGTGGTGTCGCACAGACACCCGACTGTGGCATGCTTGTTATTTGTTTACCTTATAAGCCCTTTATGTGGTGTCGCCCAGACACCCGACTATGGCATGCTTGCTATTTGTTTACCTTATAAGCCCTTTATGTGGTGTCGCTTAGACGCCCGACTGTGGCATGCTTGTTATCTGTTTACCTTTAAGCCCTTTATGTGGTGTCGCTCAGACGCCCGACTGAGGCACGCTTTCTGTTGTTGTCCTTTTGAGGCGTCGCTTTAGACACCCGATCGGTGCATTTTATTTCTATTCTCTGACTGCATATTCATGTTCTATATGAATAACCTGCTTGCGTGCACCATGGGTTTTGATTTCATGACTGACGTTGTGATCATAGAATATTTGAGCATGAATGTCATTTGTTATATTATACCCGTGTTCATAATGTTTGCAGTACATTCAAAGTACTCCTTTGGCTTGTCCCTGGCTATTGTCTTGGCCAGATTTCTTGCTTGGAGAGGAGCTCGCGATGACAGCCCCGGAACCTAAGCAATGGTGATAGCAGCCTCGCGAAGATAGGAGTTATCCAGGTCAGCTGTTCCTGTGGGAAATGGAGTCCCATAGACGCTGAAGATCCACAAACCGCTTCCACCTTCAACCACTAGAAACCATTTGTGGTACCCATAGGCCAGAATGGTCTTGTACTACATATTATATATTTTTGCTTGGAGTTTTTGTATCAAGTTTGTGTCTCGCCAGCCTAATCAAGAATCCTCGGGTCAGTGAGCACAAGGGCCATTTTCTGGGAAATTAATAACCCAAAAATCCGGTCCTGACATGCAGCTATGGAAAGCCCTTGACGGCTTAGGAGCAGAAGCGCGTGCCGTAGAGTCGCCGAAGTTGCTGCGGCCGTCGTAGATGGGGACGAAGGGGTTCGGAGCTGCCGTGCCTCCCAGCTCCAACGGAGGGCACCGAACGGCGTAGCGGTCCATGGCGGCGCGCTACTACATATCGGCGAGGCGAGGCAGTGGCGATGCAGCACGGCGACGACGGCGTTCGGTGTTGAAAGAGAACGAGCGAGAGGAGAGGGGAGAATGGACAGGGAGGTCCAGGGGGAGTGGACGAGGGGGATCTAGGGGCAAGGGGAGCCCGAGGCGTCGCCCTTATCCCCTCGGCGCGGCGCCGGCGAGGCGGTCGGGTGGGAACGGCGCCTGTAGCGTCCCAGGTCAGAGGAACAGGGAGGGGAGGTGTCCGATGCAGGGGGCTGGATGGGCCAGCTCTGGTGGGCTAGCCCAGGGGCAGGGGCTTTTCTCTCTCTCTCTCTCTCTCTCTCTGTGTGTGTGTGTGTTTTTCCTTTTTCTTTTAAAGCTTTTCTATATTCTTTTTAAAACCAAAAGCAAAATAATTTCATAAAATACAAAGCTTAAACCTAAATTATTATTATTATTTAGACTACCGCCTCAATTAGTTTGGTAGATAAATAAATTAGTTTAGCATTTTTATAAATTAAAAAACTTTTAAAATAATGTTTTAACCACCGTTTTAGTTATCTTAGGCCCTTTAAACACCCTGAAAAATTGTTGGTTCACCACCAATATTACCAGAAGAAAACTTTCAACATGATAAACATTTTAGTCTTCATGTTTGAGAAGTTTCAAATTTTGACTATAATATGGAATGCAAATGAGGATTAGCAACAGTAAAAGTGATGACATGGCACCATCAACCGGGGATTACTGTAGCATGATTCTCTGGGTGTTACAGTGGCGATGGTGATGATGAAGTTACCAGCGCAGGGCTTCGCCTAAGCACTACGATGATATTTCCGAGTTGTGTAACTATGGAGGGGGGCACCGCATGCGGCTAAGAGAAGACTTGGGGTGCCTTTGGGGTGCCCCCCTCTCACGTATAGACAGGGGGGAGGAGAGGAGGTCGGCCCTAGGGGGGCGCGCCAAGTGGGGGAAGTCCTACTTGGACTCCTGGTCCAAGTAGGATTCGGCCCCCCTTTCCTATTCCAACTAGGAGAAGGAAGGGAAGGGAGAAGGGGGGAGAAGGAAAGAGGGGGGCGCCGCCCCCTCCTAGTCCAATTCAGACCATCCCATGGGGGGGCGCACGGCCACCCCTTTAGTCCCTCCTCTACTTTCCACTAAAGCCCATTAAGGCCCATTACTTCCCCGGGGGGTTCCAGTAACCTCCCGGTACTCCGAATTTCACCCGAAACAACCCGAACCATTCCGTGTCTGAATGTAACCTTCCAATGTATGAATCTTTACCTCTCGACCATTTCGAGACTCCTCGTCATGTCCGTGATCTCATCCAGGACTCCGAACAAACTTCGGTTCATCAAAACACACAACTCATAATATAAATCATCATCGAACGTTAAGCGTGCGGACCCTACGGGTTCGAGAACTATGTAGACATGACCGAGACACATCTCCGGTCAATAAACATTAGCGGAACTTGGATGCTCATATTGGTTCCTACATATTCTACGAAGACCTTTATCGGTCAAACAACATAACAACATACGTTGTTCCCTTTGTCATCGGTATGTTACTTGCCCGAGATTCGATCGTCGGTATCATCATACCTAGTTCAATCTCGTTGCCTGCAAGTCTCTTTACTCGTTCCGTAATGCATCATCCTGCAACTAACTCATTAGTCACATTGCTTGCAAGGCTTATAGTGATGTGCATTATCGAGAGGGCCTAGAGATACCACTCCGATACACGGAGTGACAAATCCTAATATCGATCTATGCCAACCCAACAAACACCATCAGAGACATCTGTAGAGCATCTTTACAATCACCCGGTTACGCTGTGACATTTGATAGCACACAAGGTGTTCCTCCGGTATTCGGGAGTTGCATAATCTCATAGTCAGAGGAACATGTATAAGTCATGATGAAAGCAATAGCAATAAAACTAAACGATCATTATGCAAAGCTAACGGATGGGTCTTGTCCATCACATCATTCTCTAATGATGTGGTCCCGTTCATCAAATGACAACACATGTCCATGGTCAGGAAAAATAACCATCTTTGATTTAATGAGCTAGTCAAGTAAAGGCATACTAGGGACACTCTATGCATTCACACATGTACTAAGTTTCCGGTTAATACAATTCTAGCATGAATAATAAACATTTAACATGATACAAGGAAATATAAATAACAACTTTATTATTGCCTCTAGGGCATATTTCCTTCAGTCTCCCACTTGCACTAGAGTTAGTAATCTAGTTCACATCGCCATGTGATTTAACACCAATAGTTCACATCACCATGTGATTAGTTCACATCGCCATGTGACTAACACCCAAAGGGTTTTACTAGAGTCAATAATCTAGTTCACATTGCTATGTGATTAACACCCAAAGAGTACTAAGGTGTGATCATGTTTTTCTTCTGAGAGAAGCATAGTCTATGGGTCTATCACATTCAGAGTCGTATGTAATTTGCAAATTTTCTATGTCTACAATGCTCTGCATGGAGCTACTCTAGCTAATTGCTCCCACTTTCAATATGTATCCAGATTGAGACTCAGAGTCATCCAGATCGGTGTAAAAGTTTGCATTGGCGTTACTCTTTACGACGAACTCTTTATCACCTCCATAACCGAGAAATATCTCCTTAGTCTTCTAAGGATAATTTTGACCGATGTCAAGTGATCCACTCCTGGATCAATATCGTACCCCCATGCCAAACTCATGGCAAGGTACACAATAGGTTCGGTACACGGCATAGCATACTTTATAGAACCTATGGTTGAGCCATAGGGAATGACTTTCATTCTCTTTCTATTTTCTGTCGTGGTCGTGTTTTGAGTCTTACTCAACTTTACACCTTGGAATACGTGCAAGAACTCCTTCTTTGACTGTTCCATTTTGAACTACTTCAAAATCTTGTCAAGGTATGTACTCATTGAAAAATATTATCAAGCGTCTTGATCTATCTCTATAGATCTTGATGCCCAATATGTAAGCAGCTTCACCGAGGTCTTTCTTTGAGAAACTCCTTTCAAACACTTCTTTATGCTTTCCAGAAAATTCTAGATCATTTCTGATCAACAATATGTCATTCACATATACTTATCAGAAAGGCTATAGTGCTCCCACTCACTTTCTTGTAAATACAGGCTTCACCGCAAGTCTGTATAAAACTATATGCTTTGATCAACTTATCAAAGCATATATTCCAACTCCGAGATGCTTGCTCCAGTCCATAGATGGATCGCTGAAGCTTGCACATTTTGTTAGCACCTTTAGGATTGACAAAACCTTCTGGTTGTATCATATACAACTCTTATCCATTAAGGAATGCAGTTTTGATATCCATTTGTCAGGTTTCTTAAAATGTGGCAATTGCTAACATGATTCGGACAGACTTTAAGCATCGATACGAGTGAGAAAATCTCATCGTAGTCAAAATCTTGAATTTGTCAGAAACCCTTTTCGACAAGTTGAGCTTTGTAGATAGTAACACTACTATCAGCGTCCGTCTTCCTCTTGAAGATCCATTTATTCTCAATGGCTTGCCGATCATCTAGCAAGTCCACCAAAGTCCACACTTTGTTCTCATACATGGATCCTATCTCAGATTTCATGGCCTCAAGCCATCTGTCAGAATCTGGGCTCATCATCGCTTCCTCATAGTTCACAGGTTCATCATGGTCTAGCAACATGACTTCCAGAACAGGATTACCGTACCACTCTGGTGCGTGATACGTCTCCAACGTATCTACTTTTCCAAACACGTTTGCCCTATGTTTTGGACTCTAACTTGCATGATTTGAATGGAACTAACCCGGACTAACGTTGTTCTCAGCAGAATTGCCATGGTGTTATTTTTGTGTGCAGAAATAAAAGTTCTCAGAATGACCTGAAACTTCACAGAGAATATTTTAGGAATTAATAAAAAATACTGGCGAAAGAATCAACACCAGGGATCCCACACCCTGTCCACGAGGGTGGAGGGCATGCCCACCCCCCTGGGGCGCCCCTGCCTCGTGGGCCCCCTGAGGCTCCACCGACCTCAACTCCAACTCTATATATTCACGTTCGGGGAGAAAAAAATCAAGGAGAAGGATTCATCGCGTTTTACGATACGGAGCCGCCGCCAAGCCCTAATCTCTCTCGGGAGGGCTGATCTGGAGTCCGTTCGGGGCTCCGGAGAGGGGAATCCGTCGCCATCGTCATCATCAACCTTCCTCAATCGCCAATTTCATGATGCTCACCGCCGTGTGTGAGTAATTCCATCGTAGGCTTGCTGGACGGTGATGGGTTGGATGAGATTTATCATGTAATCAAGTTAGTTTTGTTAGGGTTTAATCCATAGTATCCATTATGTTCTGATATTGATGTTGCTATGACTTTTCTATGCTTAATGCTTGTCACTAGGGCCTGAGTGCCATGATTTCAGATCTGAACCTATTATGTTTTCATGAATGTATGTGAGTTCTTGATCCTATCTTGCAAGTCAATAGTCACCTACTATGTGTTATGATCCGGTAACCCCAAAGTGACAATAATCGGAACCACTCCCGGTGATGACCGCAATTTGAGGAGTTCCTGTATTCACTAAGCATTAATGCTTTTGTCCGGTACTCTATTAAAAGGAGGCCTTAATATCCCTTAGTTTCCAATAGGACCCCGCAGCCACGGGACGGTAGGACAAAAGATGTCATGCAAGTTCTTTTCCATAAGCACATATGACTATGTTCGGAATACATGGCTACATTGCATTGATGAACTGGAGCTAGTTCTGTGTCACCCTATGTTATAACTGTTGCATGAGGAATCGCATCCGACATAATTATCCATCAATGATCCAATGCCTATGAGCTTTCCATATATTGATCTTTGCTTAGTTACTTTGTCGTTGCCACTGTTACAATTACTACAAAACACTCTTTTGTTACCTTTGCCAATTGCTATCAAGCATTTCCATACTACTTTGCTACTAAATACTTTGCTGCAGATATTAAGTTTTGCAAGTGTGGTTGAATTGACAACTCAACTGCCAATACATGAGAATATTCTTTCGCTCCCCTTGTGTCGAATCAATAAATTTGGGTTGAATACTCTACCCTCGAAAACAGTTGCGATCCCCTATACTTATGGGTTATCAAGACTATTTTTTGGCGCCGTTGCTGGGGAGAATAGCTCTATTCTTTGAGTCACTTGGGATTTATATCTGTTGATCACTATGAGGAACTTGAAAGACGAAAAAACCAAGATTTATCCCTCAACTTCGAGGGGAGGTAAAAATTTGCCATCTAGCTCTGCACTTGATTCACCTTCTATTATGAGTAAACTTGCGACACCTACTCCTGCTATTGATTCTGATATGTCGCATGTTATTGATGATGCCACTACGCTTATGCATGATGCTTATGATGAAACTACTTGTATGCTTGATAATACTGTGCCATTAGGTGAATTTCTTGATGAACAACTTGCTAGGGTTAGAGAGAATGAAATTATTGAGACTGATAATATTGATGAAAGTGATGATGAAGATTCTCCACCTAGATATGAATTGCTGATGTGCACGAGGGTTATGTTATGGATGAAGAAACTGCTAGAGACTTTTTGCTCGCTAAGATAGATCTGATCTTAAGGAACTATTAGTTAAGCTAAAAGAAAAGTCTTTGAAAGCTAGAATGATATATGACCCTGCTTTTGCTACTTCTCCTATCTGTATTTCTGATAAGGATTATGATTTCTCTGTCGATTCGAGTTATTACTTTGGTTGAATCTGATCCTTTTATGGCTATGAATCTGAAACTGTTGTGGCACATCTTACTAAATTAAATGATATAGCCACCCTATTCACTCATGAGGAAAAAATTCGTTACTACTATATCCTTAAGTTATTTCCGTTCTCATTAAAGGGTGATGCTAAAACATGGTTTAACTCTCTTGCTCTGGTTGTGTGCGTAGTCCCCGTGATATGATTTATTACTTCTACGCTAAATATTTCCCGCTCATAACAAACAAGCTGCCTTAAGGGAATATATAATTTTGTGCAAATTGAAGAAGAGAGTCTCCCACAAGCTTGGGGGAGGCTTCTCCGATTACTTAATGCTTTGCCTGATCATCCACTCAAGAAAAATAAAATACTTGATAGCTTTTATAATGGACTAACCGATGCTTCCAGATACCACCTGGATAGTTGTGCTAGTTGTGTTTTCGTGGAAAGAATCATGAGCAAGCTGAATTGCTATTAAATAATATATTGAGTAATGATAATGATTGTACACTTCCTGAACCAACTCCTAAGCCAACTCAGAAGAAAAGGGGTATTCTATTTCTCGATCCACGAAGATATGCAAGAGGCAAAGAAATCTATGACAGAAAAGGGTATTAAAGCTAAAGATGTTAAGAATTTACCACATATTGAAGAAATACATGGTCTTGATAACCCGACACAGGTACTAGAGGTAAATTCTCTTTATAGATTTGATAAGGGTGAAATCCCATCTACCAAGTTTGCTAGCCAATGCTTGGATGAGTTCGATAATTTTATTGTTAAACAAGAAAACTTCAATGCTTATGTTGGTAGGCAATTGAAACGTACTGCTTATATGATTGAACACTTGAGTGAGTATATGTCTAGAGTTAAAGGTGAACTTGAACGTATTAGTAAACATGCTTCTATGGTTACCACTCAAGTAGAACAAGTGCTTAAAGCTCAAAATGATTTTCTCAATTAATTAAATAATAAGAAAAATGATAATGTTTTTAGAGTTATGACTAGAGGGGGTAAAATGACTCAGGAACCTTTGTATCCTGAGGGCCACCCTAAGACAATTGAGCAAGATTCTCAAAGAACTAATGTTGATGCACCCAGTCCTTCTAAAAAGAAGAAAAAGAAAAATGATAGGACTTTGCATGCTTCTAGTGAACCTGTTGTTGACACACCTGAGAATCCCAATGATATTTCTATCTCAGATGCTGAAACAAAATCTGGTAATGAACATGAACCTAGTGATAATGTTAATGATGATGTTCATGTTGATGCTCAACCTAGCAACAACAATGATGTAGAGATTGAACCTATTGTTGATCTTGATAACCCACAATCAAAGAATCAACGTTATGATAAGAGAGAATTCGTTGCTAGGAAGCATGGTAAAGAAAGAGAACCATGGGTTCGAAACCCATGCCTTTTCCTCCTAAACCATCCAAGAAAAGGATGATGAGGATTTTGAGCGCTTTCTTTGAAATGATTAGGCCTATCTTTTTGCGTGTCGTTTGGTGATATGCTTAAAATGAATCCTTATGCTAAGTATATGAAAGGTATTGTTACAAAAACAAAGATACCGGAAGCTGAAATTTCCACCATGCTTGCTAATTATACTTTTAAGGGTGGAATACTAAAGAAACTTGGAGATCCAGGAGTACCAACTATACCATGCTCCATTAAAAGAAATTATGTTAAACTGCGCTTTATGTGATCTTGGAGCCGGTGTTAGTGTTATGCCTCTCTCTTTATATCGTAGACTTGATTTGAATAAGTGACACCTACTGAAATATCTTTGCAAATGGCCGATAAATCAACTGCTATACTGTTAGTATTTATGAGGATGTGCTGTTGTGGTTGCAAACGTTACTATTTTAACGAACTTTGTTATTCTTGATATTCGAGGACGATAGTATGTGTATTATTCTTGGTAGACCCTTTTGAACACTGCGAGGGGCTGTTATTCTTGATTGCAACAAAGGCAATGTCACTTTTCATGTTAATGGTAATGAGCATACGGTACACTTTCCGAGGAAACAACCTCAAGTCCACAGTATCAATTCTATTGGAAAAATTTCAACTATTACTATTGGAGGTTTTGAATTTCCTCTTCCTACTGTCAAGAAGAAATATGATATTCTTATTGTTGGGGATGTGCATATCCCCGTTGAGGTAACTTAGTGTTATTCGAAATTTCTCCAGTTTTATGTTATTCGGAAAGAGTTTGTTAACAAGACTTGATCAACCTTGTTAGTGGATTCCTTTTGATGAGCATGAGATGGATGAAGTTAGAAATCACAACTCTCTGTACCCTCCTTTTACTTTCTATTATTTAGATTTAATAAAGCAAAAATAGTATTTTCTGTCTGTTTTCTGAATTATCCTTGCAATAAAAAATACCCCGAAAATAAAAGTTCTCCAAATGTCCCGAAATTGAAATATGATTTTTTGTAGAATATTTAAGAATATCCGCATCGAGAACACACTGTGGGAGCCACCACCTGGCCACGAGGTCCAGGCGCGCCCTACCTCGTGGACCCCATGTGGCCCCCTCCACTTATTCCGGCACCCACTCACTCCTTCCTCCAGAAAAAATCCTCCCATAGCTCAAACCCGTGTTCTAGCTCATCTTGCTGCGATTTTCGATCTCCTTGCTCAAAGCTCTATTCACAAAAGTGCTTTGGGGGATTGTTCTTCGGTATGTGACTCCTCCAATGGTCCAATTAGTTTTTGTTCTAGTGCTTTATTATTGCAAATTTTTGCTTCTTAGGTGACACGGTTCTTGAGCTTGCATGTTAAATTTATATGGTCCCAAGTAGTTCTAATGCATGATATAGCCTCTAGGCACTTGTGGGAGTAGTTGCTATTAATCTTGTTGAGTTTGTTTCACTTTTATTTTGAGTCACTAAAAATTTCAGAAATTTTTCAGAGGAAGAAATATGTTTAGGAAAATGTACCAAGGTGGTTCCTCAAGGAAGCAAGGCCCAAGGCTTGCGATACGTGAGCCAGACAAGGAACTACCAAGGGAAGCTCACGTGCGGCCTTGTGAATGGCCGTCATAGGAGTTTATGGTCCAAGCAGGTATCAAGGAAGAATTTGACGCGTATGTGCATAATGCTGATCTTGAGGGCTTCGTGTCAGATAAGTGCCCTCAATACCACTACCTAACTAATTCCTTTGTGAGAAGGTTTAAATTTACATCCTCGCGCAATTCTCACACTATTTTATTTGATCTATATGATAAATCATATACCATGGACCTAGAAGGTTTTACTGCTGCTTGTAAACTCCCGCAGTGGGGTAATGTTAGTGAACCTCAAAAATCTGAATATAAAGATTTTCTTGCTAGTATCACTGTGGGGGAATCTAGAGAAATCACACAAGCTACCATAGGGAGCATTCATTTTCCTTCCATACATTATTTTGCTCTCTTCATAGGTAGATGCATTAACGGTAAAGATGAGGCTTGTCACATGTGCGTTCCAGATCTTCGTGTCCTCAAAAGTGCGGTATTAGGTGATAAACAATATAACTCGGGGGCTATTGTTGCATGAAGGTTGCATATTAACGGTTTAAGTGGAGATTTGTTTGGTGGAATTTATGCAACTCGTGTAGCTAATTATCTTGAGGTACCTATACATGAAAATGATATTAGGTTGCCTCCTACTTATCTAGATTATAATGCTATGGTTCGCCATCAGTTTGCTGAGAGGAACGAACAGTCCCTCCAGTACCGACTAATCTTCGACAGATGTCGCACTGTCCATATTGCTCTCCCTGCTTCTACTCCCTCCGTTTCTTTTTAGTCTTCATATAAGATTTCATCAAAGTCAAACTTTGTTAACTTTGACTAAGTTTATAGAAGAAAATATCAAGATTCACAATATGAAATCAATATTGTTAGATGCATCGTGAAATTAGTTTTCATACCATATCCTTTAGTATTGTAGATGTTGATATTTTCTCCTGCAAAGTTGGTCAAACTTTACAAAGTTTGACTTTGACCAAATCTTATATGCAGACTAAAAAGAAACGGAGGGAGTACTTTCTTTGACTTTCAGGCAAAAGGGAGATATGTTATAACCAGGGAGGAGGCGAACGAGTACGAGAGGAGGACGGAGGCAGCTCGCCTCCAAGCTGCAGCTCATCGAGCAAGAGTCACCGCTGCATCTCAAGACGACCCCAGTTACAACTTTGGATATCCGCCAGGCCAGCCGTGGCCATAGACCAACTTAGGCCAAAAGCCTAAGCTTGGGGGAGTACATATTTCTCACTGACATTACATTCATGTTCACGCACTCATTTTGAATTGTCGGTGCTCATACTTTTTCATTGTACTATCCATGCTAGTTTATTTTCTTTTCTAAGTCTTTTTTCTTGTGTGTTTGAAAAACCTTAAGAAAAATCAAAAAAATTAGTTGTAGCTTTTAGCTAGTTTACTTTCCATGCCTGTAGTAGTAATAACTAAAAGAAAATCCAAAAAGATTTCTCGTTCTTCTTTTGCTTGTTGGGAGCTTTCCCGTGTAAATAGTTTTATTTTATTTCTTTTCTTTGGGGGTCGAGAGGAGAAGACCGTGATGAAAATGTTGAAGTGGCTCTTATATGCATTATTGTTGATTTAACAAAGAGCCCATATTACCTTGTCTTCTCCCTTGTATTAAATGCTTGCAGATTCCAGCTTAGTCCAATGCACGTGCACTACTATTATTATCCACACCGTTCGGTCGTGCGAGTGAAAGGCAATAATGATGATATATGATGGGCTGATTGAGATGAGAGAAGCTGGTATGAAATCGACCTATCTTGTTTTTGTAAATATGATTAGTTCATTGTTCCTGATTTGGCCTATTATGAATGAAACATGTTTGCAATGAGAATTAGAGATTATAGTTGCTCATGCCATGCTTAATTAGCTAGGAGTCTATAATGGTTTACGGCCAACATGCTATTAAAATGGTTGTGATGTGGTATGATAGGGTGGTATCCTCCTTTGAACGATTCGAGTGGCTTGACTTGGCACATGTTCACGCATGTAGTTGAAACAAAGTCAACATAGCCTCCACGATATTTATGTTCATGGTGAATTATATCCTACTCATGCTTGCACTCAGTGTTGATTAATTTTAATGCATGTTCATGACTGTTGTCGCTCTCTAGTTGGTCGCTTCCCAGTCTCTTTCTAGCCTTCACTTGTACTAAGCGGGAATACTGCTTGTGCATCCACTTCGACAAAACCCCAAAGTTATTCCATATGAGTCAACCATACCTTCCTATAAGCGGTATCTACCTGCCGTTCCAAGTAAATTTGTATGTGCCAAACTCTAAACCTTCAAATGAAATTCTGTTTTGTATGCTCGAATAACTCATGTATCAACTAGGGTTGTCTATATCTTCCATGCTAGGTGGGTTATTCTCATGAGGAGTGGACTCCGCTCCTCACTCACGAGAAAATGGCCGGTCACCGGGATGCCTAGTCCCATGCTCAAATCAAAATAATTGCAAACAAAACTCCCCCAGGACTGTTGTTAGTTGGAGGCACCCGTTGTTTTGGGCAAGCCATGGATTGATGCTTGTTGGTGGTGGGGGAGTATAAACTTTACCATTCTGCTTGGGAACCGCCTATAATGTGTGTAGCATGGAAGATATCGAGATCTCTCGTTTGTTATGTTGACAATGAAAGTATGCCGCTCAAAATATTATTTATCTCTATTTCAAAAATCGAGCTCTGGCACCTCCACAAATCCCTGCTTCCCTCTGCGAAGGGCCTATCTATTTACTTTTACGTTGAGTCATCACCCTCTTATTAAAAAGCACCCGGTTGGAGAGCACATGTTGTCATTTGCAAGCATTACTATTAGTTTACATGGAGTATGACTATATTTGGATCTCTTTTACCATGAATTACAATGTCTAGTCACTCCTTGATCTTCAGAGGTGCTCTGCATTTATGTTTAGCGGTCTCATAAAGGGCTAGCGAGATACCATCTTGTTATATCATATTATGATTGTTTTGAGAAAGTGTTGTCATCTCGAGATTTATTATTATTGCTCGCTAGTTGATTATACCATTGATATGAGTAAACATGAGACCTAAGTGTTATTGTGAATATGGTTAGTTCATAATCTTTCTTGAAAACCTGAATGCTGGCTTTACATATTTACAACAACAAGAGCAAACAGAGTTTGTAAAAGTTTTTCTTTATCACTTTCAGTTTATCAACTGAATTGCTTGAGGACAAGCAAAGGTTTAAGCTTGGGGGAGTTGATACGTCTCCAACGTACCTACTTTTCCAAACACTTTTGCCCTTGTTTTGGACTCTAACTTGCATGATTTGAACGGAACTAACCCGTATTGACGTTGTTTTCAGCAGTATTGCCATGGTGTTATTTTTGTGCAGAAATAAAAGTTCTCGGAATGACCTGAAACTTCAAGGAGAATATTTTTGGAATTAATAAAAAATACTGGCGAAAGAATCAACACCAGGGAGCCCACACCCTGTCCACGAGGGTGGAGGGCGCGCCCACCCCCCTAGGGCGCACCCCCTGCCTCGTGGGCCCCCTGAGGCTCCACCGACCTCAACTCCAACTCTATAAATTCACGTTTGGGGATAAAAAAATCAAGGAGAAGGATTCATCGCATTTTACGATACGGAGCCGCTGCCAAGCCCTAATGTCTCTCGAGAGGGCTGATCTAGAGTCCGTTCGGGGCTCCGGAGAGGGGAATCCGTCGCCATAGTCATCATCAACCTTCCTCCATCACCAATTTCATGATGCTCACTGCCGTGTGTGAGTAATTCCATCGTAGGCTTGTTGGACCCCACTGCCACAGGAGGGTAGGACAAAAGATGTCATGCAAGTTCTTTTCCATAAGCACGTATGACTATATTTGGAATACATGCCTACATTACATTGATGAACAGGAGCTAGTTCTGTGTCACCCTATGTTATAACTGTTGCATGAGGAATCGCATCCGACATAATTATCCATCACTGATCCAATGCCTACAAGCTTTTCACATATTGATCTTTGCTTAGTTACTTTGTCGTTGCCACTGTTACAATTACTACAAAACTGCTACTATTACCTTTTCCACCGTTACCGTTGCTTCCATACTACTTTGCTACCAAATACTTTGCTGCAGATATTAAGTTTTCCAGGTGTGGTTGAATTGACAACTCAACGGGTAATACTTGAGAATATTCTTTGGCTCCCCTTGTGTCGAATCAATAAATTTGGGTTGAATACTCTACCCTCGAAAACTGTTACGATCCCCTATACTTGTGGGTTATTAGTGCGGATCGTACTCTGGTTGACCTACGAGGTTTGGTAGTAACTTGATCTGAAGTTTCATGATCATCATCATTAACTTCCTCACTAATTGGTGTAGGCATCACTGGAACTGATTTCAGTGATGAGCTTCTTTCCAATTCGAGAGAAGGTACAATTACCTCATTCTACTTTCCTCCCACTCACTTCTTTCAAGAGAAACTCCTTCTCTAGAAAGGATCCACTCTTAGCAACAAAGATCTTGCCTTCGGATCTGTGATATAAGGTGTACCCAACAGTTTCTTTTGGGTATCCTATGAAGACGCACTTCTTCGATTTGGGTTTGAGCTTATCAAGCTAAAGCTTCTTCATGTAAGCATCGCAACCCCAAAGTTTAAGAAACGACAGCTTAGATTTCTTGCCAAACCATAGTTCATATGGTGTCGTCTCAACGGATTTAGATGGCGCCCTATTTAACGTGAATGCACCTGTGTCTAATGCATAACCCCAAAACGATAGTGTTAAATCGGTAAGAGACATCATAGATCGCACCACATCTAATAAAGTACGGCTACGACGTTCGGACACACCATTACGCTGTGGTGTTCCAGGTGGCATGAGCTGCGAAACTATTCAACATTGTTTCAAATGAAGGCCAAACTTGTAACTCAAATATTCGCCTCTGCGATCAGATCGTAGAAACTTTATTTTCTTGTTACGATGATTCTCAACTTCACTCTGAAATTCTTTGAACTTTTCAAATGTTTCAGACTTGTGTTTCATTAAGTAGATATACCCATATCTGCTCAAATCATCTGTGAATGTCAGAAAATAACGATACCCGCCGTGAACCTCAACACTCATCGGACCGCATACATCGGTATGTATTATTTCCAATAAGTCAGTGGCTCGCTCCATTGTTCCGAAGAACGGAGTTTTAGTCATCTTGCCCATGAGGCATGGTTCGCAAGAATCAATTGATTCATGATCATGTGATTCCAAAAGCCCACCAGCATGGAGTTTCTTCATGCGCTTTACACAAATATGACCTAAACGGTAGTGCCACAAATAAGTTGCACTATCATTATTAACCTTGCATCTTTTGGCTTCAATATTATGAATATGTGTATCACCACAATCGAGATTCAATAAACCATTCACCTTGGGTGTATGACCACAGAAGGTTTTATTCATGTAAACAGAATGACAATTATTCTTTGACTTAAATGAATAAATGTATTGCAATAAACATGATCCAATCATATTATGCTCAATGCAAACACCAAATAACATTTATTTTAGGTTCACCATTAATCCCGAAGGTAAAGGGAGTTTGCAATGGTGATCTTATCAACCTTGGAATCACTTCCAACACACATCGTCACCTTGCCCTCAACTAGTCTCTGTTCATTTTATAACTCTTGTTTCAAGTTACGAATCATAGCAACTGAACCAGTATCAAATATCCAGGGGCAACTATGAATACTTGTAAAGTACAGATCAATAACATGTATATCATATATACTTTTGTTCACTTTGCCATCCTTCTTATCCGCCAAGTATTTGGGGCAGTTCCGCTTCCAGTGACAATTTCCTTTGCAGTAGAAGCACTCAGTTTCTGGCTTGGGTCTAGCTTTGGGCTTCTTCATGGGAGTGGCAACTAACTTGTCATTCTTCTTGAAGTTCCCTTTCTTTCCCTTGCCCTTTTACTTGAAACCAGTGGTCTTGTCAACCATCAACACTTGATACTTTTCTTGATTTCTACATTCGCCGATTTCAGCACGCGAAGAGCTCAGGGAATCGTTTTCATCATCCCTTGCATATTATAGTTCATCACGAAGTTACAGTAACTTGGTGATAGTGACTAGAGAACTTTGTCAATCACTATCTTATCTGGAAGATTAACTTCCACTTGATTCAAGCGATTGTAGTACTCGGACATTCTCGAGCACATGCTCACCGGTTGAGCTATTCTCCTCCATCTTGTAGGCAAAAATACTTGTCAGAGGTCTCATACCTCTCGACTCGGGCATGAGTCTGAAATACCAATTTCAACTCTTGGAACATCTCATATGCTCCGTGGCATTTCAAAACATTTTTGAAGTCCCAGTTCTAAGATGTAAAGCATGGTGCACTAAACTATCAAGTAGTCATCATACCAAGCTTGTCAAACGTTCATAACGTCTGCATTTGCTCCTGCAATAGTTCTGTCACCTAGCGGATAATTCTTCTGTGCAGCAATGAGGATAATCCTCAGATCACAGACCTAGTCCGCATCATTGCTACTATCAACTTTCAACTTAGTTTTCTCTAGGAACATATCATAAATAAAACGGGGAAGCTATACACGAGCAATTGATCTACAACATAGATATGCAAATACTATTAGGACTAAGTTCATGATAAATTTAAGTTCAATTAATCATATTACTTAATAACTCCCACTTAGATAGACATCCCTCTTGTCATCTAAATGATCATGTGATCCATATCAACTAAACCATGTCCGATCATCATGTGAGATGTAGTAGCTTTCAATGGTAAACATCACTATGTTGATCATATCTACTATATGATTCACGTTCGACTTTTCGGCCTCGGTGTTCCGAGGCCATATCTGCATATGCTAGGCTCGTCAAGTTTAACTTTGAGTATTACGCATGTGCAAAACTGGCTTGCACCCGTTATATGTGAACGAGAGCTTATCACACCCGATCATCACGTGGTGTCTCAAAGACGTAAGAACTGTCATGAACGGTTCATACTGTGGAGAACACTTATACCTTGAAATTTTAGTAAGGGATCATCTCATAATGCTACCGTCGTACAAAGAAAAATAAGATGCATAAAAGATATCACATGCAACCAAAATATTCATGATATGGCCATCATCATCTTGTGCCTTTGATCTCCATCTCCAAAGTACCGTCATGATCTCCAACGTCACCGGCACGACACCATGATCTCCATCATCTTGATCTTTATCAACGTGTCGTCACATGGTCGTCTCACCAACTATTTCTTTTGCAACTATTTCTATCGCATAGAGATAAAGTAAAGCAATTATATGGCGCTTGCATCTTATGCAATAAAGAGACAACCATAAGGCCCCTGCCAGTTGCTGATAACTTCTACAAAACATGATCATCTCATACAACAATTTATATATCATCACGTCTTGACCATATCACATCACAACAAGCCCTGCAAAAACAAGTTAGACGTCCTCTACTTTGTTGTTGCAAGTTTTACGTGGCTGCTACGGGCTTCTAGCAAGAACCGTTCTTATCTACGCATCAAAACCACAACGATTTTTCGTCAAGTGTGCTATTTTAACCTTCAAGAAGGACCGGGCGTAGTCAAACTAGATTCAACTAAAGTTGGAGAAATAGACACCCGCCAGCCAATTGTGCAAAGCACGCCTACAGTAACCAGTCTCATGAATGTGGTCATGTAATGTCGGTCCGGGCCGCTTCATCCAACAATACCGCCGAACCAAAGTAATACGTTGCTGGTAAGTAGTATGACTATTATCGCCCACAACTCTTTGTGTTCTCTCGTGCATATAACATCTACGCATAGACCTGGCTCGGATGCCAACGCAGTATTTCAAAAAATTTACCTACGATCACGCAAGATCTATCTAGGAGATGCATAGCAACGAGCGGGGAGAGTGTGTCCACGTACCCTCGTAGACTGAAAGCGGAAGCGTTTAGTAACGCGGTTGATGTAGTCAAACGTCTTCCCGATCCAACCGATCCAAGTATCGAACGTACGGCACCTCCGCGATCAGCACACATTCAGCTCGATGACGTCCCTCGAACTCTTCATCAAGTTGAGGCCGAGGGAGAGTTCCATCAGCACGACGGCGTGGCGATGGTGATGATGAAGTTACCGGCGCAGGGCTTCGCCTAAGCACTACGACGATATGACCGAGGTGTGTAACTGTGGAGGGGGCACCGCACACGGCTAAGAGAAGACTTGGTGTGCCTTTGGGGTGCCCCCCTCCCACATATATAAAGGGGGGAGGAGAGGAGTCTAGCCCTAGAGGGGGCGCGCCAAGGGGGGGAGTCCTACTAGGACTCCCGATCCAAGTAGGATTCACCCCCCCCCCCCTTTCTTATTCCAACTAGGAGAAGGAAGGGAAGGGAGAAGGGGGGAGAAGGAAAGAGGGGGGCGCCGCCCCCTCCTAATCCAATTCGGACCAGCCCATGGGGGGCGCGCAGCCACCCCTTGAGGCCCTCCTCTCCTTTCCACTAAAGCCCATTAAGGCCCATTACTTCCCCCGGGTGTTCCGGTAACCTCCCGGTACTCCGAATTTCACCCGAAACAACCCGAACCATTCCGGTGTCCGAATGTAACCTTCCAATATATGAATCTTTACCTCTCGACCATTTCAAGACTCCTCGTCATGTCCGTGATCTCATCTGGGACTCCGAACAAACTTCGGTTCATCAAAACACATAACTCATAATACAAATTGTCATCGAACGTTAAGCATGCGGACCCTATGGGTTCAAGAACTATGTAGACATGACCGAGACACATCTCCGGTGAATAACCAATAGCGGAACCTGATGCTCATATTCTACATATTCTATGAAGATCCTTATCGGTTAAACCGCATAACAACATACGTTGTTCCCTGTGTCAACGGTATGTTACTTGCCCGAGATTCGATCGTCGGTGTCATCATACCTAGTTCAATCTCGTTACCGGCAAGTCTCTTTACTCGTTCCGTAATGCATCATCCCGTGACTAACTCATTAGTCACATTGCTTGCAAGGCTTATAGTGATGTGCATTACCGAGAGGGCCCAGAGATACCTCTCTAATACATGGAGTGACAAATCCTAATCTCGATCTATGCCAACCCAACAAACACCTTCGGAGAAATCTGTAGAGCATCTTTATAATCACCCAGTTACGTTGTGACGTTTGATAGCACACAAGGTGTTCCTCTGGTATTTTGGAGTTGCATAATCTCATAGTCGGAGGAACATGTATAAGTCATGATGAAAGCAATAGCAATAAAACTAAATGATCATTATGCTAAGCTAACGGATGGGTCTTGTCCATCACATCATTCTCTAATGATGTGATCCCGTTCATCAAATGACAACACATGTCTATGGTCAGGAAAAATAACCATCTTTGATTTAACGAGCTAGTCAAGTAGAGGCATACTAGGGACACTCTGTTTTGTCTATGTATTCACACATGTACTAAGTTTCTGGTTAATACAATTCTAGCATGAATAATAAACATTTATCATGATATAAGGAAATATAAATAACAACTTTATTATTGCCTCTAGGGCATATTTCCTTCAAAGTTTTCAAGTTTTGGGTGAGATCACGATGGATGAAGGAATAAGGAGTGGCAAGACCCTAAGCTTGGGGATGCCCAAGGCACCCCAAGGTAATACTCAAGGAAGACCCAAGCGTCTAAGCTTGGCGATGCCCCGGATGGCATCCCCTCTTTCGTCCACAATTCAACGGTATGTTACTTGGAGCTACATTTTTATTCATAACATGATATGAGTTTTACTTGAAGTGTCTTGTGCCATAGTTTTATTTTGCTTGATTATTAGTTTGCCACAATCATTGTTTGCTGGCACACCTTTTTAGAGGGAGACACATTCCTTGTGTTTTGCTAGAATACTCTATGTGCTTCACTTATATCTTTTGAGCTAGGCAGTTGCTCTTGTGCTTCACTTATATTAGTTAGAGCACGATGGTAGTCATATTTTATAGAAATAATTGTACTCTCATGCTTCACTTAAATCTTTTTGAGAGTCTTAAATAGGAAGTGGTAATGAGCACGAGTTACAAGACTAATCGGAAAAGGATAGATATTTGAGATTTATATAATAAAAACTTTCATGTAGATCACTAAATATGAAACGTATGGTTTAATTATATTGATGTAGTAATATGAAAGGGTATAAGTTCATGATCATTGGTTAGTAAGAATATCAATATTAACGCTTGTTATTAACTACTCATGTAAGTGTTCGTCATTGCATGCTAGGGAGGTTTGAGCATTTTTTATTTCTAAAATGAAATCCTTTAGTGTTGTTATAACCGGAGGGTGCGTGATGGTTAACTCCTACCACTGGTGCGCGTCGGTCCTAAACAAACGGTTTTTAACCCCTTTCCGCGACGGCATTTGGAACCGTCGCCAAGTGAGTGTGTGCGATAGGGTGTCCTTCCCACACGAAGTCGAAATCATCGGGATAGGCCCTCCGGGACCCAGTGGGCCGTGTCGTGTGCGATCGAGCGAGGCATCGAAACCCAATCATTTTCGTAGGTATGTACATCCCACATGGTAATCCGAGAAAATCATTTCCGTAGGTATGTACATCCCACACGGTAATCCGAGAAAATCATTTCCGTAGGTATGTACATCCCACACGGTGAATCCCAGAAAAACATTTATGTTTGTATGTATATCACGCACAATCAATCCAAGGAATACTTTCCGTTCTTATGTACATCCCACACAGCCAATCCAGGGAAAACGTTTTCGTTCGGACGTACATCCCACACAGTTTTATGTGTAGGCTCGTGTGTGAAAGGTGTAACTATCACACACGGTCTTCCTTGGTTAATTGTTTGCTTTTATCAACTATATCACACACGATTTGATGAAGAAAACTGTGTGGCATTGGGCTATCCATCGCAAGCGCTTTTACTACTAGAACCATTTGCAAAGGTCCATGACACATTTAGCAGGTTTATTAGTTTACAATTAATAATTCCAGTATTACGCAAATTCACATTTCATATCGAACAGTTGTTTGCCAATTTCATATCAGGCACATAAATATATTATAACATCACGGTATGGTAGCTACATGAAAACAACACATTACAACATATGGCTAGTTCAACTTCATAAGAACAATATATTCATTTCCCTAATCGAGATCATCCAGGCTCGTCTTATCCACCTCTGCTTTCGCTTCAAGAAGAACCCGCTTTTGCACGGGCCAACTGGGAAAGTGTCTCCTCCTTCGCCAACACCATATTAGCAAAGTCTAATTTAAAAAATCTAAACTCATTCTCCACCTTCAACTTTTATCCCGCATCTTGAAATATGCCTCGGCGCTGACAAGACTTTCTCTAAGCTTCACGTGTGTTCTCTCTTCCTCATACATGCTCCAGAGCTTCGTTAGGCACATCTTCAAAGACTGTGGCCACTCTTGATCAACCCACTCCAAGTAAGAACACTTCCGTTCATCCTATAATATTTAAAAGTAGATCATTAACAATTGTAGGGGAAATGGGTTTATAGCAACATAGAAAATCACCAAAGCTTATTTTGAAAAAGTGAAGAAACATGTTAATTATGACATATCTTCTCAAAAAGATCAATGTTCAAATGAAATAATTGGTATTGAGACAACAACCAAATTCTGGAACATCAGAAGCTATAATTAACTACAACGACGCTACAAGTTCTTACTCATGTACAATAAATAACAAATTTAACATTTTATGAGGAAGGTAAATATAACTGCAACAACATAATAGACAAAGGTGTTTGGATGATGCGAAATTGATACTAACATTGTGTACATGCACAAATTTAGTAACATAGAACTAATAGCACTAAGGCCGTCCACTATGTATGCCAAAACTGGGGTAAAGACAACTGTTGCTACATCTTGCATCGGTGTTCTCGTGACCTTTGGCGAGCCGATGCAGGAAAAAATTAGGGACCCGACTCGAGCACGTAGTTGCTCCGATGCAGTTCCTTCGTGCCATAAAGATTTAGTATTTTACTGCTTGGCTTGCCGGATGTGTGGACCAAAGTTGGCTGCATTAAATTTTGGAAGCGGTGCCAAATAATTTTCTAATGGCACCGCTTGATGAGATGGCAACAATTTAAGATACTAGGTACAAACTGTGACATTGTCTTAGGATGCGTTTGGTTGAAGGTGTGGTATGAATGGGTTGGGACTGTGGATGTTGTCTAAATCACATCTAACAAATGATTTGTAACAATGAAAGAGGGTCTAACCTTCTCTCGCACATGCTTAAACTTCCTCCCACTGTCCACGTAATCAAACGCAACTAGCTTCATGCATGGAGATTGATGGTGACAACGAGCGAGATAGATCTTCACCACCCGCTCCATTCGCTTGCCACCGATGGTCCTAGGGAGCTACAAGAGGAAGAAATGACTCAAATCGATCACCGGGTAAAAATCCTTCATTCCATGTCTTAGAGAGACATAGAGAAGAGAGGCATTACGTTGTGGTGAAGGAGTTGTCACCGGAGGTTTTACGGCTGGAGAGGTCTTTGAAGAAGACCATGGCGACCTAGCGGTAGGATGCGAGACAGCGAGAGCGAGGAAGCGGCTATAGCTTAGCAAGGAAGGAAGGAAAGAGGAAACAGGGGAAATGTGACTTGTGGTCGGGGAGAAAAGGGGATGGGGAAAGAGGAAAGGGGGTCGTGAGGGAGTCCTGGATTAAGGGGTCCTCGGGCGTCCGAACTATGGTACGTGGGCCGGACTGATGGGCTGTGAAGGTACAAGACCGAAGACTCTCTCCCGTGTCCGGATAGGACTCTCCTTGGCGTCGAAGGCAAGCTTGGCGCCCGGATATGAAGATTCCTTTCTCTGTAACCAACTCTGTATAACCCTAGTCCTCTCCGGTGTCTATATAAACCGGAGGGCTTAGTCCATAGAGACAATCATAATCATAGTCATACAGGCTAGACTTTTAGGGTTTTAGCCATTACAATCTCGAGGTAGATCAACTCTTGTAATACTCATATTCATCAAGATCAATCAAGTAGGAAGTAGGGTATTACCTCCATAGAGAGGGCCCGAACCTGGGTAAACATCGTGTCCCTCGTCTCCTGTTACCATCAACCTTAGACGCATAGTTCAGGACCCCCTACCCGAGATCCGCCGGTTTTGACACCGACATTGGTGCTGTCATTGAGAGTTCCACTGCGTCGTCTTCAAGAGGTTCGATGGCCCCGTCAATCATCTACAACAATGATGTCCAGGAGGAAGTCTTCCTCCCGGAAAGATCTTCAGATTCGGGCGGCTTTGCATTGCGGGCCAACCTTGGCCGTCTAAGCGAATCGACAGCTACGCCCCTGGCCATCAGGTCAGATTTGGAAGCTTGAACTACGTCGCTGATATCCGTGGAGACTTGATCTTTGATGGATTCGAGCCCACGGTAGCCGCTCCCTGCCACCGCGATGAGCATGACTTAAATCTGTCATCGGACCATACCCAGGAGATAGTGCCTGTGACTGCTCTGGCCCTAGATCCGGAGCAGATCGCACCATCCGAGGACGAAAAGCTCAACCCCACCATGGAAGCCACAGACTCAGCGGCGTTGGAGCCACATATAGACCCAACCTCGAGTGGAATCTGTGCCATCGGAACCTCAGACTCGTTTCCGGCTACAGGTTCGGAACCACGTGCATCCGCGTACGTTGAGCTTGATCAGGCATCGATCGTCGAATTCAGCTCCGCGGACATCTTCCGGCACTCACCTTTAGGCGATGTGCTAAACTCATTAAAAACACTCTCCTTAGCGGGGGACTCATAGCCGAATTATATCCGGTTTGAACAGGAGGCTGATGACGGAGAATTTCGCTTCCCAGCCACCGCCCACTTCATAGCCACTGTCAAAGACTTAACCGACATGCTCGATTATGGCTCCGAAGACATCGACGGTATGGACGACGATGCCGAAGAGGAGCAGGGCCAAAACCCGTCGTTTAGCGGGCGCTGGACGGCCACTTCTTCGTACGACGTGTACATGGTGGATACACCTAAAGAGAACAATGGCGATAACGAGAAGGATCTAGTCGAGGATAAACCTCCCGAGACACAGCCGAAACACCGACGTCAGCAGCGCCGCTCTAAATCACGCTGTGGAAAAGATAGCGATACCGGCACGAGACAAAACAATACTCCGGACGATGCCGAAGACAAGGAATACCTCGTTGAGCCAACCTCCGAATAGGACGAACGGGAGGACGGCGAGTCAGCCCTTATGAGCGAATTAAATAGCGAAGACTCGGAGGACAGTAATTATCTTCCACTCTCCGAGGATGAGGTGAGCCTCCATAGCGAGGATTTCATCCTGCATGAGGAACCTCTCGAAAGGTGAGCGCTTTAGCGTCGGCTAATAGCCACCGCGAGGAGCTGAAAAAGAAGCAGCAGCAGCTTCAAGCTGATCAAGACCTGCTCAACGACAGATGGACTAATGTCCTGGCAGCCGAGGAATACGGCCTCGATCGCCCAACTAAAAGTTACCCGAAGCGCAAATTGTTACCCCAATTTGACGACGAGGCGTTGGAGCCCGTACCATCAGCGCGTAATGCGGCTGACCGACCACCACGTGGCCGGGATAAAGCAGCACCTCAAGTCAAACACCAGCCCGTCCTACCTCACCATAAAGGAAGAGATAAAACGGCTTAGGGTTATACATATGACCTGCGGCAGGACCTAAAAATGTAATGTGTCGGGCGGATCGATCTACGGATCACGGGGGCGTGCCCTGACGCGCGACGACGGCCATTTGGCCGGACATGACAAACATTATCACGCCCAGGCCGAAAATCGCAGACAGACTACATCCGAACTACGTCGCGACTTAGCCCGATACAGAGGCGCCGCACACCCCCTCTGCTTCACTGACGAAGTAATGGGGCATGAATTCCCAGAAGGGTTTAAACCCATGAATATCGAATATGATGGAACAACAGATCCCGCGGTATGGATGGAAGATCTTCTTCTCCATATCCACATGGCCCGCGGTGATGATCTCCACGACATCAAATACCTCCCACTAAAACTAAAGGGACCAGCGCGGCACTGGCTAAACAGCCTTCCAGAGAACTCCGTTGGCAGCTGGGAAGACCTGGAAGATGCCTTTCGCGATAACTTCCAAGGTACATATGTCTGGCCACCAGATGCCGATGACTTAAGTCACATCATCCAAAGAGCCGGAGAGTCAGCCAGGAAGCTCTGGACTAGGCTCTTAATTGAAAAGAACCAAATTGTTGATTGTCCGGACACCGAAGCCCTCGCGGCCTTCAAACACAGCATCTGGGATGAGTGGCTCACCCGCCACCTCGGTCAAGAAAAACAAAAATCCATGGCAGCCCTTATTGTTCTAATGACCCGGTTTTGCACGGGAGAAGACAGGTGGCTCGCTCGAGAAACAACGGCGCTTGTGATCCGGGCACTTCGAAGTCCGAGACGGCAACGGCAAGCATTTATGCAATAAACACAAGTGTCGCAATAATAATGAAAGAATGCAAGACACGGCGGTCAACGCCGGATTCAGCGGCTCCAAACCCGATCAATGGAAAAAGCCATTTAAGGCAAATAGAGACGGACCATCCAATCTAGACAAGATACTGGATCGGCCCTGATAGATTCATGGCACCCCCGATAAACCAGCTACTCACACCAACAGAAGCTGCTGGGTCTTCAAAAAAGCTGGCAAGTTTAATGCCGAACACAAGGGGAAGGGGCCGCCCAGTGCCAGCGATGTGAAGAGACTTCGCCCGACCAAATACCGGGTCAAGCAATTCCCCTTGAAGTGAAAACCGTAAACATGGTATATGTGACGACACCCCTCTGTGGAGCGTATAGCGCCAAGACTACGGGACGACACGCCCATAAAGCGGTCCCCCAAAATTTAGCCATATCCGTCCCGAAGGTTCGGCAGCTACGATCATCGATCCGATTATCGATGGGTTCCATCTCACGAAAGTCCTTATGGACGTGACGTAGCCTTAATCTACTCTACCAAGATCTTGTCCGCCAAAATGGGCATTGATCCTTCATGAATCAAGCCCACCACAACTACCCTCAAGGGAGCAGTACCCGGCGTAGAAACTCACTACACGGGCCCCATCACATTGGAAGTCGTTTTCGGTTCGCCGAACAACTTCCATGTGAAAAGGCTAGTCCCGTTCATGATAGCTACCATGCGCCACAGGGCTTACCGCTTTTGCTTGTTTTAATGCGGTCCCACTCTACGCCCACGCAAAACTTAAGGTGCCCAGTCCACGTGGCGTCATAACAATAAATGGAAATATGGAACACTCCCTCCGTACAGAGGATCATACTACGGCTATTACAGCCGAAGTACAAAGCGGCCTCATCAAGCCGCATATCTCATCGGCCATTGTCACGATCTCTATTAAATGGAACCGATCAATCTCGAGCTAGATTAGCAGTTCGGCCTCCGTCAGCACGCCTCATATATACCTAAGTTTGCACCACGCATACATAATTATGTACTTAAAATACCCTGGTCATCGGCGGAGGCACAATACGGACAGGCCTACAAGCACTCCCATAGCCTCCTTTTCTTTTCTAACTATTTTTTTATCACAGGTGGCTCAAAGACTGGTCATCTCATGGACTCTTTCGGAGTTCGGCTTCGTACACTTACCCAAAGGCTATTCCTGTTAAGGAGTCCTTTCACTGAGGCAAGCGGCGCAGACGTGCGACAGGAGGTCCAAATAATTTTGTGTAGACCGCACTCTCTATTTCGAGCCTGTAAAGTGCCTTCTCCCTCAGCCTTCGACCACCAGCATGTCAAATAGCCCGGGTTGTGGCGTTATTATCTGTAAGATGGCAATTGACATATAAATCAGGTTCCAGTGAACATAATCCATATTCAGTATTCGCTTTTTCTAAAGAACTGAATTTTGCTTCTCCGATTGTTTCACACACGCACCTCGGCACAAATTGCTAGGGGCTCGATATGGGAACAAATGAGTTGCCGACAAGTCCGAACAGCTTTATAGCGCACTTCGGCGTCACGAGTTTGGCCTTATATGCACCAGCTCCGAATCATGTCTTTGGTCAATAGTTGGGTTGCCCGGCTCCTGTGCTTACTACCTTACGTTCCGCTATATCGACTAGGGTAGTAAAGGGAGAACTACTGCGATTGTGTCCTGGTTTCTCCGGATGAGCACCTCAGTAGAGAAAGTTGAAAACTGACTGTCATGATGCGGCGAGAGCTGGTCAACCACTCGATGACTTACCAGAATCTTTCGTGATTCCTTCCATATTACACGAAGGATCGTTCTTAAGGTCACCTATGTAACATACCGTATTGGGATAATGCGCGTACATACCAGGGGCTATATCGTAGACCCACCATCAAACTCCTATGGCTAAGTGAAAGTGTTAAAGCCCTATAGTCCGATTGCCTAGTTTGCCGCACTGGCACTGACACCTCCTTCACGGACCAAGACGTTGGGTCAAGAGTGATCAAGCGCTTTTCCGAACACCCCCGTATTATATGCGAGGGGGCTGAAGCCGGCGACTGGCAAACTTTCAGATTATACAAAAAACGGCCGCACAGGAGGAACCAAAACTTTCTGGCAAAAGTATAAAAAACATAGCCTTAATATATCATAAATATTATTTTTACAATTTTGATACATTCACTCGAACATCATATCCTTCGAGCACTGGCCCTCTATCAAGCGGGCACCCTCTAGGACATCTTCAAAATAATGCTCTGGCGTGTGATGGTCCTTGCCCTCGGGTGGACTCTTCGCTACAATATCACTGGCCTTCATCTTCGCCCAGTACGTCTTGACGTGGGCAAAGGCCATCCATGCACCTTCAATGCACGTTGACCGCTTCACGGCATCGATACGCGGCACCGCATCAACAAGTCGTTGCACCAAACTGAAATAACTACTCGGAATTGGCTCGGTCGGCCACAGCCGGACCTCGATGTCCTTCATGGAAGATCTGGATATCTTGTGGAGCTCGGCCCACTGGGCCATCTGTTCGTTCAGCAACAGCGGACGCTTTGGCATGCTGAATTGCGACCAGAAAATCTTTTCCGTTGCATGTCCTTCTTGCGCTTGGGAAAACTGCGTCGCATCAGAGGCACTCTTCGGCAAGTCCAAAAATGCGTCTGGAGAACTCCACATTTGATTAAGCGGGGCATACTTCGGATCTTCAAATTTAGTTTGTAATAAGAAGGGCTTACCGGCCGCGATCTCTCCAGCTTGCCGGATCTCCTCCCGAGCCGCTCTAGACTCGGACCGGGCCTCTCTCGCCTCTCGTAAGGCCTTGTCAAGATCGGTCGTTTTGGCTTTGTTATCCTTTTCAAGGGATTCGCATCGGACAGTGGCATCCTTCAGCTCGCGCACCATAATGGATATTCTCTCCTTGCACTGGCGCCGAGCAACCTGTTCGGCCTTTAGCTCAGCAGCTGCCTTCGCGGCAGCCGCATCAATCATCCTGGCTTGCTCCTTGGCCCGGGCAAGCTTAGCCCGAAGGGTCTCAACATGACCGCACTATCTATGATTCACGCATAGCTCGATTGCACAATTCTCGAAGCGTCATGCTCATCTTATCATGCCACGATATCGACTGCCCAAAAACATACCTTGCGCCTCGTCGAGCCACCTATTAATAAGTGTGATGTCATCATCCGCAGCATCAAGTTTTTGCTTCAGACATACAACCTCTATAGCTTGGGCATTTGCCATGTATGTAGCAGCCTGTGTTCCAATTAATTGGATTATTTCCTGAGCATATCTTTTTTGATCCTCTGATCGCCTCCCTTTGGGCGCCAACCAGAGTCTCAGGGGCTACTATATATACACAGGTGTGTTTTGCGTACAGAGCACAATTGAAAATATTACAAGACGTTACCTCGAAGCCTCTTAGCAGGCCCATGAAGGCTTCATTCAATCCGCTTTTCGTGGACAGAATTCTTTCAGCCACCATACTCATTAAGGTACGATGTTCCTCCGAGACGGACGCATGTTGCAACATGCCCATCATTGTATCCGGCCCCTCCGGATTCCTGGGAGCGGCTGGAGTGCGGACTCCCTTCGAAGGGATATGTTTACTCGACTCTAGAGTCATCCCCGGCTGTAAACCGGATAGTCCGAGGCCTTTATGGTTGATCCCCTTTGGGGCCGCACACCACGGGCCGTGGGCGACCGAAGTTTCACCTTCGGGCGTTGTCTTCATTGTCCCCCGCACCACTTGTTGATCGGAAAGATCCTCCGGGACGACACCTCGAAGTCGTCTGCCCTATTGGGCGAGGGAGCCTGTGGAGGCGTCTCGCTTTCCATCATCTCCGGAAGCAGATCCCCCAAGGAGGAGGACTGTTGAGTAAGACTGCGTGCCGGAGTGCAAATATATATTAAATGTTACCCTTGTAGCCTGAAAGGAACGGGATATGCTTAGGACACCCTTGTTCACTTACGACTTGGCTAAAGGCTTGTCCTTGTGGAGGGCTGCGCTGACGATTAATAGTCGCCTTTCCAACCCGAACCGCCTGAAAGGGACATCTTCCCTCGCTTGGGAGCCTTTACCTCCAAATCTTCGGAGGCGCTCCTTTTCTTACCATGGGGAGAAAGGATGTCAGCTTCTCCTTCTCTTTTGTCTTCAGAAGAGGGAGCCCTAACTTCCCCGGACATAGTGTCTGGTGTACCTTCAGAATGGAGGCCACCTTTGACCTTCTTGCTCTCCTCATTGTCCTCTTTCACCGGCAATTGGTATGGTGCCGGGACCAGCATCCTTGTTAGCACGGGACTAGCTGAGTCTTCGAGAAGAGGGGCCGAACACCTAATTCGCTCCACCTTCTTTATCCAGCCCTGGAAGAAGATGGTTTTCTCAGTATCTTATTATGGGATGCTTAACTAAGCTGTGTTCGGGAGTCGAGTGCTTACCGAGGTATCCGGATGGTTGCGGTCAAGGCCGATGTCCTCGGTGGTGTCCGGCCACTGTTTTCGTGTCCCGAAAAATAACTTCCACATTCCTCTGTGCGTCGTGCCGAAGAAGTGCTGAAGGATTCGTGGTCCTTCCGGATTAAACTCCCACATTTGGAGGGAGCGTCGTTGGCACAGCAGGACCCGGCGGACTAGCATTACTTGAATCATGTCGATGAGATCGGTGCCCTTTTCGATGAGGCTCCGGATGCGGCTTTGTAGCGTCTGCACTTCGTCAATTGATCCCCAGTCCAGCCCCTTATTAATCCATGATGCAAGCCGTAATGGAGGGCCATATCAAAACGCAGGGGTAGCTGCCCACTTGGTGCCACGGGGTTCAGTGATGTAAAACCACTCCCGCTGCCATAGGTTGGAAGTTTCCGAGAAAGAGCCTTTTGGCCAGGGCATATTGGTGAGTTTGCTCACCATAGCGCCACCGCACTCCGCTTGCTTCCCCTCGACTACCTTCGGCTTTACGTTAAAGGTCTTGAGCCATAAGTCGAAGTGGGGGGGAATGCGGAGAAAGGCCTCGCATGTGATGATAACGACGAGATATGAAGGAAGGAGTCTGGAGCTAGATCGTGAAAATCTAGCCCGTAATAGAACATGAGCCCTCGAACGAAGGGATGGAGAGCGAACCATAGCCCCCGGAGGAAGTGGGAGATGAATACGACCCTCTCGCTGGATCTGGGAGTAGGAATAACCTGCCCTTGAGCAGGAAGCCTGTGGGGGATTTCCGCGGTCAGGTATCTTGCCGCCCGGAGCTTCGTGACATCCTCCTCTGTGATAGAGGAGGC
Organism: Aegilops bicornis; assembly: GCA_021605145.1. NCBI lineage: Eukaryota > Viridiplantae > Streptophyta > Magnoliopsida > Poales > Poaceae > Aegilops > Aegilops bicornis. The sequence continues at coordinate 1,247,779 of JAHIAL010000023.1, read as the reverse complement.
CACCCACCGGCCATGAAGGTTGGGTCCGGACATGACTGGGAGGCTCGGGGCAATTGAATTGAACCTTGGGTGCTGGAACTCAAGGTTTGAAATGGTTGGCGTAGAGGAGAAAGACGGGTCTGTGCCCCTTTATAAAGGCGATGAATATCAAACGCCTCCTCGTGGGCCTTAAAACATGCCTATTCTCAAGGGATCATGCCAACAGGACGGTTGGGTTATCCACGCCCGTATTCATGAGCAAGAAGGGGACACGGTCTCTGCTTTGACAAGATGTGCCAATAAAGCCGTGTCTCGAAACGTGGAGCGACAGGCTAAAAAACGGTTCGAAATAATAACCGGGTGGTGACGTGATATCACGCTACAAAAAGTTGTCAGCAGATTGGACCCGTGAAAAATTATACTCTCTGCGGTGGTGTGTGGTTTTTTTTTTTTGCAGAGCCGGACATGATTCTTGTGTTCAAAGACTATTTTGGAGTATTCGGAGAAGGAACCCGCCTTGCAATCCCAAAGACAATTAGCGCGTCGGACACCTCATCATTGAAGCCTGGTTCAGTGGCTACTGAGGGAGTCCTGGATTAAGGGGTCCTCGGGCGTCCGAACTATGGTACGTGGGCCGGACTGATGGGATGTGAAGGTACAATACTGAAGACTCTCTCCCATGTCCGGATAGGACTCTCCTTGGCGTGGAAGGCAAGCTTGGCGCCCGGATATGAAGATTCCTTTCTCTGTAACGACTTTGTATAACCCTAGTCCTCTCCGGTGTCTATATAAACCGGAGGGCTTAGTCCATAGAGACAATCATAATCATAGTCATACAGGCTAGACTTTTAGGGTTTTAGCCATTACGATCTCGAGGTAGATCAACTCTTGTAATACTCATATTCATCAAGATCAATCAAGTAGGAAGTAGGGTATTACCTCCATAGAGAGGGCCCGAACCTGGGTAAACATCGTGTCCCCCGTCTCCTGTTACCGTCAACCTTAGACGCACAGTTCAGGACCCCCTACCCGAGATCCGCCGGTTTTGACACCGACAGGGCGGGGTAGATATTTTGGCGGTAGGCCAAAATTTTGGAAATGTGGAGGGAAACTTTGCGCGCGGTGCCGCCGGACCATTCACTTTGAACGATTGTGTGCATCGCAAATGATTCTTCTGCTTTACGCGCATGGGATGAGTTTGATAATTCAAATTTTGGTCTAAAGGCATGGGCACATTCACTTTGAACACGTGCGGTGCTGCCGGGCCATTCACTTTGAATGATTGTGTGCATCGCAAATGATTCTTCTGCTTTACGCGCATGGGATGAGTTTGGTAATTCAAATTTTGGTGGAAATTTCCCCTAGTACGTCATTGCATAAATTTAACATCGCTTGCTCATTTGGGCACACAAAAGAGAGTACAGCTGACAGGCCACACTTACTGAATCGAGCAATTTTAGTAATTACACAGAGCCAGTTGACTAAGGTTTATCAATCCGTGGGAGGCGTAGGATGAAGATGGTCTCTCTCAAGCAACTCTGCAACCAAATAACAAAGAGTCTCTTGTGTCCCCAACACACCCAATACAATGGTAAATTGTATAGGTGCACTAGTTCAGCGAAGAGATGGTGATACAAGTGCAATATGGATGGTAGATATAGGTTTTTGTAATCTGAAAATATAAAAACAGCAAGGTAACTAATGATAAAAGCGAGCGTAAACGGTATTGCAATGCTAGGAAACAAGGCCTAGTGTCGTGGAGTTGTCACGGCAGATGTCCTCTTGCAAGGACTTAGTCGTGGAGCCATCGCAACTAGGAAGCTTAAAGGGGTTAATCGGGACAAAGGACACGGGAGAGTTATACTAGTTCGGCCCCTTACGGTGAAGGTAAAGCCTACGTCTAGTTGGGTTGGTATTGCTTGAGGTTTCGATAAACTGTGGAGCCGAGATACGCTATGCCCGGCTCTCGATGAGTTGTTTCTTGCCCTAAGCCGCCAGCCGGTTGTCCCCTTTATATACACGGGTGGACGCTCATGCGGTCTACAGAGTCCCGGGCGGCTCATAAGCAGGTGTCACGGCTCATTGACTAGTTAACTCTACCTTATGATACAAGTCATGTCATTATGGCGGTTTACTACTATGGGCCTTAAGCCGCCTGCGGGCCTTAGACCCTTTATGAACCGCCATCTTCATGCTTGGCCTTGGGCTTCTCTTTGATGAATCTTCTTTACGTAACCCAGCCTCTCTTGGGCGGCTTACACAAATCTTATATCCCCAACATTAGGCCCCAGATTGATTTGAACCGGTTCATGTCAATCTTAAAATATCTTAAGAAATGAACCTTCAGCCTTCTGCCTGCGCAAAGGTTTTCAACCTGCCATGACGTCATCTTTACTTAAATTCATATTTCACTCCGCCATATCCTGCAATGGATCTTTGCTTTTACTGACCATTCCGAAAACCGAGGCGTCGGGGCCGCTGGATAATGATGTCTGGTCTCCTCGTTTCTTGTGCCGTCTCAGTCGGCCTTTTCTTATAAATAGGCCTGACCTAGGTTTTTTTTTCATTCTCCCCTCTAAATTGCGTCTTCCTCCGCATCCTTTGTCCCCCCGTCGCCGCTTGAGCTCGCCACCGCCACCACGGACCTCCTCCTCTTCACCAACTCGGTATTGCAGATCAACCTCGACTTGACCGAGAAAAAACGCAACGGACCTTCGCAGCCACTCTGCATCTGTAAGTTTTTTCCTCCCTGTTCCTCAGATCTGCATTAGTGATTCTCGAGTTCGTCGGTGTTCGTCGCCGTCCGTCACAAACCCTTGATAGATTCCATCTCCGACGCCTTTTTCTGATCTTTAGACAGTATAAAACTGCTGCGGTAGCTGTTTCGCACCCGTTTCCAAATGCACATAAATCCCTTTCCATTGCACAGAGGCCCCGTTCGAGCCTATGAGCTTCATCTGTGCCAGTTCTAGGTCTAGAAATTTTTCCTTTCAGAACAGCCGTTTGATTCAAAATAATAGCTGCAACTTGTGAAACCTGTTTGTTCCATACTTAGCCAAAAAACTGTATCTGTTAAATCTGTTTCACACGGTAGCTCCTGCGGCCGGTTTAAGAAGACATCACTGATTGCCAGCCTTGCTTGCTCCTGGCGACTTAAGAAAATTTAACTGCCTTTGATACTTGTAGCGGCTTAAATATCACTGCATAGTTACCCATATGTCATTAGGCCCCTTCTTAAGCTGCCATCTTGAATAGACTTAAAATGTTTTCCTCCAGGTTAAATTTGAAATTTTGTCATAGGCTTCAATTTACACAATGGCACCCAAGGCTCCCAAAGCTCCCGTGACCTGCAACTGGGTCAGATCCACTATTACGGAGAGCACGTTGTCTGATTTCGTGAAGTCCGGCCATCTGCCCAAGGAGGGCATGTCTTATCGTGCTCCTAATCCGTCAGACGAGAAACCTCAACCCAAGGAAGGGGAGGTGATCGTGTTTACTGACCATATGAATCGGGGCTTTGCTCCGCCCGGTTCAAAATTCTTCAGGGATGTTTTGCACTTTTTTGACCTCAGACCTCAAGACATTAGACCCAATTCCGTGTCAAATATTTGCAACTTCCAAGTTTTCTGCGAGGTATACCTTGGAGAAGAGCCCAAATTACTTTTTATTCGTAGAATTGTTTTACTTAAACCGGCTGCAACGAACGCGGCCAATGGGCCTGGTCTGGAACTTGGTGGCGTCTTTGATTCAGCGGCGGAGAGATCGCTTTTTCCTTATGCAGAATCGCCAAGCCATCCAAAGGATTGGAATCGACGTGGTTTCTTACCGCCAGGACACTTCTCCCACGAAGAAAACCCTCCGCTCGCTTCCGCGCTTTGGCGCTTTTGAATCCAACCACCTTTGGCGGATAAATTGACTGCTGTTGAGCGTCTGCCACTTGCTCCCACCATTAGTAAAATCAAAGCTCTTTTGGGAAATGGCTTAGATGGCGCTAACCTGGTCCGGGTCTGGGTCGCTTGGCGGGTGATTCCGTTAAGCCGCCGCCCCGGCTTAATGTGCACCTACTCAGGCGAGAAGAATGACCCGCTGCGTCACAGTCCCGACGACTTACCAGATGATGTGGTGGAGGCTACGACCCAGACGTTGTTGAAAGAGGGCACGGTAACTAGTAATGCCTTTGGCTTACTTCCCTTCTGCAAGAAGAATCCGGCCCCCGCAGTGAGTCATCAACTTCAATGAATACTCTTTACTATATTACACCTTGCTTTTACTCATAATCCTTTATCATCTTTCATAGGCCGATGACAACTTCTGGAAGTTCAAGTATGACCATGAGGCGGCCAAACAAGCCAGAGCGGCAAAAAGAGCCGAAAGGAAAGCCGCCAAGACTGGAACTTCAAGGAAAAGGAAGCCAAGCGCTTCAGATTTACTTAAATTGGACGACACTTCTGACGACGAAGAAGAGGTGATCCTTAATTCTCCTAACTCCTTTATCATTATTTTATTGACATTTTGCCCTTTCAGGAGGATACGGGGACAGCCAAGCAGTTGACGAAGAGGTAACTATAATCTCCTCCGACTCAGAGCCTTTGCCAAAGCCAAAAATTCAAAGGGTAACCCGGAAAGTACGATTTTCACATCCGTTGGCTTACCAAGATCCTCAATTTCTTTTGAAGCAACAGCAATTTGAAAGCCGGAGGCAGACCCGGACCAGCAAGGATATAGAGCTCTCCTCGGCTTACCGACGTAACCAGAAGCGCTGGCTGAGGTTATCTCCGATTTACGTTCTGTTTATCCTTTGGCGAGTTTAATTCGTCAACCTCTCAATTCATCTGACTCCAATTATCAGGATACCTCTCCTTCCTCCGGCGAGTCTATGCAATCTAACATGCCGGCTTTCAAAACTGCCCCTGGGTAATGTAATTTCATTTACCTTATGCTTTACCTTCTTTGGAGCTTTTGTACTCATCCTTTCTACCTTGTCCACAGCGTGCAAGTGAAGCCCAGTAAGAGGGCAAGAAAGAATAAGCCGTCCCAAGACCCAGTCGTAACTAAGCCGGAACTCGGAGCAGCCGCCCCTGACACTTCCACTCATCAACCACCGCCTGAAACGGCTTATGATATTCCAGCACCAACCTTGGATCCGCCCGCTGAAGAAACTCTTGGTGGCTTTGATAAACCGGAAACTCCTAGCCCGGCCAAGACAACTGATCCGGAAATTGAGATTATCAAGACTCAGTTTGTCGAGCCAAGTCAGCCCACCATCCTTGCCAAGTGCTCTTCCAAGGAGGAGCTTTTGGAGCGCCGAAAGGCCAAGTTAGACATTACAAATTATACTCATTTGAGCATTGGAGATATAGTCTCTGGCTATATCAATCAAGTACATAGCAGCCGTGACCTGGAAGTTAACATGGTGAAGCAAATACAGCAAAAATCTGAGGTATAACTTATGCTACTTTCCTTAACCGTACTTACTGTATCAGCCCCCAAGTCTATTGCTTATGAATAAATATGATGTAGACTTAGAAACCTGCCTAGCACTGCAAGTTCTCTCAACAATAATAACATAATTGGATCATATAACTATCCCTCAACATGCAACAAAGAGTCACTCCAAAGTCACTAATAGTGGAGAACAAACGAAGAGATTATGGTAGAATGCAGAAACCACCTCAAAGTTATTCTTTCCAATCAATCCAGTTGGGCTATTCCTATAAGTGTCACAAACAGCCCTAGAGTTCATACTAGAATAACACCTTAAGACATAAATCAACCAAAACCCTAATGTCACCTAGATACTCCAATGTCACCTCAAGTATCCGTGGGTATGATTATACGATATGCATCACACAATCTCAGATTCATCTATTCAACCAACACATAGAACCTTAAAGAGTGCCCCAAAGTTTCTACCGAAGAATCAAGACGAAAACGTGTGCCAACCCTTATGCATAGGTTCAAGGGCGGAACCCGCAAGTTGATCACCAAAACATACATCAAGTGAATAACGTGATATCCCATTGTCACCACAGATACGCACAACAAGACATACATCAAGTGTTCTCAAATCATTAAAGACTCAATCCGATAAGATTACTTCAAAGGAAAACTCAATTCATTACAAGAGATTAGAGGGGGAGAAGCAACATAAGATCCAACTATAATAGCAAAGCTCGCGATACATCAAGATTGTGCCAAATCAAGAACACGAGAGAGAGAGAGAGAGAGAGAGATCAAACACATAGCTACTGGTACATACCCTCAGCCCCGAGGGTGAACTACTCCCTCCTCGTCATGGAGAGCGCCGGGATGATGAAGATGACCATCGGTGAGGGATCCCCCTCTGCAGGTGCGAGCGAGGTCCTGATTGGTTTTTGGTGGCTACAGAGGCTTGCGGTGGCGGAACTCCCAATCTATTCTGTTCCCCGATCGTTTTAGGGTATATGGATATATATAGGCGGAAGAAATACGTCAGGGGAGCCACGAGGGGCCCACGAGGGTGGAGGGCGCGCCCAGGGGGGTGGGCGCGCCCCCTGCCTCGTGCCTTCCTCGTTGCTTTCTTGACGTGGACTCCAAGTCTCCCGGGTTGCTTTCCTTCCAAAAATAACTTCTCCAAGATTTCATTCCGCTTTCGACTCGTTTGATATTCCTTTTCTTGAAACACTAAAACAAGGGAAAAAAACAGAGGCAACCTTTGGGCTCGGGTCAATAGGTTAGTCCCAAAAATAATATAAAAGTGTAAAATAAAGCCCATAAACATCCAAAACAGATAATATAATAGCATGGAACAATAAAAATTATAGATATGTTGGAGGCGTATCAGCATCCCCAAGCTTAATTCCTTGCTAGTCCTCTAGTAGGTAAATGATAAAACAGAATTTTTGATGTGGAATGCTACCTAACATATTTCTCAATGTAATTTTCTTTATTGTGGCAAGAATATTCAGATCCATAAGATTCAAAACAAAAGTTTAATATTGATATAAAAATAATAATACTTCAAGCATACTAACTAAGCAATTATGTCTTCTCAAAATAACATGGCCAAAGAAAGTTATCCCTACAAAATCATATAGTGCGGCTATGCTCTATCTTCATCACACAAAATATTTAAATCATGCACAACCCGATGATAAGCCAAGCAATTGTTTCATACTTTTGACGTTCTCAAACTTTTTCAATCTTCACGCTAATACATGAGCGTGAGCCATGGACATAGCACTATAGGTGGAATAGAATGGTGGTTGTGGAGAAGACAAAAGGGAGAAGATAGTCTCACATCAACTAGGCATATCAGCGGGCTATGGAGATGCCCATCAATAGATATCAATGTGAGTGAGTAGGGATTGCCATGCTGGCGGATGCACTAGAGCTATAAGTATATGAAAGCTCAACAAAAGAAACTAAGTGGGTGTGCATCCAACTCGCTTGCTCACGAAGACCTAGGGCATTTTGAGGAAGCCCATCATTGGAATATACAAGCCAAGTTCTATAATGTAAAATTCCCACTAGTATATGAAAGTGACAACATAGGAGATTCTCTATCATGAAGATCATGGTGCTACTTTGAAGCACAAGTGTGGTAAAAGGATAGTAGCATTGGCCCTTCTCTCTTTTTCTCTCATTTTTTTTTTGTTTTTTTGGGCCTTCTCTTTTTTTTGGCCTCTTTTTTTCTCCTTTTTTTTTACTTTTCGTCCGGAGTCTCATCCCGACTTGTGGGGGAATCATAGCCTCCATCATCCTTTCCTCACTGGGACAATGCTCTAATAATGATGATCATCACACTTTTATTTACTTACAACTCAAGAATTACAACTCGATACTTAGAACAAAATATGACTCTATATGAATGCCTCCGACGGTGTACCGGCATATGCAATGACTCATGATTGACATGTATGAAAGAATTATGAACGGTGGCTTTGCCACAAATACGATGTCAACTACATGATCATGCAAAGCAATATGACAATGATGAACGTGTCATGATAAATGGAACAGTGAAAAGTTGCATGGCAATATATCTCGGGATGGCTATGGAAATGCCATAATAGGTAGGTATGGTGGCTGTTTTGAGGAAGGTATATGGTGGGTGTATGATACCGGCGAAAGGTGCGCGGTGTTAGAGAGGTTAGCAATGGTGGAAGGATGAGAGTGCATATAATCCATGGACTCAACATTAGTCATAAAGAACTCATATACTTGTTGCAAAAATCTACAAGTTATCAAAGCAAAGTATTACGTGCATGCTCCTAGGGGATAGATTGGTAGGAAAAGACCATCGCCATTCCCCGACCGCCACTCATAAGGAGGACAATCAATAAATAAATCATGCTCCGACTTCATCACATAACGGTTCACCATAATGCGTGCATGCTGGGAATCACAAACTTTAGAACAAGTATTTCTCAAATTCACAACTACTCAACTAGCATGACTCTAATATCACCATCTTCATATCTCAAAACAATCATAAAGAATCAAACTTCTCATAGTATTCAATGCACTTTATATGATAGTTTTTATTATATCCCTCTTGGATGCCCATCATATTAGGACTAAATTCATAACCAAAGCAAATTACCATGCTGTTTAGGACTCTCAAAATAATATAAGTGAAGCATGAGAGTTCATCTATTTCTACAAAATATAACCACCGCCGTGCTCTAAAAAGATATAAGTGAAGCACTAGAGCAAATGACAAACTACTCCGAAAGATATAAGGGAAGATCAATGAGTTGTTGAATAATTATTTATCTATGTGAAGACTCTCTAACATTTAAGAATTTCAGATCTTGGTACTTTATTCAAACAGAAAGCAAAGCTAAAAAAATAAAATGACGCTCCAAGCAAAACACATATCATGTGGTGAATAAAAATATAGCTCCAAGTAAAGTTACCGATGAACAAAGACGGAAGAGGGGATGCCTTCCGGGGAATCCCCAAGCTTGGATCTTGGTTATCCTTGAATATTACCTTGGGTTGCCTTGGGCATCCCAATCTTAGGCTCTTGCCACTCCTTATTCCATAGTCCATCGAATCTTTACCCAAAACTTGAAAACTTCACAACATAAAACTTAACAGAAGATCTCGTGAGCTCCGTTAGCTAAAGAAAACAAAACACCACTACAAGGTACTGTAATGAACTCATTCTTTATTTATATTGGTGTTAAACCTACTGTATTCCAACTTATCTAGGGTTTATAGACTATTTTACTAGCCATAGAGTCATTAGAATAAGCAAACAACACACGAAAAACAGAATCTGTCAAAAACAGAACAGTCTGTAGTAATATGTAACTAACACAAACTTCTGGAACTCCAAAAATTCTAAAATAAATTGGTGGACCTGATGAATTTTTCTAGTAATCATCTTCAAAAAGAATCAACTAAATAGCACTCTCCAGTAAAAAGTTTTGGCTAATCTCGTGAGCGCTAAAGTTTCTGTTTTTTACAGCAAGATCATAAAGACTTCACCCAAGTCTTCCCAAAGGTTATACTTGGCACAAACACTAATTAAAACACAAAACCACATCTAAACAGAAACTAGATGGATTATTTATTCCTAAACAGAACCAAAAAGCAAGAAACTAAAATAAAATTGGGTTGCCTCCCAACAAGCCCTATCGTTTAACGCCCTAAGCTAGGCATGACGATCTCAATGATGCTCACATAAAAGATAAGAATTGAAACATAAAGAGAGCATCATGAAGAATATTACTAGCACATTTAAGTCTAACCCACTTCCTATGCATAGGGATTTTGTGAGCAAACAACTTATGGGAACAAGAATCAACTAGAATAGGAAGGCAAAACAAGCATAACTTCAAAACTTTAAGTACATAGAGAGGAAACTTGATATTATTGCAATATGTAGAAGCATATGATCCTCTCTCATAATACTTTTTAGTAGCATCATGAATGAATTCAACAATATAACCAGCACCTAAAGCATTCTTTTCATGATCTACTTGCATAGAAATTTTATTACTCTCCACATAAGCAAAATTCTTTTCATTCGGAATAGTGGGAGTTTCATAAGAGACTTGAATACTATAAATTGTTTCCACGTTAAAATAGTAATGTTCAGAAAAAGGGTAATCATAATCATGACAAGTTTTATAAGTATAGTCATCACTACTTTTTATAGCATAAGTTTCATCACAATAATCATCATAAGTAGAAACTTTGTTCTCATCATAATCGATTGAAACCTCTTCGAAATAGTGGATACATCACTAAATAAAGTCAGGACCTCTCCAAATCCACTTTCATAAATATTATAAGATTCAACATCCTCCAAAATAGTGGGATCATTACTTCCTAAAGTTGGCACTCTTCCAAACCCACTTTCATCAATATAATCATCATAAGTAGGAGGCATGCTATCATCATTATAAGTTTGCATATCAAAACTTGGGAGGCTAAAAATATCATCTTCATTAAAGTAGCCTCCCCAAGCTTGGGACAAACATTAATTGCAGCAAATATATTCTCAAAAACATCGTCTTCTTCAAACATAGCATCCCCAAGCTTGGGCCTTTTTATATCATAAGCATAATCACTCTCATCATTAATAGTATGGATAGCACCAATAGTATAGCAATTATCATATTCTTCCAAGCAAGTGCCAAAAAGATTTTCAAGATCATAAGAAGTATTATTATCTTCCCAATCATAATCATCACAACAAGCAATAGGCATAACGAGATCATCATCAAGTGCATCATCTTCCACAATTATTTTTGATTCATTTTCATGAGGCACAACAATAATAGGAGCAACATTATTTGGAAGAGATATATTTTTACCTCTCTTCCTTTTTCTTTTCTTCTTCTTCACCGCATCATGTGTGGGTTCAATCCTCTTTTTGGAGCTCCTTATTAATGAGATTGGTTGAATAGAAGGCTCCTCCTCGTTACCTGATTCATCATAAGAAATAATAGGAGGATATTGGGAAGTCTCTTCCCTTTCATTAGTATTCTCGTCATCTTCTATTTGCTTTCTTTTCTTTATGTAATTGGCAATATAAGGATTTTCAATGCAATTCACCGCACAATACATATAAATTTCTTCTAGATCAAAATGAAAAACTCTATCAAGGGAAAATTCTGGAATGTCCTTAGTTATACGTTTCATTTCTTCATAACCCAAGAGCAAACTAAGTTCATTATGATGTGCAAGGGAAATCAAGTCATCACAATTTTTGGACACGATACGATTATGAAACAATTTGCATTGGGTACTGAAATGATCACGTTCATTGCAAAGTTCACAAGTATGGCTAAGAAAGTTTAACTTTTCAGCACACGCATCTAGCCTTTCTTGCAACCATTTAGTTTTTAAATGCTTATGCCTCTTGCAATATCTATCTTCTCTATTTGGGGTGTACTTGCAATCCCAATACACTCCACAAAAATTGACATGTTTATAGGAGACATTTTCATCATGACTAGTGCAATCATCATTAGTACTATGGATATTCAAGGAGTTCATACTAACAACATTGCAATCATGCTCATCATTCAAAGATTTAGTGCCAAACATTTTAATGCATTCTTCTTCTAACACTTTGGCACAATTTTCATTTCCATCATACTCACGAAAAGATATTGAAAAGATGAAGCGTATGAGACAAACTCAATTCCATTTTTTGTAGTTTTGTTTTTATAAACTAAACTAGTGCTAAAACAAGAAACAAAAAGATTCGATTGCAAGATCTAAAGATATATCTTCAAGCACTCACCTCCCGCAACGGCGCTGAGAAAAGAGCTTGATGTCTACTACGCAACCTTCTTCTTGTAGACGTTGTTGGGCCTCCAAGTGCAGAGGTTTGTAGGATACGCAAATTTCCTCAAGTGGATGACATAAGGTTTATCAATCCGTGGGAGGCGAGGGATGAAGATGGTCTCTCTCAAGCAACCCCCGCAACCAAATAACAAAGAGTCTCTTGTGTCCCCAACACACCCAATACAATGGTAAATTGTATAGGTGCACTAGTTCGGCGAAGAGATGGTGATACAAGTGCAATATGGATGGTAGATATAGGTTTTTGTAATCTGAAAATATAAAAACAGCAATGTAACTAATGATAAAAGCAAGCGTAAACGGTATTGCAATGCTAGGAAACAAGGCCTGGGGTTCATACTTTCACTAGTGCAAGTTATCTCAACAATAATAACATAATTGGATCATATAACTATCCCTCAACATGCAACAAAGAGTCACTCCAAAGTCACTAATAGTGGAGAACAAACGAAGAGATTATGGTAGGGTACGAAACCACCTCAAAGTTATTCTTTCCAATCAATCCATGGGCTATTCCTATAAGTGTCACAAACAGCCATAGAGTTCATACTAGAATAACACCTTAAGACACAAATCAACCAAAACCCTAATGTCACCTAGATACTCCAATGTCACCTCAAGTATCCGTGGGTATGATTATACGATATGCATCACACAATCTCAAATTCATCTATTCAACCAACACATAGAACCTCAAAGAGTGCCCCAAAGTTTCTACCGGAGAATCAAGACGAAAACGTGTGCCAACCCCTATACATAGGTTCATGGGCGGAACCCGCAAGTTGATCACCAAAACATACATCAAGTGAATCACGTGATATCCCATTTTCACCACAGATACGCACGGCAAGACATACATCAAGTGTTCTCAAATCATTAAAGACTCAATCCGATAAGATTACTTCAAAGGGAAAACTCAATCCATTACAAGAGAGTAGAGGGGGAGAAGCAACATGAGATCCAACTATAATAGCAAAGCTCGCGATACATCAAGATCGTGCCAAATCAAGAACATGAGAGAGAGAGAGAGAGAGAGATCAAACACATAGCTACTGGTACATACCCTCAGCCCCGAGGGTGAACTACTCCCTCCTCGTCATGGAGAGCGTCGGGATGATGAAGATGGCCATCGGTGAGGATCCCTCCGGCAGGTGCGGAACAGGGTCCCGATTGGTTTTTGGTGGCTACAGAGGCTTGCGGCGGCGGAACTCCCGATCTATTCTGTTCCCCGATCGTTTTAGGGTATATGGATATATATAGGCGAAAGAAATACGTCAGGGGAGCCACGAGGGTGGAGGGCGCACCCCCCTGCCTCGTGCCTTCCTCGTTGCTTTCTTGACGTGGACTCCAAGTCTCCCGGGTTGCTTTCCTTCCAAAAATAACTTCTCCAGAAGATTTCATTCCGTTTCGACTCTGTTTGATATTCCTTTTCCTCGAAACACCGAAACAAGGGAAAAACAAGAACTGGCACTGGGCTCTGGGTCAATATGTTAGTCCCAAAAATAATATAAAAGTGTAAAATAAAGCCCATAAACATCCAAAACAGATAATATAATAGCATGGAACAATCAAAAATTATAGATACGTTGGAGACGTATCAGCGACATGCCGCCGTTGGTGGACTCCACGTCCCCCCTGCTGAAGTTGACCGCGTCCTCGTCCTCGTCCTCGTCCTCGACGCCGCCCTCAAGAATGTAGTACTCGTAGTAGTGGCTGCACCAGAGCTCGCGTTGGTACTCCACCGCCGATTCCTCGATGGACAGACTCTTCTCTACCTCGACCTCGGCCACGTGCAACTCCTCCTCCCGACGCTCCTCAATCTCCGCCGCCTCCTGCATCTCCAGCTCCCGCTCGGCGACCTCATGAGGAAGCAGGTGCTCCATGGCCACCACCGCCTTTTCAGACATGGGTTGCATGCTGGAGTCCGAGGTGGCCTGGAATATCTTGGCGTGTGCATCCTCAATCTTGGCGTGGATGGCCTCGACCCGGGCTAGGGCGACATCAGCGGTACGGACGACAGCTCGAGTGCTCTTGGCATTTGCAGCCGCTGTCGCAGCAGCTGCAGCAGCCATCTTGGCTCTGCAGCTGCCCTGTCGGCTGCCGCAGGCGCCCTCTCGGCGAAAGCGGTCGCGCTCTCGGCGCAGGCGGCGGTGCTCAGGGGGGACGCGGCCATCGTACGGGCCTTCACGAAGCGTTTCCACGTCGTCATCTTTGCAAGAAGGGGGTGCGGGAATGGGGATTGGGATTCTTGGATTCGGGGTTGCGGCACTAGAGCGCATTTAGCCGTGGCGAAGCTTAAGGAGGAGACTTAAATAGACCTTATATTTTCATCGCAAACGGTTCCTAGAAAACAAGCTGTGTGTGATGTTGTAGATATTTTTATTAGTGTGAAAGACGAATTTGGAATAAAGTGCCAACGGATGGTGTTTCAAATGAACGAGAAATTTTGTAGTACTAATACAACTGTCATGTCAAATTTTAGAAAATTTCAGGGGTCATTTGACCTTATAAGACATTTAAGTGATTTCCTAGCCATTTAATGACCGTAATTGAAATTTGAACTACATGTACATGCAACAGCTAACCATAACGGTTTGAAAACTCATATTTCGTGTACTTGTGTGCGATTTAATTCCATGTGCAGTAAATTGGAAGGAATTTTCAAACATATTGGTCTAACGGCTATGACATAATTAAGCATGGAGTGACATGGCATTTTAATTCCAAAAAAAAAAATCAGAAACACATGAAACCTTGGTTGATGTAATGTCATGCCACCAAGATGATGTGGTAAAAAATTGGCATGTTTGACCAAAGTTTGGACACACACCCCTCACAAACCGGAGCAACTCACTAGAAGGCTCGTGGTTCCGAGAGGGAACAATGCATGTTTGATGACGAACGGGAGATAGCTTCCTCATACGGGCTTCAAAAAAGTTTCTACGTCTAACGTGCACTACTACAACTGTAATGTGAAATTTTTGAAAATTCTAGGGGTCATTTGACCTTTTAAAGACATTTAAGTGATTTTCTAGCCATTTAATAACGTAATTCAAATTTGAACTACATCTACATGCAACGCCTAACCAAAATGGTTTGAAAAATCATATTTGTGTACTTATGTGCGAGTTAATTCCATGTGCAGTAAACTAGAAGGAAGTTTCAAACATATTTGTATCACGACATGGACACATATGCATGAATACATATGCATGGAGTGGCATGGCATTTTAATTTCAAGAAAATATCAGAAACACATGAAACCTTGGTTGATGTAATGTCATGCCACCAAGATGATGTGGTAAAGAAATTGGCATATTTGACGAAAGTTTGGACACACACCCCTCACAAACCGGAGCAATTCGCTAGAATGTTCGTGGTTCCGAGAGGGAATAATGCATGTTTGATTTTAACGGGAGACAATTTTCCTCTTACGGCCTTCAAATTTTTTCTACGTCTAACCTGCACTACTACAACTATAATGTGAAATTTTGGAAAATTCTAGGGGTCATTTGACCTTTTAAAGACATTTAAGTGATTTTCTAACCATTTACTGACTGTAATTCAAATTTGAACTACATCTACATGCAACGCCTAACCAAAACGGTTTGAAAAATCATGGTTGTGTACTTGTGTAAAGAGTTAATTCCATGTGTAGTAAATTAGAAGGAATTTTCAAACATATTGGTCTCACGACATGGACACATGCATACGTATGCATGGAGTGACATGGCATTTTAATTCAAAAAAATAGAAAAATGATCAGAAACACATGAAACCTTGGTTGATGCAATGTCATGCCACCAAGATGATGTGGTAAAGAAATTGGCATGTTTGACGAACGTTTGGACACACACCCCTCACAAACCGGAGCAACTCGTTAGAAGGTTCGTGGTTTCGAGAGGGAACAATGCATGTTTGATGACGAACGGGAGATAGCTTCCTCTTATGGCCTTCAAATTTTTTCCTATGTTTAACGTGCACTAATACAACTGTGATGTGAAAAATTGTTAAATTTCAGGGGTCATTTGACCTTTTAAAGACATTTAAGTGATTTTCTAACCATTTAATGACCGTAATTCAAATTTGAACTACATCTACATGCAACGCCTAACCATAACGGTTCGAAAAATCATATTTTTGTGTACTTGTGTGCGAGTTAATTCCATGTGCAGTAAATTAGTAGGAATTTTCAAACATATTGGTGTCAAGGCATGGGCACTTGCATGGAGTGCATGCCATGGCATTTTAATTCCAAAAAAATAAAAAATGATCAGAAAAACATGAAACCTTGCTTGATTTAATGTCATGCCACCAAGATGATGTAGTAAAGAAATTGGCATGTTTGACGAACGTTTGGACACACACCGCTCACAAACCGGAGCAACTCGCTAGAAGGTTCGTGGTTCCGAGAGGGAACAATGCATGTTTGATGAAGAACGGAAGATAGCTTCCTCTTACGACCTTCAAACTTTTTCCTACGTTTAACATGCAATTGTCATGTGAAAATTTGGTAAATTTCAGGAGTCATTTGACCTTTTAAAGACATGTAAGTGACTTTCTAACCATTTAATGACCGTAATTCAAATTTGAACTACATCTAAATGCAATGCCTAACCAAACCAGTTTGAAAAATCATATTTTTGTGTACTTGCGTGCGAGTTAATTGCATCTGCAGTAAATTAGAAGGAATTTTCAAACATATTGGTGTCAAGGCATAGGCACATGCATGGAGTGCATGCCAGGGCATTTTAATTCCAAACAATTAAAAAATGATCAGAGAAACATGAAACCTTGTTTGATTTAATGGCATGCCACCAAGATGATGTGGTAAAAAAATTGGCTGCTTTGATTTAAAGTTTGGACACACACCCCTCACAAACCGGAGCAACTCACTAGAAGGTTCGTGGTTCCGAGAGGGAACAATGCATGTTGCTGATGGGAGATAGCTTTCTCTTACGGCCTTCAAATTTTGTCCTACGTTTAATGTGCACTAATACAACTGTCATGTGAAAAGTTGGAAATTTTCAGGGATCATTTGACCTTTTAAAGACATTTAAGTGATTTTCTAACCATTTAATGACCGTAATTCAAATTTGAACTACATCTACATGCAACGCCTAACCAAGACGGTTTAAAAAATCATATTTTTGTGTACTTGTGTGCGAGTTAAAAAGATCATCAGACAATGTAAATATCTGGTGTTCAAAAAAGAAAATGTAAAGATCTGGCAAGACAACCGGCCCCCACACGATTGGCACTCTATCTTGCGGCTCGAGGTTTGGTAGGTAATTGGCGGGGATCATTAATTAGACACGGTTCTGTATTGGAAACCGTCAGCTATTATGTTCACACACGGATTTGCTGCGGGAATTGTGTGTAATTCAAACTACAAGATTTCGTAGAATTCCAGCGACCGGCGTGTGTCTCATCCCGTTGATCTAGATTCCGACCAGTCAATAAATACTACCTTGGTCACGTCGTCCCGCTGCATTCTCATCTACATCCCCCTCGCTTTCGCCCTCTCTCTCTCTCTCTCAAATCTCGCCATGGCGCCGCTGGTTCCGCTTCAGCGCCGACGAGGAGTCGCCACCCCCCGAGGACGCTCACTCGATTAGCAGCGATGAGGACTCCTACGCGCCGCCTGACGAGGTTGCGCTGGACCCCCCCCCCCCAACTTTGGAGTGGTTTGGGGTCAGTACAATCTTTGTTCCAGGGAAGCTGCCGCTGGCCGAGAAAGCCGTGCAAGTGGCTTTCAAGAAGGAGATGGTGGAGGAGGAAGCCAGGTACCAGGCGACCTGTGAAGCCTGTGATGCCGCCTGGAAAAAGGAGGCGGCGGAGCTTTGGGGGCGGGCGCGTCTTCGTGCCGAGGAGGTGTACGAAGACGGGTACTTCGCGAGGAAGGTCATAGGCGTTGGGAACCTCATCGCTGTGTGGAGGTGGGCCAATAAGCTCCAACGTGCCACCGACAAGGAGCTTCGGTGGGCGCCCAACAAAATGGCAAGAGCGGCCACAGGCCCGCCAAAGAAGAGGCAGATCGGTACGCTGGCGTCATGAGGCGGAGGAGTCGAGTATCGCCTCCAAGACTGGAAGACGCCGTGCACTGTGGGAGCTGTCAGCGAGGGGCTGCTTAATACTTGCCCTGTGAGGGATTATTAGTTTTAGTATTGTTTGTTTTCAATTTTATGCATTGTACCTAATAGTTAAGTATCATCACGTATATGTGATGATATTTTATATATATATATATATTTATATATATATATATATATATATATATATATATATATTCTGTGATGATCTAATGAATAATTAATATATATAGTTATGAATTCCATTTTCCATCTATTTTTGTATACTAATTTGAATCTAGCTGTTATCATCCACATATACAGAATGGAAAGCGTATATACACACATTGAAACAGAACATATAAGAATGGAAAACAAAGTACACACACTGAAACAGAGAAATAAACCGAGCAATACTATGATTGCTGTGAATGCATAGCTATCCACGTTGATACGACTTTTCAAAATAAAACGCGTCCATGGGACCATGACCACCAAATTGCCTAGGGTAACTCTTGGCTCTGCTGAACTCGTCTGAGCGTTCGTCAAGCGGTCGACACGCCGCGGTACATCTGCGGCGATCTCGAGCTCCAAGTTGGCTATTTCATCGGAGACCATCAGCTCGAGGATGCGACGGCCATGTTCCTCTATTGCGCCCAGGTGGACACCTAGGCCAAGGAGGCGGCCTATGGACCAGCGCGTTGGCATCTAGCGGGCCGCAGACAAGGCGAACGGCGGCACCCATGCGAACGACACGGCGGGCGTCACCGTGCAAATGCTGTACGGCCCGGCCCCTTCGGGTGCAAGAAATACTGGCGGAGGGCCTCTGCCCTCTGGCGAGGAATGGGGAATCGACGGGGCGATGTACCAGGCTGCGCCGTGTCGACAACGAGCAAGCACCGATGGATCCGCTTGTTGCGCGGCACGTGGCGCGCTCTCGCTTCTGCGGCGCTCCAATGGTCTCGTTGCGGCGGGCGAGCCGCAGTTTATCGGGCGCGACGCGCTTAGCTTTGCTCAAGGGCGCGCCATGGATCATGTTGTGCGGCGAGCTGTAGCCTGTCGGCGCTGACATGCCTATCTTGATCCGCGGCGCTCAAGCGCCATGCGCCAAAGGTCTGCTCAACCCTAGCGATGACGCGCATCACGGCATCATCCATCGCGTTACCGGGGAGCGCCTCGGCCTCGACGGGTCGTGGCGCCTGCTTGTTTTCCTCGTCCACGAGGTTGATGGCAGAGGCGGCGCTTTGGTGGGTTGGCATGCTTGGAAAAGGTGGATATGCTACGGGTTGCGCTTGTCGCCTCCGTGCGTCGCGCGCCGCCTATGCGCAATAGAGCAGGGTGGCGGGAAAGCAGTGAGAAATGGCGGAAACGGTGGCGTGTTCATAAAACACCATCAATTAATGGAAACTTAGCATAGAAGGAATATCGAGCTAGCACAAGAAGTAGATGATGATCGATGAACACGCATCACAAGAGGGAACTCCGTCGGTGATGAATTCATCAATCCCAAACGGTTGAATACTAGCAAGCGTTTGCCCACAACACACACGGCTTATGCCATCACAAACAGGTCGGATGGATCAATTGTATGCCACGTATCGCACATTGTCAAAAAGTAATGCGGTAGACCTTCTTTCTTTAACATGTGTTAAAAAAAACAAGGACCTCGAGGTTAAATTAGCTGAGGGAATGGGTCATTTCGGTCATTTGACCGAAATGACCCATCCTATCAGTTAATTTAACATCAATACAACTTCCCATCCAGTCACCCATCCTGATGGCTGCTCCAAATGAGCACACTTAACTTGATAGTTTTCTTACATGAGCTACTGGTGGAACAACTAGTACTTGCTGGTAGGAATGCCTCTTCGCATCCTTATGGCGTATCCGGATGACCGCCCGTCCCACAATGGCCAATAGATGTTCTGTAGACAGAGCATATCACATACGTCATATTAGAAGCAATCGTCTGTGTTATTATCGGTCTTCGCAAACATTTCTGATTACAGACCTGTTTGCCGCGTATCACACACATCTTGTTATATTGAACCGTTTATGTTCTCTTGCCTAATCACAAACAGTTCATCCGAGTGAACCGTATGTTGTACATCGCACACACCTTGATCGGGTTGACCGTTTCTTTTGTGTTGCCTAATCACAAACAGTTCATCCGAGTGAACTGTATGCTGTACATCGCACACACCTTCATCTGGCTACCCGTTTCTTTTGTTCCTTCTCATCGCAAATAGTTAATTGAGCTGAACCATATGCCCTGCATCGCACACGCAACTAAAATCTGAACCGTGTTTGATGCATCCTCCGTCGCAAATGTTTTGCACCTTTTTTGACGGTTTTTTACACCACTGTTTGCGATTATGGTATCGCACACAGTTTCCTCGAAGGGTCTCTGATCATAATGTCGCGTTAGCAGCATCCTGCAGTAGTGTACCAACCTCCTCCCTAGGGGCATGCGAGTAATACTTTGCTTTGAGGGCTAATAAACTTCCGCAATAAGTATATGAGTTGTTTATGACTAATGTGAGTTCATGGACAATTACGCATTCCTACATTTTCGCAATTTGCTAGCCTCTTTGGTACCGTGCATTACCCTTTCTCACCTTGAGAGTCGGTGCAAACTTCTTCGGTACCGTGCATTTCCCTTTCTCACCTCGGTAGTTGGTGCAAACTTCGTTGTTGTATCGAAACCCCATGATATGATATGCTCTATCACACATAAGCCTCCTTATATCTTCCTCAAAACAGCCACCATACCTACCTATCATGGCATTTCCATAGCCATTCCGAGATATATTGCCATGCCACTTCCACCGTTCCGTCTTATGAAATGTGTGTTCATCATCATATTGCTTTGCATGATCATATAGAGCTGACATGATATTTGTGGCAAAGCCACCGTTTATCATTGTTATACATGTTACGCTAGATCATTGCACGTCCTGGTACACTGCTAGAGGCATTCATATAGAGTCATATTGTTTCAGTTCATCGAGTTGTAAGTAAATAAAAGTGCGATGATCATCATTATTAGAGCATTATCCCAGTGAGGAAAGGATGATGGAGATAATGATTCCCCCACAAGTCAGGATGGGACTCCGGACGAAAAAAAGGAGGCCAAAAGAGCCCAACAAAAAAATGATGAGAGGAAAAGAGAGAAGGGGCAATGTTACTATCCTTTTACCACACTTGTGCTTCAGAGTACCACACTTGTGCTTCAGAGTAGCACCATGTTCTTCATATAGAGAATCTCCAGAGTTATCACTTTCATATAATAGTGGTAATTTTTCATTATAGAACTTGGCTTGTATATTCCGATGATGGGCTTCCTCAAATGCCTGAGGTCTTCATGAGAAAGCAAGTACCCACTTAGTTTCAGTTGATCTTTCATACACGTATAGCTCTAGTGCATCCGTTGCATGGCAATCCCTACTCCTCGCATTGATATCAATTGATGGGTCTCTCCATTGCCCATTGATCCACCGAGTTGATGTGATACTTTCTTCCTTTTTGACATCTCCTATATATCTCTATCACCGCATTCTATTACACCTATAATGCTAATGTCCATGTCTCACGCTCATGTATTGAGTGGGGTTGAAAATGTTGAAGCACATTAAAAAGTATGATACAATTGCATGGTTTAACATTGGGGTGCTCATGATTTATACTTATGCGATGAAGGCGGAGACATGCCATGCTTACATAATTCAATGAGTAGGGATAACATTCATTGAGCATCGTATATTTTGAAACGGTAATTATTATGTTCTTATATTCATGGATATTATTATGTTGATATCAGTTACTTCATCGTTTCTTAATATTTATGTCGTAGAAGTACATGATAAACATGCTAGGTAGAATTCAACATCAAAAAAATTGTTTTTGTCATTTACCTACTCGAGGACGAGCAGGAATTAAGATTGGGGATGCTGATACAAAGTATCTATAATCTTTTATTGTTTCATGCTATTATATTATCAATTTTATATACTTTATATGCAATTTCATATCATTTTTAGGAACTAACCTATTAACTCAGTGCCTAGTGCCAGTTCCTGTTTTTTGTATTTTTTTGGTTTTTCAGGAAATCAATTCCAAACGAAGTCCAAACACGATAAAACTTTGCGATGATTTCTTCTGAACCAGAAGGGACCCTAGGAGCCTCGGAAGGAGACTTGGGGAGTTACGATAGAGCCACAAGTTCACCAGGAACGCCCCCAGGGGGGCGCCCCGTGAGCTTGTGGGACCCACGGAGCTCTGATTGAACTAATTACAACTCCATAAATTCCCATAAATCCTGAAACCAACATAGAGCCATCCAAAACACTTTTTCCGCCGCCGCAAGCTCCTGTTCTTCCACGACCCCATCTAGAGGCCTTTTTCGGTACTCTGCCGGAGGGGGGATCAATCACAGAGGGCTTCCACATCAACCTTGCTTCCCTCCAATGATGTGTGAGTAGTTTACCACAGGCCTACGGGTCCATAGCTAGTAGCTAGATGGCTTATTCTCTCTCTTTGATCTTCAATACAAAGTTCTCCATGATCTCCATGGAGTTCTATCTGATGTAATCTTCTTTTGCTGTGTTTGTTGCGATCCGGTGAATTGTGGGTTTATGATCAGATTATTCATTGAAAGTAATTGAGTCTTTACTGTACTTTATTGTGCATGATTGTTATAGCTTTGTATTTCTCTCTGATCTATCCGTTTGGTTTGGCCAACTAGAATGATTTTTCTTCAGTGGGAGAGGTGCTTTGTAATGGGTTCAATCTTGCAGTATCCTCACCTCGTGACGGAAGGGGTAGCGAGGCACGTATTTGTAATGTTGCCATTAAGGGTAAAACGACGGGGTTTATTCATATTGCTTGAGTTTGTTCTGTCTTACACTATGTAGAATCGTTTTGGTCTACTTGTCACGAGTGAAATGCCTATATACATGATCATTGCCATGAATAACATCATAACTACGTGTTTTTTCTATCAATTGCCCAACGGTAATTTGTTTACCCAATGCATGCTATGTTTCAAGAGAGAAGCTCCTATTGAAAACTATGGCCCCCGGGTCTACTTTTATCAGATTACAAAAACCAAAAATACCTTGCTCAATTTATTTACTTTTTTTTGTTTTGCAATTATACATCTACCACTACCAGATTTAATCCTTGCAAGTAACGAGTTCAAGGGGATTGACAACCCTCTTGCCCGCGTTGGGTGCAAGTATTTGCTCTTATGTGTGTGGGTGTTGTTCACTAGGCTTGGTGTGATTCTCCTATTGGTTCGATAACCTTGGTTCTCACTGGGGGAAATACTTATCAGCTACTATATTGCTTCATCCTTCCTCTTCGAGGAAAAACCCATCGCATCTCACAAGTAGCAGTAGGCATGGCAAAGTTTAACATAAAAATGTTTAGGACATCTCCAACACCGACCCTCAAACCGCCCGCGTCCGTCCGGGTCGCGCTGTTCGGACCGTAGAAGCCATCCAACGCGGGCATGTATCGGTCCGCCGAGCGGTCCGGGCGTGTTTTCTGCCGCAAATTGGAGACAACGTGGGGGGAGTTTTGTGGGAGTCCAAACAGCAGACACGTGGACTCTGACACCCCCGGCCCACCCAATCCCCCCTCCCGGTCTCATTTCCTTCCACTCCACCCCTTCCCCGCCTTACTTTGCATCTGCACCCTCCACCTCCGTCGCCGCTGTTGTACATCTCCAGCCGCCACAGAGGCATTGCCGGACGTCCACAACCAGCACCGACGCACCCGCTCGCCTCTAAAACGGTGTTGTCCACCCTGGAGCCATTTGTACCCAAGTACACTCCGTCCCCCTGTAGGCGACCTCCATGGCGGACACCACGCTCGGCAGGTGTTCGGTCAAACGCCATTGAGCTTATTTTTGAACGCTATGTCGTTTTTTAGAGTAAGAAGGATGGCGAGCTACTCAACCATGGAGAATGAGTTGTGTGATGCGTGGTTGGCCGTATCCGCGGATTTCGTAGGCAGGAGCATAGAGGGGACCTTCTGGGAGCAAGTGCATGAATTGTTTCACACACGAAAGCACATTGCGCCCTACGACATGTACATTATTCAACAACGCAATGTGAGGTCGTTATCGTATCTCTTGTACGCTACCCAGACTAGCATCACCAAGTTTTGTAATGTGGTTCGTGAGCTGGAGGCAAGCTGGGCATTGCACGCGGCAGAGGACGAGATCGTAAGTTTTGCTTCCTCTTGTTGAACTTGTTGATTGATTCGTTCACTCAATGTTGGTCTACACATTATGTACCCCGCACGCGCTGCCGTGATGTACCACAGAACAGAGGGACGATCATTTAAGTACACACTGTTGGATGAAACCGAAAGGAAAGTATATGTGGAGAGGGACGATCATTTAAGTACACACTGTTGGATGAAACTGAAAGGAAAGTATATGTGGAAGGGCATGATCTGTTGATGCAAAACTTGTTGGACAAGCGGTTAATCTAGTCGAATTTTAGACATTGTTGTACTAGACTTAATTTGCATGCTATGTATGGATGATTTGTGCTATTTTCTATCCAAATTTTGATGAATACCGGCCAATTTGCATGAACTTTATCCGGTTGATTCATGAAGTGTATGAAATGTACTCCCTCTGTCCGGAATTACTTATCGCAAAAATGGATAAAAATGAATGTATCTATAACTAAAATACATCTAGGTACATCTATTCCTCCGACAAGTATTTCCACACGAAGGGAATATGAGGGCAGTGTTGGATGACCGACAAGTATTTCCACACGAAGGGAATATGAGGGCAGTGTTGGATGACGACCTCCCGCATCCATATCCACGGAGAGCAATTTGCAGGTCGTCGTTGAAGATGCCCTTAAGGTCCCTACAAGGAAATCATTCAAACATGTCCATGAGTATCTTTTTAAATCAGCTCCCAGAAGTGTTCATAGAACAGGAAGTGAATCCCATCAGGGCCAAGGGCTCCATCAACATACGAGTCAAAGATGGCATGCTTAACCTCATTTTCAGTAAGGGGGCTCTAGCATTCTAGGCCTCCTTTGGTTCATATGGTAGGAAAATCGTAGGAATATGACATTTTCAGTAAAGGAGCCTCTAGTATTCTAGGCCTCCTTTGGTTCATAAGGTAGGAAAATCATAGCAATATGAAAGTCATAGGAAATGAGATAAGAGGCTTGCAGATCTAATGTACAAAGCCAGATACAAGAGCAATATTTTGTGATGCGCTAACTCTCACAAGAACACAAATGACAACTGAAATTCAGTTGTGCACACTTCGCAGATCACTAGTCATAAACCATTCATAATCATACCTGTCTGAAATTTTCACTGGGCACAATGGGGAGAAAACTTTCAAGTCCTTTGCCACACACACAAACACACATTTTCATTTGTTGACGAAAACAATATCAGTAAAGAATACAACAATAATGTATCTGTGTCCACAATAGTACAGTAGCCGCTGCCAAAAATCAACCCATCCATATCTGCAAACAGTTACGTCGGATGTCTCCTCATACAAAGGAAAACGGCATTGAGGGCAAGCCATGCATCTGCCGGAAAAAAAACAAGCCCGTGCAGCCAAACTGTGAGAAGGACTACTCGCAAACTGGTGATCAAACCTGACAACCGAGTACGAAATGGCATCAACCAGTCAACTCACCCAGTCCTGAGCCAATGCGATGTCTTCTTTTAGCTCCTTGCTCAGGTCCAACATTACAGGAGACCACAGAAGAGAAACATCTCAAGAAATGCGGTCAAGCTCCTGTAAATTTACTGAGCAGGCAAAAGGCCGGAGTCAATGAGCGATGACCAGCTATCTGGATGATTTCTTACGGCTAAGGATCTCCTGCTCTTTGAGGCGCTGTTGAAACCTTGAAAGGCGTGCTTGGAGGCTGACCAAGCCTGCAGCCTTGCGTGACAGAAGAAAGCTCAATTGTGTCACATAGTCGTCAATAAGGCTGCCTGGTTGGTCAACTTCTGCCAAAAGGTTCATCTCCTGAGAAAAAATAATAATGTGCACTTAGTTTATAGCACGAGGACTTAGTATCCGAGTAATCTGGATACCTGATATCCTAAGTGACTAATGGTGTAAGAAGGGAGCACCAACACTGAACTGAATGAAATGGGTAAGTTTCATGTACACAAAGAGAAAGTACTGGCACAATTCTTGAAACGGTTATTTGCAGACAGAACGGCTACTATCAGCATGCTAACACACTTAATACTGTCCGAGCATGATTAAAGATAACAGAAGTTCTCAAACATTAAACGACTGTCAGAGGATCAAGAAGACAACCTACTTTCAACTTCAGAAGTTCCGATCAAACCATGGTGATCGTAAGGAGGTGAGTACTGATTACAAGGTATGCCACTAAGACTGTAAAGTTTAATAATTTTTTAAACCCCTACAGGACTACTCAAGTTTCTTTTCTTTTCCGATGAGGGGCCAAGATTAGAGCTAATAAAACTAGTTCTCTCTAGAATGATTGGAATTGTAAGTGCTAGATATGGCACCATCTTTATCATAGGAGTACATTAATGTATGTATCCTTACATCATAAGATGGTAGGAACCTCAGTACCATGGACAAAATAATTTAGCACGGATCTAAAGAGCATGAATTAAACAAACAAACAAACAACAACAACAACAACAAAGCCTTTAGTCCCAAACAAGTTGGGTAGGCTAGAGGTGAAACTCCACCTATGTTGTCTCAACATAGCCGGTCCCAAGCCCGGGTAAAGGAGGAGGGTTGTGATAGGCTTGGCAAGCCAACGTAAAAACTCAGCCACTCTTATGGAGATGAAACCCAAAAGAAAGAGCATGAATTAAACAATTACAGAAAATTACTCAGCACATGAACTGGAACTTACTTCACGCACGATCTCCATTGTATTCTCAATTTCCTTCCTGTGAGCTGCAATGAGGGCCTCCTCTTCCTAATAGACAAAATAAAGATTTACACCACAAGTTCCATTCAGGATAAATAAGACAGAAATACCAGCAAAATATTGTTTACCTCGAGAATGGCATCTATCTCCACATCATCGCATGAACTTTCTTTTTCAGATTGCCTTGACGAAACCTGAGAAGCTGAAGCAGATGTTGGTCGTTGCTGCTGTTGCAACTGCCTTACCTGCTGCACCTTGTATCCAGGCCGACTTGCCTCGATTCCACTATCCTTTTTCATGTAGTTCTGCTTTTCATATTTGTCTTCCCTTATGACCTTCCTCCTGGGAGGTGAGACTCTGGTAACCTTTTCATCCTCTTGTGCATTTGCTGAATTCTGAATTAACTGTGATTTACTGTTGTAAACAGTTCGGCCAGAACTAAAATCAACCCTCTCTCTATCATTCAAACCAGATGCACCATTTTCCTCTTTTCCTCTATTAGAATAACTTGGGATCATACTAAAGTTATTCCTGTCAGGCTCCATTGAAGAGTTGGAGGTAAAATTTTCAGCGCCTCTCCTAGATATATCGACAGGCCTCTTCTCCTGGATCTGGTTGGGTACTTCATCAGCCTCAACAGATAAAGGATAGGATGGAGCAGATGAAGACTCCCTCATGGAAGGAATAGTTGGTGCAGTAGACTGCTCCTTTCTTGTGTTGCCACCCTTTGAAAGACTTTTAACCCTGTCAATTGATCAGCAAATTTACTGAATTAATAGCCAGAAGCAGTCTAAAATGATGATTTACCACATGTGAATTGGACTTTATGAAGTATGTTTCATGCTATTACCTATCGGCATATCTCAACGTATTTAACGTGTGTTCACATGAACCTGCATTGGGAGAAATGCAAGAAATCATCACCGTCCTAGAGTTGCCAACAAATGAGTCACGGAGAACCTCCGTGAGCTTGCTTCCTCTGAAAGGAATGTGTATCTGATCATTGTCAAGGGCCCGGATGCATTCCTTCAGAGCAAGGAGGCTCTTGTTTATCTCTGCACCTTCAATTCTGATATGATAATAACAGATACATGTCAATAAATTTTTTAACTGTACCAGGTTAATGTTTGGAAACATAATAGGCAAATGAATCTGGGGGCAAAAATAACACCTTGTCTGCCTATCATTATCTGTTGTATCAGCGCCACGCTCGCTTCCAGCAAGATCAATAAAAGATATTTTTCCCACTGCCTTTGTGTTTTTAGCTTCATTGGCATCCCTGTCCCTTTGTCTCCTAGTTTCAGTTACTATAATATGCTTCTTCACAGCCAGTTGCAGAATGGCATGTGACCTCGATGACTCTTCATTGGCCCCTGTAGACCCTGTGCTCCTTGCTGCATTTCCCCTCTCAATATATTCCCTCACAACCTGGACATCAGAAACCTCAAATTCCTGCAGACCGACTATGCAAACTTGTTTCTTGCCATCCTCCCTCATCAGTAAGTGTCTACAAAAGAAAAAATGATGAGAATTTTCAGTTTAACTAAATCCTTCAAAAGTATTGTCACGATCACAAAATCCAAGTCCAGGCTAGATGTCCACAGAGCAGCAGTAAATCTCATATGATAAATGTTCCAAACTTCAAACAGAAATGTGGCTCTGAGATTCAATTTTTAAACCAAAAGGCACTGACATTATTTCAGAAGTAGCAAACAAATATAGAACACAACAAATGCAACTTTAAAAAAAAAGACTACCCAACATTTTGACTAAGCATTCCCAAATATGGATTTATCAATGAAATGCTTAATGTTAGTATGTGCATGCATCCATTACCAGCCCCGGGAAAGAAAAAGGCAATAGGCAAGTGTACAACAACCAACCTTCTGTCTGATAGAAGATCATACAGTTTCCCACCGTATATCTCGAAGTAGCTGAGCCACAGCTTAAAATTTTGATTCCGGTAGACAGGTTGTTGCAAAAGACGAATCATGTCTTGAGCAGCTCTCAGAGGCAAAGGTTGCATTGTGTATGTCTTCCCACTACCTGCTCATGAACCGGAATGATTAAGAACATCACAAGGGGAGCAGTACACAATCTAGACAGCTAAAGAAAAGTGTTTAGTTTCCTTTCAGTTAATCACATCAGAGCTACAATACAGAAGTCAACCAAAGGGAAAATAGTAGACAGTGAACTATTTCAGAAGTTTGGGATCCCCAGTTCTCAATACTACAATTATTTGCACAAGAACTGTGCTCTTTTGCTTGAGCCTACTGAAAATTGACAAAAATAATAGCGTTTGGAAGAGAAACAATACTTTACACACTATCGAAATCACAGAAACCATGACTCTTTGTGCTTAAAGAAATACAATATGTATGTATAGCTTTCGGCAAAAAACACTATTGCTCAACCTGTTTGTCCATAAGCAAAACATGTTGCTTTTGTTCTCTGGAATATTATTGGTATAATGGGTTCCACTGTCTCACGATACACCTGTCCAGAGAATTCAAAAGGCAAATCAATTTACTGAAAATGTAGTGTACACCACATTGACTATGATGGAGAAAAAGAATAGCATTGTGTAGAAAAATGATGGTACAACTATGTAAACTGGAAATTGGTAGTCCAAATTTAGCACCAGCTAATTGCCATTCTGAAGTTGGATGGATGATGAAGCATAACTGCAGAGTAGCCGAGTAACACAGTGCTCAACCATGCTCTGAACAAATTTGCTCAAAATAATTCAAGCAGAGCTGCAGCTGCCATACAAGTGGGCATGCAAGCACTAGCGTGGCGGGCCAAGGCACACAAATAATGATGATGGGCAGGAACAGAATGTTGTACAGTCAAGACACATTGGTTGGTGAGCATGTGATTTGAGCAGAGTTAGAGAACAATACTTGGGAATCAAGCTGACACAATGAAGAGCAACTGAGCAAAGAGAGGTATGGCCGTATGGGCATATAGGCTAACAAACTTGTGTCAACAGTCATGTTGCTACTTCAGCAATCGAATATGGGGATTGAGCAGTCTCTAATATAAAGGCTGCTTTGGCCATATCTTACATTCCGTCGGCAAAAAAATAATCCAATGTCTTAGTTATAAATGACAGGGTAATTCATACTCGCAGGCTGCTGACAGGATCGCAGCACTTTCCTCATATACCCAAGTTCAGGGGTGTACTGGGGGTGGGGCAGCCTCGGCAGCTGCCCCACGCGAATTTTCAAATACCGTCTGTTTTTCTTCAACAACTGCCAAACCATCATGTGTTCAAGAAACCCCCATGTGTCAAGCTAACTTGCCACCAATTACTAGTTCTGTCCCAAGTTCAAAACAATAGAAGCAAAAACTGAACTTGATGAAGCAATTTATATAATATGCAGTTTTTAATGCCATAGAAAGAATTTTTTTGAGAATAATTATACTACGAGATGGCACTCAAACAAGAGAAAAAGTAATACCTCGTCATTAGAAACATCCTCATCCAGGACAGCGTCAAAACAAAATTCATGCTGCTCCACATAAGCTGTCAAGTCGACCTTCCAGTAGAAATAAGATGTTAATGTACATAAAAGGAAGACCATGAAAACAATCACCAGGAGCACTTCAATTCTTGGCAGTTTATAGTCATGTTAATTTATGGCCATCCCAACAAGGAATTAAACACTACTTTGCAGAAACAAATATAAACACAGCAGATAAACAGGAACTAATAGGATTTCAGTTAATTGTAATATTTTATTACAATTATCTTCTGAATAACCATATTTAAGCACCCTGAATCTGGAATGTGGGTTCAATTCCATTTTTCTGAAGAATTTGCCACTTCGAAGCAGTAGAGTACATCCAACATGCGAGTTAAGTCACTAATACAGTAGAACTTGTGACATAACTGAAACAAACTTAACTTTACCAGGCCATTTCAAAGAACAAACAGGTGATGTTATCACAAATGCATGCTAGCATCATTGGGAAGCAACAGAACTATCTGGTAGCTATGCTGTAGTGGTTATGGAGAAGGGTTATCAGTTGGCACTTTCAGATTCAAATAAAAAGGTGAAATAGGATCTCCACCAAATGAGTAGGATATGGACATTTACATGAGCATGCTAATCCCTCTTGTGTTCATATGCCAGCTATCTAATGCGTTACAGACATTCAAAAAGTAAAATAAATTGATTTTTATAGAGTAAACTATTAAAGGTTAAATAAAAATAGAAGTAATAATAATGCAGGCATAATAAAACGTCCTGAAGACAAACAGTGCATACCTTCAGCTTAGGTTCATAAACTGTCAAAGAAGATGAATCATGCACAGCTACAGCATCATCTTCCTTTCGAGATAACTCTTTTATGTTCAGGGGCCTATTTCTTACCTGAATTTGTTGTTAAACTAAGTCAGGTATATCTGTTTAGTGTTGACAAGTCACAAACAACAACCTAAAGAGATTATCATACCACAACTTTGATCTTCGCTACATTATTTTCTCTAGTACTGATCTCCTTTTCACTCGTCACTGCATTATAGTTATCAGCTGGACCTAGCTGGCTTCCTGTTATCATATCATCCTCATCATCATCAATTTCCTTTGGCATAAAGGGTGAAGGCTCAAATGGTTCTGAATCTACATCCTGTAAGAAGGAAACACAGTAAGCTGAAATGGACTGCATGAAGACATTTCCAAACCATGAATCAACATAAAGTACGAACTGCCATTAACTCACGGATGTTAACTAAGATAGCAAACGGTTAACTAAGATAGCAAACGGGCACTTTGCAGACAAGACTTGGAGACATACCTCAGAAAGAAGTCCAGTGTCATCCATAGCATGGAGATCCAGAAGACCAGCTCCAAGTTCACCTCTAAGTTCAGGTGAATACAGACCCTCTGCGGAAGTCCCACTGCCAAATTTCTGAGCAGTTGGTGTATAGGGCTCAGAGACTGATGCAGGCAAAGATTCTCCATTAAAATTCAAGTTTCTCAGCAGCATATACAGCCTTTGTTTCTCTTCAACTGACTGTGGTCCATAGCCCTACCAAATAACAAAATGTAAGGTTTGCAATCGCACATGTTGACAGCATTTTGCATTGGTGAAGGCTATCAATAGGAAAACTATAATTAGTAAAGTCCTCGTGGCATGCAATACTTGAAGCAAACTGTTGTAGTTGAAAAAAGAAGATTTCATCGCGCATGACTAACAACGATTGATGCCAGGGTCAGGGCATTTAAAGAAAACTGATCAGGCCCAAAGTTAACTTCCTAATTTAAATTTGGCATCCATCTGCATAAAAACGAAACATATGTCCTTCAAGTTTAGCTTAGCTCCCTAGGAACCTAAACTACCGCACGGGTCAAATGAAAGTCCGAGAAGGACATAATCCAGTTAGGTCAGTGCAAAATATGGCATCTACAATCTAAATTCGAGACAAAAGAAACTGCAGTTCCTCAGACAACAATTCAACAATTGTGTGTGACCAACTTCTCTCAGATTATTCTACCTATAGGAACATGAACTTCAAAGGCACCAGGTAAGACATGTATGCCAGCTTATGAAATGTGACCATCATCAAGAACAAAAAAATAATACCCATTTCCCTATCTGTAAAACTATAGGAAAACTATAATTAGTAAAGTCCTTGTGGCATGCAAAACTTGAAGCAAACTGCTGTAGTTGAAAAAAGAAGATTTCATCGCACATGACTAATAACTATAAATTGATGCCAAGGTCAGGCCATTTTTAAAAAAAAACTGATCAGGCTCAATGTTAACTTCCTAATTTAAATTTGGCATCCATCTGCATAAAAATGAAACATATGTCCTTCATGTTTAGCTTAGCTCCCTAGGAACCTAATCTACCACACGGGTCAAATGGAAGTCCGAGAAGGACATAATCCAGTTAGGTCAGTGCAAAAGATGGCATCTACAATCTGAATTCGAGAAGAAAAAAACTGCAGTTCCTCATCCAACCAACATCAGACAACAATTCAACAATTGTGTATGAACAACTTTTCTCAGATTATTCTACCAATATGAGCATGAACTTCAAAGGCACTAGGTAAGAGATGTATGCCAGCTTATGACATGTGACCATCATCAAGAAACAAAAAAATAATAGCGCATTTCAACTATGCACACCTCTACATCAAATTTGTGTAAACTTCAAGCACTACAAATCCAGTATAATAATTAGTAAGAGATGCTAGCTCCCTTTATTATTGGGTCCACGCCAGTTTGCCCCTGAATCAATCCACACTCCCTCCCCAGCTACATGATGGCCCTCCATCAAACAGATGGAACTTGGTGAGTACCATTCCCAGCGTATCGATCTTGCAAACCATGGCCTTTCGCGGGTATACTCTTACTGCACTGATCGGATAATGCAGCTTAAGATATCACAAGCCAGTAGCCAATAAATTCTACCAGAAACCAAGTCAATCCAATCTATTTGGCGCAGCCCCTGAATCACAAGGTTCGGTCGATCAATTTCTACATACAATCGGGAAGACACGATACAACACTGGAACGCACCAGACGGCGTCTTCCCAATCCGGCAACCGAAGAACTAGGTTAGATCAAACATTTCGACCGACAAACCTCACCTGCATGAGCAAACTCGGCAGCATGCCCGCTCCTCCGGCGCCGCCTCCAAGGCCCCCAACGCCGGCGCCGCGCTGGTCCCCGGCGGGGCCCGTCGACGAGGCCGCGAGGTGCTGCAGCCCCGCGGACTGCAGCCACCGCGCCATGACGGCGTCGCTCGAGTCCCCATGTCGGCGGCGGCCTGCGCGGACGCCCCTCCGGCACCCGCGGCGGCGGCGGCGGACCCGCGCCGCCGCCGGCGAGGCGCTGCGACCTCCGCTGCGGCGCCAACTTGGCGACTGGGTGCGGCGGGATCGGATCGCGCGAGTCCCGCGGCGGCGCGGTGATCCGGCAGGGTCGGGTCCCAGATCTGCGGGGGGGCTCGGGAAATGCGGGGCGGCGGATTTGAGGGCGAATTGGGGAAGAGAGGAGAGGGAAGCTGGCTGGCTACCTGGCAGCCCTCCTTCGCTTTTTTATTTCCTTTTCTCTCTCCGTTCTTTTTTTTTTCGAGGAGCCGATGGGGGAGAGAGAGTGTTAAAAGGAGAGGGAAGAGGTGGCTCGGAAATGGAGCTTTGTGCAGTTTTAAAAAGGAGATTTTTTCCATTTGGCAAGCAAGAGAAGTAAATTTACTTTTCTTTGCTTGGTCAAGTAATTTTTTGTATGATAATGATATGTGCATCTTGGAAAGAGGATGGCCGGCTATGTTTTATGTTATGCACCAAAGTGTCATTAGCGGTTGGTGATTAGCATGATAGCAAGGTCGATTGTGATGGTAACACCTAGCATCTTGTAGTGATTGAGACTCGAGAGCCGAACAACTCTATAAGGCACAAAAGTGCAAGCCGTGTTAACAATTTATTGTGCGAAAATGCGGTTGTAAAGATAGCAAAAGGCACATTTCAAAAGTTAATAAACAAAGTTGTATGGTTAAATAGGTAGAATGTTACTTTCATAAACCAAAATGTATATTGTCCAGCTAATCACTAAATCTATTAAGAGCAAAATAAAAGCAATACTTCGCTTGAGGTTACCTTCGAAAATAATGCTACATAGTATACAAAGGTACAAAGTACCTTCAAACATGATGATGCATAGTATGAAAAAAAATGCTACGGAGTACCATCGTTGTCTCGACACTAAGCAAGGTTTTATAACATAGCATGAAATATTTTTTAGAGGAAACATCACTCGCGTTTCATTATACCTGACAAATGTCAAGGAATACAGACTCAAATAAGAAATAAGAAAAACATTGTAGTTCTCAAAGTCTTTTAACTCCATCTTCTTAGCCAAATAAGAAAAACATCGTTGACCGCACCCTCAGACGAACTGTCGCGATAAAGGAGCGAGTGCAAAGACTACACCAGGCTCTTCAATAACTAGATGCTACCCCACGTGTTGCTGTAGAAATGTTTGCAACATATTTCAATAAGATTTGGTTATATGGGCATGAATATTTATATTAATGATGTACAAACTAGGGCTAAAATACATATTATTATTGTATAATTATTGAATAATTACTGAATATAAGTGCCATAGCACAATTAAAACATTTGTGCATTTTTTCATGCATAATTACATGTTGTGGTGAGCCTTTTCCCATGCATGGTTGCATGTGTGAGATACATATATTAGTGGGATCACGTACTTAGTTATATACTGCTCGTCTGCTCCCACCGTTTACAAATATAATGTGTTCTAATTTTTGTCTGAATCAGATGTATGTAGACACTTTTTTATGTGCTTGTTCACCCATTTCAGTCTCTATATAGTTCATATTAAAATATTCAAAACATCTTATTTTTGTGAACGGATGGAGTAGAAGGTACCCCATGCACTGCGTTGGAAAATTTAGAAAGTAGCTATGATGCATAAGAAAATCATAAGCAGATGCAATCTATAGAAGAGGGCGGTATATGGGGGAAAACGGGGTCTCAATATTAACATTAGGACCTCAAAATTCATGTTGAATTGTTTTCTACTTGCCTTGGGTTGAGTACATAAAACAACATAGTTTCCAATTGTAGCAAGTAGAAACTACCTAAGCACAAGTATCAATAGCATACGTGGAATACACAAAATTACAGCTCCAAGGAAAGATAGCAAACATATATCATCAGGATTACACACCTTTTAAGTGAATGACTTAAGAGGCTCCAATGTAGAAACTTTAGCCAAACAATGTTGCACGGTAACAACAACAAAAAAGTCTAGTACGGCAATTGAGGATACATAAAGGGTGAGTGTAGAGTTACCAGCCTCTGTTGCAAGTCAACCAGGGAAAATAAAAACATACCCCTTAATAATCCATGGAAGTATGCACCTGATACATTAGAATAAGAAAACTGTTATGTTATGCATTGTACAAAAAAATACAGTACAATATGAGTATAAAAACAGTGCACCGTTTCAGCCTTTAGGTCATATGTAGTTGCATACAACAAAATCAATAAATATTGGATTAGCAACCCCCTAAGGTGCCGAACATAGTTTCCAAGAATAAGATTAGACTGGTCTTGTTACGGCATAACTCAGAACCCAACGATACAATATGAGTAACATAACATGGGTACATGTCACCTAGATCTAGACAAACTATTAGTATCAAGCTATTAGCTGGTAAAATTGCAACAGGAAAGTACTATCACTGGTTAGATCCGTGTTGTGTGTGAGAGCAGGAAGCTAGCTTAATTTTTAGCCATGGATACATGGCAACACACTTTGTGCATGCAAGGGCAAGAAAGTTTGCATGCATTAATCCATGCATGTTTGTTAGTCATTCATGCATACGTCAATATATACAATTATTTGTCAGAAACTTGGAAAATGGACATATATGTCACATTTGATTTAAAGCAACAACAGTTGCAGCCAATCTTACAAATCCTCGATCTTCACAATGAAAATACAGATAAACCAAATTAGGCGGGTTCAACCTTCTAACTCACCGCTCCATCAATATTACTGGGCAGGAGACGTTGGCGGTGGAGCCATGCGAGGTGATGGCTTGTGCATGTTGGGCAAAGAGAGCCAACATTTTGTTGTGAGAACTGGGATGGGTAAGGATTCATCCTATGGATATATGAAGGACAATATGAGATGCAATGAAGGGAAAGAGATATGCATGACATTGGAATAGGAAGGAGAGCAGACGGCACAAAACGTTGGCCGTGTATGCTTTCATTAGTTTCCTATATGTGTTGTCTCTCATGGATTTGGTGGGCAAGTAACAACGGGATGCATGTAGGCTAGAGTAATGGGTTGCATGTGCTTGCTAGTTTATTCACAAAGGAAACTTCATGCAGTGAACTAGAAAGAATCCGCTCAAAATAAAAAGTAAGCCGACAACTGGACACTCATGTGGATGGCCCGCTGATGTGGATAAGTTGCACAAGATGATATGATAGTGGGATGTGTTTCTTAGGCATATAGGATAGGATAACACACGCATCATACATAAACCACAAATATAAACCCGCCAGGAGAGGAGGACATCAACTGGGACGTGCCCCATGAATAAGTTACTAAAGATATGTTTCGGAACCACCAACATGAAGGAATAACATCCATCTGAGGTTCGATGAAGAGAGGAGGCACTCCTGCACCACCTTGACGCTTGCCCATATTCAACACTAGGCTCAATTTTCTAGCTGCCACTATCGGCACCAACACAACATCCAAAAGATGTGGCTGCATCAGATCCATGGGACCAATGCCCCCGCAAGCCTGCTGCCAACGTTGAAGCGAACATCATAGGTCTAGGTGACTTATTCCACTGGTGTGACATTGTCTCCATCTCAGCATCGCTGTTGGGACACCCGAATTAGAGATTTACGCGAAAAAGGGAGTACTCATCGGGTAAAACACGAGTTATGTGGCCCAACTCGTCAATATTAAATTCTATTTTTGATGCATGTGTACTTTGCCAAATCAGATTTTCCTTTTATTGAAGATGATATCATGTAAGGTACAAGTCACGATTTTATCAATCCTTAGATGATTCATGCATGCGCTTTTTTATAGGTCAGTGTAACGCATATGTGTTTTATTTAGAGAGAAACACATGTGTTAGTGGTCAAACTAAGTTTGGCAAAAGAAATCAAGACAACAATTTAGTCATCATTGTTTTTTTTTTGAAAGATCCGGTTTGAGCCGGCTTCATTGATTTAGGGGAAAGCATACGGGAAAACAAGAAGGATCAAGTGATCATGGTGCACAGGAGCAGTGTGCAAGCTACAAAGAAAAACGAAAAAAGAAAGAGGGGCACCCGACGCCCACCCCACAGAAACTGCCTATCGCGTAGAGGCGTCCCCGAACGGGGTCTCTAAGCATGTTCCTCCGACAAGCCTCCATTATGTAAGGTCGAGCTTTACAGCTTGGATTACGTTGTCTGTCTGTGGCAGTTTCCCTCTGAAGACGCATGCGTTCCGCTCCTTCCAGATGTGCCAAGCAATCAAAAACGTCATGGTTCTGATCCCTCGTCTCTGGCGGTTGGTGTGCTACCGATCATCTCCGGCGATTACAGAGAGCTGGTGGGTAAACGCTGATGAGACCTGGCGCCTCGCAGACATTCCATGTCGAAGCAGACATCCAAATCTCCCTGGAGAAAGGGCATTCCCGCATCAGGTGCAGAGCGGATTCTAGGCTCCTCATACATAAACTGTAGAAGTATCCATTCGGTCAGCCCCTCCTCTGCAGCTTGTCGTTGCACCAGAGCCTGTTATTATGGAGTAACCAGGCGAACATCTTGACAGTCCCAGGAACCCAACATTTCCAGACAATGTTGCTATGGCTCATGCTCAGCGTGTCCTTGAAAAGCACGTTGTATGCTGCCCGGGCAGAGTGCACCGCGGCTCCTCCGGCAGCCCAAGCGAGTTGATCAGCATCTTGACTGTCGAGGGTGATCTTAACTTGTTGGAGCCACCGCCAGAGCCACAAGAAATCGACAGCGATGAGTGTCATGTTTCCGTGGCAGAGATCCCTAATCCACTGGTCGTTGTCTAGCGTTGAGGCCACCGATCGGTTTTTGTGCTGCGAGTGCTTGAACAGGCTCGGGAAAGCAACACTCAGAGGCGTACCATCAAGCCAAGGGCACGTCCAAAACCCTATCCTTTGGCCATCGCCAATCGTGATCGTCATTGCTCTGGTGAACAGCTCCCTGTTTGCCTTGTCGCATGGCAAGGGGAAGGCCGCCCAGGGCCGCGTCGGTTGCTGCCAGGATGCCTAGAGCCAACGCAGCCGGAGAGCGGAACCGAACCGGTGCGGGTCTGGGATCCCCAGCCCGCCCTTCTTCATTGGAGAGCACACCTCTTTCTGAGCCACCTTGCACTTTCCGCCGGTCAGTGCTTCGTCTTGGGCCCACAGGAAGCGACGCCGTGCCTTGTCGATCTCCTTTAGAACCTTCTTTGGCACCTTGAGCACTGTCAGGGCGAATGTTGGCAGCGCTGAAAGCACCGCCGCACCGTAACACGCCGACCTGCCAAATGACATCGCTTACCCTTCCACCATGAGACGGACTTCACTCGATCTATGAGGAATTGAATTGCACCAGTCGCAGCCTCTTGGGGGATAGTGGCAGTCCTGGTAGGTTGTGGGGAAACTAGTGATCGATCCCCAAACCCTTGCAAGACCTCTACGCGGCCAATGGCCATCGCATTTCATCAGGATTACTGAAGATTTTGCTTGGTTCAGCTTCAGCCCTGTCGCCTCTCCAAATGAGTGCAGCAACCCCAACAAGGTGGCGATCTCTTCTTTGATTGGGTTGGCGAAGATAATTGCGTCGTCGGCATATAGGCTCACCCGCATGCCTACCCCGCGCCCCGGCAGCGGCGCAATCAACCCTCTTGTCATGGCCGTGTCCAGCAGACGATGCAGCGGATCGATCGCAAAAATGAACAGCAGTGCCGAGAGCGGGTCTCCCTGCCTGAGCCCGCAGGCGCGAAAGAAGCTAGGCCCCAGCGACATGTTTAGCAGACAAGAAGAGGATGCAGTGGAGAGGAGCAGGGCGACCCAGTTTCTCCAAAGCTGCGAGAAACCCATGCGCCTGGCCAGTTCGATCAGTATGTCCGGGATCTGAGAATCAAACGCCGGCGAAGTCGAGTTTGAAGAGTAAGGCCTACTTTTTTTCTCTATGAAGCATTCTGACACAACCTTGCACATACTGAAAACTGTCGTGTATGCATTTTCCTTTCTGAAAGCCCGTTTGCACCGGAGAGATAACTCCGTTCAGAGCAGAGGACAGCCTGAGCGCTAGCACTTTGGAGATTAGCATGGCCATGGAATGAATCAGACTGATGGGTCTGTAGTGACTGAGCTCTAACGCACCACTTTTCTTGATTAGAGAAGGGCAATGAGCTTGAAATTGGTCGGTGAAATTACTCCCTGCCATCTGATAGAACTTGTTAAAAACAACCATGACCTCCTCCTTAATGATCGGCCAACATGAGCGATAGAATTGCCCAGTGAAGCCGCCCGGGTCCGGGCCTTTTCCGTGGGGGGCGGGAGGATCGTCGCCCAGACCTCGGGCATGGTGAACGGGTCGTCCAGCTGCGGTGAGGCCACTACCGGGATGTTTAGGCTGTCCCAGTTCAGGGTGCAGCTTCGGTGTTTGCTTCGTCCCAGAGCTTCAGAGAAATGATCAAAGATGATCTTCTCTTTCTCGTTGTGATCCACCACCACCCTGTCATTGCTATTGATCGCATGGATGAAATTTTTCCTACGGTGCGATTGCATTTTGGCATGGAAAAATCTCGTGCTGCATCTCCTGCTCGTAGCCAATTCACTCTGGATGCCTACCGCTTTCTCGCCCGCTCTATTGCAGCCAGCCCGAGCACTTTTTGCTTCAGGGTTTTTCTCATGTTTCTCTCAGCAATCGTGAGGGCTCGATGCTCTTGCGCTAAATCAAACTGCAGAATTACTTCATTAGCAATGTGCAGCTATAGCCTAACCTTGCCAAACGTTGCCTTGCTCCAGATTCTTAGTTTAGTAGCCGCCCTTGCCAATCTTCTCTTCATCCTCACAAAGGCGTTAAATGGGATGACAGTCGTTGCCAAGCTCGCAAAGACCTTTGTTTCATTGAAATGTGAAAATCTGGCCAAAAATTCGAACACGAAGCAAACTTTTACGAAAGGTGTGGTAGCCTTGGCCAGGATCAGTGGGCAATGATCAGAGAAAGAAGTTGATGCCGCCATTAGCATGTAATCTTGATACAGTAGATCCCATGAGTCGTTGCAGAAATACTTGTCGATACTGCAAAGGGTAGGGTTCTCATGTTCGTTGCTGCATGTGAATTTCCTGTTTCTGCACTTTAACTCTTTCAGCCCAGCCAGTCAAGCGCTCTTCTAAATTTGCCCATCATCCTCCTGTTAATGTTGATGTTGCTCTTGTCGCTCGCTTGATATATCATGTTGAAATCTCCCTTGATCATCCAGGGCTCACCCACCGGCGGTGCTGCGGCGGCAAGCTCGGCGAGGAAACTATCTTTCTGCGCGTCGTCCGTTGGCCCATAGACCGTGGTAAGCCAGAACGGCTCGCCCACTGATACGTCTCCAACGTATCTATAAATTTTGATTGTTCCATGCTATTATATTATCTGTTTTGGATGTTTAATGGGCTTTAATATGCACTTTTATATTATTTTTGGGACTAACCTATTAACCGAAGGCCCAGTGCAAATTGCTGTTTTTTGCCTATTTCAGTGTTTCGCGGAAAAGGAATATCAAACGGAATGAAACCTTCGCGAGGATCTTTCTTGGAACAAACGCAACCTAGGAGACTTGGAGTGGAAGTCAGAGACGCAACGAGGCGACCACGAGGCAGGAGGGCGCCCCCCCACCCTCGTGGGCCCCTCATAGCTCCACCGACCTACTTCTTTGCCTATATATACTCTTATACCCTGAAAACATCCGTGGAGCCACGAAACCACTTTTCCAACGCCGCAACCTTACATTGCCGTGAGATCCCATCTTGGGGCCTTTTAAGGCCTCACTTGAAGGGGATTCGATCACGGAGGGCTTCTACATCAACACCATAGCCTCTCCGATGATGTGTGAGTAGTTTACCACAGACCTTCGGGTCCATAGTTATTAGCTAGATGGCTTCTTTTCTCTCTTTGGTTCTCAATACAAAGTTCTCCTCGATGTTCTTGGAGATCTATTCGATGTAATACCTTTTGTTGTGTGTTTGTCGAGATCCGATGAATTGTGGGTTTACGATTAAGATTATCTATGAACAATATTTGATTCTTCTCTGAATTCTTATATGCATGATTTGATATCTTTGCAAGTCTCTTCGAATTATCGGTTTAGTTTGGCCTACTAGATTGATCTTTCTTGCAATGGGAGAAGTGCTTAGCTTTGGGTTCAATCTTGCGGTGTCCTTTCCCAAAGGATGAGGGGGCAAGAAGGCACATATTGTATTGTTGCCATCGAGGATAAAAGATGGGGTTTATATCATATTGCTTGAGTTTATCCCTCTACATCATGTCATCTTGCTTTAATGCGTTACTCATTTCTTATGAACTTAATACTCTAGATGCATCTTTGGATAGCAGTCGATGTGTGGAGTAATAGTAGTAGATGCAGAATCGTTTCGGTCTACTTGACACGGACGTGATGCCTATTTTCAAGATCATGCCTAGATATTCTCATAACTATGCGCTTTTCTATCAATTGCTCGGCAGTAATTTGTTCACCCACCGTAATATATGCTATCATGAGAGAAGCCACTAGTGAAACCTATGGCCCCCGGGTCTATTTTACATCATATTAGTTTCCAGTCAACTAGCTAATTCTAGTTTACTATTTATTTTGCAATCTTTACTTTTCAATCTATACAACAAAAATACCAAAAATATTTATCTTATTATCTTTTTCAGATCTCACTTTTGCAAGTGGTCGTGAAGGGATTAATGACCTTTATCACGTTGGTTGCAAGGTTCTTGATTGTTTGTGCAAGTACTAGGTGATTTGCGTGGTAGTCTCCTCTCGGATTGATACCTTGGTTCTAAAAAACTGAGGAAATACTTACGCTACTTTGCTTCATCACCCTTTCCTCTTCAAGGAAAACCAACGCATGCTCAAGAGGTAGCAAGAAGGATTTCTAGCACTGTCATGGGGAGATCTACGCTCAAGTCAAGACATACCAAGTACCCATCACAAACTCTTATCCCTCGCATTACATTATTTGCCATTCGCCTCGCTTTCCTCTCCCCACTTCACCTTTGCCTTTTCTTCGCCCTTCTTCGCTCGATCTTGTGTTACCATGTGCCTTCTTTTTGCTTGCATCTTAAACGCTAAAAGTTTATGGATCCTCATCCGCTTGCCAAACTTTTTAAGAGATCCAATTATGGTGAACCAATTTCTAATGATTTGAGTGCACTAGATTATCTTTATGAGGTTTTGCTTGAAATTCGTGAATCTGAAAATTGTGATGAAGAAATTTATGAAGAGATTCACGATAGCTCCTTGAATAGAAAACATGATTGCAATGATTTTACTATAAATTCTCTTGATGTCAATTGTGCTAATAGTATGCAAAACCCTAAGCTTGGGGATGCTAGTTTTGCTATGTCTACTGCTTGTTGCAATGATCGTGATTGGGGTGATTCTTCTTATGATCTTGAAAATTTATTTAAGCCCCATGATGAATATGAGATTGATAATAGTGTTTGCAATAATATTGAAAGTGGGTTTGGAAGAGTGTTAACTTTAGATCCCACACATTTGGAGAATGTTCAATCTTATGGTATTTTTGATAAAAATGGGTTTGGAGAGGTCATGACTTTAGTTAATGATAATCCCACTATTTTGGAAGAGTGTCAACTTTGCATGCATGTGGATCGTGTTGAAAATATTTTATGCAATAGCTATTTTGTTGAATTTGCTTATGATCCCACATGTAATTATTATGAGAGAGGAAAATATGGTTGTAGAAATTTTCATGTTACTAAATTACCTCTCGTTATGTTGAGATTGCTATTGTTTCTTTCCTCTTCCTTGCATATGCTAGTTTTTGCTTGCTATGTTAATTTGTTTGCTTATAAAATACTCCCTCTGTAAACAAATATAAGAGTGTTTAGATCACTATTTAAGTGATCTAAACGCTCTTATATTTCTTTACAGAGGGAGTACCTATGCATAGGAAGTATGTTAGACTTAGATGTGTTTATCACGTGTTTTATGATGCTCTCTATGTGCTTTAATTCTTGTCTTTGATGTGAGCATCATTAAAATT
This sequence comes from Aegilops bicornis, assembly GCA_021605145.1. Lineage (NCBI taxonomy): Eukaryota > Viridiplantae > Streptophyta > Magnoliopsida > Poales > Poaceae > Aegilops > Aegilops bicornis. The sequence continues at coordinate 1,204,183 of JAHIAL010000023.1, read as the reverse complement.
ATCAATGCTCAGCTAGGGGCGTTGAACGATAGCGCTTGTTGGGAGGCAACCCAATTTTATTTTTTGTTCTTTGCTTTTTGTTCTTGTTTAGTAATAAATAATTCTTCTAGCCTCTGTTTAGATGTGGTTTTAAGTTTTAATTAGTGTTTGTGCCAAGTAGAACCTTTGGGAAGACTTGGGTGAAGTCTTTGTGATCTTGCTGTAAAAAACAGAAACTTTAGCGCTCACAGATTAGCTGCCATTTTTTATTGGAGAGTGCTTTTAGGTTGATTCTTTTTGCAGATGATTAATAGATAAATTCCTCACATTCAAAAATTTATTTCAGAATTTTTGGATTTCATAAGTATACGTTTGATACAGATTACTACAGACTGTTCTATTTTTGACAGATTCTATTTTTCGTGTGTTGTTTGCTTATTTTGATGAATCTATGGCTAGTATCGGGGGGCATGAACCATAGAGAAGTTGGAATATAGTAGGTTTAACACCAATATAAATAAATAATGAGTTCGTTATAGTACCTTAAAGTGGTGGTTTGTTTTCTTACACTAACGGAGCTCATGAGATTTTCTGTTTAAGTTTTGTGTTGTGAAGTTTTCAAGTTTTTGGGTAAAGATTTGATGGATTTCGGAATAAGGAGTGGCAAGAGCCTAAGCTTGGGGATGCCTAGTAAATTGTATAGGTGCACTAGTTCGGCGAAGAGATGGTGATACAAGTGCAAAATAGATAATAGATATGGGTATTTGTAATCTGAAAATATAAAAACAGCAAGGTAACTAATGATAAAAGTGAGCGTAAACGGTATTGCAATGATAGGAAACAAGGCCTAGGGTTCATACTTTCACTAGTGCAAGTTCTCTCAACAATAATAACATAGATAGGTCATATAACAATCCCTCAACATGCAACAAAGAGTCACTCCAAAGCCACTAATAGCAGAGAGCAAACGTAGAGATTATGGTAGGGTACGAAACCACCTCAAAGTTATTCTTTCCAATCAATCCGTTGGGCTATTCCTATAAGTGTCACAAACAGCCCTAGAGTTCGTACTAGAATAACACCTTAAGATACAAATCAACCAAAACCCTAATGTCACCTAGATACTCCATTGTCACCTCAAGTATCTGTGGGCATGATTATACGATATGCATCACACAATCTCAGATTCATCCAACCAACATAAAAGTACTTCAAAAAGTGCCCCAAAGTTTCTACCGGAGAGTCAAGAAAACGTGTGCCAACCCCTATGCATAGGTTCATGGGCGGAACCCGCAAGTTGGTCACCAAAACATACATCAAGTGGCACATGATATCCCATTGTCACCACAGATAATCACGGCAAGACATACATCAAGTGTTCTCATAAAAGACTCAATCCGATAAGATAACTTCAAAGGGGAAACTCAATTCATCACAAGAGAGTAGAGGGGGAGAAACATCATAAGATCCAACTACAATAGCAAAGCTCGGGATACATCAAGATCGTGCCATAGATGGAACACGAGAGAGAACATGAGAGAGAGAGAGAGAGAGAGAGAGAGAGAGAGAGAGAGATCAAACACATAGCTACTGGTACATACCCTCAGCCCCGAGGGTGAACTACTCCCTCCTCTTCATGGATAGCGCCGGGATGATGAAGATGGCCACGGTGATGGGATCCCCTCCGTGAGGTGCTTGGAACAGGTCCCGATTGGTTTTGGTGGCTATAGAGGCTTGCGGCGGCGGAACTCCCGATCTATCTTACGCTCGGAAGTTTTAGGGTACGTAGGTATATATGGGTGAAAGGAGGACGTCGGTGGAGCTACGTGGGCCCCACGAGGCAGGGGGCGCACCCAGGGGGTGGGCGCTCCCCCCACCCTCGTGAGCGCCTCCCGTATCTTCTGACGTGGGGTCCAAGTCCATCAGGTGGGTTTCCTTCCAAAAATAACTTCTCTAGTTGATTTCGTTCCGTTTTGACTCCGTCTGATATTCCTTTTCTCAAAACACCTTTGAAATAGGCATAAAACAACAAATCTGCTGGGCCTCCGGTTAATAGGTTAGTCCCAAAAGTAATATAAAAGTGGAAAATAAAGCCCAATATTGCCTAAAACAGTAGATAATATAGCATGGAGCAATCAAAAATTATAGATACGTTGGAGACGTATCAATGCCCAAGGCACCACTAGGTAAAATTCAAGGATAACCAAAAGCCTAATCTTGGGGATGGCCCGGAAGGCATCCCCTCTTTCATCTTCGTCTATCAATAACTTTACTTGAGGCTATATTTTTATTCACCACATGATATGTGTTTTTGAAAGGATCGAGAAGAGGTGTCTAGAGGGGGGTGATTAGACACTAAGTACCAAAAGTTGCAGTTTTTAAATTCTTTATGTTACAGTGGAGTTTTGGCACATGTTTAACAATCACAATACATAACAAGCAAGCATGCAAAGAGTATATGAGCAACGGAAAGTAAAGCATGCAACTTGCAAGAATGTAAAGGGAAGGGTTTGGAGGATTTAAACGCAATTGGAGACACGGATGTTTTGTCATGGTTCGAATGGGTGGTGCAATCGTACATCCACGTTGATGGAGACTTCAACCCACGAAGGGTAACAGTTGCATGCTGAGTCCACGGAGGGCTCCACCCACGAAGGGTCCTGAAGAAGCAACCTTGTCTATCCCACCATGGCCGCCGCCCACCTAAGGACTTGCCTCACTAGCGATGAGATCTTCACGCAGTAGGCGATCTCCTTGCCCTTACAAGCTCCTTGGTTCAACTCCACAATCTTGCTCTGAGGCTCCCAAGTGACACCTAGCCAATCTAGGAGACACCACTCTCCAAGAAGTAACAAATGGTGTGTTGATGATGAACTCCTTGCTCTTGTGCTTCAAATGATAGTCTCCCCAACACTCAACTCTCTATCACATGATTTGGATTTGGTGGAAAGAAGATTTGAGTGGAAAGCAACTTGTGGAAGGCTAGAGATCAAGATTCATATGGTAGGAATGGAATATCTTGGCCTCAACACAAGGGTAGGTGGTTCTCTCTCAGAAAATGTGTATTGGAAGTGTAGGTTCGTTACGATGGCTCTCTCCCACGGATGAAGAGGGGAGGGTATATATAGCCTCCACACAAAATCTAACCGTTACACACAACTTACCAATCTCGGTGGGACCGAATTGACAAACTCGGTCGGACCGATTCAGCAAATCTAGTGACCGTTAGGATTTTCGGTGGGACCAACACGCAACTCGGTAGGACCGATATGGTTAGGGTTAGGGCATAACGTAATCTCGGTGAGACCGACATACAAACTCGGTGAGACCGATTTTGGTAATAAGCTAACCAGAGAGTTGGTCAGGCAAACTCGGTGATACCGATTACACAAACTCGGTGGGACCGATTTTGGTAATAAGCTAACCAGAGAGTTTGCATTGTAATTGTTGGAAATATGCCCTAGAGGCAATAATAAAAGTATTATTATTATATTTCCTTGTTCATGATAATTGTCTTTTATTCATGCTATAATTGTATTATCCGGAAATCGTAATACACGTGTGAATACATAGACCATAATATGTCCCTAGTAAGCCTCTAGTTGACTGGCTCGTTGATCAACAGATAGTCATGGTTTCCTGACTATGGACATTGGATGTCGTTGATAACGGGATCACATCATTAGGAGAATGATGTGATGGACAAGACCCAATCCTAATCATAGCACAAGATCGTGTAGTTCGTTTTGCTAGAGCTTTTCCAATGTCAAGTATCTCTTCCTTAGACCATGAGATCGTGTAACTCCCGGATACCGTAGGAGTGCTTTGGGTGTACCAAACGTCACAACGTAACTGGGTGACTATAAAGGTACACTACAGGTATCTCCAAAAGTGTCTGTTGGGTTGACACGGATCGAGACTAGGATTTGTCACTCCGTATGAGCGGAGAGGTATCACCGGGCCCACTCGGTAGTGCATCATCATAATGAGCTCAAAGTGATCAAGTGTTTGGTCACGGGATCATGCATTACTGCATTTGAGTAAAGTGACTTGCCGGTAAGAGATTGAGCGAGGTATTGGGATACCGACGATCGAATCTCGGGCAAGTAAAATATCGATTGACAAAGGGAATTGTATACGGGGTTGCTTAAATCCTCGACATCGTGGGTTCATCCGATGAGATCATCGAGGAGCATGTGGGAGCCAACATGGGTATCCAGATCCCGCTGTTGGTTATTGACCGAGAGCCGTCTCGGTCATGTCGCAGATGTCTCCCGAACCCGTAGGGTCTACACACTTAAGGTTGGTGACGCTTAGGGTTGTATGAATATGAGTATGCAGCAAACCGAAAGTTGTTCGAGTCCGGATGAGATCCCGGACGTCACGAGGAGTTCGGAATGGTCCGGAGGTAAAGAATTATATATAGGAAGTGCTGTTTGACCATCGGGAGAGTTTCAGGTCATAGGTATTGTAAGGACCACGGAAGGGTCCCGGGGTCCACCAGGTGGGGCCACCTATCCCGGAGGGCCGTGGGCTGAAGTGGGAGGGAACCAGCCCCTAGTGGGCTGGTGCGCCTCCTTGGGCACCTGCGCCTAGGGTTGGAAACCCTAGCGGGGCGCACCACTTGCCTTGGGGGGCACTACACCCCCCTAGCCGCCGCCCCTTGGGAGATTCCCATCTCCAGGGCCGGCGCCCCCCCTGGGGGCCTATATAAAGGAGGGGGGGAGGGAGGGCAGCCGCACCCTGCATCTTGGCGCCTCCCTCTCCCCTGCTACACCTCTCCCTCTCGCAGAAGCTCGGCGAAGCCCTGCTGCGGTGACTGCTGCATCCACCACCACGCCGTCATGCTGCTGGATCTTCATCAACCTCTCCTTTCCCCTTGCTGGATCAAGAAGGAGGAGACGTCCTGATGACCGTGACGTGTGTTGAACGCGGAGGTGCCGTCTGCTCGGACAGTGCTAGGATCTCCGGTGATTTGGATCACGACGAGTACGACTCCTCAACCTCGTTCTCTTGAACGCTTCCGCTCGCGATCTACAAAGGTATGTAGATGCACTCGATCACTTGTTGCTAGATGAACTCATAGATGGATCTTGGTGAAACCGTAGGGAAAAATTTTAATTTTACGCAACGTTCCCCAACAAAGTGGCATCATGAGCTAGGTCTATGCGTAGTTCTCTATTGCACGAGTAGAACACAATTTGTTGTGAGGCGTAGATGTTGTCAACTCTCTTGCCGCTACTAGTCTTATCTTGCTTCAGCGGTATTGTGGGATGAAGCGGCCCGGACCGACCTTACACGCACGCTTACGGAGACAGGTTCCACCGGATCGACATGCACTAGTTGCATAAGGTGGCTAGCGGGTGTCTGTCTCTCCCACTTTAGTTGGAGCGGATTCGATGAAAAGGGTCCTTATGAAGGGTAAATAGAAGTTGACAAATCACGTTGTGGCTTTCACGTAGGTAAGAAAACGTTCTTGCTAGAATCCTATTGCAGCCACGTAAAACTTGCAACAACAATTAGAGGACGTCTAACTTGTTTTTGCAGCAAGTGTTTTGTGATGTGATATGGCCAAAGTTGTGATGAATGATGAATGATATATATGTGATGTATGAGATCATGTTCTTGTAATAGGAATCATGACTTGCATGTCGATGAGTATGACAACCGGGCAGGAGCCATAGGAGTTGTCTTTATTTTTGTATGACTGCGTGTCATTGAGAACGCCATGTAAATTACTTTACTTTATTGCTAAACGTGTTAGCCATAGTAGTAGAAGTAATAGTTGGCGAGCAACTTCATGGAGACAGGATGATGGAGATCATGATGATGGAGATCATGGTGTCATGCCGGTGACAAGATGATCATGGAGCCCCGAAGATGGAGATCAAAGGAGCTATATGATATTGGCCATATCATGTCACTACTATATAATTGCATGTGATGTTTATTATGTTTATGCATCTTGTTTACTTAGAACGACGGTAGTAAATAAGATGATCCCTTATAATAATTTCAAGAAAGTGTTCTCCCTAAGCGTACCGCTTGAATTGCTAAAGTTCGTGCGTTTCAAGCACCACGTGATGATCGGGTGTGATAGATCCTTACGTTCACATACAACGGGTGTAAGACAGTTTTACACATGCAAAACACTTAGGTTAACTTGACGAGGCCTAGCATGTACAAACATGGCCTCGGAACACAAGAGACCGAAAGGTCGAACATGAGTCGTATGGAAGATACGATCAACATGGAGATGTTCACCGACGATGACTAGTCCATCTCACGTGATGATCGGACCACGGCCTAGTCGACTCGGATCATGTAACACTTAGATGACTAGAGGGATGTCAAATCTGAGTGGGAGTTCATTAAATAATTTTATTAGATGAACTTTATTATCATGAACAATAGTCTAAAATCTTTGCAAAATGTCTTGTAGATCAAATGGCCAACGCTCAAGTCACAATTAACTTCAACGTGTTCCTAGAGAAAACCAAAATTTGAAAGATGATGGCAGCAACTATTCGGATGGGTCCGAACCCGAGGATCATCCTCATAGCTGCCAAGAAACAATATGTCCTAGAAGCACCGCTAGGTGAAGCACCCATCGCAGAGAGCCAAGACGTTATGAACGCTTGGCGGGTCTAAATCGGCCGATGATTACTCCCTCGTTCAAAGGTCGGCATGCTACTGACTTAGAACCGGGGCTCCAAAAGCGCTTTTGAGCAACACGGAGCATATGAGATGTTCGAGGAGCTGAAACTAGTTTTCCAAGCTCATGCCCGGTCGAGAGATATGAAGTCTCCATAAGTTACTACAGCTTGTAAGATGGAGGAGAATAGTTACAAGGAGCACATACTCAAAATGTCCGGGTTGCAACCGCTTTGTCCCAATTTGACATTAACCTCCCTGGACGAGGTGGTCATTGACAGAATCCTTCATCGCTTCCCACCGAGCTACAAGAGCTTTGTGATGAACTACAATATGCAGGGATGGTGAAAACTATTCTGAAGTATTTTCAATGCTTTGAAGTCACAGAGGTAGAAATCAAGAAGGAGCATCAAGTGTTGATGGTCAATAAAACCACTAAGTTCAAGAAGGGCAAGGGTAATAAGAACTTCAAAGAAGGACGGCAAGGATGTTGCGCTACCGTAAGCCAATTGCCGGGGAAGAAGTCAGCAATGGACCCAAGCACGAGACTCGAGTGTTTTTATTGCAAAGGGAAGGGTCATCGAAGCGGAATCGCCCCAAATACTTAGCAGATAAGAAGGCCGGCAACACTAAAGGTATATTTGATATACATGTAATTGATGTGTACCTTACAGGTACTCGTAGTAACTCCCGGGTATTTGATACCGTGCCGTTGCTCATATATGTAACTCACAGAGGCTGCGGAATAAACGGAGATGGCGAAGGGCGAGGTGGCGACGATGCGCGTCGGGAATGGTTCCAAGGTCGATGTGATCACCGTCGGCACGCTACCTCTGCATTTACCTATGGGATTAGTCTTAAACCTCAATAATTGTTATTTAGTGCCAAGTTTGAGCATGAACATTGTATCAGGATCTCGTTTAATACGAGATGGCTACTCATTTAAATCCGAGAATAATGGTTGTTCTATTTATATGAGAGAAATGTTTTATGGTCATGCTCGATGGTCAATGGTTTATTCTTAATGAATCTCGAACGTAATGTTACACATATTCATAGTGTGTATACAAAAAGATGTAAAGTTGATAACGATAGTCCCACATACTTGTGGCATTGCCGCCTTGGTCACATTGGTGCTAAACGCATGAAGAAGCTCCATGCTGATGGACTTTTAGAGTCTCTCGATTATGAATCATTTGACACATGCGAACCATGCCTTATGGGCAAAATGACCAAGACTCCGTTCTCGGAACAATGGAGCGAAACAACCAACCTATTGGAAATCATACATACCGATGTGTGCGGTCCAATGAGCGTTGAGGCTTCATGGAGGATATCGTTATGTTCTCACTCTCACGCACGACTTAAGTAGATATGGGTATGTCTACTTGATGAAACACAAGTCTGAGACCTTTGAAAAGTTCAAGGAATTTCAGAATGAGGTAGAGAGAATCAACGTGACCAAAAAAATAAAGTTCTTACGATCGAGATCGTGGAGGAGAATATTTAAGTCACGAATTTGGTACACACTTAAGGAAATGTGGAATCGTTTCACAACTCACGCCTACCGAACACCTCAAACAGAACGGTGGAGTCCGAACGTCGTAATCGCACTCTATTGGATATGGTGCGATCTATGATGTCTCTTCTTGATATACCGCTATCATTATGGGGATACTCACTAGAGACACCTACATTCACTTTAAATAGGGCACAATCAAAATCCGTTGAGACGACACCGTATGAATTATGATTTGGGAAGAAACCTAAGTCATGCTTCTAAAAGTTTTGGGATGCGATGCTTATGTCAAGAAACTTCAACCCTAAAAAGCTCGAACCCAAGTCGGAAAAAATGCGTCTTCATAGGATACCCTAAGGAAACCATTGGGTATACCTTCTACCTTAGATCGAAGGCAAGATCTTTGTTGCCAAGAACGGATCCTTTACGAAAAGAGTTTCTCTCGAAAGGAGTAAGTGGGAGGAAAGTAGAACTTCGATGAAGTACTACCTCTTGAACCGGAAAGTAGTGCGGCTCAGGAAAATGTTCTGTGGTGCCTACACCGATCGGAGAGGAAATTAATGATGATGATCAAGGTACTTCGGATCAAGTTGCTCTTGAACTCGTGAGTCCACAAGGACACGCCCGCGCCAGAGTGGTACGGCAACCTGTCTTGGAAATCATGTTGTTAGACAACGGTGAACCTTCGAACTATGAAGAAGCGATGGCGGGCCCAGATTCCAACAAATGGCTTGAAGCCATGCAATCCGAGATAGGATCCATGTATGAAAACAAAGTATGGACTTTGACAGACTTGCCGATGATCGGCGAGCGATAGAAAACAAATGGATCTTTAAGAAGAAGACGGACGCGGATGGTAATGTTACCATCTATAAAGCTCGACTTCTCGCTAAGGGTTATCGGCAAGTTCAAGGGGTTGACTACGATGAGACTCTCTCTCCCGTAGCGAAGCTGAAGTCCGTCCGAATCATGTTAGCAATTGTCGCATACTATGATTATGAGATATGGCAAATGGACGTCAAAACGGCATTCCTTAACGGCTATCTTAAAGAAGAACTGTATATGATGCAACCGGAAGGTTTTGTCGACCCTAAGAATGCTAACAAGGTATGCAAGCTCCAGCGATCCATTTATGGGCTGGTGCAAGCATCTCGAGTTAGAACATTCGCTTTGATGAGATGATCAAAGCGTTTGGGTTTATCTTGAGACTTATGGAGAAGCCTGCGTTTACAAGAAAGTGAGTGGGAGCTCTGTAGCATTTCTCATATTATATGTAGATGACATACTTTTGATGGGAAATGATATAGAACTTTTGGACAGCATTAAGGCCTACTTGAATAAGAGTTTTTCAATGAAGGACCTTGGGGAAGCTGCTTACATATTAGGCATCAAGATCTATAGGGATAGATCGAGACGCCTCATAGGTCTTTCACAAAGCACATACCTTGATAAGATTTTGAAGAAGTTCAAAATGGATCAGTCCAAGAAAGGGTTCTTACTGTTTTGCAAGGTGTGAAATTGAGCTCGGCTCAATGCCCGACCATGCAAAAGATAAAGAAGAGATGAGTGTCATCCCCTATGCCTCAGCCATAAGATCTATAATGTATGCCATGCCGTGTACCGGACTGATGTAAACCTTGACGTAAGTTTGGTAGGAAGGTACCAAAGTAATCCCGCAAGGAACACTGGACAGCGGTCAAGAATATCCTGAAGTACACGAAAAGGACAAAGGACATGTTTCTCGTTTATGGAGGTGACGAAGAGCTCGTCAGAAGGGTTACGTCGACGCTTAGCTTCGACTACAGATCTGGATGACTCTAAGTCACAAACCGGATACGTGTATATGTTGAATGGTGGAGCAAGAAGCTGGTGCAGTACCGCAAGCAGAGCGTCGTGGTGGGATCTACATGTGAAGCGGAGTACATGGCAGCCTCGGGAGGCAACAAGATGAAGCAATTTGGGTGAAGGAGTTCATCACCGACCTAGGAGTCATAGCCAATGCGTCGGAGCCGATCAAACTCTTCTGTGACAACATCGAGCTATTACACTTGCCAAGGAGCCCAGGTTTCACAAGAAGACCAGGCACATCAAGCGTCGCTTCAACTCCATTCGTGAAAATGTTCAAGATGGGGACATAGAAATTTGCAAAGTGCATACGGATCTCGAATGTCGCAGATCCGCTGACTAAACCTCTTCATGAGCAAAACATGATCAACACCGTAACTCTATGGGTGTTTGATTCATCACAATGTAACTAGATTATTGACTCTAGTGCAAGTGGGAGACTGTTGGAAATATGCCCTAGAGGCAATAATAAAAGTATTATTATTATATTTCCTTGTTCATGATAATTGTCTTTTATTCATGCTATAATTGTATTATCTGGAAATCGTAATACACGTGTGAATACATAGACCATAATATGTCCCTAGTAAGCCTCTAGTTGACTGGCTCGTTGATCAACAGATAGTCATGGTTTCCTGACTATGGACATTGGATGTCGTTGATAACGGGATCTCATCATTAGGAGAATGATGTGATGGGCAAGACCCAATCCTAAGCATAGCACAAGATCGTGTAGTTCGTTTTGCTAGAGCTTTTCCGATGTCAAGTATCTCTTCCTTAGACCATGAGATCGTATAACTCCCGGATACCGTAGGAGTGCTTTGGGTGTACCAAACGTCACAACGTAATCGGGTGACTATAAAGGTGCACTCAAGGTATCTTCAAAAGTGTCTACATTGGGTTGACACGGATCGAGATCAGGATTTGTCACTCCATATGACGGAGAGGTATCACTGGGCCCACTCGGTAGTGCATCATCATAATGAGCTCAAAATGATCAAGTGTTTGGTCATGGGATCATGCATTACGGTACGAGTAAAGTGACTTGCCGGTAACGAGATTGAATGAGGTATTGGGATACCGACGATCGAATCTCGGGCAAGTTAAATACCGATTGACAAAGGGAATTGTATACGGGGTTGCTTAATCCTCGACATCGTGGTTCATCCGATGAGATCATCGAGGAGCATGTGGGAGCCAACATGGGTATCCAGATCCCGCTGTTGGTTATTGACCGGAGAGCCGTCTCTGTCATGTATGCATGTCTCCCGAACCCGTAGGGTCTACACACTTAAGGTTCGGTGACGCTTAGGGTTTTATGAATATGAGTATGCAGCAAACCGAAAGTTGTTGAGTCCGGATGAGATCCCGGACGTCACGAGGAGTTCCGGAATGGTCCGGAGGTAAAGAATTATATATAGGAAGTGCTGTTTGACCATCGGGAGAGTTTCGGGTCACCGGTATTGTCTGGGACCACCGGAAGGGTCGGGGTCCACCGGGTGGGGCCACCTATCCCGGAGGGCCCGTGGGCTGAAGTGGGGAGAACCAGCCCCTAGTGGGCTGGTGCGCCTCCTTGGGCACCCTCGCGCCTAGGGTTGGAAACCCTAGGGTGAAGCGCACCACTGCCTTGGGGCACTCCACCCCTGGCCGCCGCCTTGGGAGATTCCCATCTCGGGCGGCGCCTCGGGGCCTATATAAAGGAGGGCGGAGGAGGGCAGCCGCACCTGCATCTTGGCGCATCCTCTCCCTGCTACACCTCTCCTCTCGCGAAGCTCGTGAAGCCCTGTCATGGTGATCGCTGCATCCACCACCACGCGCCGTCGTCTGCTGGATCTTCATCAACCTCTCCTTTCCCTTGCTGGATCAAGAAGGAGGAGACGCCACTGACCGAATGCACGTGTGTTGACCATGGAGGTGGCGTCTGCTCGGGCGCTAGGATCTCCGGTGATTTGGATCACGACGAGTACGACTCCCTCAACCTCGTTCTCTTGAATGCATCCGCTCGCGATCTACAAAGGTATGTATATGCACTCCGATCACTCGTTGCTAGATGAACTCATAGATGGATCTTGGTGAAACCGTAGGAAATTTTTTAATTTTCTGCAACGTTCCCCAACAGTAATCTCGGTAGTACCGATTACTCAAACTCGGTGAGACCGATTTTGATAATGGACATACACAGAGAGATTACAACCCCATCTCGGTGAGACCGAGATCCCTATCGGTGAGACCGATTTGCCTAGGGTTTGTGGCAGTGTCTATGACATCTGAACTCGGTGGGGCCGGATAGGAAGAATCGGTAGGGCCGAGTTAGACTTTTGGTTTAGGTCATATGTGGATGTGAGAAAGTAGTTGAGGGCTTTGGAGCATATCACTAAGCATTTTGAGCAAGCAAGCCATTAAGCAACACCTCATCCCTCCTTGATAGTATTGTCTTTTCCTATAGACTCAATGTGATCTTGGATCACTAAAATATAAAATGTAGAGTCTTGTGCTTGAAGCTTGAGCCAATCCTTTGTCCTTAGCATCTTGAAGGGGTTCCACATCCTTTAGTCCATGCCACTTTATTGTTGAACTTATCTGAAACATACTAGGTAAAAGTGTTAGTCCAATGAAGAGATATGTTGACATTAATTACCAAAATCACCCAGGGAGCACTTGTGCTTTCAATCTCCCCCTTTTTGGTAATTGATGACAACATACATCAAAGCTTTAGATAAGGATATTGAGAATAGCAAGTAAAGCTTTGGAAAGACATGTAACATGCATAGACTCCCCCTACATGTATGCAATCATGTGAATATGGAATATAAGAACATGTGAATGCATAAACATGACAGAGTAAGCATGTGTTACATGTATCTTGGCTATATGCATCAGAGCAAAAGATGTGAATGTGGGAAATGTACCTTCATGCTCATGAGTCCTTCTTGCAAACAGTATGTACATCAGCAAGAATTCCTCATACACATGATTATGATGCATATACTTACCTTGTGGTCTTGAGTTAGCTAAGGATGGGATGAACCTGCGTAAACAAGGTTATATAACATGATACACCTACTAGCCAGAGCAAACAAAAGAAACCACAAGAGTACCAAGACTGGGATGACATGTAGAGAGTGAGTACTGAGTACCACATTGGATATAGACATGTCCCCAAAGGTAAAGATATGCAATGAATTTAGGATTTCCTTCCCTTAGATGTCTTGCTCCCCCTGAATCTAGCATGGGATACTGGGAGAAGATAGGAACAGAAAATCGAGCAAAATAAAAGAAACAACAGAGCTAATGAAAATAAGCACATATGAACATGTCTTTCCCCTCAAGAAGACATGTAGCATCTCTCCTCTTGAACACCAAGCATCTGGGATCCTTGAAGTTTACTCTCTCCTTGAGTATTCTCTCCCCTAGAGATATGATTGAGCTTTGATGTGATCTCTCTCCCCTTTTGACATCAATTTCCAAGAAGGGTCTTCTGGAATTTGTCGTGAATGGGTTTGGTCCTTGAGTCACAGCACAAAGCATTAAGGTAAATGTGTTGCTTGTAGAGGACAAGATTCATTGAGTGGAGCTGGATCAAAAGTAATGTAGGAACGATTGGCAAAATGTCTTTCCTCAGAGTGAAATCGGTGGCACCGAAAGTGGTATGCTTTTGCATCAGAAAAGAATTCGGTTGGACCGAAAACAAGCGACCGGTGTGACCGAGTTCATCACAGAGAAAACACTTGTCACCTCAACTCACTAGACAAGTAAGATCTCACAAGGATTTGCAAGGAATTAACTGACAGATTTGCAATGAATTGGATGCAGGGAATGCAGAACAAATAGAAACGAAACAGAACAAACAAAATGCAATGAATTGAAAGGTGTCTAGATGAAGTTTTTTTGAAAGGGGAAACAAATATGCAAATGCAAACGGAAACACAAGAGAACTTCATATAGAATTGGGCGGTGACAAAGTCACCTATGTTAGAGTATATTGACTTAGGAGTCAAGTGAGATCACTTGATCATAGGTCATGCTCATTGTTTAAGCTCAAAATGGGGTTGCCATTTTTCGTTGAAGCATCTTGATGTATTTACATCTTGTTGAATTGCTTTGTCCCATGACTTGGAGTAAAGCTTCTCTAAGATGGAATAACATACCTTGGGTGGTGGTGTTGATCATGATCATGTAGTTGAACTTGTGTGGATTGCTCAAGGTTGATGTAGCTCATCAAGAGTTAGGAGCACCACTTGGAGTTTGAGTTCATCTACCTACATGGGTTAGTTTTGCAAGGAAGAGCACTTGTGTATCCAAAATGACAATCATGAAACTCAACATAGAATTTGTCAAAGGATATGTTCGAATGGTTTCGTGCTTCCTTGTCTTCAACCACCATTGTGTAGAGACTTGGTGATGTAGAGATTGCTCAAGATGTGAGTGAGTTGCAATCTCATAGATTTGGATTCATCCAAGTACCTACAAGGGTTACATAATACTCAAGGTGCAAATATATCCAAGACATAAGATTGTCATCATAAGAGAAATGTCAAGGATTAGTCATAGGCTCATGCCTGGCATGTATCAAATGGAGTTCCTACTCTAAGTTTGAAGCATCAATGATGTTCAATTCACCTCTTAACCTGCAAAACACTCTCTCATCAAGTGGTTTAGTGAATATATCCGCTAATTGCTTTTCGGTGCGAACATGCTTAAGATTAATGTCCCTTTAGCAACATGATCTCGAATGAAATGTTGTGAACTTCAATGTGCTTAGTTCGAGAGTGTTGCACGGGATTGTGAGCAATCTTGATAGCACTTTCATTGTCACAAAGTAATGGAACATGTTTCACATATATATCCCATAATCTTTAAGAGTTTGGGTCATCCAAAGTAATTGAGCACAACATGAACCAGCGGTAATGTATTCCGCTTCAAGGTGGATAAGGATACCGAAGTTTTGTTTCTTGGAAGACCAAGATACAAGAGATCTACCAAGAAATTGACAAGTACTGAAGTGGACTTTCTATCAACCTTGTCACCCAAGCATAGTCCGAGTCGGAGTAGCCAACAAGATCGAAAAGAAGCCCTCTTTGGATACCAAATGCCAAAATTTGGTGTATGGATTAAGTATCTCACTATCCTTTTCACGGCCTTAAGATGACATTCTTTAGGAGCAGCTTGATATTGTGCACACATGCACACACTTAGCATAATATCGGGACGTGAAGCACATAGATATAACAATGAACCAATCATAGAGCGGTAAACCTTTTGATCAACCGGTTCACCATCTTTGGTCAAATCAAGATGTCCACTAGTAGGCATGGGTGTAGTCATACCTTTGCATTCTTGCATATTGAACTTCTTGAATAAGTCCTTGGTGTACTTTGTTTGAGAGACAAAGGTACCTTCCTTAGTTTGCTTGATTTGCAAACCGAGAAAGAATTTGAGTTCACTCATCATAGACATCTCAAACTTCTCCGACATTAGCTTTCCAAACTTTTCACTAAAATGAGGGTTAGTCGAACCAAATATAATATCATCAACATAAATTTGACACACAAATAGTTCCCCATTAACCCTTTTTGTAAAAAGAGTAGAATCAATTTTACCAATTTCAAAGCCTTTTTCAATAAGGAACTTGGTCAAGCATTTATACCATGCTCTAGGAGCTTGTTTAACACCATAAAGGGCTTTGTGAAGTTTGTAGACATGATCAGGTTTCTTAGGATTGACAAAGCCGGGAGGTTGCTTAACATAAACTTCCTCCTCAATTTCACCATTTAGAAAATACTTTTTAATGTCCATTTGGTACAAGGTGATATCGTGGTGATTAGCATAAGCAAGTAAGATGCGAATGGACTCAAGTCTAGCAACGGAGCATATGTCTCACCATAGTCCATACCTTCGACTTGTGTGTGTAGCCTTGGGCGCATTTAGACGTGCTTTGTTGGGCGTAACTACTTGTCCATCTTCATCTTGCTTGTTGTGAAACACCCATTTGGTACCGATGATGTTGTGGTTGTTGTCGGGCTTCTCAACCAATGTCCACACTTGATTTCTCTCAAAGTTGTGTAGCTCTTCATGCATGGCGTTTATTCAATCTGGATCTTCCAATGCTTCTTCAACCTTCATAGGTTCAATGCTAGAGATGAATGAGTAATGTTCACAAAAGTTAGCTAAATGAGTTTTAGAGCGAGTGATTCTCCCGGTTTGGATATCATTGTAGATTTGCTCAACGGGATGATCTTTAGCAATTCTCGCTCGAACTCGTGAAAGCTTTTGCTTGGGTCTTGGTTGAACATCTTCTTCATCTTGTTCTTATTCTTGGCCTTCTTCATTGTTGACGTTGTCGTTGTCTTGTCATGGTGGAGAAGGAGGTTGTTGGCGTTCATCTTGGTGTACTTCCTCATTTTCTTCATCTTGGTGTGTCCCACTCGTGGATGCTTCCATATCAACTCTTGGTTCACCTTGTCTTGAGGTAGAAGTTTCCACTTGGACGGATGAGGTACTCTCCTTCACCTCCGTTGGACGAATCTTGCCAATAGACAAGTCTTGAATTGCTTCCGAGGGGTTTTTGTCTCCTACATCAATTGGTAATTGCTCTACTTGCGAGCCGTTAGATTCATCAAACTTCACATCTACCGTTTCTTCAACCTTCCGGGTGAAATTGTTGTAGACATGGTATGTGTCAGAGTTTGAGCCATAACCAAGTAGGAAACCTTAATGAGACTTAGGAGCAAATTTAGAACGAAGATGCTTATCAAGAATGTAGCACTTTGAGCCGAATACTCGAAAGTATCCAACTTGGGGTTTGTTACCGGTGAGGAGCTTGTATGCCGTCTTGCCGAGTAGCTTGTGAAGATACAAGCAATTTGTTGCATGACAAGCTGTCTCAACCGCTCGCCCAAAAGTGCTTTGGCGTCTTGTACTCATCAAGCATCATTCTTGCCATCTCTATAAGAGTCCGGTTCTTCCTCTCAACGACTCCATTTTGTTGAGGTGTGCATGTAGCCGAGAACTCATGTGAGATCCCTTCTTCGTCAAGAAAGGTATCCACATTTGTGTTCTTGAACTCCGTTCCGTTGTCGCTTCAAACCTTCTTGATCTTCACGTCAAATTGACTTTGGGCCTTCCTGGTGAAGTTTTTGAAGATCTTTTGGACCTGCGATTAATCATCGAGAAAGAATACCCACGTAAATCTTGAAAAATCATCAACTATAACTAGACCAAAAGAATTTCCACCGAGACTTTTGTAAGCGTTGGGACCAAAAAGATCCATGTGAAGTAGCTCGAGTGGCCTCCTTGTGGTCATGATGTTCTTCACGGGATGCCTTCCTCCAACCTGTTTACCTGCTTGGGAAGCGCGCAAAGTCTATCCTTATCAAATATGACATCGTTAACGCCAAGGATATGATTTCCTTTAATAAGCTTGTCAAGGTTTCGCATACCAACATGACCTAGTCTTCTATGCCACAACCGGCCTTTTAGAGGATTTAGCAATAAAAGCAAGTTCTAGGTTGAGCCTTTTTAGTGAAATCAACAATGTAGAGATCACCTTCACGACACCTAGAAGACCATTTTATGATTATCTCTATGAAACACTTGGCAATCTACTTCAAAGAATAGGACATTGAAACCGAAATCAGCAAGTCTAGATCTTTGAAAGTAAGTTGTAGCCAAGAGATTCAACGAGCATGACATTTTGTATGGAGCTATCATGTGAGATGGCCACCTTACCAAGGCCAACCACCTTACCCTTTGAATTATCACTAAAAGTGACATATTTTCGAGGGTCATTGCGTTTCAGCAAGAAGCTCACGGAACATGTCTTTATCTCTGGTCATATGATCAGTACATCCACTATCAAGGACCCATTCCTTTCCTCCAGCCATGTAGCCGCGAAGATTTGCCATAAGTCCAAAGTGTCTCATTGCATCATCAAGATCATATTCACTATCATCATCCTCATCATAGTATCCATGTTCAACATCATCTTATGATTGATCAATTCCTAGAGAGGGTAATTCATTAGACAAATGATCATTTCTATGATTGTCTTTATGGATTCTAGTAGCTTCCTAAATGATATTGCCAATGATTCCAACATCTCCTATGGCACGCATGAGATTTGTAAGCTCAAATAGACAATCACCAAAGCTAGGATCACTAGAATTCATCTTACTCAAGGCAATAGACTTATGGAGAATTTCGTCTAGATTTTTGAAGGAATAATCTGGAAATCATTCCTCAAGAAATCTCCATATGGTATAGGCGCAATCAAGAGTAGGCACACTGGCAATCAAGTTTTTGGGCAATCCTCTTATGATAAGATTGATAGTTCTAAGATTGTGAATCATGTCAAGATCCTCTTC
Organism: Aegilops bicornis; assembly: GCA_021605145.1. Classification (NCBI taxonomy): domain Eukaryota; kingdom Viridiplantae; phylum Streptophyta; class Magnoliopsida; order Poales; family Poaceae; genus Aegilops; species Aegilops bicornis. The sequence continues at coordinate 1,185,823 of JAHIAL010000023.1, read as the reverse complement.
GGGTGTGGGATGCAAGGGATCAATATGAGGTGCACAGGGGCTAGCAATGTACTTGTTCAAATGATATTCATTGAAAATCTCAAGCATTTCATTTTTCCACTCATGAAAATATTCTCCATTAAGAATAGGCACTCTATGTCTAAGACTCTCTAAAGTAGACACATCCATCTTCCTCCAATGGTGATTAAACCAAGGCAATGGATACCAAAGCTCTGATACAAATTGAAAGGATCGAGAAGAGTTGTCTAGGGGGGGGGGGGGGTGATTAGACACTAAGTACCAAAAGTTGCAGTTTTTGAATTCTTTATGTTGAAGTGGAGTTTTGGCACAAGTTTAACAATCACAATACATAACAAGCAAGCATGCAAAGAGTATATGAGCAGCGGAAAGTAAAGCATGCAACTTGCAAGAATGTAAAGGGAAGGGTTTGGAGGATTCAAACGCAATTGGAGACACGGATGTTTTTGTCGTGGTTCCGATAGGTGGTGCTATCGTACATCCACGTTGATGGAGACTTCAACCCACGAAGGGTAACCGCCATGAAGTCCACGGAGGGCTCCACCCATGAAGGGTCCATGAAGAAGCAACCTTGTCTATCCCACCATGGCCGCCGCCCACGAAGGACTTGCCTCACTAGCAGTGAGATCTTCACAGTAGGCGATCTCCTTGCCCTTACAAACTCCTTGGTTCAACTCCACAATCTTGTCTGAGGCTCCCAAGTGACACCTAGCCAATCTAGGAGACACCACTCTCCAAGAAGTAACAAATGGTGTGTTGATGATGAACTCCTTGCTCTTGTGCTTCAAATGATAGTCTCCCCAACACTCAACTCTCTCTCACAGGATTTGGATTTGGTGGAAAGAAGATTTGAGTGGAAAGCAACTTGGGGAAGGCTAGAGATCAAGATTCATATGGTAGGAATGGAATATCTTGGCCTCAACACAAGGGTCGGTGGTTCTCTCTCAGAAAATGTGTATTGGAAGTGTAGGTTTGTTCTGATGGCTCTCTCCACGAATGAAGAGGGGGTGGAGGGGTATATATAGCCTCCACACAAAATCTAACCGTTACACACAACTTACCAATCTCGGTGGGACCGGATTGACAAACTCGGTCGGACCGATTCAGCAAATCTAGTGACCGTTAGGATTTTCGGTGGGACCAACACGCAACTCGGTAGGACCGATATGGTTAGGGTTAGGGCATAACGTAATCTCGGTGAGACCGATTACACAAACTCGGTGAGAACGATTTTGGTAATAAGCTAACCAGAGAGTTGGTCATGCTAACTATGTTAGTCCGATTACACACACTCGGTGGGACCGATTTTGGTAATAAGCTAACCGGAGAGTTTGCGTTGTAATCTCGGTAGTACCGATTACTCAAACTCGGTGAGACCGATTTTGATAATGGACATACACAGAAAGATTAGAACCCCATCTCGGTGAGACCGAGATCCCTATCTATGAGACCGATTTGCCTAGGGTTTGTGGCAGTGGCTATGACATCTGAACTCCGTGGCGCCGGATAGGAAGAATCGGTAGGGCCGAGTTAGACTTTTGGTTTAGGTCATATGTGGATGTGAGAAAGTAGTTGAGGGCTTTGGAGCATATCACTAAGCATTTTGAGCAAGCAAGCCATTAAGCAACACATCATCCCTCCTTGATAGTATTGGCTTTTCCTATAGACTCAATGTGATCTTGGATCACTAAAATATAAAATGTAGAGTCTTGTGCTTGAAGCTTGAGCCAATCCTTTGTCCTTAGCATCTTGAAGGGGTTCCACATCCTTTAGTCCATGCCACTTTATTGTTGAACTTATCTGAAACATACTAGGTAAAAGTGTTAGTCCAACAAGAGATATGTTGACATTAATTACTAAAATCACCCAGGGAGCACTTGTGCTTTCAGTTTTGCTTGGAGCGTCTTGTATGATTTGAGTCTTTGCTTTTTGGTTTACCACAATCATCCTTGCTGTACACACCTTTTGGGAGAGACACACATGAATCCGAATTTATTAGAATACTCTGTGTGCTTCACTTATATCTTTTGAGCTAGATAACTTTTGCTCTAGTGCTTCACTTATATCTTTTAGAGCACGGTGGTGGTTTTATTTTATAGAAATTATTGATCTCTCATACTTCACTTATATTATTTTGAGAGTCCTTTAGAACAACATGGTAATTTGCTTTGGCTATAAAATTAGTCCTAATATGATGGGCATCCAAGAGGGGTATAATAAAAACTTCCATATAGAGTGCATTGAATACTATGAGAAGTTTGATACTTGATGCTTGTTTTGAGATATGAAGATGGTAATATCAGAGTCATGCTAGTTCAGTAATTGTGAATTTGAGAAATACTTGTGTTGAGGTTTGCAAGTCCGGTAGCATGCACGTATGGTAAACGTTGTGTGACAAATTTGAAGCATGAGGTGTTCTTTGATTGTCCTCCTTATGAGTGGCGGTCGGGGATGAGCGATGGTCTTTTTCTACCAACCTATCGCCCTAGGAGCATGCGCGTAGTGCTTGGTTTTGATGACTTGTAGATTTTTGCAATAAGTATGTGAGTTCTTTATGACTAATGTTGAGTCCAGGGATTATACGTGAGGGAGTACTGCATTAAGGGGTCCTTGGGCGTCCGACCTATATGACATGGGCCGGACTGATGGGCTATGAAGATACAAGACAGAAGACCTCTTCCCGTGTCCGGATGGGACTCTCCTTTGCGTGGATGGCAAGCTTGGTGTTCGGATATGTAGATTCCTTTCTCTGTAACCTACTTTGTACGACCCTAGTCCCCTCCGGTGTCTATATAAACTGGAGGGTTTAGTCCGTAGAGGCAATGACAATCATACATGCTAGACATCTAGGGTTTAGCCATTACGATCTCGTGGTAGATCAACTCTTGTAATCCTCATATTCATCAAGATCAATCAAGCAGGAAGTAGGGTATTACCTCCATCAAGAGGGCCCGAACCTGGGTAAACATCGTGTCCCCTGTCTCCTGTTACCATCGACCTTAGACGCATAGTTCGGGACCCCCTACCCGAGATCCGTCGGTTTTGACACCGACATTGGTGCTTTCATTGAGAGTTCCTCTGTCTCGTCGCTAGAAGGTTCGATGGCTCTGTCAATCATCTACAACAATGCTGCCCTGAGGGAGGTCTTTCTCCCCGCCAGATCCTCGTGTTCGGGCGGTTTCAAGACCGCAGCCAACTCGCTTGGCCATCTAGAGCAGATTGATACCTACGCCTGTGTCACCAGATTAGTTTTGGAAATTTGGACTATGTCGCTGATACCCGAGGAGACTTGATCTTCCAAGGGTTCATGACCCCAACCACCACTCTGGCCTTAGATCCGGAGTGCATCGCCAGGTCCGAAGATGGGCTTCCTGAGCCACTTGACCTATCTGCGGCCTGAAACCCAAAGACGGGAGGCGGAGGAAGTAGTGTCGCTGGCAACCATCATGAAGCCGGACTCTCCTCTGGACACTGGCTCCGAACCCTTGGAGTCAGTATCGTGTGAGCTCGGCCAAGAAGTTTCCTTCCCGCCGTACTCCACGGATTCTCTTCTCCTTGGCAAAACCTCGCCTTTAAGCGAGGCTCTGGACTTGATGCGATCCCTCATCATTACAGAGGAGCAATGTCCGAACTACGCCCAGCCCGGACTAGGGACTGAGAGCAGGGAATTTTACGTCCCACCCACCACCCACTTCATAGCCACCGTCAAGGACTTAACTAACATGCTCGACTACGGCTCCGAGACATCGATGGTATGGACGACGATGCTGGAGAGGAGCAGGCTGAAAACCCGCCGTTTACCGGACGCTGGACGGCCACCGCTTCGTATGACGTGTACATGGTGGAAACACCCAAGGAGGGTGATGTCAATAACAAGAAAAATCCAGTCAAGGATAAACCTCCTGAGATCCAACCAAAGCACCGATGTCAGCGGCGCCACTCTAAATCACGCCGTGGAAAAGACAGCAATACCGGCACAAGAGACAACACTCCGGACGATGCCGAAGACAAGGAAGACCCCGTCGAGCCAACTTTCGAACAGGACGATCAGGAAGATGGGCAGGTTAGCCTTGACGAACATGCCATAAACGAAGACTCGGAGGACAGTAATTATCTCCCACCCTCCGAGGACGAGGTGAGCCTCGTGATTTAAGACTTTATCGCACTCCGCAGGAACCTCTCGAGCAGGAGCGCTTTAAGCGCCAGCTAATTGCCACTGCAAGGAGCCTGAAAAAGAAGCAGCAACAGCTTCAAGCTGATCAAAATCTGCTCAACGATAGATGAACTAACGTCCTGGCTGCCGAGGAATACGACCTCGAGCGCCCAACCAAAAGTTACCCAAAGCACAAATTGCTACCTCAATTCGATGACAAGGCCTTCGAGCCCGTACCATCAGCACGTAATGCGGCGAAACCGACCACCACGTGGTCGGGACAAAACGGCAACTCAAGCCGAACACCAGCCCATACCACCTCGTCGTAAAGGTAGAGATACAACAACTCAGGGATATACATATGACATGCGTCAGGACCTGGACAGTAGAGCAGGTTAGACCAGATCGATCTACGGATCGCGAGGGCGTGCCCCGACGTGCGACGATGGCTATCTAGCCGGACGTGCACTACAAAAAAATACACTTCTGTGATGATACATGTTTGTCACAGTAGGTCACATTTTCTGTCATGCATGTACATCCATGACTAATTTATGACGGAATCAAGATAGTCATACCTGTGCTGTCGTAGAAGTGTTCCATGACATTACCAAAATTATCATCACGGGAGTGTCCACTTCCATGACGATAAATCGTGCGTCATAGAAGTGCTTTCGTCAAGGGTGACCGACACATGCCATCGACCGTAACGGCTCGCCGTTAAGCTATCGGGTCCGGTTTTGGATCCGATAACCCATTAACAGCCCGGACCAATGGGGATTTTCCACGTGTAAAATTTTCATTGGCCGACAGAACCACGTGTCAGCTCCTCGTTGGGATAGATGTCATCCACTCATTGGACAGGAGGCGCCTATGATACGTCGACACGTGGTCGGCCCAATAGAGGCCTATTCCGGTGAAAAGGCCAGCCCAGCTAAAGGCCCACCATGTTTTTTTCAGACACTAGTGGGCTGGCCCGTTAACGACCGCCATGTTTTGGGTCAAATTGAGGCCCATATCAGATCAAGCCTGCTCACAACTGCCGAAGTTTTGGGGCCAAATTACGCCCATATCGGATCGAGCCCGTTATCGTGACACCGTACTTTGGGGCCCATTCTAAGACAGTTTTGTATTTCAGCTGTTAAATGCCCGCTTAATGCTTCGCCCGATAATAGTTTCGCCTATTAGCGGCCCGTGGAGTATCTCGACGTTGTCGGCCCGGTTTAACTTTAGGCCATTTAACGCCCACGCAGAATCGGGCTATTTCTTGTCAAAGTAACTTTAGGCCTCTTAATGGCTCGTAGTCTTCGTGGATAAATTTCAGCCCAAGCGGCCTATCGGCCGTTAATGGCAAATGTAACGGTTGGGCCTAATTACAACTGCGTTGAATCCGACACATGCTTCTGACCCATCGATAATGGCCCGTGACACTTTTGGGCCTATGGCCCGTGTGGATACCGGCCTGCTTAAAGCCCATAATTTTATTGGGCCAAACGGGCCCGAGATATATTTTGGCATGTTAACTGCTCGTCCTATTTGTGCCAAACATGGGCCTTAGGCAGTTTCGGCCTGTATTGGATCATGAATTTTTCGGCTCAACGCTAGCCCAATCTAGGTTTTAGCCTGTTAAAATCCCATTGTATTCTCTGGCCCAGCTGGCCAGAACTTTACTCGGCCTGTTAAAGGCGGGAAACAACCATAAGATTTAGACCTGCTAATGGCCCAAGATGATTATGGGCCCACGTTTTGGCCCATATGAGTAACGGGCCTCCCTGAAGACCGACAACACTGAGATCCACTAAACCTTCCGGCCTAAATTACAGCATACCGACCAAGAATAAACCTAGACTATACAACAAAGAAATTACAACATCTGATCCTAAAAAAAGAAGATACAACATATTACATCCCCTCGGCATCAAAGTTCGCCGCCAGTGATAATAAAGGGCAACCAGACAGCAGATTACATAAACTGGGTGATACGTCTCTATCGTATCTACTTTTCCAAACACTTTTGCCCTTGTTTTGGACTCTAACTTGCATGATTTTAATGGAACAAACCCGGACTGACGCTGTTTTCAGCAGAATTGCCATGGTGTTATTTTTGTGCAGAAATAAAAGTTCTCGGAATGACCTGAAACTTCACGGATATTATTTTTGGAAATAATAAAAAATACTAGCGAAAGAATCAAGGCCAGGGGGCCCACACCCTGTCCACGAGGGTGGGGGCGCGCCTACCCCCCTGGGCGCGCCCCCTGCCTCGTGGCCCCCCTGGTGCTCCACCGACCTCAACTCCAACTCTATATATTCACGTTCGGGGAGAAAAAATCAGAGAGAAGGATTCATCACGTTTTACGATACGGAGCCGCCGCCAAGCCCTAATCTCTCTCGAGAGGGCTGATCTGGAGTTTGTTCGGGGCTCCGGAGAGGGGAATCCGTCACCGTCGTCATCATCAACCATCCTCCATCACCAATTTCATGATGCTCACCGCCGTGCGTGAGTAATTCCGTCGTAGGCTTGCTGGACGTGATGGGTTGGATGAGATTTATCATGTAATCGAGTTAGTTTTGTTAGGGTTTGATCACTAGTATCCACTATGTTACTGAGATTGATGTTGCTATGACTTTGCTATGCTTAATACTTGTCACTAGGGCCCGAGTGCCATGATTTCAGATCTGAACCTATTATGTTTTCATGAATATATGTGAGTTCTTGATCCTATCTTGCAAGTCTATAGTCACCTACTATGTGTTATGATCCGGCAACCCCGAAGTGACAATAATTGGTAGTTTGAGGAGTTCATGTATTCACTATGTGTTAATGCTTTGGTCCGGTACTCTACTAAAAGGAGGCCTTAATATCCCTTAGTTTCCAATAGGACCCCGCTGCCACGGGAGGGTAGGACAAAAGATGTCATGCAAGTTCTTTTCCATAAGCATGTATGACTATATTTGGAATACATGCCTACATCACATTGATGAATTGGAGCTAGTTCTGTGTCACCCTATGCTATAACTGTTGCACGAATAATCGCATCTGGCATAATTATCCATCACCGATCCAATGCCTACGAGCTTTTCACATATTTCTCTTCGCTTAGTTACTTTACCATTGCCATTGTTACAATTACTACAAAACTGCTATCGTTACTTTTGCCACTGTTACCGTTACTTCCATACTACTTTGCTACTAAACACTTTGCTGCAGATGTTAAGTTATCCAGGTGTGGTTGAATTGACAACTCAACTGCTAATACTTGAGAATATTCTTTGGCTCCCATTGTGTCGAATCAATAAATTTGGGTTGAATACTCTACCCTCGAAAATTGTTGCGATCCCCTATACTTGTGGGTTATCAAGACTATTTTCTGGCGCTGTTGCCGGGGAACATAGCTCTGTTCTTTGAGTCACTTGGGATTTATATCTGCTAGTCACTATGAGGAACTTGAAAGACGAGAGAACTAAAATTTATCCCTCAACTACGAGGGGAGGTAAGGAACTGCCATCCAGCTCCGCACTAGATTCACCTTCTGTTTTAAGTAAACTTGCGACACCTAAACCTGCTTCTGCTATTAATTCTGATATGTCGCATGTTATTGATGATGCCACTTCTTCTATGCATGATACTTATGATGAAACTACTTCTATGCTTGATAATACTATGCCACTAGGTGAATTTCTGGATGAACAACTTGCTAGGGCTAGAGAGAATGAAATAATTGAAACTGATAATATTGATGAAAGTGATGATGAAGATTCTCCCCCTAGATATGAATTACCCGTTGTGCCTAAGGGTTATGTTATGGATGAAGAAACTGCTAGAGACTTTCTTGCTTGCAATGACAGGAGTGATCTTAAGAAATTATTAGTTAAGCTGAAAGAAAAATCTTTGAATGCTAGAATGAAATATGATCCTGATTATGCTACTTCACCTATCTTTGTTACTGATAAGGACTATGATTTCTTTGTCGATCCCGAGATAATTACTCTGGTTGAATCTGATCCTTTCTATGGCTATGAATCTGAAACTGTTGTGGCACATCTTACTAAATTAAATGATATAGCTACCCTATTCACTAATGATGAGAAAACTCGCAACTATTATATCCTTAAATTATTTACGTTCTCATTAAAGGGTGATGCTAAGACATGGTTTAATTCTCTTGATCCTAGTTGTGTGCGTAGTCCCCAGGATATGATTTATTACTTCTGTGCTAAATATTTCCCTGCTCATAAGAAACAAGCTGCTTTAAGGGAAATATACAACTTTGTGCAAATTAAAGAAGAGAGTCTCCCACAAGCTTGGGGAGGCTTCTCCAATTACTTAATGCTTTGCCTGATCACCCTCTCAAGAAAATGAAATACCTGATATCTTTTATAATGGACTAACCGATGCTTCCAGAGACCACCTGGATAGTTGTGCTGGTTGTGTTTTTAGGGAAAGAACTGTTGATGAAGCTGAAATTCTATTGAATAATATGTTGACGAATGAAAACAATTGGACACTCCCCGAACCAACTCCTTAGCCAACTCCGAGAAAAAGGGGTATTCTATTTCTCAGTCCTGAAGATATGTAAGAGACAAAGAAATCTATGAAAGAAAAAGGTATTAAAGCTGAAGAAGTTAAGAATTTACCTCCCGTTGAAGAAATACATGGCCTTAATTTACCACCTATCAAAGAAATACATGGTCTTGATAACCCGACATAGGTAGTAAAGGTAAATTCTCTTTATAGATATGATAAAGCTGAAATCCCGCCTACTAAGTTTGCTAGCCAATGCTTAGATGAGTTTGATAATTTTATGGTTAAGCAAGAAGATTTCAATGCTTATTTTGGTAGACAATTAAAATGCAATGCTTATATGATTGAACACTTGAGTGATTATATGTCTAGAGTTAAAGGTGAACTTAAACTCAACAATAAACATGCTTCTATGGTTACCACTCAAGTTGAACAAGTACTTAAAGCTCAGAATGACTTGCTCAATGAATTAAATAGTAAGAAAAATGATAATGCTGTTAGAGTTATGACTAGAGGGGGTCAAATGACTCAGGAACCTTTGTATCCTGAGGGCCATCCTAAGAGACTTGAGCAAGATTCTCAGAGAACTAATGTAGATGCACCTAGTCCTTCTAAGAGGAAGAAAAAGAAAAGTGATAGGACTTTGCATGCTTCTAGTGAACCTATTGTTGACACACCTGAGAATCCCAATGATATTTCTATTTATGATGCTGAAAGACAATCTGGTAATGAACATGAACCTAGTGATAATGTTAATAATGATGTTCATGTTGATGCTCAACCTAGTAATAACAATGATGTAGAAATTGAACATGATGTTGATCTTGATAACCCATAATCAAAGAATCAACATTATGATAAGAGAGACTTCATTGCTAGGAAGCATGGTAAAGAAAGAGAACCATGGGTTCAGAAACCCATGCCTTTTCCTCCCAAACCATCCAAGAAAAAGGATGATGAGGATTTTGAGCACTTTGCTGAAATAATTAGACCTATCTTTTTGCGTATGCGTTTGACTGATATGCTTAAAATGAATCCTTATGCTAAGTACATGAAAGATATTGTCACAGATAAAAGAAAGATACCAGAAGCTGAAATTTCCACCATGCTTGCTAATTATACTTTTAAAGGTGGAATGCCAAAGAAACTAGGAGATCCAGGAGTACCAACTATACCATGCTCCATTAAAAGAAACTATGTTAGAACTGCTTTATGTGATCTGGGAGCCGGTGTTAGTGTTATGCCTCTCTCTTTATATCGTAGACTTGATTTGAATAAGTTGACACCTACTGAAATATCTTTGCAAATGGCCGATAAATCAACTGCTATACCTGTCGGTATTTGTGAGGATCTGCCTGTTGTGGTTGCAAACATTACTATTTTAACGGACTTTGTTATTCTTGGTATTCCCAAGGACAATAGTATGTCTATTATTCTTGGAAGACCCTTTTTGAATACTGCAGGGGCTGTTATTGATTGCAACAAAGGCAATGCCACTTTTCATGTTAATGGTAATGGGCATATGGTACACTTTCTGAGGAAACAACCTCAAGTCCACAGTATCAATTCTATTAGAAAAATTCCATCTATTATTATTGGAGGTTTTGAATTTCCTCTTCCTACTGTCAAGAAGAAATATGATATTATTATTGTTGGGGATGTGCATATCCCCGTTGAGGTAACCTAGTGTTATTCAAAATTTCTCCGGTTCCATGTTATTCGAAAAGAGTTTGGTAACAAGACTTGATCAACCTTGTTAGTGGATTCCTTTTGATGAGCATGAGATGGATGAAGTTAGAAAGCACAACTATCTGTACCCTTCTTCTACTTTCTGTTATTTAGATTAAATAAAGCAAAAATAGTATTTTCTGCATTTTCCGATTTATCCGCAGTAATAAAAAAATACCCCGAAAATAGAAGTTCTCCAAATGCCTCGAAATTGAAATATGATTTTTTCTGGAATATTAGAGAATGTCTGGCACTGAGAACACAGCAGGGGGAGCAAGTACCTGGCCATGAGGGTCCAGGGCGCGCCCACACCCCCTGGTACAGTATGACGCTTCGATTCAATCAGACACTAATCATGCACGCAAATGTGTACGATCAAGATCAAGGACTCACGGAAGATATCACAACACAACTCTAGACACAAACTAAACAAATACAAGCTTTATATTACAAGCCAGGGCCTCGAGGGCTCGAATACATAAGCTCGAATACACAAGAGTCGTGAAGCAACAATATCTGAGTACAGACATGAGTTAAACAAGTTTGCCTTAAGAAGGCTAGCACAAAAGCAACATCGATCGAAAAGGCAAAGCCTCCTGCCTGGGAGCCTCCTAACTACTCCTGATCGTCATCGTTGAAGGTGGCGTCTGGATCCTGGGCTCCACCATCTGGTTGCATCAATCGGAAAGAAGAAGAAAGGGGGAAAAGGGGGAGCAAAGCAACCGTGAGTACTCATCCAAAGTACTCGCAAGCAAGGATCTACACTAAATATGCATCGGTATCAATGAAAGGCGCTGGAGACTGCGTGGACCTGGATCGAGTAATGCGAGAAGAGAAGGGGAAAACCTAGCCTATCAAAGACTAGCATCTTCTGGAAACCACCATCTTGCATCAACAGGAGGGAGTAGAGTAGCATAAAGTAAAGTAGTAGAAGTGTTATCAACCTTGGCCAGAGATCCTTTCTCGACTCCCTGCGAAAAAGCAATCCCAGAGCCGTACTATCCATTTCTCATGTCCATGTCTCATCTCAAGTATCCATTCTAGTTGTATCGATCGATACAACTTCAAGTGTCCGCTAAGTAGGGACCGTGCTATCGATAGATGTTTTCTTCCCTGCAGGGGTGCACCAACTTACCCACCATGCTCGATTAACTCCGACCGGACACACTTTCCTGGTTCATGCCCGGCCTCGGCCAAACAATACGCCGCAACCCGACCTAGGCATAATAGAGAGGTCAAGCACATCGGACTAAACCTATGCCCCCAGGGGTCAAGGGCCATCGCCCCGGGAACTCCTGCACGTTGCGTACGCGGCCGGTGAGCAGACCTAGCAACCTCCTTCAAAAAGGCAGGTGCTTACACAGTCCAACCCGGCGCGCGCCGCTCAGTCGCTGACATCTATTAAGCTTCGGCTGATGTATGCGACGCATAACGCCCATACTATGCCCACATGATGGTTAGTGCTATCAGGCCAGAGGCCCCTCAGATCAAATATCCAAATCGTAGTGGATTAGGAGCACGCGGTAATAAGCAGAGACTCACAAAAGATGTGACCCCGTTGCCCCGTCTCGAGGACTTGCGGCAAGGGCTAGGAATGCCCGGCCACGCCTCGTAATTATCTCGCGGGCACCCTCCAGGTCAACCCATCTCCACATCACTCGCGGGTACCCCTCAGGGTCGACCCGCCTTTCCAAGTAATAGTTGTAAAGTCCAAGTATCCATGTGTCCAAACATCAAGGGGAAAACCCGAGGAATCACCCCCAGTGAATTCCACTCGATCTAATCATCAAGGTGAACGTAAGAGGATCCACCCTCGAGGTTCACACTTGAGGGGTTGCACGACAGAGTCGTATCGGAAGTGGTTAAAGAGGAAATCACCCTCGATGACCACTTAACCGAATAGCTACACTGCTGTGGTTAACATCAAAGGTGCTGATAAGGTCTCACCCTCGGCACTCGATAGTAACCCAGTAGTGTCGAGCAACTAAGGGGAAAGTGATGTGCGGTGTCGGGGCCTGGTCTTCGATCCCGTTGATCGGGTCTTCGATGATGAAGCAGAGGCAACAAGGACAAGGTGGGGGTCACTGATGGATCACTAACCAACCTATACTAAGCGCTTTAGGATAAGCGGTAGGTAACAATAAGGTGTTCCAAAAAGGTGCTATGCATCAGAATAGGAGCAAACAATTACAGTAGCAAAATCTAATGCAAGCATGAAAGAAAGGAAATGGGTGATATCGGGATGATCAAAGGGGGGCTTGCCTGGTTGCTCAGACGAGAAGGAGGGGTCGTCGGTGACGTAGTCGATCACAGGGGCATCAACATCATCACGGGGTCTACCAAAGAGAAGAGGGGGGAGAAACAGTGAATACATAGCAAGCTAGTGCATCAGGACAACAGGCAGAGCTAGACGTGTTCTAACGCGGTGCTACACGATACCGGTGAAGGGGGAAGTCAACCGGGAACGTTTTCCCGGTTCCGGTCCTGTGTTAGACAGATGACCAGTGGAGGAAAGATCCATGTTCACATAGTTAGAGGCATGTGACAGATGAAAGGAACGCGTATTCGGATTCGTTGGATTTTTCTGAGCAACTTTCATGTAGAAAACATTTTCATCCGAGTTACGGTTTATGTTCTATGAATTTACAAAGATTAAATTATTCTCTAATCTACTGATTTTAATTTAATTCAAGAATATTAATAAATGTAAACTGCTAGGTGCACCTGCATGCACCAGAGTGGTCGACAGGTGGGGTCAGTCATCGCCTTGATCAGGAGTTGATCTGGTCCACGGTTGATCGGGTCAAAGGGGGCCCTGGGACCCTCATGTCATTGGTAGAGGCAACTAACAGTGTTTATATAATTTATTTAACCTAATTAGACAGAGAGGGCCCACATGTCATAACCTACAGTTTAATCAAAATAGTTAACTGGGTGGGGCCCAATGTGAGTGGGTTAGAGGGGGGATTAGTTTTAAAGGGTGTTTAGGACTATAGTTAACGGCGATGAGTTACAGGGGTGGCGGCGAGGCTCCAGCCAGCTGGCTCCGGCGACCGTTGGGGGCGCGGGCGGGTGCGTCGGAGTGCCCACGACATGGCGCTTCAGATGGAGGCGGCAACTGGAGCGGAGGAGGCTCGTAGCGGCGCCGGCGTCGAGGCCAGCGGCCAAGCCCCGAGTGTGCGCGGGCGGAGCAGTAGCAAGACCACGGTGAGCGGGGCGAGAGACGCGCGATGCGCGGGCGCTGGGGGGCATGGCACCGAACAGTTGCCGGCATGGGCCAGGTGCGAGGCGTGGCAGGCGGGGCTCGGCGGCAATGAGCGAGGTGGGTGCGGGCCGCTGCTGCAGCTGGCGAACGGCGACAGCGGGAGCGTGGTCGCGAGCGGCGAACGCGAGCAGCAGAAGGAGAGCAGAGTGCGAGCGCGGGTCGCGGTAGTGTGCGGCCAGGCGAGGGAAGGCAGGGGGCTTGTAGGCGGGCGACGATGGAGCGGGCGTGCACGGGTGCTAGGGCGCAGCTGGAGGTAGTCAGGGGGGTATGCGATTGTGCGCGCGGACCCGAAGCTACGGCCACGTCGGCCTAGCGCGGGGACGTCCTCAACGGCAACATATCAAAGCAGGGGAAGAGGGGATCTAGGAGAGGAGCTCACAGCGATCTCGGAGGCGTGGTCGAGGAGGCCGGGGTAGACCGGAGCAGTGGGAATCGACGACTACGGCCAGCGATGTAGATGACGAAGACGGCGGCGATGGCGAGCGTACAAAGCCTCCCTGGTCCAACCCAATAGCGCAGACGAAGGAGGCGATGGTGGTGAAGCTCCTGGACTCCTCCGGGTGGCTTGAGGTGGGCATGGGTCACGGCATCGACGACGGCAAGGCGAGGGCCGAGCATCACGGGGAAGAAAACGGCGCGAGGGGGGAAGAGTGGGGGCTAGGGTTCGTGTCCAGGGGTTCGGGGGTGGTCAAATGCACCGTGGGGAGGCAGCGGATGGAAGACGCGTGGCAATCGAAGCCATGGACGCGGCGCGTGCGTCCACGGCGCCTGTGATGAACAGGGAAGAAGGAGATAGGGGAGTTATTGGGTTGTTGCACCGCATGCATCGTGCCCAGTGCAAAGTAGCTCCTTTTAGCTTTTTTATATATAAAAATCTTTTGTTTATTTCACAGAGATAGAAAATGATTATATAGAGTGACTAAAAGAGCTGAGAAAAAATGTGGGTTGCTCTTCTCGAAATTTCCCCTGTTTGAAGACTAAAAGAGCTGATTATATTAATTAGGTTGCATTTTTAGGCCGTGCCACAAAAAGGTTTGGAGGCCAGAGGAATCCATTTGCATTTTTCACAAATAAAATAGCACTTTAAAATGCTGAAATTGCATTGTAATAATTGCTACAGTCCATCTTAGCTCTTAGGTGATGTTGTTTTCCTTAACAATTAAATGTTATGGAATTTTGGCTAAATGATGAACTGTTTTGCAGAAACTTTGGTGCAACTCCATATTTCACGTGCAAATTGAATTTGAATTCGGTGAAGGAGTTTCAAATGAGATATTGATCAAAGTGACTAAGCACCGTCTCGAAAGCAAAATGATCGCCTTTTGAACTCAGGGATTACTGTAGCATGACAGTGGGGGTGTTACAAATCTCCTCCACTACAAGAAATCTCGTCCTGAGATATAAGAGGTGGAGTAAGGGGAAAAGATTTGGTTACAAAATTGGTTGCTCTTCTCGAAGAGGTCGATCCATTTACATTGATGCCTTCATTTCTTTGCTTCAATGCACCATGATGAAGTTTGTCGTCCCTCCTTCAGGATCTTCATCGTACTTATGAAAAAGATAAGGGGAAAAACTCGGGAAGGACGAAGCTCGACACCTGTTAGGTACCCGGGGGCTATCTCAATGAATGAGGCATAGAGGCATCTCTCGAGTTGAAATCCAAGAAAGACATCGAGAGCAAAGTAAGAAGGTGCAGTAAGAAGTTTCAAGCGGATAGGTAATCCTTCATTGCCTGGAAAAGGGTGTGAAGGGGATCCGGAGCAATGAGTATAGGTATTGCGTCTGATACCAGAATAGATTGCTAGGAATGTAGCTCGTGATTTACATACGAAGCCAAGTGCGAGGAACAATTTTATAAAACAGGGATGTATAGGAGAGTCAAGTTTCGATCCTGTGGCATTGTGGGTTATGGGCCCACCATGTGGGTTACAAGAAGGAAAGGCGCTATTCATTTTGCACGGTCATGATAACAAGGCATGTCAGAGGATAGCCTGCCAGTTATGTCGGCAACAATCGTCGGTACCAAGGGCGAGGGACGAAGAGAACCATTCTCCTGCTTGTTGAACGAGGTGGACCAATAGGCAAAGTTCTCGTCCATCGGTGGTTACCGGAATGTCGTCCACAATAGTAACAGGGTCTTACTGACAACAGACACCGAGGTGTTTACATAAGGTGGAAATATTACTGCTTATATCATATAGATCACAAGAAAGATTATACAAAACAATGGAAAGGAAAAATGTGATTATCGAATTAAACACTCCAATGGAAAGGAAAATGTCTTTAAACACAAGTATTAGGAGTATATCCTTCAGAAGAACAAATAGAGCAGGATATACCTGACAGGACAGCAAGTAGATATGCAAGAAGGTTATCGATGTTAACACAAATCATCGAGAGGGCAAGGATGGTATTTATCATCAGGAATTCAATTCATAACCTGGAAGAGCTCCGAATGTTGATGATGATCATGACACATTTGTCGAGAGATTTCATGAAGATGTAATCGATCGGCAATGACATCAAGTCAAAGGAATGATGAAGCGAAAGCTTATTGGAACCACGGGGTGACACATACTCGAAATCAAGCTTGCTGTTCAAGGCGAAATGATATGACGAGGAAGATCAACGTAGACTTAGCTCATCATTGAAAAATGTGCTCTGGGAAGAAGGACCAGGTAGCACATTTAAAATTTAGCACGATAATGATATAGCCGATCAGGGTAGGAATGACTTGAAGGATTATTAACTCATAAGCAACAAAAATTACTTAGAGTTATAAAATCAGAGTGTGGAATCGATTCACTTATCGGTGTTCTCGAGTGACTAACAACTCAAAACCTAGGGAAATCTAAAACCGATGAGAAGCAATACCAGAAGAAGACTTGTAGGAAGCAACATGGTTCTTTGTTATTCTCGAGATACCGAAGGGTAATACTCGATGGAAGATCAAAATAGAGGTTGCGAAGATGCATTTATCTACAGAAGACAAGTGCTTTAACTTGTCCGAGAAATGGAATCAAAGGGGAACAATTATGGTCAGAACCACGGTTGCAAAGGATCAAATCCTAGATATATGATGATCTTATACCAAGGGGATTGTCGGATGTGGGGTTCCGGCAAACCCTTGAGGTTCGAACACTGGGGTGCGCGTGAAGTCTTTCCCCCTACCGATCTACGCCCTAGCTCGCAAAGATCTCGTGGACGAACTCGACGAACTCGCAACACAGAGAGACACGAGGTTTATACTGGTTCGGGCCACCGTTGTGGTGTAATACCCTACTCCAGTGTGGTGGTGGTGGATTGCCTCTTGGGCTGATGAACAAAGACAAAGGAAGACAGCCTCCCCGAGGTTGAGGTGTTCTTGTGCTTGTCGAACTTGTGCGGGTGAGGTTCGATGCCTCCTCACATGGTGTGACTAGACCTATTTATAGAGGCCCTGGTCCTCTTCCAAAATATCAAGCGGGAAGGGAGCCAACAATGGCGGGCGAATTTGAAGGGGGACAGCTAGTACAAGCTATCCTGACAAAAGCGGTCTTCGCCTGCGAAAAGCTCTGGTGGTGACGCCATCTTGGGCTCCAGGATGACCTCCATCTTGTCGTCCTCCTGGTCTTGGTCTCGTTGCACCAATATGGCAACCTTTGCCTGATGCCTCGGTACTCTTCGCCTGTGCTGGCCTCCTTAGCACCAAAGAGGAAATAAGGACACTGCGCGCTAGCGCCCGCCTGGTGCCGTTCGTCATGGCTCACGTCACGAGGGCCTCGTGAGGTTTTGCCTTGCCTTGATATCTCCGCTCCTCGGGAGCCTGCCTGGTTAGGCTACTCTAGAGGAGGTCTTTCGTCTTCCGCCTCGCGAAGCTTGGACCCTCGCGAGGGTCTTGGATGCCTTGTTGATGAAGATGGGCCGCACTGACTCTTTGACAACCCTTGGCTTGTGGGCCAGGCGCAGGCAGGCAAGTCTAGGGACCCCCGTTCCCAGAACGCCGACAGTAGCCCCCGGGCCCAAGGTGCGCTCAGGCTTGGCTTTGCGACGAAGCCAAGGGTCAAGTACAGAGCGCCGCGGGCCCCCAAAGCCTGCGGCCTCGGTTGACGCGTGGCAGTTGATTGGACGTGGGCGTCTCCGCTTCCCCACGCTGCCTTGGCATCTGCACGACATGACAAGTCCCTGCGACATGCAAGGAAAACCATCATTACCTGCGATCGTGGGAGACGCCGGTTGGCCTTCTCTTGCTATAAATGGGGAGTGGGGCGGAGCCCCCGTCGCCCATCTCTTCCTCGCTCGCTTGCTTCTTCCTCCTTGCTCTGCTGCTGACAACAATGGCGCCCATCAGAAGGTTTTCTACCGAAGAGAAAGGAAAGGCTCCCCGTGATGATCTGGGGCCTCTTCTGCCGAAGAAGAGGTTGATTCATCGGCGTGATGAAGCGGCGATGCAGGTGGTGTCGAGGCCTTGGTGCGAGCGGCCTCCTCCGGCATACCCGCTACCCTTGTATGCCCGAGCCGAGGGCTCAGGAGGACGAAGCGACGAGCAGCGCCGCTGTGACGCCCCCGATTCAATCGTACACTAATCATGCACGCAAATGTGTATGATCAAGATCAGGGACTCACGGGAAGATATCACAACACAACTCTAAAACATAAATAAGTCATACAAGCATCATAATACAAGCCAGGGCCTCGAGGGCTCGAATACAAGTGCTCGATCATAGACGAGTCGGCCGGAAGCAACAATATCTGAGTCTGAGACATAAGTTAAACAAGTTTGCCTTTAAGAAGGCTAGCACAAGCCGGGATCTGAGATCGAAAGAAGCGCGGGCCTCACTGCACAGGATCCTCCTAACTACTCCTCGGTCGCCGCCGTCATTGGCAAAGACGTAGTAGAAGGCACCTCCGGTGTAGTAGAATTAAATGCGTCGACGGTGGCGTCCCGGCTCTGGGCTCACGACATCTGGTTGCGACAACCCGAGGGGGAAAAAAGGGGAGAAAGCAACCGTGAGTACTCATCCAAAGTACTCGCAAGCAAGGAGGTACACTACATATGCATGGGTATATGTAAAGGGCCATATCAAGGACCGAATCGCGTAATGCCGTAATAAGAGGGGATAACTAATCTCGTCAAGAGACTACGCTCGGGCAGCCTTAGATCTTCTGACAAAGATGTAGAAGAGAGTAGATCAAGTCCTCCAAGTAGCATCGCATAGCATAATCCTACCCGGCGATCCCTCCTCGTCGCCTCATTAGAGAGCGATCACCGGGTTGTATCCGCACTTGGAAGGGTGTGTTTTATTAAGTATCTAGTTCTAGTTGTCATAAGGTCAAGGTACAACTCCAAGTCGTCTCAGCATCGAAGATCACGGCTATTCGAATAGATTAACTTCCTGCAGGGCGCACCACATAACCCAACACGCTTGATCCCATTTGGCCGGACACACTTTTTCTCGGTGATGCCCGGCCATGAAGATCAACACGCCGCAGCCCCACCTAGGCACAACAGAGGTCAATTGACGCCGGTCTAAACCTAAAGCGCAGGGGTCTAGGCCCATCGCCTTAGCACACCAAGACGTTATGCACGCTTTGACGCGGAAGTAGAACTAGCCCCTTAATACAAGAAGCGAGCTTACGTTGCCCAATCCGGTAGCAGCCACTCAGTCGCTGACGTCACGAAGGCTTCGGCTGATACCACGACGTCGAGTGCCCATAACTGTTCCCGCTTAGTTGGTTAGTGCGTATAGGCCAGTAGCCAGACTCAGATCAAATACCAAGATCTCGTTAAGCGTGTTAAGTATCATGAGCCTTGAGCAGAGCAGAGCCCACCTCTCACCCAGTAGTCTCAACCTGCCTGACGCTTCCGCCCCACAAAGATCCACACAGAGGGCCGTTGGGACAAAGGTCCTTTCAGCCCCCAATCCGTGAATCACTCAAGGGTGCTCCATGTCAATTCCGACTTTTAGTCACCACATGTATCATGTATAAAGTATATAGTATATACCCGTGATCACCTCCCTAGTGATCACGGCCCAATAGTATAGCATGGCGCATGACAAGAATGTAGGGCCACCGATGGAACACTAGCATCCTATACTATGCAAGAGGATAACGAGTAAGGGTAACAAATCAGAGTAACAATGACAGGCTATCGCGACAGAATAGGATTAACCAAAGCAGAACATGCTACACTACTCTAATGCAAGCAGGTATAGAGAAGAGTAGGCGATATCCGTGATCAAAGGGGGGGCTTGCCCGATTGCTCGCAAGAAGGAGGGTCGCCAACTCCGTAGTCGAACGGGCGGCAGCAAAGACGGTCTCGTAGTCTCTACAGAGAGAAGAGGGGAAGAAAACAATGAATACAATGCAAACAGATGCATAACGATGCATGACAAAGCAATGTGATGCTAGGCGTGTTCTTACGCGGTAGTAGGTGGTACCGCTGAAGGGGGGAAACATCCGGGAAAGTATCCCCGGTGTTTCGCGTTTTCGGACAAAGGAACCGGAGGGGGAAAGTTGCGAGTTCGATAGGTTAGGAGTGTGTGGCGGACGAACGGGCTACGTATCTAGATTCGTCTCGTTGTTTTGAGCAACTTTCATGTAGAAAGTATTTTCATCCGAGTTACGGATTAAAAGATATGATTTCCTAAAGATTTAAATCATTTTCTGATTTTATTTATTTATTTAAATCCAACATTATCCAAAACAGGGAATGATGATGCAGGCATGACATCGAGTGATGTCAAGAGGTCAACTGGTTGGTCGACCAGTCAAACTGCAGTGTGGGTCGGTGGGACCCACATGTCATGGACAGGGGCATTAACAGAGTTTTAAAACTAACTAAATAGGCTAATTAGTGGGTGTGGCCCGGTAGTGAGAGATTAGTGTTTAATTAACTAATTTAATTAATTAGCAAATTATCTATTTATTTTATTCGCTTATGGCATGGGCCCTGCATGTCGCTAAGCCACTGGCTGCCCACAAGACGCTGATCGGGTCAATCCATTAACGGCCCCCATATGGCTCAATCGGCGATGACCTGTGGTGGGGCCCGCCAGCCACGTCGGCGGACGGGCGCCGAACGAACGCCCGTGAGGCAAAACCGCGGGCGCGGCTGCTCGAGGTGGCCGAAATCACCTACAGGCACCATTCATCGAAGTTTTCGGCGCGTTAGAGCTACTGGCTGCGCCGCGTCCAACGGTGGTGATTGTGGCGGCAGGGGTGACCGGAATCGAGCGCGGCGAGCTCATCGGCGGACGGCCGGAGTCGGGCGCGGGAGGAAACGGCGAGGCATCATGTTTGCGAAAGAAAGGGGAGGCCAGGCGAGTCGTACGCGAGGCGGCGAACGCAACGGGCGCTGGCCCGTGACCATTTGGTCACCGGAGGCACGCCGCGGCGAAAAGTCTGCGGCGACGTTCGGGCGCCCAACGGGGACGGTGTTAGGAGGCACGGGAGAGAGCGTGCGCTGGCGCGTTGGGCTCCTAGGAACCCTAGGAGTACAGCGGTGGGTTGAGCGGCGTGGATTTGGCGGCGGTGGCCCGCAATGGCGGGCGAGGTACACCGGCGACTGTGAGCTTTCGCACGACGACAGGCTAGTTAGAGCGTGAGCTAGGGGAGCTAGAGGGCAGGGGGAGGTAGCTCACCTAGCGGCACGCCTGATGGCCCTTGGTGGCTTAGTAGCAGCGAGAGTCGACGCGCCTGCCGGAGACGCTACGGGGATCCGAGGAAGAAGACGAGGCCGGGGGAGCGTTAAGGGCGGCCCGTCCTGCCTCTGACTGGGAGGCGTAGTCGAGGGAGGCGGAGCGGCGGACCTGTCGGGCGGCTTGGAAGGTCGCAGGCTGTCACTTGAAGTTCTTGGCCAGCGAGCCATGGCGGCGCTCGGTTGCGGTGGGGAATGAGGGGGAGATGGATCTGGAGGGGAGAGGGAGAGGCGCAGGAGCCAAGGCGAGAGTGGGGGCGAGTGGCGAGGGGAGCCCGAGGGGCGTGGCGTCGGCGCCTTATCCCTCGGAGGACGGCGAGGTGGTGCGACAGGGACGCCACTGTTCCTCCTGTTCATGGCGGTCGGGGAACAGGCGCGGGAAGGGGGCGACTGTGGGAACGGGGGGAAGTGGGCCGACCAGAAATGGGCTGGTTAAATGGGTGGTGGCTATTGGGCCAATTGTGTGAGGGTTTTTGGGGGTTTTCTTTTCTCTTTCTTTCTTTTCTTTCTTTTATTTTCCTTTTCTGTTTTATTTCATTTTAAAGTATTTAGGCATTTTCTAAAATGTGTTTACTCCACCATAATAACCTATGCAATATTTGGCACCCACTGAACATTTTTGTTTTGGTTTTTGAAAACTTTTATTGTTGACATTAATTTAATTTGAATTTTGAAGCGTTTCGAATTAACCCGAGATTAACTACAGAGACAGAGATGACATGGCATCATTAGCAGAGGTTCATCAGCTTAAGTATCCGAGGCGTCACAGCCGCCCACACCATGTCTGGCTTGACTGTCATTGCGGCGACGCTGCCGCGCCACTCGGGTCCACGCCGCAGAGTCCTCGCGCGAGTTGGTGCTGTGGGCGCCGATGCCTCCAAGCTCTTGGATCCGCTTCCCGCGGTTCTTCTCCAACGTGATGCCGCCGAGGGGGCCTCTCGAGCTCTGGCTGCAACATGTTGATCGCAAGGCCCCGCGACGTGAGCGGAGATCGAAGCGGTTCCCGCCGGCAAGATCTTCATGACCCGCGGCTGGGGGGAGATCGCACGAGTTTGCCGCGCGAGGGGCGCCCTCGCGATCCACTTCGCGTACGACAGCGCTTCCACGCTCTTCTTCAAGGTCTTCGACGCCGAGGGCCACCACTTGGAGTCTTGCACGAGAGGAGCTAAATCGACGCCAAGATTTCGCCATGGCTACTCCAAAGCAGCAGAAACTTCGAGTCCAAAGAGCTCTCTTGAGCTTTGCGAGACTCGAGACGCAGTGACGACAGCCACGTGCCCCGAGCTCTCGCCGCGCCTCGAGCAGAGCTGCAAGGCGTCATTGCCGCCACTGATCCGGGATGGGGTTGGTGCCGGCCTCCCGTGGCCCACTGTTGATGATGGCGTCCACCACAGAAGGATGTAGATAGGATTCCCCTTAGTATCAGCTTTTGTTTCCCGCGAAGAACCATGAATCACCCCGCGGGGGCATGTAAGGGTCTGTAATGTCTTTTGTGCCTATCTTCCTTGTTATGAAAATTTGGTGAACGCATGTCCCGTTAAGGCTCGGTCCCCCCTTTCTTTCCTCGCGATAGCTTGTTGCTCTACGCTGACAGGTCCCGATCCCCAGGCAGGCTACAGCCGTCACCGGGTATGCCAGTCGCGTCGTGGTCAAGGCTGGGAGGTGTGCGGCCGAGGTCCAAAGAAGAGCCCCTGAGGTGCGATGCTCAGGAGGTCCCCCTTAGTGCTCAAGCAGCCATGGTGAGGCGAGAAAGGGAGTCGACGTGGCCGCAACGGGGTTGCGGCAAGGCGTGAGCGACCATTAGGCCCAAACATTTAGCCGATCCGAGTGCGGGACTTATCTTGTTGATTTCACGGCGATTCCTGATGTCGCGCCAGGCTGCGCCTTACTATGCGTGGCATAGCTAGACTGCCCATACGAGTTCCTCCCTCATGCTCTCCTTAGTGCTCTCACGCCCCCGTGTCCTACCGAAGCCGGCTCACAGGCTACCGTGGTATGCTGTGTCGCGATGCCGTGGGTCAAGGCCGGGGGTGAGGGCTGGAGAGCGATAAAAGCTCTGAAAGTTGCGATGCTCAGGAGCCCCCCTTTAACGCAGTGTTTAATCTTACGAGAGAAAAGGAGACTTGCGGTGCCGCCGCTATCCTTCTCACGGATCCCCGTGAATCGCACAAGAAGAAACATGGTTTGTCCTTTGTACCAAGTTAGCCCGCCGCTGGTTGCTCTGGATGGGATGAAGGCACCTTTGAGGGCTGGTGAGGTGATGTGCGGGCGGGCCATGAGCGAGCTCGACCGCTCAGTTTGTCGACGCGTGTGAGGGCGGACCCATGCATCAGTCACTGCGTTCGTGTGAAGGCCCCGGGGAGGCGATGATCGGGCAGTAGTTGGCAGGTTAAGCATGGAGAGCAGATCAGCTTGGATAAATGCAGGAAGATACATGCCACTGGGTTCGGCCCGAGCGGCTTGGGGATGATGCAGCCCGAGGGGCGCCCCCAGCAAGGTAAGCTAAAGACATAAGCAAAAGGGATATATGCCACAGGGACGTGCCCATGTGGCCTGGAAATAATGCAGCCCGAGGGGCGCTCCCAGCTTAAACGAACTTGGAAGATGTCACCTGGTTCTATAGACAAAGTAGAGTTGATGCAGCTGAAGGCGTGCGCTGAAGAAAGGACCCTCATGAGCCTCCGGCCCTCGAGCCTCGGGGAGGCCTCGGGGCTCGAGGTTCCCTGAAGAACGTCTCCATCTCCTCCAGGACGGCGTGTTACTCCGGCCTCCCGAGCCGCTAGGACTCGCCAAGATGTTGCGCTGATAGGCCGACACCACGCCGCCGGCGGCGAAGGCGCGAACGTAGATGTGTGGTGGACCTTCAGGCGGCCTGCACGATGGCGAAGTGCTCTCGAGATGCGGCCTGTTGAGCCCGGGACGTCGATCGCATGACATCGCAGACAAAGCATCCTCGCCAGATGCGGAGCTGCGGCCGTGGAGCGGGCGGTCGCCAAGCATGGCCCCTTTGCATCTTGCGCTCCCGAGTGGTCTTGGTGATGAACTCACAGGTGGTGGGCACTCCCTTGCCACTGTGCTCTCCCCGAGGGACACGTGCCGCTGGGCACGCCTCCAAGTGGTGCCCAAGCGCCTCCCTCGTGAGGTTGGCAAGGTCTGAGGCCCTCCAGAAGAGAGCCCCCGAGCCCTGCCCGAGAGGGGCGCCAGGTGCGCCTTCCTATGCGATGGAGGGAGGCGCCCCTAGAGCGGGCGCTGATCCCGACGAGGCCCCTGCCGCGGCACCATCCTCCTGAGGTCCTGCGTGGCGCGGCTGCTTCTTCTTGGGGATGGCCTCTAGAGGGCCTTCACTTCTCGCTGTCGGGGTCCGCCGATTGTGGCTTGGAAGGCACGCCGAGGAGCACACCGCATCCCTCTCTTCACACGGGACCGTGATGATTCCTCCACTTCACGGCATCTTGAGAACGTTGTAGCCGTGATGAGTGACTGCCATGAACTTGGCGGGGCTGGATACCCGAGGATGGCATTGTACGGTAGGCGGATGTCGTAAGTCGAAGTCGGCGAGCTCGGTGCGGTAGTTCTTGTGCTCCCGAAGGTGACAGGCAGGCGGACTTGCCCTATCGGGTGTGGTGGAACCGTCGGTCACTCTGAGAAAGGCTTGGTGGGCTCGAGCTGTTCATATGGCACTTGGAGGTTGTCGAGCGTGTCGACGGACAGGACATATTGAGCCTGCGCCCGCCGTTGATGAGGGTCTTGGTGACTGCACATTGTTGATGACCTGGGAACACAACATAGGGAGGCGCTAGCGGTGGCTGCGCACTTGAGCTGATCCATCGAGTTGAAAGTGATGGCGCATTGGGACCACTCGAAAGCGCGCGCGTGGCTTCGAAGCTTGGGGAGCACCGCTCACCTCACGAGCGAACTATTTGAAGATGCTACCGAGGCCGACTGGCACCGCCCAAGATGCAGACGATCGTGACGCGGCTCGGAAGCCCCGGCCCCTCGCCCTAGTGGTGGTCGTCATTCCTCCTTGGTGGTGGCAGCGGGGGAAGACCGGTGTTGCCTTGGGGGCGATCCTCACGAGGCGGGTCCCTCCAGGCGCCCTCGCGAGGTTGGTCCTGCCAGCGGTCCTCACGAGGCCGGTCGCGCCACTCTTGGCGCGGGCCACGGTCGTCCCTGGGGCCCGCCTCCACGCCCTTCCTCGCGGCTGTAGCCCAGTCTCTTGTTGCCAGGCGTTGGCCACCGTAGGCGTCCTTCCTGTATGGCTCTGAGCTCTTGACAATTGCTGGTGTTGTGGGTGTTCAGGTTGTGGAAGGCGCAGAACGGTCGACCGTTCTTGGATGACTCAGGCTAATCTCTGCCCGCTTGGTGTCGGGCTCCGCTGCGAGCACGACCGCCTCCTTGCACTTCACGTCCTTGGCCTTGGCCTTCTTCTCCCTCGCTCATGCGGTGGCGACTCGAGGAGAGAAAGGCGCCTCCTCAGCTCTTGCACACTTGGTCGCCCGAGTTGAACAGCTCCGAGAGGTGCAGTGCTCCTCGTGGATGGCGAGCTCTTCCTTCATCTTGACGTCCACAGACGCCGGGCTTAAAACGCGGAGATGATGGCCTTGTCCGTGACCTTGGGGATCTTGAGGCGGGTGTTGTTGAAGTGCTGGATGTACTTCTGGAGGGTCTCTCCTGGTTGTTGCATGATGCGGCGTAGATCACCCGCGGCTGGCGGGCGGTCGCGAGTGCCCTGGAAGTTGGCGCGACGGCGTTGCGCATCTCTGGCCCCTGTGAAGAGATCGAGCCGTGCTAGCGTTCGTGGAGCGAGGCGGGCTCCATCCTTGAGAGCCATGGGAAACCAGTTACGCCATGACTTTTTCGCTGCCGTTGGCTGCATACGATGCTTTCAGATTACAGAGTACATACAGGAACTCCGCTGGGTCGGGCGGTGCAGTGCCGTCGTGAGCGAGGAGGCGAATCCGCTTGAACTTGCTCGCCGAGCGACGCCACGCATAGCTTCGGGTGAAGGCCCGGCAACCAGCCGCGGGTTGCCGGGCCCGCTTCGGAGGTGGAGCTTGGTCTTGGCAGGGTCCGTGCTTTGCGCTGCGGCAGTGCGCGGTCTTGACGTAGTGGCGAGGAGCACAGTGCAGCTTCTCGCGCCGCATGAATTTCTTGGCAGCTTCTCTCTTGGCTGGGCGCCGGGCGTGGTGGATCACGCCATGAGTCATGCGCTTGGTGCCAAGGTTCCATCCTGGGCCGAGGGCGGTGGAGGCATGCCATGAGCCTTCTGCCGCCGCAACCGTTGAGGGGGAGGCGCAGAGTGGGACGGCGCCGAGAGCCTCGCAAAGCACGGATGAGCTCGGGCGACGCGTCGAGACACTCGAGAGGTCGCTGACGGGCGGTAGCGCAGAGCCTGCTCGTTCGCGAGGAGTGCGGCCCGGTGTTTCCATGGGGATGCTGGCGCGGTGGGACGCTGACGTAACCGCAGGGGTCGATGCGATGGAGTAGCGGTGCGCGGCGAGGACGCTTTGCTGCCGTTTCCCCGCCGGCGATGGCAGCGTTGGCGGCGGGAGACGGAGAACGACGAGGTGGCCCGCTGACGGGAGCCGTCTGAGCGACGCGGGCGGTGAGGGCAGCCCGACGCTCAGCTCGAGCATGGCGAGCGTCCACCATGGAGACGATGGAGGGACAGAGTGACGAACTGATGGAAGGGAAGCTACAACGCACCCCTACCTAGCGCGCTAAATGTCGAATGTGGGGTTCCGGCAAACCCTTGAGGTTCGAACACTGGGGTGCGCGCGAAGTCTTTCCCTCCTACCGATCTACGCCCTAGCTCGCAAAGATCTCACGGTCGAACTCAGCGATTTAACTCGCAATAACAGAGAGACACGAGGTTTATCTTGGTTCGGGCCACCGTTGTGGTGTAATACCCTACTCCAAAGATGGTGGTGGTGGATTGCCTCTTGGGCTGATGATGAACAAGACAAAGGGAAGAACAACCTCCACGAGGTTGAGGTGTTCTTGTGCTTGTCGAACTTGCGCGGGTGAGGGTTCGATGCGCTCCTCCCATGTGGTGGCTAGACCTATTTATAGAGGCCTGGTCCTCTTCCCAAATATCGAGCGGGAAGGGAGCCAACAATGGCTGGCGAATTTGAAGGGGGACAACTAGTACAAGCTATCCTGACAAAAGCGGTCTTCACCTGCGAAAAGCTCTGGTGGTGATGCCATCTTGGGCTCCAGGATGACCTCCATCTTGCCGTCCTCCTGGTCTTGGTCTCGTTGCACCAATATAGCAACCTTTTCCTAATGCCTCGGTACTCTTCGCCTGCGCTGGCCTCCTTAGCACCAAAGAGGAAATATGACGCCTGCTAGCCTTGGCGCCCTTGCCGGGTGCCGTTCGTCATGGCTCACGTCCACGAGGGCCTCGTGAGGTTTTGCCCTGCCTTGATATCTCCGCTCCTCGTGAGCCTGCTCGGTTAGGCTACTCCGGAAGGAGGTCTTCGCGTCAGTCCGGCCTCATGAGAGGCTTGGACCCTCGCGAGGGTCTTGATGCCTTGTTGATGAAGATGGGCTGCACGGCTCGGCCGGGCTTTATTACAGCTGTGGGCCGAGGCGGTGCAAGTTTAGGGGACCCCGTTCCCCGTAACGTCGATAGGATAATTAATTTTAAGAGAAGCTTCCATGATAAGATCTACATCGTGTCCATGGGCATGAAACAAGTTCAAGGTCGATTCCCACTTCTCCAATGCATATCATTTCATTTACTTCTCGCTTTCGATGAAGTTGTAGTGTTGAAATGTTATCTGGCAAAACACCAGAAGAGTAAGACTTGTTAAAACTCTCGGGTTCAAAAGGAATTTGTGAGGCATAGTTTCAATCCATAGGGGCATCTTAGGAACCTATTCCACAAACTTCAGAAGTAAACAACACAAGCTCGAAAGCAGAGTATGGCTGACAAAAGGAGAGGATACAATTTACCAAAGGCATTATGTATCCGGAAAAAGAACTTCATGAGGTTCTTTGAATATGAAGGACACCGCCGATGATATTCCAATAATGGATCCCATGATCCACAATGGAGCTGATGTGAGTATCGATATTCAATCAGAAGAAGAAATAATGCAGAGGCATCGGATTTTGGAAACATCTGATAATTCCAAAGCTTAAATGGAAAGGAATTATGATTTCCAATTCGGGGGATCAAAAGCAGATGCTCTAATCAAAATATAAGCAAGTTGAAAAGACATAGATCAACAATCATTCAAGGTTTGATTTGCCGAGAACCAGCTCATGTTTGAAGTGACGTCTGAGACAAAAGGACAAATCTCATAAGGATCAAATGATGATTGCGTGCATTCACAAACATGTTGAATCAATAGGATCAGAAAGTCAACCACAACGGATTTCAATGGATATTGCTAGACATACAGAATTAACCATCATGCAAGCAGGTAGTGAAGAACAATAGCAATAAGCTACTGAGGATTTTGGGAGATCGAATAGTATTTCAAAGAATTTTGTGAAATACAAGAACAACTAGGGATGATCTAATCCTCTATAAGTGTGAGGAATTACTCGTAGGTGTATTCATGTGGAAAAGAGCTACAAGGCAGTAGCTCAAAGGATTCTTAAAAAAGTCGGAGAATAATTCGATGTATCTTGTAATAACAAGAGCAACTGGGAATGATTGTATGAACGGCAAGTGTATTTAGTTATCCATAGGGATTTATCGATGGAAGGGAATTGCAAAAGCGATGGACACAAGGGTCTCGGAAATACATCGGTATCTTCGGGTCTTCGATGAACCAACCATCATCCGGAATAAGGGGGCTCTTGGGTGAAAGCGGTTCGAGAACCTAGGGTTAGAGTTAGTAAAATATTTAACCCGAATAGACGAGAGATCAGAGTCCCAGAGTATACACGAGGAATAAAAGATCCTAATACCACCCAATGGAGACGTGGGCCCGTAAGCCACACAGCCAATGTTAGTAAAAGTTTTTCAGTGACTAGACTCAACTTCGGCCAAGGAGTTGGAAAGGGGGCTACCTATAGGCAAATGGCTCGATACTAATCTCATGACGCCTCGATTCAATCATACACTAATCATACATGCAAATGTGTACGATCAAGATCAAGGACTCATGGGAAGATATCACAACACAATTCTAGACACAAATAAAAAATACAAGCTTTATATTACAAGCCAGGGGTGTCGGGGATATACCCCGCGGCGTAAACCGGCCGGAAGTATAACCCGGCCGGACTTGGCGGTTTATTTGAGATCCTGCTGACACTTGGTGATTCACCGCTGACCAAGATGTACTGTACGGTTTACAAGCAACCCGATCAACACTATGATTCATCGGTAACCCGCCGGGCGGATAGAGCGGTGACAAGGCCCAAGGCCCGTAAGGCCGGCTCTTGTTATGGTGGGCTGGTTTAAGAGGAAAGGCGTGAGGAATATTTGTCTTACAATGAGTTAAGACCCGTACTTGTATCCGGTTTGTATTAGAGATAGACTAGTCCTAATCCTAATAGGACTCCACATGTAACCCGCCCCTTCAACATGTATAAGGAGGGGCAGGGCTCCCCAAAGGGGGATAGGCAAGAAGAAACAATCTCTAGGGCTAGACACAAAGAGCTGGTTTACCGGCGACTCTCTTGTGATCATAATGAGACCTAGCCTCAAACAACATGTAGTGTTGTTAATGGGATGATGTTCCCTGGGGGCCCAAGCTGTCTAAACCCTTGTCTTAGCATGTTGCATCTCTCGATTCCGCTTCAACCCTCTCAAGCTACTACATAGATGCGTTGGCCTCACGACCAAGTCTTACATATTCAGGACATCCGCCGTGACAATTCCATTGGCTGGCGCCCACCGTGGGGCTCGCGCACGGTGGTGATGAGTTCTTGGAGGGATCTCTCCCAGGGATCGAGAAGCTCGTGCTTGGCCGCATGAAGGAGAGTTGGCACAGAATAATCACGCAGGATAGCCCAGCATAAGTCAACCTCGGGCAGAGCCGGCAAATTTGTCGTTTTAAGATCTGGTATATACGGGATTGAGAATATTAGGATTGCGTGCGTCGCCACAGGCGTCACTGGGTGATCCATCGAATTTGATTTCCACTGTTGTGCGGCCACGCGTGACCAGAAGAAACATCCAGGTCGATTTCGGATATGCTGCCCTACGAAGAAGCCGAGTCGCGGAGATTGATTGTTGGTCCAGGCAAAAGTTTGAGCCGATCGATATCCGTTGAATGCACCGCAAAGTCTGCAAGAGACCGGGACCTGTCCAAATCCGCTGACGTGTACTTTCTACTGGCTCAAGTCCTGAGACGATAGCAACGCAACAATCATTAGGGGATTCTTGCCTGAAGGAGCCCGAGACGGTCTGCTACGCACGACAAATAGTATATTACAATACTAGTACAACAGAGCCGCGTGTACTGGGGCAGCCGTGCCCAATGCAAGCTAGTATGGGCAGCTGTGTAAAGCAACAAGGGAGCCACCAAAAGTCGGCACTAGTATGGGCGTCCATCCAAAGAAGCATTGAGGATTAGTACTACAAGCACCGTCATCATTTGGGAAAAATGTACTAGTACATGCACAGTTTCCAAAAACCAGTCTTTGTATTTCCCAATGGAGCCACGCAAGGAAAAATACATCCATTGTTTTCAATATTCAGCGGTGTAAGAAGTGAGTACAGTCTGATCGGACGGATGTTTTCTTCACCAGACAATACATCAAGGCTCACCTGTGCACGGGCCGCATGTCACCGTAGTTCTACCGACTACCGCTTCCTCACCGCTTCCACCCCACTGCAGCTCATCTTCACCTGAGTCACCTCAGCCGTGGACCGTCTGCGAGTGGACTGCGAGCCGCCGAACCTGGTTTACCCAACAGAACATCAGGTGATATCTTTCCTCTGTATATTATGAGCATATTAATTTGTCCGAGAATGATCACTCTGGCTTGTAATAGTTTTATGCAAGACGGCTATTAAAAAAAGGGGTGGTATTATACCGCGAAGGCATGTTCGGCTGTGCCGCGTAGCTTCACGGACACGCGTATCGTGGTCCGGTTTACATCAACGCGCCGGCCAACTCGCTCGTCCCCACCACCTTACAACGTCACAGACGACTCGCCCGTCCGCCCTCGCCGCCGGTTCATGCGTCCGCGCCGGTTTACAACGCGGAGGACAACTTGCTCGTCCACACTGGTTTACAACGCTGCGGCCGATTCATCCCTCTGCTCGCATGGCCGACACGCCCGTGATTGATTTCAGTTTCACCATGGCGATCATGAACTCCGAAGTGGATATTTTCTGGCTAACATATCAGGTGAAATCCATCTATTATATTTTCATATTATATATTGCTTTCTTAAAAAAAAAGCAATTACTCTGGCTTGCAAGTTTTCCAATGCAGGACAAATTGTCTATTGTAAAAAGGGATTATTATATCATTGAGCTATTGGATAACCCATGCCGGTTTATATCGTGATCCAATCCGCATCAACTCGTCAGGACCGTGCGAATTACCCAATGAAGCGTGCATGTGCCGCTTTGTCCCCCGCAACGGTCTACATTAACATACGGTCGATTTACACGTCCGAATCGGCTTACAATGTCGCGCCGATTCATTTATCTGTGCCGCCTCTGATGTTAAGTGGTCGTGCTTTGTCGTCCTGCCTCTCGCGCTTTCGGTCTACATCAAAGCATACCGGCACCTGCTCGCATGAGCTGTTTATTGGGTATGAGCAAGTCACGGCTTTTGGTAGCCGGTTTCTTTCTTCAAATTGGAGGCAAATTATCATCAACCGCCGTTTGCCTTTGGATGGCTCAATGGGCAGGTGCACAAGTCGCCGCCACTACAGTTTTGGTTAACTTCAAATCACCAGTTGGAAGGAACCATTGGCCGAAAGGTTGCGACACGGCTCGTCGACGGATCATTTATAACCCATCGCGATCACCTCAACTTTACGTGGATTCACATCGCTGCGTTATCAACATCAATGATATACACCTTCCGCTATGGTCAACACGGAGAATCTCAAGCCAACTCCTCGAGTCACCTTGAGACTCGGGGGCTACAATGATATGATTCAGCTATATGCCGGTTTTCAGTGAAGTCAAGAACCCCAGGACGTTGGAGGGAAAGATAACCCGGTCCCAGAGGCTACTACCATATTGATGACAATTTGAAGGCCGTCAAAAAATTTCCGGTTCAAGATAAAGAATGTCGATTTAAAATTCGGTTCAAGGGAAATCTGTTCTCCCACAAAGCTCTGAAGCTCTCAAATCCAGTTTAAGAATTTCCTGTTCAAGAGGAATTAATCTCTCGCAAGTTCAGGCTGAAAGGCCGTTAGAAAATTTCCGGCTGAAAATGAAGGTTCCGGTTCAAGGGAAAGATGTCTCCCATAAAACATTGAAGCTCTCAATATCCGGTTTAAAATCCCGGTTCAAGAAGAATTTATCTCTTGCAAAAAGTTAAAGGTAGCCGAAGAGGACCTGTTGCCATGATGCGTGGTTCAAACATGGGTATCTCACCTTATTGGCCTGTCATATTATTGATCACATGGGGGCTTCTGCTTATAAAGCGGCATCCAGTTTACCCCTAGATTCAGCTTATCAAAGCTTTCTACAATATCACTTGGGGGCTTGGTCGTATCCGAACCATAGCTACACCTCTTGATCGGCGCAATGCCACAACATCACTTGGGGGCTTGGTCGTCTCCGAACCATAGTCACACCTCTTCATCGGCTCAAAGGGGGACAGGCAAGAAGAAACGATCTCTAGGGCTAGACACAAAGAGCCGGTTTACCGGCGACTCTCTCGTGATCATAATGAGACATAGCCTCAAACAGCATGTAGGGTTGTTACCGGATGATGTTTCCCGGGGCCCGAAGCTGTCTAAACCCTTGTCTTGTGTTGCGTCTCTCGATTCCGCTCAACCCCTCTCAAGCTACTACATAGATGCGTTGGCCTCACGACTAAGTCCTTACACTAGGACATCTGCCGTGACAATTCCACGACAAGGGGCCTCGAGGGCTCGAATACATAAGCTCGAATACACAAGAGTCAGCGGAAGCAACAATATCTGAGTACAGACATGATTTAAACAAGTTTGCCTTAAGAAGGCTAGCACAAAAGCAACGTCGGTCAAAAAGGCAAGGCCTCCTGCCTGGAGCCTCCTAACTACTCTCGGTCGCGTCGTGACCTCCAATGTAGTAGTAGGCACCCTCAGCAGTAGTAGCTTGATCATCGTCGAAGGTGGCGTGCGGATCCTGGTTCCACCATCTCGGTTGCATCAACCGTAAAGAAGAAGAAAGGGGGAAAAGGGGGAGCAAAGCAACCGTGAGTACTCATCCAAAGTACTCGCAAGCAAAGATCTACACTACATATGCATCGGTATCAACGAAAGGGGTTGTATCTGTGGACTGGACTGTAGAATGCCAGAAGAGAAGGGGAAACCTAGCCTATCAAAGACTAGCATCTTCTCGAAACCACCATCTTGCAGCAACAGGAGGGAGTAGAGTAGCATAAAGTAAAGTAGTAGAAGGGTTATCAACCTCGCCGTAGATCCTTTCTCAACTCCCCGCGAGAAAGCAATCCCTGAGCCATACTATCCATTTCTCATATCCATGTCTCATCTCAAGTATCTAGTTCTAGTTGTATCGACGGATACAACTCCAAGTGTCCGCTATCAGAGACGGGCTATCGATAGATGTTTTCTTCCGCAGGTGCACCAACTTACCCACCACGCCGATTAACTCCACTGGACACACTTTCCTGGTTCTTGCCTCGGCCTCGCCAAACAATACGCCGCAACCCGACCTACACTTAATAGAGAGGTCAAGCACGCCGGACTAAAACCTATGCCCCTAGGGGTCATGGGCCATCGCCCCGGGAACTCCTGCACGTTGCGTACGCGGCCGGTGAGCAGACCTAGCAACCTCCTTCAAAAAGGCAGGTGCTTACGCAGTCCAACCCGGCGCTAGCGCCCGCTGGGTCACGACGCCTATTAAGCTTCGGCTGATGTATACGACACAGAACGCCCATACTATGCCCACGTGATGGTTAGTGCTATGAGGCCAGAGGCCCCTCGGATCAAATATCCAAATCATAGTGTATTAGGAGCACGTAGTAACAAGCAGAGACTCACGAAAGATGTGACCCCGTTGCCCGTCTTGAGGACTTGCGGCTAGGGCTAGGAATGCCTGGCCACGCCTCGTAATTATCTTGCGGGCACCCTCCAGGTCAACCCATCTCCACATCACTCGCGGGTACCCCTCAGGGTCGACCCGCCTTTCCAATTAACAGTTGTAAAGTCCAAGTATCCGTGTGTCCAAACATCAAGGGAAAACCCGAGGAATCACCCCCTGAATTCCACTCGATGTAATCATCAAGGTGAACGTAAGAGGATCCGGCCTCGAGGTTCACACTTGAGGTTACTGCAACGTGAGTCATATCGGAAGTGGTTAAAGAGGAAATCACCCTCAATGACCATGACCGAATAGCTACACTACAGGGTTAACATCAGAAGTGCTGATGAGGTCTCACCCTCGGCACTCGATAGTAACCCAGTAGTGTCGAGCAACTAAGGGAAAGTGATGTGCGGTCCGGGCCTGGTCTTCGATCCCGTTTATCGGGTCTTCGATGATGAAGCAGGGGCAACAACGACAAGGTGGGGGTCACTGATGGATCACTAACCAACCTATACTAAACAGTTTAGGATAAGCTTGTAGGTAACGAAGGTGTGTTACAAAAGGTGCTATGCACTCGTAATAGGAGCAAACAATTACAGAGCAAAATCTAATGCAAGCATGAAAGAAAGGAAATGGGCGATATCGGGATGATCAAAGGGGGGGGGGGCTTGCCAAGTTGCCCAGACGAGAAGGAGGGGTTGTTGGTGACGTAGTCGATCACAGGGGCATCAGCATCGTCACAGGATCTACCAAAGAGAAGAGGGGGGAGAAACAGTAAATACATAGCAAGCTAGTGCATAACAGGACAATAGGCAGAGCTAGACGTGTTCTAACGCGGTGCTACGCATACCGTCTGAAGTCAACCGTGGAACGCGTTTTCCGGTTCCAGACCTGTGTTAGACAGATGATCGGAGGGGGAAAGATCCATGTTCAGATAGTTATAGGCATGTTACAGATGAAAGGACCATGTATTCAGATTCGTTGGATTTTTCTGAGCAACTTTCATGTAGAAAACATTTTCATCCGAGTTACGGTTTATATTCTATGAATTTAAAAAGATTAAATGATTCTCTAATCTACTGATTTTAATTTAATTCAAGAATATTAATAGCGTAAACTGCTAGGTGCACCGGTGCATGCACCGAGATTGGCTGACAGTGGGGTTGATCATCTGCCCAGTCAGAGTTGACCGGTCCACGGTTGATCGGGGTCAAAGGGCCATGGGACCCTCATGTCATTGGCGTAGGCAACTAATGTTGTTTATATAATTTATTTAACCTAATTAGACAAAGAGGGCCCACATGTCGCAACCTACGCTTTAATCAAATTATTTAACCGGTGGGGCCCAATGTCAGTGGGTTAGAGGGGGGATTAGTTTTAAAGGGTGTTTAGGACTGCAGTTAACGGCGATGGGTTACAGGGGCGGCGGCGAGGCTCCGGCGACCGTTGGGGGCGCGGGCGGGTGCGCCGGAGAGCCCGTAACATGGCACTTCAGATGGAGGCGACAAACAGGAGCGGAGGCGTCAGAAGGCGTATCGGCGCCGAGGCCAGCGGCTAAGCTCTCCGAAAGGCACGCAAGTGAGCAAAGAAGAAGACCACGGGCGGCAAGTGGTAGAGACGGGCGACGCTGGGTATCGGGGCATGGCAATCGAACGGTTTACAGCGTGGGCCAAAAGTAGGCGTAAGGTGCGGGCTCGCGGCAATGAGCGAGGCGGGTGCGGACGGCCGCCAGGTTGCAATACCGCTTAACGGCGACGAAAGGGAGCGCTGTCATGGAGCGGTGAATGCGAGCAGCAGTTAGAGAAGGTGAGCAGTGAGTAATACGGTGATACGTCTCCAACGTATCTATAATTTTTGATTGTTCCATGCTATATTATCTTCAATTTTTGGACATTATTGGGCTTTATTATACACTTTTATATTATTTTGGGACTAACCTATTAACCGGAGGCCCACCCAGAATTGCTGTTTTTTGCCTATTTCAGAGTTTCGCTTGAAAGAATATCAACAGCAATTGAACGGAATGAAACCGGGAACGTGATTTTGGAGCAAGCGTGATCCAGAGGACTTGGATCTCTCGTCAAGACATCAAACGAGGAGGCCACGAGGTAGGGGGCGCCCTCTTTAGCCGGTGTCAAACCGAGCGGATCTCGGGTAGGGGGTCCCTTAACTATCGTCTAAAGGCGGATGGTAGCAGAGGCGGGGACACGATGTTTACCTGTGTTGAGTCCTCTCGATGGAGGTAATAATTCCTACTTCCTACTTGATTGGTCTTGATGATATGAGTATTACAAGAGTTGATCTACCACGAGATCGTAGAGGCTAAACCCTAGAAGTTAGCCTATGGTATGATTGTTGTCGTCCTACGGACTAAGCACTCCGGTTTATATAGACAACCAGGGAGGCTAGGGGTTACACAGTAGTCGGTTACAAGGGAGGAGATCTACATATCCAGACACAAGCTTTTGCCTTCCACGCCAAGGAGAGTCCCTTCCGGACATGGGATGAAGTCTTCAATCTTGTATCTTCATAGTCCAACAGTCCGGCTAAGGGATATAGTCCGCTGTCGAGGACCCCTAATCGAGGACTCCTCGGTAGCCCACGAACCAGGCTTCAATGACGATGAGTCCGGCATGCATTGTCTTCTAGATTGCAAGGCGGGTTCCTCCTCCGAATATTCCATAGAAGATTTTGAACACAAGGATAGTGTCCGGCTCGCAAAAACAAATTCCACATACCACCATAGAGAGAATAATATTTCCACAAATCTAACTTTCTTTGACAACTTTTTATGACGCGTGGCATCACACCACGGCCTGGGCCCATTATTCGAACTGCTTTCTCACCGCCATTATTGCATCGCTTTGAGGCGGTTTTATTGGCACGTCTTGTCGAAGCAGAGATCGTGTCCCCCTTATCATGGGATTCTCATCAATACGGGTATGGGTAACCCAATCGTGCCCGTTGGTATGACTCCTCGATTTTAGGCAAGTTCCAAACGGCCACGCGGAGGACGCTTGATATTCACCCTCTTTATCAAGGGGCCAATGCCTGTTCTTTTCTTCTCGCGCTCAATCGAATCCTTCCCCCACCCCGAATTCCAACACCCAAGGCTCAGGCTAGGCGTTTCGGACCTTCAGTCATGTCCGGATCCAACCTTCAAGGTCGATGGATGCCCTCCTCCGTCACAGTGGAGGACATCAAGAAGCTAAGAGAAGCCAGGTATCTAACCGCCGAAATCGCGCCTGACAGCACCTGGGCCGAGGGCGGTGTCGTTCCTTACTCCCGAGCCCAACGAGAGTGTCAGATTCGCTTCCCACTTCCTCCAAGGGCTAGGTTTTAGTCTAGATCCCTTTGTTAGAGGGCTCTTGTTCTATTACGGGCTCGATTTCCATGATCTGGCCCCGGATTCCATCCTTCACATCTCGTCGTTCATCGTCGCGTGTGAGGCCTTCCTCCACATCACCCCACACTTCGGCTTGTGGCTCAAGACCTTTAATGTGAAGCCGAAGATGATTAATGGGCGACATGCAGAATGTGGAGGTGCCATAATAAGCCAAGGCGCCGATGCTCCATGGCAAAAGGGTTCCTTCCCGGAGGTGTCCAGCTTATGGCAACGGGAGTGGTTTTACATCACAGCTCCCTGTGGTACTAAGTGGGTTGCCGCCTCGCTTCCGCCATTGGGCCCCCCGCCACAATCAAGGCGCCATGGGTCATCAAGGGCTGGACTGGGGTCCAAGAAATGAAGTGCCAACATTGCAGAGCCAAGCATTCGAGATCTCCTCGAGAGAGATGTCAGCCTTGTCAAGGTAATGCAAGTCATGCTAGTTCGTCGAAGTCCCGCTTGCAAACGCCGCACTTATGTATGTGGGAGTTCAACCCGGAAGAACCGCAAACTATTCAGCACTTCTTCGGCATGACGCACGAAGAGATGTACGTATTCTTCTTGGGTTCACAAATAAAGTGTCCGGACACCACCGAGGATGTGGGTGCAGAGCCGCAATCGCCCGTATACCCAAGTAAGTAATTCTTCTAGAACATCTTTGTCGCTTTATTTATCCCAACATCATTACGAAAAGTCGCTCTTTGACCAGGAATTTGCGGTAAAAAGGCGAAGATGATCGTGTTCGCCCCCTTCCCAAAGGCTCAACAGATCCAAGATTGGCGAATCGCTTGAGCTCGCGCCTTATCAAGCGCCATCGGGGAAGATAAAGGGGAGCAAAGCCTTAAAAGCGGGCCGCACTCATTATTCATCCG
The DNA here is from genome assembly GCA_021605145.1 of Aegilops bicornis. Taxonomy (NCBI): domain Eukaryota; kingdom Viridiplantae; phylum Streptophyta; class Magnoliopsida; order Poales; family Poaceae; genus Aegilops; species Aegilops bicornis. The sequence continues at coordinate 1,147,013 of JAHIAL010000023.1, read as the reverse complement.
CATCGGGAATTAGTACCTCCGCGAAGGAGGATAACCGGGGAGAAGAATCTAAAATCCCCTCTCCCCAAGGAAGGAAGAGGACCACCTCTGAAGGCTTGGAAACAATGGTTTCCAAACGAGGGAAGAAATCTTCGTCAGGGGGTCCTACCCCGGAGGGTATCCTTACCGCACAGTGCCCGCAAGGGAACCAGCCCTCCACCGAACTGTAAGTAAACAAAAGTACTTTATAGTAAATATAGCCTACTTCATCTCTGAGATCAATAACCGAGACGTATGTCTTATAGTTCGGATCGTAGCCCTTCTCGGCAGAGTTCTTCTTCGGGGGATCTTCTTCCGGAGATGATGGAGAGAGAAACGCCTCCCCGTGCCTCCCCGCCTCGTGAAGCGGACGACCTTGAGGTGTCGTCACGGGATTTCTCCTGATCCGCCAAGGCCAAAGGGTAACCCTTCGGCCACCCGAAGTCCGGAGTATTTGGCTCCTAAGGAGAGCAATAGAAAGAGTCCGGATCGCCCTGCGGCGCAGCGACGTGACGACCGTGATGAATCTTCTGGAGCAAGCGGCTATCTCAGAAGTGCATCGTACGCCAATGGGTACGATGGTTGAGAGGATTTCATCCACCGAAAGCGGATTGCATGAAGCTTTTATGAGCCTGCTGAGAGGCTTTGAGGTATGCAAAGTAATATATACTTTTTGATTCGCACCGCACACGCCAGGTGTGCCCTATGCACGAATAGTAGCCCCGAGACTCGCAGTTGCCGAAAAAAGGCGCAAATAGAGGATCATAGTCGAGTGTAATAACCGCGTATGCTTTCATGTGCAAAGGCCGAGGGTCCGGTGGCTAGCCGAACTTGTGAGTTTGCCGAACTAAAGCGGCAACTTGATGCGGCGGGTGCCGACATCGTGCTTGTAAACAAGCAACTTGACGAGGCGCAGGGTATGTATTTTCTCCGGTGACCAGCACATATTAGGAGGAGCATGATGCTAGTATCTTTAATATGCTGTGACTGCAGATGGAGCTGCTGTCGTGGAGACCCTGCGGGCAGAACTTGCCCGAGCCAAGGAACAAGCTAGGAAGAGTGATGCGGCCACCCTAAAGGCGGTCGAAGAGCTGAGAGCCGAACAGGCTGCGCATAGCCAGAGCAAAGAGAAAATAGCCCAGATGGCTGTTCAGCTGAAAGATGCTGCCGATCGTTATGAGCTTCTTGCAAAGGAAAGCCAAACGAAGACGACGGACCTGGAGAAAGCCATGGTAGCAGCCAAGGAAGCCCACTCTAAAATCAGAGCGACGAAGGAGGAGCTACGTCAAGCCGGAGATATCGCGGCTGGGAAGCCCTTTTTGTTGCGGATGAAGTTCGGAGATCCTCAGTATGCCCTTCTTGATCAATTATGGAGTTTTGCAGATGCATACTTGGATTTGGCAAATGAGTGTCATTGGCGCGACCGAAGTTTTCAAAGATCAAAAAGATCACGAAGTGGAAAAGTTGTTTTGGTCGCAGTTCAATGTTCCAGTGCGCCCGCTGCTGTTAAATGAACGAATGGCCGAGTGGGCCGAGCTCCATAGGTTGTCGGGCTTGTCATGAGGTCTGTTGTGGATCATCTTCGGCCGGGAGGACCAAGGCCGAATAATTATTTTGGCTTAGTGCAACGATTCCTTGGTGCTGTGCCGCATATCAACGCTATGAAGAGGTCGGCGTGCATAGAGGGTGCACGGATGGCTCTTGCCCGTGTCAAGACATACTGGGCAGAGATGGAGGCCACCGCTTGTCGGTGTCAAAACCGGCGGATCTCGGGTAGGGGGTCCCGAACTGTGCGTCTAAGGATCGATGGTAACAGGAGGCGGGGGACACGATGTTTACCCAGGTTCGGGCCCTCTCTATGGAGGTAATACCCTACTTCCTCGCTTGATTGATCTTGATGATATGAGTATTACAAGAGTTGATCTACCACGAGATCATAGAGGCTAAACCCTAGAAGCTAGCCTATGGTATGATTGTTGTGTATATCTCCGATCTATCAACTTCTTTGTACTGGTTTATATAATGCACCGTGAGGCCTAGGATAACAAGAGTCCTAGCCGAACACGCCGGTGGGGAGGAGTCCTTGTCTTGATCACCAAGTCTTGTGGAATCTTCCTTGTATGCGGCTTTTGTCCGGACTGGCCCATGAGTATACGGCCATGGGGTCCTCGGCCCAATCCAACCGATCGGGAGACGACGTGGTGAGTACCCCTAGTCCAGGACACCATCAAGAGCCCACGAACCGGTCTTCGTTAGGGACTTCCTCGATTCTTCCCACTGCTTCTTCATCTTCGGTCGTCGGGTCTTGAAAACTGGTTCAACAAATCTTCTCATCTTCGATCTTGAGGATCACCAAGTGCATCCGAAGAGTTTACACGCTGGGTATCCGAGGAGCCCTTTACTTTTTCGGCCTTTATCAATGCCTTGTTATTTTTATGCCATACCGGGTTTGATGTTGTTCGGGAGGCGGTGTCCTCTTGGCGTCTGAAGCTCTCATGCCGGACCGCATTCGAGGTATCTTTTGCGCCGAAAGCACCAACGCCGGACTGTGTCCAAGCTCCAACACCGGATCAGATCCGCGCCTCCAACGCCGGACTATATCCAAGGTGTCATAGATCACCTTGGTTCAAAAAGTTGAAGGAGTTTAGCCGAGCTTAATGCCGAAATGCCCTCTATGGAGCTAGCCGGGCGCCTCGAAGCTTTATGCCGGATCGCCTCCGAGGTGGTGCACCACCCCGACCATGGGCTGATTTTTTGTGAATATTTTAAACTGCTGCAGCTTTAATCTCCGCCGAGGTATATAGCCAAGATCCCTCAAGGTGTGTATCGCTTAAAACCCGAGATGCCTCAAGGAAAGCATAAAACCGTTGTTCCCGGTAGCTTCGAGACTCGTGCCGATGCGCCAAATCGGCTCGAGGATCAACTCCTAGCTCGGCAAAGTATACATAGGAATAAAACTTCGGTGTAATATATTAGAGATAATAGTGATCGGCAAACGGGCCCCTGAGAGAGGGTCATGAGAAGTCGCTGCAGTATACTAGCTTGACGCTGGATAGGTCCATATGGTACCTATTATTGTCCGAAGACATGTATGTGCATAGTTCGGTCAAGCCGAACATCTTGAGCACTTTGAATTCTCCGCATTGAATAAGCAATGCAAAGAGCCCCCCGAGACACCGGCTCGGGTGGCAACACCGATCGGGGATCGATGTGCCCCTTCAATATTTGTAAATAATGAGCACGAAGCCCGGTAGCCCCGAGCCTTAATGTGGCAGCACGGGTGGTCAATTAAGGATCGGTATCCAGAGTAAAATAACAAAGTATGTGTAATGATTCTATGTATCCACGCATTTTACATCATTATTTTGACTCCATTGCACCGCTTATCGCTTGAAAGTGGCCCATCGTCGGCTTCTACCCCTTGGTAGATACTACATAGGGTGTTTCCGCACTAACAAAAGCAACCCTTAGCCGACGCCTCGGTGCGAAAGCGGTTGTGTTAGCGGAAACGAGGCAACCAGATATGCGGGCTTTATAACTTTCGCTTAGTCATAGGAGCTTTAAACCGGGAAGCTAGCTATGAGCCCCGGTTAGTGTTCGGCAATATCCGAGGTCAAGCCGTAAACACTTCGGCCAATGTTATGAACGGCCCGTCATTTAACATAGTCATCGGATCGCTGACCAGTTTACGCCTATTGTGACAGTCAGTTATCGACTTTCTCCACTGAGGTGCTTGTCCACGCGAACTGGAAGCACAATCGCAGTGGTTATCCCTTTGCATACCTAGCCGAACAAAGCGGAACGTAGGAGGTAAGCACACGAGCCGGGCAACCCAACAATTGACCGAAGACACAATTCGAAACCGAGGCATATAAAGCAATATCCGAGAATGTTTTTGCTGAATCCCTAAAGGTGTCCGGCGTTGCACTACGAGACTAATGCTGGAAACGCACAAATAGTTTAAAAGTGCCATAGGCTCGAAAAGCCAAAAAATTTATTCAAAAGTTTAATGTCCGAACTAGATCAAGTGTTCGTTGCCAATCCAAAAATTGGACTTTTTAAAAAAAAGGGTGCTTCTGTCGTGCTTTAACATGACACATCCTATCTCAAGACTTCAAGCGGGTCAGCCTATGGCTTCAACCTCCTTATCTCAAAGGTGGAGTGCTTCTCCGAGGCTAGTTTAGCAAACTGCACTCGAGCGGATTTAGAGAGAAGCAAGGCTATCCGGCTATTAACCACACACTTGCATCGAGAAAGGAGTGATAGAAAAAGACTTTGCAACGACTCAAGAAGAAAAACAGCTCATACTAATTTAAGAGCCCCCATGTGACTTGGGTAAAAGAATTTTATGTATAATGATTGTATGTAATCAAGTACTAATATCATATGTTTGTTCCCTAACTTTAAACGCTGGGCTCTTAACCGATCATCATTTGCTTTCTCCCTCTTCGTCAAGGACCGAAAAGTGTTATGTATTCCACATCGAGAATATCAATGGTGTTTCCGATAACTGCATAATCAGGCCATAAGCTGTAATGCATACAAAGTGCGCTCGAGAACTTATGCTATATTACTAACAAAGTGTAAGAAGCATCTTCGAAGAAAATAGTACCCCACCGATACCTTTATTTGGTGCTCATTGTTACTATGAGATTTGTGCAATAGATTTTTTGTACTCATGGGTTTCGTTGTGTGCCGACCATAATTGAAAACAATAAGGGCGCTAGCTTTCGGCTTCACCCAGTCTGAGGTCCGGCTCGGATGACCCGATCGTGACAATCGCAGAGGTGCTCCCTTTAGTCCCTAGCCGAACAATCGGGAACGTAGGGGTAAACAGAGGAGCGAGGCAACCCAACTTGTGAATCTCTTAAGTCAACATGGTGCATATTGTGGCGTAATACACGAACAAGGAACGAAGCCGTACAAGTATAATCATATGCAAGAGTAAAGGCTTCATAAAGGAAGCCCCCAAGTAAACGGGGTATTTGTATTTGTGTGTCACAAACAAAGTTTGGACAAGGAAGTTTTTCGCAAACAACCTTTTTGTCAAAAAGGTATAATGCTTGGTCGGACCGAACAAAATTTAAAACCGAAAGTTTTTTAGCATGAGAGCGACTTAGCTGGTTAATGTGCTCGGTGTTGATGACGCGGTCCTAGCTTGATGCGGACAAGGTCCCAGCCCCAAGCCGTCTCGAGGTGGCGGAGGCGAAGAGCTCGCAATCCGGTGGAGACGTAACGGCCAATGTAGGCCGCCAGAGTGACGCCGAAGAGACCACGCGACGCAATTAAAGTCCATTACCCGCACATGTAAAATAGTGCGGTCAGGAAATAATAATAATATATATAATCATGCGTAATTGCTTTGCGCATAAAAATAATTTATTTAAAGAGATGTGGTGTCGCAGCCAATCTCGATCAGAAGCGTCGGACGTGTGATGACAAAGCCTGAATTTGCAGGGCGGTCTGTGCTCCGGATGCGGCATTCGCCGAACTATGTACGGAAACTGACCGAACCACCACGCTAATCGCTTTTTAATGTGGCCGCCATTTGATAGACCTGCAATGCATGATGGAACAAACCAGAGTAATATTTCTTTAATATTAATAAACCCAACAAGAATTAATTTTTCGGATTAATAGCACCTGGTTTATTTGTTGTTGTAGACCTAATAAAAGCGACTCCCAAAATTGGGACTCGATCCCCATACCCATTGCCTGATGGGCGATGAAGCGATGGCATGGCGACGCTGGTAAAGGTTGACTCGCTGAGGCAAAGCCCCGGTCCGGGGACGTGATTTAAGCCGGGTCGGCCGGTGTCGCCGGTTACCGGAGTGTGCCGATGAAGGGATGACGAAGCCCCGTCCGCCGAGGAGACGGAGCAGATCAATGAGGAGATGTTGCAGCTGCTATGTCACCGGTAGAGTTGTTGAAGTAGTTCGGCGTTGGTGGACATTGGCTCGATGAAGCAACAGTTTGGCCATGCCGATGCAGGTCGTAACTTGTGACATGGTCAATACTGGCTTGCTAAAGTGGCCGTGCGGCGATGCCGGTGTGCCCGCTCCGTGTAATACATGGGGCGGTGATGTTTTACCTTTGGCGGTTCCGAACTCTTGTTCGACTCGCCGAGGTGAGTATCCGAAGAAGTTGAGCTCGGCTCAAAAGCGCATTTACATGTCTAAGCGCAGTCGGCAATCGTGGAGCTATATTGCCGGACTGGTTTGACACCAGTGTGATGGCGAAGATTACCTTAGAGGAGGATTAAAATTTTATGGGTGCGTGTTAAAAACAATGCGCAATACCTTAGAAGAAAATTCCTTTTAAAAAGGTTGTCAAATATAACGTTCATAAAGAAACATGAATTTGGGTAGGATCCGTATTTGCGTAGGGAAACATATCTGAAAAAGTGATGCCCTAATCGGGAGGTTCCGGAGTTTGGACAATCGGATCGAGCTGAATGTTTGACAGTGGTAGATATAGAATTCCACAGCCGATCAACGGTTGGATCTTCCAAAGGACGTCCGAAGCTAGATGCTGGACACCACGCCCAAACTCGTCCAGTTCTCGTCCAGATTCAATGCGGCTCCGGTATATCGGGATTGCCGGAGATTCCTCCATCGGAACTCGACGAAATTTTCTGTGGTCGTTGTAGACTCAATTCCGCACAATTCCACCGAAGCAATCGTTAAAGTGACACTCGAGGAGGCGGTGGTGGCGGATACAAGTTCGCTGTCCAGAAAAGCAGCGCGGTCGCCCGAGGGCAATGTCGACGTTGAGCCCCAGGGCTCCTTGGATGATTCCTCCATGATCTTGATAGAGATCAGAGATGATGTTGATGAAGGCCCTCATCCGAACATGACGATCGGAGGTAGGGGCTCGATCTTGGTCGAACCAAGGTGACCAATGAAATGGGTGACGAAGATGCCGATGTCGCAGCTTGATCTGGCAGCGAGCCATCGACCTTTTGCCGAACACACCGGAACTCTCAATGAAAGCACCAATGTCGGTGTCAAAACCGGCGGATCTCGGGTAGGGGGTCCCAACTATGCGTCTAAGGATCGATGGTAACAGGAGGCGGGGACACGATGTTTACCTGTGTTTGGGCCCTCTCTATGGAGGTAATACCCTACTTCGCTTGATTGATCTTGATGATATGAGTATTACAAGAGTTGATCTACCACGAGATCGTAGAGGCTAAACCTCGGAAGCTAGCCTATGGTATGATTGTTGTGTATATCTTTGATCTATCATTCAGCCTCGCCTCGGTTTATATAATGCACCAGAGGCCTAGGATAACAAGAGTCCCAAATTCTAATCTGGCCGGTGGGGGAGGAGTCCTTGTCTTGATCACCATGTCTTGTGGAATCTTCCTTGTATGCGGCAGCTGTCCGGACTGGCCCATGAGTATACGGCCATGGGGGTCCTCGGCCCAATCCAACTGATCGGGAGATGACGTGGTGAGTACCCCCTAGTCCAGGACACCATCACCGCTATTGCAACCCAGAGTTCGGCCGTAGGCCGAGTATCGGCCGAGCACTATTTTGAAGAAGTCTTAAAGGCGCCCGTTTAATAGAGGCTCAGTGCTCGAAGAGTGTCATGTTCTAGTGACATGTATCCCTATTGTAAGAACAATGTTATTTGAATTATAAAGGCTATATTTATACTTTTGCCTGAAAGTATTATTATGCCTCCTATGCGGTCGTTTATGTATATATATATATATATATATATATATATGTATATATATATATATATATATAGGGCTGGACTATTACATTACGGCAATGTAATATTATTCGCTACCCCTCCTTATAGGCGCCGACGCCAAGACAACAATCAGAGAGGATCATCTCGACCCCAACGCGCTTTCTTCGCCAGAGGCTAGCGCTGTGGGCGAAGCGAGCGACGGCGGCAGCCGGAGCGAGGAGCTCAAGGGCGCCAGTGATTGGTCGGGCGACGGATCCGCTGGCCGCCTCCTCCTCCTTCGTCATCGCGGGATCCATAGTCGGGTCGTGATCTCGCCTCCGCCTCCCTCCGTCGCTGGATTAATCGACAGGTCCGTGATCCCCGTCTCCTGCCCCTCCGCCGCCGAATAATCCATCGCCGGGTCGTGATCTCGCCTCTGTCTCGCTTCCGCCGCAGGATCCATCGACAGGCTGCGTGATCCCCGCCTCGCTTCCCTCCGTCGCCCGGATCGATCCGACGGAGCTGTCATCCTCGCCTCGCCTCCCTCCGCCGCCGGGTCTCCTTCTCCGGGGCGATTATCCCGCAAGGTGTTTCCTCAACGAACCTCTTCGCCAGACGTCCACCACAAGTGTGGAGCTGCGCCAATGGCGCCGCCGCAATAACATGCCAAGAAGACGCCCACGATTGGTAGAAGAAGAAAGACAAGACATCGGAGGTAATGTTCCGCTTCCCCACGCTTTGTGTCACTCCATCAGTTCATCGGTCACGCTATGAAGAAGAACCCGATGGTACATTGCAAATGCTAGCATCAGCTCATTGACACCCCGCCACTTGATGCACGATTAGGATGTCGAGGTTCTTGCTGCGCATCTAATATGCTATCTTGAGTTCAAGTTAAAAAACTTAAACATATGCGTCACCGGGTAGATAGTGACAAGGTTCGGCTACCACCGAGAGTTGTATGTTGTTATTCCTAAGAGTACAAGTCATGTAATTAAGCGCCATTCGAACGAGTAACAAAAGCTGTTACCGAAAAAATAATATAAAATTGCTACACAAAGAAGTTCAAAGGATACATAAGCTAGCAAGTACTTGTAATGTAGATGCATTAATGCACGATTAGGATGTCGAGGTTACCGTCGATTGCATCTAATATGCTATCTTCAATTCAAGTTGAAAAAAACTTAAACATATGCGTCAGTCCAGGTAGATAGTGACAAGGTTCAGCTACCACTGAGAGTTGTATGTTGTTATTCCTAAGAGTACAAGTCATGTAATTGCGTCAGTTCGAATGAGTAACAAAACTGTTACCGAAAAAAATAATATAAAATTGCTACACAGTAAGTTCAGTGATACATAAGCTAGCAGTACTTGTAATGTAGATGCATTAATGCACGATTAGGATGTCGAGGTTACTGTCAGTGCATCTAATATGCTATCTTCAGTTCAAGTTAAAGAAAAGTTAAACATATGCGCGATCCGGGTAGATAGTGACAAGGTTCAGCTACCTTGAGTTGTATGTTGTTATTCCTAAGAGTACAAGTCATGTAATTGCGTTAGTTCGAACGAGTAACAAAACTGTTACGAAAAAAATTGCTACACAAGAAGTTCAAGTGATACATAAGCTAGCAGATTACTTGTAATGTAGATGCATTAATGCATGATTAGGATGTCGAGGTTCTTTGTCGGTGCATCTAATATGCTATCTTCAGTTCAAGTTAAAAAACTTAAACATATCGTCGGTACGGGTAGATAGTGACAAGAGAGTGCCACAAAGGTTACAAGAAGTTCAATGATACATAAACTAGGAGTACTTCTAGTGTAGTTGCATAAGTTATAGAAGAACAAAAGAGAAGTCATGCATGAGTTCAATGTCCGGTTACAAAACAGTGCTAAAAAACAAAGACATCAAGACATCCGTGTTTGAACATGAACGTTCATCGGTTCAATTGAAAAACGAAACCAGATTAATCCCAAAAACTTTTGAATGTTGTTTGCGTAGAAGCATGCAAGGCGGCGACGCAGCAAGCATTTCATGAGCAAAACAGATATGGGGCACCACCGGTTGGGTAACACCGTAAATACCGCTGGATATTTCAACAAGACAGCAGATTTGAAGATACACCGCAATCATCGGAAGCATGGACAGGTCCTTCTATACAAACAAAGAATGTGCGAATGCAAGCTTTGTCATTAAGTTGCAACAAGGCCAACAATATCACCAACAACAAATGTTTTCCTTCCCCACAGATGCAAAAGCCAAGGACAGAAGCCGTGGATGGGTTGCAAGAAGGCTTCCACCACCACTCCAATCAACATCAATCATCCGTACGCAAAAGCAGTTAAGGCGACGGGAAGACCAGTGGCAAAAAGATGTAAATTTTGGCCACTCTAGCAGGTTCAAAAGTACAAGATATGAGCCATATAGACAGGAGCAACATCACAATGAATCGAGGAGACGGCTGCATACAACGAGAGACGGAGATCTTCGTCATCGGCTCCAAAGAGATGCATTGCTTGCATGTGCCAAGGGTGACACCACCGGCGCCCATAAACCAGGGGAGAACAAAAACACTAGAGGCAAAGACAGAGCTATACACATGTAAGTATCCATATAGAAAAAATACAAGCACAGTCCATACCATGGTGCTGTGACCACCCCATCTAACATTTTTGTTTGGTCATCATTGTGTGCAGCCACCGACATTGAAGCTTATGTTACGCCAAGGCTAAAGATGAGGTTTGAAACTTTCAAGAAACTAAGAACTTCTACAACTTATATGCTGAAGCACGCTGGTTTCTTTGCCAGGGAAGGCCCCAAGTTTAAGACCGTGAGCCTACCTTTATTGCACGTGCCATGGAGTTTATGAATCAAAGGTGTCTGCGAAGCAAATAGACAACGTAACAAGACGATACCGTAACTAATCGGGGCTAAAATGAGGTCAAGAAGGAAAAGGATGTAACATTTGTCGAAAAGAGAGATAGTCCGGGAACACAACCACAGGCTCTGACTCACCGCATGGTAAATGCTTGTCTTCTTGCACTCCCACAAAACTTTGACAAAAACAATCTTGGAGTACGTCATACTGCGCAGTTCAAAAGGCATTGAACACGGGCAAAATCATGAGCATTCTGGGCGGTGATGACCCTGGTAGCTGCTTCCTCGAAATGAATGCCAAAGACCTGATTAACCTATAAGTACAAACTTGTTCTCCTCCCATAAACCGCCTACGTCTTTTTTCCTCTGTCAGTACAAACATATCACGCAACGCATGACTTGACGCCTTGATTCAACATGCATTTTTCAATGAACTTTTAATATGCAGTGAAAGCAAAGAATTCAAGGATTGATGATGTGGATGATGTCCTAAAGACTATCAACTTCTTTAGGGAGATGAAAGCTATAAACAGGAATTCTTACGTGACATGCAACTCGATGGAGTCCGACAGAGTTAAGAACATATTCGGGCGAACGCATAAGCCGAGGGGTGTATCGTGACTTGAGGATTGCGTAACGTTTGACACAACATATAAGACCAACAAGTACCATATGCCACTTGGGGTGTTTGTTGGAACTAACAACCACTTACAGACTACATTCTTTGGTTTTGCCCTGATAAGAGATGAGGATGCAGATTCATTCAAGTGGCTGTTCAAGACATTTTAAGGTGCATGAGAAGGAAGGCTCTACATGCATCCTCACAGTACACCGCTAAAACCACCCCCAACCACCACCCCCTTCCAAAAAGAAAAGGAAAGTAACACAATAAAAATGTTGTGTCGTTTCTATTGGTATATATTCACAACCATCTCAACGACCACCCGAAGTCTATTTTCTCATTACTGCACTAAAGGTTCGGCAATGGCTTTGGCGATCCTTGAGATGTTTTCAAGAACACATTACATAAGCTATGCTTGGCCGCACATTATGGAGAAGTACAAGGAACACCTCGCTGCACTGTATTTCTTGCACGAGGACTTTAAGGATGAATTCACATCAATTCTCAACTGGCCCCTCATGCCAACTGAGTTTGAGGATGCCTGGAAAAGACTCATGGATAAGTACAACCTCCACGATGATGCCACAATGGTGGGCATGTGGAACGAGCGTGAGAAATGGATATCAGCCTACTTCAAAGAAATTTTCTGCGCCAAAATGACATCCACACAATGAAGTGAGAGCATGAACTATGTGCTCAAGAAGAACTACGTAAATGAGAGACATAACCTACACTGGTTTGTCACCGAGGTAAACTCATGCGTCAAAACCGGGAGGCGCAGACAGAGAACCGTGAGACAATGGGTAGCAGGGTATAGCTCTATCACTTGTCGTGAAGACAAAAAATTACATGCTTACTAAAGTAAAAACTTTATTAGAAGTTTTTCCTCGCGAAGAAAACTAACAATTTGGTCATCATTCTTGCATCTGCGGAAGGAACAAAACACTTGACCTTCTATGGGTTTGACACCAGATGGCAAAGCCGTACACGCGAGCTATGTACGAGAGATCGGAGATAGGCTAAAATCGAGCACTCTCTTCACGGCTGACGAGACGGAAGAGCCCACAAAGTACCTAGAGGCGCTACAACCACCCGCAAAAACTATCTGTGTGGGGCTCAGACGCAGCGTTCGGTGGTTGCGCGCACTTCGTGGGAGAAACATATGAGTGCGAGTCACGGGCTATGGGACCACATGTAAGGACTACAAAAAGATGTTACATCTTGTACTACTTTTTTGCAAAGTTTTTGTTCGAATGAAATGACAAAAAACATGCACCTCTTCCAAAAAAATACAGGTCTTTTCTCTGCGTCCATGTCCCGTGCATGATGCGCATAATTAAGGCTGAAAGCTGCCCTGTAAAAATACATACTCGTGGAGATACACCAAACGCCCGAACATCCAGCCCAACATTTGTGAAAATGACTTGAGGACAAGATGGCGTCAAACAAGGCATCGCACATCTGCATTGAAAGCTCATCACGACGCCGAACATGAGGGTGCACAAAAAGCTTGAGAAGCCAAGAGCAAATGGCAAGGGCCTTGGTCGTCATGGACAAACTTGAACAAGAACTCGACGCCATGCATTCTGCTGAAAATGGAGGTGTCATGCGGACAATGAAGCCATTGAGCAGATATCGCTACAATGTTATCCGAGATGAACCATATGGGAGCTATTGACCCGCTTTGAGAATGAGGAAGAGGAGCAACAACAACGGAGCTTGCCCGTGTGCACACTCAAGAGCACCGACAAACTCACATGCGAGATCATGAGCTCGATGGTGCTTGTAGGCGACGATATGACAATAGCACATCCTACCAAGCAGCAGCAGGAAAGGGTGATTAAACCCCAATATTCTCAAACACAAAGGGAGGAAGAGCAAGACGCAAGCAGCTGACCAAAAAGCCACCATGCCCCATCAAGCGCGTGGAATTTGGCCCGGACGGCAAACCCCTCGGGGTAAGGGCATGCAGATTCTGCAACGTCGTGAGCAACCATAACTACCACACATGCCCACTCCGCATAGATGCCACTGTCAACAAGAACAAGCAGATTGGAGCCACCCAGCTTTCTACCAATGGATACAACACACGTAACAGCTACACTTGCCGCAAGTGTGGCGGAACTGACGGACATAATGCCCGCATGTGCAAAGTGGGCAAGGAGGTCAGTGGAGCTGAACATAAACAGGGCAAGGTACAGAGTTCCAAGCAATCAAATGAAGACGATGAAGAAGAAGAGTTTGATGAGAATGATGGCCAATCAGACGAAGACAATGAAGATGACAGTGTCGGGGGCGAGGAAACTGAAACTGACGATGAAGCTGCCAAGGCTCAACCTAGAAAGAGCGCCGGCAACGCACAACATTCGGGGACAGTTAGGAGAAGCTCAAGACTGAACAATACATAGTGGTTATTCTGCTGCGTCAACTAAAAAATAACCTTGTAGTCTCAGTTGCATCAGCACACAATGAGGAAGCATTTCACAAAACACTATCGTTACCAAAACTTATTTAGCTTTATCGTTGATTTCTCGATCAGAACTAAAGTTATTTTTAGTTTCGATTTGTACCCCTTTGGAAGCGATGACATTATTATGTAAACCATTTAATAATCATTTTGAATGCAGTCACAAAATACGTTTGAAAAAACTTATCTGGATATATCCACGAAAAGCGCCATCGTGGACTAGTAACTCAGGGAAAAAATATGTCAAGGAAAATTTTAAACTCTTGTAGCACATCAGTACTGATAACTCTCATTCGTCAGTACAAGGCAGAGTACACATCAGTACTGATATAATTTCTGATTTGTGCCCGCTGAAGCTTGATGACATTATTATTTAAACCATTTGATAATCCTTTTTGAATGCAGTCACAAATAAATTTGAAAAAACTTATCTTGATATATCTCGACGAAACGCCATCGCTCACCAAGAACTCAAAGAAAAAAAAAATGTCAAGGAAAAATTTAAACTCTTGTATTACATCAAGATTGATAACTCTCTGTCGGCGATTACAAAGGCATAGTAATAACAAACACAATTGAACGATGAAAAAAATCGTTTGAAAAAACAAAGCTAAGCACACTCTGCCCGGTCCCAATTCGGAAAGACCATCGGTACATAAAAATAATTACCTCAAGCAAAATGCGAGTATAATACATCTGTACTTGGTGAAAATCTAATTTATCTCGTAAAAAATACTCACAGATTATCTTGATATACTTGATCCTTTAAAAAATACGAAAATTGTTTTAAAAAAACATTAGCACCACACATAGTCTCATTTGGTATTTGGTGCGTTCAATTACACTTCAATCACCAGTCCGAGTACGGCGAAGAGAGGAGTTCGCACCTCCACCAACACCGGCCGACACGTGCAAGTGGGATAAGCAGCCGATAAGTACATGCGGCTTGACTATACGAATCGGTGCCACGCAGAAATGAAATCATCACCACCGCAGAGGCGTGCAAGTGGGATTTGGCAGGTCATAAGCACAGCTTGACAAGACTAGTCGGTTCAACAAGAAAACCATTTAACTTGGGCAGTTAGTTCTTCCATGCCACCACCGCGCCACCCTTTGGTGATTTGCCACGACAAGACCGCAAACGGGCGACCCCACGCCACAACACCCACTACACACACGCCCCCGACGAACCGCCTCCCACACACCACCGTCGGCGTACAATAGAGTAGTCTATGTACTCGATGTATTAAAAAAGATGTTTCTGAACTTGATTTAGTGAAGTATTTGCTGAATTTGATATAATGTTATTTTCGTAAGAAAATAAACTAAGAACTTGGTGAAGCAATCGGTTACTGTGTTATCCTATTTCAACAAAAGTAGACTAAACTAGTACCAATGAAGAACATACAACATTGACTGAAACTATGTATAATCAAAGAAGAAGAATAACATGATGTACTTAATTTAACTTCAGAACTTTCTTTACTAGTTTTTGAAGTACATTCATCCATTGTTTATCCTACATAAACAACTACTTCATGGATTCATCTCTTGTAAAACAAAACAAAAATGGATAATTCAAACATCAAAGTAGTGCTAATATTCAAAATGTCTCTGCCCTTGCTTGGCCCAAGCGAATGACCGACATCTTGCTGACATGACAAGTTGTTCACATTTGCAGTTTCAGCATTGAAAGTGACAAAGAGAAATTGAAGTTGTCCGGGTATGGAGATCAACCCCAACAAGTTCATCGACATTCAGCGCAAGTGGAGAGTTCCATACACCGGAAAAGAGTACGACTCCTTGGTGATGTTGCAGACGGCGTCATCCACCCATTCTACAAAGGCATGAAGAACAAGATCAACACGCAGTGAAGACTACAAACCGTGGGGACCAGAGCTGCTAGACAACCTCATCGAGTACGCAGGAGTAGATGCATACGCCAGGCATACAAGTCATGGTTCATGATCGACTACATCACAGATGGTTCGAATAATATGCGAAGAGCGGGAGGCTGGAAACTTCTACGACCGCCCCTATTGCCCCTTTACGGGATGAAGATACATCAGAGCCTGCCTTCGTTTTACTTCCACTTGTGCTTGCCTTTTATCTTGTTGTTTCAAATTAGTAGTTTGCTCTTGTTGGGTTGAACCGGTATGATTATGTCGTGCTTGTCATGTTTGAACAAGTTTAGTTATGTCATCAAGTACAATGTTTTGCTTATCTCATTATATAAGTTTGGTTTGGTAGCTTCATATGTTGTTAATCCATCATTTCAAAATTGGAAAGTAGCTTCTGAATGGAACGTTGTTGTTGCTCTAAAGTACTAGTTATGATGCAACTAATCACACAATGTTGTTCCATGTCAGTACAACTCAAAGATTACACTTGATCGGACATTACATACTTACTACAATAAAAAGTACAAAGAAGCATCAGTCCGTAAGCGCTACTATGAATGCACTATCAAGACAACTCAGTCTACACGCAAGTACCATAGTTCCGAAAATGACATCAGAAGACACTTGAGAGTAATCACAAAAACAAACACAAAAAAGAAGGCAAAAACTCAAATGAAAAAGATTACACTCACACAAACCGACAAAAACTAGAACAAAAGTATCACCAAGTTACTGGAGGAGTCAAGTACTAGATTCAAACAAACAAAAAAACAAAAAAATTGACCGCCCAAGGTCAGGCGCAGGCCCTGACAATGCTAGATACTTGAACTCGAGCCCGTGGGCGAATCCCTAGTAATCCGCACAACGCAGGACCCGCCGACCAGGGCCCACAGGTCAAGAGAGAGAGCGAGCGCCGTGTATAAGCGCTCAGGTAAGTGTTCAGAGGAGTTCGACTGGTGAGCCTCGGCTGCGCTTATAAATAGGTCCGGAGCCCCCTCGACTAGCGAGGTGGGACTAAACCCAGAGCGCACGCGCACGACGCACTGCACAGGCGCGCGGACGAGCTATCTGGGCCGGAAAATGGCCCAATAGCCTACATCGTCAACAAAACACCCCACCAAATAAGCCCAGGTATACAAACCAGAGGGCGGGACAAAGAAATATAAACTACAAGAAAAATGTTTGTCAATTAACCTCTACAAGAAAAAAGGAAAAAATATGATACAAAAACAATGAACCTCTAAAAAGAACAAAACTTAATAGCCTCTCTGTTAAATGTACATAATTTAAAAAACAAAATTAAAAATAACTTTCAAGTACTACAACTAAAACTAAAAAAGTACAAAAAATATAATGTTTGTCAATTATGCTAAATTTCTTATTTATAGAAAAAAGCTGACAAGTTCAACTACTAAAACTCTAAAAGTTCAAATAGAATTTATTTGTCAATTACGCTAAATTTCTTATTTATATAAAATCTGTCCACACCACAACGAATCCATCCGATCGTAAAATAATCTCAAACCCCCACCCCAACCTAACTTATAAAAAAAATCAGTTCAAACATACATACGACATCAAGACTAAAAGCAATGAGGATCGGTCAGCCACTGCACCACTCGACATCAAATTTCAAACCCATGCTTGTTTGAAATTACAATTCGATTCTACAAGATTACTAAAACATAAGTGCACTAAAAATGAGAATACAAAAACTATAAAGGCCTAACTTAGGTTGGTACAGATGAAAATAAAATAAGTACAAGTTTTGAGCAACAACTCCCAGGGCACTGAAAAAATGTTTTAACATACACTAGTGTATAAAGGCTTCAATAGAAAAACAATACTTCAACATACACACGGAAAAACATCACAGATCCATACGTCACCTAAACAGTGCAAAATGCCATCATCACCACCGCAGAGACGTGCAAGTGGGATTTAGCAGATCGTAAGTACAGCTTGACAAGACTAAACAAAGGCACCAAAAACAGTTGTCTTGGACGGTTAGTTCTTCCACGCCACCTCCCGCGCCACCCACTGGGCGGTTGCCACGACGCACTGCAAACGGCGACCCCCACGTCCACTACACACACGCCCCCGACGAACCGCCTCCCACACACCACCGTCGGTGAACTGCTAAAATACCCCATTGTCTTCCATCTCTCCTCGTTCCCACAAACCACCATTGCCGCTTCCATTTCCATTTGCACACAAACCTCCGCCGTCTCTCTCCAAAGCCCACGATCCGAAAGGAAGGCCATGGCGGAGGAACTGGCCCGCTGCCAAGCGCCATCATGCCGAGACGTCGGACAAGAGGAGCAACCTCGTCGACATTAACGTGCGTCCCGGCGAGAAGCGCGAGTACACCGTAAACGCTCAAAGGGGTTGAGCTCCACGGCAAGGAGACGCTGGAGATCGTCTCGCAGCGGCCGAACTGCATAAGGCCTACGAGATGATGAGCGAGCTCAGGATGAAGGGAGGCGGCTTGTATCCGAGCTTCATCGAGTTGATGTGGAGTACACCGACGAGGAAAAAACCTCCACGAGATGGCGGCGATCCTGCAGTTGTCGTCGAGGAACTCGCTTGGTGTACCACATCGCAGCCGCCACAAAATGGTGAGCAATCCCACCGAGGAGTCCCGGATTAGGGGTGTCCGGATAGCGAACTATCACCGTTGGCGGACTCTGGACTATGAAGATACAAGATTGAAGACTTCGTCCCGTGTCCGGATGGGACTTTCCTTGGCGTGGAAGGCAAGCTTGGCGACACGGATATGTAGATCTCCTACCATTGTAACCGACTACTGTGTAACCCTAGCCCTATCCGGTGTCTATATAAACCGGAGGGTTTTAGTCCGTGGGGCGAACAACAATCATACCATAGGCTAGCTTCTAGGGTTTAGCCTCCTTGATCTCGTGGTAGATCTACTCTTGTACTACCCATATCATCAATATTAATCAAGCAGAGTAGGGTTTTACCTCCATCGAGAGGGCCCGAACCTGGGTAAAAACATCGTGTCCCTTGTCTCTGTTACCATCCGCTTAGACGCACGCTCGGGACCCCCTACCGAGATCCGCCGGTTTTGACACCGACATTGGTGCTTTCATTGAGAGTTCCTCCAGGTTGCCGCCATCGGAAGGATGCCTCGTCCGTCCTTTTAAAGACGGCACCGTTACTAAAGGAGATTTGGCCATCGGCCAAACTCTCGGCTAGGCGGTTTTCTTATGACCGCTGTTCGCCGCCCAGCGCCAACGATGACTTCTCGGATCATCGAAAGCAATCTTCACGTCAACTCGGAACTCGATGAGCAGTTAGATCCGATGGAGCTCTCTTCCTTAAACGAGCTCTTGGATCGCATCGCCAAGACCGGAAGTTGCTTTCACGGACTACTGACCAGATTGGGCCTAAAACCGATCTCGAGAGAGATTAACTCTCCCTGTGCTACCCACCACGTTGCTGTGGTAGAGGAACAATATGGCGACCCTTCTTCTATCTTAAGGACTAGCTATGTCCGGATTCCTGACCCCTCCATGCCGGATTCCCGCGGATGGGAGAACACCACTCAAGCCCTGAACTTAAAGTCAGGCAGCGGGCTAGATTCATCAGACAACGTCCAAGAACCCAAGCTTCCAAGTTCGGAAACTTCTTGGCCCCTGAGTCTTAGATCGGACGGAGTTCGGAATTTAACTCCACCCGCCCACCCAAACATAAGCGATCTATCCCGAATCCGGCAAGAGCCCGCTGAAACAGTACATCATTACTGGGCCAGATTCCTCCTGGTCATGAACATGATAAAGGACTGCGTGAAGAGGACGCAATTTCATTCTTCTGCATTAATTGCACGGACGAAGGAATCCTCAACGCCGTAAGTCGCCGCGAAATTACACGCTTTGCTGACTTGGCGTCCATAGTACGAAAGTACTGTGCGATGGAGAGCGCCTGGAAAACCGAAATCAAATTTTGGGATAATCCGGCCTTGAACACAACCTTAGTCCAAAGTAAAAGGGTGCATCATTACCAGGCACCTGGGTTAAATACCAAAAAGCAAAAACCCTCTAAAGGGCATGGAACCATACTGGAGGGATGGCTCAATGGACCCTGCAAAATTCATAGTGCAGAGGGCGCCACTCCAACTCATAGCCTTAGAGCATGTTGGATACTACGGCGGTGGCCAAAAGTGGCGAAGAGCTTCTAGCTCGAGGCACCAGCCCAGCAATACCAAAGACGGTATTAACGGTCTTGAAACTTTCGCATCAAACAATATGCGAAGCGAACACTCCAGCAGCCTTGCGAAGTCCACGGTAGCAACAATAAATCCATGGAGGACACGGCTATTACCTTTAACGCCAAAGTGATTTAACCTAAATTCCGAACAGCCCGAGCACCAGCCGCATTGGTCCTCAGTCCAACAGTGGACGGCTTTCGCCTTACCAAGGTACTCATGGATGGCGGCAGCGGATTAAACCTCATTTATGAGGAAACCCTTTGAAAAATGGAAATAGACTGGAGCCGCATTGAGCGAAGCAGCACAACCTTTAGAGGAATAATCCCCAGTCGGGAAGCATGCTGTACAGGAAAAATCACACTGGATGTGGTGTTCGCAGCCACGGATAATTACAGGTCCGAGGAGGTCACATTCCAAGTGGCCCCCGTTCAGCAGCGGATACCACGCTATATTAGGGCGAGAGGCATTCACAATTTTCATTTGTACCCCATTACGGGTACATGAAGCTCAAAATGCCGGACCCAACGGAATCATCACTCTTGCTAGTGACCCGAACATAGCACTCCGCGCCGAAAATAAAACAGCCGCACTTGCCCTTGAGGCACTATCCGAAGCCCTAGAGGCCGAGGAACTCACCGCACTGCGCTCCACGGTGAACAGGGACGATGTGATACTCGATAAGAGATCCAAGTCCACCTCTTTTAAACCGTGATTTAAATAGTCAAATTCCAAGTCCATCCAATGGACCCTACAAAAACGGCCTCCATCGGGGCACAATTAAACCCCGATGCGTAGACGCCGCATCACGACAATTCCTCTGCGAAAATTGGGACATCTTTGCCTGGCACCCTTAGGACATGCCAGAATCCCACGCCGGGTGGGCCGAAAGCACAGCCTAAATATCCTAAAAGGATTCAAGCCAGTCAAACAAGCTCTTCGGCGTTTCTCTGAGCCTAAGAGACAGGCGATGGGAGAGGAGCTAGCCAAACTATTGGAGGCCGGATTCATTAGAGGTATAAAACATCCGGACTGGCTAGCAAACCTGGTAATAGTACCAAAGAAGGACAAATCCACGGCCCTGATGCATCGATTTCAAAAGACCTTAACAAGGCTTGCCCAAAGGATCCCTTCCCCTTCCCCGTGATCGATCAAATTATCGACGCTACCAGCAGGACACGATTCATTGTGCTTCCTCGACGCATACTCCGGCTACCACCAAATTAAGATGGTAGAGCCAGACCAAGCCGCAACGGCATTCATCACTCCATACGGCCCATTCTGCTTCAACACAATGCCCTTCGGGCTCAAAAACGCCGGCGCAACATATCAGCGCATGATTCAGACATGTCTGGCAAACCAGATCGGCAAAACAGTGGAGGCATACGTGGACGATGTGGTCGTCAAATCCAAGCATGTCGAAACTCTAGACTTGAGGCTCACATTCGACAATCTCCGAGCATATGACATTAAGCTCAACCCGAAAATGTGTTTTCGCGCATCAGCCGGAAAGCTCTTGGGCTTCATTGTATCCGGTAGAGGAATTGAAGCAAACCCAGCCAAGATCCAAGCTCTGTCACAATTGGATATCCCAAAAGACCTCAAACAAATACAAAAATTGATTTGGATGCGTGGCGGCTCTAAGCCGCTTTATCTCCCGCTTAGGAGAAAAGGCATTACCCTTTATCGCCTCACGTGGCACACCGAACACTTCTAGTGAGCGGATGCCGCCACTGGCCGGGACTCGAAGAAATCAAAGCCATATTGGCAACAAATCCGGTCTGGCGCGCCCAACATGGGCGAACCAATGCTATTATACATCGCGGCAACCCATCGAGTTGTAAGCGCGGTGCTCGTTGTCGAGCGAGAAGCGGACGGACACAAGTTCCCTCTCCAAAAACCAGTTTACTACGTGTCCACTTGTCCTAACTCCATGCAAGTCACGGTACCCGCATTATCAAATGATAGCATACGCAGTGTTCATGGCATCCGGAAGCTGCGACACTACTTTCAAGAGTGTTCGATAACAAGATAGCCTCCGAAGTACCTCTTAATGACATTATAAACAACCGCGACGACTAACGGGCCGGATTGCTAAATGGGCCATTGAGCTCCTTCCGTTCGACATAACCTACAAGCCACGGCGAGCTATTAAGTCGCAAGTTTTGGCCGACTTCATCGCCGAATGGACTGAAGCCGAACTCCCTAAAGAGTACGGGCGCATATTCCAACTGGATCATGCACTTCGACGGCTCCAAAATGTTGGCGGCACGAAATTTGGCGTCGTTCGACGTCCCCAACCGGAGATCTGATCCAATACGTTACTTCAAATAATGTACCACGGACTCCAACAACGCAGCGAATCTGAGGCCCTTCTACATGGTCTTCGGATGGCAGTCTCCATGGGCATTCAACGCCTAGAGGTCCGCGGGGATTCAAACCTCGCGATATCCCAAATAAATGGAGACTTTGACGCCAAGGATCCGAAAATGGCAGCTTATCGCAATGCCGTCCTAAAAATGTCAGCTCGGTTTGAGGGGCTCGAATTTCACCATATAGCAGGGAGAACAACCGAGCAGCAGACGTGTTGGCACTTGTTGGCGCCAAAGCGATGCCGTCC
Organism: Aegilops bicornis; assembly: GCA_021605145.1. Classification (NCBI taxonomy): domain Eukaryota; kingdom Viridiplantae; phylum Streptophyta; class Magnoliopsida; order Poales; family Poaceae; genus Aegilops; species Aegilops bicornis. The sequence continues at coordinate 1,124,599 of JAHIAL010000023.1, read as the reverse complement.
CTCCCAACATCTTTCCTAGAGAGGCTTTTCAAGCCATCCGTACTATGGGAGGAGAGTCCGGAAATAACATCCGGACCCAACCACACTACCCCACACCCCAACATTCGACATAGTTGGTGGTTACGCCAGCGAAATAACACCGTCAGCCCACACAATAATGGCGGTCATTGCCCCAGTGGACAGAACCATTCCTAGCCTACCTAACTAGGCGGTGAACTTCCCGAGGACCAAAACGAGGCCCGCTTTGCATAGTGCGGCGATCTAAAGCCTATAAGGTCCATGAGGGGGAGCTTTATAAGAAAAAGCACAACCGGAGTCCTTCAAAGGTGTATCTCACGAAGAGGAAGGCGGAATCTCCTGGCTGAAATTCATGCCGGGACTCGGTGGGCACCATGTCATGGCCGGGCCCTTGTAGGCAAGGCCTTCCGACAGGATTTTATTGGCCGACGACGACCGGCGGCCTTCGAGGACTAAGTCCAATGATGCGTCCGTTGCTAGCTCTTTGCTAATCAAAGCCACATGCCACCCACCGCCCTCAAAACTATACCCATCACCCGCCGTTCATGATGCTGGGGCTTGATATGGTTGGACCCCTTAAAGGAGGAACCCACAAGCAAAAATACCTATTGGTCATGGTGGATAAATTCACCAAATGGATAGAGGACAAGCACGTAAAGACGGGCGAATACGGACCGGTGATAGACTTCATATCAGGGGTAGTACACCGTTACGGCGTCCCCCATAGCATCATCACTGATAATGGCACGAACTTCACGGCCGACGAGGTTAAACTCTGGTGCAAAAACATGGGCATCAAGCTCGACTACGCTTCAGTCTATCACCCTCAAACTAACGGTCAAGTCGAGCGAGCAAATGGTCTAATCATGAGCGGCATTAAACCCAGACTAGTGCAGTCCCTTAAGGAATCTAATACGACCTTTGGGTAGAGGAGCTCGACTCCGTACTCTAGGGGCTGCGGACCACGCCGAATCGCGACTACCGGATTCACACCATTTTTATGGTGTGCGGTAGCAGAGGCAGTTTTGCCCTGCGATATAATTCATGACTCACCTCGCGTGCGCATGTACGAAGAAAGAGAGGCCGAGCTTGATCGGCAGGACTGTTTGCACGCCTTGGAGGAGGAGCGCGACGTGGCAAAACCTCGTTCCGCATTCTATCAACAGCAGGCTCGAAGATACCAAAGGTAGAAGTACGGGCCAAAGCTTACAATGTTGGCGAACTAGTTCTACGCTGCCGGACAAGAAAAAGGACAAACTCAAGCCCAAATGGGATGGTCCTTCATCATCGACCAAGTCCTGACCGGGAGCGGAGCTGCATCTGCGAAACGCATCGGATAACCGACTTCGAGCCAAACCCATGGAACGCAGCCCGTCTCAGAGATTCTACGCCTAGCGCCGGATTACGAGTTCGTCTCCTTCCTCCGCCTATATTTCATACTTTAAGTTGTCTTTTATTTCTCTCCTTCTTCCTCCTTTTTCTTTTTCCGAAGCCGTTAAAGGCTCGTTTGCGCATTGTTCGCACACACTTGACGCACTATCCGCGCTCATTATACCTGGGGGCTTCTTTAACAGAAGCTTATTTATACGGGCTTTATGCCCAACACATGTGTCACACTTCCGCATGTACCTTTTGCTCACCATTATATGCATTGATATGACTTAAGTTTTGGCCAAGCTGGGTTGCCTGGCTCCTGTGCTTACCCCTACGTTCCCGATTGTTCGGCTTAGGGTGGTAAAGGGAGCACCTTCGCGATTGTTACCGCACGGGTCACCAGACGCTGCATTACTCGAACTAGGTGAAGCCGAAAGCTAGCGTTCTTAAGGGAATATTCGGTCGGTGAACTAAAAGATGATTTCTTACTTATTCATTTATCTGCCCCCAGATGTTTTACGCTTTTTTCGTGTAGTCCAGGACATGCACTTTAGGGCATGCCTCCCGAGAAAGGAACCCCTAACGGAACTATTCTCCTGGAAGATGTTTCTTACTAACCATGCAATATAACATACCTAGTTGGGCACTTGTGCGATACAACACTTATGACCCCTACGATGCGGGTCTCCACGCATGCCCCGGTTCTTACATAACCATGAGGGTATTCGGACACACTCTCAGGACTGTCGGGTCCCGAGGTTGAAGCGAAAAGGTCCGCTATGACAAATGATCTACAATCCGGCTAGAAGGCATTTTACATGTCATTTTAAAAATACATAGTCAAATTGACTGATCGTATTCCTCTTCAATACCATTTAATAGGCTGTCTAGTTTACTGTCCTGCTGGGAATACTTTGCGGCCAACTCTACTTGGCCGTACACTAAGCTCACAGGAATCTCCTTCCCATCGGGCCCCACAGGTCCGACCTCGGCCATGTGGTTTGGGTCAGCCTTCGTGTACCGCGTCTTCACCATGGCCCAGGCCTCCCTGGCACCTTGATGGCAGGCTGATATCTTCCATAGCCGGAAGCGCCGCCGTGCTCCCTGAAGCTTCTCCGCAAGCTCTACAAGGCCTTCGGGTAGGGAGATGGATGGCCACAAGGCCTGGGCGACGCCTCTCATCACTTGCCGAACTTCGTTGTGCGATTTGCCAGCTCGAAGTAGGTCACCCGTTGAACCGGGCATTTCCTCTGCAGGACGACACAGTGAGCATACCTCTGAGACATATTTACATTAGTCGATTTCCTCGCGAACTCTTTTTCAACAGTTCGCTCACGCACTTACTATAAATGCCGCGACGAAGCCGCCGATTCTCCTTAACGGAGTCAGACAGCTGGGCTCGAACATCTTTTAGTTCCTCACCCAGCTGGGTGTTGGCATCTTGGAGATTATTTTTCTCTTGCCTCACCCTTGTAAGCACATTCTCGCCGGCCTTTAACTGGCGCAGGAGCTGTTGCTTGTCCGGATCTAGTCGGCGCCATCTGCAATATTATTGTCGACTTATACACGCCGCACTTCACAAACTACTTATTTTTGAAGTATATATATTACCGGAGGGGTCTCTCTGTGGCAACCCTGTGGCGGCTAGTGCGGCCTCAAGCTGGGCCTTGCACTCTTCAAGCTCTGAGGCGATCGGGTATTATTTTCGAAAGATCTGCATAAACAAATGATCCTTAAATCAGTTCTTCTAATTATTTTAAGTCTTGCAGACTCTTGGCATACATAAGCTGTCAAATTTTCTCACCCGTATGTCCTTTACATACTTGCCGTGGCTCTGGCTAGACCATCTTGAGCGGCGCAGGTGCGCATCTCCGAATTGAAGGCATTCAATGCCTCTTGGGAGAAACATGCGTCCACGAAGAACCTGTCCGGCTGCTTTGTGATTCATGGCACTCTCCACCTCGGAGTTGGTGGCGGACAATCTGTCGGCATCCTCCGTCGGAGGAGCATCCGACGACGCCTGCGTGTTTACCTCCGCTTGGACCCGGCGTTGGAACACAGGCTGGCGGAGGCTCGATTGGCCATCTCTCAGACCACGATCCGGGCGCTCTTTTTCTGAAAGGAGCACAGGCGTTAATATACCTTCACGGAATCAATCCGGAATATGGTGACACGCCTTACCGTTGCGGCGGCGTTTCGATCCGGACCACACTTCTTTTTAGCTGCGTGGCCGTCTTGCCCCTTGTTGGCTAGCCGCGCGGAGCTCGACCTCTGCCTCGAAGGCACCCCTACGAAACACCATTGGTATACGGTGATAAAAAATAAGCACGGATGGGTCATTATCAGAGTATTGGGACCTCGGTCTCGATTACAGGAGGCCGGAAGTATTGCAGGGGTAATCGGCCGTAATGGCAACCAAGGCATTATCGATGCTTTCAGTTGGTGAAATACCCCATCAATCAACTCCACCACTATGTCCGGATCCTCTTGGGAGGCGGATCGAGAACCGTTCCGGATCCTCGGGTTGTGGAGGCGGGCTGTTTATGTCTTTATACAGCTGGCGCAGTTCTGCGTCAAAATCACAAAATGAGACACCTAACCATGGGAATACGGATCGGATGCGCAAAAAGAAATGTCCGCTTACCCAGCTTCGAGGATTGTTCATAGAAAATCCGTTCAATGGACTGACACGGAGAAAATCCTCCTCTTCTCCCTTGTACAGCGCGGACAAGGTCTTCACCAGATCGGTGACCGATCCCGGCCCCTTACGGCCATAACGGGTGGCATCGTCCTCCCCGTTAAAATCCCACATGGGGTGGCCCCTATAATGGAGTGGCTGCACCCCCCGCATAATGCATGTGGCCATGACACCGATCATGGTCAGGCCGGAATGAGCTAACAATCTTATTCGGCTCATTAGGTAAAGGACGTCCCTGTCATCTTCCCTCTAGGGGCTTCGCGGGCGCCAACTCAGGCGTTTCTTCAAAGGAGCATTGCTGAACTCCGGGAGACCGATCCGAACAGGATCCGGCGGCGACGCGTCTTCTATATAAAACCATTACGAAGGCCAGTCTTGGACGCCTTCTTCGGGTTCAGATAGATATCCGGTCCCGGCGATGCGCCACAGCTCGGCTCCGCCCACTTGATATATTGACCCCTCATGAGAACGGGGTACCAGGCGAATAATCTCTTCCACGGCGCAAAATGAGCCTCGGCGCCCAAGAACAGTTCTTCGCGCAAGAAGGGAGCTATGAAGCCCGCGATGTGCAAAATGGAACCAGGCGTAAGGTGGTGCAACTGGAGGCCGTAGAACTCCAAGAGCCCCCGGAGAAATGGATGAATTGGAAATCCGAGTCCTCTTACTATATAAGAGACAAAGCATACCCGCTCTCCTTTGGAGGGATCGGGGACACTCTCCGCTTGCTTTCCGCCCTTGTAGGTGGCGAGTCCGGCTCGGACCGGAACCATGAAGGCCGGGGAAGGAGTCCCTTGGTTTGGAGTGTCACTAGCTCGCTATCTTGAATCGAGCATCTCTCCCAATTTCGGTGGTGAGGACTGGGAGCGAGAGGAGGAGCCGCGTCGATTGTCCATGATGGAATGGATTTTTTTTTGTCGAGGCGCTCCGATGAGAGCTTCGCGGAGGGAGGATGGTGTGACTCGGATCTAGATCCTCGTCCCTTTTATAGACGGCTCATTTGGCGCAGCTAGGGGATAAGTGTAAAAATACCACGGCTTTTTCGCATTCATTCAACACGTGGAAGATGGCCATTATTGGGCGTGGAAGCCAAGGAGCGCAGCATTTATCAGAAGCCGGACACTATTCGACAAGTATATGGAATTTGGAGAAGAACCCACCTCGCAATGCCGAAGACAATCTACACGCCAGACTCGTCGTCATTGAAGCCTGGTTCGAGGGCTACCGAGGGAGTCCCGGATTAGGGGGTGTCCGGATAGCCGAACTATCACCGTTGGCCGGACTCCTGGACTATGAAGATACAAGATTGAAGACTTCGTCCCGTGTCCGGATGGGACTTTCCTTGGTGTGGAAGGCAAGCTTGGCGATACAGATATGTAGATCTCCTACCGTTGTAACCGACTCTGTGTAACCCTAACCCTATCCGGTGTCTATATAAACCGAAGGGTTTTAGTCCGTAGGACGAACAACAATCATACCATAGGCTAGCTTCTAGGGTTTAGCCTCCTTGATCTCGTGGTAGATCTACTCTTGTACTACCCATATCATCAATATTAATCAAGCGGGAGTAGGGTTTTCCCACCATCGAGAGGGCCCGAACCTGGGTAAAAACATCGTGTCCCTTGTCTCCTGTTACCATCCGCATAGACGCACAGTTCGGGACCCCCTACCCGAGATCCGCCGGTTTTGACACCGACACCTACTCATTTACCCTGCATATGGTTTATCTGTTTTATTAGTACTGTATCCTGAAATTTTAATCACACTTGTTTCCCAACTATATGTACTAGTGTGGTTTGTGAAAAGTGGATGCACTACTGCATTTTCTCAAGTAGATATACTATAAATGTATTTTTGAACCTGATGCATTGGATTACTATTTGGAAAATCTTGCGGAAGATTAAATTCTGAAGTTGATCGACTAGTGTAGTTTCTGAAGTTGATACAATAGAGTGGTCTATGTACTCGATGTATTAAAAGATGTTTGAACTTGATGTAGTGAAGTATTTTCTGAATTTGATCTAATGTTATTTTTGTAAGAAAATAAACTAAGGACTTGGTGAAGCACAGGTTCTATGTTATCCTATTTCAACAAAAGTGGACTAAACTAGTACCAATGAAGAACATACAACATTGACTGAAACTATGTATAATCCAAGAAGAAGAATAACATGATGTACTTAATTTAATTTCAGAACTTTCTTTACTAGTTTTTGAAGTACATTCATCCATTGTAACCCATACTACTGTTCATTCATCTGTTGTACCAGTACTAGTCACTAAAAACTTAATTAAAACTTGTTTCCCAACTAGATGAACTATTATAGTCTATGAAGTGGATGCACGATTACATGTTTACCAAGTTACATGCATTTACGAAACGTGAAGTGGATTGTTTCACCAGTTAGCATCTGAAAAAAGTTTATAGCATTCGAACTTTATGCACCAAATTAATTTCTGAACTTGATGTACTAGCATAGATTCTGATCTTGATGCACTAGTATAGTTTATAGAATTGATGTATTAAAAGATCTTTGGTGAAGTGGTATAGGTCCATATCTTGATGCACATGTTTCTCAAACTAATTTTGAACTTGATATAGAATTAATGCACAAAGATGTATCAAGCCTTTGGTATAGGTATTTTATTCAACAAAAGAAAACTAAACTTGAATCAAGCGGTAGCATATATCATTGACTCTGGTAAAATGATTCTCTAATTTGGTGAAGCATTTGGTGAAGCAACAAAGATAGCAAAAAAGAAAAAATAACACGGTGTAGTGGAATTTAATTTCAGGACTTTGTGTACTAGTTTGTGAACTACATTCATGCATGACTCATAATATATAAGCATCTACCTCATGGATTATCACTTGTAAAAACAAAAGCAGAAGAACTAAATCCTCAAAAAGAAGACTAATCTATAAATGTGTGTCTCCCCCTTGCAGGCCCAAGCGCCTCAAAGACTTCTGCGGGAGGAGAAATTGTACACATTTGTTGGTTTCAGACATTGGAGGTGACAAGCGGATCTTTGGAGGAGTCTAGTTTGGAAATCAACCCCAACAACTTCATCGACATGCAGCAAGTGGAAAGATCCAAAGACCAACAAATACTACGACTCCTTGGCCGATGTTGCAGTGCGGCGTCATCCACCCATTCTACGAAGGCATGAAGAAGAAGATGAACAGGCGGACCACAAGCGTGGGGAACAGCCCGCTGCCGGACAACCTCATCACGCATTACCACGGGGAATAGATGCTTACATAGCGTACAAGTCATGGAAGACAATCGACAACATCGTGACAGGTTGGGATATTTCAAAAGAGCAGGAGGCTGACCCTACTACCACTTGCAACTTCGCAGATGAAGATGCATGAAAGTCTGCATTTGGTATGTTGAACCAGCTACCTTATCTTTGTGTGTGTCCTTAGTATTGTTGTTTCAGATTTGTAGTTTGCTTTCGTTATGTTGAACCAGCTACCTTATGCTATGTGTGTCAGGGTTTGAGCAAGTTTGCCTATGTCTATCAAGTACATCATTTGCTTATGTCGTCCAACAAGTTTGCTAGCTTCCTATTTTGTTCATCCATGATTTGAAGTTGAAACTTGATGGCTGCCACGCAGCACTAGTCATGGAGAAAAAAATAACACATGAATATTTTCACAAAAAAAAGTGGCAGACTAAATAAAGGCCAAAAGCAAATAGTAGCCTTCGACGCTCAGTACAGCTTACACATGAACGGTAGTACTATCACGCTAAAAAATCAGTTTTTAGTTTCAGAAGAACACTAAAAAGACTAAGTTTCAGCCGAGGACAACATTCAAGATTACTAAAAAGCATCGTGCTAAAAAGTAGTTAGAAATTCACTAAGTACTGCATCAGGAAAAGCAAAGAAACACCAGTACGTGTTTTCTAGTCACTAGCATCCTAGGACTGAAAGTTCTGGTACAGTTGAACACACGGTACGTTCATTCTACAAATATATAAAAAGGAACGGGAAGCTTGATTCGCATTCCTTAAAACAGTGACATACTAAGAATTAACGGTGGCAATACAACTAAAATCTCAGTACAACTAAGTCTATACTGACAAGTGCTAGGATTATACCAAACATTGCACGGAGAAGAACCACGACCTAGAAAAAAGAAGGCCAAAAACTAAATCAAAAAGATATAAGTTAGACAAAAGAGAAAAATCACAAGAAACACAATGTAAAGGCGTACTAGCATCAAACAACACAAACAATAAATAATTAATCAAAAGTACTAGCACAATTGGAATCTTAGTACAACTAAGTTTATTCGGTAAGTGCTATGATTATACCAATTAATGCATTGAGAAAGAAATAGTTTTGAACTTAATAGGACTATCTCTTAAGCGTAGCTAATTTAAACCAGTGCTTTTAACTTTTTACTATGAAGTTCAACTACTAAAGTTCAAGAAGTTCAAACAGAAATTTGGCACCAAAATTTTGAAAGCCTTACGCTGAATGAGATTACAAATTAGTACTAACAGAACTATATCATAAGTACAAGAAATCGAGAGTACAAAAACTATAAAGGTCCAACTTAGGATGGAATCACATAAAAATAAAATAAATCTCACTTTCTGAGCAACAACTCGTAAATACACTTGAAAAAAAGTGTTTTCAGTTCAACTACTATATAAGTCTTCAGTACAAAAAATAAAACTTAACCAAAACGAATTCCCGATGAAACATTGTGCCACACTTAAAACACAACACAAAATATACTAGTTATTACATAGTACTCGACAAGACATCAAACACTACAAAATAGAGCCTACAATGTTTTCAAGAGATATATCACACAACTATCCAATTCACTATGCAAATGATGACCATTTCTCCTATGCATCAGGAGCCAAAGCCTGAAGCTCCTTGGGAAGCTCCGTCACCATAAGATGGTTATTCCGGTTGAACACAACTCTATACAGATCCTCAGCGATCCAATCAACAATGCGTGGCTGCAAAACAATAAAACAAATTATAAAAAATCATGACACATAAAAAAATGGATGCACAATAAGCCAAAAACAGAAAGTGAAAAGCTCAACAAGAAACCCACGTCATAATCTCAAATGTTCTCAACGATCTTTTCACCATCATAGCATCCCGCATACTTCAAAGTATAATGGCCACATTCATTTTTCCCTTGAAGTGGAACCTTGACAACCGTTGGTTTCTTTGCAAACAGCTCCCAATTGGGCTGCTTGCTCGCATTGTACTGAGCATCACCATACACAGCCTTCATTACTTTGACCATTCTAGAAATCTGTAAAAAAAACAAAACAACTCACAAAGTTTTAGGTCTCAGAAAAAAGCAGAAACAAAGATGCAGAAATATTAATCCAGTACAAATAATAAATGTCACTCACAATCTTCTCACAGTCTTTGTGATAGGTGTTCTTCGAAGGACGGTTGTTCTTCGGATAAGGTAAAGAGTCAAGGATGTCAACGCTACTTCGGTAGCGATTCATGACATATAAGGAATAGTGGCTCACTTTCCTATCCTTTGATAAAACCATAGGCTTGAATAGAGGCATCATGATCTAAAACAAATGACCAAAAAGAGATGTTAAATATTCAAAGTAAAAACCGACATCACAACAAACAAATAAAAACCAAAAATCAGCTAGTAGATCTCACAAGGTCAAGACTTGAGCAAGTCTTCATTAGCTTTAACATAGCTCTTGAAATCTCTCGCTGCACTCTCCACATTAAACACTTTATTTTCATCCTCGTAAAAGCGAACACAACACGCAAAAAGCCAAAATAGAAAATAGACAATGGAAAAGAATCAACAAGCAAAGTATTATTAAAACTTGTAAAAACAATAGGCAATCTTGTTCAACATAAAGAAACCGATCGATTGATTACCGTGATGAAATATGGACTCAGAATATCCTTTTCCCAGATATGAAATCAGCATTTCTATCAGGATTTTGCTTCCAATCATCAATGAGGAAGTCCATTACATCACCCTCCATCATTTGCCCAGGTGAAAAAACTTCCCAGATGCGATTCCCAGTGAAGTTAGTTACGCTTTCATCAATTTGAGGTATCATTGAGAATGTATTCTCAAGAAAGACACACAAGAACAAAAAGAAGGAGAAGCAAGATAAGGCATTCATAGCAGTTCAAGTTGTATAAAAGGAACGATTCAGGTCATATTTATCTAGCGATTTACAAACAATGTAAGAAAAGGAAGAGGAAAAATAATGAGAGATACTCACTCGGCATACTTCTCACGCCATTCATCACTAAGCAACATATTATACAACCTGCGACCTTGTCCAGGTGAGGGAATTTATGAGGGTGAAGCTGCTACACAGGGGAGCAAAACTTTATAGGAGCTACAGGCACACTTCGTGCTTACAACATTGCGAGAATCCAAAGCGGGATCTTTCCTAGCACCATCAGCTCTACGAGCCACTATTCCGACAAGGGAGATAAACCTTTGGCGTGGCGCTCCTCATTGACTCTTCCAACGCCAAACAATCTTGTCAAACACATCATCATCACATCTATCAATTCCACAATGGGATTCTTGGGTGTAGTAGGGCTATCTGCTGCACAAGCGGTAGTAGAACCTCTCAGAGCTCCCAACCGCCTGTTCATAACACGGATCTTGTCTTTTAGGAGAAGTCCCACAGCTAAGATCAATAGCTACGCTCGAGCTCGAGAACTGGCTACCAAAGAACTTGTAGTCATGCTCACCAAGATCCGACCACTCACCGATAAAAAGAAGACCGCACAAAGCGTAAGTTCAAATACATATTTCATGACAAGACTGATAGAGAACTACAAGTCGCAAAAAATTACAAAAGTCCATGCACACGTCACGTGGTTCGATGCCAAACAAACCCCTAAGTCAACATCAAACACATCGCTAGTTCTTGGTATACAACAAAGTCTTCCTAATGTCCAAAAATGTCTTCATGGCTGTAATCGACCATTTCAATTGCACCATCCTCCCGGCAATAATAGGTCTTGCAGTTTTTGTAGCATAAAGAATCCACAATCATGCCTGTAAAAAAGGAGAAAACAAAAATGGTACAACACAAAATCCAAAAATACAGGAACAACATCCTCCAAAGACAAAAACAACCAGCAAAAATCATTAAAAGCGGATACTCACGTGTTTTTCCTGCTTTGAGGCACCCGCACAAACTTCATAAGAGAAACCATCCATATGCGCCGGTGAGAACGGTTTGGCCCTGCTCTACACCGGACTCCTCAAAGCTTCTTTATATTATCTGTCATATTCCTTAAGAATCTAAGCGCATCACCCAGGTTTCATCACGAAGTGAATCAAGACACTAAAGCAATGAACTTCAAATTCAAAACAACCAAGCACCAATGCCCAGATTCTTCACTAGGCTTCATGGTAGCCACAAATGACGGCGGATCAAATGTAGGGAAAAGAACTGAAAAAAATTGCAGAGGAAAAATGAATTTACCAAATCATAATGAAAAAAAAATTCAGCCTCCAAACAATAAAATAAAAGAGGGAAATTGAAATTCATAAGTACAAACAAAAAATCACATAATCATAAACAATTTATATCCACCGCCAAAAATTGATGAACGATCATAACAGTTCAATTTCCTTGCATCAATTTGTGGAGCTTTAATTAAAGAAGCACGGATCATTCATAAGTGCAGTGTAAAGAAGCTACAGATCAAGTTCATTCCCCCACCTCCCAAAACTGCAAAGAAAAACATGACAGTTCTAGTTAATGAGTACAAAAGTCCAAGTTCACCTACTTGGTCAAAACCATCAAGACTGATCTCGTGAACCAATTTAGCACATTGGAATCAATATTTCCATCACGGATCTTGATGCATTGTACAAAAGAACAACAACAGTTAGAAAATTGGCAAAACAAGTCATCATCCTATTTACAAAAAAGCAAAATACTGACCGTCGCCCATCTGGGAACTATCAACTTGTCAGTGTCTCGGTACTTCTGACGTAGAGAATATAAAACAACATCAACCTTTATGCGAGTTGAGCATGCCGATGGGGACAAACGCTTTAGCAATAGAACCAACATCGGCATCACATTCTTTATTTTGAAACATCGGCTTGTGACTAGAAAAACACAAAAGATCACATGAATTAAAACTACTGCAATAACAACAATAATCATACGAGAGAAAGAAAAAGAGACAAAAAATGGTACGGGCAAAATCCCAAACTAACCATTTTGTACGGTTCGTGCGCAACCTCGTAACAGCGAAGAAAAACGTATCAACCTTAACAACATTACCACTTTATGCTTGCAGAAAATGATGAAAATAATAAGTTCAACAACTACAAGAGAACATGTCCAAAATGCCAAAATTGAGAAATGCGCCCCTTTACAAGTCCTTACACGGACTATCGGGGTTTGACGACGACGGTAGTTCCTGTGATGAGACCATTATGCCTCCGGTTTCAGGGTTTGATGATGGGACATCTTGAGAGGACACAAAAATTGATGCGCTTTCGTGGTCTCAGAGAAAGAAAATCCTAGGGCGACAAGAGCGCCTCCTGCGTCAAGGGGTCGAAGAAATTGAAGTAAATCATCATCCTCGGATGGCACCTCCTCCACGCTAGAAGCATCTTGCAATGCCACCATAATCAAGACCTCCGGTAAAGCGGAAATTCTCCGGCAGCAAATCTTCACAACCGAAACATTTTCATTCCCAAAGAATACCAACACCAAAGCGATTTGGCATCAAGTATCTTTGCAGCACTAGCATCCTCATCAGCAACTTTGGTAGCAACATTGTGCCCACTACTCAATGGAACATCACGAGCATCATCTCCACCACTAAGGACAACCTCACGCTCAACATCGATGAATCAGCGAAAATAAAAATTCAGAAAAAGTGAATAATATGAACAAAACTAACAATAAAAAATAAGCTACCAAGAGGTGCCTGAGAAAAATAAACCTTGGAAGCATTCACGGCAACATCATCGAACTTGCTGCTGCTAACATTCACAGCGACATCACCAACGGGCAAACAAGGCTCATCGCCAACAATAGGACCCTGATTAAAATGTAATGAGGCAAAAAAACAATGCTATTATGAGCAATAATAAACGGTGTGGGATAGAAAAATGAACAAGCAAGACACATCGGTGCGCATGAAATTTAAGAAAATATGAATAAACACAATGAAAATAAAAATAACCTTGCACTTATCAGTGGATGGATCATTAACTCCACCGTCAACAGCAACCTCAACATTATGACTGGTCTCCTGCATAAAAAGAAAAATTAATAAACATATGTAGATCAGGAAGTTCAACTACAATACTGACAGCAAAACAACATAGTAAAACATACAAACAACGAGGTGACTCACATCAACAACAGGGGTCTCATGAGCCAACATCGTCAGACGCTGATCGTAAACATTTGCCTCGATTACCATCATCAGCCTCTTTATCGGTGCGACAGACCTCATCGTGATCAATCTGCATGAAAGAAAATTATTAATAAATAGATGAACATGAGGAAGTTCAACTACAACAACGACATCGTGACAACAAAGTAAAAATTGCAAACACCGAGGACGACTCACATCAACATCAGGACTCTCAAAGCCAACATCATTCATTTCGTGATAAAAACATTAGCCTCAAGACCATCACTCGCATCCGATTGGCGTGACCTCATCTCGCTCAAAGCGCTTGATAACAACATTTGCACTTTCTTCATATGGCTTGCGGCGAGAGTTTTGCGTGGATTACGAAATGCTTCATGTTGTTCAGCAGACGAACCGAGCTACGAACTAGATTAGCGGCACCATCACGCATATCACCGATTAAAATTCTCTCCATCTCAATGTAGTCAACAGCTTCCTCGGCGTTAAATTGATGACCTTCGTGAAGGATACCATTGATACGACTCAAACGCTCAACTCGTCGTTGGGACCTTTTGCAGCTCGTAACACACATTACTTAAGATATGCTCAACAAGGCTCCAATGTCAAACATCAACATCAATACCAAAACCCTGCCTCTGTGAAGCACTAGCATTACTAGGGCCAGGGGGGCATAACCAGCACCCTCAACACCACGGCCATCCCTCAACTCATCGGACAGAGATGAAAACTTGAACACGAGGGCAGCGGCATCTCGGGACTGGCCGTTTATACACTCGAAAAAACGACCTCCTCATGAGTTTTCCACTACAAACAAAAGGGAAAAATAGTTAATCAATCAATGCAACACATAGGGAAAAATAAATCATGATATTAACAGATTTAAAATCAACACCACTAATAAACTTTAACTGTCATTGCCAATTTGTTAGTATTTACAAACAGGCAGTTGAACAAAGTTATTCAGTTCAACCACACACGAAACAACAGTACTAAAAAACCATACCTAAACCATACAAAATATAAACAGACAACTCTACAGTACACATGTCCACTACAAAAAAATAGCTATACCTAAAAAAAAGGTGCGCAAGACACAAAACAAACAAAACTCACGGAAGCTTCCCAAACACCCAAGTCTTTGGATCTGCATTGCCTTTTTTTTTATCAAATCTGCATCAACCAGATCGAGAAAAGCTTGGCAGGATCCATGTATAGCATTATGCGGGGACTGCATATGTCAGCTCGCATGATCTTGCCACGGATAAGGCAGTCAAGGTACATTAGTACAGGCCCTATGGCACAGCCTGTGATTTGCCTTCCCCATAGTATCACCATTTTGGTACTTGGCAACAGCCCTTCTAAGCTCATCAACCATCAGCTGGCAATAATCCATATTAGCCATGTCCTCAAAGACGAGACCCTCAAACATTCTTTGCCTCTCACGGAAACACGCGAGGCGTAACAGGACAACACAACCTTCATAAACACAACCATGAAGAACACTTTTAGAGCAAGGTCATCTTTGCTAGGATCCTTGACTAGCACCTTGAGCTTATTCCTCAAATCCTTTGTCTTGATATCTTTGTCCCTGCTAATGTCAAGCTCTGATCTTATCTTCATCAGAGCATTGTCATATCCGTCCTCTGACGGCCTTGGCGCTGAACGACCACCACGGGGGAAACCAAATAATTGCTTGTATACCATCGCTAGTGATGCGAAGCTTCTTATTAGCCTCACCCATGTCGAGTCATTGTATCACAATCTATCCTCGGTACAAAACTCCCATCGGAGGGCGGAAATGTTAGACTTCACCCTCCACCTGAAGATAGAACCAAAACCAGATTCATGAACCCTAGCCACATGCCGACTCTCGAGCAATTTAGCACAATCTTCAACCTCTCTCAACGAACATCGCACAGTTAAGTTCAATTTCCGTTGGTCACCTTCATCCAAGGCAACTTTTCGGCATTGCCTCCCACAAGCTTGACCGGACTCATAACGCTAACAGTACGTAAATGAAAACAAAAAAGCCACACCTTAAAAAAATGAATATAGAAAACAAAACAAGCATATGAATGCAAGTAAAAGAAAAAGAAAAGATTGCACAAGTTCAACTATTAAAACAACATCAAGACCACCCCTCAATTGATGCAAACAATGATCAGCCTAACTTTGGCCACAATACCACCGAAACATAATTAAATCATTGCAAGTACAACTAGTAAGTCACATGCGTTACAAAACACATACCACCGCAAACAATGAATATAGAAAACAAAACAAGCATATGAATGTAAGTAAAAAAGATTGCACAAGTTCAACTATTAAAACAACATCGTACCACCCTCCATTAATGAAAACAATGACTAGACCTCACCTGGCCAAAGATACCAGCCCAAACACAAATTAAATCATTACAATTACAATTAGTAAGTCACATGCACAACAAAACACATACCACCGCAAACAATGAATATAGGAAACAAAAGAAGCATACGAAGGCAAGTAAAACAAAGAAAAGTTTGCACAAGTTCAACTATTAAAACAACATCGATTACCACAATCAAATAGATGCAAAACAATGACCAGCCTCACACGCCAAAGATACCAGCCCAAACACAATTAAATCATTGCAAGTACAACTAGCAAGTCACATGCGATACAAAACACATACCAACGCAAATTCATCTTACGAATCAACTTCAATATCATCATCTTCTTGGGATGCGGCATCTTCGGCTCGACACGAGCACGCTTCTTCGCACCTTTGTTCACCTTTGCGGGATGAACTTTACGCTTCTTATTTTCTTTCAACAAAGACCGCTCTTGAAGAGGAGACGAAGAAGGCTTCTTATTTGTCAAACCTCGTGGACTCAGGCGAACAGAGGAGCCACCAAGTTTGCTTTGACCAATTTTCACAAAGAACACTATCCGCATCAGCTTTGCTATTACCGGGTTGGGAACCAGCTTTCACTGCGTGGGCTACGCCTTTGTGTGCCATCGAGTTTCGATCTGACATCTTCCTCTTCAAAACAGCTTTCTTCTCCTTAACTCCATCATGATCAAACACTTACGTCAAACGAGTTTGCATCAAGTTTGTCTTCACAGGCATGTCACTTCCATGAGATCCGACATGAATAGTTGAAAAACCCGCGTCACCACCTTCATTGCCTACACATTTAGGAGCTTGAGCAACATCAACATCACTTTACGGCACACAGCAGCCTTTTGACGCCGTTTCTAATTCCTTTCTCTTACGGAATTCATACTTCTTCTTTCTTATCCTTTCATCCTCGAATTTGAATCGCATAGGAACATCCTCGGCTTGGGTAACGAGCTCGATGCCATCAACACTTTGAGGCCGAGTAATGCATAAGCGCAAGCTGCCATCACCATCATCAACGTTAAGTGAATACATTCCATCATTAATATCTTTAACAACATCAGCAATGTCCTCTGGAACACCATGGTTGTCATTAACTGCATAAACCAATAACATAACCACACACATAAAAAACTAAAACACAATTAACATTGCAGACACAAAGATAAATAAAGCGCATAGCATCAGACACAAACAAAAAGGAACAACTGATGTAACTAAGCATATATATGTATTAAAGGCTGATAAAAAAAGAGCAAGTATAACGGAAACACCAACAACACTCGCAAGTTCTTCTAGAGGATTTGGTGTCTCAAAAATAACATTCACAAGATCTTGAAAGCGTTCTGATATGTTAGAATCAGGAGGCACCGGCACTCCAACATCTGCAACAACATCATAATTAGCAAAAAAGTACAAGAACAATCAATCAGTTCAACTATGTGAACACTACAAGTTCACTGAATAAAACAAATATGAACCCACCACTTGCAGAACAAACTTGGAAAACACAACTCTTTCAACACCATAATAGTTGTTCACCGACTACTACAACCTATTCAAATGCCGTGACAGCAGTTCAAAATACACATGGTGATAAGTACTACAACCTATCTGCGAGTTGCATCAAGCGCCAAAACCATACACGCCATACAATCCAGGACAAAATTAACACATATCAAAATACATACAACTTATAAAGTCGATACGACAACAAGCGTAAAACCTAAAAACCAGATCTATTAAAACATCATCCAAAAATACAGTGGAAAATCACCACATTCAATTTGTCGGACTGGATGATGTACCCATTGAGATCTACGGTCCTAAAATCCATGAACCAGACCGCAAGACACATGAACAAAAATTAGGGATTTGAACTATTTGAGAAGCAACACGCCATACAAAAGCAAAACTCTTACCAGCAAACACAAAATCCGCCACGCAATCCAAGATTACCGCCGCCTAAACGCTGCTCAACAAAGAAGGAACCCTAGCGAGTGCAGCACAGGGCAACAAAGAGAGCAAGAGATTAGAAATAGAGAAAATCTGAACATAAGAGGACGCAAGCAAAGTCAATGGCAGAGCAAAAGGAACAAAACAGAGCACACGGACCTCCACCCCAAGCCCTCCGGCCGACGCTCCCACGGCGAAACAGGAGTAGCAACTCCCCCTCCGAGAAGAGAAGAAGAGGGGAACAAAGACGAAATCGATTTGGGGACGGGAGAGGAGCGGAACGGGGAAGATCGGAGGTTAAAAGGTGAGTGGGAGGGTTAAAAGATGACTGGGAGAAAAGCAGACGGCTAAAGCCCACAACCGTGGCGAAGCCCACTATCTCTGGCCAGTTACAAAAGATAATACCAAAAATCAAATACAATAAAAAAATTAATATAGATGGAGAAAACAAACGGCTAAAGTACAAATAATAACTCACAACAGTACAAAAAAATTATCAAAAAAGTACAAATGAAAAAATAATTCATAGCGGTGCTGGTTTTTCCCCTAAAAAATAAAGATAAGATAATGGGCAAGTCATGTTACGGACTCGCCTCCGCATCGGCCTTGCCGCCACACTTGGCGTCGCTACTGCTAACTTCGTTCTGGCTCGGCCTCGCCGGGATGGGGGAGGGGGTCCCGACCCCCCCTCCCCATCTCGACCTCACGCTAACACTGGCCGGTCGCTCGTTTACAAAGCGCTTGATGCGGTTATTCTGTTTCGCCCCACCCCACGCACCCACACCCCTAAGATAGATAATGGGGCAAAATCCATACAAGGAAGATGTGTCAGTACAACTATGCCCCTCGGTACGGTTCGGTGCGGGGCAAGTCATGTTTCCCCCACGCACCCACACCCCTAAGATAGAAAATGCGGTTATTCTGTTCCCCCCCCCCCCACGCACCCACACCCCTAAGATAGATAATGGGGCAAGTCATGTTACAGACTCGCCTCCGCATGCGACGCCGCGGCACGCCGCGTCGTCGCCTGCTACGGCTCGTTCCTGGCTCGGCCTCGCCGGGATGGGGGAGGGAGGGTCCCTCCCCCTCCCCCCAGCTCGGCCTCGCGCTTAACGCTGCAAAGGCGCTCATTTGACAGTGTGGTTATTCTGCTTCCCCCACCCCACGCACCCACACCCCTAAGATAGATAATGGGGCAAAGTCCATACAAGGAAGATGTGTCAGTACAACTATGCCCCTCGATACGGTTGGGTGTGGGGTAAGTCATGTTTCCCCCACGCACCCACACCCCGAAGATAGAAAATGCGGTTATTCTGTTTCCCCACGCACCCACACACCCTAAGATAGATAATGGGGCAAGTCATGTTCACGGACTGCGCCTCCGCATGCGACGCCGCCGGCGTCGCTGCCACGGCTCGTTCTGGCTCGGCCTCGCCGGATGGGGAGGGGGTCCCGACCCTCCCCCGGCTCGGCCTCGCGCTTAACGCGGCAAAGGCGCTTCGTTTGACAAAGGCGGTTATTCGTATTCACGCACTCCACACCCCTAAGATAGATAATGGGGAAAAGTCCATACAAGGAAGACGTGTCAGTACAACTATGCCCCTCGGTACGGTTCGGTGCGGGGCAAGTCATGTTTCCCCCACGCACCCACACCCCTAAGATAGAAAATGCGGTTATTCTGTTCCACCCCCCCCACGCACCCACACCCCTAAGATCGAGGATGGGGCAAGTCATGTTCTGGACCGCCTCACATGCGACGCCGGCCACGCCCAGCGTCGTCGCACTTCTGACCGTTCTGGCTCGGCCTCGCCCGGGATGGGGGAGGGGTCCCGACACCCCTCCCGGCTCGGCCTCGCGCTAACCCGGCAGTGCTCTCGTTTGACAGGCGCAGGGCGGTTATTCTGTTTACCCCCACCCCACGCACCCACACCCCAAATATAGATAAATGGGCCAAGTCCATAAAAGGAAGATTTGTAAGTACAACTATGCCTCAGATGCAGTTCGGTGCAGGGCAAGTCATGTTTCCCCACGCACTCCACACCCCTAAGATAGAAAATGCGGTTATCCTGTCCCCCCACGCACCCACACCCCTAAGATAGATAATGGGGCAAGTCATGTTACGGACTCGCCTCCGCATGCGACGCTACGGCACGCCGCGTCGTCGCCTCTGACTTGTTCTGGCTCGGCCTCGCCGGGATGGGGAGGGGGTCCCTCCCTCCCCGGCTCGGCCTCGCGCTTCTTGGCGGCGCTTCGTTTGGCAGCGCAAGCGGTTATTCTGCCCCCCACGCACCCACACACCTAAGATAGATAATGGGGCAAAGTCCATACAAGGAAGATGTGTCGGTAACTATGCCCCTCAGTGATGCAGTTCGGTCTTGAGGGGCAAGTCATGTTTCCACGCACCCTCACCCCTAAGATAGAAAATGCGGTTATTCTGTTTCCCCACGCACCCACACCCCTAAGATAGATAATGGGGCAAGTCATATTCTGGACTCGCCTCCGCATGTGGCCTTGGCAACTTGGCGTCGTCACAAGCACGGCTTCGTTCTGGCTCGGCCTCGCCGGGATGGGGAGGGGTCCCGACCTCCCCGGCCGGCCTCGCTTCTTGGCAAAGGCGCTCATTTGACAGACGACTGCGGTTATTCTGTTTCCCCACCCCACGCACCCACACCCTAAGATAGATAATGGGGCAAAGTCCATACAAGGAAGATGTGTCGGTACAACTATGCCTCGATGCAGTTCGGTGCGGGGCAAGTCATGTTTCCCCCACGCACCCACACCCCTAAGATAGAAAATGCGGTTATCCTATTCCCCCCACCCCACGCACCCACACCCCTAAGATAGATAATGGGGCAAGTCATATTCTGAGACTTCGCCTCCATACCTTGATGCCCGCTTGCGCCCAGCGTCGTCACTTTACTCTGGCTTCGCTCTGGCTCGGCCTCGGCATGAGGATGGGGGAGGGGGTCCCTCCCTCCCCCGGCTCGGCCTCGCTTAACGCTGAAAGGCATTCGTTTGACAAAGTTGATCACGGTTATTCATCCCCCCACGCACTCCACACCCCTAAGATAGATAATGGGGCAAAAGTCCATATAAGGAAGGTGTGTCAAGACAACTATGCCCCTCAGTGCAGTTCGGTGCAGGGGCAAGTCATGCTCCTCAGTACTATATTCAAACAAACAAAAAAAAGAAAAAGAAAAAAATTGACAACCCAAGGACAAAAAAGTACCTGTCCAAGTTACTGGTGTCGTCAAGTACTAGATCCAAAAAAAATTAAGTTGACCGCCCAAGGACAGGCGCAGGCCCTGACAATGCTAGATACTTGAACTCGAGCCCGTGGGCGAATCCCTAGTAATCCGCACACACTTGCAGGCTCCGGCCCAGGCCCACAGGTCAAGAGAGAGAGAGAGAGAGAGCGAACATCGTGTATAAGTGCTCTGGTAAGTGTTCAGAGGAGTTCGACTGGTGAGCGTCGGCTGCGCTTATAAACAAGTCTAGAGCCCCCTCGACTAGCAAGGTGGGACTAAACACATAGCTCACGCCAAGACGCTTGTCTTTGCTGCAACCAGCAAGAAGAGAAGCTATCCGGGCCGAATCTAGCGACTCCAGGCCGATGGCCCAACAAAGTACTTCGCCCCATTACAAAAATCCAGTAGATCATGCACGACAAAAAATAAAAAATGAAAATAATTTAAAAAGAAACTCACAAGAAAAATCAGTTAATAAACAAAAATATTGTAAAAAGTTCAAACACATCTTAATGGTAAGAAGTAAAATAAATAAATATATAAGATTGTAAATAAAAATTTCAGAAACGAATTTACAAAAAAGTTCAACTACTACAATTCATAAGGTTCAAGTACAAATAAAAAAAAAGTAAATCTGGTAAATGAAGATTAATTTTTTATTTTTAAAATACCAAAACTATCATTATTCATCTATAAAAAAGAAAAAAACATGCTCCAAAATTCATGTAAAAAAGTAAGAAAAAATATTATACAACAAACAAATTTGATTGGTAATTGACAGCCTAAAATAGATCAGTACTATCATTAACAGAATGTAAGTTCAGCAAACTCAATAACAAAAAGGGGTTCTAAAAAATCATCAGCGTATAGCACCGTCTGCGAGTTATGAACATGAAAAATATACCAGTCAAAACAAAGGATGCCCATCAGTTCAACTATAGAAATTGTTCCAGTATTAATATAAAGAATGTATAAATAAAACAGTTATAATTGAAGCAGAACAATAGGAAAACATTACATAACTAGTTCCATACCATTACGATAATACCAATCAATTCAACCATCTCACATGCAAATGTTTTAAAAGAAAAATACTGCAACATAATCAACCACACACAAATCTCACAATCAAGGCGTCATTTGCCACATTTAAACCTACAAACACATAAATTACGAACGTCGGAGAGTCGTCTTCTCTTGAGAACATAACCATAACCACATCACCATCCTCAAATCCAGACTCATTTGCAAACTCCTTCCACCCAGTAGTTAGGTTGATGCAACCATCAAAGTCGATGTGGTAGGCAACATCCATCAAGCGATACCCATTCTTATGCGAAGTCTCCATCTTCGTAACACCGGAACTAGGAGCAACAATCCTGATCACAGGTGACATTTTACGCAAATGGGCATGGGAGTACAAAACAAAATGAACACACGACATAACTGAATTTTTACACGAGATATAGGAGCGATTTGCATAACAAACTAAAATGGAAAAAATCTGAACCAAAACAATAACACAAAACTAACTAGACATGTGAACCGACTAAACTGAAAAATATACATATCAATACACCTACAGTAAAAACATCTATTCATAAACAGATCAGGGATTATACAAAAAATGGTTAAAAATCTTTGTTAAGTAATGAACAAATACACACAGAAATCCCTCTTGTTAAAATCGACAAAACCAAATTAAAAAATATAGACAAGCTATTCATAAGACAAAGCTGCAGATCCGGTCCATGGGTTTCAAGCGAAACTAACAAGAAAGTAGAAAACAAAACGAATAGAAACACATACCCATGATTCCTTCAAGTCACCATCCGTCGGGGCGACAAACATAGGGTGTCTGAAACCCATGGTTGCCGTCTGACAAAGAACAAGAAAGTTGCCCACGCCATTGAGTCCGAGTGAGCTCCAAACCAGACTTCGTACACACACAAATCGTCGACTATCTATGCGCCATCTTTACCAGCATCCGCATGAACAATCCTCCATCGAACACACAGGAGCAGAGAAAAGGCAATGAAGAGAAGAGAGAGGAACCTAGATCTGATTCTGGAAGAAGGAAGAAAAGGGAGGGGGAAGACTTGGCCACACACCACACATAGATGGATAGCGTTTATAGTCATGGACACTCGCAGATTATAAAAATAATAAATAGGCGAGATGGGCTGCCAATTGGTAGGAAATAGTTATTACACAAGCCATGCAACATTTGACCGCAAATCAGTTCAACTTCAGAAAAACAAGCAGTTCAAAGGTGCACATGTCGAACATATGCAGACAAAACAACACATTCAGAGACAAAAACAAAGTTGAATTCATTTAGTCACTCGAACATCTGCTCCCTCACAACAAAAATCTTTAAAACATAATATTCACTACTTCAGTCATAACGATCAAAGAAACGACGCCATTTTGCCCGGGTGGATGGATGTGGAGCCGTGGCTGCTCTCGCCCTAGCCCAACTAATGATCTGAATATGGTTCCTTCCCTGCCCTCGGGAAAAGAAGCTCCAATTCATTGGAGTTGCAAGTATCCATCACCTCACGCTGCAAGCCGTCTGTTGAACTCGCCTCGGTTCCTCCTCGGCAGCATGTCGCGCCATCTGCTCACAACAAGGCCTCCTCCTCCTCTGCTCCGCCACTGCAGCCCTCACATCTATGGCGTCCCCTCCTCCTCTGTAACCTCTCCCAGCTTAGGATCCATCTCCCTTTTCTTTGGTTGCAGCTCGAGAATGAAAGCCGACAGAGGGCTCGGGCTTTATAATCAAAGTGCAGAGCCATCAGTGCGGCTCGATGTCAACACACACAGTAACAAAACTTTGACACGCAGCGGTCCAACTACACATACGGCAGCAATTCAAAACAACACTAAAAACACGCAACTTAATTACACAGTTTGACCAGATTACAAGAAATGCAGCTTACGGTCGGCCGCCATACACAACCTCCGCCATAGCGACAAAATAACATGGGAATCCGGGTAGAAACAACTCAAAAAGCAAAATTGACAACGCAAATCTTTTCATACAGTCCTTATATCTCTCCCCGCAACACCAATTGAAAGTAAAACAACGAGAAAAAGAAGAACAGATTTCCATGGCGAGGCGTGGAAAGCGACCAAGAACACCAAAACTTGTAATCATAAATTACAGATGAAAATAATCTCAAAAAACTACAACATACCGATAATTCTCACATCAAAAACGACAAACACGACGTAAATTGAGGCCCACGAACACCACAGTAAACACTGACACCCAAAATCACGTCCGCCGCCAAAATGTTACGCCCGTCACCTCCGGTGACTACAGATCGCAAAACACATCCAGCTGGCACAGACGTATGGAACCCCTTACATGTCTCCTCTAGCAACGAATGGCCCGCAGCATCGCGCCTGAGAACGACCAGAAGCTCGAAGTTGCATCCCCTGTTTCCGTCCGTCGTGCACGCAGGAAGATCAGTTCTTGTTTGAAAAACACGTCAGTCCAAACTGTGAACTACGTCGATGCAGAGAGGATAACGACAATAATATTACATTGCAGCGTATGAATAGCCGATGTGTGTGTGTGTGTGTGTCTATATATATATATATATATATATATATATATATATATATCCGAAAGTTTGCGTTAAATCGTCGGCTTTAGCCCCACGCATATAATGCGGGGGTGTTAAAGCGGCGTCTTCACACTTGATCCAACGTCTTGGTCCATTAAGGAGGTGGTAGCGCAGCGCAGGCAATTGGACTATATTGCTTTAACACTTTCACTTAACCATAGGAGTTTGACAGTGGGGCTACTATATAGCCCCTGTTATTTCCGCGACTATCCGAATACGGTGCACGTACATACATGACCAGGAAAACCGGTCCTTCGTTAATGCGGAGGAATCCTGAAGATTCCGATGAGTCATTGAGTGGTTGACCAGTCTCACGCTTTATCATGACAGTCAGTTTTCGGCTTTCTCTACTGAGGTGCTCGTCCGGATGAACCAGGGCACAATCGCAGTAGTTCTCCCGGTGCCACCTTAGCCGATGGAACGGAACGTAAGGTAGCAAAACACGGGAGCCGGGCAAACCCAACATTTGACCAAAGACATGATTCGGAGCTAATGCATATAAGGCCAAACTTCATGACGCCGAACACTCCCTAAGGTATTCGGTCTTTACAACATATCTTTGAAATGAGTAACGCCTTTGAACCACAATTTCCAGTCGTGCATTGGTCCGGCGTGGCGAAATGCCAATAACGCCAGCGTCCCTCTCGGTTATGTTGAGTATCCGGAGGGTGTGAAGCAACGAGAGATGAAGAAAGGTTTACGTGGTCTTAATCTAAAAAGAAACCTTTGAGCGGGGCCTCGCCGCGTGCACACTTTTGTGTCTCCGTTGTGCCGTATCCTGGAAGGGTGTAGCACGATTATCATCTGTTAAAAGAGAAGAACTTAGATGAAATTTGTCATGCGAAAAATTGGTTGTTCTTAATAAACCATTAAAATTCAAGATGAGTAAGGTCAAGCCGAACTGTAGTCCTTTTTACATGCGGGAAGCCCCTGGTACCGCCTATGGGGGTATATCAATCAAAACCAATCTCAGGTTTATCTAAGCTATTACAGCTAATGGTGCGCCGGACTCATCTAGCCGTGTCTGCGGTCTTGACGACCGATCGTTTACTCTTGGTTGGAGAGGCCGTTTAGTGTTCGGCTGCTAGAGCCGCCACATGCTCTTCCGCGCGTAAGGAACGCTCAACATTTCTGCTAACTGTAATGATGCCACGTGGACCAGGCATCTTAAGCTTAAGAGAAGCATAATGCGGTACTGCATTAAAACGAGTGAAAGCTGTTCTTCCGAGTAGTGCTTGATAGCCGCTTCGGAATGGAGCGATGTCGAAGGTTAATTTTTCACTTCGGAAGTTGTCGGGAGAACCGAATACAACCTCTAGTACTAGAGAGCCCGTACGGCGGGCCTCTGGGTCTGGTATTACTCCTTTAAAGGTAGTATTGCTTTGGTTGATTCTTGTAGGGTCTATCCCCATTTTGCGGATCGTGTCCTCGATATATCGATTAAGACTACCGCCGCCATCCATAAGGACTTCGGGTGAGATGGTATCCGTTGATTATTGGGTCGAGCACCAAGGCAGACGATCCTCCGTCTTGCGGACATTGGTCGGCTATCCACAATGATCAAAGGTGATCGGGCAGGTCGACCAAGGGTTGAACTTGGGGGTGACGGGCTCTATGGTGCATTCGTCTTGGAGTGCATGTTTGCTCCTCCTCTCCGTCGCGTGAATCATGTTCACTGTTTTGACTTCTGGTGGGAACGTTTTCTGTTCCCCAGTGTTTTGCGGACGAGGCTCATCCTCCTCTTCACTTGGTGTCTCCCTCCCCTTGTGTTCGGCGTTTAGCTTGCCGGCCTGCTTGAAGACCAAGCATTCTCTATGGGTGTGATTTGCAGGTTTATCGGAGGTGCCGTGAATCGACATAATTTGTCTAGAATCTTGTTCAGCCGGATGGTCCATCTCTGTTGCCTTTGAAAGGCTTTTTCCGCTGACCGGGTCGAGAGCCCCTAAATCTGGCGTTTACTGCCGTGTTGTCTGGGCTGTCTTCGTTATTCCGACGCTTGCTTTTATTACGTCGTGGTTTTCCATTACCATCCCTGACTTCAGATGTGCCTGGGTCGCTGGTGCTACTACGGGCCAGCCAGCTATCTTCGCCCGTGCAAAAGCGGGTCATAAGGCTTGTTAGGGCTGCCATTGTCCTTGGTTTTTCTTGGCCGAGGTGTCTGGCGAGCCATTCGTCTCGGACGTTGTGTTTGAAAGCTGCTAGGGCTTCGGTGTTCGGGCAGTCGACGATTTGGTTCTTGTTAGTGAGAAATCTGTTCCAAAGCTTTCGGGCTGACTCTCCGGGCTGTTGAATTATATGACTTAAATTGTGTGCATCCGGAGGTCGGACATAGGTCCCTTGAAAGTTGGCCTTAAAAGCATCCTCAAGCTCCTCCCAACTTCCAACTGAATTTTCGGGGAGGCTCTTCAGCCAGTGCCGAGCTGGTCCTTTCAGCTTGAGGGGCAAGTATTTGATGGCGTGGAGATCGTCTCCACGAGCCATATGCATGTGGAGGATGAAGTCCTCAATCCGGCACTCCTGTGGTCCGTCGTTCCGTGATGCCTCTATGTTCACGGGTTTGAATCCCTCTGGAAATTCGTGATCCAGCACCTCATCGGTGAAACATAGGGGGTGCGCGGCACCCCTATATTGGATGTGTCATGGCGTTCTGACGGTTGTAGTGTTCGGTTTTGATTATGCGCTGGAGCGCGCTTCCTAGATCCATAGATGGATCTGGTCACGCCGGCTTTTTGATGCAAGTCCTTGCGTGGATCATGTGTTGCATTATGTGCGGCCTCGTTAGCCGCCCTATCGCGGCCACGAGGTGGTCGATCCGATGGGTCCGCCATTTTATTTGTCGGCTGTGTGGGCTCTAAGGCCTCATCATCGAATTCAGGCAACAACTTGCGCTTTGGATAGCTCTTTGTGTGGCAACTACCACCATACTTTTCTTCAGCGTCGAGCACTTTGTTCCATCTACTGTTAAGCGTATTCTGCACGGCCTTAAGCCTTTGCTTCTGCTTCTTCAGACTCCTCGCGGTGGCAACAAGCCTTCTACGGAGGTTCTCTTGTTCCAAGTGCCTTTCTGGGATGATGTGTGCGTCGTCGTCCGGACTGTTTTCCTCTCCGGAGAGAGGTTGATGAGTTTTATCCTCGGCATCGACGTGATCGGACAGCGGCTCCGTACTATGTTCGCCTTTTGCTGGTTCGTCATGCTCTATCGCTGGGTCAATGTGGTCGTCGCTTCCTCTGGAGTCGACCAGGGTGTCATTTTTTCTTGCGATGTTATCGTTGTTTTTGCCGAGGCGGGGTTTGGAGCGACGCCTATGCTGTCGCTTTGGTTGCTTCTCGAGGGAGCTATCCTTCGCTGCATCCTTCCATTCCCCATCATTGTTTTCTTTGGGTGTATCCACCATATATACATCGTGTGATGAAGTGGCTGTCCAACGCCCTGTGGGCGGTGGTTCCTGTTTGTCTCCTGCATCGTCGTCCATACTGTCGATGTCTTCGGAGCCGAAATCGAGCATGTCGGTTAGATCATCGACAGTGGCTACTAAGTGGGTGGTGGGTGGGGAGCGAATATCTTCGTCGTCCGCATCCCATTCTAGCCGGACATGGTTCGGCCAAGGGTCTCCTGACAGGGAGAGAGACCTCAACAAGTTTAGCACGTCGCCAAAGGGCGAGTGCTGAAAGATATCCGCGGAGGTAAACTCCATGATCGGTGCCCGATCGGATTCGATAGGCACGGACGCAAGCGGTTCGGGGCCTCTGGCCGGGGATGAATCCGAGGATCCGGCGACACAGGTCTCATAGGAGGTGAAGTTAGTATTCGGCTCTATCGCCACTGAGTGTGTGGCCTCCGAGGCGGGGTCCATCCACCCGTCCTCGGACGGCGTAATCGACTCCGGAGCTAGGGCCAGAGTAGGCATAGGTGTGCTCTCCCGAACACCGTCCGGCGGCAGAGCTAAGTCGTGCTCTTCGTGACTGTGTGGCGCACCTGACATGGGCTCGAATCCATCAAAGACCAAATCTCCGCGGATGTCGGCAGCATAGTTCAAGTTTCCAAACCTGACCTGATGGCCAGGGGCGTAGCTCTCGATCTGCTCCAGATGGTCAAGCGAGTTGGCCTGATCTGAAACCGCGAATCACGAAGATCTGTCCGGGGAGGAAAACCTCACCCTGGATCACATCATTGCCGATGATCGAAGGGGCCATCTAGCCTTACGGTGATGGCACAGTGGAACTCTCAATGAAAGCACCAATGTCGATGTCAAAACCGGCGGATCTCGGGTAGGGGGTCCCGAACTGTGTGTCTAAGGTGGATGGTAACAGGAGGTGGGGGACACGATGTTTACCCAGGTTCGGGCCCTCTCGGTGGAGGTAATACCCTACTTCCTGCTTGATTGATCTTGATGATATGAGTATTACAAGAGTTGATCTACCATGAGATCGTAGAGGCCAAACCCTAGAAGCTAGCCTATTGTATGATTGTTGTCGTCCTACGGACTAAACCCTCCGGTTTATATAGACACAGGAGAGGGCTAGGGTTACACAGAGTCGGTTACAAGGGAGGAGATCTACATATCCGTATTGCCAAGCTTGATTTCCAGGCCAAGGAGAGTCCCTTCCAGACACGGGACGAAGTCTTCAATCTTGTATCTTCATAGTCCAACAGTCCGGCTAAGGGATATAGTCCGGCTGTCCGAGGACCCCCTAATCCAGGACTCCCTCACCTACCCCCCAGGCGCCCCCTCCACCCTCATGGGCCCCCTGTTGCTCCACCGACGTACTTCTTCCACCTATATATATCTACGTACCCCCAAACTACCAGATACGGAGCCAAAAACCTAATTCCACCGCCGCAACCTTCTGTACCCGTGAGATCCCATCTTGGGGCCTGTTAGGAGCTCACGAGGAGGGCATTGATCACGGAGGGCTTCTACATCAACACCATAGCCTCTCCGATGATGTGTGAGTAGTTTACCTCAGACATTCGGGTCCTTAGTTATTAGCTAGTTGGCTTCTTCTCTCTTTTTGGATCTCAATACTATGTTCTCCCCCTCTCTTGTGGAGATCTATTCGATGTAATCTTCTTTTGCAGTGTGTTTGTTGAGACCGATGAATTGTGGGTTTATGATCAAGTTTATCTATGAACAATATTTGAATCTTCTCTGAATTCTTTTATGTATGATTGGTTATCTTTGCAAGTCTCTTCGAATTATCAGTTTGGTTTGACCTACTAGATTGATCTTTCTTGCAATGGGAGAAGTGCTTAGCTTTGGGTTCAACCTTGCGGCGTCCTTTCCCAGTGTGAGTAGGGGCAGCAAGGCACGTATTGTATTGTTGCCATCAAGGATAACAAGATGGGGTTTATATCATATTGCATGAGTTTATCCCTCTACATCATGTCATCTTGCTTAAAGCGTTACTCTGTTCTTATGAACTTAATACTCTAGATGCATCTTTGGATAGCGGTCGATGTGTGGAGTAATAGTAGTAGATGCGAGGTGAGTCGGTCTACTTGTCTCGGACGTGATGCCTATATACATGATCATAACTAGATATTCTCGTAACTATGCTCAATTCTGTCAATTGCTCAACAGTAAGTTTGTTCACCCACCATAAAATACTTATGCTCTTGAGAGAAGCCACTAGTGAAACCTATGGCCCTCGGGTCTATTTTCCATCATATTAATCCCGACAACAAGCTATTTCTGGCGCCGTTTTTATTTTACTTTCTTTACTTTGCATCTTTATCATAAAAATACCAAAAATATTATCTTATCATATCTATCGGATCTCACTCACGGTAAGTGACCGTGTAAGGGATTGACAACCCTTATCGCGTTGGTTGCGAGGATTTATTTGTTTGTGTAGGTGCGAGGGACTGCGTGCGTGGCCTCCTCTTGGATTGATACCTTGGTTCTCAAAAACTAAGGGAAATACTTACGCTTACTTTGCTGCATCACCCTTTCCTCTTCAAGGGAAAACCAACGCAGTGCTCAAGAGGTAGCAAGAAGGATTTCCGCGCCGTTTGGGGAGGTCTACGTAAAAGTCAACATACGAAGTACCCATCACAAACCCTTATCTCCCGCATTACATTATTTGCCATTTGCCTCTCATTTTCCTCTCCCCCACTTCACCCTTGCCATTTTATTCGCCCTTCTTTTCCGTTCACCTCTTTTTTGCTTGCTTCTTGTTTGCTCGTGTTGCCATGTGCCTTCTATATGCTTGCATCTTCGCTTGCTGAAAATCTATTGATATGGATCCACTTAAAGTGTTCTACTTGGATCATCTTCGATCCTTATCTTCGTCTTTGAAACCCCAACTAGCCTAGTTGATGGGAAATCTTTAGATGAGCATGCTCATTTTGTGCGTCATCGTTGGTGCGAAAAGGGGAAGCTCTTATGGTATCATATAAATAGTTTGCTATGCTATGCTTGGAATCTTTGTGAAATTTGTGATTTTACTTGTTGCTCTAAGAACCCTAAAAACACCTTCCATACCTATGTGAGTTCAGTGATAATGAAATCTTATCTTCTTATGCAAAGGGTGTTTATAGTTACTATGATATCGAACAAATTGAAGAATTTTCGTTTTCAAGGGTGCTCATGAAGTTGCTTCTTTGATTGAAAAGTATGATTTTACTCTCAACAAATCTGAAAATTCCGTCATACTTAAATATTGCAATGAAAACCTTGCTCATAATGTCTATGTCCAAGAATTTATTGAAAGAATGACCGTTGTTTGGAAGAAAATAATGATATGCATGAATCTATAGATAACGATGATTCCGATGATTTGGTTGAAATATCCCTTGATGAACATGATGCTTGCTATTCTTGTGGCCATGATGCCAATATTTATGAAGACGAATTTGCTATAGTTCCTTATGTTAAAAATGAGATCGTTGCTATTGCACCCATGCTTGATAGTTCCTTCGATGAAAAGCATGATTTCAATGATTTTACTATAAATTCTCTTGATGTCAATTGTGCTAATAATATGCAAAACCCTAAGCTTGGGATGCTAGTTTTGCTATGTCTACTACTTGTTGCAATGATCATGATTGGGGTGATTCTTCGTATGATCTTGAAAATTTATTTAAGCCCCATGATGAATATGAGATTGATAATAGTGTTTGAAATATTATTTAAAGTGGGTTTGGAAGAGTGTTAACTTTAGATCCCACATATTTGGAGAATGTTCAATCTTATGAAGTTTTTGATAAAAGTGGGTTTGGAGAGGTCATGACTTTAGTTAATGTTAATCCCACTATTTTGGAAGAGTGTCAACTTTGCATGCATGTGGATCATGTTGAAAATATTTTATGTGATAGCTATTTTGTTGAATTTTCTTATGATCCTACATGTAATTATTATGAGAGAGGAAAATATGGTTGTAGAAATCTTCATGTTACTAAATTACCTCTCTTCATGTTGAGATTGCTATCGTCTCTTTCTTCTTCCTTGCATATGCTAGTTTTTGCTTGCCTTGATAATTGGTTTGCCTATAAGATGCCTATGCATAGGAAGTATGTTAGACTTAGATGTGTTTGTCACGTGTTTTATGATGCTCTCTTGTGCTTCAATTCTTGTCTTTCATTTGAGCATCCTTGAAATCTCAATGCCTAGCTAGGGGCATTAAACGATAGCGCTTGTTGGGAGGCAACCCAGTTTTATTTTTATTTTATTTTGCTTTTTGCTTCTGTTTAGGAATAAATATTTGATCTAGCCTTTGGTTAGATGTGTTTTTATGTTTTAATTAGTGTTTGTGCCAAGTTAAACCTATAGGATCTTCTTGGATGATAGTTATTTGATCTTGCTGAAAATTCCAGAAACTTTCTGTTCATGAAAATAATTGTTAAAAATCACCAGAACGTGATAAAATATTGATTCCAATTGCTGCTGATAAATAAAAAATTATCTAGGTCGTCCTATTTTGGCTGAATTTTTGGAGTTCCAGAAGTTTGCGTTAGTTACAGATTACTACAGACTGTTCTGTTTTTGACAGATTCTGTTTTTCGTGTGTTGTTTGCTTATTTTGATGAATCTATGGCTAGTAAAATAGTTTATAAACCATAGATAAGTTGGAATACAGTAGGTTTAACACCAATATAAATAAATAATGAGTTCATTAAAGTACCTTGAATTTGTGTTTTGTTTTCTTTTCGCTAACGGACTCACGAGATTTTCTGTTAAGTTTTGTGTTGTGAAGTTTTTCAAGTTTTGGGTGAAAGATTTGATGGATTATGGAACAAGGAGTGGCAAGAACCTAAGCTTGGGGATGCCCTTGGCATCCCAAGATAATCTAAGGACACCAAAAAGCCAAAGCTTGGGGATGCCCCGGAAGGCATCTCCTCTTTCGTCTACTTCCATCGGTAACTTTACTTGGAGCTATACTTTTATTCACCACATGATATGTGTTTTGCTTGGAGCGTCTTGTATGATTTGAGTCTTTGATTTTTATTTTACCACAATCACCTTTGCTATACACACCTTTTTAGAGAGACACGCTTGATTCAGAAATTGTTAGAATACTCTATGTGCTTCACTTATATCTTTTGAGTTATATAGTTTTTGCTCTAGTGCTTCACTTATATCTTTTAGAGCACGGTGGTGATTTTGTTTTATAGAAACTATTGTTCTCTCATGCTCCACTTAGATTATTTTGAGAGTCCTACAAAACAGCATGGTAGTTTGCTTTAACAATAATAGGCATACAAGATTAGTAAAAGAAAAATTCTTATGAGTGTGTTGAATACTATGACAAGTTTGATGCTTGATAATTGTTTTGAGATATGAAGATGGTGATATTAGAGTCATGCTAGTTGAGTAGTTTTGAATTTGAGAAATACTTGTGTTGATGTTTGTGATTCCCGTAGCATGCACGTATGGTGAACCGTTATGTGATGAACTCGGAG
Organism: Aegilops bicornis; assembly: GCA_021605145.1. Taxonomy (NCBI): domain Eukaryota; kingdom Viridiplantae; phylum Streptophyta; class Magnoliopsida; order Poales; family Poaceae; genus Aegilops; species Aegilops bicornis. The sequence goes on along the minus strand of JAHIAL010000023.1, from coordinate 1,090,983 downwards.
CATGATTTATTTATTGATTGTCTTCCTTATGAGTGGCGGTCGGGGACGGCGATGGTCTTTTCCTACCAATCTATCCCCTAGGAGCATGCGTGTAATACTTTGCTTTGATAACTTGTAGATTTTTGCAATAAGTATATGAGTTCTTTATGACTAATGTTGAGTCCATGGATTATCGCACTCTTCTTCCTTCCACCATTGCTAGCCCCTCTAATACCGCGCACTTTCACGTATCATACACCCACCATATACCTTCCTCAAAACAGCCACCATACCTACCTATCATGGCATTTCCATAGCCATTCCGAGATATATTGCCGTGCAACTTACCACTGTTCCGTTTACTATGACACGCTCCATCATTGTCATATTGCTTTGCATGATCATGTAGTTGACATTGTATTTGTGGCAAAGCCACCGTTCATAATTCTTTCATACATGTCACTCTTGATTCATTGCATATCCCGTTACACCGCCGGAGGCATTCACATAGAGTCATATTTTGTTCTAAGTATTGAGTTGTAATTGTTGAGTTGTAAGAAAATAAAAGTGTGATGATCATCATTTTTAGAGCATTGTCCCAAGTGAGGAAAGGATGATGGAGACTATGATTCCCCACAAGTCGGGATGAGACTACGGAGGAAAAAAGAAAAGAAAAAAAAAAAAGAGGCCATTAAAAGTAGAAAAGGCAAAAATAAAATAATGAGAGAAAAAGAGATAAGGGACATTGTTTCTATCCTTTTACCACACTTGTGCTTCAAAGTAGCACCATGATCTTCAGGATAGAGAGTCTCCTATGATCTCACTTCCATATACGAGTGGGAAATTTTCAGTATAGAACTTGGCTTGTATATTCCAATGATGGGCTTCCTCAAAATGCCCTAGGTCTTCGTGAGCAAGCAAGTTGGATGCACACCCACTTAGTTTCTTTTGTTGAGCTTTCATATACTTATAGCTCTAGTGCATCCGTTGCATGGCAATCCCTACTCACTCACATTGATATCTATCTATGGGCATCTCCATAGCCTGTTGATACGCCTAGTTGATGTGAGACTATCTTCTCCTTTTTTGTCTTCTCCACAACCACCATTCTATTCCACACATAGTGCTATGTCCATGGCTCACGCTCATGTATAGCGTGAAGATTGAAAAAGTTTGAGAACGTCAAAAGTATGAAACAATTGCTTGGCTTGTCATCGGGGTTGTGCATGATTTAAATATTTTATGTGGTGAATATACTGACATAGCGGACTATATGATTTTGTAGGGGTAACTTTCTTTGGCCATGTTATTTTGAGAAGACATAATTGCTTAGTTAGTATGCTTGAAGTACTATTATTTTTATGTCAATATTAAACTTTTGTCTTGAATCTTTTGGATCTGAATATTCATACCACAATTAAGAAGAATTACATTGAAATTATGCCAAGTAGCATTCCACATCAAAAATTCTGTTTTTATCATTTACCTACTCGAGGACGAGCAGGAATTAAGCTTGGGGATGCTTGATACGTCTCCAACGTATCTATAATTTTTGATTGTTCCATGCTATATTATCTTCTGTTTTGGACATTATTGGGCTTTATTATACACTTTTATATTATTTTTGGGACCAACCTTGTTAGCAGGAGGCCCAGCCTAGAATTGTTGTTTTTTGCCTATTTGAGTTTCGCAGAAAAATAATATCAAACGGAGTCCAAACGGAATGAAACCTTGAGGAACGTGATTTTGGAACAAGCGTGATCCAGGAGGACTTGGACCCTACGTCAAGACATCAAACAGGAGGACACGAGGTGAGGCGCGCCTACCCCCCTGGGCGTGCCCTCCACCCTCGTGGGCCCCCTGTTGCTCCACCGACGTTCCCCTTCCTCCTATATATACCTACGTACCCCCAAACTACCAGATACGGAGCCAAAAACCTAATTCCACCACTGCAACCTTCTGTACCGTGAGATCCCATCTTGGGGCCTGTTCCGGAGCTCCGCCGGAGGGGGCATCGATCATGGAGGGCTTCTACATCAACACCATAGCCTCTCCGATGAAGTGTGAGTAGTTTAACTCAGACCTTCGGGTCCATAGTTATTAGCTAGATGGCTTCTTCCCTCTTTTTGGATCTCAATACAATGTTCTCCCCCTCTCTTGTGGAGATCTATTCGATGTAATCTTCTTTTGGGGTGTGTTTGTTGAGACCGATGAATTGTGGGTTTACGACTAAGTTTATCTATGAACAATATTTGAATCTTCTCTGAATTCTTTTATGTAAGATTGGTTATCTTTGCAAGTCTCTTGAATTATCGGTTTGGTTTGGCCTACTAGATTGACTTTTCTTGCAATGGGAGAAGTGCTTAGCTTTGGGTTCAATCTTGTGGTGTCCTTTCCCGGTGTGATGAGGGGCAGCAAGGCACGTATTGTATTGTTGCCACGAGGATAACAAGATGGGGTTTATATCATATTGCATGAGTTTATCCCTCTACATCATGTCATCTTGCTTAAAGCGTTACTCTCTTCGATGAACTTAATACTCTAGATGCATCTTTGGATAGCGGTCGATGTGTGGAGTAATAGTAGTAGATGCAGGTGAGTCGGTCTACTTGTCTCGGACGTGATGCCTATATACATGATCATACCTAGATATTCTCATAACTATGCTCAGTTACATCAATTGCTCAACAGTAATTTGTTCACCCACCGTAAAATACTTATGCTCTTGAGAGAAGCCACTAGTGAACCTATGGCCCCCGGGTCTATTTTCCATCATATTAATCCCGACAACAAGCTATTTCTAGCGCCGTTTTTATTTTAAATTATTTAAATTGAATCTTTATCAAAAAAATAACAAAATATTATCTTATCATATCTATCGGATCTCACTCTCGTAAGTGACCGTGTAGGGATTGACAACCCTTATTGCATTGGTTGCGAGGGTTTATTTGTTTGTGTAGGTGCGGGGACTCGTGCGTGGCCTCCTCTTGGATTGATACCTTGGTCTCAAAACTGAGGAAATACTTACGCTACTTTGCTGCATCACCCTTTCCTCTTCAAGGGAAAACCAACGCATTGCTCAAGAGGTAGCAGCGGGTCGCGGCAGTGTGCGGCCAGGCCAGGGAAGTCAGGGGGCTTGCAGGCGGGCGACGATGAGAGCGGGCGTGCGCGGGTGCTAGGGCATAGCTACAGGTAGTCAGGGGGGTATGCGGTCGTGCGCGCGGACCCGAAGCTCCGGCCAGGTCGGCCTAGCGCGGGGACGTCCTTAACGGCGACATATCGAAGCAGGGGAAGAGGGGATATAGGAGAGGAGCTCACAGCGAGCTCGGAGGTGTGGTCGAGGAGGCCGGGGTAGACCGGAGAGGTGAGAATCGATGACGACGGATAACGATGTAGATGACGAAGACGGCGGCGATGGCGAGCGTACAAAGCCTCCCTGGTCCAATCCAATAGCGTAGACGATGGAGGCGATGGTGGTGAAGCTCCTGGACTCCTCTGGGTGGCTTGAGGTGGGCATGGGTCGCGGCATCGATGACGGCAAGGCGAGGGCCGAGCATCATGGGGAAGAAAACGCCGTGAGGGGGGAAGAGTGGGGGCTAGGGTTCGTGTCCAGGGGTTCGGGGGAGGTCAAATGCACCGCGGGGAGGCAGCGGATGGACGACGCGTGGCAATCGAAGCCATGGACGCGGCGCGTGCGTCCATGGCGCCTGTGATGAACATGGAAGAAGGAGATAGGGGGAGTTGTGCTGGATTGTTGCACTGTGCATCAGGCCCAGGTGCAAAGTAGCTCCTTTTAGCTTTTTTTCTATATAAAAATCTTTTGTTTATTTCACAGAGATAGAAAATGATTATATAGAGTGACTAAAAGAGCTGAGAAAAAAATGTGGGACTTAGCCTATTAATTAGTTTGCATTTTTAGGCCGTGCTACAAAAAGGTTTGGAGGCCAGACGAATCCATTTGCATTTTTCACAAATAAAATAGCACTTTAAAATGCTGAAATTGCATTGTAATAATTGCTACAGTCCATCTTAGCTCTTAGGTGATGTTGTTTTCCTTAACAATTAAATGTTATGGAATTTTGGCTAAATGATGAACTATTTTGCAGCAACTTTGGCGCAACTCCATATTTCATGTGCAAATTGAATTTTAATTCAGTGAAGGAGTTTCAAATGAGATATTGATCAAAGTGACTAAGCACTATCTGAGAAAATGGCAGCTTGAACTCAGGGATTACTGTAGATGACAGTGGGGGTGTTACAGTGTGCCCCCTGCCTCGTGGGCCCATGGTGGCTCCTGATACGTCCATTTTGCATCATGCTTTTATATTGATATTTATTGCATTATGGGCTGTTATTACACATTATGTCACAATATTTATGCCTATTCTCTCTTATTTTACAAGGTTTACATAAAGAGGGAGAATGCTGGCAAATGGGATTACAGAAATTTGGAAAAGGAGCAAATATTAGAGACCTATTCTGCACAACTCCAAAAGTCCTGAAACTCCACGGAAGTCAATTTTGGAAATAATAAAAAATACCGAGCGAAGAAAATACCAGAGGGGGCCCACACTCTGGCCACGAGGGTGGGGGCGCGCCCTACCACCCTGGGTGCGCCCCTGCCTCGTGGGCCCCTGGTGGCCCTTCGGTGCCCATCTTCTACTATATGAAGTCTTTCGTCCGAGAAAAAAAATCATAAGCAAGCTTTTGGGAAGAAACTCCGCCGCCACGAGGCGGAACCCAGCGGAACCAATCTAAGGCTACAGAAGAGCTGTTACTGGGAAACTTCCATCCGGGAGGGGGAAATCATCGCCATCGTCATCACCAACGATCCTCTCATCGGGAGGGGGTCAATCTGCATCAACATCTTCACCAGCACCATCTCCTCTCAAACCCTAGTTCATCTCTTGTATCCAATCTTTGTCCCAAAGCCTCAGATTGGTACCTGTGGGTTGCTAGTAGTGTTGATTACTCCTTGTAGTTGATGCTAGTTGGTTTATTTGGTGGAAGATCATATGTTCAGATCCATTATGCATATTAATACCCCTCGATTATGAACATGAATATGATTTGTGAGTAGTTACGTTTGTTCACGAGGACATGGGAGAAGTCTTGCTATTAGTAGTCATGTGAATTTGGTATTCATTCGATATTTTGATGAGATGTATGTTGTCTCTCCTCTAGTGGTGTTATGTGACCTTCGACTACATGACACTTCACCATTGTTTGGGCCTAGAGGAAGGCACTGTGAAGTAATAAGTAGATGATGGGTTGCTAGAGTGACAAAAGCTTAAACCCTAGTTTATGCGTTGCTTAAATGAGGGGCTGATTTGGATCCATCTGTTTCATGCTATGGTTAGGTTTACCTTAATACTTCTTTTGTAGTTGCGGATGCTTGCAATAGGAGTTAATCATAAGTGGGATGCTTGTCCAAGTAAGGACAGCACCCAAGCACTGGTCCACCCACATATAAAATTATCGAAGTACCGAACGCGAATCATATGAACGTGATGAAAACTAGCTTGACGATAATTCCCATGTGTCCTCGGGAGCGTTTTCCTTCATATAAGAAATTGTCCAGGCTTGTCCTTTGCTACAAAAAGGATTGGGCCACCTTGCTGCACTTTATTTACGCTTGTTACTTGTTACTCATTACAAATTACCTTATCACAAAACTATCTGTTACCGATAATTTCAGTGCTTGCAGAGAATACCTTACTAAATACCGCTTATCATTTCCTTTTGCTCCTCGTTGGGTTCGACACTCTTACTTATCGAAAGGACTACGATAGATCCCCTATACTTGTGGGTCATCAGCTCCCCTCCACTTATTCCAGCCACCACACACTCCTTCTTCCTCCCAAAAAAATCATCATCCAGCTCAAGCACGAGTTTTAGCTCATCTTGCCACCATTTTCGATCTCCTTGCTCAAAGCTCCACTCACAAAACTGCTTTGGGGGATTGTTCTTCGGTAAGTGACTCCTCCAATGGTCCAATTAGATATTGTTCTAGTGCTTTATACATTGAAAATATATGCTGCTAAGGTGACCCTGATCTTGAGCTAGCATGTCAAAATTATTTGGTCCCAAGTAGTTATAATGCATGATATAGTCTCTAGTCACTTGTGGGAGTAGTTGCTATCAATTTTGTTGAGCTTGGTTCACTTTTATTTGAAGTTACTAAAAATTTCAGAAATTTTTCACAGGAAGAAATATGTTTAGGAAGATGTACCATGGTGGTTCTTCAAGGAAGCAAGGACCCAGACCTGCAATACGTGAGCCGGACCATGAACCACCAAGAGAAGATCAAGTGCGGCCCTGTGAATGGCCGTCAGAAAACTTCATGGTCCAAGCATGAATTAAGGAGGAATTTGAGGCATATGTGCGTAATGCTGATTTGGAGGGCTTCGTGTTAGATAAGTGCCTCCAACACTATTACCTTACTGATTCCTTTGTGAGAAGATTTAAATTTTCATCATCACGCAACTCTCACACGGTCATGTTTGATCTTTATGATAAATCCTATACCATGGACCTAGAGGATTTTACTACTGCTTGTAAACTCCCGCAGTGGGGTAGTGCTAGTGAACCCCGCAAATCTGAGTTTAGAGATTTTCTTGCTAGTATCACAGTGGGGGAATCTAGAGAAATAACACAAGCTACCATAGGGAGCATTCATTTTCCTGCTCTCTTCATAGGTAGATGCATAAATGGAAAGGATGAAGCTTGCCACATGTGTGTTCTTGATCTCAGCGTTCTCAGGAGTGCTGTGTTAGGAGATAAACAATATAACTTGGGGGCTATTGTTGCGCGTAGGTTGCATAATAACAGTATAAATGGAGATTTGTTTGGTGGAATTTATGCAACCTGCTTAGCTAATTATCTTGAGATACCTATGCGTGATTATGATATGGAATTGCCTCCTACTTGTCTAGATTTTAATGCCATGGTTCGCCATCAGTTTGTTGAGAGGATTGAACAGCCTCTCTAGTACCGACTAATCTTTGATAGGCGTCACGCTGTCAATATTGTTCTCCCTGCTCCTACTCTCTTTGACTTTCAGGAAAAGGGGAGATATGTCATAACCAGGGAGGAAGCAAATGAGTACGAGAGGAGGACGAGGGCAGCTCACCTCCAAGCTGCAGCCCACGATGCAATAGACGCTGCATCTCAATACTAATTCTTACCACAACTTCCTGGATATCCGCCAGGCCAGCCGTGGGCATAGACCAACTTAGGCCAAAAGCCTAAGCTTGGGGGAGTACGTATTTCTCACCGACATTACATTTATGTTCACACACTCACGCTAGTTGTGGTGCTCATACTTTTTCATTGTACTATCCATACTAGTTTATTTTCCTTTTTATGCTTTCTTCTTGTGTGTTTGAAAAACCTTAAGAAAAACCAAAAAAATAGTTTTCTTTTAGCTTTTAGCTAGTTTACTTTTCATGCTGTAGTAGTAGTAATTAAAAGAAAACCAAAAAAGATTTCTTGTTCTTCTTTTGTTTGTTGGGAGCTTTCTCGTGTAAATAGTTTTATTTCTTTTCTTTTCCTTGGGGGTCGAGAGGGGGAGACCATTATGAAAATATTGAAGTGGCTCTTATATGCATTATTGTTGATTTAACCAAGAGCCCATATTGCCTTGTCTTCTCCTGTTTATTGAATGCTTGCAGATTCCAGCTTAATCCAAAGCACGTGCACTATTATTATTATCATCGTTTGGTCATGCAAGTGAAAGGCAATTATGACGATATACGATGGACTGATTGAGATGAGAGAAGCTGGTATGAACTCGACCTCTCTTGTTTTTGTAAATAGGATTAGTTCATCGTTACTGATTCAGCCTATTATGAATAAACATATTTGCAATGACAATTAGAGATTATAGTTGCTTATGCCATGCTTAATTAGCTAGGAGTTTATAATGGTTTACCTTGCGTGCCAACATGCTATTAAAATGGTTGTGATGTGGTATAGTAGGGTGGTATCCTCCTTTGAATGATTCGAGTGGCTTGACTTGGCACATGTTCACGCATGTAGTTGAAACAAAATCAACATAGCCTCTATGATATTTATGTTCATGGTGGATTATATCCTACTCATGCTTGCACTCAATGTTTATTAATTTTAATGCATGTTCATGACTGTTGTCGCTCTCTAGTGGTCGCTTCAGTCTTTTGCTAGCCTTCACTTGTACTAAGCGGGAATCTTGCTTGTGCATCCAATCCCTTAAACCCCAAAGTTATTCCATATGAGTCCACCATACCTTCCTATATGCGGTATCTACACTGCCGTTCCAAGTAAATTTGTATGTGCCAAACTCTAAACCTTCAAATGAAATTCTGTTTTGTATGCTCGAATAGCTCATGTATCAACTAGGGCAGTCTGTATCTTCCATGCTAGGCGGGTTATTCTCAAGAGGAGTGGACTCCGCTCCTCACTCACGAGAAAATGGCTGGTCACCGGGATGCCCAGTCCCATGCTATAAGCAAATCAAATCGAAATAATTGCAAAACAAAACTCCCCCGGGACTCTTGTTAGTTGGAGGCACTCATTGTTTTGAGCAAGCCATGGATTGATGCTTGTTGGTGGAGGGGGAGTATAAACTTTACTATTCTGTTTCGGAACCGCCTATAATGTGTGTAGCATGGAAGATATCGAGATCTCTCGGTTGTTATGTTGACAATGAAAGTACACCACTCAAAATATTATTTATCTCTATTTTAAAATCGAGCTCTGGCACCTCTACAAATCCCTGCTTCCCTCTGCGAAGGGCCTATCTATTTACTTTTATGTTGAGTCATCACCCTCTTATTAAAAAGCACCAGTTGGAGAGCACCGCTGTCATTTGCATCCATTACTATTAATTTATATTGAGTATGACTATGACTGGATCTCTTTTACCATAAATTACAATGTTTAGTCAGTCCTTGATCTTCAGAGGTGCTCTGCATTTATGTTTTGTGGTCTCAGAAAGGGCTAGAGAGATACCATCTTGTTATATCATAATATGATTGTTTTGAGAAAGTGTTGTCATCTGAGATTTATTATTATTGCTCGCTAGTTGATTATGCCATTGATATGAGTAAACATGAGACCTAAATGTTATTGTGAATATGGTTAGATCATAATCTTTGCTTTGAAAACTTGAATGCTGGCTTTACATATTTACAACAACAAGAGCAAACTGAGTTTGTAAAAGTTTTTCTTTATCACTTTCAGTTTTTCAACTGAATTGCTTGAGAACAAGCAAAGGTTTAAGCTTGGGGGAGTTGATGCGTCTCCGTCGTATCTACTTTTCCAAACACTTTTGCCCTTGTTTTGGACTCTAACTTGCATGATTTGAAAGGAACTAACCCGGACTGACGCTGTTTTCAACAGAATTGCCATGGTGTTATTTTTGTGCAGAAATAAAAGTTCTCGGAATTACCCGGAACTTCATGGAGATTATTTTTGGAAATAATAAAAAATACTGGCGAAAGAATCAAGGCCAGGGGGCCCACACCCTGTCCACGAGGGTGGGGGGCGCGCCCCCTGCCTCGTGGGCCCCCTGGTGCTCCACCGACCTCAACTCCAACTCTATATATTCGTGTTCGGGGAGAAAAAAATCAGAGAGAAGGATTCATCGCGTTTTACGATACGGAGCCGCCGCCAAGCCCTAATCTCTCGGGAGGGCTGATGCGAGGGTCCGGATTCGGGGCTCAGGAGAGGGAATCCGTCGGCTGTGTCATCATCAACCATGCTCCATCACCAATTTCATGATGCTCACCGCGTGCGTGAGTAATTCCATCGTGAGGCTTGCTGGGCGGTGATGGGTTGGATGAGATTTATCATGTAATCGAGTTAGTTTTGTTAGGGTTTGATCCCTAGTATCCACTATGTTCTGAGATTGATGTTGCTATGACTTTGCTATGCTTAATGCTTGTCACTAGGGCCCAAGTGCCATGATTTCAGATCTGAACCTATTATGTTTTCATGAATATATGTGAGTTCTTGATCCTATCTTGCAAGTCTATAGTCACCTACTATGTGTTATGATCCGGCAACCCCGAAGTGACAATAATCGGGACCACTCCCGGTGATGACCGTAGTTTGAGGAGTTCATGTATTCACTATGTGTTAATGCTTTGGTCCGGTACTCTATTAAAAGGAGGCCTTAATATCCCTTAGTTTCCAATAGGACCCGCTGCCACGGGAGGGTAGGACAAAAGATGTCATGCAAGTTCTTTTCCATAAGCACGTATGACTATATTCGGAATACATGCCTACATTACATTGATGAATTGGAGCTAGTTTTGTGTCACCCTATGCTATAACTGTTGCATGAATAATCGCATCCGGCATAATTATCCATCATCGATCCAATGCCTACGAGCTTTTCACATATTGCTCTTCGCTTAGTTACTTTACCGTTGCCACTGTTACAATTACTACAAAACTGCTATCGTTACTTTTGCCACTGTTACCGTTACTTCCATACTACTTTGCTACTAAACACTTTGCTGCAGATATTAAGTTATCCAAGTGTGGTTCAATTGACAGCTCAGCTGCTAATACTTGAGAATATTCTTTGGCTCCCCTTGTGTCGGATCAATAAATTTGGGTTGAATACTCTACCCTCGAAAACTGTTGCGATCCCCTATACTTGTGGGTTATAACTGGGCAGGTCGCCACCAGTGGAAGTTAATAGGCGGACAAAATAATAGACAGAACCGACAGCACTTCAACACAGTTCAAGAAAGGTTAGCCCGACCCAGCAGCTGCAGCGCAAGCAACTTAGCAACCTGATGAGACTGCGCTTCTTTGGCGCTCATATCCACCAACTTAAGCTGCATAGCATCAAGAAACGTCCTGTACTTACGGTTAATCTTGCATAGAGATTGGAGTTCGATCGTATTTCAGCGGAAGCATGTATTTACCTTGAATTTCAGATGAAGAAGTCGAATGATTCAATGGCGACTTCATCGAGCTTGTGTCATTGAGTAAGGTTGACACTACATCAAGATGTGACTTCGTGGTTGTATCCCTACCCTCAATATGTTTTGCCTTCTCCTCTGGAATATGTGTTAGAGGGACAAACAATGGGTTCGTCTCACTATCATTGTGGCAGTTCTTCCTAGCAGTAGTGTTATCACCCTGAAAGAGAAACAAGTAGGTAGATAATAGGTTTTGCATTATAAGCATCATTGACATCAATTCATCTCATTTCTTTGTCGTAAATAAAGAGACACGGTTTAAAATAGCATTAACATAATAGGCATTGCTCATAGTTAAGGCGACATGAAATGGCATTGTGCAGGAGGCGGCCAGCTTCACTGCACTAACTGGATTCTGAGATCAAGAACACAAGCATAGATGTAGTTCTAAACAACGTATAAGCATGAATGGTGAGTGTACTGTCAATTTATACCATTTCAGATTGGTAAATAAAGAGACATGATTTAAATAACATTAATATAATATGGCATTGTTCATAGTTGAGACATAGCAGGATATGACATTGTGCTGTTGTTGGTAGTCTCACCACACCACTGGATTACAGATCAAGAACACAAGCATACACATAGTGCTAAAGAAGATAACTTGCTATGTTTAGTTTAATTTACATGGTACGAATAAGGAACTAGAGTACAACTAAAGACTGAAATTGAGAACGACAAACTTATGTTTATGTACTTCTACTTTATAAACTTTGAACAAGCAATTTGATGCAAACGGCAAAAATAAACAGCATTTGCACTCATAGCTATCCAAATATAAACAACAAAGTTTGAAGGCTCGAGGAGGACAAACTAACATTAGTAGTGAAGACAGGCTCTATATGTAACATCCCAAATTTTGGAATGTTAATATAATTAATTGAATTGTTTGTTTGTTTGCTTGAGTGAATTAAACTTGAGTGAAATTTGAACCTTTTCAAAAACTTTTGAATGAGAGGGAATAAAATGACTTTCCCCTTCTCCGGTAAATTCAAATTCATCCTATTAAAATCAATGAAAGAAGATGACATGACTTCTTCAAATATAAAGGATTTGAACGGAGTTTTGCAATTTAATATTTGCACTTGCTTCTCTATTTTTCTTCCCCGAGAAATACCCCGAAAAATAAATTCTTGCAAGCAAGAAAGAGCAGAGGAAAATGACCATAAAAACTCAGGGTCTTTTTTGAAAATATTTGAGCCAAGAAAAACCAAAGTTTTTATTTAAAAAATTATTTGCAAAAAGAAATAAAGCCTTTAGGGATTTTCTGAAAAACATTTTTTTAAGTTTTTATTTTGGCCGTGGAATAATGCTCATCATCTACATTTTATTTTTCTGATAATTTTAGGATATAAAACTCTTTATTCGAATTGATTTGATTTCCTTTTTATTGTTTTAGTTTCCTAATTTTAAAAATAGGAACGGAATCGTTTTATTAGGAAAAACCTGCTGGCCCATTAAGCACTTTCCTATTCTAGCCCAACAAGAGATCATCTCCTTCCTCTGTTTCCTCTCACGTTAGAAGCTTTCCATATCCATGGAGACAGGAATCTCCACCTTCCCGATCTCCCTCGTCTTTCCATCCCAGCGCCTCCCGAGACCGCCTATAAAACCCCTCCCTCTCCTCGTTCCATTTCTCCCATCACCACGCCCCCTCCTGCCCGTAGCCTTCTCGCCACCGTCCTCCTTTTCCTGCCTAGAACGCTCACCAGGAGCTCTCCTGGAACCTCCCCATCGTCCAGCGCCACCTCCCAAGCGCCGACCCCTCCTCCGCCACCCCACCCCTCGCCCGGCGACCTCGCCCCCTCGCCGGAGCAGCCCTCCACATCGCCGTCTCCTTCCTGCCATCTCTGCCTCGCGTACAGGTAACTCCGTTTTCGTTTTCAGATTTATTTCCGTAACAGATTTAGTTCCGTTCTTGTTTAGCTTATAACTTTTGATCTAGAAGTCCAATGATGCTGATTCTTTTGCGTTAGATCACAATTTTCTTGTAGTTTCCAAAAATATATAATTTGTCTATGTTTGGATTTATAAAATTGATTTAGATCAGATTTGAATTAAAGCTGTTTTGCTTATTCCGGGAGTTTAAAAATAGGTTTTAATTAATTCTTTTTGCTCCTGGTCTCTAGGACCTTTGTTTATCCAGTAGTATTTAGTATTTTATTTCTAGGTTAATTTAAATTAGGTTTTTAGCAAAATAGTACTGTTTTATTATTAGTTCTGTTTTAGCTTTTTCTTTATTGTTTTTATTAGTTTTAAATTATTTCTTTTTGTCACTTTTGACAAAATTAGTTGTGTTTCTGTTAGACAACAGGAAAAATTTTATTTTTATTTAAAAAATTTATTTTCCTTAGTTTTGTATGAAACCTTCTATAGGTCATAGTTAGAGTTTTATAAAAGCTTTTTATTTGTTTCTTTTTGCAAATAAAATTTTATGGAAAAAAATACTTTCTGTTAAATTAGTTATTTTACATTCTATTTTCTGTTAATTTATTAGTTTAGTATTTTAATTGTTGTTAAGTTTTTACTTACGGCAAAACTATATTAGATGTTTGTAGCAAAGTCATAGATCTTCGTTAGTAGTTTTTCTTTGTAGTTTTATTTGAAGTTTCTTTTGATTTTGTTTGAGTTTTATTATCGATTTTCCTTGCTGTTTTGATTGTTATTTCGAGTGCTAAAATTGTTTGCTAGGATGTTTGCTTATGTGAATGCTATGTTTGACTATATAGATTTTCAACGGAGTGACGATTAGTTCTACCAAGTCATTTGACATGACGTTGTTATCTTCATCAAGTATTACCAGCAAGTTCACTTTGACCATACTTTCATACCTATGTTTTATTGCATTTAGTGGCATCTTTGCAACCACCCCTCGATAGTGTTGTTGAATCCTTGTAGTTGAGTAGTATGCATGAGGTAGGAACCCATCACCCTGTTACCAAGCCCGGGACGTTATTTATTTTAATGTTACGCTATAGTAGACGGGGTTTGGTATGAGTGCTCAGGAGTGGTGTGAGAATGAAGGATTTCGTCAATGGCGACAACTCCATGATGGCACCCGCAAGGACTGCATCTTCAAGGCCTCAAGACTTCAAGACTCGAGACAAGAATTCAATACACACTCTTTGGGTGAAGGATGGTTGACGGGCACCTGGAGAAACCAGGTGGTTGGCGGGATGCATGGAGAAGCGCCATGACATCTTGCGGAAAGCTTCACCCAGGACTCAAAGAGACGGAAGAATACTTCATGCCCGGAAGCTTACTGTGCAACCGCAAGTCATTATGGGCTCTGGCTTGGTTGACCTTAGTTGTGACTCGGGCTGGGATTGTACTAGCGGATGTAGAACTACGGTAGGGTGGGATGAGTACCGGACGATGGTCGGAGGAACTCTTTGGAAGACCATGTTTGGTCATCTTGTTCTCAAACACCACGAAGTGCGAGAGCGTAAATAGAGGGATCGAATCTTGCGGGTAAAGTGTACAAACCTCTGCGCAGAGGGTTATAACCTAATCGATTAGCCGTGTCCCGGTTACGGACAATTTGAGCATCCGGACTTGGATCTATCTCAGAACTCTCAACACCGGATTGATAACTTAATTGTGGGCAACTTATGATGACTTTGGGCTATGAGACATCGGTTGGCGGAACCATGTCATGATAGAAAACTCCATAGTACAGACTTCATTTATTCCTTTGATGTAGGTAAAATAAAACCAGCTTTTACGCAAACAAAATTCAGATCTGAGCCATAAAGCCATATTGCATATAGTATAGTTTTATCATCTGTTTTCTCATATTGTGATCTTGCCGGTACATTCAATGTCTTGACCTACACGGCTGCAACGTATCATGTTGCAGATATTTTCCTCGACGAGTAAGAGTTACGATGTGAGGTTACGGTCTACACTCAACCTGCCGATGGCGTTGATGGGACTCCACACCCGACTAATTGTTTCTGTGACTTATGAGGTATATATCAGTTTTACGTTAATTATACATGTGATTGCACTTTGATATATACATTGATGTCTTGTGTGTGCAAAGATATCTTGATCTGAGGATGGCACAGATACGTAGGCTTGACCGTCTGAGGTCGGGTCGCTACAGATATGGTATCAGAGCACATGTTGACTGTAGGACGTGACCCTAGAAACCGGAAAGCCCTAGGACAGGAAATTTCTAAAACTTTATTTTCAAAAAGACTCTTACTTCTCATCTTTTCTGATTTTATCAAATAGTCCCTCTCACCTCAAATAGTTAGAATATACCCCTTTTCCCTTTTGATCACATGAAGAATCAACTGAAGCCGCTCCAAGAAGGACAAGATATCGGATAACTGATGGCCTCTTCAGAGTAAAGAGGATTTGACCATGCATTAGAAGAGTTGAAGCTGCAACAAATGAAGACTCCGAAGACTAGAAGAATTTGAAGAATCTGAAGAATTATTTGACCTTTAGAAGACCAAACCCCTGTTACACACTTACGTTAGATGCGACGATTTGTGAGCTGTCATCTGTTTGATGTTTTCCGACAGCCCCAAAATAAAACTCGTTTCTTCAAAACTATTGTTTGTATTGTGTGTATCTCTCTCTATCCAACTCTCTCTTATCTCACCCTAAAACCCTTGGAGCCATAGATGATGAATGAAGAAGGACTGGTATTCTACGGACCGGTGACTCGGTTGGAGTCCGAGCTATGGATTCAAAACATGGAGGATCACTTGAGAAGAAAATGATTGCAAGGAAGTATGATGTTCAATATGCTCTCAGTATTTTACCGAGAGTGCTGCAACCTGGTGGAAAATGCATCAAGCCATACAAGGATGTAACGGAGCAAAAACTTGGGAAGAATTCAAGAAGACTCTCTTGAGGTCCCGTCTTATCCGGAAGCACTACGATAACCCGAAGGAGAAACCTTGTGCATACAAGATTTGCGGAGAAATAGGACACAACCAGGATGAACCCAAGGATGGATGCCCTCATTGCGAGGAGAATCACCCAGCTGAAGAATGCCCGACTGGGCAGGTTACTTGTTTCCTGTGTGAAGGAGTTACTCATTTCCCAGCTCAGTGCCAAATTTACCCCAAGGTACAGGAAAATTACCAAGCAAAGAAAGAAGCCCTTAGGAAATGTTTGGAAGAATCCATGATGGAGGAAGTCATTGAAGACCCCGATGGTGAAGGCCTAAACAGATTTTTCGCCCAAGTCTGCTATTCATGTGGAGAAGAAGGACATTTTTCACAGTATTGCACCAAGGAAAGAAAAGAGTATCTGGGATACTTCTCGTGAAGCAATAGAGTTTGATCCACAGGAATAAAAGGTTTGATCGAGCGAAGAAACCGGAAGAGAAAAACAAAGACACCCTCGAACAACCCAATTTCTGCAAAGAGGGACAAGAGTCATATTACCTGTTTTGAATGTAAGGACGCCGGGCATTATACCAATCATTGTCTCGAAAGGAAGCAAGGAACTCAAGGAGCAGGCACCATCTCCAAGAAGCCCAAAGACTTATCGAAAGTTATTCGTTTTCAACTTTGCAAGGAAGCAGGACATTATGCTACTAAATGTCCCGACAAGATGAAAGCTGGAGCTGAGTAGTTGGAATTTTGATATTGGTAATAAGTGTAGTAGGAAGCAATTGTTTCCATAAGGATATGGAGTTGAATTTATGTAATGAAAGTCTCGGATATTGTAATGAATGCATGAATCAATAAAGTTAAGGTGTGATGATTTCATATGTTGAATTTTATGAGTTGTTACTCTATGAACAAAGATTTTGACCATTTTGGAGGATATGAGAAATATGGTCTATGGATGGAATTGTGAACTTCATTTTAAGGGTGGTAGTACCCTGTGAAGAAGACTAGACTAATGGATAGGAAAATATATATTCCACGTCTTTGTAGTTGAAGGTAAAAAAAGTTGGAGTTTTGCTTTTGATATGATGGTATGAAGAAACAGTACTACTTGGATTTAAAGAAGGTGTAATATGAGAGTTACTCCAAGGATGAGTTAAAGCTGCACTAGTCTTTGAAGTGGGCCATAACCCACGGGCCGTGATTTTGAAAAGGAACAGATGTAACCTTGATAAAGGAATAAATTTGGAAGAATCAGTGATCCAATCATCATACGTTTCGTAGGAGGTTACGCAAAAACCTGAGAGTGGTGAAGTAACGATAGATGTTTTGTTTGGCATGCAGAAACCATGGATTTATACGAACTCAGTTCGAGAACAAGAGAAATTCTGCAATGCTTGTGAGTATGCCCAAGTGTTAAGATCATTGATTCGATATTTACATATGTGGTAATGATTCAAATGCAGGATGGATTGGCCCCATACCGAGACTTCTATCATGAACTATCATATGTTGATGGAAAATCGAGAGCCTTGAAAACCTTAGAAGAGTGTCGACACGATAAGCCATAAAACCATAGAATGGTAGGACGATGGAACCCTTTACAGGCAACCGTTGCCAATCGTAGGTTATACGGTGAAGTTCAACCCAGACCCGTTTTCTGCAGGAGAAACCATAAATTGTAGACCACCATGAGTATTTCGATAGTTGTCTAGAATGGACACAGACCTATCGACTAAGAAGATCCGGTCTCGGACGAACCACAACTTTGACGAACCGACCCAAGATTTCGAGGAAAACTCTATGCTTCGACAGGAAGAGCGTTAATGAAGGAGCTATTGTAAGTTATGTGAAGAGACATACATTGTCAGCCCTCCAGAGGAAATATCTGAGTTTATTGGAACCATGACCTTGTTTTTAAGTGTGGTAGCACCCACGACCTTCGACCAAGACATTTGCTAGAAGACCCCAACCCCTAACCTTTTCTTGTTAGCCTCTTGAATCTCGAGGGGCGAGATTCATTTTAAGTGTGGTAGGTTTGTAACATCCCAAATTTTGGAATGTTAATATAATTAATTGAATTGTTTGTTTGTTTGCTTGAGTGAATTAAACTTGAGTGAAATTTGAACCTTTTCAAAAACTTTTGAATGAGAGGGAATAAAATGACTTTCCTTCTCCGTAAATTCAAATTCATCCTATTAAAATCAATGAAAGAAGATGACATGACTTCTTCAAATATAAAGGATTTGAACGGAGTTTTGCAATTTAATATTTGCACTTGCTTCTCTATTTTTCTTCCCCGAGAAATACCCCGAAAAATAAATTCTTGCAAGCAAGAAAGAGCAGAGGAAAATGACCCTCCAAAATCAGGGGCATTTTTGAAAATATTTGAGCCAAGAAAAACCAAAGTTTTTATTTAAAAAAATTATTTGCAAAAAGAAATAAAGCCTTTAGGGATTTTCTGAAAACCATTTTAATTTAAGTTTTTATTTTGGCCGTGGAATAATGCTCATCATCTACATTTTATTTTTTCCGATAATTTTAGGATATAAAAACTCTTTATTCGAATTGATTTGATTTCCTTTTTATTGTTTTAGTTTCCTAATTTTAAAAATAGGAACGGAATCGTTTTATTAGGAAAAACCTGCTGGCCCATTAAGCACTTTCCTATTCTAGCCCAACAAGAGATCATCTCCTTCCTCTGTTTCCTCTCACGTTAGAAGCTTTCCATATCCATGGAGACAGGAATCTCCACCTTCCCGATCTCCCTCGTCTTTCCATCCCAGCGCCTCCCGAGACCGCCTATAAAACCCCCTCCCTCTCCTCGTTCCATTTCTCCCATCACCACGCCCCTCCTGCCCGTAGCCTTCTCGCCACCGTCCTCCTTTTCCTGCCTAGAACGCTCACCAGAGCTCTCCTGGAACCTCCCATCGTCCAGCGCCACCTCCCCAAGCGCCGACCCCCTCCACCGCCACCCCCACCTCGTGGCGACCTCGCCCCTCGCCGAGCAGCCCTCCACATCGCCGTCTCCTTCCTGCCATCTCTGCCTCGCGTACAGGTAACTCCGTTTTCGTTTTCAGATTTATTTCCGTAACAGATTTAGTTCCGTTCTTGTTTAGCTTATAACTTTTGATCTAGAAGTCCAATGATGCTGATTCTTTTTGCGTTAGATCACAATTTTCTTGTAGTTTCCAAATATATATAATTTGTCTATGTTTGGATTTATAAAAAATGAGTTAGATCAGATTTGAATTAAAGCTGTTTTGCTTATTCCGGGAGTTTAAAAATAGGTTTTTAATTAATTCTTTTTGCTCCTGGTCTCTAGGACCTTTGTTTATCCAGTAGTATTTAGTATTTTATTTCTAGGTTAATTTAAATTAGGTTTTTAGCAAAATAGTACTGTTTTATTATTAGTTCTGTTTTAGCTTTTTCTTTATTGTTTTTATTAGTTTTAAATTATTTCTTTTTGTCACTTTTGACAAAATTAGTTGTGTTTCTGTTAGACAACAGGAAAAATTTTATTTTTATTTAAAAAATTTATTTTCCTTAGTTTTGTATGAAACCTTCTATAGGTCATAGTTAGAGTTTTATAAAAGCTTTTTATTTGTTTCTTTTTGCAAATAAAATTTTATGGAAAAAAATACTTTCTGTTAAATTAGTTATTTTACATTCTATTTTCTGTTAATTTATTAGTTTAGTATTTTAATTGTTGTTAAGTTTTTACTTACGGCAAAACTATATTAGATGTTTGTAGCAAAGTCATAGATCTTCGTTAGTAGTTTTTCTTTGTAGTTTTATTTGAAGTTTCTTTTTGATTTTGTTTGAGTTTTATTATCGATTTTCCTTGCTGTTTTGATTGTTATTTCAGTGCTAAAATTGTTTGCTAGGATGTTTGCTTATGTGAATGCTATGTTTGACTATATAGATTTTCAGCGGAGTGACGATTAGTTCTACCAAGTCATTTTCCGACGTTGTTATCTTCATCAAGTATTACCGAGCAAGTTCACTTTGACCATACTTTCATACCTATGTTTTATTGCATTTAGTGGCATCTTTGCAACCACCCCTCGGTAGTGTTGTTGAATCCTTGTAGTTGAGTAGTATGCATGAGGTAGGAACCCATCACCTGTTACCAAGCCTGGGACGTTATTTATTTTAATGCTACGCTATAGTAGACGGGGTTTGGTATGAGTGCTCAGGAGTGGTGTGAGAATGAAGGATTTCGTCAATGACGACAACTCCATGATGGCACCTGCAAGGACTGCATCTTCAAGGCCTCAAGACTTCAAGACTCGAGACAAGAATTCAATACACACTCTTTGGGTGAAGGATGGTTGACGGGCACCTGGAGAAACCGGTGGTTGGCGGGATGCATGGAGAAGCGCCATGACATCTTGCGGAAAGCTTCACCCAGGACTCAAAGAGACGGAAGAATACTTCATGCCGGAAGCTTACGTGCAACCGCAAGTCATTATGGGCTCTGGCTTGGTTGACCTTAGTTGTGACTACGGCTGGGGCGGTACTAGCAGATGTAGAACTACGGTAGGGTGGGATGAGTACTGGACCAGGTGGTCGAGGAACTCTTTGGAAGACCATGTTTCGGTCATCTTGTTCTCAAACACCACGAAGTGCGAGAACGTAAATAGAGGATCGAATCTTGCGGGTAAAGTGTACAAACCTCTGCAGAGGGTTATAACCTAATCGATTAGCCGTGTCCCCGGTTACGGACAATTTGAGCATCTGGACTTGGATCTATCTCAGAACTCTCAACACCGGATTGATAACTTAATTGTGGGCAACTTATGATGACTTTGGGCTATGAGACATCGGTTGGCGGAACCATGTCATGATAGAAAACTCCATAGTACAGACTTCATTTATTCCTTTGATGTAGGTAAAATAAAACCAGCTTTTACGCAAACAAAATTCGAATCTGAGCCATAAAGCCATATTGCATATAGTATAGTTTTATCATCTGTTTTCTCATATTGTGATCTTGCGGTACATTCAATGTCTTGACCTACACGGCAGCTGCAACGTATCATGTTGCAGATATTTTCCTCGACGAGTAAGAGTTACGATCTGAGGTTACGGTCTACACTCAACTTTGCCGATGGCGTTGATGGGACTCCACACCCGACTAATTGTTTCACTGTGACTTATGAGGTATATATCAGTTTCGTTAATTATACATGTGATTGCACTTTGATATATACATTGATGTACTTGTGTGTGCCAAAGATCTTGATCCGTGGATGGCACAGATAATACACAGAGGCTTGACCGTCTGAGGTCGGGTCGCTACACTATAAAGGCCTTGTCCATATTGATGGGGGGGGGGGGCATCAAGAAGTTTACCTCAAACTCTTCTTCAAGAGTATTGCCTTTATTCTACATTTTGTTAAGAGTAAATATAGATGTGAAAATATAGGAACAAATGGCGATTATTTAACTTAAGATGCACAGTACAAATGTAAATACAACATAAGGGCAGAAGGCACTGACAAGAGCAATGCGGAGCTAAAATTCTTCAGTAACATTGGTTTTATTCAATATTTTGGCAAGAGTAAATGTAGATCTGATATGTAGAAAAATGGAGGACAAGGGAAAATAAGCTGCAAAGTGTACATGAAGAACTAGCTGACAAATATAAGGACAATAGATACTTACAAGAACAATGCAGAACTAAATTTATTCATAGGCATTGGGTTTATTCTACATTAATTTAAGCATTAATATAGATATGATAATTTCAAGCGAACAGTGGATAAGCAAGCTATAATGCACAATGATGTCACGTAATCCACCAGGTATGAATGTAAGGACAACGATAGGACAATAGGTACTCACAAGAGCAAAGTAGCCACCAACATAGTTGCGATATCCTAGGTTTTGCGGCGCTGGTTCTATCGCCAATATACGTCAGGTGCTATGTGATTTCTCCGGTAGCACCACCTTTTTCAAGGACTTTGCTTGTACTCCTTCAGGTTCTGCAATCACCCTCTTCCTTTTGGATGTCTGAAACACAAGAACAACATTTGAGTGAAAAAACATGGTATGACAACAGATGGAATAGGTGTTGATAATGGATGGGCATGGCATCTTCACATATATCATGAGTAAACTAAGCAGATGGCGGTGCAACGAAGCAAAAGAAATGCAAGACACCTTATGCAAGATATGTGCAACCAATAAAACCTTGCCAAATAAGAACAGGCACCTTATTGGGTGAACAGGATAGACCATCAGACTTTGACTCATTGAGCTCAGAATAGTCACTAGGATCATATTCTGAATACGAATCTATAGGTCAGGAGCATGTGGGTTTCATTGCATCCACAATGGACCTCAATCCCTTGATGCCAAGTTTGTTACCCATTGAATTGTTTCGCAATATTCTTCTGATGTGCGCATTCTTATATTCATTGTGATTACGTACAATATCTGTAAAGCATGAAAACACAAATAGTAGTGAGATTATCTTTGTAATGCAGAGGATATTGTAATATAATAGAGGCTCCCTGTAAACCCTTGTGTGCTATCACTGGATTCTGATGAGAGAGCCCATGTGTGTTGTAATACGGTGAGTAGATTAATATAATCTGGCACAACTACACAAAAAATAGGCTCCCTGTTGGGTGCCCCAGATGTAAGGATAGTTGGCAGATGATAGGTTCATAATATACCATATAGAAAGTTTATTGCCAAACCATGATAACGAGAGCGCAGGGCCAGTAGGCATATCGTAGTGTAGATAATAGGGGTACACCATAACCACCATAAATAAATCAGGAAAGCGGAACTGGCTGGAAAACATAGGGTTTTGCCGCTACTAATATGCAGCCTATCGATCACCTACAGGCCAGCTCTATTCATCTGAAGGCGCACAGTTATTACTATCAGTTAGTCTATTAAAGACCGTGCGGCTCCCACCATTTCCGGGGTATTATGGAAGACCAACTCAAGTGCAAAATCATTTAGCAGAACCGCCCAATAGAGCTGTCATCGCAGATGTCCCTGCTCCCTTCACGACAAGGAACATATTGTGCTTCCCATACAGAACACTTGCAGACGTCACGGGCCGAACCACCGGCCCCCACTGCCTGTGTTCCTCCGCCACCACCACCACCCAGCCCCGCCCCCATCCACGTCGAGTTTTATTTGTTCGGCGAGGCCCCACCACCGCCCCCCACAACCACCATCCCCACCGAGCCCCTTCTTCGCCTTCAAGACCGAACTCCCATGAGCTCTAAAAAATTGACTAACCCAATTTTGGAATTTAGTCTACTGCCATTTAACTAGTGTGGAATATAAAAGGGGAAAACCATAAACATTGCGAGACTAAGGCATAGCCTAGTGGTGGGAAGGGGCTGATGCCTTCCCACCCACCCAGGTTCAAGGCATGGTACTTGCAATTTGGGGTTGTTGCACCAATTATACTGTAGGGGGTTCCCTTACAGTCTTTCTATAAAAAAAAACCATAAACATTGCGAGTATAGTGTTGAGCGTGCCATGGCGGATCTGAAGGTGCAAAGCGGACAAAGGCAACTTCACAACCAATGTTTGCTTTCAACTAACAAGTGATGGACAAGAAATCAGAGTAAAGCAGTGGCGATCTATTTTCTTGCTGCGATAAATAAGTTGAGCAGATACGAAAGAGTACCGCCTCTGGTGCGGCGCCATGTATGCATCTGCTGAGAATTTGACGGTGCTGCGGTAGCGATGGCTGTCGGCGGCGTGGAAGCAGATCTAGGAGGGTAGACGGTGGCGGTGGGGCACGATGGACGAGATGGTCGTGGGAGCGGCGCCGACAAGGTGGACGACGGCGGGGATGAAGCGAGAGGACGGGATGCAAGGATCCCGGTCCGAAGCCGTGGATGAGAGAGGTCGATCTCTTGTAATGGACGGTGACATCAGGGTATCAGCTCCGGCATGGTGGAGGAGGACGGCGGTGGATGGGGTGGCGGACGGAGGAGGCTGGGGTGGAGAGGGTGTTTTGGCACCCACGGAGTACGAATGGGGAAATGGAGGGAGAGAGGAAGGGGGGAACCATGTCTCTAGGGCGCGCTTGTCTCAAATGCGAGGTAATTTACAAACTTAGCCCCCGCTTAAAAATTCCTACATCACAGCAATATTAGTCGGTTGGGGATAGGATGGTAATCTCGCATACACCAAATATTTGTCGACGAGAGTTTGTTTTTGGTGCCCACCGTGTATGAATCGGGGAGGGAGTCGATTTCGGCCGAGGAGACACTATGTTTTGGCGCCCACCGTGTATGAATCCGGGTGAGAGGCGGTTATGTCACGTTTGAGTGAAATTACAAACCTACCCCTATCGAAACCTATAGAAATCGAGCCGATAGGCTTTGCGTGGCAGGCATAGGCAGTAATTTCCATCTCGCAGATTTTGGTTTCGGGCGGCTACTACGACTTTCCCCGCTTTGTTCAATTTTTTGCAGAGCAAGAGTGCACGTTTACCGTGCCAACTCAATTCGAATCCAATTTGTATTCTATTTTTGTTCGGGCAGGATCCATTTTCGATTGGAATAAAATTCTATATACATCATTTTTTTTATATATACTTTCAAAAGCACAACACCCTTTATACATAAATATGGTTTACAAATGGCATGATCTCAGATTCATAAGGCTGTATCCATCTTAATTTGGATTTTCAAATATTTGAAACCACTTTATGTTGAAATCCAATGTATGCATTCCTTGCTAACCGTCTCCAATTAATGTGTGTTTCATGTGGGTTTTTATTTTTTTACTTCTCAAACATGTATAATGTGTTTCACACACGCAACATATAGTGTAATGCCGTTTAGACATTAATTGCATATAAACCATGCATTGTCTCTAATTAAAGAATATATGGATCACTAATATTGATAAACTATATAACATTACACGTGTCCCCAAATTCAAATGAATATGCATGTTTGATACACCAATTTGCGTTATGATATTATCGATGTCATGATCTCCAGCTTAAATATTTGAATCCCCTTTAATCCAGATATTCGTCTCATATAGCTATCACTGATGCTTATATAGGAGTATCTCTCTAGACCTATACACGTTCATCGTCTCTCGGGTATCTCTCGTGCTACCTGTATGTCGACAATGATCTTTTATCTTCGTAACACACTGACGGTACTCTCTCCCTTGACCTCCATCATTCTATCTCTCTCTAAGTATATCTCGCTCCCTGCTATGTGTCTCTAACTATGATTCTCAATGTGAAATCTCTTTCTCTCACACAAACACAAACTTCGTCTCCTGGGGTCTCATTTCTCTCTACTATTCCCCTGTGTGCCACTCGCACACACCCTCTCACACAGAGATGTCTTTCGCTCCTTAGGTATGAGAAGCTTCGACTCTTCCTCTCAAATATCTCTTTCGCACACACAAACACAAACTCTGTCTCCCAGGGTCTCATATCTCTCCACCATTTTCTTGTATGTCGCTCACACACACACTCTCTCCCTAGAGATATCTTGCGTTCCCTCATATGTCTCTCTAGCTATCATTCTCGTTGTGAAATATCTTTCTCTCTCGTAGACACAAAACTACATCTCTCGGGATCTCATTTCTCTCCAATATTTGTTTGTATGTGAGTCACATGCACCCTTTCTTCATCTCTCTCACACCCACACACATAACTCACCTTCTGATCCACTTGACTCCTATCTCTAACGCACACTAGCTAGCATCTTTATCTTTCTATTTATCTGTTTCTCCATCAACCTTCTTTCTCGCCCTCACTCTTGCTTCCTATCACGCACACTGTGTATGTTTCTCTCTACATGCAGTCAAGTGCCCTCTTTTTATCTTTCTCTCACACACACATAACTTCACCCTCTGAACCACCCGGTGGTCATCTCCAACACTCAAACTAGCCGATGTCCCTCTAGCTAGCGTTTCCATCTCTGTATCTATCTGTAGTTTCTCAGTCAACATTTCTTTCTCGCATGCACTCTTGCTTCCTATCACCCACACTATATATGTCTCTCCGTACATGCATTTATAGGTTGATCTCTTTTGCACAATCGTTCTGTCTCACTCCCTCTGCTCGCCATAGATGCATGCTCCAACCCACGCCACTATCTCTTAAAGACAAAAAAACATGCTCAATTGTTGGGCCTTCTTCCCTGCACTCTCACATGCATGCATATTGTCATACCGATCCGTCTCTCCCATGTCGTTGATCTTATGACTTATGTCTTCTTTCTTTTATCTCGATCATGCTACACACAGACACACACATCCACGTATACATGTATACCTCTCGCACATGCACGTTCAAGGTCTCTATGTCTCCATACGTAGTTAATTACCCTCAACCTTAATGCCACATCGAATCGTTCTCTTCTTGTGTGCACATAACTTCTGTCTGGATGGGTAAAACACACACTCACACTTAACAATCTCCTTCTAGCTACCCCCTCTCACTCTTCCCCTATATCCTCGAAACTAATAAGACCATCCCTTCATTTAATTCCCGCCTACATGCGCCATCGGTGTATAGTAGTCTTCCTCGGTGTCTCTGGAACAAACATGTTCTCTCGATGTCGACTCCTCTCACGCGCACACACCTTCTCTTCCCTCTCTACGGGCCTTTTCTCTCTCGCACCCCATCGTTGGTGGCCTCTGCCATACACATCACCTCTCTGTGATGAAGCCATGCACACTTAAATTACATCCGCCACCGAGGAACCCGCGTCACACACACACACACGCGCGTGCGCGCGCACCCCCACCCCCACACGCACCCACCCACCCACCCTCCACACACACTAAGACTCCATCTCTCTCTCACACACACACACACGCATGCACCCACCCACCCCCCAGACACACACGCACACACTAAGACTCCATCTCGCACACACATGCTCTAGGCGGAGCATTTGTTCCTACCACCCTTCGTCCAACCTTACCCGTATGATAAACAATCACCTTAATTTACTTGTATAACATGGACAAATTCCACTTTACTTTAGTAGTTAACAAACTTATCATCTCTACTCTTATAAAAAAACGAGTTGGTGATGATGGTGTGCCTGCCATCTTGTAATATAGATCGTCCGATCTATATCTGACGGATAGAAAGAAAACTATGATAATTTTACAAAAGATACCCGCACCTCTCTCCACATCCTTATCTCCCACAACCTCATTCTTTGAGCAATTAAAACGGAAGTCTGGAACAATCTAGCATGGTGGCAGCTGCTGCTGTCGGCGCCTGGCCCATCCCCATGCCTCCGCCTCAATTGACCACCACGGTCACCACCACGCTCCACTCCTCCTCACCTTACCTCTCATCTTTCATTTTTTGATGAAATTCTCGAGATACCAGTTTTCCGATAAAATTCTCGAGATATCATTAGTTTTTACACATGGGATTACTCCTGCATGGGTCAATCACAATAGGTGTTTTGTAAAAAAATGCATATTGATGTTCTGTGCAATGCACGAGCATCTTGCTTGAAGTTATATAACACAAATCACGAGCAGGAAGTGCCATTTTTTTACACAACCACGTTAACATGGCCACGTAAATCACTAGCTAAAGTGTAATACCGTTATACTTAGATCCCGATGCAAAAGGTTGAGTACATGTCCGAAGAGTAGAGTCGCACACACGCACTCTATCTCCCAGAATCACACACACACACCAGTTACGTGACGCCCACTTAAGCAGACACGTATGTTACAATATGTGCACCCGCGGGTACACATGATGGTGCACATTTATTTAAGCCGGACGGCGAACCCAAACAGTAGCTGCATTCATTCCCCTCCCGCCGCCTATTCTCTAGTCGCTGTCGCCCGGTAGCCATGGCCCGGCCGAAGGTAACGACATACGCCATACTCCCGCCAGAGCGGCGCTTTAATCTGGAAATTTTAGTGGTCATGCATGCATCTTTTTGTGCTAGCACTCCTATATAAGGGTTGACCGGTCGCTTCCCGTGGACGTGCGCGGGCAGTGGAAGAGGAAGGAGAAGGGAAGCGGGCTGTGGAATAACGTTTTTTACCACAATTTCTTAGGACACTGAGTGCAATAATTGAGTAGTTTTGCAAACTACCAGTACTACACCTGAAATGGTTCAAAACCAATACTCCCTTGCCAGCACGCGCTTCCCGCATGAAATGGTCAGCGTCAGCCTGGAGCATCAGTGCCGCATTAATGCCCGGCCTGAGCGGAGGTGATCTCTCACTGGCGCCGGCTTTGAAGCAGCGCGACGGCCGAGAGAGCGCCGCTTCCCGGTGCACGTGACTGCTCCGCGTCGAGGCTGGCCATAGTTTGGATGAGTCTCCATCATGGGCAGCCACACTAACGGCGATGATATGGATCATACCATCTATGAAGAACACGTGGGACTGGAACTACGAGACGGACATGTACCCAGGAGTGGATGTACGAACCTGAGTAATGTAGCGTAGTAAGTGAAGTAGAGAGGCACAAATAGTATGAACATGCGTGGCATATAGGCATTTGTCTACTACGTACCACTAAATGTTGTACGTGCAATGCACGGTGATGTTATGGAGTACGTGCCTAAGTACTCTACTACTACTATATTAATTGGAGGCACATATTAGGTTTTATATTTGTTTACGTGTATGCCCCGAGACCTTCCAACTAGACGTGTCTTTCTCTCCGGGTCGCACTTTGTATCGTTCATACCACTAGTACTACTACGTGTGGTCTCCGACCCAGAAGTGGAAGAAGTGGAGACGCTCTACCACGTTGTTCATGTCCCATTCCTTTCGCTGACGTGTGGGACATCCAGCACATGCCGTGTTTGGCACTCCTTCGTCGTAAGAGTTGAAACGCTAGCATTCATCAGAAAAAAAATCAGTAGTGATACTATACCACGCGGTTTCCTTGCTCCTCGATATCGGAAAGAATACTTCCGTTTGCCAACATGTGGGACATCGACCATCCTGGTCCACTTGCCATGCATGCAGAACTCCATGGGAGAGTCACCCCGGTCGTCGCGCCGCAGTAATAATGACTAATGAGCCGTTAAATCACAGGCCCAACCTTTCCCACTGTGAAGTTGCTCGGATGAAGGAACCATCATGACTTCATTGAATTCCGCTTCTTGAAGAAAACTACATCGTACCATGATCGCTAGCTACATGAGTTACTCCAGCAGAGGCCTCCTTTCGTTCACAGGATAGGAATTTTATTGGAATATGAAAATCATAGGAAGTGAGATGACATGCATATCAATTCCTATAGAGAAAGAGATGCCATTTGATGCATAGGATAAGAATTTTCCATTGAGTCTAGGCTAATGTACTGGTAATTTGCTCTAAAAACTACAGTAGTAAATAGTAGTACGGTACATGCTCGTACTGCACACGCATACACACACACACACACACACACACACACACACACTAACTACTACTAGTACTACTACTTCTCACATGCTGGCCAGACGCCGTCGTTCTCCTTCCCGGCTTTGTCGGTGATACGTCTCCAACATATCTATAATTTTTGATTGTTCCATGCTATATTATATTCTGTTTTGGCAATTACTGGGCTTTATTATACACTTTTATATTATTTTTGGGACTAACCTATTAACCGGGGGCCCAACCCAGAATTGTTGTTTTTTTGCCTATTTCAGAGAATCGCAGAAGAAGAATATCAAATGGAGTCCAAACGGAATGAAACCTTCGGGAACGTGATTTTCGAAACGAACGTGATCCAGAGGACTTGGACCCTATGTCAAGACATCAACCAGGAGGGCACGAGGTAGGAGGGCGCGCCTACCCCCCCGGGTGCGCCCTCCACCCTCGTGGGCCCCACATTGCTCCACCGACGTACTTCTTCCTCCTATATATACCTACGTATCCCCAAACTACCAGAGACAGAGCCAAAAACCTAATTCCACTACCGCAACCTTCTGTACCCGTGACATCCCATCTTGGGGCCATTTTCGGAGCTCCGCCGGAGGGGCATCGATCACGGAGGGCTTCTACATCAACACCATAGCCTCTCCGATGATGTGTGAGTAGTTTACCTCTGCACCTTCGGGTCCATATTTATTAGCTAGATGGCTTCTTCTCTCTTTTTGGATCTCAATACAATGTTCTCCCCTCTCTTGTGGATATCTATTCGATGTAATCTTCTTTTGCGGTG
Source organism: Aegilops bicornis (assembly GCA_021605145.1). NCBI lineage: Eukaryota > Viridiplantae > Streptophyta > Magnoliopsida > Poales > Poaceae > Aegilops > Aegilops bicornis. The sequence continues at coordinate 1,061,002 of JAHIAL010000023.1, read as the reverse complement.
TGTTTGTTGAGACCGATGAATTGTGGGTTTATGGTCAAGTTTATCTATGAACAATATTTGAATCTTCTCTGAGTTCTTTTATGTATGATTGGTTATCTATGCAAGTCTCTTCGAATTATCAGTTTGTTTGGCCTACTAGATTGATCTTTCTTGCAATGGGAGAAGTGCTTAGCTTTGGGTTCAATCTTGCGGTGTCCTTTCCCAAAGTGTCGATGAGGGGCAGCAAGGCACGTATTGTATTGTTGCCATCGAGGATAACAAGATGGGGTTTATATCATATTGCATTAGTTTATCACTCTACATCAATTCATCTTGCTTAAAGCGTTACTCATATCTTATTAACTTAATACTCTAGATGCATTCTGGATAGCGGTCGAAGTGTTGAGTAATAGTAGTAGATGCAGGCAGGAGTCGGTCTACTTGTCTCGGATGTGATACCTATATGCATGCTGGATATTCTCATAACTATGCTCAATTCTGTCAATTGCTCAACAGTAATTTGTTCACCCACCGTAATACTTATGCTCTCGAGAGAAGCCTTTAGTGAAACCTATGGCCTCGGGTCTATTTTCTATCATATTAATCTTCCAACACTTAGCTATTTTATTGCTTTCTATTTTACTTTGCATCTTTATCATAAAAATACCAAAAACATTATCCTATCATATCTATCAGATCTCACTCTCGTAAGTGGCCGTGAAGGGATTGACAACCCCTTTATTGCGTTGGTTGCGAGGATTTATTTTTTTGTGTAGGTGCGAGGGACTTGTGCGTGGCCTCCTACTGGATTGATACCTTGGTTCTAAAAACTAAGGGAAATACTTACGCTTACTTTATCGCATCACCCTTCCCTCTTCAAGGAAAACCAACGCTTGATGCTCAAGAGGTAGCAAGAAGGATTTACGGCATCGCTGTCGGGAGTCTACACAAAAGTCAACATACCAAGTACCCATCATAAACCCTTATCTCCCGCATTACATTATTTGCCATTTGCCTCTCATTTTCCTCTCCCCCACTTCATCCTTGCCGTTTTATTCGCCCTCTTTTTTCCGTTCGCCTCTTTTTCGCTTGCTTCTTGTTTGCTCATGTGTTGGATTGCTTGCTTGTCACGATGGCTCAAGATAATACTATGTTGTGTGACTTTACCAATACCAACAATAATGATTTTCTTAGCACTCGATTGCTCCTCTTAGCGATCTTGAATCTTGTGAAATCAATGTCGCTTTGTTGAATCTTGTCATGAAAGATCAATTACCGGCCTTCCTAGTGAAGATGCCGCTACCCATCTAAATAGCTTCATTGATTTGTGTGATATGCAAAAGAATAAAGATGTGGACAATGATATTGTTAAATTGAAGCTATTTCCTTTTTCGCTTAGAGATCATGCTAAAGCTTTGTTTTCGTCTTTGCCTAAAAATAGTATTGATTCTTGGAATAAGTGCAAAGATGCTTTTATCTCTAAGTATTTTCCCCCGCTAAGTTCATCTCTCTTAGAAATGATATTATGAATTTTAAGCAACTTGATCACGAACATGTTGCACAAGCTTGGGAGAGGATGAAATTAATGATACGTAATTGTCCTATACATGGTTTGAATTTATGGATGATCATACAAATTTTTTATGCCGGATTGAATTTTGCTTCTAGAAATCTTTTAGATTCGGCCGCAGGAGGCACTTTTATGGAAATCACTTTAGGAGAAGCTACTAAACTCCTAGATAATATTATGGTTAATTATTCTCAATGGCACACTGAAAGACCTACTAGTAAAAAAGTGCATGCGATAGAAGAAATTAATGTTTTGAGCGGAAAGATGGATGAACTTATGAAATTATTTGCTACTAAGAGTGTTTCTTCTGATCCTAATGATATGCCTTTGTGTACTTTGATTGAGAATAATAATGAATCTATGGATGTGAATTTTGTTGGTAGGAATAATTTTGGTAACAACGTGTATAGAGGAAACTTTAATCCTAGGCCTTATCCTAGTAATTCCTCTAATAATTATGGTAATTCCTACAACAATTCTTATGGGAACTTTAATAAGATGCCTTCTGAATTTGAGACTAGTGTTAAGGAATTTATGAATTCAAAAAGAATTTCAATGCTTTGCTTGAAGAAAAATTTCTTAAAGTTGATGAATTGGCTAGGAACGTTGATAGAATTTCTCTTGATGTTGAATCTTTAAAACTTAGATCTATTCCACCTAAGCATGATATCAATGAGTCTCTCAAAGCCATGAGAATTTCCATTAATGAGTGCAAAGAAAGAACCGCTAGGATGCGTGCTAAGAAAGATTGCTTTGTGAAAGCGTGTTCTTCTAGTTTCTATGAAAATAAAGATGAAGATCTAAAAGTGATTGATGTGTACCCTATTAAATCGTTGTTTTGCAATATGAATCTTGATAATGATGGACTGAATATGATCCACCTTTACCTACAAGGCGTTCCACAAATTCGGAGTTTTTAGATCTTGATGCAAAAATTGGTAAAAGTGGGATTGAAGAGATCAAAACTTTAGATATTAATGAACCCACTATTTTGGATTTCAAGGAATTTAATTATGATAATTGCTCTTTGATAGATTGTATTTCCTTGTTGCAATCCGTGCTAAATTCTCCTCATGCTTATAGTCAAAATAAAGCTTTTACTAAACATATCGTTGATGCTTTGATGCAATCTTATGAAGAAAAACTTGAGTTGGAAGTGTAGCGACCCGACCTCGACGGTCAAGTCAAGCCTACGTGTTTCGTGCCATCCCTGGATCAAGATCTCGGCACACACAATACATCAATTTATATATCAAACTGCACTCACATGTATAAATAATGTAAAACTGATATATACCTCATAATACTCATCGGAAACAATCAAACGGGTGTGGAGTCCCATCAACGCCATCGGCAGGTTGAGTGTAGACCGTAACCCTGTATCGTAACTCTTACTCGTCGAGGATATATCTGCATCATGATACGTTGCAGCCCGTGTAGGTCAATTACATTGAATGTACCGCAAGATCACAATATGAGAAAGCAGATGATAAAACTATACTATATGCAATATGGCTTTGTGGCTCAGATTCGAGTTTTGTTTTGCATAAAAGCTGATTTTATTTTCCCTACAACAAAGGAATATTAGAAGTCTATACTATGGAGTTTTCTATCATGACATGGTTCCGCCAACCGATGTCTCATGGCCCAAATCATCATAATTTTTCCACAATTAAGTTATCAGTCCGGTGTTGAGAGTTCCGAGATAGATCCAAGTCCAGATGCTCAAATTGTCCGTAGAATCGGGACGCGGCTAATCGATTAGGTTTTAACCCTCTGCAGAGGTTTGTACACTTTACCCGCAAGATTCGATCCCTCTCTTTACGTTCTCGCACTTCGTGGTGTTTGAGAACAAGATGACCAAACATGGTCTTCAGAAGAGTTCCTCGACCATCGTCCGGTGCCCATCCAATCCTACCGTAGTTCTACATCTGCTAGCACCGCCCCAGCCAGAGTCACAACTAAGGTCAACCAAGCCAGAGCCCATAATGACTTGCGGTTGCACAGTAAGCTTCTGTGCATGAAGTATTCTTCCGTCTCTTTGAGTCTGGGTGAAGCTTTCCGCAAGATGTCATGGCGCTTCTCCATGCATCCCGCCAACCACTGGGTTCTCCAGGGTGCCGTCGGCAAATCCTTCACCCAAAGAGTGTGTATTGAATTCTTGTCTTGAGTCTTGAAGTCTTGAGGCCTTGAAGATGCAGTCCTTGCAGATTCCATCATGGAGTTGTCGTCATTGACGTAGATCCTGCATTCTCACACCACTCTCGTGCACTCATACCAAACCCGTCTACTATAGCGTAGCATTAAAATAAATAACGCCCGGGCTTGGTAACAGGTGATGGGTTCCTGCCTCATGCATACTACTCAACTACAAGGATTCAATAACACTCTTGAGGGGTGGTTGCAAAGGTGCCACTAAATGCAATAAAACATAGGTAAGAAAGCATGGTCAAAGTGAACTTGCTCGGTGATGTTGACGAAGAAGAATTATCGTTCTCAAGAAATAACTTGATAGACTACTCGTCACTCTCGATGAAATCTATATAACAAACATATCATTCACATAAGCACTCACACTAACAATCAAAACAAAAGAGAGAGCGAATAAGAATCCGAAGGAACTTCAAATAAAACTAGGAGTCTTCTTCTACAACATTCACAAAAATAGTTTTGTCTAACGGAAAATAAAACACTAAAATAACAGGGAATAAAATATAAATTTAGTTAAGACAAAAAATAAAGTATTTTTTTCATAAAGCTATTTTGAAAGTATTTTCAATTGGGAGTTAAAACAGTAGAGAAATCCATTGCAAGTTATTAGCGAACTTGAATTGATTTCACGATAACAAAATAAAAATAAATATAAAAACTTGTTTAACACCTACTGTTTAACTAATAGAAACCAAACATAAACTTTCTGAAATATAAAATAAAATAATTTAAAAACAACTATAGAAAAAGAAGTAGCTATTATTGAATAGAACTAAAACAGAATTTGTTCTACATGAAACAATAAGCTAAAATACTCAAACAATTTTGAACTTTTACCACTGGTAAATATGATCACTAGTGATCAGTAGAAAAAGAATCAAATAAAAATCTATTTTTAAACTCCCGGAATAAGCAAAACAAGCTTTAATTCAAATCTGATCTAACTCAATTTTTATAAATCCAAACATAGACAAATTATATATTTTTGGAAACTACAAGAAAATTTTGATCTAACGCGAAAAGAATCAGCATCATTGGACTTCTAGATCAAAAGTTATAAGCTAAACAAGAACGGAACTAAATCTGTTACGGAAATAAATCTGAAAACGAAACGGAGTTACTCAGACGTGAGGCAGAGATGGTAGGAAGGAGGCAGCGATGTGGAGGGCTGCTCCATGAGGGGGGCGAGGTCGCCGGGCAGGGTGGGGGTGGCGGAGGAGGGGTCGGCGCTAGGGGAGGTGGCGCTGGGCGATGGGAGGTTCGGAGAGCTCCCGGTGGCGTTCTAGGCAGGAAAAGAAGGACGGTGGCGAGAAGGCTACGGGCAGGGAGGCGTGGTGATGGGAGGAATGGAGCGAGGAGAGGGAGGGGTTTTATAGGCGGTCTCGGAGGCGCTGGGATGGAAAGACGAGGGAGATCGGGAAGGTGGAGATTCTGTCTCCATGGATATGGAAAGCTTCTAACGTGAGAGGAAACAGAGGAAGGAGATGATCTCTTGTTGGGCTAGAATAGGAAAGTGCTTAATGGGCCAGCAGGTTTTTCCTAATAAAACGATTCCATTCCTATTTTTAAAATTAGGAAACTAAAACAATAAAAAGGAAATCAAATCAATTGAATAAAGAGTTTTTATATACTAAAATTATCGGAAAAATAAAATGTAGATGATGAGCATTATTCCACGGCCAAAATAAAAACTTAAAAAATGTTTTTCAGAAAATCCCTAAAGGCTTTATTTCTTTTTGCAAATAATTTTTAAATAAAAACTTTGGTTTTTCTTGGCTCAAATATTTTCAAAAATGCCCTGATTTTGGAGGGTCATTTTCCTCCGCTCTTTCTTGCTTGCAAGAATTTATTTTTCGGGTATTTCTCGGGAAGAAAAATAGAGAAGCAAGTGCAAATATTTGAAAGAATTAAATTGCAAAACTCCGCTCAAATTCTTTATAGTTGAAGAAGTCATGTCATCTTCTCTCATTGATTTTAATAGGATGAATTTGAATTTACCGGAGAAGGGAAAGTCATTTTATTCCCTCTCATTCAAAAGTTTTTGAAAAGGTTCAAATTTCACTCAAGTTTAATTCACTCAAGCAAACAAACAAACAATTCAATTAATTATATTAACATTCCAAAATTTGGGATGTTACAAACCTACCACACTTAAAATGAATCTCGTCCTCGAGATTCGAAGAGGCTAGCAAGAAAGGGTTAGGGGTTGGGGGTCTTCTAGCAAAAGTTTTGGTCAGAAAGGTCAGGGGTGCTACCACACTCAAAACAAGGTTACAGTTCCAATAACTCAGATACTTCCTCTGGAGTGCTGAAAATGTATGTCTCTTCACATATCCTACAATAGCTCCTTCACCAAAGCTCTTTTGTCAAGTATAGAGTTTTCCTCGTAATCTTGGAGTCGGTTCTTCAAAGTTGTGGTTCGTCCGAGACTGGATCTTCTTAGCTGATAGGTCCGTGTCCATTCTAGATAACTATCGAAATACTCATGGTGGTCTACAATTTATAGTTTCTCCTGCAGAAAACGGGTCTGGTTGAACCTCACCGTATAACCTACGATTGGCAACGGTTGCCTGTAAAGGGTTCCATCGTCCTACCATTCTATGGTTTTATGGCTTATCGCGTCGACACTCTTCTAAGGTTTTCAAGGCTCTCTGATTTTCCATCAACATATGATAGTTCATGATAGAAGTCTCCGGTATGGGGCCAATCCATCCTGCATTTGAATCATTACTACATACGTAAACGATGAATCACGTATTCTAACACTTGGGCATACTCACAAGCATTGCAGAATTTCTCTTGTTGACGAACCGAGTTCGAATAAATCCATGGTTTCGCAAGCTGAACAAACATCTATCGTTACTTCACCACTCTCGTGTTTTTGCGTAACCTCCTCACAAACGCGTCTCACGATCAAATCGCATCTTCCCAAAATTTCTTCTTCCAGGAGTACATGATCCTTATTAATTCCTGGGCACGTGGGTTGTGGGCCCACTTCAATACTTGCATAGCTTTAACTCATCCTCGGAGTTACATTTGTTCCATATTACAATCGACTTTAATTCCATCAAGCATTTCCTTTCTTCATATCGATCATATCAAATAAAACTCCAACTCATTTTGTCCAAACTTCACTCCGTGGAATATCATTATCATTTCCATGGGTCAGTGTCCTCATGTGGTACTACCACCCTTGAAATGCACAAATTCTTCCATAGACCATATTTTTCTCATATCCTCGAAAATGGTCAAAACTCTTTGTTCATGGAGTAACAACTCATAAAATTCAACATATGAAATCATCACACCTTAACTTTATTGATTCATGCATTCATTACAATCTCTGAGCACCCATTACATAACTCAACTCATCGAACTCATAAAAATGAAATTGCTTCTTACTACCAATATCAAAGTTCCAACTACTCAGCTCCAGCTTTCATCTTGTCGAGACATTTGGTAGCATAATGTCCTGCTTCCTTGCAGCGAAAACAAATAACTTTCGATAAGTCTTTGGGCTTCTTGGAGATGGTGCCTGCTCCTTGAGTTCCTTGCTTCCTTTCGAGACAATGATTGGCATAATGCCCGACGTCCTTACATTCAAAACAGGTAATATGACTCTTGTCCCTCTTTGCGAAATTGGCTTGTTCTCAAGATGCCTTCGTCTTCTCTTCTGGATTTCTCCGTAATGATCGAGAGCTTCTATTTCACGAGGGTCAAAGTTCACTTCATTGTCGGGAAGTCTCCGAGATACTCTTGGCTTTCCTTCATGCAATACTCAAAAATGTCCTTCTTCTCCACATGAATAGCAGGCTTGTGTGAAAAATCTGTTTAGGCCTTCACCATCGTGGTCTTCAATAACTTCCTTCATCACAAGTTCTTCTAAATTTTTTCCTGCGGGCTTCTTTCTGCTGCTTGGTAATTTCTTGTACCTTGGGGTAAATTGGGCACTGAGCTGGGTAATGAGTAGTTCCTTCACACAACAAGCAGTGCATTCTTCATCTGGATGATTCTCCTCACAATGAGGGCATCCATCCTTGTGTTTCTTCTTCGGGTTATCATAGTGCTTCCGGATAAGACGGGATCTCAACAGAGTCTTCTTGAATTCCTCCCAAGTTTTTGCTCCGTTGCATCCTTGTATGGCTTGATGCATTTTCCACCAGATTGCAGCACTTCCTTCAAAGTAATGAAGAGCATACGATACTTCATTCTTCTTTGAAACCAAATTGCTCCCAAAGTGATTCTCCATGTTCTGAATCCATAGCTCTGCCTCCGGCTGGGTTTTCGGTCCAGAGAATACCAGTCCAACTTCGTTCATCATCTATTGGGTCCAAAGTTTTGGGATGAGATATGAGAGAGGTGGGGAGGGATATACACACAATACAAACAATAGTTTTTGAAGAAACAAGTTTTACTTTGTGGCTGTCGGAAAACATCAAACAATTGACAGCTCACAAATCGCCGCATCTAACGTAAGTGTATAACAGGGGTTTGGTCTTCTAAAGGTCAAATAAATCATCAGAAACTTCAAATTCTTCAAGTCTTCAGAGTCTTCAATTGTTGCAGCTTCAACTCTTCTAATGCATGGTGAAATCCTCTTTACTCTGAAATGGTCATCGGTTCTCCGATATCTTTCTTCTTCTTGGAGCGGCTTGATTGATCCTTCATGTGGTCAAAAGGAAAAGGGTATATTCCAACTATTTGAGGTGAGAGTGTCTATTTGATAAAATCAGAAAGGATGAGAAGTAAGAGTCTTTTGAAAATAAAGTTTTAGAAATTTCCTGTCCTAGGGCTTTCCGGTTTCTAGGGTCACGCCCTACATACCAATATGTGCTCGATACCATCTCTCAGAGCGACCCGACCTCAGACGGTCAAGCCTACGTGTTTCATGCCATCCTCGGATCAAGATATCCGGCACACAAGACATCAATGTATATATCAAAGTGCAATCACATGCATAAATAACGTAAAACTGATATATACCTCATAATACTCAGCGGAAACAATCAAACGGGTGTGGAGTCCCATCAACGCCATCGGCAGGTTGAGTGTAGACCGTAACCCAGTATCGTAACTCTTACTCGTCGAGGAAATATCTGCAACATGATACGTTGCAGCCGTGGTAGGTCGATTACATTGAATGTACGGCAAGATCACAATATGAGAAAACAGATGATAAAACTATACTATATGCAATATGGCTTTGTGGCTCAGATTCTGAGTTTTGTTTTGCATAAAAGCTGGTTTTATTTGCCCTACATCAAAGGAATATCGAGTCTGTACTATGGAGTTTTCTATCATGACATGGTTCCGCCAACCGATGTCTCATAGCCCAAATCATCATAAGTTGCCCACAATTAAGTTATCAGTCCGGTGTTGAGAGTTCCGAGATAGATCCAAGTCCAGATGCTCAAATTGTCCGTAACCGGGGACGCGGCTAATCGATTAGGTTTTAACCTCCGCAGAGGTTTGTACACTTTACCCGCAAGATTCGATCCCTCTCTTTACGCTCTCGCACTTCGTGGTGTTTGAGAACAAGATGACCGAAACATGGTCTTCCGAAGAGTTCCTCTGACCACTGTCCGGTGCCCATCCAATCCTACCGTAGTTCTACATCTGCTAGCACCGTCCCAGCCAGAGTCACAACTAAGGTCAACCAAGCCGAGCCCATAATGACTTGCGGTTGCATGTAAGCTTCCGTGCATGAAGTATTCTTCCGCCTCTTTGAGTCTGGGTGAAGCTTTCCGCAAGATGTCATGGCGCTTCTCCATGCATCCCGCCAACCACCGGGTTCTCCAGGTGCCCGTCAACCGCCTTCACCCATAGTGTGTATTGAATTCTTGTCTTGAGTCTTGAAGTCTTGAGGCCTTGAAGATGCAGTCCTTGCAGATTCCATCATGGAGTTGTCGTCATTGACGTAGATCCTGCATTCTCACACCACTCGTGCACTCATACCAAACCCGTCTACTATAGCGTAGCATTAAAATAAATAACGCCCGGCTTGGTAACAGGGTGATGGGTTCCTGCCTCATGCATACTACTCAACTACAAGGGTTCAATAACACTACTGAGGGGTGGTTGCAAAGGTGCCACTAAATGCAATAAAACATAGGTAAGAAAGCATGGTCAAAGTGAACTTGCTCGGTGATGTTGACGAAGAAGAATTATCGTTCTCAAGAAATAACTTGATAGACTACTCGTCACTCTCGATGAAATCTATATAACAAACATATCATTCACATAAGCACTCACACTAACAATCAAAACAAAAGAGAGAGCGAATAAGAATCAAGGAACTTCAAATAAAACTAGGAGTCTTCTTCTACAACATTCACAAAAATAGTTTTGTCTAACGGAAAATAAAACACTAAAATAACAGAGAATAAAATATAAATTTAGTTAAGACAAAAAATAAAGTATTTTTTCATAAAGCTATTTTGAAAGTATTTTCAATTGGGAGTTAAAACAGTAGAGAAATCCATTGCAAGTTATTAGCGAACTTGAATTGATTTCACGATAACAAAATAAAAATAAATATAAAAACTTGTTTAACACCTACTGTTTAACTAATAGAAACCAAACATAAACTTTCTGAAATATAAAATAAAATAATTTAAAACAACTATAGAAAAAGAAGTAGCTATTATTAGAATAGAACTAAAACAGAATTTGTTCTACATGAAACAATAAGCTAAAATACTCAAACAATTTTGAACTTTTTACCACTGGTAAATATGATCACTAGTGATCAGTAGAAAAAGAATCAAATAAAAATCTATTTTTAAACTCCCGGAATAAGCAAAACAAGCTTTAATTCAAATCTGATCTAACTCAATTTTTATAAATCCAAACATAGACAAATTATATATTTTGGAAACTACAAGAAAATTTTTGATCTAACGCGAAAAGAATCAGCATCATTGGACTTCTAGATCAAAAGTTATAAGCTAAACAAGAACGGAACTAAATCTGTTACGGAAATAAATCTGAAAACGAAAACGGAGTTACTCAGACGTGAGGCAGAGATGGTAGGAAGGAGACGGCGATGTGGAGGGCTGCTCGGCGAGGGGGGCGAGGTCGCCCGGCGAGGGTGGGGGTGGCGGAGGAGGGTCGGCGCTAGGGGAGGTGGCGCTGGGCGATGGGAGGTTCCAGGAGTGCTCCTGGTGAGCGTTTCCAGGCAGGAAAAGGAGGCCGGTGGCGCGACGGCTACGGGCCGGGCGGGGGCGTGGTGATGGGAGGAATGGAACGAGGAGAGGGAGGGGGATTTATAGGCGGTCTCGGGAGGCGCTGGGATGGAAAGACGAGGGAGATCGGGAAGGTGGAGATTCCTGTCTCCATGGATATGGAAAGCTTCTAACGTGAGAGGAAACAGAGGAAGGAGATGATCTCTTGTTGGGCTAGAATAGGAAAAGTGCTTAATGGGCCAGCAGGTTTTTCCTAATAAAACGATTCCATTCCTATTTTTAAAATTAGGAAACTAAAACAATAAAAGGAAATCAAATCAATTCGAATAAAGAGTTTTTATATACTAAAATTATCGGAAAAATAAAATGTAGATGATGAGCACGATTCCACGGCCCAAATAAAAACTTTAAAAAAACTGTTTTTCAGAAAATCCCGAAAGGCTTTATTTCTTTTTGCAAATAATTTTTAAATAAAAACTTTGGTTTTTCTTGGCTCAAATATTTTCAAAAATGCCCCTGATTTTGGAGGGTCATTTTCCTCCGCTCTTTCTTGCTTGCAAGAATTTATTTTCGGGTATTTCTGGGAAGAAAAATAGAGAAGCAAGTGCAAATATTTGAAAGAATTAAATTGCAAAACTCCGTTCAAATTCTTTATAGTTGAAGAAGTCATGTCATCTTCTCTCATTGATTTTAATAGGATGAATTTGAATTTACCGGAGAAGGGAAAGTCATTTTATTCCCTCTCATTCAAAAGTTTTTGAAAAGGTTCAAATTTCACTCAAGTTTAATTCACTCAAGCAAACAAACAAACAATTCAATTAATTATATTAACATTCCAAAATTTGGGATGTTACAGGAAGTTTCTATCCCTAGAAAACTTTATGATGAGTGGGAACCTACTATTAAAATTAAAATTAAAGATCATGAATGCTATGCTTTGTGTGATTTGGGTGCTAGTGTTTCCACGATTCCAAAAACTTTGTGTGATTTGCTAGGATTCCATGAATTTGATGATTGCTCTTTGAAGTTGCACCTTGCGGATTCCACAATTAAAAAACCTATGGGAAGAATTAATGATGTTCTTATTATTGCAAATAGGAACCATGTGCCCGTAGATTTTATTGTTCTTGACATAGATTGCAATCCTTCATGTCGTATTATTCTTGGTGGACCTTTCCTTAGAACGATTGGTGCAATTATTGATATGAAGGAAGGAAACATTAGATTCCAATTTCCGTTAAGGAAAGGCATGGAACATTTTCCTAGAAAGAAAATAAAATTACCATATGAATCTATCATGAGAGCCACTTATGGATTGCCTACCAAAGATGGCAATACCTAGATCTATCCTTGCGTTTATGCCTGGCTAGGGGCGTTAAACGATAGCGCTTGTTGGGAGGCAACCCAATTTTATTTTTAGTTTTTTTTGCTTTTTTGCTTCTGTTTAGGAATAAATCTTTGATCTAGCCTCTGGTTAGATGTATTTTTATGTTTTAATTAGTGTTTGTGCCAACTTAAACCTATAGGATCTTCTTGGATGATAGTTATTTGATCTTGCTGAAAATTGCAGAAACTTTCTGTTCATGAAAATAATTGTTAAAAATCACCAGAACGTGATAAAATATTGATTCCAATTGCTGCTGACCAATAAATAGATTGTCTGGGTCGTCCTATTTTTGCTGAATTTTTGGAGTTCCAGAAGTTTGCGTTAGTTACAGTTACTACAGACTGTTCTGTTTTTGACAGATTCTGTTTTTTGTGTGTTGTTTGCTTATTTTGATGAATCTATGGCTAATAAAATAGTTTATAAACCATAGAGAAGTTGGAATACAGTAGGTTTAACACCAATATAAATAAATAATGAGTTCATTATAGTATCTTGAAGTGGTGTTTTGCTTTCTTTCGCTAACGGAGCTCACGAGATTTTCTGTTAAGTTTTGTGTTGTGAAGTTTTCAAGTTTTGGGTAAAAGATTTGATGGATTATGTAATAAGGAGTGGCAAGAGCCTAAGCTTGGGGATGCCCAAGGCACCCCAAGATAATATGAGGACACCAAATAACCAAAGCTTGGGGATGCCCTGGAAGGCATCCCCTCTTTCGTCTACTTCCATCGGTAACTTTACTTGGAGCTATATTTTAATTCACCACATGATATGTGTTTTTCTTGGAGCGTCTTGTATTATTTGAGTCTTTGCTTTTTAGTTTACCACAATCATCTTTGCTGGACACACATTTTGAGAGAGACACACATGGTTCGGAAATTATTAGAATACTCTATGTGCTTCACTTATATCTTTTGAGCTACATAGTTTTTGCTCTAGTGCTTCACTTATATCTTTTAGAGCACGGTGGTGGTTTTGTTTTATAGAATCAATTATTCTCTCATACTTCACTTATATTATTTTGAGAGTCTTAAAAAGCATGGTAATTTGCTTAAATAATCCTAATATGCTAGGTATTCAAGACTAGTAAAAAACTTTCTTATGAGTGTGCTGAATACTAAGAGAAGTTTAATGCTTGATGATTGTTTTGAGATATGGAGGTAGTGATATTAAAGTTGTGCTAGTTGAGTAGTTGTGAAATTGAGAAATACTTGTGTTGAAGTTTGCAAGTCCTGTAGCATGCACGTATGGTAAACGTTATGTAACAAATTTGAAACATGAGGTGTTCTTTGATTGTTCTCCTTATGAGTGGCAGTCGGGGACGAGCGATGATATTTTCCTACCAATCTATCCCCCTAGGAGCATGCACGTAGTGCTTGGTTTTTGATGACTTGTAGATTTTGCCAATAAGTATGTGAGTTCTTTATGAGTAATGTTGAGTCCATGGATTATACGCACTCTAACCCTTCCATCATTGCTAGCCTCTTCGGTACCGTCCATTGCCCTTTCTCACATAGAGTTGGTGCAAACTTCGCCGGTGCATCCAAACCCCGTGATATGATACGCTCTTTCACACATAAACCTCCTTATATCTTCCTCAAAACAGCCACCATACCTACCTATTATGGCATTTCCATAGCCATTCCGAGATATATTGCCATGCAACTTTTCACCGTTCCGTTAATTATGACACGCTCATCATTGTCATATTGCTTTGCATGATCATGTAGTTGACATCGTATTTGTGGCAAAGCCACCGTTCATAATTTTTCATACATGTCAGTCTTGATTCATTGTTATCGGTATATCACGGAGGCATTCATATAGAGTCATACTTTGTTCTAGTATCGAGTTGTAATCATTGAGTTTTTAAATAAATAGAAGTGTGATGATCATCATTCATAGAGCATTGTCCCAAAAAAAAGAGAAAGGCCAAAAAAAGGGAAGGCCCAAAAAAAAAGAAAAAAAAAGGGACAATGCTACTATCGTTTTTTTCCACACTTGTGCTTCAAAGTAGCACCATGATCTTCATGATAGAAAGTCTCTTGTTTTGTCACTTTCATATACTAGTGGGTATTTTTATTATAGAACTTGGCTTGTATATTCCAACAATGGGCTTCCTCAAATGCCCTAGGTCTTCGTGAGCAAGCAAGTTGGATGCACACCCACTTAGTTTCTTTTGTTGAGCTTTCATGCATTTATAGCTCTAGTGCATCCGTTGCATGGCAATCCCTACTCCTTGCATTAACATCAATCGATGGGTGAGGGAGTCCCGGACTAGGGGGTGTCCGGATAGCCGGACTATCGTCACGGCGGACTCCAAGACTATGAAGATACAAGATTGTAGACTTCGTCCCGTGTCCGGATGGGACTTTCCTTGGCGTGGAAGGCAAGCTTGGCGATACAGATATGTAGATCTCCTACCATTGTAACCGACTACGTGTAACCCTAACCTATCCGGTGTCTATATAAACCGGAGGGTTTTACTCCGTGAGGACACAACTACAACATCAACAATCATACCATAGGCTAGCTTCTAGGGTTTAGCCTCCTTGATCTCGTGGTAGATCTACTCTTGTACTACCCATATCATCAATATTAATCAAGCAGGAGTAGGGTTTTACCTCCATCGAGAGGGCCCGAACCTGGGTAAAAACATTGTGTCCCTTGTCTCCTGTTACCATCCGCCTAGACGCACAGTCCGGGACCCCTACCGAAATCCGCCGGTTTTGACACCGACATTGGTGCTTTCATTGAGAGTTCCTCTGTGTCTTCACCGATAGGCCCGATGGCTCCTTCGATCATCAACAACGACGCGGTCCAGGGTGAGACTTTTCTCCCCGGACAGATCTTCGTGTTCGGCGGCTTTGCATCATGGGCCAATTCGCTGGCCATCTGGAGCAGATCGAAAGCTACGCCCCGGCCATCGGTCAGATTTGGAAGTTTGAACTATACGGCCGATATCCGCGGAGACTTGATCTTCGACGGATTCGAGCCGCACCAGCAGCGCCCGCCTTGTCTCGATGGGCATGATCTAGCTCGCAACGGTCAAAGGCTGCCACGAGGCCGCACCAAAGATCTGCTTCCGACCCTTAATCCGGAGCCGGATTCCCCGATCGAGGACGAGTGGTTGGACACCGCCTCGGGGCTACAATCTCTACGGCGATCGAGCCGAACTCCATCCATCGCCCTTTGCGAAGACCTCGACTGTGGTGCGGACTCCTCTCCGGACTCAACCCTCCATACCGCCAATCGAATCCGATTGGGTGCCGGTCATGGAGTTCACGGCCGCGGACATCTTTCAGCACTCGCCCTTTGCCGACATCCTGAATTCACTAAAGTCTCTCTTTATCCGGAGAGCCCTGGACGGACTACGGACAGGAAGGTTGGGATGCGGACGACGAAGAAATTCAACGCCCACCCACCACCCACTTTGTAGCCACTATCGATGATTTAACCGACATGCTCGACTATGACTCCGAAGACATTGACGGTATGGACGATGACGCCGGAGACAACCAAGACCCAGCTCCTACAGAGCCTTTGGAAGGCCACCTCGTCATATGACATATACATGGTGGACATCCCGAAAGATGGGAACGGCGATGGAATAACGGAGGATGACCTCCAAGAAACACCAAGCGCCTAACGTCGTGGCGCCTCTCTAAATCCCGTCACAATAAAAATGGTGATTCCTGCACGGGAGATAATAGTACCCCGACAGTGCCGAAGAGAACCCCCTCCAGCAGGACTCAGCGCAGGAGGAGGAAGAAGCAAGTCCGCCTGACGGTCTGCAGAAAAAGAGAGGTCGAGGGCGATAATTACGCGCCTCCCTCCGAAGATGAGGCAAGCCTCGATTTACGACTTAATTTGTCATGCCCGAGGATCCTGGCCGAGCAGAGCGCTTTCAAACGCAGGCTTATAGCCACGGCAAGCAGCCTCAAGAAAAGCAGCAGCAGCTTAGACCTGATCAAGACACGCTGGTGAGCGGATGGATCAAGTCCTTGCAGCCGAAGAGTATGAAATCGAACGCCCCTCCAAAAGCTACCCCAAACACAGGTCGTTGCCTCGACTAGAGGAGGAAGCACCCAAGTCGCCAGTGCACGACATGGCAGATCGGCCACCTCGTGGCCGCGACATAGAAGCCTCTCGGCCCTCCGCTCAAGCCACACCCCGACGCCGCTCAAAAAGTACCAAGGCAAGGGAAAACGTGCCGGACTTGCGAGTTATATTGGAGGACAAGGCAAAACATACACGATCGATCTACGGATCGCGTGGGCTCCCAACAACTCGGGATGATTACCGTCGCGCCGGATACAGCTAACGCGGCCGGGCCGACCACAGTAGACAAAGCTCATATGAGATACGTCGTGATATAGCCCAATATGTAGGCGCCAGACACCCACTATGCTTCATGATGAAGTAATGGATCATCAAATCCCGAGGGCTTCAAGCACGTAAACATCGAATCATACGATGGTACCACAGATCCTGTGATGCGGATCGAGGATTATCTCCTCCATATCCACATGGCCCGCGGTGATGATCTACATGCCATCAAATACCTCCCCTGAAGCTTAAAGGACTAGCTCGGCATTGGATCAACAGCTTGCCAGTCGAGAATCAATTGGTTGTTGGGAGGACATGGAAGCCGCATTCCTCGATAAATTCCAGGGCACAAATGATCGACCACCAGACTCCGATGACCTTAGCCACATTATTCAGCAGCGGAAGAATCAGCCAGGCAGTTCTGGACTCGGTTCCTAACAAAGAAAAATCAAATTGTCGACTGTCCGGATGCAGAGGCCCTTGCAGCCTTCAAACATAACATCCGTGACGAGTGGCTTGCCCGGTACCTAGGACAGGAAAATCCAAAATCTATGGCAGCCCTCACAACCCTCATGACTCGCTTTTGTGCGGGAGAGGACAGCTGGCTAGCTCGAAGCAACAACTTGGCCAAACATCCTGATAGTCCGGATACCAAGGACAACAATGGCGGGTCGCGTCAAGAATAAGAACAAGCGCCCGCATTAACGGCGATAATACTGAAGATACGGCCGTCAATGCGGATTCAGAGGCTCTAAACCCGGTCGGTGGAAGAAGCCATTGAAAAGAAATACCAGGGGCCCAACTTGGACCGAATACTCGATCGCTTGTGTCGGATACATGGCACCCCGAAAACCCAGCCAATCACACCAACATGGACTGTTGGGTGCTCAAGCAAGCGAGCAAGTTAAGTGCGAACTCAATAACAAGGGGCTGCATAGCGATGACGAGGAAGAGCCCGCCGCCGAACAATAAAGGATGAAGGGTTTTCCCACGCAAGTGCGGACGGTGAACATGATATACGCAACCCACATACCCAAAAGGGAGCGGAAGCGTGCACTAAAGGACATATATGCGATGGAGCCACGCCCCAAAGTTCAACCCATGGTCTTCTGCCCGATCACCTTCGATCGAAGGACCACCCACTAGCATCCGTCACACGGCGGCTTCGCCGCATTGGTTCTTGACCCAATTATCGACGGATTTCACCTCACTAGAGTCACGATGGATGGCGGCAGCAACTGAACCTGCTTTATCAGGATACGGCGCATAAAATGGGCATTGACCCCTCAAGGATTAAACCTACAAATACGACCTTTAAAGGCGTCATACCGGTGTAGAGGCCGGTTGTACAAGCTGATTACACTCAAAGTGGTCTTCGGATCCCGGATAACTTCCAAAGCGAAGAGTTAATCTTCGACATCGTCCCATTCCGCGGCTATCACGCCTTTGCTCGAACCGAACCGCATTTGCCAAGTTCAATGCGGTGCCAAGACCACGCATACCTCAAGCTCAAGATGCCAGGCCCTCGAGGAGTAATCACGGTCAATGGAAACACCGAACGCCTCTCTCCGAGCGGAGGAGCATCTGGCTGACCTCGCGGCGGAGGGGCAAAGCAGCCTCTCCGCGGCAATTCTCGAGTCCGGCCACTAAGCGTCCGGACACGCCAAGCGCCGCCGAGTAACTCCGCAACAAGACCACTGCACGATTCAAGCACGGTAGCAATCCGGCCCCAACCCCAGCCCTCGCGAAATTGCGAAACCAGTATTACACGTACATAATTACGCTCTGGAGATACCATGGGCATATGGGGAGGGGCACGACAACGGCACGCCAAGAATGCGGCTCGACCGCACCAGGGGCTCCCGTTTGTGTCATTTCTTTTTTTTCCTTTTTTCTTTTCTTTTTTTCTTTCAGGACTCCGTCTTCGCACAGTCCTGTCTGGCACTTGAATCGCCGAACTCACGATGCAACAGCCAGGGAAGCGGAAGGCCACGTCAAGTGCTCAGGTAGTCTCTGTTATGAGCATTATACCTGTTTTACATACCATCCCGCAGCTTACCCACGGAGGGGACATGTTAGATAGTCCCATCCCTTGCTTACCGCACTATTTGTATCGCTTTTGCTTCCATTCTGATTACCTTTTGAATAAACAATACATAGCTCTTGCTTATTATTGCTTTAATTCCTTTATATATACATATGTTCATTTCACGACATGTTGCAACCGTACACTTTAGTACGGCCAATACACCGTGGGCTTAAGTATCCCAAAATTATGGTGTGATAAAAGTCCTAACACTTTCACAAGTGCGGCACCCGAACTTATAGCATTATATGAATTGGCTCACGAATCATGTCTTGGGTCAATAGTTGGGTTTGCCTGCCCCGTGTTTTGGTACCTTACGCCCGCTATATCGGCTAAGGTAGCACCGGAGAACCATTGCGATTGTGCCCCAGTTATTACGGGTCGAGCACCTCGATGGAGAAAGCTAAAACTGACCGTCATGATAAGGCGAGAGCTGGTCGCTGTTCGAGAGGTTTTTCGCCCCTAAAGACTTATGCCGCTTAGAGCGAGGAACCGAATTATCCGGCCAAAGGCGTGGATAGCGCCCCGAACTCGGTCTTCCGAATACTAGGGGCTTCGTCGAAATTTAAAAATATAGAATTCTATGGCTAAGTGAGAGTGTTCAAGCATTATAAGTCCAGTTGCCTTGTTTGTTGTGTTGAGTGCCTCCCTAGATGGACCCATGAATGGGAACAAGAGTGCTCAAGTTTATCCCGAACACCCCAGCACTCGTAGCATGGGGGCTGAAGCCAACGACTTGCCATCTCTCAAATTTGATAAACGGCCGCACAGAAGGTAATATTTTAAATTAATAAGCGTTGCTTAGCGCATATGAACAAGTTTTCAGTGTACAGAATAACAAACGCGAGTCTATTCAAAAATTACATCCTTGGAGCACTCATCCGCTATTCGGCGAGCACCCTTCAGGAGGCCCTCATAATACATTTCGGGCGTACGATGCTCATGGCCCTTCGGTGGCCCGTCCGTCACAAGCTTCTCCGCATCCAGCTTGCCCCAGTGCACTTTAGCACGGGCAAGGGCCCGACGGACCCCTTCAATGCAGACGGAGCGCTTGATAACTTCAAGCCGTGGACAGGCATCCACCAGCCGCTGCAACAAGTCAAGTAGCTCCGGGCATGGCCTCCAATGGCCACAGCCGCTCTATAAGGCCCCTCATGGCCTGTTCGGTGACCTTGTGGAGCTCGACCAGCTGCTTCATTTGGTCGCTTAGGGGCACCGGATGCCCGGCCTCGATATTGAGACCGTAACACCTTCTCCGTGGAGCTCCCCTCTGGCGCGGTAGAATGCGGCCGCGCATCAGGCCTCTACGGGCAAATCTGCGAATGCTCTGGAGAGCTCGAATCCGGGTAAGTAATAGGTAATTGACTTTTACATTCTTGCTTTGCATAAAGTATGCCTTTCCCGCCGCTATCTTCTTTAGTGCTTCGATTTCTTGGAGTGTTTTTGGGCCTCGGCCTTAGCAGCTTTAGCACTCTCAAGAGTCGAGGAAAGCTCGGACTCTCGGGTCTTCGAGTCACGCTACAAACCCTCGTGTTTTTTCACGAGAATCTGGAGCTCTTGCCGCACCTCCGCCAGCTGCGCCTCCCCTTTCTCTCGCTCGGTGCGTTCCGCAGCCGCTTCGTTTTCGGCCACGACCACCGCTTCCCTCAGGGTATCCAACTCGTTCGTGGCCCCTGCGGTACCCATGTTATTCCTGTTATTTTTTGCAACCAAAACCTTTTCCATAAGGTATTTCTTTATTAAGGTATTTCTTACCTTCCTTGTCCTCGAGCTGCTTCTTGGCTTGTCCGAGCTCGTTCTCGGAACGCTCGAGGTTCTGCTTCAATGTATTGACCTCCGTAGCGGGCAGAGGTCGGAGCGCCTTGCATTCCCATATTGACATACTTATATTAGACTCCCTGCGTATATCTTTTTAGATCCTCGGTCCAGTTTTTCTTTCCGAACACCGAACTAAGCATCGTGGGCTACCGTCTATGCGGTAACATTTTATATGTTTTAAACTTACCTCAAAGCCTGTTAGAAGGCTGGTGCGAGCTTCAGTCGATCCGCTCTTGGCGGATCGAACTGTCGGATCACCGCACTCATCGCAGTGCGGTGTTCCTCCTCGATGGAGGCGCTGTTGAGCGCCCAAGATGCTATCCGGTGCCTCGGTTGGACGGAGGACACCAGCGTCTTACCCTTCTTGCGAAGGATCCGCTGTCCGGACTTCGGAACTGTTGATGGTTCGGCATGGAGTCCGGACGAGGGTCGGGCTTAGAGCCCCTGGGGGTCTTGCCCCCCGCGCGCCTGGAGTCCGGGAGGTCGCCTTGTGGTGCCTCTGCGCTACCTCCTCTTGACCAAGCCCTCCTTGGGGCCCCACCATGTGTCGTCGGGCGGCATGAGGCGAGGAGGTGGCCGGAAGCGAGGCACTCTCCATTTCCCGACGAGCCCAGGGGACCCGCTCGATGAATTGGCGAGCTCGCCTTGGGCGGGCTGCATGATTGTTCGGCATTAGAGAACACTATACAATGATGAAAAACCATGGGTATCCGGACACTTACGATCTCGCCAGGGGCTTGGTCCTTGTTGGCTAGTCCTCCTCGTCGTCGTCGACGTTGGTGGAGAAGTCCGGAGGAAGGGTTCTTCCCTTCTTGGACCCTCCGGCCTCCCCCGTTGGGGCGGCCTTCCTTTTGTTCTCCTCCCTCAATGGGGGAGGAGCTTCTTCTTCCTCCTCATCCTCAGGAGAAGATTCTGCTTCAGAATCTGACAGCACCTGGCGTCGGGAACTCCTTCGAGTTCCCGTGGCCTCCTTCTTGGCCTTCTTCTCCGGCACCACATGAGGCGCCGGAGCCAACAGCCCCGTCAATCAGGCGTCCTCCGGGTCTTCCGGCAAAGGAGCCGGACAGTTAATCTGTCCGGCCGTCTTCAGCCAGTCCTGTCAAAAATTAGGGAGTTTTAGATCCCGCATAGAGTCAATCTATGAAAAAAGAGTCCCATAAAGGGTAAAATAACTTACCTCGCTGGCTGGACGCCGTGCGCTGTACCCGCGATCTTTGGTAGCGGATGTTGGGGCTTCAGCGCCCTTGAACAGCACCTTCCAGGCATCTTCGTACGTAGTGTCGAAGAGCCGGCTCAAGGTTCGGTGCTGTGCCGAATCGAACTCCCACAAATTAAAGGCCCGTCGTTGGCAGGGGAGAATCCAGCGGATGAGCATCACCTGGATTATGTCAACAAGATTGAGATTCTTGTCCACCAGGTTTTGGACGCATGTCTGGAGTCCGGATAGCTCTTCCGAATCCCCCCACGTCAGGCCCGTCTCTTTCCATGACGAGAGCCGTGTGGGGAAGCCAGATCTAAATTCGGGGGCCGCCGCCCATTCGGGGTCGCGTGGCTCGGTGATGTAGAACCACCCCGATTGCCACCTCTTTATTGTCTCCACAAAGGCGCCCTCGAGCCATAGGACCTTGGCCATCTTGCCAACCATGGCGCCTCCGCACTCCGCTTGACGGCCGCCCACTACCTTCGGCCGGACGTTGAAGATCTTCAGCCATAAGCGAAGTGGGGCTGGATCTGAAGGAAGGCCTCACACATGACGATAAACGCGAAATGTTGAGGATGAAATTGGGCCAGTCGTGGAAGTCCAGGCCATAGTAGAACATGAGCCCCCGGACAAAAGGGTGAAGTGGAAAACCTAGTCCGTGGAGGAAGTGGGGTAGAAACACTACCCTCTCATGGGGCCCGGGGGTTGGAATGAGCTGCCCGCCGGGCAGCTCAGTCTGTGATGTTGCCGGACAAGTATCCGGCCTCCCGCAGTTTGGTGATGTGCCCTTCCTTGACGGAGGAGGCCATCCACCTGCCTCCCGCTCGTGACATGGTTGGGGAAAGGTTGAGGTGGGATGTGCGGACTTGGGCGGCTGGAGCTCGAAGTCTTGTGAAATGGATAAGCAAAGGAGGAAGAAGGCGAGGGTGAAAAGGTGGATCCTTATCCCTTATATGGACCAGACGAAGCTATGCGTCCCCCACCAGCCTGGTAAAACTCGCTTATTCCCCAAGCGTCAGTAATCAATGGCGGCGGATGGGTTACCCACGTCCGTATTGATGAGAATCCCGGAATAAGGGGGCACGATCTATGCTTTGATAAGACGTGCCAAGGAAACTGCCTCGCTAAACACGCTGAGGTGGAACAGTAAAAAATGATTCATGTAAAGGCCTGGCCGTGTTATGTGGAACTTGTTTTGCAGAGCCGGACACTATCCTTGTGTTCAAAACCTTCTATGAAGTATTCGGAGGAGGAACCCGCCTTGCAATGCCGAAGACAATATGCGCCGGACTCATCGTCATTGAAGCCAAGTTCAGGGGCTCTTGAGGAGTCCCGGACTAGAAGTGTCCGGATAGGGACTATCGTCACGGCCGGACTCCAAGACTATGAAGATACAAGATTGAAGACTTCGTCCCGTGTCCGGATGGGACTTTCCTTGGCGTGGAAGGCAAGCTTGGCGATACGGATATGTAGATCTCCTACCATTGTAACCGACTCTATGTAACCCTAACCTATCCGGTGTCTATATAAACCGGAGGGTTTTAGTCCATAGGACACAACTACAACATCAACAATCATACCATAGGCTAGCTTCTAGGGTTTAGCCTCCTTCATCTCGTGGTAGATCTACTCTTGTACTACCCATATCATCAATATTAATCAAGGTGAGTAGGGTTTTACCTCCATCGAGAGGGCCCTAACTGGGTAAAAACATTGTGTCCCTTGTCTCCTGTTACCATCCGCCTAGGCCTTGCAGTTCGGGACCCCCTACCCGAGATCCACCGGTTTTGACACCGACAATGGGCATCTCCATAGCTCATTGATTAGCCTCGTTGATGTGAGACTTTCTCATTTTTTGTCTTCTCCGCATAACCCCCATCATTATATTCTATTCCACCCATAGTGCTATATCCATGGCTCACGCTCATGTATTGCGTGAAGGTTGAAAAAAGTTTGAGATTACTAAAGTATGAAACAATTGCTTGGCTTGTCATCGGGTTGTGCATGATGAGAGCATTCTTGTGTGATGTAGAAATGGAGCATGACTAAACTATATGATTTTGTAGGGATGAACTTTCTTTGGCCATGTTATTTTGAGAGGACATAATTGCTTAGTTAGTATGCTTGAAGTATTATTACTTTTATGTCAATATTAAACCTTTATCTTGAATCTTTTGGATCTGAATATTCATACCACAATTAGGAGAATTACATTGAAATTATGCCAAGTAGCATTCCACATCAAAAATTCTATTTTTATCATTTACCTACTCGAGGACGAGCAGGAATTAAGCTTGGGGATGCACGATACGTCTCCAATGTATCTATAATTTTTATTGTTCCATGCTATATTATATTATGTTTTGGACATTATTGGGCTTTATTATACACTTTTATATTATTTTTGGGACTAACCTATTAACCGGAGGCCCAGCCCGTAATTGCTGCTTTTGCCTATTTCGTAGTTTCGCAGAAGAAGAATATCAAACGCAGTCCAAACGGAGTGAAATCTTCGGGAACGTGATTTTCGGAAGGAACGTGATCCAGAGGACTTGGACCCTACGTCAAGACATCAACCAGGAGGGCACGAGGTAGGGGGGCGCGCCTACCCCCCTGGGCGCGCCCTCCACCCTCGTGGGCTCCACGTTGCTCCACCGACGTACTTCTTCCTCCTATATATACCTATGTATCCCCAAACTACCAGCGACAGAGCCAAAAACCTAATTCCACCGCCGCAACCTTCTGTACCCGTGAGATCCCATCTTGGCGCCTTTTTGAGCTCACGAGGGGGGCATCGATCACGGAGGGCTTCTACATCAACACCATAGCCTCTCCGATGATGTGTGAGTAGTTTACCTCGGACCTTGGGTCCATAGTTATTAGCTAGATGGTTTGTTCTCTCTTTTTGGATCTCAATACAATGTTCTCCCCCTCTCTTGTGGAGATCTATTTGATGTAATCTTGTTTTCCGGTGTGTTTGTTGAGACCGATGAATTGCGGGTTTATGATCAAGTTTATCTATGAACAATATTTGAATCTTCTCTGAATTCTTTTATTTATGATTGGTTATCTTTGCAAGTCTTTTCGAATTATCAGTTTGGTTTGGCCTACTAGATTGATCTTTCTTGCAATGGGAGAAGTGCTTAGCTTTGGGTTCAATCTTGCGGTGTCCTTTCCCAAAGGATGAGGGGGAAGCAAGGCACGATTGTATTGTTGCCATCGAGGATAACAAGATGGGGTTTATATCATATTGCATGAGTTTATCCCTCTACATCATGTCATCTTGCTTAAAGCGTTACTCTGTTCTTATGAACTTAATACTCTAGATGCATGCTGGATAGCGGTCGATGTGTGGTGTAATAGTAGTAGATGCAGGCAGGAGTCGATCTACTTGTCTCAGACGTGATGCCTATATACATGATCATACCTAGATATTCTCATAACAATGCTCAATTCTGTCAATTGCTCAACAATAATTTGTTCACCCGCTGTAATACTTATGCTCTCTAGAGAAGCCTCTAGTGAAACCTATGGCCCCCTGGGTCTATTTTCTATCATACTAATCTTCCAACACTTAGATATTTTTATTACCTTTTATTTTACTTTGCATCTTTATCATAAAAATACCAAAATATTATCCTATCATATCTATCGGATCTCACTCTAAGTAAGTGACCGTGAAGGGATTGACAACCCCTTTATTGCGTTGGTTACGAGGATTTATTTGTTTGTGTAGGTGCGAGGGACCTGCAAATGCGTGGCCTCCTACTGGATTGCTACCTTGGTTCTAAAAAATTGAGGGAAATACTTACGCTACTTTACTGCATCACCCTTTCCTCTTCAAGGGAAAACCAACGCAGTGCTCAAGAGGTAGCAGTCGGCGACACCCCACCGTGCTTGGATCTCCGCCGACCTCTCCGCAGCAGTGCGTGCGTCCTCTTCTTTCTTGTGGCGGCAGGCCTCTCTTTTCTTGAGTGGTTTCTGACTTCTCCGCTCCCTCTGTGCGGCTTTGTCTGCCTCTTGCTGTACCGCACATTTGGCCTTGGCAGCCTCAAATTCCGCCCACGTAGGTGTGAGGTCGCGAGTGGCGATGAACTCGGCATGGCAGGATGCCATCGCTTCCTGTCGTGGATTTGTAACGGCAGATGTCCTTAGTGTCAGGACTTAATCGCGAGGCCAACGCATCTATGTGGTAGCTTGAGAGGGGTTGAGTGGGACGAGAGACGCAGGGCGGATCAACACGCAAGACAAGGGTTTAGACAGCTTGGGCCCCGGAAACATCATCCGTGTAATAACCCTACATCTTTGTTTGTGGCTAGGTCTCATTATGATCATGAGGGAGTCGCCGGTAAGCCGGCTCTTTGTGTCTAGCCCTAGAGATTGTTTCTTCTTGCTCGCCCCTCTTTGGGGAGCCCTGCCCCTCTTTATATAAGTTAGAGGGGCGGGTTACATGTGGAGTCCTAGTAGGACTAGGACTAGCCTATCTTCTACTACAAGCCGGATACAAGTCCGGGTCTTGATTCCTTGTAAGGGAAATATTCCTTACACCTTTCTTCTTAAGTCGGCCCACCATCACATGAACCAGCCTACTGGGCCTTGGGCCTTGTCGTCCGTTTGACCCGCCACGAGTCTCCAAGTGAGTCAGAATGTCGGCGGGTTATATGTAAACCGCCATGTCCAGCAGATCGCCCGGTGAGTCGCCTAGCTCGCCGGGTCTTACGGTGAATCGCCAAGTCCGCCGGGTCATAACTCCGGCCGGTCATACCGCTGGGTATATCCCGACATTAGCCCCAGTTTAATTTGGATTTATCCATGTTAAACTGATCCTGCAAAATAAACACGAACAACTTTGACAAAGTTGTGCTCCGGGTTAAAAATTCTTGTATGCCACACCGATCATCCTTAATTCCTTGTGCTCAGGTTAAATATTCTCCTCAGACGGGACCCGATTATCCTTAAGTCCAATTGTCATTTCCTTCATCTAGAAAATCCGGGTCAAATAAGCTAGCTTCATACTCAATTTGCTGATGTTGGTTTCTCACAGAAAAATATTGTGAAGAATAATCCACTTGAGTCGGCTTTCAAGGCGCCGGGTTAAATAATTTTGGTCTTCAAATATTCATCTGATATTCAGCCGACTTGAAGATGTAAAACTTGCCAGTTTATCATTACCAAAACTGCCGGATTATAAAACAGACGATGCTGGGTCATAATTGTTGTTGACACCGGTTTATGTAATTGATCCTCCTGATTTGCTCAAAACTGATAATTTGAAGATTTTACTCCCTTATATCCATATTACCTGTAGCCCCCAAGTCTTGAGCAGAACAAAGTGATGGTTTAAGACTTGTTCCAATAAATGTTGCAACCTTGAAGAAATCCGGTTTATTCATCTCAATCATATAAACTGAATATTCCACACATGTAGCTTCCAAGTGTCGGGTTGTCATGCTTGGCAAAAGAACTCGGGACTTGTAATTGCTTTATGCTCATGAAAACTTCAACGATGTAGCCCCTAAGGGCCGGGTCATTATGCAAATAATGAGCAGGGACTTTGTAGATATAACCATGTAATTTTGAACAGCAATGTGTAGGCCCCAAGGGCCGGCTTAGTAAAATAATACTGAGCTGGAACTTTGTATATAATTGATAATAACATCATATAATATAGTCTCCACCATGGGGCTTGAACCCACGTCCACAAGGTTAAGAGCTTTGTACTCCACCAAATAAATAGTGGACCGTTCAATATAATGGATTAATGCTTGTGTACCTTGAATTTTTGACAGGAGCAATTGGTAGCCCCCAAGGGCCGGCTCATTACAATGGGATGAGTCGGGTCTTCAATAAGTTGATCAAAAAATGACTTTACATTAGCCCCCAAGTGCCATGGTGCATCTTTGGCGGTGACATGGGACTTGCATATTTGATATAATCCCAATCTGAATAATATAGCCCCCAAGTGCTTGGGTCATAAGCTGCAGCCGACTCGGGACTATTCCTTCCATTGTAGAATAAATCATATCCATTGATAAAAATAATAGCCGTTTAGCTTAAAGCGACTTTGAAAACCTCAATCATAGCACTGGTTATTGATAATCACAATAGAAATCCAGCCATGTTGGCTATTCGAGATTTGAATAATATAATCCGGTATGGAAACCTCAATCATTTAATATCATCATGAAAATCCAGCCAGTTTTGGCTATTAAAGATTTGAATACCTCATCGGTTGACAAGTAAATCCACGAGTTTAAATACTCGGGCGTTTGGCCGATGGCGATTTAATACGCCTCCATTGTAAACCGGAATTTTTATAACCCGGCGGCTTATAGCCTTTGAGAAAAATCCAGAACAGATCATCATTTTGAAGCATCAACTTTGGTAATGAGCTTGAACTTAATCATTTATATGTCATATTTCTGCAAATCCTGCAAAGAGTTTAAACAACATATGCCGTGGCGACTTATCGTCAAAAACCAGGGCGGGTAACCACCCAAATGTAGTCTTATCCTGCACACAAGTAGATCACAAGAACCCTTGGCGGTTTATCGCAGTATGGGTCATAATACCTCACATATAACCCTTTGTGATATTGAATCTGTCTTTGCCGGTTTACATGACACATGTAGTAAGGGTGATAACCCAATCCTTAGAAGCCAATGCTTCCATATAAATGATGGGTGTCATAAGCTGGCGACTTATAGTCAAAAGTCAAGCCGGGTTAATCATAAAACACTTATATACATTAGAGATATAATCCCCAAAAGGTCTCAAGTTAAGTAATTGTAGCTGCAATAAACTTTACCAGAGATAGAATATAACTTTTGAGGCTTACGATTCGGATCACGATCAAGAAACCGTCCCAAAGGGGTTAAGCTAAGATTCGAATACGATCATATAGCCCCGGTGGCTTTGGCGATGCCGATCAAGTGGGTATCGACAGCTATGTTCTCTTTGGTTCGAATACGACCTATGTTTGAACAGGAAGCCCCCAAGTGATCATAAGAGTTGTTTAATGACGCTGGTTCGAATATGACCCACATCAGACCCAAAGGGGTTAAGCTATGATTCATATATGATCAAGAAGCCCCCTAGTGGGTTTGGCAGTATGCCGATCAAGAGGGTATCGACAACTATGTTCTCTTTGGTTCGAATACGACCTATGTTTGAACAGGAACCCCCCAAGTGATCATATAAGTTTTGGCATTGCGCCGATCAAGAGGGTACTGATAGCTATGCTCGATGAGCAGGAAGCCCCAAGTGATCATAATAAGATAAGCCGTAAGGCGGATACCCAAGTTTGAACCGCGCATCATGGCAGCAAGTTCTTTTGGCAACCTTTAATTTTTACGAGAACTCGAACTTGCGAGAGATTAATGCTTCTTGAACCGGAACTTTAAACCGGATTTGAAAGCTTTAAAAATTTGTGAGGGACAAATTTACCTTGAGCCGGATTTTGAACCGGATTTGAGAGCTTCAAAAATTTGTGAGGGACAAATTTACCCTGGGCTGGCTTTTGAACCGGATTTAAGAGCTTCAGTGCTTTGTGGGAGAAAGATGTCTCTTGAACCAGATTTTAAACCAGAGTCCTTATTTTGAGCCAGAAATCTTCTGACGGCTTTTAAATTTTCATCGATCTAGGAGTAATCTCCGGGGCCCGGGTTATTTTCCCCTTAAATAATCTTGAATTTATTGAAACCGTCTAATTTTGCCGAGTCATATCATTGTAGCCCCCGAGTCTCAAGACGACTTGAGGAGTTGGCTTGAGATTCTCCATAATTAACCGTGATATAGACCGTTTTGAATCCTGCATGGGACAACTTGCAAACCAAAGTAATTGCTCTTTTGAAGAAAATAATATGTAATATAAAATATATTGGATGGATTTCACGATATGTTAGGCTAGTGATTATCCACGGAAGGTTGAGGTGATCATGGCGGGTTATAAATGATCTCAGATGAACCGTGTCGACAACTCGGCCAATGGTTCGTTCCAAGGCTGTTTGAAGTTAACCAAACCGTAGTGCGGCGACTTGTGCACCTATCCATTGAGCCATCCAGTGCAGACGGCGGTTGATAATATATGATAATTTGCCTCCAATTTGTTGGAAGAGAAACCGGGCTTCCCAAGTAGTGACTTGCTCATACTCAATAAATAGCTCATCCAGAAAAATGCAGCCCGGTGTGTTGATGTAGACCAGGCCGCGAGAGACGGCCCGCGGCGTTATGGCCCGCGATGTCGAAGAGACGGCCACGGCGTTGTAAGCCGGTGCGGGAGTCTGTTGAGTAACGACGACCACTTGTGCCAAAAGATGTTGGCGTGCCTCCACCTCCGCGGTATAATATCACTTTTTGTCATAAATAATTGCCCTGCATAAACAATATTGTAGACCAAGACAAAGATAAACTTGTTCTTTGACAAAAACAACATGTGATAATAAAACAGACTTGGACGGATATCACCTGATTTGTTTAGGCCGAAAATAATCTGCCATGAAGTTAATGATCCCTAGGTGAAACTGAAATCCCTCACGGGTGAATCGGCCGCGGGAACAAACAGATAAACCGGCCATGGCGTTTGTAAGCCGGTGCGGGCGAGCAAGTTGTCCTCCATATTGTAAGCCGGTGATGACGCGTGAACCGGCCGCGAGGGCGGACGGGCGAGTCGTCCGTGGCGTTGTAAGGTGGTGCTGACGGGCGAGCCGATCGGCGCGTTGATGTAAACCGGACCGCAGGGGCGATGGCTGTATGTAACAGCACTATAGGCAGAGTGGTTGTTTTCAAAGAATTAATAAATATTGATAAAAGTAAACTGGATGGATATCACCTGGTATTTTTTCCGGGTGCTGGCGCTGGATAATGCATAGTGCTGCTTTTGTTTTTTTTTTTAACAAAAGAATTAATTGGTTCTGTGTCTTATAGTGCCTGAGCTCTCCACATAACCCGGCCGGCACTTTTTGAGTCGGAATTTTTGGAACCAGAACTTGTTGATAATCCGGCCGAAACCTTTGATAACTCGAAACTTTTTACCGGAACCTCTTGATAATCCGGCCGGAACTTTTGATAATCCGGAATTTTTGAACCGGAACCTCTTGATAATCCGGCCGAAACTTTTGATAATCCGGAACTTTTGAACCGAACCTCTTGATAATCCGCCGAACTTTTGATAATCCGGAACTTTTGAACCGAACCTCTTGATAATCCGGCCAGAACTTTTTGATAATCCGGAACTTTTGAACCAGAACCTCTTGATAATCCGGCCGGAACTTTTTGATAATCCGGAACTTTTCTGTAGCCTAAGTCGGAACTCTTTGATGACTCGGATGTAACCTTTCAGTGATTCGGCCGGAACCCTTCGGCGATTCGGACCGAACTTTTCGTCGAGGCAATCGGAACTCTTTGGTGATTCAGACGGAACCTTTCGTTGAGGCGGTCGGAACCTTTCGCCGATTCAGACGGAACCTTTCGTCGAGGCGGTCGGAACCTTTTCGGCGATTTAGACGGAACCTTTCGTCAAGGCGGTCGGAACTTTTTCGGTGATTTAGACGGAACCTTTCATCAAGGCGGTCGGAACTTTTTTGGTGAGCCAGCTGGAACTCACCGACAAGTCAACCAGAACTTCTTCAATAAGCTGGGCCGAGTTTCTCGATCCCTGGGATAGCGCCCTTCAAGAACTCAACACCACATCTATGTCCTTAGTGTCAGGACTTAGTCGCGAGGCCAACGCATCTATTGGTAGCTTGAGAGGGGTTGAGTGGGACGAGAGACGCGGGGCGGATCAACACGCAAAACAAGGGTTTAGACAGCTTCGGGCCCCGGGAAACATCATCCGGTAATAACCCTACATGCTGTTTGTGGCTAGGTCTCATTATGATCATGAGGGAGTCGCCGGTAAGCCGGCTCTTTGTTTCTAGCCCTAGGTATTGTTTCTTGCTGCTTGTCCCTCTTTGGGGAGCCCTGCCTCTCATTATATAAATTAGAGGGGCGGGTTACATGTGGAGTCCTAGTAGGACTAGGACTAGTCTATCTTTTCTTACAAGTTGAATACAAGTCCGGGTCTTGCTTTCTTCCTCTTAAGCCGGCCTATCATAACGTAAGCCGGCCTTCTGGGCCTTGAGCCTCTTGGGCCCTCGGGTCTTGTTGCTCCTCTGATCCGCTTGCGAGGTCACCCATAAGTCGCCAGGCTCGGGCGGGTCACTTAGTGATTCGTCTAGTCAGGGCGGGTCATTAGTGAGTCGCTGTCACAGCCCAGAATTGTTTGTAATTAGTGGCATCTGCATCCATGCATCATGTTTGTTTCAAAGGAAATTTTGAAGTGGGGATGACCAAGCCCTAGCACTAAAGCAATTCAAATAGATTTAACTAAAAATATTTTTCCGTGAATCCAAATGGTTTAAAAAAAATGTTCATCATTTCTGGAAAAATGCTATAAACCATAACCAGAGGTGTTGCACATTTTTCATGACATATTTGGTCACTGGATTAAATCATATATTTGAATTTGGGCATTTAAATATTATAAAATATTTAAAATGTCGAAATAATCCTAAACTGAAATGCTCCATGTTGGATATATTCCAAACAATGGCCATGAGCAGTTTGGAGATTTTTGAGTGTGCCTAAGTATTTTTAATAAAGCCCAGAACAAAATAACAAAATAGAAAACAAAAAAGAAAATAGAATAAGAGAGAGAGAGACAGTACCTGGTCACTTACCTTGGCCCAAGATCGTAGTTGGCGGTTCAGCCCACTCAGCGCCTCAGTTGTCTTCAACCTGAGGTGTGGTGGCAAAGAAGACAGCCCTGAGCCAAGGCCAGCCTCCTCCTGCATGCACTGCCTCCTCCCCGACTCCCTCAGACGCGCCACGCGGAGACGCCCAGACTGCACCCTCTCCTCTCTCCTGGACCTCCTCTCCTCCTCTATCTCTCGGCCCAAGTGCGACCGAGAACCGCTGTCGCCCGCCTTTCTTGGCCGTGGCCACCCGACCTCCCAGCTACCATCCGGATATGCCACGAGGCTCCGCCTCGACCCCAGCGTCCTCTGCACCAAGCCAGGCGCCGCCAGAGCTCCGTGGACGACGTCCCGGCCCCTTCTTCCTCCTCGGTCGCTGGAGATCCTCACGCCCCCTTTCGCTCCGGCCTTCCTCGAGCCAAACGAGCTACAACCAACTCCTGTGAGCCCCGCCATTATCTTTCCCTCCTTGGTGGATTTCTCGGCTGCAACATCACCGACCGAGTCCCAGATGTCGCCGCCGCGACGAGCCCCTCGCCGACGAGGCTCCGGTGACCAAATGGTCCGTCGTTCCTCCGTTGGGTTCGGGAGCTCCGTAGATCACGTGGGTGCAAACCGCTGGTCCTCCAAGGCTACCGTGTCGCCGATTCCGCCGACACCGAAGCTCCGGCGATCGCCAAGGTCGACGCCGGCGACAACTCCAGCCACCCTGTGCCCAACCGCCACCACCACTCGATGCAGCGAGTTCGCCAGGCTCCGTAGCTCCTCTCCTGTCGGGACGCCGGAACAACGACTCCGGCGAAGAACCGCCAGCTCAAGGTCGCCGCCGAACTCCGGCGAGTCAGACGTGGGCTGTCATTAGCGCCTAATCATGCAGCCTAAACCACCCACCAACCATCGACCGTGGGCCCCAAGGCCAAGTCAAACCCTGGTCAGTGCGGGTTTGACCCGGGCTTAACCACTGAGTCACTGACGTGTGGCCCCACACGTCAGGTTTGACCCCTTTTCTGGATTATAAATAAATCTAAATGATTTATTTATTTCAGAAAATAGGTAAAAACTTCTAAAAATCATAGTAATTCAACCGTAGCTCCAAATCAAATAATTTATATATGAAAAATTATCAGAAAAATTCAAGGAATCCATCTGTACCATTTTCATGCATGTTTGAACAATGTTTGTCCTCTGTTTTGGACAAAACAAATAAAGGGCATTTAAATAATCATATATGGGGTTGGAATTTGAATCATGTATTCAAACCAACTTCATTTAAATCATAGCTAGATGCATTAGCTCAAATCACAGCATATTGCCATGTCATGAGCATGCATCATATTGTGGCATTGCATTGATTGTGTTCTTTCTCAGTTGCCGGTGTTTGTCCCCTCCCGATAGACGTGGTTCCAACGATGAGTTCGATGACACCGATGAAGAGCTATAATATCTTCAAAAGTGCCAGGCAAGCAAAACCCCCTTGTTCATTCCGATACAATCCCACTCTCTCGCCTCCCCGCTCCATTTTAATGCATTAGAACAACAACGACTCATGTGTTACTTGTCATGTAGCTGAACCCCTTTATCCTCCTCGTGCATGACCTGTCATTCCACAAGAAATAGATGAAACCCACTAGCATGAGTAGGATTTGCTTGAGCCTGTTGTGCCTACTCATTTATGCTTGTTATCATGCTCGCTACTGCTTAGAGTTGAGTCAGGTCCGATTCATCGAATGAATCGGAGGTGTGTGAACATGTTCTACCGTGTGTGTGAGCTAAGTGCGTGAACACGATTTGGTAAAGGTAGCGGTGAGAGGCCATGTAGGAGTACATGGTGGGTTGTCTCATTGAAGCCGCCCTCAGAACTGAGTTACGTGGTTTGTGATCCATGAAACAGCTACTACCACACATTGGGATCCTTAATTGACTCTCTCGACTTATTAACCGCCGTTGTCCTCATCTGTGAGTTGCAAGTAGTTTACGGTGTTTGTAGTATCTTTGGGGGCCGTGCAGGCTTTTGACTGAGGTGGGCTGTGTTGCGGTAGGCACGTGGCACTCTGCACCGGGCGCCTGCTTGGTGTCTCGAACCTGCTCACATCGTTTGGGGTCATGGCGAAACTCGACCGGATCTCCTCATGGATGGAACCCGAATAGCCGATAAACCTGGACTAGAGACTTGAGTGGTTAGTCGTCAGGCGACTCCTCGCCAAAGCTTCCGCTTGAAGGTTGCCGAGATACCACGACGATGTACATGGTGGTAAGTGGCGAGAGCGCAGGTGACAAGTACACCCTCGCAGGGTTAACATCATCTATTCGAATAGCCGTGTCCGCGGTAAAGGACTTCTGCTTTGCCTATAACAGTTCATAGACAAGTGAAAGTGGATACTCTAAAATACGCAAGATAAGCGTGAGTGCTATGGATGGCGTTCTCGTAGGGAGATGGGAGCGGATCCATAGTGGTGTATTGATATGGAGAATATGTGGACTCGCAAAGCCACCTCGAAAGAGTTACTTGTCGTCAGAGTTCAGGATAGCCACCGAGTCAAAGCTGGCTTTAACAGTTAAACTCCACCACCCCTTTGTTGATAATGATGCATATGTAGTTAGTTCGATGTAAGTCTTCTTGAGTACACTTGTACTCACGTTTTCTTATTTTATGTTTTGCGAGAGACGCCGGTCCTCGCTAGTAGTTCCGCTGTGGACTTGACGTTTAGCTTGTTACCTCATTTCACGATCTTGTGCCTTGGCAGGATCTCGGTAGATGGTCAGGCTTCTAAGCCTTTTTTTCATTTGTATATGTCTCGTACTTCGGACATGTTAAGCTTCAGCGTGTGTTTGATTTGTATGCTTCAGATGTTGGGTCATGAGACCCATGTTTGTAATATCTCGCTCCTCGAGGGCCCTAATGAATAAATACTTGAGTTGTAGAGTCATGTTGTGATGCCATGTTGTATTTGCACATATCGAGCATATTGTGTGTATGCTATTGAAATGCTTGATATGTGTGGGGTTCGACAATCTAGTTGTTTATCCTTGGCAGCCTCTCTTATGGGGAAATGTAGTCTAGTGCTTCCTTGAGCCATAGTAGTCCGCTCTGTACTGGTTCACCGGAGTCCTGCTAGCCCAAAGACTACCGCTTCCTGGACACTTGATGGCCGGCATGTGTTTCGCCGTTCTTGTGTCTGCCTCTTCGGGAAATGTCACGCGGTGACATCCGGAGTCCTGCCTAGCTCGCTACATCCCGGGTTCCCTGAGTCCTGTTAGCCCAAAGGTTACAGCCCGGATTCTACACGCTGCCAATCGACATGCTCAAGTTGATTCATGTATGCTGTCCCCATGGTTTAGTGCCGCTTTGGGTTCACGACTAGCCATGTCGGCCCGGGTTCTCTGTCATATGGATGCTAGCGACACTATCATATACACGGAGCCAAAAGGCTAAACGGTCCCGGCCATGGTAAGGCGACACCGTGGGAATACCGTGCGTGAGGCCGCAAAGTGATATGAGGTGTTACGGCTAGATCGATGTGACTTGGAATCGTGGTCTGACGATACGCCAAGTTCGACGGGTTATACATCCGGCGGGGCATACCACATGGTATATCCCGACACTTCCCTACCATTTTGTGTGCGATTAAGTAGGCGGCAAGGAACTCGGTGGGCGGGATGCCATTGCTTCCTTCTTTGGTTAGTGTGTGGGCGGTGGCATGAACGACGCTGGTGAGAGCTCTAGGGTGGAGTGGCGGACAATTGTATAGTGCATTGGTTTATCAAGTGCTCAAGCGATGAAGATGAAGGAAATTTGGATTCCTTCAATCCTGGTCATTTATTACCGAGTAAAATGCATTGGCGGTCAGCGAACTTGTGTTGATAGCTCACTTTGATCATTATATTATACGTGATGCACACATTAGCGCACACCATCCATAGAGGCAAGTAGCATGTACGCGTGCAGGCACTTGTTTGGTTGCGTTCTCATCTCAGCATAGTTGTTCCCTCTTCATGCATTCTCAACTCAACACCCATCTTCATGCATGCTCTCTTCATGCATGCTTCTAGTGTATTTGTGCTAAGCTAGCGTGGACTCATGCACCCTCCATACACTCTACCAAACACTCAAAAGTGGGTCGAGAAGAGAACTCTTGGGCTCATGCACCCTTCATACACCCTACCAAACACACGTCGCTTCACATCATTTAAACCGTGCTAATGCATGCACGTCGCCCTCTCAATCAAAGTCCTGTTCATGGCGCAATGCAAACGGCGAGCCCGTCACCTGCGCTCCCCGGCGGTACCTGACATTACTGATTAGACGTTTGATGGAGGCCTCCGCAAACGCTGATCATGTATTCACCTGGCTCAACACAACGGTCATACTCAAGACTCGGCGCCTTGCTCATGTATATCGTCCATCACAACGACAATATATAAAACAGCCTAGCTAGAGAGGGTACCATGGTACGGAG
Source organism: Aegilops bicornis (assembly GCA_021605145.1). NCBI lineage: Eukaryota > Viridiplantae > Streptophyta > Magnoliopsida > Poales > Poaceae > Aegilops > Aegilops bicornis. The sequence continues at coordinate 1,024,053 of JAHIAL010000023.1, read as the reverse complement.
TATGTACTATCATGAGCAACCGATCATAGTGCCAGTGCACATGAGTGTGTGTCTGATCGATTCGTCCATTATTCGTAAGTTATGCATGGTTGTGTGGTGTCTAATGGTGGTCGTCGAAGGCTAGCTGGCGACAAGACCGGTTGCATGGTCGCCTGGTTGTCAATACGTGCCGCATACACTTCAAAGGCCCGTCATCCATGACTTCACATTTTACCACCACGCTAGCGTCTGACCGCCCTGGCCTACCGAAACCCCTTCCATCGCTAGCACGCGCTTCCCGCCTGAAACGGTCACCGTCTCTCCAGAACGTCAATGCCGCATTCACTGGACTTAACTTCGTGCGATTGGTGTGTCAACGACATGCGGGCTGATGACCGCTGGGCCCACATGTCGCTGATCCAACGCACTGCAGTTAAAGCATCAAGCGGCGCCCATTCGCATTCACGCCCGACGAACCTACTCCGGTGCCAGCCGTCCCTCCGTCTACCGCGGCTCATTACCATTCGCCCGCTATATTAACTTGAGCCCCAGCTCCCAGCCATTGCCAAAGACCCACACTCATTCTCCTCCGGTCCCTTCCTTCTGTCGGAACCACTCCAACCATGGCCTCCTGGTGCTCCAAAGCTCTCTTGGACGTACCGTCGTGGATCTGTCACGGCAGATGTCCTTAGTGTCAGGACTTAGTCGCGAGGCCAACGCATCTATGTGGTAGCTTGAGAGGGGTTGAGTGGGACGAGAGACGCAGGGCGGATCAACACGCAAGACAAGGGTTTAGACAGCTTCAGGCCCCGGGAAACATCATCCGGTAATAACCCTACATGCTATTTGTGGCTAGGTCTCATTATGATCATGAGGGAGTCGCCGGTAAGCCGGCTCTTTGTGTCTAGCCCTAGGTATTGTTTCTTGCTGCTTGTCCCTATTTGGGGAGCCCTGCCTCTCATTATATAAGTTAGAGGGGCGGGTTACATGTGGAGTCCTAGTAGGACTAGGACTAGTATCTCTTTTCTTACAAGTGGAATACAAGTCCGGGTCTTGCTTTCTTCCTCTTAAGCCGGCCTATCATAACGTATGCCGGCCTTTTGGGCCTTGAGCCACTTGGGCCCCCGGGTCTTGTCGCTCCTCTGATCCGCTTGCTGTCACCCATAAGTCGCCAGTCTCAAGTGGTCACTTAGTGATTCGCCTAGTCGTATGGTCATTAGTGAGTCGCCAAGTCTGACCGGGTTATACATCCGGCCGGGTCATACCAAGGTATATCCCGACATTAGCCCCCAGTTTAGCTTGGATTTATCCATGGTAAACTTATCTTTATAAAAATAAATACAAGAACAAAATTGATAGGCTGTGTTCCGGGTTAATATTCTTCTAAGCCGACACTTGATCATCCTTAAGTCCTTGTCATTTCCTCCTTCTAAAAAATACGGGTCAATAAACCATCTTCATACTCAAATTGCTGACGTTGGTGTCTCATAGAGAAATATTGTGAAGAATAATCCACTTGAGTCGGCTTCCAAAGCGCCGGCTTAAGAAATATTGGTCTTGAAATACTCATATGATATTCAACCGGTTTGAAAATAAAGAACTTGCCGATCTCTGATTTCCAAAATCACCGGGTTATAAAAACTGATAATTCCTGGTCATGATTGTTTCCAACGCCGGTACATGAGCTCTTTTCTCATGCAATATCCAACGAACCAAGATAGCAATTATGTATGCTATGACAACTTTGTGAGACACAAGTTGATCTCAAGATATGCACCACTATGGTATGATATGTATGCTATGGAGTATGATCACTAAATGTGCACAAGTCACATTGCCGACAATACTCAATGGCTAGTCTCGATGAGTAAGCTACGCAAAATGAGGCAATGTGGGTTATCAATGCAATTGCAAGGTATGACAAAGATGTCGTCGAAGCTACCGTCCTTGCGATGAGGACTAGTCGATGTAGATGAGCGGTGGTGATGAGGACTTCGAACCGTACCTAGATAGCCGAAACACAATAGGATACGGGAAACCACAACTCAAAATCTCAAGGACCAGAATGTGTCAAAAATCGTCATCGGAAGAATCGTGGAAGATTTTGGTGTATGTGGGTTTGGGAGATGTGGTGTTGGCCGAACTGAAAATTTGGTTTTGTCGGAGAGGAACGGACGTCCGGCCTTTGCGGTCGTCCGGACGTCGGACGTCCGGTAGCTGCCGGTCGTCCGGTGCAGGTCATTTTCGAACGCACGGGAAGAATTGCTCATCTCATGGTGGAAGGGGATGGTGAGGTCGAAATCGAGTGGTTTGGTGGATAGAAAAGGGTGGGGAGGGTGGGTAAAGCTAGATCCACACGTAGCAACCCAAATCCATGGACCAAATCCAACAAAATCTCAACTCACAAACAAATCACAAAAAAAAAATTTGGGGTTATTTTTGGTGGGGATTTTCGAATTTAGGACGAAAACAACAAAATCAAGCTAGAAAACACGGTGTAGGGGCTCCAAGAACGTGATCAACCTGGCTCATGATACCAAGATGATGTAGGGTGGAACCCTACGCGGATGATCTTTCACGTTTGGAGAGAATCCCTACGATGAACACGAAGAACGAACGGAAGAACACGAGGGAAAACACGGGGAACACAAGAGGAAAGCACTCAACCAACCGGATCAATCACACAAGTGCTAGATCACCGAACACATAAGGTACCACAAGATTCAAAGTCAACAAGGGAAAGATACACAAGTAACCGTTCTTCTCCGTGGAGGAGAGTCTTGATGGGGTCCACCCTAGAAGGGGTCTTGAATCCTTGGAAGGATCTTCTCCGAGGAGGCGCGATCTCTCGAGAGAAGGTAACCAAGTGGATGAGCAAGGGCTCTCACACCAAAGATGAGCTAAACCAATGCTACCCTAGCTAGGAGGAGGTGGGGTTCTATTTATAGTCTTAGTGCAAAAGGGGGCAAAGTGGAGGGGTACATGGGCTTTGGCCCGAAACTGTGCACAGACAGGTACCGGACGTCCGCTGGGGGCCGGTCGTCCGGTCGCTCAGGAGGGACCGGTCGTCCGGTGGCGCCGGACGTCCGCTGGGTCAGTTCTGTGAAGGAGGCGCCGGTCGTCCGGTTTCTTCGGACTTCCGCTGATTTGGTTCGGGTCCAGGGGCACCGGACATCCGGCTGAGGGCGGTCGTCCGGTCACCGACGTCCGTTAACACCGGTCTTCCGCAGATTCGGTTCGGGTCTTCAGGGGCCGGTCGTCCGCTGGCGGTCGGACGTCCGCACGCTGTGAGGGTGTGGCCGGTCGTCCGGTCCGGGCCGGACGTCTGCTTGTCAAGGAGCTTGGGCGCGGACGTCCAGTCTGACCGGTCGTCCGGTGCATTGGAGTTTTCTCGGTAGCTCTTCTTCTTGTCCTTTGCGGTTGGTAGCTTTGTCTCCTTGTCCACTGGATGTAGATGCACCATGGCTTTCCTCCAGGTACCTGATCACACACAAAGTGTCCATATGAGGTAGTAGCCAAGTCTCGTGAGTAGAGAGAGGGAGTTCGGAAAGGAGCGAGTTCACCTTATCTTCGATAGCCTAGGCTCTAGCTCTTGTCATGGGCCCAAATGGTGTTGAGGAAGATGTAGACACGTCCATGGGGATGAGCGTGGGATGCTCCGCATCATCTCCCCCCCCTTGGGAGAGATCCGACCTCGGATCGAAAGGATCATCACCATGGTAAGGTGCAAGGTCCTTGACGTTGAAGATGTCGCTCACATTGTACTTGCCTCGAGGTATGTCGATCTTGTAGGCGTTGTCGTTGTAGCGTGCTAGCACCTTGAAAGGTCCATCGGCTCGAGGGAGAAGCTTGGACTTGCGTTCTTTGGGGAAGCGGTCCTTGCAAAGGTGTAGCCACACGAGATCACCAATGTTGAAGATGATGGGTTGCTTGTTGGCGTTGAGCTTGGTTGCTTGACGTTGTACTTGTCGCTCAATGGTGTGCCTTGTATCTTCGTGCATCTTCTTGATGTAGCTTGCTCATGCACTCGCATCCATGTTGGTGCGCTCTTGGAGAGGAAGTGGTAGAATGTCCAATGGGGACAACGGGTTGAAACCGTGAAGCGACCTCGAAGGGGGACTTGCCGTAGTTGAATGTCTTGCACGGTTGTAGGCGTGCTTCGGCGATGGGTAGACATGCTTCCCACTCCTTGATGTTCTTCTTGATCAAAACACGAAGTAGAGTGGATAGTGTAAGGTTTGTCACCTCCGTTTGGCCGGGTTTGAGGATGGTATGCCGAGGAGAACAAGAGCTTGATTCCGAGCTTGGCGCATAGGGTCTTCCAAAAGTAACTCAAGAACTTGGCGTCACGATCGGAGACGATTGTCTTTGGTACTCCATGGAGTCGCAAGATTTCCTACAAAAGAGATTTGCAACATGTGAAGCATCGTCGATCTTGTTGCAAGGAATGAAATGTGCCATCTTAGAAAATCTATCCACAACAACAAACACGGAATCCTTTCCATTTTGAGTTCTAGGCAAACCAAGTACAAAATCCATGCTAATGTCTTCCCAAGGTTGATAAGGAATAGGAAGAGGCATGTAAAGACCATGGGATTGAGCTTTTGACTTAGCTTTGCAACATGTAGAGCAACGGTTGGTGAAGCGTGAGACATCACGAAACATCTTGGGCCAAAAGTAGTTCTTGGAGAGGGTGGCGAATGTCTTATGCGTGCAAAGTGTCCCATGAGTCCGCCTCCATGAGCCTCTTGCAAAAGGAGCAAACGAAGAGAAGACTCGGGAATGCATAGTTTGTTAGCTCTCATAAGATAACCATCCTTGATGTAATATTTTTCCCAAGAAGTATGTGTCAAACATTTGGCATAAGGAGAAACAAAAGATGGATCATGCTCATACAAGTCTTTTATATGTTCAAAACCAATAACATTCAACTCAAGTTGAGTGATAAGCATGCATATGCGTGAAAGCAGCGTCGGCAACAACATTTTCTTTACCCTTAATGTACTTGATCACATAAGGAAAAGATTCAATAAATTCACTCCATTTGGCATGACGCTTGTTCAACTTAGTTTGTCCTTTTAAGTACTTAAGTGTTTCATGATCGGTATGGATGACAAACTCATGAGGTCTAAGGTAATGTTCCCAAACATGTAGCACACACACTAAAGCATACAATTCTTTGTCATAGATGGGATAATTAAGTTGAGCACGGATAGTTTTTTCACTAAAATCTGTGATGGCTCGCTTTTTCTTGCATCAAAACTCCGCCAATTCGGTACCACTTGCATCACAATGAACCTCAAAAGTTTTGTCAAAATTGGGCAAAGCAAGAATCGAGACATGAGTAAGCAAAGACTTGAGCTCATCAAAAGCGGTTGATTGCAAAGGTCCCCAAACAAAGGGAGTATTCTTCTTACTCAATGCATGCAAAGGAGCGGCAATTGTGCTAAAATCTTTCACAAAGCGTATTTATAAAACCCGCAAGACCAAGAAAACTTAGCACTTGTTGCAAATTGGTTGGTTGGGGCCAAGTTTTAATTGCTTGAATTTTAGATTCATCAACATGAACACCCTTTGAGGATACTACAAAACCCAAGAAAACCACTTTTCAACTCCAAAAGTGCATTTTTCAAGTTTGCATAAAGACTTTCCTCATGAAGAGTTTGCAACACAGATTTTACATGATTGATGTGCTCTTGCATGGTTTTGCTAAACACAAGAATATCATCAAAGTAAACCACAACAAAGACTCCAATATAAGGACGAAGCACATGATGCATAAGACTTTACACAAAAAGTACCGGGAGCTTCCGAAAGACCCATAGGCATCACTAACCATTCATATAAACCAAATTTGGTTTTGAAAGCAGTTTTCCATTCATCACCCTCTTGTATGCGGATTTGATAATAGCCACTTTTAAGGTCAATTTTTGAGAAAAAGTTGGCTCCACTAAGTTCATCAAGCATATCATCTAAGCGAGGAATGGGATGCCTATAATGGACGGTGATCGCATTGATCGGTCTACAATCGGAACACAAGCGAAAACTTCCATCGGGCTTAGGCACAAGTATATGAGGAACGGCACAAGGGCTTAAGCTTTCACGTACATGACCGTTGTCGATTAGTTGTTGTACTTGCCGTTGAATCTCCTTGGTTTCTTCGGATTGATGCGGTTTGGAGCTTTGTTTGGTAGCGGCGCTTCTACAGGTATGAGGTCGATTCGATGCTCAATGCCTCGAAGAGGAGGTAGACCCGGAGGTAGCTCATCGGGAAAAACATCTTGAAATTCCTGCAAAGAGATTGAAACACCAAAGGTAGCTCGTGAATGGTGTTAGTTTTGGTTCTCCATCCTTGCACACACGGACAAAGTGCATCACACTCGATGGGTTCTCACACACTTCTCTCATCTCACTTTTGGTGGCAAATAGAATGAGGTTTTTCTCTCTAGGCGAAGAGTCGCTCAAATTTGGCTTGTGGCTCTCACTCACTTTTGGGTGGATCACTTTCTCACTCTTTTCTCTATGATGTGTAGCTTGTTTGTCGGCTATCACTTGGGTAGGAGACATAGGTCGTAGCACATATTCCTTCCCTTTCATCTTGAAGCTATAGTGATTGGTGCGCCCATTGTGGATGACACCACGGCCGAATTGCCATGGTCGACCTAGAAGTAGGTGGCAAGCGGTCATTGGGACCACATCACATTCCAACGTGTCTTCATAAGCACCAATTTTGAAGGAGACTTGGACCGTATGCTCGACTCAGTATAGTGCCGGAGTCACTTAGCCATTGAACCTTGTAGGGTGCGGGTGCTTCCTCTTTACCAATTGGAGCTTGGAGCATAGTTCTTCACTTGCCAAGTTGTGGCAACTACCTCCATCGATGATGACCTTGACGGACCTCCCGTTGATGCCGGCCTTTGTGTGGAAGATGTGACATCGTTGGTCTTCTTCTTTTTGATGTTGGAGAGTCAAGACCTTGGAGACAACGAGAGCGGGGCTCGAACCCTCATCACAAAAGACTTGGTCATCTTCATCTTCGTTCACTCGCCGGTGCATGGCCACTTGCTCAAGAGCTTCCATCTCCTCTTCACTCATGGAGTCATATGTGCCATCGTCGTTGAGGATCATGGTGTTTGTTGGTGCATTCGTATGACTTGTGGCCTCGGCCGCCGCAAGTGAAACACTTGAAGGAGCTTGTCTTGATGGTCTCATCGGTCGGGGTAGAGGATGAAGCACGCGGCTTGAGGTTGCTTGTAGTAGGAGGAGGACGACTTGAACTTGTCAAGTCTTCTTGTAACTTGACTTGTCGTCGCTTTCTTGAAGAAGGTTTGGTTGATGTAGATGTTGGAGGAGTCGTTGAAGCTTGGTTGTTGGAGAAGTCAGAGGTCTTGGATGAGTACTTGGCGTGCATTTGAAGTCATCTTGCACTTGGCGTTCCGCCTTTGTAGCTTGATGCACGAGCTCAATGAGGGTTGAGTATGGTTGGAAGTCGGCGATCTTCTTGATGGGATGATTGAGTCCATTCAAGAAACGTGCCATAGTTTGCTCATCATCTTCTTTGACATTGGCTCAAATCATGGCTATCTCCATTTCCTTGTAGTATTCTTCAACACTCTTTGTTCCTTGCTTGAGTAGTTGGAGTTTCTTGAAGAGGTCGCGGTTGTAGTAGGTTGGCACAAAACATGCTCGCGTGACATCCTTCATTTGAGCCCAAGTGGTGATTGGAGGTTCACCTCTTGCTTGTCGTCGCTCAATGATTTGTTCCCACCATATGAGCACATAGTCTTGGAACTCAAGTGATGCCATAGCGATTTTCTTCGCTTCATCGTAGTTGTGCAACCGGAAGATTTTGTCAACCTTCAATGCCCATGAGAGATAGTCTTCGGGGTCATTTCTTCCATTGAACTTGGGCATGGTGAATTTTAGCTTGTCAGAAGCGTTGCTCTTCATTGTGTTGTTGGCGATGTTGATGATGACGTCCTTGGCGTGGATTGTTATCGTCTTCATGTTGCTCTTGGTGTGGAGGAAGACCATGATCAACTTGCTCTTGTTGAACTTGAGGTTGAAGTGGAGCTTGACGAGTTTGTGGAGGAGCTTGAGGAACTTGACGTTGCAACCGTGATTGGTAGTTCCTCTCTTGGATTTCTTCTCGAAGGGCTTCCTCTTGATTGCGCCGTTCGCGATTGCGGTTGGCGATAGCTCGACTTGATTCTTGAAGGGCACGTTGCGCCTCAAGAGCTTGCGCTTCTCGTTGTTGTTGTTGAAGACGTTGAGCCTCGGCGTCTTGTTGCTCTTGGTGTAGACGGGCTCGTTTCTTCCTCTTGGCGCCCGTAGTCGTTGTCGTTCTTGAGCTTGGGCAAAAGCGGCTTGGTTTGATTGAGGACGAGGACTTTCTCATCGACTTGCTCTTGTGAATGCTTGTCATGTAGCGGATTGCGAGATGCAAGACGGTCTTGGCCTTGCTTCGTCGAAGAGTGTTCATTTGACGGTGTACTTGAGTCGTAGAAGGTGTCGTCGGAGTGTCGACTCGAGCTGCTCCGCCTTGAGGATGAAGAAGTGGAATGATGCCGATTCCTTATCAAGGCACGTATCTCGTCCATTCTTGCATCATTCTCTTGCTTGTGAGCGTCGAACTTGTTGTCAAAGTAGTCTCTTGTACGTTGCTCGGAGAGTCGCAAGTCGGTGGCGAGGTTGTCGATGCGATCGCTCATTGCTTGTTGTTCTTGGTGCAACGCTCGTTGTGCACCAAAGAGGTGGCTCTTGGTGACGCATGATGACATGTCGTCGTCTTGCTCGATGAAGAGTGGGTTGGTAGAGGTACTTGGCCTATCCATCATTCCAAGCAAAATGTGAGTGGTAGAACGGAAAAGAACTTATACCAATGTACCTTTGACCGATGTTGAAGATGAATCAAGTTCACTCAAATGCGGACAATGAAATAGCACTATTGGTACCAATCCTTGTCAGCTCTCACACCTACACAAATAAGAGCTTATGGTGGAGCTTGGTGAGGGTGGTGGTACAAAATTTGATGCAATTGTAAGTGGTGTCAATAATGTTGGAAATGATTCACAAATTTGCAAATGCAACAAGTAGACCAATAGCAAGATATGGTACACGGAAACACACACGCAAATAGATAATATGGGGTTATGCAACCAAGGATGAGCCAAAATGTGGAATCACCAAGATGCTCTTGTTGCACAACACTAGAGAGACGCTAGCACGATTGCACAATAGGCGGATACGCAAACTTGTGCACAACCTACTAGGCAAAAATGCAACTATCTCTATCCCAAATATGCTATATGTATGGTATTACACAGCAAAGATCCAAGATGATCCAATATAACCAATCTTAATGTAGTATGATGCTATGGTTCTTGTTCATAAGCTCTTTGCTTATCTTTTCTCTTTGTTTAAAAAGCTTGGGTGGCTCTTTCACTTTTGAGCTCTTTTCTCATGCAATATCCAACGAACCAAGATAGCAATTATGTATGCTATGACAACTTTGTGAGACACAAGTTGATCTCAAGATATGCACCACTATGGTATGATATGTATGCTATGGAGTATGATCACTAAATGTGCACAAGTCACGTTGCGGCAATACTCAATGGCTAGTCTCGATGAGTAAGCTTCATAAAATGAGGCAATGTGGGTTATCAATGCAATTGCAAGGTATGACAAAGATGTCGTCGAAGCTACCGTCCTTGCGATGAGGACTAGTCGATGTAGATGAGCGGTGGTGATGAGGACTTCGAACCGTACCTAGATAGCCGAAACACAATAGGATCTGAAACCACAACTCAAAATCTCAAGGACCAAAATGTGTCAAAAATCGTCATCGGAAGAATCGTGGAAGATTTTGGCGTATGTGGGTTTGGGAGATGTGGTGTTGGCCGAACTGAAAATTCGCGTCGGAGAGGAACGGACGTCCGGCCTTTGCGGTCGTCCGGACGTCGGACGTCCGGTAGCTGCCGGTCGTCCGAGTGCTGGAAATGATTTTAAGACACGGGAAGACTTGCTCGGTCTCGCGGTGGAAGGGGATGGTGAGGTCGAAATCGAGTGGTTTGGTGGATAGAAAAGGGTGGGGAGGGTGGGTAAAGCTAGATCCGCACGTAGCAACCCAAATCCATGGACCAAATCCAACAAAATCTCAACTCACAAACAAATCACAAAAAAAATATTTGGGGTTATTTTTGGTGGGGATTTTCGAATTTAGGACGAAAACAACAAAATCAAGCTAGAAAACACGGTGTAGGGGCTCCAAGAACGTGATCAACCTGGCTCATGATACCAAGATGATGTAGGGCGGAACCCTACGCGGATGATCTTTCACGTTTGGAGAGAATCTCACGATGAACACGAAGAACGAACGGAAGAACACGAGGGAAAACACGGGGAACACAAAAGGAAAGCACTCAACCAACCGGATCAATCACACAAGTGCTAGATCACTGAACACATAAGGTACCACAAGATTCAAAGTCAACAAGGGGAAGATACACAAGTAACCGTTCTTCTCCGTGAGGAGGTCTTGATGGGGTCCACCCTAGAAGGGGGTCTTGAATCCCTTGGAAGGATCTTCTCCGAGGAGGCGCGATCTCTGAGGAGAAGGTAACCAAGTGGATGAGCAAGGGCTCTCACACCAAAGATGAGCTAAACCAATGCTACCCTAGCTAGGAGGAGGTGGGGTTCTATTTATAGTCTTAGTGCAAAAGGGGGCAAAGTGGAGGTACAGCATGGGCTTTGGCCCGGCATCGCATGACAGTACCGGACGTCATTGGGGGCCGGTTGTCCGCTCCTTCGAGGGAGGACCGGTCGTCCAAGCGTCTGCTTCAAATCGATTACATGTGAAGGAGGCGCGGTCGTCGGTTTCTTTGGACTTCCGCTGATTTGGTTCGGGCCAGGGCACCGGCGTCCACGAGGGCGGTCGTCCGTCTGCTGGCACCCGGTCTTCCATGATTCAGTTCGGGTCTTGAGGCGGTCGTCACGGGCGGTGGGGACGTCCGCCTGTGTGAGGGTGTGGCGGTCGTCCGGTCGGGCCGACGTCTGCTTATTGGGACTTGGCGCGGGACGTCCGGTCCCGACCGGTCGTCCGATGGCTGGAGTTTTCTCGGTAGCTCTTCTTTTGTCCTTTGCGGTTGGTAACCGTCTCCTTGTCCTTTGGATGTAGATGCACCATGGCTTTCCTCCAGTACGATCACACACAAAGTGTCCATATGAGGTAGTAGCCAAGTCTCGTGAGTAGAGAGAGGAGTTGGGAAAGGAGCGAGTTCACCTTATCTTCGATAGCCTTGGCTCTAGCTCTTGTCATGGGCCCAAATGGTGTTGAGGAAGATATAGACACGTCCATGGGGATGAGCGAGGGATGCTCCGCATCATCCCTACATGCTGCTTTTGATTGTATTCATATGGGTGTGGTAGAGAGTACATGTATCTACCACGAGATTGTAGTAATGAATATGAGATTGGTCATTGACTAGCCTGGCCTCGGTTTATATATGCACCATAGGCCTAGGGTTTAGAGGAGTCCTTGTCTTGGGCGCCAAGTCTTGTGGAATCCTCCTTGTATGCGGCATGGGCTGTCAATCTGGCCCATGAGTAAACGGCCATGGGGGTCCTCGACCCAATCCAACTGATCGGGAGACGACGTGGTGAGTACCCCCTAGTCCAGGACACCATCAGTAGCCCCCTGAACCGGTCGACGCTCCTCGATTCTTCCGAGCTGTTCTTCATCTTCGGTCGTCGGTCTTGAAAACTGGTTCAACAAATCTTCGATCTTGAGGATTGCCGAGGTGAATCCGAAGAGTTTACACGTTGGGTATCCGAGGAGCCCTTTAAGTCTTCGGCCTTTATCACTGCCTTGTTAGTTTTTACACCACACCTCGGGTTTGAAGTGGTTCCTGTGCGGCGGTGTCCTCCTGCATCCGAACTCCAACGCCAGACTGCATCCGAGGTATCTTTTGCAGCCGAGCACCAACGCCGGACTGCTTCCGAGCTCCAACGCCAGAATGCATCCCAGCTCCAACGCCGAACTGTATCCGAGCTCCAACGCCGGACTGTATCCGAGGTGTCATAGATCACCTGGCCCAAAAAGGTTAAAGGGGTTCAACCGAGCTTAATGCCGAAGATGCCCTCTATGGATTTACTTTCGATTTGTGCAATGTATTCTCTCGCTTTGAGATGTATAGCGGTAGCCCTCAAGGTGTCTGGCCGGCCTGAAATCCGAGATGCACTGAAGGAAAATATGAAACCGCCGATCCTAGTAGCTCCACGAGACTCGGGTTGTGAAATCGGCACGAGGATGAACTCTAGCCTGACAAAGCATACATAGGAATAGAAACGCAGTGTATTATATTAGAGGTAATAGTGATCGGTGGATGGGCCCCTGAGAGTGGGTCATGAGAAACCGCCGTGATATATCAGCTTGATGCTGGATAAGTCCCAGACGGTACTTATTATTGTCCGAAGACGTGCTTGTCTATAGTTCGGTCATGCCGAACACTGCGCACTTTGAATTTTCTGAATTGAATAGGTAATCAAAGAGCCTCGAGCCATCGGTCGGGTGGCAACACTGCATCGAGGATCGATGTGCCCCTTTAATATTTATAAATAATGAGCGCGAAGCCCAATAGCCTGCGAGCCTTAATGTGGGCACAGGTGGCCGAATTAAGGATCGATATTCGGAGTAAAATCACAAATTATGATTCTATGTGTCCAAGTACTTGACATCATTAATGCTCGGATCCGCAATGTACAGAAATTTGTTGACCGACCATCGGCTTCCACCTCCTCGGCCAGTAGCTGAGGAGTGTTTGTCCTACTTTATAAAGCCTTTGTAATGTCAAAGATTTATGGCAAACAAGGCAATCCGGCCATACGGTTTTATAAACAAAGGTACGCGGAGAGATATGCTATATTACTTGTTAAAGTAATAAACATCTTCCAAAGAAAATAGTCCCGCTATCGGCTCCTTTCTTTGGGTCGTCATGCTTATCATGATTATGAAAACCTCACCTCCGATAAATGTAGGAGGAAAATATTGAGGATTTAGTTCGGGAAAGTTCCGAACTCTATGGTATCTTGAACCAAAATTTTCACTTTCGCTGCTGTTTACCAATGTGATACTTTAAGATTGCTAGCTTTCGGCTTCACCCAATCTGAGGTACTTACTCGGATGACCCAGTAATAACAATCACAGAGGTGCTCCCTTTACCACCTAGCCGAACAATCGGGAACGTAGGGGTAAGCACAGGAGCCAGGCAACCCAGCTTGGCCAAAAGCTGAAGTCAAATTGATGCATATTTATGGCTTTATAACGATGATTATGGAAGGCAGCCCTCGTATATTAAATACAAACGCGGATGATATGTTTATTTTGACTCTGTTGCGACCGTTTATCAGTTGAAAGTGGCCCATCGTCGGCTTCCACCCCCTTGTAGATGCTACGGAGGGTGTTTCCGCAATAACCAAACAACTCTTAGCCGACGTCTCGGTACTCGAAGGTGGTTGTGTTAGCGGAAACGAGGCAATCGGATATGCGGGCTTTATAACTTTCACTTAGTCATAGGAGCTTAAAGTTGGGAGGCGGTTACTAGCCCCGATTAGTGTTCGGCTGATACCGGTGAGGTCAAGCCGTAAACACTTCGCCAATGTTATGAACGGCCCATTATTTAACACGGTGGTAACCTCTATCGATCTTATAGTCGTCAGATCACTGACCAGTTTACGCTTATTGTGCCAGTAGGTTTTCGGCTTTCTCCACTGAGGTGCTTAACCATTCGAGCTGGAAGCACAATCGCAATGGTTCTCCCTTTGTGCACCTAGCCTAACAAAGCAGAACATAGGAGGCAAGCACAGGAGCCGGGCAACCCAACTATCGACCGAAGACACAATTTGAAACCAATGCATATATAGCCATATCCGAGAATGTTTTTGCCGAATCTCTAAAGTTGTCCGGCGTTGCACTGCGATACTTATGCTGGAAACACACAAATAGTTTAAAAGTGCCATATGCTTGGAAAACCAAAAAAACTTCAGTAAAAACTGAACGTCCGAACTAGATCAAGTGTTCGGTGCCAAATCAAAAATTGGTCTTAAAAAAATGCTTATGTCGTGCTTTATCTGTTGGAAATATGCCCTAGAGGCAATAATAAATTAGTTATTATTATATTTCCTTGTTCATGATAATCGTTTAGTATCCATGCTATAATTGTATTGATAGGAAACTCAGATACATGTGTGGGTACATAGACAACACCATGTCCCTAGTAAGCCTCTAGATAACTAGCTCGTTTATCAATAGATGGTCATGGTTTCACGACCATGGACATTGGATGTCATTGATAACGGGATCACATCATTGGCGAATGATGTGATGGACAAGACCCAATCCTAAGCCTAGCACAAAGATCGTGGTAGTTCGTATGCTAAAGCTTTTCTAATGTCAAGTATCTTTTCCTTAGACCATGAGATTGTGCAACTCCGGATACCGTAGGAATGCTTTGGGTGTACCAAAGCGTCCTGGCAACGAATCGGGTGGCTATAAAGGTGCATTACAGGTATCTCCAAAAGTGTCTCGCGGTTGGCACGAATCGAGACTGGATTTGTCACTCCATGTAAACGGAGAGGTATCTACGGGCCCACTCGGTAGGACATCATCATAATGTGCACAATGTGACCAAGGGGTTGATCACGGGATGATGTGTTACGGAACGAGTAAAGAGACTTGCTTAACGAGATTGAACAAAGGTATCGGGATACCGACGATCGAATCTCGGCAAGTACAATGCCGCTAGACAAAGGGAATTGTATACGGATCGATTGAGTCCTTGACATCGTGGTTCATCCGATGAGATCATCGTGGAACATGTGGGAGCCAACATGGGTATCCAGATCCGCTGTTGGTTATTGACGGGAGAACGTCTCGTCATGTCACTGTCTCTGAACCCGTAGGGTCTACACACTTAAGGTTCGGGTGACGCTTAGGGTTGTATGAATATGAGTATGCAGCAAACCGAATGTTGTTCGAGGAGTCCCGGATGTGATCCCGGACGTCCACGAGGAGTTCTGGAATGGAACGAGGTAAAGATTTATATATAGGAAGTCTTGTTTTGAGTGTGGAAAAGTTTAGCGCATTATCGGTATTATCTTGGGAGTGCCGAAAGGGGTCCGAGGTCCTGAGGTCCACCAGCCCGGGGCCACATGGGCTATGAGGGGTGTGCGCCTTGGCCTATATGGGCCAAGGGCACCAGCCCCAAGAGGCCCATGCGCCAAGAGATAAGGGAAAGGAAGAGTCCTAAAGGGGAAGGCACCTCCTAGGTGCCTTGGGGAGGATGGACTCCTCCCTGGCCGCACCCTTCCTTGGAGGAAGGGCCAAGGCTGCGCCTCCCCCCTCTCCCTTGCCCCTATATATAGTGGAGGGGAGGGAGGGCAGCCACACCTAAAGCCCTGGCTCCTCCCTCCCTCCCGTGACACCTCCTCCTCTCCCGCAGGTGCTTGGTGAAGCCTGCAGATTGCCTGCAGCTCCTCCACCACCACCATGCCGTTGTCTTTGCTGCTGGATGGAGTCTTCCTCAACCTCTCCCTCTCTCCTTGCTGGATCAAGGCATGGGAGACGTCACCGGGAGCTGTAAGTGTGTTGAACGCGGAGGTGCCGTCTGCTCGGCACTAGGATCTCCGGTGATTTGGATCACGACGAGTACGACTCCTTCAACCCCGTTCTCTTGAACGCTTCCGCTTAGCGATCTACAAGGGGTATCTGCAGATGCACTCTCCTTCCCTCGATTCTTTGGTTTCTCCATAGATAGATCTTGGTGACACGTAGGAAAATTTTGAATTTCTGCCACGTTCCCCAACAAAGGGCATCATGAGCTAGGGTCTATTGCGTAGATTCTTTGCACGAGTAGAACACAAAGTAGTTGTGGGCGTTGATTTTGTTCAATATGCTTACGTTACTAGTCCAATCTTGTTTCGACGGTATTGTGGGATGAAGCGGCCTGGACCGACCTTACACGTACACTTACGTGAGACGGGTTCCACCGGCCCGACATGCACTTGGTGCATAAGGTGGCTAGCGGGTGCCGTCTCTCCCACTTTAGTCTAACGGATTCGATGAAAAGGGTCCTTATGAAGGGTAAATAGCAATTGGCATATCACGTTGTGGTTTTGCATAGGTAAGAAACGTTCTTGCTAGAAACCCATAGCAGCCATGTAAAACATGCAAACAACAATTAGAGGACGTCTAACTTGTTTTTGCAGGGTATGCTATGTGATGTGATATGGCCAAGATGAATGTGATGAATGATATGAGATGTATGAGATTGATCATGTTCTTGTAATAGGAATCACGACTTGCATGTCGCATTTAGTATGACAACCGGCAGGGAGCCATAGGAGTTGTCTTTATTTATTGTATGACTGCGTGTGTCATTAAACAACGCCATGTAATTACTTTACTTTATTGCTAACGGTAGCCATAGTAGTAGTAGAAGTAATAAGTTGGCGAGACAACTTCATGGAGACACGATGATGGAGATCATGATGATGGAGATCATGGTGTCATGCCGGTGGCGATGATGATCATGGAGCCTCAAGATGGAGATCAAAAGGAGCAAAATGATATTGGCCATATCATGTCACTATTTGATTGCATGTGATGTTTATCATGTTTATGCATCTTATTTGCTTAGAACAACGGTAGTAAATAAGACGCATCCCTCATTAAAATTTCAAGAAAGTGTTCCCCTAAGCGTAATTATTGCGAAAGTTCGTCGTTTGAAGCACCACGTGATGATCGGGTGTGATAGATTCTTACGTTCACATACAACGGGTGTAAGCCAGATTTACACGCGGAACACTTAGGTTAACCCAGACGAGCCTAGCATGTACAGACATGGCCTCGGAACACAAGAGACCGAAAGGTCGAAAGCATGAGTCGTTATGGTAGATACGATCAACATGAAGATGTTCACCGATGATGACTAGTCCGTCTCACGTGATGATCGGACACGACCTAGTTGACTCGGATCATGTAATCACTTAGATGACTAGAGGGATGTCTATCTGAGTGGTAGTTCATTAGATGAACTTAATTATCCTGAACATAGTCAAAACCCCTTTGCAAATTATGTCATAGCTCGCGCTTTAGTTCTCTTGTTTTAGATATGTTCCTAGAGAAAATATAGTTGAAAGTTGATAGTAGCAATTATGCGGACGTTAGAAGGCTTATGTCCTTAATGCACCGCTCGGTGTGTCTTGAACCTCGAACATCGATGCATGGATGTTGTGAACATCCGACATACACGTCTTGATAACTACGTGATAGTTCGGTTAAGCGGTTTAGAGTTGAGGCACCAAAAGGCGATTTCAAACGTCATGGAACATATGAGATGTTTCGAGGGCTGAAATTGGGATTTCAAAGCTCGTGCCACGCCAAGAGGTATAAGACCTCCGATGATTTTCTTAGCACGCAAACTAAGGGAGAAAAGCTCAATCGTTGAGCTTGTGCTCAGATTGTCTCGAGTGCAACAATCACTTGAATCGAGTGGGAGTTGATCTTCCCGATGAGATAGTGATGTTTCTCCAAAGTCATTGCCACCAAGCTGCTAGATCTTCGTGATGAACTATAACATATCATGGATAGATATGATGATCCTTGAAGTGTTCGCGATGTTTGACACCGCGAAAGTAGAAGTCAAGTAGGAGCATCAATTGTTGATGGTTGGTAAAAACCACTAGTTTCAAGAAGGGCAAGGGCAACAAGGATACTTCATGAAACGGCAAAAGCGATTGCTGCTCTAGTGAAGAAACCCAAGGTTGAACCCAAACCCGAGACTAAGTGCTTACGTAATGAGAGGAACGGACACGAAGCGGAACCACCCTAGATACTTGGTAGATGAGAAAGGCTGGCAAGGTCGATAGAAGTATATTGGATATACATTATGTTAATGTGTACTTTACTAGTACTCCTAGTAGCACCAGGGTATTAGATGCAGTTCGGTTGCTAAGTGTTAGTAACTCGAAATAAAAGCTACGGAATAAGCAAGAGACTAGCTAAAGGTGAGCCGACGGTATGTGTTGGAAGTGTTTCCAAGGTTGATGTGATCAAGCATCGCACGCTCCCTCGCCATCGAGATTGGTGTTAAACCTCAATAATTGTTATTTGGTGTTTGCGTTGAGCATAGACATGATTGGATTATGTCTATACAGTACCTGTTATTCATTTAAGGAGAATAATGGTTACTCTGTTTACTTGAATAATACCTACAATGGTCTTGCACCTAAAATGAATGGTTTATTGAAATCTCAATCGTAGTGATACACATTTTCATGCCAAAAGGTATAAGATAGTAATGATAGTACCACACTTACTTGTGGCACTTTGCCATGTAAGTCATATTGGTATAAAAGCGCATGAAGAAGCTCCATGTTGTTTTATCTTTGGACTCACTCGTTTTTGAAAAGTTTGAGACATGCAAACCATGTCTATTGGTGTATACGCATGAAGAAACTCCATGCAGATGGATCATTTGGACTCACTTGATTTTGAATCACTTGAGATATGCAAATCATACCACATGGGCAAGATGATGAAAAGCCTCGGTTTCAAAGAAGATGGAACAAGGTAGCAACCTGTTGGAAGTAACACATTTTGATGTGTGCAGTCCAATGAGTGCTGAGGCATGTAGTGAATATCGTTATGTTCTGACTTCACAGATGATTCGAGTAAATGTTGAGTATATTTACTTGATGAAACACAAAGTCTGAATTATTGAATGGTTCAAGTAATTTCAGAGTGAAGTTAAAGATCATTGTGACAAGAGGATAAAATGTCTATGATATGATCATAGAGATGAGTATCTCGAGATTCTGAGAGCTTTGGCACGCATAATTAAGACACTTTGTGGAAATTGTTTCACAATTAATACCGCTCGGAACACCATAGTGGGATGGTGTGTCCGAACATCATAGTTGCACCCTATTGGATATGGTGCGTACCATGATGTCTCTTATCGAATTACCACTATCGTTCATGGGTTAGGCATTAGAGACAACCGCACTCACTTTAACAGGGCACCACGTAATTCCGTTGAGACGGCACTGTTTGAACTATGGTATGGAGAAACCTAAGTTGTCGTTTCTTAAAAGTTTGGGGCTGCGACGCTTATGTGAAAAAGTTTCATCGTGATAAGCTCGAACCCAAGCGGATAAATACATCTTCATAGGATACCCAAAGCGGTTGGGTATACCTCCTAATTCAGATCCGAAAGCAATAGGGATTGTTTCTAGAAACGGGTCCTTTCTTGAGGAAAAGTTTCTCTCGAAAGAATTGAGTGGGAGGATGGTGGAGACTTGATGAGGTTCTTGAACCATCACTTCAACCAGTGTAGCAGGGCACGGGAAGTTGTTCTGTGGCACCTACACCAATTGAAGTAGAAGCTTATGATAGTGATCATGAAACTTGGATCAAGTCACTACCGAACCTCGTAGGGACGACAAGGACGCCAGATCGCTTGCTTGGAGTGGTACGGTGATCCTGTCTTGAATGTCATGTTGCTAGACAACAATGAACCTATGAGCTATGGAGAAGCAATGGTGGGCCCATATTCCAACAAATGGTTAGAAGCCATGAAATCCGAGATAGGATCCATGTATCGTAACAAAGCATGGACTTTGGTGGACTTGCCCATTGATCGGCAAGCCATTGAGATAAATGGATCTTTAAGAAGAAGACAGACGTGGACGGTAATGTCACCGTTTATGAAGCTCGACTTGTGGCAAAGAGTTTTTCACAAGTTCAAGGAGTTGACTACGATGAGATTTTCTCATCGTAGCGATGCTTAAGTCCGTCGGAATCATGTTAGCATTAGCTGCATTTATAAAATCAGCGAGATGGATGTCAAAACGAGTTTCCTTACCAGTTTTGTAAGGAAAGGTTGTATGTGATACAATCAGAGAGTTTTGTCGATCCTAAGGATGCTAAAGTTATCTTGGCTCAAATGATCCTTCTAAGGACTGGAGTAAGCATCTCGGAGTTGGAATGTGCGCTTTGATGAGATGATCAAAGATTTTGGGTTTATACAAGGTTTGTGAGAAACTTGTATTTCCAAAGAAGTGAGTGGGAGCACTATAGAATTTCTGATGAGTATATGTTGTTGACATGTTGTTGATTAGAAATGATGTAGAATTTCTGGAAAGCATATAGGGTTGTTTGAAAAGTGTTTTTCAATAGAAAACCTGGATTAGGCTACTTGAACATTGAGCATCAAGATCTATGAGGATAGATCAATAACGCTTAATGGTACTTTCAAATGAGCATATACCTTGACATGATCTTGAAGGTGTTCAAGATGGATCAGATCAAAGAAGGAGTTCTTGCACGAGATGTAAGGTATGAAGTTAAGACTTAAAGCTCGACCGCGGCAGAAAAGAGAGAGAGGACGAAGGTCGTCCCTATGCTTTAGACATAGGCTCTATAGTATGCTATCTTGTGTACCGCACTTAGGAAGTGTGCCTTGCCATGAGTCGATCAAGGGGTACAAGAATGATCCAGGAATGGGGATCATTGGACAGCGGTCAAAATTGTCCTTGGAGTAAATAAGGACATGTTTCTCGATTATGGAGGTGATAAAGAGTTCGGCGTAAAGGGTTACGTCGATGCAAGCTTTAACACCTATCCGAGTGACTCGAGTAGCAAACGGATCGTATAGTGGAGCAACCATTTGGAATAGCTTCAAGTGGAACGTGGAAGCAGCATTTACAATATGACATAGAGAATTGCAAAGTACATACGGATCTGAATACTGCAGACCCGTTGACTAAAACTTCTCTCACAAGGAAAACATGATCAAACCCCGGGACTCATTGAGTCTTAATCACATGGTGATGTGAACTAGTTTAGCGACACTAATAAACTCTTTGGATGTTGGTCACATGGCGATGTGAACTAGATTATTGACTCTAGTGCAAGTGGGAGACTGTTGGAAATATGCCCTAGAGGCAATAATAAATTAGTTATTATTATATTTAATTGTTCATGATAATCATTTAGTATCCATGCTATAATTGTATTGATAGGAAACTCAGATACATGTGTGGGTACATAGACAACACCATGTCCCTAGTAAGCCTCTAGTTAACTAGCTCGTTTATCAATAGATGGTCATGGTTTCTGACCATGGACATTGGATGTCATTGATAACGGGATCACATCATTGGCGAGAATGATGTGATGGACAAGACCCAATCCTAAGCCTAGCACAAAGATCGTGTAGTTCAGTATGCTAAAGCTTTTCTAATGTCAAGTATCTTTTCCTTAGACCATGAGATTGTGCAACTCCCGGATACCGTAGGAATGCTTTGGGTGTACCAAAGCGTCACAACGTAACTGGGTGGCTATAAAGGTGCATTACGGTATCTCCGAAAGTGTATACATTGGGTTGTACGAATCGTGACCGGGATTTGTCACTCCGTGTAAACGGAGAGGTATCTCTGGGCCCACTCGATAGGACATCATCATAATGTGCACAATGTGACCAAGGGGTTGATCACGGGATGATGTGTTACGGAACGAGTAAAGAGACTTGCCGGTAACGAGATTGAACAAAGGTATCGGGATACCGATGATCGAATCTCGGGCAAGTACAATGCCGCTAGACAAAGGGAATTGTATACGGGATCGATTGAGTCCTTGACATCATGGTTCATCCGATGAGATCATCGTGGACCATGTGGGATCCAACATGGGTATCTAGATCCCGCTGTTGGTTATTGACCGGAGAACGTATCGGTCATGTCTGCCTGTCTCCCAAACCCGTAGGGTCTACACACTTAAGGTTCGGTGACGCTAGGGTTGTATGAATATGAGTATGCAGCAAACCGAATGTTGTTCGGAGTCCCGGATGAGATCCCGGACGTCACGAGGAGTTCCGGAATGGTCCGGAGGTAAAGATTTATATATAGGAAGTCTTGTTTTGGTTGCTTGGAAAAGTTTCACAGACATTATCGGTATTGTACCGGGAGTGCCAAAAGGGGTCCGGGGGTCCACCAGGGGGTCCACCAGCCCCGTGGGGCCACATGGGCTGTAGGGGTGTGCACCTTGGCCTATATGGGCCTAGGGAACCAGCCCCAAGAGGCCCATGCGCCAAGAGATAAGGGAAAGGAAGAGTCCTAAAGGGGGAAGGCACCTCCTAGGTGCCTTGGGGAGGATGGACTCCTCCCTGGCCGCACCCTTCCTTGGAGGAAGGGCCAAGGCTGCGCCTCCCCCCTTTCCCTTGCCCCTATATATAGTGGAGGGAGGGAGGCAGCCACACAGAAGCCCTGGCGCCTCCCTCCCTCCCGTGACACCTCCTCCTCTCCCGCAGTGCTTGGCGAAGCCTGCAGGATTGCCACGCTCCTCCACCACCACCACGCCCGTTGTCTTTGCTGCTGGATGGAGTCTTCCTCAACCTCTCCCTCTCTCCTTGCTGGATCAAGGCATGGGAGACGCCACCGGCTGTACGTGTGTTGAACGCGGAGGTGCCGTCCGTTCGGCACTAGGATCTCCGGTGATTTGGATCAACGGCAATCACGACTCCTTCAACCCCGTTCTCTTGAACGCTTCCGCTTAGCGATCTACAAGGGTATGTAGATGCACTCTCCTTCCCCTCGTTGCTGGTTTCTCCATAGATAGATCTTGGTGACACGTAGGAAAATTTTGAATTTCTGCTACGTTCCCCAACATTAACATGACACATCCTATCTCAAGACTTCAAGCGGGTCAGCCTTTGGCTTCAACCTCCCTATCCCGAAGGCGGAGTGTTTCTCGTTAGGCCAGTTTAGCGAACAAAAACTCAAGCGGCTTGAGAGAGAAATCAGGCTACCCGGCTATTGACCACACACTCGCATCGAAAAAATAGCGATAGAAAAAGACTTTGCAGCAACTAAGAAGAAAAAATTATTGTAAAACGGCTCATGCAAATTTAAGAGCCCCCAGGACTTGGGTAAAAGAATTTTATGTATAATGATTGTATGTACCGAGGTACTTATATGATATCTGTGTTCACCCGAACTTTAAACGCGTCCTAATCGACCGTCGGCTTCTCCCTCTTCGGTCAAGGGCTGAAAAGTGTTATGTACTCCACCTATCGAGAATATTGACGGTGTTTCCGATAACCAGGCAATCAGGCCATAAGGCTGTAATGCATAAAGCGCCAGTGGAACTTATGCTATATTACTGACGAAGTGTAAGAAGCATCTTCGAAGAAAATAGTACCTCCACTGATACCTTTCTTCAGTTGCTCATTGTTACTATGAGACTTGTGCAATAGATTTATTTGTATTCATGAGTTCCGTTGTGTGCCGACCATGATTGGAAACAATAAGAGCGCTTAGCTTGCTTCACCCACCGAGGTCCGAGCTCGGATGACCCGATCGTGACAATCGCAGAGGTGCTCCCTTTACTCCCTAGCCGAACAATCGGGAACATAGGGGTAAACACAGGAGCAAGGCAACCCAGCTTGCGGAACACTTAAGTCAATATGGTGCATATTGTGGCGTGATACACAAACAAGGAACGAAGCCATACAAGTATAATCATATGCAAGAGGAAAGGCTTCATAAAGGAAGCCCCCAAGTAAATGGGGTATTTGAATTTGTGTGTCACAAACAAAGTTTTGACAAGGAAGCTTTTCACAAACATCTTTTTGCCAAAAAAGTATAATGCTTCATCGAACCGAACAAAATTTAAAACTGAAAGTTTTTTAGCATGAAAGCGACTTAGATGGTTAATGCGCTCGGTGTTGATGACGCGGTCCGAGCTTGATGCTGGACAAGGTTCCATCCCCCAAGCGGGTCCCGAGGTGGCAGAGCGAAGAGCTCGGTGATACGTCTCCAATGTATCTATAATTTATGAAGAATTCATGCTATTACATTATCCATCTTGGATGTTTAATGGGCTTTATTATGCACTTTTATATTATTTTTGGGACTAACTTATTAACCCGAGCCAGTGCCGATTCTGTTTTTCTCCTTGTTTGATGTTTAGCGAAAAAGGAATATCAAACGGAGTCCAAACGGAATGAAACCTTCGGGAGAGTTATTTTTGGAACGGAAGCAATCCAGAAGACTTGGAGTGTACGTAAGGGAAGCAACGAGGAAGACACGGGACAAGGGGGTGCTCCCTCCACCCTCGTGGGCCCCTCGTGGCTCCCCTGACCTATTTCTTCCTCCTATATATACCAATATAATCTAAAACCATCGGGGAATAGAATAGATCGGGAGTTCCACCGCCGCAAGCCTCTGTAGCCACCAAAAACCAATCGGCACCCTGTTCCGGCACCCTGCCGGAGGGGGGAACCCTCACCGGTGGCCATCTTCATCATCTCGGCGCTCTCCATGACGAGGAGGGAGTAGTTCACCCTCGGGGCTGAGGGTATATACCAGTAGCTATGTGTTTGATCTCTCTCTCTCTCTCGTGTTCTTGATTTGGCACGATCTTGATGTATCGCGAGCTTTGCTATTATAGTTGGATCTTATGATGCTTCCCCCCCTCTACTCTCTTGTAATGGATTGAGTTTTCCCTTTGAAGTTATCTTATCGGATTGATTCTTTAATGATTTGAGAACACTTGATGTATGTCTTGCGTGGGATAACCGTGGTTACAATGGGTTATTC
The DNA here is from genome assembly GCA_021605145.1 of Aegilops bicornis. NCBI lineage: Eukaryota > Viridiplantae > Streptophyta > Magnoliopsida > Poales > Poaceae > Aegilops > Aegilops bicornis. The sequence continues at coordinate 999,414 of JAHIAL010000023.1, read as the reverse complement.
TATTGATTCACTTGATGTATGTTTTGGTGATCAACTTGCGGGTTCCGCCATGAACCTATGCATAGGGGTTGGCACACGTTTCGTCTTGACTCTCCGGTAGAAACTTTGGGGCACTCTTTGAGGTTCTATGTGTTGGTTGAATAGATGAATCTGAGATTGTGTGATGCATATCGTATAATCATACCCACGGATACTTGAGGTGACATTGGAGTATCTAGGTGACATTAGTGTTTTAGTTGATGTGTGTCGTAAGGTGTTATTTTACTACGAACTCTAGGGCTGTTTGTGACACTTATAGGAATAGCCCAATGGATTGATCGGAAAGAATAACTTTGAGGTGGTTTCGTACCCTACCATAATCTCTTCGTTTGTTGTCCTCTATTAGTGACTTTGGAGTGACTCTTTGTTGCATGTTGAGGGATATTTATATGATCCAACTATGTTATTATTGTTGAGAGAACTTGCACTAGTGAATGTACGAACCCTAGGCCTTGTTTCAACGCATTGCAATACCGTTTGTGCTCACTTTTATCATTAGTTACCTTGCTGTTTTTATATTTTCAGATTACAAAAACCTATATCTACCATCCATATTGCACTTGTATTACCATCTCTTGGCCGAACTAGTGCGCCTATACAATTTACCATTGTATTGGGTGTGTTGGGGACACAAGAGACTCTTTGTTATTTGATTGCAGGGTTGTTTGAGAGAGACCATCTTCATCCTACGCCTCCCACGGATTGATAAACCTTAGGTCATCCACTTGAAGGAAATTTGCTACTGTCCTACAAATCTCTGCACTTGGAGGCCCAACAACATCTACAAGAAGAAGGTTGTGTAGTAGACATCAAGCTCTTTTCTGGCGCCATTGCCGGGGAGGCTGGGTAAGCGGCACTGACACCCCGTCAACTAAGCTCTTCTCTGGCGCCGTTGCCGGTGAGGTGAGTGATTGAAGGTATATCTTTAGATCTTGCAATCAAATCTTTTAGTTTCTTGTTTTATCACTATTTTAGTTTATAAAAGAAAACTACAAAAAATGGAATTGAGGATGCCTCATATGCTTCATCTTTTTAATGTCTTCCGTGAAAATAAGGATTCCGATAATTGTGCTCAATTGCTAGAGGAAGAATGCATTAAAATGTTTGGCACTAAATCTTTGAATGATGAGCATGATTGCAATGTTGTTAGTATGAATTCTTTGAATACCTATGATGCTAATGATATGCAAAGCCACAAGCTTGGGGATGCTATGTTTGATGAAGATGATATGTTTAGTCCCCCAAGTTTTGATGAGCAAATTTATTGTGATGAACGCATGCCTCCTATTTATGATGATTATTGTGATGACACGTATGCTATAAAGAATAAACATAACCATGAAACTTGTCATCATGATTTTAATTTTCAATTGGATTATGCTTCACATGAGAGTTATTTTGTTGAGTTTGCTCCCACTACTATTCATGAGAAGAAATTTGCTTATGTGGAGAGTAATAAAAGTTATATGCATGTATATCATGAAAAGAATGCTTTATGTGATGGTTATATTGTTGAAATCATTCATGATGGTACTGAAATTTATTATGTGGGAGGAATATATGCTTGTAGGAATTGCAATAATATCAAGTTTCCTCTCTATGTGCTTAAAGTTTTGATGTTATGCTTGTTTTACCTTCCTATGCTAGTTGATTATTGTTCCCATAAGTTATTTGCTCACAAAATCCCTATGCATAGGAAGTGGGTTAGACTTAAATGTGCTAGTCATATTTTTTATGATGCTCTCTTTATGTTTCAATTCTTATCTTTTATGTGAGCATCATTGAAATCATCATGCCTAGCTAGGGGCGTTAAACGTTAGCGCTTGTTGGGAGGCAACCCAATTTTATTTTTGTTTCTTGCTTTTTGGTTCTGTTTAGGAATAAATAATCCATATAGCTTCTGTTTAGATATGGTTTTTTGTTTTAATTAGTGTTTGTGTGAAGTAGAACCTTTGGGAAGACTTGGGTGAAGTCTTTATGATCATGCTGTAAAAAACAGAAACTTTAGCGCTCACGAGATTAGCTAAAACTTTTTACTGGGGAGTGCTATTTAGTTGATTATTTTTGCAGATGATTACTAGACAAATTACTCAGGTCCACCAATTTATTTCAGAATTTTTGGAGTTCCATAAGTATACGTTTGATACAGATTACTACAGAATGTTCTGTTTTTGACAGATTCTATTTTCTATGTGTTGTTTGCTTATTTTGATGAATCTATGGCTAGTTAAATTATTTATAAACCATAGAGAAGTTGGAATACAGTATGTTCAACACCATATAAATAAAGAATGAGTTCATTACAGTACCTAAGTGGTGATTTATTTTCTTATACTAACGGAGCTTACGAGTTTTCTGTTAAGTTTTGTGTTGTGAAGTTTTCAAGTTTTGGGTAAAGATTCGATGGACTATGGAATAAGGAGTGACAAGAGCAAAAGCTTGGGTATGGCCAAGGCACCCCAATGTAATATTCAAGGACAACCAAGAGCCTAAGCTTGGGGATGCCCCGGATGGCATCCCCTCTTTCGTCTTCGTTCATCGGTAACTTTACTTGGAGCTATATTTTTATTCACCACATGATATGTGTTTTGCTTGGAGCGTCGTTTTATTTTCTTTAGCTTTGCTTGCTGTTTGAATAAAATACCAAGATCTGAAATTCTTAAATGAGAGAGGGTCTTCACATAGCTACATAATTATTTAACTACTCATTGATCTTCACTTATATCTTTTTGGGAGTAGTTTGTCATTTACCTGTGTGCTTCACTTATATCCTAAGAGTAAATGGTTGAATGGTTTGAATATCATAAATCTGAAATTATACATGTTTCATATGCTTATCCCATGGGGAGTAATGACTTTACATATAATAAGTAGAGGTGGTAAATTTATTGAAGGTTAGCAAACATTGTATTAGTCACTTGAACAATTCATGAAAGAATATTGAAGGAAGAGAGATTTCACATATAAATATACTATCTTGGACATCTTTTGTAATTGTGAGCACTCATTAAAATATGACATGATAAAAGGTTGACGTTGGACAAGGAAGACAACGTAATGGGTTATGTTTTCTTATATCCGAAATAAAGTATATTGTCAAGGATCGCCCAACACGTTGAGCTTGCCTTTCCCCCTCATGCTAGACAAATTGCTTGCACCAAGTAGAGATACTACTTGTGCTTCCAAACATCCCTTAAACTAGTATTGCCACGAGAGTCCACCATACCTACCTATGGATTGAGTAAGATCCTTCAAGTAAGTTGTCATCCGTGCATGCAATAAAAATTGCTCTCTAAATATGTATGATCTTTTAGTGTGGATAAAATAAGCTTTATACGATCATTGTGATATGGAAGAAATAAAAGTGACGGACTGCATAATAAAGGTCCCTATCACAAGTGGCAATATAAAGTGACGTTCCCTCGCATTAAGATTTTGTGCATCCAACTATAAAAGCGCATGGCAACCTCTGCTTCCCTCTGCGAAGGGCCTATCTTTTACTATTGTCTTTTACCTTATGCAAGAGTCATGGTGATATTCACCATTCCTTTTTACATTTTATCCTTTGGCAAGCACCTTGTGTTGGAAAGATTCTGATATATATATCCAATTGGATGTAAGGCATCATGAACTATTATTGTTGACATTACCCTTGAGGTAAAAGGTTGGGAGGCGAATCTATAAGCCCCTATCTTTCTACGTAATACGATTAAAACTTTGAACCCATAAATATCGCGTGAGTGTTAGCAATTGTGAAAGACTAAATGATAGTTGAGTATGTGGAGTTTGCTAAATCAAAGCTCTAACATAGACTCTTCCTGAAAATAAGATGAATTGTAATTGTTTCATGACTAATAACACGATTTGTTAGTTTTCAAGAAAGTTTATGATCTATACTTTAACATGTGAATAGTTTGTTACTTGATCATGAGAAGCTTTATGAGATGAGCTACTGTTGTGATGATGCTAGAAAAGGTGATTGAAATTATCATTAATCAAACTTGTGCACCTGCTAGCATTCACACTTCATAAATTATTTCTTTTATCATTTACCTACTCGAGGACGAGCAGGAATTAAGCTTGGGGATGCTGATACGTCTCCAACGTATCTATAATTTATGAAGTATTCATGCTATTATATTATCCATCTTGGATGTTTAATGGGCTTTACTATGCACTTTTATATTATTTTTGGGACTAACTTATTAACCCGAGCCCAAAGTGCAGTTTACATTTTTTCTCCTTGTTTTGATGTTTTGCGAGAAAAGGAATATCAAACGGAGTCCAAACGGAATGAAACCTTCGGGAGAGTTATTTTTGGAGCGGAAGCAATCCGAAGACTTGGAGTGTATGTAAGGAAGCAACAAGGAAGGCACGAGGTGGGGGCGCCCACCCACAGGCGCGCCCTCCACCCTCGTGGGCCCCTCGTGGCTCCCGACGATTTCTTCCTCCTATATATACCAATATACCCTAAAACCACCGGGGAACAAAATAGATCGGGAGTTCCGCGCCGCAAGCCTCTCAGAGCCACCAAAACCAATCGGGACCTGTTCAAGACTCACGGGAGGGGGGAACCATCACCGGTGGCCATCTTCATCATCCCGGCGCTCTCCATGTTGAGGAGGGAGTAGTTCACCCTCGGGGGTGAGGGTATGTACCTGTAGCTATGTGTTTGATCTCTCTCTCTCTCTCTCTCTCTCTCTCTCGTGTTCTTGATTTGGCACGATCTTGATGTATCGCGAGCTTTGCTATTATAGTTGGATCTTATGATGCTTCCCCCCTCTACTCTCTTGTAATTTTATTGAGTTTTCCCTTTGAAGCTATCTTATCGTATTGAGTCTTTAATGATTTGAGAACACTTGATGTATGTCTTGCGTGAGATAACCGTGGTGACAATGGGTTATTCTATTGATTCACTTGATGTATGTTTTGGTGATCAACTTGCGGGTTCTGCCCATGAACCTATGCATAGGGGTTGGCACACGTTTTCATCTTGACTCTCCGGTAGAAACTTTGGGGCACTCTTTTAGGTTCTATGTGTTGGTTGAATAGATGAATCTAAGATTGTGTGATGCATATCGTATAATCATACCCACGGATACTTGAGGTGACATTGGAGTATTTAGGTGACATTAGGGTTTTGGTTGATTTGTGTCTTAAGGTGTTATTTTACTACGAACTCTAGGGTTGTTTGTGACACTTATAGGAATAGCCCAATGGATTGATCGGAAAGAATAACTTTGAGGTGGTTTCGTACCGTACCATAATCTCTTCGTTTGTTCTCCGCTATTAGTGACTTTGAAGTGACTCTTTGTTGCATGTTGAGGGACAGTTATATGATCCAACTATGTTATTATTGTTGAGAGAACTTGCACTAGTGAAAGTATGAACCCTAGGCCTTGTTTCAACGCATTGTAATACCGTTTGTGCTCACTTTTATCATTAGTTACCTTGCAGTTTTTATATTTCAGATTACAAAAACCTGTATCTACCATCCATATTGCACTTGTATTACCATCTCTTCGCCGAACAAGTGCACCTATACAATTTACCTTGTTATTGGGTGTGTTGGGGACACAAGAGACTCTTTGTCATTTGGTTGCAGGGTTGTTTGAGAGAGACCATCTTCATCCTATGCCTCCCACGGATTGATAAACCTTAGGTCATCCACTTGAGGGAAATTTGCTACTGTCCTACAAACCTCTGCACTTGGAGGCCCAACAATGTCTACAAGAAGAAGGTTGTGTAGTAGACATCACCCGACACTCCGAGGTGATGACATAACACGACCAATGCAGGTCGGCAGAGTGACGCCGAAGTCCTCGGCGTGGGTTAATGAAGTGCTGACGAAGCCCCCCGTCCAGCCGAGGTGACGTGGTATGTCAGTACGCCGAGGTGACAACACTGCCCGACCTGAATCATTTACCTGTGCACAAAAAATAGTGCAAACTGGAGATAATAGGAATAATAATAATTTTTTTAAAAAATGTTGGATAATTAATAATTTATGCAAAGTGAGTACTAAAGACATATGGCCTGTGTGCTGAGCACTCGATGAGGTAGAGCTCTCTCAACGATGCCGAAGTCCCCGAGGCAACCGAACAGGTCGGTGTGACAACACGACCAACAAGGTGATCACGCGAGCCGATTTACGTCGATTGGGACGACGGCGTCGGCTTGCCGAAGAGACCACGTGACGTAGTCGAAGTCCATTACGGAACCACCATGTGACCGTCGTTAATGCGGCCACCATTTGATAGACCTGATGGGCGATAAAGCGGCGGCATGGCGATGCTGGCAAAGGTTGGCTTGCCGAGACAAAGCCCTCGGTCCAGCTAACGGACGTGTGGTGGTACCGGTGACGCCAAGTCACCGGAGTATGTTGACGAAGAAATAGCCAAGTCCCCGGTCCAGCCGAGGTGACGGAGCAGGTCGGTGAGGAGACATTGCAGCTGCCATGTCAGCCGAGGTGTTGAAGCAGGTCGGCGTGATGGACATCGTCTTGAAGAAGCAACAATGCGGCCATGCTGGTGCAGGTCGTGACTTGTGACGCGGTCAATGCCGGCTTGATTATGGGACCATGCGGCGATGCCGGTGTGCCCGCTCCATGTAATCCGTGGGGCAGCGATGTTGGTGATGATTTATCCTTCGCGATGCCGAACTCTTGTTCGGCTAGCCGAGATGATGATCGAAGAAATTGAGCTCGGCTCAACAAAGCGGCGACGTGTCTAGCACAGGTCGGCAGCCGTGGAGCAATATTGCCGGACTGGTCTGACACCAGTGTGATGGTGAAGATTACCTCGGAGGAGGCTTAAAATTTTACGGGTACGTGTTTAAAAACAATGCACAATACCCTAAAAAAATTCCTTCAAAAGGGTTGTCCAATATTCCGTTGATGAAGAAACATGAACTTGGGCCGGATTCGTATTCGCGCAGAAAATAGATCCAAAAATTGGTCCACTCATCGGAAGGTTCCCGGAGCTTGAACCGTCGGATCGATCTGAAATTTGGAGTGGGTGGTAGATATGGGAATTCCGCAGTAGATGAACGGTTGGATCTTCCAAAGGACCCCCGAGCTGGGCTCTGGAGACCATGCCCTAAACTCGTCCAGATTCTCGTCCAGATTTGACAGGGCTCTGGTATATCGTAGATTGCCAGAGATTCCTCCATCGGAACTCGGTTTAAATTTGGCATGGTTGTTGTACACTTAATTCCGCATAATTATACGAAGGAATTGTCAAAGCGATGCTCGAGGAGGTGGTGGCAGAGGATACAAGTTTGCTGTTCGTAAAAAACAGCACGGTCGCCCGAGGGCAATGTTGACGTTGAGCCCCCAAGCTCCATGGATGATTCTTCCATGATCATCATAGAGATCAGAGTTGATGTTGACGAAGGCCCTCGTCCGAATATGATAATTGGAGGTAGGGCATAGTCCTTGGTTAAGCCAAGGTGACCAGTCGAGCCGGCGACAAAAGATGCCGATATCGGCCATAAAGCTCGGCTCCGATGCGTAGATCGCGCCGGAGATGATCCGAATTCCCATCGCCCCGTGGCGACCGCCAGCAGGCTCTCAATGAAAGCACCAATGTCGGTTCAATATCCGGCGTATCTCGTAGTAGGGGTCCTAAGCTAGGCGTCTGGGAGCGATGGTAACATGGACACGGGGTTTTACCCAGCTTCGGGCTCTCTTGATGAGATAATACCCTATATGCTGCTTTTGATTGTATTCATATGGGTGTAGTACAGAGTACATGTATCTACCACGAGATTGTAGTAATGAATATGAGATTGGTCATTGACTAGCCTGGCCTCGATTTATATATGCACCGTAGGCCTAGGGTTTAGAGGAGTCCTTGTCTTGGGCGCCAAGTCTTGTGGAATCCTCCTTGTATGCGGCATGGGTTGTCCGAACTGGCCCATGAGTAAACGGCCATGGGGGTCCTCGGCCCAATCCAAATGATCGGGAGACGACGTGGTGAGTACCCCCTAGTCCAGGACACCGTCACCCAACGTTTCTCTTTGGTGAGTGTTTTGCAAGTACTATAGCTGGCACAGTGATACGCCCATTTTGCATCATGCTTTTATATCGATATTTATTGCATCATGGGTTGTTATTACACGTTATGTCACAATACTTATGCCTATTCTCTCTTATTTTACAAGGTTTACATAATGAGGGAGAATCTTTGGCAGGCCGGAAATCTGAATGGAAAAGGAGCAAATATTAGAGACCTATTACGCACAACTCCAAAAGTCCTGAACCTCCACGAAAGTTATTTTTGGAAATAATAAAAAATATTGAGTGGAAGAAGTACACCAGAGGGGGACCCACCTGGCCACGAGGGTGGGGGGCGCGCCCCCTGTCTCGTGGCCCCCCTGTTGGCTCCCCGGTGGCCATCTTCTGCTATATGAAGTCTTTCGTCGAGGAAAAAAATTATAGGCAACCTTTCGGGATGAGACTCGCCGCCACGAGGCGGAACCATGGCGGAACAAATCTAGGGCTTGGCAGAGCTGTTACGGCCGGGGACACTTCCCTCCGGGAGGGGGAAATCATCGCCATCGTCATCACCAACGCTCCTCTCATCGGGAGAGGGCAATCTCCATCAACATCTTCACCAGCACCATCTCCTCTCAAAACCCTAGTTCATCTGTTGTATCTAATTCTTGTCTCCAAGTCCGGGATTGGTACTAGTAGGTTGCTAGTAGTGTTGATTACTCCTTGTAGTTGATGCTAGTTGGTTTATTTGGTGGAAGACCATATGTTCAGATCCTTTATGCATATTAATACCCTCCGATTATGAACATGAACATGCTTTGTGAGTAGTTACGTTTGTTCCCGAGGACATGGGAGAAGTCTTGCTATTAGTAGTCATGTGAATTTGGTATTCGTTTGATATTTTGATGAGATGTATGTTGTCTAGCCTCTAGTGGTGTTATGTGAACATCAACTACATAACACTTCACCATTATTTGGGCCTAGAGGAATGCATTGGGAAGTAATAAGTAGATGATGGATTGCTAGAGTGACAGAAGCTTAAACCCTAGTTTATGCGTTGCTTCGTAAGGGGCTGATTTGGATCCATATGTTTCATGCTATGGTTAGGTTTACCTTAATACTTTTGTTGTAGTTGTGGATGCTTGCAATAGAGGTTAATCATAAGTGGGATGCTTGTTCAAGTAAGAACAGCACCCGAGCACCGGTCCACCCACATATCAAATTATCAAAGTATCGAACGCGAATCATACGAACGTGATGAAAACTAGCTTGACGATAATTCCCATGTGTCCTCGGGAGCCGCTTTTCCTTTATATAAGAGTTTGTCCAGGCTTGTCCTTTGCTACAAAAAGGATTGGGCCACCTTGCTGAAGTTTATTTACTTTTGTTACTTGTTGCTCGTTACAAATGATCCTATCACAAAACTATCTCTGTTACCACTTATTTCAAGATTTGCAGAGAATACCTTGCTTTGAAAACCGCTTATCATTTCCTTACGCTCCTCGTTGGGTTCGACACTCTTACTTATCGAAAGGACTACGATAGATCCCCTATACTTGTGGGTCATCAAGACTCTTTTCCGGCGCCGCTGCCGGGAGTGAAGCGCCTTTGGTAGGTGGAATTTGGTAAGGAAAAATTTATATAGTGTGCTGAAATTTATTGTCACTTGTTACTATGGAAAGTAATCCTCTCGAGGGGCTTGTTTGGGGTATCTTCACCCCGACCAAGAGAGCAAAGAGTTGCTCCTCAACCCATCGAACTCATGAAAATGAAAATGTTCCTTTGAAGTTCCTTCGCTATGTTAGAAAAACTGCTAGCTAATCCTTTTGCAGGAGATGGAACAAAGCATCCCGATGAGCACCTAATCTATGTGTATGAAGTTTGTGGATTATTTAAGCTTGCGGTATACCCGATGATGTTGTTAAGAAGAAGGTCTTCCCTTTATCTTTGAAGGTAGATGCATCGACATGGTATAGGCTATGTGGTGATACGAGGTCATGGAACTATAAACGATTGAAATTGGAATTTCATCAGAAGTATTATCCTATGCATCTTGTTCATCGTGATCGCAATTATATATATAATTTTTGGGCTCGTGAAGGAGAAAGCATCGCTCAAGCTTGGGGGAGGCTTAAATCAATGTTATATTCATGCCCCAATCATGAGCTCTCAAAAGAAATAATTCTTCAATTTTTTTATGCTCGGCTTTCTGAAAACAATCGCACAATGCTCGATACTTCTTGTGCTGGCTCATTTACGATGAAGACTATTGAATTCAAATGGAATTTATTGGATAGAATTAAATGCAAATCTGAAGATTGGGATTTCGACGAAGGTAAGGAGTCGGGTATGACACCTAAGTTTGATTGTGTTAAATCTTTTATGGATACCGATGTTTTCCGTAAGTTTAGCACTAAATATGGACTTGACTCTGAGATAGTAGCCTCTTTCTGTGAATCTTTTGCTGCTTATGTTGATCTCCGTAAGGAGAAGTGGTTTAAATATCATCCTCCCATAGAAGTAAAAGTAGCTGCACCTACTAAAGTTGAAGAAAAGACTGTCACTTATAACGATCCTATTGTTCCTACTTCTTATGTTGAGAAACCACCTTTCCCTGTTAGAATAAAGGATCATGCTAAAGCTTCAATGTGGTTCGTAAAAAGCAATATTAGAACTTATACACCTCACGAGCAAGTTAAAGTTGAACCTAATATTGCTATTGTTAAAGATCTCTTGGCTGATAATATTGATGGGCATGTTATTTATTTCTCATGGTGAAACTGCTAGAATTGCCAAACCTTGTGCTAAAGATAAACATAGACATGTGGTAGGCATGCCTGTTATTTCTGTTAAAATAGGAGGTCATTATTATCATGGCTTATGTGATATGGGTGCTAGTGCTAGTGTTATACCTGATAACTTATACAAGGAAATTAAGCATGAGATTGCACCTTCTGAGTTAGAAGATATTGATGTTACAATTAAACTTGCCAATAGAGATACTATATCACCAATGGGAATTGTTAGAGATGTTGAAGTCTTGTGTGGGAAAACTAAATATCCTGCTGATTTTCTTGTTCTTGGTTCCCCACAAGATAGCTTTTGTCCCATTATTTTTGGTAGACCCTTCTTGAACACCGCCAATGCTAGAATAGACATGCGAAAAGAATATTGTTACTATTGGCTTGGGTGATATGTCTCACGAGTTTAATTTCTCTAAATTTAGTAGACAACACCGTGAAGAAGAATTGCCTAGTAAGGATGAAATTATTGGTCTTGCTTCTATTGCCGTACCTCCTAGTGATCCTTTAGAACAATATTTGCTAGACCATGAAAATGATATGTTTATGAATGAAAGAAGGGAAATAGATGAGGTATTCTTTAAACAGGAACCTATTGTGAAACACAATTTGCCTGTTGAAATCCTAGGGGATCCTCCTCCACCCAAGGGTGATCCCGTGTTTGAGCTTAAACAGTTGCCTGATACTCTTAACTATGCTTATCTTGATGAGAAGAAGATATATCCTGTTATTATTAGTGCTAACATTTCAGAGCATGAAGAAGAGAGATTATTGAAAACTACAAGAAGCACCGCGTACGCTATTGGGTATACTCTTGATGATCCTAAGGGAATTAGTCCCACTCTATGTCAACATAAAATAAATTTGGAAGAAGATGCCAAACCAGTCCGTGATCATCAACGAAGGCTGAATCATAAGATGAAAGAAGTGGTAAGAAAGGAAATACTAAAGCTTCTGGAGGTAGGTATAATTTATCCCGTTGCTGATAGTCGGTGGGTAAGCCCTGTCCATTGTGTCCCTAAGAAGGGAGGTATTACCGTCTTTCCTAATGATAAAGATGAATTGATTCCACAAAGAATTATTACAGGTCATAGGATGGTAATTGATTTCCGCAAATTAAATAAAGCTACTAAGAAAGATCATTACCCCTTACCTTTTATCGATCAAATGCTAGAAAGATTATGCAAACATACACATTTTTTCTTTCTAGATGGTTATTCTGGTTTCTCTCAAATACCTGTGTCAGCTAATGATCAATCAAAGACTACTTTTACCTGCCCTTTTGGTACTTTTGCTTATAGACGTATGCCTTTTGGTTTATGTAATGCACCTGATACCTTTCAAAGATGCATGATGGCTATATTCTCTGACTTTTGTGAAAAGATTTGTGAAGTTTTCATGGATGATTTCTCCGTCTATGGATCCTCTTTTGATGATTGGTTGAGCAACCTTGATCGAGTTTTGCAGAGATGTGAAGAAACTAATCTTGTCTTGAATTGGGAAAAGTGCCACTTTATGGTTAATGAAGGCATTGTCTTGGGGCATAAAGTTTCTGAAAGAGGTATTGAAGTTCATAAGGCCAAGGTTGATGCTATTGAAAAGATGCCACTTCCCAAGGACATCAAAGGTATAAGAAGCTTCCTTGGTCATGCTGGCTTTTATAGGAGGTTCATTAAGGACTTCTCAAACATTTCTCGGCCCCTGACTAATTTATTACAAAAATATATACCATTTGTCTTTGATGATGATTGTGTAGAAGCATTTGAAATACTTAAGAAAGCATTGATCTCGCACCTATTGTTCAGCCACCTGATTGAATTTACCCTTTGAAATTATGTGTGATGCCGTTGATTATGTCAGTAGGTGCTGTTCTAGGGCAAAGAGTGGATAAGAAATTAAATGTTATTCAATATCCTAGTAAGACTCTAGACCATGCTCAAACAAATTATGCTACTACTGAGAAAGAATTCTTAACAGTTGTATTTGCTTGTGATAAGTTCAGACCTTATATTGTTGATTCTAAAGTAACCATTCACACGGATCATGCTGCTATTAAATATCTTATGGAAAAGAAGGATGCTAAACCTAGACTTATTAGATGGGTTCTCTTGCTACAAGAATTTGATTTACATATTGTTGATAGAAAAGGAGCTGAGAACCCCGCTGCGCATAACTTGTCTAGGTTAGAAAATGTTCTTGATGACCCACTACCTATTGATGATAGCTTTCACGATGAACAATTAAATTTCATAAATGCCTCTCATAGTACTCCGTGGTATGCGATTATGCTAATTACATTGTTGCTAAATTTATACCACCTAGTTTCACATACCAGCAAAAGAAAAAGTTTTTCTATGATTTGAGACATTACTTTTGGGATGACCCACATCTTTATAAAGAAGGAGTGGATGGTGTTATTAGACGTTGTGTACCTGAGCATGAACAGGAACAAATCCTATGCAAGTGTCACTCCGAAGCTTATGGAGGGCACCACGCTGGACATAGAACTGCACATAAGGTATTGCAATCCGGTTTTTATTGGCCTACTCTCTTCAAGGATGCCCATAAGTTTGTCTTATCTTGTGAAGAATGCCAAATAATTGATAATATTAGTAGACGTCAAGAAATGCCTATGAATTATTCACTTGTTATTGAACCATTTGATGTTTGGGGCTTTGATTATATGGGACCTTTTCCTGCCTCTAATGGATATACACATATTTTAGTTGTTGTTGATTACGTTACTAAGTGGGTAGAAGCTATTCCAACTAGTAGTGTTGATCATAGCACCTCTATTAAGATGCTTAAAGAAGTTATTTTCCGAGGTTTGGAGTCCCTAGATATTTAATGACTGATGGTGGTTCACATTTTATTCATGGTGCTTTCCGTAAAGTGCTTGCTAAGTATGATGTTAACCATAGAATTGCATCTCCTTATCATCCACAGACTAGTGGTCAAGTAGAATTGAGTAATAGAGAGCTCTAATTTTGCAAAAGACTGTCAATAGGTCTAGAAAGAATTGGTCCAAGAAACTTGATGATGCATTATGGGTCTATAGAACTGCATATAAAAATCCTATGGGTATGTCTCCGTATAAAATGGTTTATGGAAAAGCATGTCACTTACCTCTCGAACTAGAACCTAAGGCATACTAGGCTATTAAAGAGCTCAACTATGATTTCAAACTTGCCGGTGAGAAGAGGTTATTAGATATTAGCTTACTTGATGAATGGAGAACCCAAGCTTATGAGAATGCCAAGTTGTTTAAAGAAAAAGTTAAAAGATGGCACGACAAAAGGATACAAAAGCGTGAGTTTAATGTAGGTGATTATGTATTGCTATACAACTCTCGTTTAAGATTTTTTGCAGGAAAACTTCTCTCTAAATGGGAAGGTCCTTACTTTATCGAGGAGGTCTATCGTTCCGGTGCCATAAAAATCAACAACTTCGAAGGCACAAATCCGAAGGTGGTGAACGGTCAAAGAATCAAACATTATATCTCGTAATCCTATAAATGTTGAAACCAATATTATTGAAACCGTAATCACGGAGGAATACATAAGGGACACTTTCCTAACGCGTTTTAGACTCCAAAAAGGAATAGGTATGTGGTACGGTAAGTAAACCGACTCCAAAACAGTTTTTAAGGCAATATTTCTCCGCTTTTGGAATATTTAGAAAAATAGAAAAATAAGAAGCGATCCGGGAAGGACACGAGGGCCCCACGAGGGTGGAGGGTGCGCCCTACCCCTCGGGCGCGCCTACCTCGTGGGCACCTCGTGTGCTCTCCGGACTCGCTTTCTTGCACGATCGTATTTTGGTCGGTAAAAATTCATTATATAATCTCCGAATTTTTTGACTTCGTATCACGCAAATATCCTCTCGTTCTTGTTTTATTTGTTTCTGTCGTCGTCAGGTTGTCCGGGTTAGGTACCATGTTGTCCCCCTCCTCCAACAAGGGTGACAACGATGCTTGGCTAATGAAGATAGAGCTGAAGAGGGAAGAACCCATGGAGATCAACAAGGATGAAGGGATCGAGAAGGCCACGGAGGACCAAGCTCCGGCAGGAGAAGACATCCTTCAACTTGATCACAATCTTCTTACCCCAACTGAGATTGAAGCTTTCAAGATGATTGAGTTAGCTCGTATACAGAACAAGTATCTGACACGTGAAAATATTTTGTTGAAGGAGCATATCGTTGCACTCAAGGGCATTATCCGCAAGCTGGAGGACCTCTTACGCTCAATGTGCGACTGTCCATCATCACCTCCACCATCACCAAAGAAGGAGACATAATCACATGGGTATGGGCACTCCCCTTGGCAACCGCCAAGCTTGGGGGAGATGCCCCGGTAACGTATCACAATCACACTCCTATCTTAACCGTTTTTCTTAGTTCGATCCTTTTGGTAGTACCTTGATCTAGTAGAATAAAGTTTATGGCATGATCTAGTTTTGAGTTTTGCTTTATGATCTCTCTATGTAATCGAGTCTGTGAGCTATATATAATAAAGATTAGTGTTGAGTCAAGGGCTTGATTATTTTGCCATGATCTTGAGTGAATAAAAGAACAGAGAAAAGAATAAAAAGAAACAAAGAGTTCATATTGATCTTATTGAGAGTAATGACTTCACATAGAAAGAGTATGATGATTAAAAATTGTTGAGAGTTGGCAAACATAGCTTTGGTCATCGTTGCAATTAATAGGGAGTAATAAAGAAAGAGAGGTTTCACATATAAATATATTATCTTGGACATCTTTTATGATTGGGAGCACTCATTAAAATATGACATGCTAAAGAGTTGATGTTGGACAAGGAATACAACGTATATGGGTTATGTTTTCTTATATCTGAGATAAAGTATATTGTCATGGATCATCCAACATGTTGAGCTTGCCTTTCCCCCTCATGCTAGCCAAATTCTTAGCACCAAGTAGAGATACTACTTGTGCTTCCAAAAACTCTTAAACCAGTTTTGCCATGAGAGTCCACCATACCTACCTATGGATTGAGTAAGATCCTTCAAGTAAGTTGTCATCGGTGCAAGCAATAAAATTGCTCTCTAAATATTTATGACTTATTAGTGTGGGAGAAAATAAGCTTTATACGATCTTGTGATGTGGAAGAAATAAAAGCGATTTTGACTGCATAATAAAGGTTCATATCACAAGGGGCAATATAAAGTGACGTTCTTTAGCATTAAGATTTTGTGCATCCAACAGTAAAAGCGCATGGCAACCTCTGCTTCCCTCTGCGAAGGGCCTATATTTCTTCTACCTTATGCAAGAGTCATGGTGATCTTCACCTTTCCTTTTTACATTTTATCCTTTGGCAAGCACAGGGTGTTGGAAAGATCCTGATAGATATATCTAATTGGATGTAAGTCAGCATGAGTTATTATTGTTGACATTACCCTTGAGGTAAAAGGTTCGGAGGCGAAACTATAAGCCCCTATCTTCCTGTGTCCGATTAAAACTCTGTAACCACAAGTATCGCGTGAGTGTTAGCAATTATGAAAGACTAAATGATAGTTGAGTATGTGGACTTGCTAGAAAGCTCTGACATAGACTCTTTCTGATGTTATGATAAATTGCAATTGCTTCAATGATCTGAGATTATAGTTTGTTGGTTCTCAATAAAGTTTCTGATTCATACTTTATGCTAGAATATATTATTACTTGAGCATAAGAAATCATATGACCATATTCATATAAGTTGCTGTAATGAGAATAATCATGATGCCCTCATGTCCGTATTTTATTTTACCGACACCTGTACCTCTAAACATGTGGACATATTTATCGTTATCGGCTTCCGCTTGGGGACAAGCGAGGTCTAAGCTTGGGGGAGTTGATACGTCCATTTTGCATCATGCTTTTATATCGATATTTATTGCATTATGGGGTGTTATTACACGTTATGTCACAATACTTATGCCTATTCTCTCTTATTTTACAAGGTTTACATGAAGAGGGAGAAATGCCATAATGGAATTCAATGGAAAAGGAGCAAATATTAGAGACCTATTCTGCACAACTCAAAAGTCCGTAAACTCCATGAAAGTTATTTTTGGAAATAATAAAAATATTGAGCGGAAGAAATCGTGAGGGGGACCCACCTGGCCACGAGGGTGGGGGGCACGCCCTACCCCCCAGGGCGTGCCCCCTGCCTCGTGGGCCCCCTGTTGGCTTTCTGGTGGCTATCTTCTGCTATATGAAGTCTTTTGTCAAGGAAAAAATTATAGGCAACCTTTCGGGACGAGACTCCGCTGCCACGAGGCGGAACCTTGGTGGAACCAATCTAGGGCTCCGGCAGAGTTGTTCTGCCGAGGACACTTCCCTCCGGGAGGGGAAATCATCGCCATCGTCATCACCAATGCTCCTCTCATCGGGAGAGGGCAATCTCCGTCAACATCTTCACCAGCACCATCTCCTCTCAAAACCATAGTTCATTTCTTGTATCCAATTCTTGTCTCCAAGTCCGGGATTGGTACTAGTAGGTTGCTAGTAGTGTTGATTACTCCTTGTAGTTGATGCTAGTTGGTTTATTTGGTGGAAGATCATATGTTCAGATCCTTTATGCATATTAATACCCCTCCGATTATGAACATGAATATGCTTCTGCAGTAGTTACATTTGTTCCTGAGGATGGGAGAAGTCTTGCTATTAGTAGTCATGTGAATTTGGTATTCGTTCGATATTTTGATGAGATGTATGTTGTCTAGCCTCTAGTGGTGTTATGTGAACGTCGACTACATAACACTTCACCATTATTTGGGCCTAGAGGAAGGCATTGGGAAGTAATAAGTAGATGATGGGTTGCTAGAGTGATGTAAGCTTAAACCCTAGTTTATGGGTTGCTTCGTAAGGGGCTGATTTGGATCCATATGTTTCATGCTATGGTTAGGTTTACCTTAATACTTTTTTGTAGTTGCGGATGCTTGCAGTAGAGGTTAATCATAAGTGGGATGCTTGTTCAAGTAAGATCAGCACCCAAGCACCGTCCACCCACATATCAAATTATCAAAGTACCGAACGCGAATCATATGAACGTGATGAAAACTAGCTTGACGATAATTCCCATGTGTCCTCGGAGCGTTTTCCTTTATATAAGAGTTTGTCCAGGCTTGTCCTTTGCTACAAAAAGGATTGGGCCACCTTGCTGCACTTTATTTACTTTTGTTACTTGTTGCTCGTTACAAATTATCCTATCACAAAACTATCGTTACCACTTATTTCAGTACTTGCAGAGAATACCTTGCTGAAAACCGCTTATCATTTCCTTCTGCTCCTCGTTGGGTTCGACACTCTTACTTATCGAAAGGACTACGATAGATCCCCTATACTTGTGGTTCATCACACAGTAGCTAGCCTACTAACACCAAGAATCATCAAACAAGCCCTGCTGATATGTAAACAATTCGAACTTACATCTAAGCATGCGATATATTACATCAAAAGCTGGTGAGGATACATCTGTTTCCATAACTCGGAGAGGGTTCGCATGATTCACTATCAAAAAAAAGTAGCAAGTAACGCCCACACAAGACAGTGCACTAGCCCTAAGATGGTTTGATAACACACATCATTCTGGTAATTAAACACAGGGCAATGCAAACTACCCTGAAGGATTAGCGCGACCAACTATTTCTTGCCATCGATCTCTCGTGCAATGACCACAGCACGGACAACGGCATGGGAATCGATCTTCGGGCGATGTCCACAGGATCGACCGCGACATCGTAATCGATCTTCAGGGTGCCGCCAGGATGGACAGTGTTATCGGAATCGATCTCCGGGGCGATGTCAACAGGACGGACTGCGACATCGAAAACGACCTCTGGGGTGTTGTCCACAGGACGGGCCGCGACAACGGAATCATCAAGGACGTCCACCGGCACCTGCACAACCCTAACATATTAGAAAGCACATTGCAAATAATCAGAAACCACAACTATGGTAAGCCATTATTTTTTTACCTTGTGCAGCTCACCGGGGGATCCCATCCCTCCGGGGCCCATCTCCTCGTCCTCGATGGGGGCCATCACCTTCCCTAGGGAATACTGCTTCTCAACGGCGACTATCTCCTCAAACTCGGCCTTGAGCCTCGCATAGGTGACCATTAGAGTTTCTGGGGTAGGCATGGTGGGGCCCTTACTGTTCTTCCAACTTTCTTTGAGGAGTTCATCCGCCAACGGCATCAACTCTTTGGCCAGTGCTTGTTTCCTGGAGTTCTTCGTCTCCATGGGTTGGCCCGCCAACATGGTCAACTCGTTGGTTGGTGCTCGCTTCCTGGAGATCGCTGTCTCTAGTGGGTTGTCCGCCGACAACTCTTTGTCTAGTGCTCTAGGATCCATCACTGACAAACAAAAAGCAATCGAAAGGAAACCACAATCGCAATGAAAACAGGAAAAGAATAGGCTGTGAGAATCGGTCGGTGCTTCGCAAAAATAAGATTCTTGGAATGAAAATATAGCAGCATCACTGATTCGACCACCTTTCCTTCGCTCTGCATGTAAGAAAAATGGCGTAAGTGAGTAGCCTAGAGTGAGGTTTTCTTCAAGAAAGGGGAGAAAGGGCTTCAACGGCGTTCCAAAGTGAAATGATGGTTGCTTCGCCCAGTCCAACATCGAGGCCACTTGAGGCCACTTTACCACCTCTTGGTAAAGGTGGGTTTTTGTGATATGACGGTCATGACGGCCACACCGGGGTGACCGGTGAGTCTCGACTGTAGCACCTCGCTGTGATTTGGTGGATGGCACGCGGGCCTGGATGCTTTGATGTCCCACATGTAGATAGAGCAGCTAGTCATATAGAAGTGCTCAATGTATTGTGAACCGCGACCAAGGCGGAGAGGAAAACGAGAGAACTATGTAATTAATGCATGAGTTTAACTGCTGCATGTCCACCGCATGCGGGAGGGAGAGCATGTAGCGAACGAAAGCTTCTCCTAGTCCTGCCAGCCACCACACTCATGGGCGAGGGAGGGACGCAGCTTCATTGACTTACTGCTCCTGCCTTTGCGTCTATGACAGGTGGGCCCAACAGGTGGGTGGCCCACCTGTCACGCAGCCAAAGGCAGGTGCGGTTAAGTGCTACCTCTTGAGCACTGCGTTGGTTTTCCCTTGAAGAGGAAAGGGTGATGCAGCAAAGTAGCGTAAGTATTTCCCTCAGTTTTTGAGAACCAAGGTACCAATCCAAAGAGGAGGCCACGCACGAGTCCCTCGCACCTACACAAAAAAATAAATCCTCGCAACCAACGCGATAAGGGGTTGTCAATCCCTACACGGTCACTTACGAGAGTGAGATCTGATAGATATGATAAGATAATATTTTTAGTATTTTTATGATAAAGATGCAAAGTAAAGAAAGTGAAACAAAAACTGTGCCAGAAATAGCTTGTTGTCGGGAGATAATATGATGGAAAATAGACTCGGGGGCCATAGGTTTCACTAGTGGCTTCTCTCAAGAGCATAAGTATTTACGGTGGGTGAACAAATTACTGTTGAGCAATTGACAGAATTGAGCATAGTTATGAGAATATCTAGGCATGATCATGTATATGGGAATCACGTCCGAAACAAGTAGATCGACTCCTCAGATTCTACTACTATTACTCCACACATCGACCGCTATCCAAAGATGCATCTAGAGTATTAAGTTCATAAGAACATAGTAACGCTTTAAGGAAGATGACATGATGTAGAGGGATAAACTCATGCAATATGATATAAACCCCATCTTGTTATCCTGGATGGCAACAATACAATACGCATCTTGTCGCCCCCATCACATCGAAAAGGACACCGCAAGATTGAACCCAAAGCTAAGCACTTCTCCCATTGCAAGAAATATCAATCTAGTAGGCCAAACCAAGCGATAATTCAAGAGACTCACAAAGATAACCAATCATACATAAAAGAATTCAGAAGATTCAAATATTGTTCATAGATAAACTTGATCATAAACCCACAATTCATTGATCTCAACAAACACACATAAAAGAAGATTACATCGAATAGATCTCCACGAGAGGGGGAGAACATTGTATTGAGATCCAAAAGAGAGAAGAAGCCATCTAGCTAATAACTATGGACCCGAAGGTCTGAGGTAAACTACTCACACTTCATCGGAGAGGCTATGGTGTTGATGTAGAAGCCCTCGTGATCGATGCCCCTCCCGGCGCAGCTCCTAATGTGCCCCAAGATGGGATCTCACGGCATGTAAGGTTGTGGCGGTGGAATTAGGTTTTTGGCTCCGTATCTAATCGTTTGGGGGTACGTAGGTATATATAGGAGGAAGGAGTACGTCGGTGGAGCAACGTGGGGCCTACGAGCATGGAGGGCACGCCCAGGGGGGGGGGGGGGTAGGCGTGCCCCCCTACCTTGTGGCTTACTAGTTGAAGTCTTGACGTAGGGTCCAAGTCCTCTGGATCACGTTCGTTCCGAAAATCACGTTCCCGAAGGTTTCATTCTGTTTGGACTCCGTTTGATATTCTTTTTCTGCGAAACTCTGAAATAGGCAAAAAAACAACAATGCTCGGCTGGGCCTCCGGTTAATAGGTTAGTCCCAAAAATAATATAAAAGTGTATAACAAAGCCCAATAATGTGCAAAACAGAAGATAATATAGCATGGAGCAATCAAAAATTATAGATACGTTGGAGACGTATCAAGCATCCCCAAGCTTAATTTCTGCTCGTCCTCGAGTAGGTAAATGATAAAAACAGAATTTTTGATGTGGAATGCTACTTGGCATAATTTCAATGTAATTCTTCTTAATTATGGTATGAATATTCAGATCCGAAAGATTCAAGATAAAAGTTCAATATTGACATAAAAATAATAATATTTCAAGCATACTAACTAAGCAATTATGTCCTCTCAAAATAACATGGCCAAAGAAAGTTCATCCCTACAAAATCATATAGTTTAGTCATGCTCCATTTTCGTCACACAAGAATGCTCTCATCATGCACAACCCCGATGACAAGCCAAGCAATTGTTACATACTTTAGTAATCTCAAACTTTTTCAACCTTCACGCAATACATGAGCGTGAGCCATGGATATAGCACTATAGGTGGAATAGAATATAATGATGGGGGTGTTGTGGAGAAGACAAAAAAGGAGAAAGTCTCACATCAATGAGGCTAATCAATGAGCTATGGAGATGCCCATCGATTGATGTTAATGCAAGGAGTAGGGATTGCCATGCAACGGATGCACTAGAGCTATAAATATATGAAAGATCAACAAAAGAAACTAAGTGGGTGTGCATCCAACTTGCTTGCTCACGAAGACCTAAGGCACTTGAGGAGGCCCATTGTTGGAATATATAAGCCAAGTTCAATAATGAAAAATTCCCACTAGTATAAGAAAGCTACAAAACAAGAGACTCTCTATCATGAAGATTATGGTGCTAATTTGAAGCACAAGTGTGGTAAAAGGATAGTAACATTGTCCCTTCTCTCTTTTTCTCTCATTTTTTGGGCCTTCTCTTTTTTTATGGCCTTTCTCTCTCTTTTTTTTATTCCTCACTTGGGACAATGCTCTAGAAAATGATCATCATCACACTTCTATTTATTTACAACTCAATGATTACAACTCGTACTAGAACAAAGTATGACTCTATATGAATGCCTCCGGCGGTGTACCAGGATATGCAATGAACCAAGAGTGACATGTATGAAAGAATTATGAACGGTGGCTTTGCCACAAATACTATGTCAACTACATGATCATGCAAAGCAATATGACAATGATGAACGTGTCATGATAAACGGAACGGTGGAAAGTTGCATGGCAATATATCTCGGAATGGCTATGGAAATGCCATAATAGGTAGGTATGGTGGCTGTTTTCAGGAAGATATAAGGAGGTTTATGTGTGAAAGAGCTTATCATATCATGGGGTTTGGATGCACCGGCGAAGTTTGCACCAACTCTCAATGTGAGAAAGGGCAATGCACTGCAATCAAGAGGCTAGCAATGATGGAAAGGTGAGAGTGCGTATAATCCATGGACTCAACATTAGTCATAAAGAATCACATACTTATTGCAAAAAATCTACAAGTCATCAAAAACCAAGCACTACCCGCATGCTCCTAGGGGATAGATTGGTAGGAAAAGACCATCGCCGTCACGACCGCCACTCATAAGGAGGGCAATCAAAGAACACCTCATGTTTCAAATTTGTTACATAACGTTTACCATACGTGCATGCTACGGGACTTGCAAACTTCAACACAAGTATTTCTCAAATTCACAACTACTCAACTAGCACAACTGTAATATCACTACCTCCATGTCTCAAAACAACCATCAAGCATCAAACTTCTCTTAGTATTCAAAACACTCATAAGAAAGTTTTTACTATTCTTGAATACCTAGCATATTAGGATTATTTAAGAAAATTACAATGCTATTTAAGACTCTAAAAATAATCTAAGTGAAGCATGAGATATCAATATTTTGTATAAAACAAATCCACCACCGTGCTCTAAAAGATATAAGTGAAGTACTAGAGCAAAAACTATATAACTCAAAAGATATAAGTGAAGCAGATAGAGTATTCTAATAATTTCCAAATCATGTGTGTCTCTCTCAAACGGTGTGTAAATCAAAGATGATTGTGGTAAACTAAAGCAAGGACTCAAATCATACAAGATGCTCCAAGCAGAACACATATCATGTGGTGAATAAAAATATAGCTCCAAGTAAAGTTACCGATGGAAGTAGAAGAAAGAGGGGATGCCTTCCAGGGCATCCCCAAGATTTGGCTTTTAGGTGTCCTTAGATTATCTTGGGGGTGCCATGGGAATCCCCAAGATTAGGCTCTTTCCACTCCTTGTTCCATAATCCATCAAATTTTTCACCCAAAACTTGAAAACTTCACAACACAAAACTCAGCAGAAAATCTCGTGAGCTCCGTTAGCGAAAGAAAACAAAAGACCACTTCAAGGTACTGTAATGAACTCATTCTTTATTTATATTGGTGTTAAACCTACTGTATTACAACTTCTCTATGGTTTATAAACTATTTTACTAGCCATAGATTCATCAAAATAGGCAAACAACACACGAAATACAGAATCTCTCAAAAACAGAACAGTCTGTAGTAATCTGTAACTAACGCAAACTTCTGGAACTCCAAAAATTCAACCAAAATAGGAAGACCTAGACAATTTGTTTATTGATCAGCATCAATTAGAATCAATATTTTATCACGTTCTGGTGATTTTTAACAATTATTTTCGTGAACAGAAAGTTTCTGGAATTTTCTGCAAGATCAAATAACTATCATCCAAGAAGGTCCTATAGGTTTAACTTGGCACAAACACTAATTAAAACATAAAAACACATCTAACCAGAGGCTAGAACAAATATTTATTCCTGAACAGAAGCAAAAAGCAAAAAAATTAAAAATAAAATTGGGTTGCCTCCCAACAAGCGCTATCGTTTAACGCCCCTAGCTAGGCACAATAGCAAGGATAGATCTAGGTATTGCCATCTTTGGCTTTCAACTTTTTAGCGGAATCAAGCTCGAATCCGGGAGGTTCTTTAAGTTTCCCTTCATATTCAAAAAATTTTAGATCTAAAGAATCCAACCGCTTATTGCAAAGAGTAATCAACATATTCATGCGGTGAATATTTCCGCTAACGTTCTTAAGAGGTTCACGAGACTTCTGTAAAATCTTAGTTACTTCGCAATGTTTTTCAAAAACTTGTGTCTCTTCCTTGGTATGATGAGGCCCCTTTTGTTGAGGTAGTGTTCCTACTATACCTTCTATAACTTCATGCGCAATATGGGTATCAATTTCAATAAAATTGCCTTTGGCAACACAATCCAAGAGTTGCCTATGAGACATATTTAATCCAACATAAAAATTGCGAAGCAAAATTATCAGGTTCACTTCAAAGGTACAATTACGGTAAGACTCCATTATTCTCAACCATGCATCTTTTAAGTTTTCTCCTTGTCTTCATTTGAAGTGAAAGACTTCAAACTCAGGGGACAACGGAGTTGATAAGGGACTAGCCATGACGACAAGGCAAGCAAATGAAAAAGAGGCGAACGGAAAGAGAGGGCGAATAAAACGGCAAGGGTGAAGTGGGGGACAGGAAAACGAGAGGCAAATGGCGAATAATGTAATGCGGGAGATAAGGGTTTGTGATGGTACTTGGTATGTTGACTTTTGCGTAGACCTCCCCGGCAACGGCGCCAGAAATCCTTCTTGCTACCTCTTGAGCATCGCTTGGTTTTCCCTTGAAGAGGAAAGGGTGATGCAGCAAAGTAGCGTAAGTATTTCCCTCGGTTTTTGAGAGCCAAGGTATCAATCCAAAGAGGAGGCCACGCACGCAGTCCCTCGCACCTACACAAACAAATAAATCCTCGCAACCAACGCGGTAAGGGGTTGTCAATCCCTACACAGTCACTTACGAGAGTGACATCTGATAGATATGATAAGATAATATTTTTAGTATTTTTATGATAAAGATGCAAAGTAAAGAAAGAGAAACCAAAACGGCGCCAGGAATAGCTTGTTGTCGGGAGATTAATATGATGGAAAATAGACCCGAGGGCCATTGGTTTCACTAGTGGCTTCTCTGAAGAGCATAAGTATTTATGGTGGGTGAACAAATTATTGTTGAGCAATTGACAGAATTGATCATAGTTATGAGAATGTCTAGGCATGATCATGTATATAGGCATCACATCCAAAACAAGTAGACCGACTCCTGCCTGCATCTACTACTATTACTCCACACATCGACCGCTATCTAGCATGCATCTAGAGTATTAAGTTCATAAAAATAGAGTAACGCTTTAAGCAAGATGACATGATGTAGAGGGATAAACTCATGCAATATGATATAAACCCCATCTTGTTATCCTGGATGGCAACAATACAATACGTGCCTTGCTGCCCCTCATCATTTGGGAAAGGACACCACAAGATTGAACCCAAAGCTAAGCACTTCTCCCATTGCAAGAAATATCAATCTAGTAGGCCAAACCAAACCGATAATTGAAGAGACTTGCAAAGATAACCAATCATACATAAAAGAATTCAGAAGATTCAAATATTGTTCATAGATAAACTTGATCATAAACCCACAATTTATCGATCTCAACAAACACACCGCAAAAGAAGATTACATCGAATAGATCTCCACGAGAGAGGAGAACATTGTATTGAGATCCAAAAGAGAGAAGAAGCCATCTAGCTAATAACTATGGACCAAGGTCCTGAGCTAAACTACTCACACTTCACCTGGAGAGGCTATGGTGTTGATGTAGAAGCCCTCCATGATCGATGCCCTCCGGCAGCTCCTAACATGCCCCAAGATGGGATCTCACGGTGCGAGAAGGTTGCTGCTATTGGAATTATGTTTTTGGCTCCGTGTCGATCGCTTTGGGGGTAATGTAGGTATATATAGGAGGAAGGAGTATGTCGGTGGAGCAACGTGGGGCCCACAAGGGTGGAGGGCGCGTCCCCCTACCTCGTGGCTTCCTGGTTGAAGTCTTGACGTAGGGTCCAAGTCCTCTGGATCACGTTCGTTCCGAAAATCACGTTCCCGAAGGTTTCATTCCATTTGGACTCCGTTTGATATTCTTTTTCGCTAAACTCAAATAGGAAAAAAACAGCAATTCTGGGTTGGGCCTCCGGTTAATAGGTTAATCCCAAAAATAATATAAAAGTGTATAACAAAGCCCAGTAATGTCCAAAACAGAGGATAATATAGCATGGAGCAATCAAAAATTATAGATACGTTGGAGACGTATCATTAAGGCGAGAGGGCGTTGTAGTAATCAAACTTCTCGGTCTTGTATGAGTTGACGCGACACATCAAAGCACTGCACTCGATATATTTCTATAATTTGCGTTTACCGATGCATTAGTTACTCCCTTCGTTCCTAAATATAAGTCTTTTTAGACATTTCAAATGGACTACAACATACAGGTGTATGTAGACATATTTTAGAGTGTAGATTCACTCATTTTGCTTCGTATGTAGTCACTTGTTGCAATCTCTAAAAAGACTTATATTTTGAAACGGAGGGAGTACAACGCTGCATGCATGCCGTGACTTTCCTTTTGATACTTGCATGTGTTGATTTGATGCACCTTGCCAAATTTTGACTATAAATTTAATTAACCAAATGTTCATGCATGTCACAAAAATTATGGGGCTGTTTGGATTGTGACTATGTTTGTCTTATGTTGCCACATTATTTTTGCCACACTTGCCGCACTTGCCTAACTTGAGTTGCTCAAATTTTTAGACCCACTTTGGCTTGCCTAAGGGAATCCTGCCACACTTTTTGTGTCTATGACATGTGGGGTTCACTGCTAATAAAAAATTCTTGTCTTAGGTGTGGCTAGAACCGAACACCCACCTAACTTGGTCAAATTTTCCTAAGGTGAGGTGTGGCAAAGTGTGGCAATATGTGGCTGGAAACCAAACAGCCCCTACATCATTTAAAACTATGTTCCAATACGAATCAAATGATATAATTTTTGTTAACATACACTAACATTTTGTCAGTTAAATCTTTGGTCAAAATTTATCACCAATTACAAAGGGGCCCAATAAATATTGTACTCTCACATTTTGTTTTGAGCATACTCCCACATACTCCATCCGTTCCCAAATATAAGTCTTTTTAGAGATTCTAAGAAGTGACAACATACAAAGCAAAATGAACGAATCCATACTTTAAAATATGTCTACATACATCCATATGTTGTAGTCCATTTGAAATGTTTATAAAGACTTATATTTAGGAATGAAGGGAGTAGAATGCATGTTGGGGCAGCCCACGTTTTCGATAATTTTAGCCGTGGGCTTGTTCACAATTTTTACGAGGGGGTGGTTGTTCATTTAATGGAGGGTCTTGTACCAGACTTGAACGATAAAAAGCACGACCTGGCACACTGTAACACCACTTGGAATAAGCGGGTAGCTATCTCAAAAAACAATCAACAACTTAAAAAAAGGGCGACCTGGCACGTACACAATTTTAAACGATTGTTTTGATGGAGTGAAAAAGGAAAACTACCCCACTACGTATATATAGGCCGGAGCCTCCGCGTTTGCTTGCTAGGGTTGCTCTATTCACACACTCTCATCCTTTATAGATCTAAACAAGATAGTGGTGGTAACACTGTATTTATCCCTTCAAAAAACACTGTCTTTCTATCCTCACCGCTGGTTACAGATCCGAACGTATCCCCCTCCGTCGGTGAAGGGGAGGAGGGGCAGCCTTTAGGCCATCGTCGATAGCGAGGGAGGAGACCCACCGCCGGGCCGCACTGCGTTAACTCTCGCCGAGCGCCCGGCTGGAGGTCCTCCGATCCTCCGTCGTTACCCTAGTGTGGGCGGATCCGGCCTCCGCCGCCCACCTATCCACATCCCGACGACCTTGGTATATCTTCCTTCAAAACCGCCAGTAGCTCTACTTCCCCAAATTTCACTACGTCGCTGCATGTGCATCATTTTCGCCTCTCAGCCCCTTCCTCAATCGGATGGTCCAACGTCACCTATTTTTTTTCTTCTATTGTTAGAGGTAAAGCTACTTCATGGAGTCGAATCTTGTACTTGGTTCAAACAAGAAATAAAGTGGGGGTGGGGGAATTTAGTATGTGCATCGGACTTGGTACAAACAGGAAGGATAGGGGGTGAAAGTAGTACAGACTGGTCATCCAACCGGTCTCTTGGTCGAAAAGGGAAATATAGGGGACACGCTGTACACAGTGGGATGATCAGGACTAGATTTGCTATCCACACATAAGATGGCTGCATGCATCATTATGATGCAGAGGCCAGGGGCACGCCTCCATTTCCAAAAAAACTTAGGAGTAGGTGGCTAGAGTGAACAAAAATGGGACCAACCCAGATATGTTTCTTCGATGTTTGTTTCTCGGGGCAACAAACACTGAATCACCACTTTATGCCCCGGTTTAGGTATATGGTGCTGGACTGCTGGTGCACCCACTGTCCCATGCCCTTATACCAAAAATTTAGCTGTTATTAATCTAATGCCCCTGGTAAAATGAAGCCATACCACTATTATAATCCATGACAAGTTTAGC
Organism: Aegilops bicornis; assembly: GCA_021605145.1. Taxonomy (NCBI): domain Eukaryota; kingdom Viridiplantae; phylum Streptophyta; class Magnoliopsida; order Poales; family Poaceae; genus Aegilops; species Aegilops bicornis. The sequence goes on along the minus strand of JAHIAL010000023.1, from coordinate 970,478 downwards.
CAAATGTTTTTGCCTGTAATTGTTTGAGACTCTGACCGTTTCCTCTGTAGCTATTTGTGCAAACAGGGATATCCATTTCACCTGGTTGCTGTTGTGACCTTTTGGTGCACTGCACAAAGCACTTCTTAAAACAAGTGACTTTTGTGCTGTTTAACTGGAATGTCAGAATGGAACAGTTGGTTCATTTCGGTGGAACTACACAAAGGGAGATCTGTGTTCCAATCCTCATTATCCATATTGGCACCATAACCTTCCTTTAGGTAGAATGATATTTAATGCATGTGTTCATCTCTATTTTACATTTGCCATGAGAAAATAATGCTATTGTTTACTAGTACACTTGTACTCCCTCATTGACAAAACCAATTCTGAAATAGAAGGCCAATCATGTACTTGGTTTCACCAACTGGTGAGGAGAAAGAGAAACAGAGCATGCAGAGGAAGAAGAAGAAGAATAAATAGTGCCAAGGTGATATTGCTGAAGCCGAGGCCATTCAAGGGCTCCAGTAATGTCTACCTTACATGTGAGACGATCCTCCAGGGAGCCCTTCCACTTCTGCGTATTGTCCATGATGAATTTGATGCTACTGTTAGAGTAATATGCTAATGTATTTCTATCCTTTCTCACTAAGCTAATGAAGGTTTCACCTTGTTCCTACTTGTGCAAACAGGGATCATGTTGTTCCAATCATACATTTTAGTGGAACTACACAAGAAAATACAATGAACTATATCCCAAACAGTGCTTTAACTCTGCTGGACGTTCTTGATAATCTTTCGATATAATCTCAGTGCTGGTAAACAAGAGTGATTTCAGCCATACATTTGAAGTGCACAAAAATATATACTATTGAGTGATTCCAGTGAGTGCTTTATCATCTCTTCTGGGACTACATGAATAAGCTTTTTTGCTCAGGTTGGTATCATCCTATGGCCTTCATCCATATTAGTTTGCTGTCATCTCTATTTTTATCGTGCTACTGTCATGAGAAACTCCTTTATCTTTGCGCGTTAAAGTTTTGCAACCTATGATACATGGCCATGCTTTGAGTGTTGAGCTAATCGACACTGATTAAATAAACAAATACCTCTCTTTAAGCAAGACTACTATGTTGCTAACTTTACCCATTAAGATAATGAGGGTGCTTCTATTTGTTAGTGTATGTTTCATCAACTAGTCCCACTATTACAGTAATCTCACTCTCTCAATATATGTGCCAACAGGGATGCTCGATTTTGGTGGAACCGCACAAAAACTTTGGGTGCTTCATTGCCTCGACAGCTTCCTTCCTTTCTCGTCTACCGCTAATCTCGCTTGCATTCTTCCTTTGCTCTCGATCGCTTGGCTTATCTCGGCTTCCAAATCAAAGGAAATAGTAATTGATATGCTACCTCACACATGTTGGTCTTGGTCTTTATCCCGATTATTGTGCTTGTCATATGTATTGGTAATTTGGTATTGTGCTCTTGTTTGTGATTTTATAAAGGAGTAACTTGGAGCCTGAACTTCAGCAGCAAATCATTACATTGGGTGATTTCAAAGAGAACTGCACAAAAAGATCAGATGGACAGGTACTTATGCTGCTGCTATGTACTCCAAAGTTCACTTAGACAAGCATCGATGTTGACAAGAAGAAGTGCCTATATTCATTCGAGTATCATCCGGCGTCAACCAGTTTTCAAACTCCAAGTATTAGGAGAGTGAACGCCAAAAATATTGCTTGGCGCATAGCCCAGAAAAACGCAGTCCAGTCTTTGGTCCCAACTTGTGCCTTTTGGTAATCGGCACATATCATAGCGAACTGTATGGCATGGAGTCTAAAGATTCCAGACAAGTTGGTTGACGCGTATATTCATCTCGGCACTTAATCGGCCGCACGCTGTGAGGGAGTCCTCAGATAGGAGGTGTCCGGATAGCGAACTATCACCGCTGGCGGACTCTTGGACTCAAGATACAAGATTGAAGACTTCGTCCCGTGTCCTGGATGGGACTTTCCTTGGCGTGGAGGGCAAGCTTGGCGTCTGGATATGTAGATCTCCTACCATTGTAACCGACTCTGGTAACCACGACCCTATCCGGTGTCTATATAAACCGGAGGGTTTTAGTCCGTTGGACGAACAACAATCATACCATAGGCTAGCTTCTAGGTTTAGCCTCCTTGATCTCGTGGTAGATCTACTCTTGTACTACCCATATCATCAATATTAATCAAGCAGAGTAGGGTTTTACCTCCATCGAGAGGGCCCGAACCTGGGTAAAACATTGTGTCCCTTTGTCTCCTGTTACCATCCGCCTAGACGCATACGATTCGGGACCCCCTACCCGAGATCCGCCGGTTTTGACACCGACATTGGTGCTTTCATTGAGAGTTCCTTCCGTGTCATTACCTTTAGGCCGATGGCTCCTTCGATCATCAACAACGACGCGGTCCAGTGGTGAGACTTTTCTCCCAGACAGATCTTCGTATTCGGGCGGCTTTGCATGCGGGCAATTCACTTGGCCATCCGGAGTAGATCGAAAGCTACGCCAGCCATCAGTCAGATTTGGGAGTTTGAACTACACGGCCGACATCCGCGGAGACTTGATCTTCGGACGGATTCGAGCCACAGCCAAGCGCTACCGCCTTTGTCTCGATGGGTATGATCTAGCTCGCCGCGAGCGGTGTCCGGAGGTCGCATCAGCGTCCGCTCCGACCCTTAGCTCGGAGCCGACTTTCGCCGATCGAGGACGAGTGGCTGGACACCGCCTCGGCGCTACGATCTCTATGGCGATTGAGCGAACACCATCCTGTCCTTTACAAAGCCCGTGACTCGAGGTGCCGGACTCCTCTCCGGACTCCAAAACTCCCACGCCCGCCAAATGAATCCGATTGGCGCCGGTTATGGAGTTCATCGCCGCAGACATCTTTCAAAGACTTTCGCCTTGGCGACATCCACGAATTCACTAAAGTCTCTCTCTTTGTCGAGAGCCTGGCGGACTATGGTCAGGAAGGTTGGTATGCGGAAGACGAAGAAATTCGACGCCCACCCACCACCCACTTTGTAGCCACTGTTGAAAGTTTAAACGACGTGCTCAATTTCGACTCCGAAGACATCGACGGTATGGACGACGATATAGGAGATAACCACGAACCAAAGCACCTATAGGATACTTTGGACAGCCACCTCATCTCACGATGTATACATGGTGGATACTCCTAAAGGAAGTGACGACGAGGAACAACGGGACGCTATGAAGGATAAATCCCTCGAAAAGCAGTCAAAACGGCAACGTAAACGCCGCACCAAGTCCCGCCTCAACAAAGACGGCAGCCACACAGACCCAGCCATCAAGCAGGTCAAACCGGCGGACGACGAACATGCCATTGAACAACCGTCCGAACAGGAACTTGGATAAACAACCCGTCCCCGGCGAAGATAATAGTTCGGACGATCTCACACCGGACAAGTTGTTGGAGCAGAAGAACCTCCACAAAAGGCTCGTCGCCACTGCGCGTAGCCTGAAAAATGTAAGCGGAAGCTCAAAATAGCGGAAGATGCACTCGTAATCAGATGGATCAAAGTACTCAACACCACAGAACAAATCTGGCGGCGATGCGCCAAGCAAAGAGCTACCCAAGTGCAACCATCGCCCGAATTCGATGAGGAGGCCTTAGAGCCCCCCGTAATCAAAGAACAAAGAGGCCGCCCGGTCGGATAGACGACCACATGACAAGCATAGAGCAGCAAGCGGCGCCGCACACAATCCGGCATGCGATCCGCATAAGGATTTGCATCAAAAGGATGGCCTAGTTAGGTCCATCTACGGGCAAAGAAAGCAAGCTTTTCTAAGCAATGCAACACGCCAAATATCCGGCTATCACGGCACACCCAAATATAGGGGTGCCACACACCCCCTATGTTTCACCGATGAGGTGCTGGATCATTTAATTTCCAGGATTTAAACCCGTAAACATAGAGGCATCTGACGGAACAACAGACCGGAGTCTGGATTGAGGATTACATCCTCCACATACACATGGCTAGATGAGTTGATCTCCACGCCATTAAATACTTACCCCTCAAGCTCAAAGGGCCAGCACGACACTGGCTTAAAAGCCTGCCTGAAAATACCATTGGAAGTTGGGAAGAGCTCGAGGATGCTTTTGGGGCGAATTTTCAAGGGACTTATGTCCGCCCTCTGGATGCAGACGATTTAAGTCACATAACTCAACAACCCGGAGAGTCAGCCCGCAAATTCTGGAACAGGTTCCTCACCAAAAAGAACCAAATAGTCGATTGTCCGGACGCCGAAGCCTTAGCAGCTTTCAAACACAACGTCCGAGACGAATGGCTTGCTGAGCACCTTGGCCAGAAAAGCCAAGAACAAAGGGTCGCACTAACAAGCCTCATGATCTGCTTTTGGCGGGAGAGGATAGTTGGATGGCAAGATGTAGTACCAGCGACCCAAGCACATCCGAAGTCGAGAGATGGAAAGCGGAAACCACGGCGCTTAACAAGGACCAGCGCGGACAAGGGGAAGCAGCCGCAGAGTACAGCGATCAACGCCGGATTCAAAAGCTCTCGGCAGAATCATAAAAACTGCCCCTCGGGGATAACAGCCACGAGCTATCCAACTTAAACAAAATCTTGGACAAAATATGCCAAATCCACGGTACCCAGGAAGCCCGCAAACCATACCCACAGAGATTGTTGTCTGCAAGCGATCCGGCAAACTTAATGTCGAACACAAGGGCTCGACACACCAAGCGAGGACGATGACGAACCCCACAAGCAGAGCACCGGAAAACAAAAGAATTTCCCACAAGAAGTCAAAACAGTAAACTCACTTCAAGTGACAAAAGGGAAAATCAGAGCGGCGCCCATAGAAATACACGCCGCACGGCCTATCCCAGCGGAGTCCCGACATTGGTTGTCAAAACCAATCATCTTTGATCATCAGGATTACTCCAGAAGTATCCGGAACGCAGGATGGACTGCCCTGATATTAGATCCTATAATCGACGGACTCCAATTCACAGAAGTCCTAATGGACGGCGGTAGTGATCTAAACCTGCTATATCAGGACACAATCCGCAAAATGGGGATAGACCCAACCAAAATTTGCCACAAAGCAACACCTCCTTTAAGGGGTAATGCCAGCCTATATGCCCATTGTACGGGCTCCCTCATCGCTAGAAGTTGTGTTCGGCTCATCCGACAACTTCCTGTGAAAAAGTTAACCTTCCATATTGCCCCATTCAAAAGTAGCTATCAAGCACTATTGGGACGGGAAGCTTTACGCCCGCTTTAACGCATAATACCGCATTATGCATCTCTTACACTTAAAATGCCGGTCCACGCGGCATCATCTCATTAAAGGGAAGTATCAAGTGTTACTCGAAACGAAGAACGTAAGACCGCTTGGACAGTCACACACTAATCCGGCTCCGCTAAACCAAGCACCAACAGGTCATTCGGACCGGACACGGCTAGACGAGTCCGGCGTAAACATATAAAGGCCTACTAGCCGCACACCCCCGTACAAGGGGCTGAATACATGTACAACATGAGACAATAAGGCTCAATTTTGGTCACACCCTAGTTAGTCCATGCATTAGAGTGTTGCATCATGTTTACTTTTCATCAGAAAGTTGAAATGGGGAAGACAGAACCCCCAGAACCCCTCTGAATCCAACTAGGGTTTACTAAAAATATTTTCAATGAACCTGAAATGCCCTTCTAAAATGTCCATCATTTTTGCCTTGGTTCAGAGCCTCTGCCAAAAGTGGTGCACAATTTTCTAGGTCATCCTAAGGTTTTTGAATTAAATCATAAGTATTTGAGTTTGGGCATTTAAATGATATAAAATATTTCAAATGCTCAAATAATCCCAAACTAAAATGTTCCATGCTGGAAATATTCCAACTAAGGGCCAGGTGCAGCTTGGTGATTTTTGGAGTTTTCTAGGTATTTTTAGAAAGTCCACAAAGTTACAGAATAAATAGAAAAGAGAAATAAAAGAGAGGAGAAGGACTTACTCGGTCATGAGCCCACCAGACAGCTCCACTGGCTGCCCAAAGATCTGGTCTGGCCCATGCCACCACCGGTCATTGCCGCCACACATTGTGACAGAGGTGACGCCATGAAAGCACGAGTCATGCCACGGCGTCAGCTGCTTGCCGCCCGCGCCACCGAGACCCTGGGTGAGCTCCACGTCGTGCCCCGAACCCCCTGGACACCTCACTCGCTCACCGGCCTCTCTCCCTCGCTCTCCCACGCCATGGCCGACGCCACCGCAGCCGCACCGTCGCCGTAGTCGTGCTCTCCGACATCCACAAGGCCGCGCCACTGTCTGGAGCTTCACGCCCTCCTCTTTCTTCGAGCTAGCCGAGCCCTCGAAAGCGCTGCTTGCCCCGAGGCCTGCAGACCGACTCGCCCGACTCCTTGGTGCCGGAGATCCCCTTCGACGTCACCGGCCGACCATTTCGTTCCTCGACCGTGCCGTTTGCTTCCTCGAGATCGCCATGAGCCCAGCTACCTTTCCCCTTTCCTTTCTCGCTCGAGCCCCAGTAGCGACCGCACAAAGCTCACCAAGACGCTGCGCCGCCACGTGAGCTCGTCGCCGACGTGACTCCGGCCACCCACTGGCCACACCACCATGTCCAACGTACTCACCGCAATCGCAAGAACCCGTAGCACCTCACCACGAGCCTCACTGAGTTCCGTAGCTTCGGGTTCATCATCACCCGAACTCCGGCGACCGCCAAGGCGTCGCCGGCGCCGTTTCCGGCCACCCCGAGCTCAACCAACGCCACCAAGAGCTGCGGCTTGCTCCCGGCTACACGTAGATGCCCTCCGCGGCTCTTTTGGTCGCCGGATTGCACAAAACCACTCTCGCCACGCCGCTCGGCTGCTTGGCTAAACGCCGGCATGGTTGACCCTGACTTTGACCAGGGTGGGGCCAGGTTGACTCCCCTGCGCCTATGACAGGTGGGCCCCCCCTTCTTATTATCCAGATTAGTTCTAACTAATTAAACTAGTTTAATTAACCAGCGACATCTGGGACCGTCAGGTTGACCTCGACGACCCTTTGACCCCACAGCGTCACCTCGACGCCTTGCTTGTATAATAACTAATTTCTGGATTTATTTTTATATAGGAAATTCCAGAAATTGTTGCAAACTACAAACATTCATAGAAATTAATCTGTAACTCCAAATGCAAAGTTTTATATATGAATTTTGATCAGAAAAATTCAATCTATCCATTGGTACTGGTTTCATGCATGTCAGAACAAGTTAACCTTGCTGCTTAATAAAAACAAGATAATGCACTAATTTGGCTATGTTAAATGAGCTAGCATTTGAATCTTTGATTCAAATGAGTTCATTCCTTTCTGTCCTAGCTTGTATTAGGTCAACACACATTCATATTGCCATGTCATAGCATGCATCATATTGTTGCATATTGTCATGTGTTGTTTATGTTAGGTGTGTCTTTCGTGATAGGTTACGCCTCGAGGATAACCCGAATATCCGTCTGAAGGGCAATATCCTACAACCACTTCATCAGGCAAGCAACCCATTGATCATTCTGATACAAACCCATGATCTCGCTTCTGCTCTTGTTTACTGCATTAAGACAACGCGATTCAAACTGTTGTGTGTGCGGTAGTTGAACCCCCTTCCTTTGCATGACCTGTCATTGCCACAAGAATTCAGATGAAACCCACTAGTATGTGTAGGAGTTGATTGAGCCGTGTTTGTGATTCCTACCATGCTATGCTTGCTATGCTTAGAGTGGTGTCGTGTCGGCTCATCGGGATGATGAACTGGAGTGAAAGGTTGTGTCGGGTTCGAGAGTGAAAGTGTTGAACACGAGTTGGTCAAGGTATCGATGAGAGGCCATGTAGGAGTACATGGTGGGTGGGTTCATTGGAACCGACTCTAAGAACCGAGATCTGTGTGTGATTTAAGACCTAGCTACTACCATGCATTGGGATCCTTAATTGACCCTCTCGACTTATTAACCACTCTTGTCCTCTCGTCAAGGAGTTGCAAGTAGTTTCGGTGTTTGCAAGACATCTTTGGGGGCCGCCTGTAATGACCTTAGGGGTGGGCTGTGTTGCGGTAGGCACGTGGCATGGTGTACCGATGCGCGCCTGCTTGGTGTCTCGGGAACCCTGCTCACATCGTTCGGGGCCGTTAGTGGAAACCTCGGCGGACTTCATGCGGATGGAACCCGAATAGGCGATAAACCTGGACTAGGGACTCGTGTGTTTAGTCAGGTCGTGGCCGACACCCTCGCTGGGCTCCGCTTGAAGGTTGCCGAATACATGTCGTGTAGCAGCGATAAGTGGTGAGAGCGTGTGTGAAGAAGTACACCCCTGCAGGGTATGAAACTATTCGAATAGTCAGCGTCCATGTAAAGGACTACTTGGTCACCTATACGGTTCATAGACAAGTAAATGGATACTACTAAAAGCCTCAAGATAAGTGTGAGTGTCGCGGATGGCCCTCTCGTGGGTTGACGAGAGAGGATCCACGGTGGAGTATTGTGATGGTGATTAGTGGACTGCATTAATGCGACAAATGCTTTTCAAGTGGTGTCACGTGAGGATAGCTTAGCCAAGAGTCAAAGGCTGGCTTGCTTTGCAATAACTCCACTACCTTCTTGAGAATGTGCATGTATAATAGGTTCTGTTGTAAGACTTGCTGAGTACCCCGTACTCATGTTTGCTTAATTAATGTTTTCGCATTTACAACACCAACCCCTCCGATGGGTTCTTCGTAGATCTCGGCGTTGACGAGTGACTAGCCACCTGTGGTGATCCAAGGCTTGTGAAGGGCCCTTTGTAGATAGAAGGGCGTCATCAAGCTTCTTTCTTTTAGAGTCTGTACTCGAGACTAGTTTGCTTCGCATGTGCTTGTATGATTGTATGACTTGTGTGATGGGTCATGTGACCCCTATCTGTATGGATATGCTATGTATGGCTCATCGGAGCCTCTTAAATAAAGTACTTGAGTTGTAGAGTTTTGTTGCGATGCCATGTTGTATGTACTCATATCGGGCATATTGTGTGTATGTTTGAAATGCTTGGTATGAGTGGGATCCGACAATCTAGTTGTTTATCCTTGGCAGCCTCTCATATGGGGAAGCGTAGTCTAGTGCTTCCTAGCGATAGTAGTCCGCTACAGCCCGGTTCACCGAGTCTCGCTAGCCCAAAGACTACTGCTTTGGACACTTGATCGGCAAGCATGTGTTTCACTTCGTTCCTATGTCTGTCCCTTCGGGAAATGTCACGCGATGATATTCGAGTCCGCCTAACTTTGCCTCACAACCCGGGATACCGGAGTCCTCATAGCCTGCTACACTGGCGAATTCATACGTTGATGACCGACATGCTCGATGTGATTCATGTATGCCTGTCTCCATGGGTTAGCGCCGCTTTGGGTTCACGACTAGCCATGTCGGCCGGGTTCACTGTCATGTGGATGCTAGCGACACTATCATATACGTGAGCCAAAATACGCAAACGGTCCCGGGCCATGGTAAGGCGACACCCGTGGGGATACCGTGCGTGGAGGCCGCAAAGTGATATGAGATGTTACCGGCTGGGTCTATGTGACTTGGAATCGGGGTCCTGACAGCGTTGGCATCAGAGCCGGACTGCCTGTAGGTTCGCTAAGCCAAACTGGTCGATGTCGAGTCTAGAAATGCTTTAGTAATATGTAGGGAAATTGATTGTGGGAGGGACGTAAGGCTCTTTTTACTTCTTTACCTTATGCCCTCTGATCTGAGTCATCCTCTTCTCATTCTACGTGGGTATAGGACTAGGCTCTCTTTCTCTATCAGGTTCACGTGTTACTAATCCGTAGTAACTTATAGGATTGATGGTTACCAGCCTCAGTTCAGTTTCTACTAATTTAGTAAGTTATCAGTTGAACCAGAACCTTGATATGATGTTGTTGAGTGGTTTGGCAATCTGATTTTGAGTGCCTCAAATCTATTCTTGAGCATTTACAGTCGTCATGCTGTCCGATTTTCCCTAGAAATTCTAATGTCTTTATATTGTGGCTGTGCTTTCAGATGGCCACTCATGCTCAAAATCAAGTGGTTCGTCTGACCAGGTGCAGCAATGTGCCTGGTCATACGGCTATGCTAGTCCGGGTAATGATTGAGACGGGTTACCGCTGGTATCCCGAATACACTATCGAAGAGCAGTTCCGAGACTTTAACCAAAGCCAAGACTGCATCGCCGTAATCTTCCGTCTTATCTCGGATCTACCGAGCCCTTCATTTGTTCTTATGGACTCGGGTTACTATTGAGATGGCGGTACAGGATCTTGCCTACTCTATGATGAGCATTATGCGAAGTCAGATCGGGCCTACTTGAACACCGATTTCGTTATATGTCGGCCTCACTTCCGGGGCAGGGGTACCTCCAGCTATATATGCCGACTCCACACAAGAGGACTCACTTACTACGCGCACCATTCTTTGAGATGCTCCAGGATAAAGACAGAGAGAATCGGGCCTTGAGGTTAGAGCTTTTCAATACTCGCGCCGATCACTGGGCAACGTTGACTCGGTTTGCACCGGCTGTGCAAGCTGGATGTATGGATACTAGGGATCTGTACCTGTGAGATCTGCTCTTGGGATATGGTGGATCTGGCGTGATGTGGGAGGCATCACCCCACCCCGTGGTCCCCATGAGCCACCGTTTGTTGGTCCAAGACCTCATCCTAGCCCCTATGGTCCACAAGCTCCTCAGACCGCCTGCATTTCCAGATAACCATGTTGAGCTTCCAGGCTATGGAGGTGACTTCTATGAGGACTACTACGGAGGCGTCTGAGTTAGTAGTAGTATCCCTAGTATTGTAATGGTTGTATTTCCACCGTCCTGCGTGATCTGTGGAATATGACTTAGTGTGTATCAATTCCGGAAGTGTAGAAAAATAATGTATAGGAGTTTGGAATGCTTCCGATGAGATGTAACGTCTTTCGTCGTAGTTGTACTTAGCCGGGCTTGTACTAAACTATGAATGGCGTGTATGACCGTTGGTATATATATGACAGTTTCTATATTACCATGTCATACGGATGAACATCTCTGCATTCCGTGTTATCCATTACATTCCGCACTTCGTTGGTCAGATTTTGCCATCCTTGTCTAAACCATTGTCTTGTTTTCCTAGGATGGTCAATACTCGCGAATAACCCCGCTGCTCCGGAAAGGTGGTGAAGCCGATCTTGACTAGGAATGCAAATCTGCCTCAACCACCTTCTCTCGGCGAAGTTATCTTTGGAGGCGAGCATTAAAAAGCGTGAGACCAATCGCCGCTATCGGAGCGGATTGAGCGAGAATACCGCCACGCCACCAAGGAATGACCTGGTGTCACTCAATGACTTTGTCAAGTCTGTATCCACCGAAGTTCAAGCATTCCGTCGAGCCTCTCGATGCGGATGATCGGCTTCGGCAAAGATCACCCATAAGCTACGTTACGCCAGCGTGGCTGAAGCCGACAAGGTTACCTTTGTCGCTTATCACCTCGAAGGCCCCGCTTAGCCTTTGGTGGGAAAATTTCGAGGCTATGCACCCGGTTGACCAGATCACTACACGGGCTGAGTTCGGTGCGGCTTTAGTGAGCATCACATCCGGAAGGTCTCATGGATCGCAAGAGGGAAGAATTACGTAATTTCACCCGTGGTAGGCTGTTGTGGATGCATACGGTAGTGAGTTTGGAAATCTAGTACGATATGCTCTCAAGAGGTATCCACCGACGCCAAGAAGCGTGCAAGGTTCCGCAAGGGACTTAGCCACGAAGCTTCGTAGTGATCTTCGCTCTGCATTTAGTGCTCCTCTTTTGAAGTTAGTCAACAAGGCTATCGGTGCCGAACCGGGCCGATCGATTTTGAAGCAGCGCAAAAGCACTCGTGACTTTGGTTCTTCATCCGCTCTGGATCCCATAAGCGTAGATGCGGATCCCAAGCACCGCCTGCCACCCAGATTCACCCGAGGCCATCCTTTGAGGCGCCTCGCTTCAACCAGCAGTATGCACCACCCAAGACCTATGGTGGCCCCACTGCTAATGCTGCTCCACGTCCCAATGTAATAACTTGTTTCAAGTGTGGAGAGACGGGTCACTACGTCCGTGAGTGTCCCCAGAACAACCCCAACCAGGTAGGAAAGTCTGTTGGCCGTGGTAACCAGCAGGAAAGGTGCTCTACGCCAAACCAGCTGCCATCGCCGCGGGCCACGCCAACTATGTTTCAGCTGAGGAAACCCATGAGGATCCCAATGTCGTTCTCGGTACGCTCCTTGTTAATTTCCATCCGGCAACTATTCTCTTTGATACTGGAGCATCCCATTCATTTATTTCTGAGAGCTATGCTCGTTTGCACAACACCACATTTTGTGACATGCCCACCTCCATGGTAATTCAAACCCCTGGTTCTAAGGGGCAAACCTCAAAAATTAGCCATGGAAATGAAATTCTTGTCGACAGATTAGTCTTCCTTGCGTCACTAATAGCTCTCAAGTCCTCGGACATAAACATCATCTTGGGTATGGATGGATGTCACCCATTATGCTAAGATCGATTGCTCTACTAGAACTATTCAACTCACCCATCCTTCCGGGCAAGACGGCCAATGTTTTGACCCGAGTGTCTAAGCGTCCATTTACTCTTTAAATGCCAACCCCTTCCAGATCTTGAAGATATCCGGTAGTCCGTGACTTCCGGATGTTTTTCAGGAAGAACTGCCAGTGTTCCACAGCGGGGATGTCGAGTTCGTGATAGATCTTGTTCCGTACTGGTCCCAATCTCCGTAAGACCTTATAAGATGGCACCCCTAGAATTAGCCGAACTTAAGAAACAACTTCGATGAGTCCTTGCAAAAAGGTTTCATCCGTCCTAGTTCTTCCCCATGGGCTTGCCCGTCCTCTTCGTCAAGAAGAAGGATGGAACGGATCGGATGGTTGTAGATTACCGACACTGTCAATTTGGTCACCATCAAGAACAAGTATCCGCTCCCAGGAGCAACGACCATGTATGATCATTCGCTGGATCCTCGGTCTTTTCAAGATGGATTTGAGGTTGGGCTACCATCAAATCAAAATCAAGAACGAGGACATACCTAAAACGGCCTTTGTAACTCGTTATGGCCAATACTGAGTACACCGTTATGTCCTTCGGTTTAACCAACGCTCGACCACCTTCTCGGTTAATGAACTCAATCTTCATGGAGTATTTGGATAAATTCGTGCAGTGGTTTATCTCGATGATATTCTCATCTACTCCAAGAATGAGAAAGAACATGCCGAACATTTAGGGCTAGTGTTGATGAAACTTCGAGAGCATCGCCTTTATGCCAAATTCTCTAAGTGTGAGTTCTAGTTGCCAGAAGTGACCTATCTAGGCCATGTAATCTCTGGTAAGGGCATTGCTGTCAATCCCGAGTGAGTTCAAGCCGTCCTTGGTGGACTCCACGAATCGGTCAAGCAAGTTCGGAGTTTTCTTGGTTTAGCGAGCTATTGCCGCCGCTTCGAGAATTTCTCCAAGGTTGCTAAGCCTCTAACCGAACTCCTCAAGAAAGATAAAAAGTTCGAATGGACACCACAAAGGCGAGTTCAGCTTCAGAACCGAAAAGACGCTGACTTCTGCCCCGCATCTTGATTCCACCAGATTTTTCTAAGGACTTTATTATCTCATCGCGACACCTCGCGACAAGGACTAGGTTGCATACTCATGCAAGATCGTCATGTGATAGCCTACGCCCGGCTGGGCGATTGCGTCCACATGAGGATAACTATCCCACACACGATCTAGAGCTTGCAGCGGTGGTCCATGCACTCAAGACTCAGCGACATTACCTTCTTGGTAATCGCTATTGAAAATTTACACCGATCACCAAAGTCTGAAATACATCTTCACCCAACCGGATTTGAATCTCAGGAAAAGACATTGGGTCGAGTTGGTTACAGATTACGACCTAGGAATATCTTACACCCCAGGCAAAGCCAATGTCATGGCTGATGCACTAAGTCGTAAATCTTATTGTAACAATATAATGTTACAACAAGGTCAACCGCTTCTCCACGAGGAATTTCGTAAGCTTAATCTTCACATTGTTCCTCGAGGATTCCTTTCCACCCTGGTGGCGAAACCCACCCTTACGGATCAAACCATAACCGCTCAGCGATATGATAGAGGTATATCTCGGATCAAGGAGAACATTGCTAGCGGAGTTGCTAAGTGTTTCTCCATGGATGAGCGGGTGTTGTCTTTTTTCGAGAACCGCTTGGTGGTTCCCAAGAAACAACAGCAAGTGCAATTGGTCCTTAAGGAAGCTCATGACTCCCCTCTCACCATTCATCCCAGTAGCACTAAGATGTATCAAGACCTACGCCAGAGGTTTTGGTGGACTAGGATGAAGAGAGAAATCGCTCAATTCATTGCTAATTGTGACGTCTGTCGTCGAGTTAAAGCAGAGCATCAACGACCTGCTGGCACCCTTCAACCTTTGGCTATTCCTGAATGGAAATGGGATAAAATCGATATGGATTTCATTACCGGGTTTCCCAGGACCAAAAGAGGGAATAATGCTATCTTCGTCGTTGTCGATCGTCTTTCCAAAGTAGCCCATTTTCTACCCGTTCGTGAGAGTATAACCGCTAGTCAGCTAGCTGATTTGTACATCTCCCGAATAGTGTCTCTTCATGGTGTTCCATTGGAGATTAACTCAGATCGTGGAAGTCTCTTCACCTCTCGATTTTGGAAAAGTTTCCAAAATATGATGGGAACTCGTCTCTCTTTTAGCAATAGCCTTCCAACCTCGATCAAGTGGTCAAGTAGAACGAGTCAATCAAATTACGGAGGATATGCTTCAAGCTTACATCATCTCTTCGGAATGAATTGGGAGATATGCCTTCCATTCGCCGAATTCGCTTATAACAATAGTTACCAAGCTAGTCTAGGCAAAGCTCCTTTCGAAGTTCTCTACGGATGAAAATGTCGAACGCCTCTTAACTTGTCAGAAACCGGAGAGAGACAACTCTTTGGCCCGGATATGATCCAGGAAGCAGAAGAGCAGGTTCGCGTTATTCGTGAGAAATTGAAAACAGCCCAATCTCGTCAAAAGAGCCAATATGACCGCAAGCATAAGCCTATGTCTTATGAAGGTTGCGAGAAGGCTTACCTTCGGGTTACTCCTTTAAAGGGAACCCATCGATTCGGTATCGAAGGCAAGTTGGCTCCTCGTTACATTGGACCCTTTCGCATTCGTGCCAAACGAGGAGAAGTTGCCTACCAATTGGAACTACCCCGCATCTTTCCGTGAGTTCATGACGTCTTCCACGTTTCTCAACTCAGTATTGCTTCTCGGATCCTATCCGAGGGGTGGACCACGAGACGCTTTGATCTCCAAGATAACCTTACCTATCGTGAATATCCCGTTCGTATCCTTGATCAAGCCGGCGTGCCACGCACCGACATCGAGAATATTAAGTTTCTCAAGGTTCAATGGTCAAACCATTCCGAGCAAGAAGCTACTTGGGAAAGGGAGGATCGCCTTCGACTCGAGTACCCCGCCTTCTTTCCGACGGAACCTAAATCTCGGGACGAGATTCTTTTGAGTGGGGGTGAGTTGTCACACCCTAGTTAGTCCATGCATTAGAGTGTTGCATCATGTTTACTTTTCATCAGAAAGTTGAAATGGGGAAGACAGAACCCCTAGAACCCCTCTGAATCCAACTAGGGTTTACTAAAAATATTTTCAATGAACCTGAAATGCCCTTCTAAAATGTCCATCATTTTTGCCTTGGTTCAGAGCCTCTGCCAAAAGTGGTGCACAATTTTCTAGGTCATCCTAAGGTTTTTGAATTAAATCATAAGTATTTGAGTTTGGGCATTTAAATGATATAAAATATTTCAAATGCTCAAATAATCCCAAACTAAAATGTTCCATCTTGGAAATATTCCAACTAAGGGCCAGTGCGACTTGGTGATTTTTGGAGTTTTCTAGGTATTTTTAGAAAGTCCACAAAGTTGCTGAGAATAAATAGAAAGAGAAATAAAAGAGAGGAGAAGGACTTACGGCCGCAGCCCACCAGACAGCCCAGTGGTCGGCCCAAAGATCTGGTGGCCCACGCCACCACTGCTTCACCGCCGCCATGAGCACAGAGGTGACGCCGGCGAGCACGAGCTCGCCACGGCGTCAGCTGCTTGCCGCCCGCGCCACCGAGCACCTGGGTGAGCTCCACGTCGTGCCCCGAACCCCCTGGACACCTCACTCGCTCACCTGCCTCTCTCCCTCACTCTCGCACGCCATGGCCCGGCGCCACCGCAGCTTGCGTCGCCGTGGTCGTGCTCTCCGACATCCTGCGCCCGGCACCACAGGTGTCCAGGGAGCTTCGCTGCCCTCCTCTTCTTCGAGCTAGCCGAGCCCGGCGCTCGCGCTTGCCTGAGGCCTCTTGCAGACCTCGCCCAGACTCCGTCGTTGCGGAGAATCCCCTTCGACGTCACCGCCGCACCTGCTCGTTCCGACCGCACCGTTTGCTTCCTCGAGATCGCCCGTGAGCCCAGCTACCTTTCCCCCCTTTCCTTTCTCGCTTCGAGCCCCAGAGCGATCGAGACGAAGCTCACCCTTGCAGCAGCCGCCGGGAGCTCGTCACGACGTGACTCCACCCCTCGCCACACCACCATGTCCAACGATTTCACCGTGACTTTCAGGAACCCGTAGCACCTCACCACGAGCCTCGCCGAGTTCCGTAGCTTTGGGTTCATCATCACTTGAACTCCGGCGACCGCCAAGATCGTCGCCGGCGCCGTTTCCGGCCACCCCGAGCTCAACCAACGCCACCAAGAGGTGCGGCTTGCTCCCAGCTACACGTAGATGCCCTCCACGGCTCTTTTGGTCGCCGGATTGCACAAAACCACTCTCGCCGCCGCGTCTGGCTCGCCGGCGGCTAAACGCCGGCGTGGTTGACCCTGACTTTAACCAGGGTGGGGCCAGGTTGACTCCCCTGCGCCTATGACAGGTGCCCCCCCCCTTCTAATTATCCAGATTAGTTCTAACTAATTAAACTAGTTTAATTAACCACTGACATGCGGGACCCACTGGTCAGGTTGACTGGGCGACCCTTTGACTCCTCGACGCGTCACCTCGACGGATCACGACGTATAATAACTAATTTCTGGATTTATTTTTATATAGGAAATTCCAGAAATTGTTGCAAACTTCAAAATTCATAGAAATTAATCTGTAACTCCAAATGCAAAGTTTTATATATGAATTTTGATCAGAACAATTCAATCTATCCATTGGTACTGGTTTCATGCATGTCAGAACAAGTTAACCTTGCTGTTTAATCCAAACAAGATAATGCACTAATTTGGCTATGTTAAATGAGCTAGCATTTGAATCTTTGATTCAAATGAGTTCATTCCTTTCTGTCCTAGCTTGTATTAGGTCAACACACATTCATATTGACATGTCATAGCATGCATCATATTGTTGCATATTGTCATGTGTTGTTTATGTTGGTGTGTCTTTCGTGATAGGTTACGCCTCGAGGATAACCCCGAATATCCGTCTGAAGGGCAGTATCCTACCACCACTTCATCGGGCAAGCAACCCATTGATCATTCTGATACAAACCCATGATCTCGCTTCTGCTCTTGTTTACTGCATTAAGACAACGTGATTCAAACTGTTGTGTGTGCGGTAGTTGAACCCCCTTCCTTTGCATGACTGTCATTGCCACAAGAACTAGATGAAACCCACTAGTATGTGTAGGAGTTGATTGAGCCATGTTTGTGATTCCTACCATGCTATGCTTGCTATGCTTAGAGTGGTGTCGTGCGGCTCATCGGGATGATGAACTGGAGTGAAAGGTTGTGTCGGGTTCGAGAGTGAAAGTGTTGAACACGATTTGGTAAAGGTATCGATGAGAGGCCATGTAGGAGTACATGGTGGGTTGTTTCATTGGAACCGGCCCCTAAGCGAGATCTCGTGTGTGTGATTTAAGACCTAGCTACTACCATGCATTGGGATCCTTAATTGACCCTCTCGACTTATTAACCACTCTTGTCCTCCGTAGGGAGTTGCAAGTAGTTTACGGTGTTTGCAGCATCTTTGGGGGCCATACGCAGCCTTGACCTTAGGGGTGGGCTGTGTTGCGGTAGGCACGTGTACAGTGTGCGAATCGCCTGCTTGGTGTCTCGGGAACCCTGCTCACATCGTTCGGGGCTGTTAGTGGAATCCTCGGCCGGACTCCCTGCGGATGGAACCCGAATAGGCGATAAACCTAGACTAGGGACTCGTGTGTTTAGTCAGAATTAATGGCCGACACCCTCATTGGGCTTCGGCTTGAAGGTTGCCGAGTACATGTCGATGTAGCGGCGATAAGTGGTGAGCGTGTGTGAAGAAGTACACCCCTGCGGGGTATTCGAATAGCAGCGTTCATGATAAGGACTACTTGGTCACCTATACAGTTCATAGACAAGTAAATGGATACTACTAAAAGCCTCAAGATAAGTGTGAGTGCCGCGGATGGCTCTCTCGTGGGTTGACGAGAGAGGATCCATGGTGGAGTATTGTGATGGTGATTAGTGGACTCGTAATGCGACAAATGCTTTTCAAGTGGTGTCACGTGGGATAGCTTAGCCAAGTGTCAAAGCTGGCTTCTCGCAATAACTCCACTACCTTCTTGAGAATGTGCATGTATAATAGGTTCTGTTGTAAGACTTGCTGAGTACCCCGTACTCATGTTTGCTTAATTAATGTTTTCGGACAGCTGACACCAACCCCTCCGATGGGTTCTTCGTAGATCTCGACGTTGACGAGTGACTAGCCACCCAGGTGGTGATCCAAGGCTTGTGAAGGGCCACTGTAGATAGAAGGGCTTCATCAATCTTCTTTCTTTCTAGAGTCTGTACTCAGACTAGTTTGCTTCCGCATGTGCTTGTATGATTGTATGACTTGTGTGATGGGTCATGTGACCCCTATCTGTATGGATATGCTATGTATGGCTCCTCGGAGCCTCTTAAATAAAGTACTTGAGTTGTAGAGTTTTGTTGCGATGCCATGTTGTATGTACTCATATCGGGGATATTGTGTGTATGTTTGAAATGCTTGGTATGAGTGGGATCCGACAATCTAGTTGTTTATCCTTGGCAGCCTCTCATATGGGGGCTGTAGTCTAGTGCTTCCTAAGCGATAGTAGTCCGCCACAGCCCGGTTCACCGGAGTCCTGCTAGCCCAAAGACTACTGCTTTGGACACTTGGATCGGCGGTATGTGTTTCACTTCGTTCCTATATGTCGCCTTCGAGGAAATGTCACGCGATGATATTTGAGTCCTGCCTAGCTCGCTACAGCCGGAATACCGGAGTCCTGTTAGCCCGGTGCTACAGCCCGAATTCATACGTTGATGACCGACATGCTCGATGTGATTCATGTATGCTGTCTCCATGGGTTAGCGCCCGCTTTGGGTTCACGACTAGCCATGTCGGCCGGGTTCTCTGTCATGTGGATGCTAGCGACACTATCATATACGTGAGCCAAAATACATAAGCGGTCCGGGCCATGGTAAGGCGACACCCGTGGGGATACCGTGCGTGAGGCCGCAAAGTGATATGAGATGTTACCGGCTGGGTCTATGTGACTTGGAATCGGGGACCTGACAATTTTATTTCCTTTTCGAATCGTACTCCGTTTATTTAATATAAAGTACATTTTCCGCACGATCTTTCTTCAACTAAGTTCTTCTTTTTACAGATGAACACCGTGCTACACCCATCAGGGATACTGACTGACAACGGAGACACAAAGCAGGCGCAAGAGGGACCCGTTGCAAGGATTCTTTTGATTAGGACCTTCGTGATACACGTCCCCGGTTTCTTGCTATAACCGAGGAGGAGGCTGGCGTTTTGGCATCGGGTCACGCGTAGAATTTTTATGCGCGTGCATTCGGACACGGGGGCTTAGGGCATTGTTCTGCCTGCTTTTCATAAAGACCGAATACCTTAGGGAGTGTTTGGCGTCTCGAGTTAGGCCTTATATGCATCAGCTCGAATCATGTCTTTGGTCAAATGTTGGGTTTGCGGCTCACGTGCTTTGCTGCCTTCGTTAGTTTTATCGGCTAACGCGGCACCAGGAGAACTTCTGCGATTGTGCCCTGGTTCGCCTGGTGAGCACCTCAAGAGAGAAAGCCGAAAACTGACCATCATGATGTAGCGTGAGATCGGTCAACCACTCGATGACCCACAGGAATGTTTAGAATTCTTACGCATTAACGAAGGACCGCTTTCCGGGCGAGCAAATACGCCCGAATTCGGGAGAGCGCGGTGCCCCTAGGGGCTATATAGTAGCCCCACCATCGAACTCCTATGGCTAAGTGAAAGTGATAAAGCATTATAGTCCGGTTGCCTAGTTTGCTACGCTATCACCTCCTTCTGAGGACCAAGACGTTGGATTAAGTGTGAAAATGCGCCTTTTTGCAAACACCCCGCACTATGTGCGTGGGGCTGAAAGCCAAGGACCGCCATCTTTTTAGGTTATATACACATATACATTAACGGCCGCACAGGAGGTATTTTACTACTTGAACGCACAAGTATAAAAAGCTATTATATTTTATTGAAACATTGTTTCACAAATCATACATGTCATTAGAAAATAATATCCTTCGAAACCTTTGCGTCTCTATTAAACGAAGCGCCTGCAGAGACTTCCTCAAAATAGTGCTCGGCAGTACTCGGCTTCGGGTCCGAATCCTGTAATGCAACGTCGGTGGCCTTCATCTCCGCCTCAAGTATGTCTTGACATCGGCAAGAGCCATCCGCGCACCCTCTATGCATCTTGACCGCTTCATTGCACCAATATGCGGCACCACACCAAGGAACCGCTGCACCAAGCCAAAATAACTCTTGGCTCGGGCCTGTTCGCCACAAATGAGTCACGACATCCTTCATGGCAGAGTCCGGACAACCTATTCAGCTCAGCCCATTCGCCAAACGATCGGCCAATGGAAGCGGACGCCTCGGACTATGGGCTGCGACCAAAAAAGCTCCTCCATTACGTGATCCTTTTGGCCTCGGAAGTGTTGACGGCGTCTGCGGCACTTGCCGCCAAGTCGAGATAAGCATCCTCCGCACCCCACAGCTGGCCCTAACCGAGCATACTTAGGATCCAGAATTTCCTCCGCGGCAGAAAAAGGCTTTCCGGCCGCAATATCTTCGACTGACGTAGCTCCTCTTTCATAGCTCTCATTGTAGAGCGAGCATCCTTGGCCTCGATGGTAGGCCTTTTCCAGGTCCCCTTGTTCCGCTCGACCTTCCTTTTCAAGAAGCTCGCATAGCGGTCGGTAGCATTTTTCAACTTTACGGCCATCTCGGCCATTTCTTTCTTAACCCGGCAAAGAGCAGCCTGTTCGGCTCTCAGCTCTTCGGCCGCTTTTAAGGCAGTCGCATCACTTTTTCGGGCTTGCTCCTTGGCTCGGGCGAGTTCCGCTCGAAGGCTCTCCATGGTAGCGGCACCATCTGTGTCAAGCATACATGTTGTAAGGCACATACATTAAGCTACCTTACCGGGTGTCCGCGGAGAAGCTGCATACCTTGTGACTCGTCAAGCCGCTTATTGACAAGCGCGATGTCAGCATCCGCCACGTCAAGTTGCCGCTTTAATTCGGCAAATTCATCAGTCCGGCTTGCCATCGGATGGTTCGCCACCTACATAGGAAGAGCACATATTACACCTGGGATTATGATCCTTAGCGCGCTGTCATTTTGACAACGCACCGAGTCTCGTGGGGCTACTATCTGCTCTGAGCGCATTCTATATGCAAAAGCGTCCGGAAGGTACATCATTTCGCGTACCTCAAAACCCGTGAGTAAACTTATGGCGGCTTCATGCAATCCGGCTTTCAGCGGATGAAATCCTTTCAATCATTGTACCCATTAGCGCCACGGTGATCTTCTCGAGATAGACGCCGCCTCGAAAGCGGAGATCTTTCAGCTCCTCCGACCGTACACCCGGTCGGTCTTGGGACTCGTCCAGATGGCCTTTTTCGAAGGCGGACGCGGAGGGCTTTGAGGGGACATATGACTGCCTTCGGGCCCCGCCGATTGGAAGAAACCCTCGCGGCGACACCTGGTCGCCCGCCTCGCATGATGATACAGCAACAGCGGAGGCGTTCGCTCTCCATCATCTCCGGATCAAAGATCCCACGAAGACGCAAGCTCTGCTGAGAAGGGCTGAGATCCGAACTACAAGGAAAAATTTGGTTATCTTCGAAATAAAATAGGGATGCCTCTCATTTTAAGAAAAACGCCCCTGTTTACTTACGGCTGTTGGAGGGCTGATCTCCTTGGGAAATAGTGCGGCGGGGCATCTCCCGCACAGGACCCTCCGTGAAGATTTCTTCCCTCGCTTCGAGGCCTTGGTCTCTGGATCTTGAAGCGGTCCTCTTCTCCCTTGGAGGAGGGATTCTCGATCCCTCCTTTCTTGATAAAGCTCCTTGGCGGAGGCAGAACTCCCTTGTTCCCCTTCGCCATCTTCAAAAGGCACAGCCTCTAGCATCTTGGTTAATACAGGATCCTAGCGGTCTCTGTGGAGGGGGCGGACACCTGATCAGTTTTGCTTTTGCTATCCACTCCTGTTTAAAGGGTAGCTCTTTTAAGGGCAAGTTTATGATAAATATGCGGATAGCATGTCGGGGTGAGGACTACTTACGAGTATCCGGGCGATTGCGGCTCAGACTCAAGTCCTCGGTTAAGTCCGGACACATTGCTTGTGATCCGAAGAACAGCTTGGTACATCTCCACAGGCGTGCGCCCATAAAATGTTGGAGAGCTTCGTGGTCCCTCCGGATTAAACTGCCAAAAGCGGAGGGGGGCGACAGCAGGTGGCAAGGCAGTATTTAATCAGCATGACCTGCGCTACTACGACCAGATTGATCTCTCTCTCTCTAGGAGGTCTCGAATACAGCCCTGCAACAATGGTACGTCCTTGGACGGTCCCTAGTCGAGCCCTTTATTGACCCATGACGCCAGCCGCGGTGGAGGACCCGAGCGAAAGGCAGGTGGCGCCACCCACTTGGTGCCCACAGGAGCTGTATATAAAACCACTCTTGTTGCTGCTGCACTGAGCTCCTCTTGAAAAGAGCCCTCGGGCCATGGAGCGTCGGCATTCTTGCTTATAACAGCCCCTCCGCACTCGCCTGATGCCCTTTGATCATCTTGGCTCCACTTTGAAGGTCTTGAGCCATAATCCGAAGTGAGGGGTAATGCGGAGGAAGGCTTCACATCTGACAATGAACGATGAGATGTGGAGGATGGACTCCGGATCCAAGTCATGAAATTCAGCCCATAATAAAACATGAGTCCCTCATGAAGGGATCCGTCCGGAAGGCTAAACCACGAAGGAAGTGAGACACGAACACTACGCTCTCACCAGGCTTGGGAGTAGGAATAACCTGCCCTTGGGCAGGCATCCTGTGCGAAATTTCGCCGGTTAGATACCGGGCGTCTCTCAGCTTTAGCACGTCTTCTTCCATAACGGAGGAAGGCATCCACCGGCCTTGCAGGTCGGAGCCGGACATCCTCGGAGGTCCGAAGCGCCCAAATCAAGAGCTTTGGGTGTTGGAACTCGAAGCGAAGGGCGGATTCGATTGAGATTGAAAGAAAGGAACGGGCCTTGGTCTCGTTATAAAGAGGTTGAATACCAAGAGCCCTCCCGTGACCGTTCAGACTCGCCTTCGATAGAGGAGGCGTACATCGAACGCATGGGTTACCCACGTCCGTATTGATGAGAAACCCGGAATAAGGGGGACACGATCTGCTTTGACAAGGCGTGCCAAGGAAACCGCCTCGCTAAACGCAGACGCTTTGAGGTGGTACGGTAAAAACGATTGAATAAAGACTTGGCCGTGGGCGTGATGGCCTTATTGCGGAATACGTCGTGGATTGATTTTGTGTAAATGTTGTTCTCTACGATGTTATGTGGAAATTATTTTTGCAGAGTAGGACCGCATCCTTGTGTTCAAAATCTTCTATGAAGTATTCGAGGAGGAGAACCCGCCTTGCAATGCCGAAGACAATATGCGCCACGGACTCGTCGCCATTGAAGCCCGGGTTCAGGGCTACTTCAGGGGAGTCCTGGATTAGGGGTGTCCGGATAGCCGAACTATCACCGCTGGCGGACTCTTGGACTATGAAGATACAAGATTGAAGACTTCGTCCCGCGGTCCTGGGATGGGACTTTCTTGGCGTGGAGGGCAAGCTTGGCGCACGGATATGTAGATCTCCTACCATTGTAACCGACTGGTAACCCTAACCCTATCCGGTGTCTATATAAACCGGAGGGTTTTAGTCCGTAGGAGGAACAACGATCATACCATAGGCTAGCTTCTAGGGTTTAGCCTCCTTGATCTCGTGGTAGATCTACTCTTGTACTAGCCATATCATCAATATTAGTCAAGCAGGAGTAGGGTTTTACCTCCATCGAGAGGGCCCGAACCTGGGTAAAAACATCGTGTCCCTTGTCTCCTGTTACCATCCGCCTAGAGGCATAGTTCGGGACCCCCTACACGAGACCCGCCGGTTTTGACACCGACACCAGGGATGCTCCATTTCAGTTGAACTGCACAAAAAATTTGGGTGGTTCATTTTCTCAACCGCCTCCTTTCTTGTTTGCAATGTAGAATTTTGGCGAGCTACATGACCAAGATGAGCCAGTAAACTAGTTGGATGAAAGTAGTGGCCAAGTTGCTCAAACCTCCCTTGGCATTTGAGGATAAACCTACAAGCAAAGTTCAGATTGTCTGTGCTGCCTCTTATGTACTCGAAAGTTTACTCGTACAAGCATTAATTTTAGCAAGTACCTCCAACTGAACACCATTTACCAGTCTGTACCCTACGTAATTAAAGTTCGTCCATGGGTGATATTTGCTATGATCTCAATCATTTGGATGCATAAACATACTGAACATGTGTATATCTGAATCTTTTATGAATTATCTATGAATATTGTCGTGTGATCTATCAATCATTTGGATGCATAGACATGCTGAACTTGTGTATATATGAATCTTTTGAGTTGTTGATTGTGAATGTTGGCTATGAATATGAACGTGTCCTGTGAACCTAAGATTGATATGAATGTTTTCCTTTTATATTGTTCTTGTGTGTGAACTTGTTAGTATGCCTAATGTGGGATTTGTGACGTGTGGGTGTCAACGGCACACCTTCTTTCTGAGACGAATTGCACTTGCTTTGTTAGGGTAGCAACGGCGCATCATCTCTTTTTAATCTTTTTGCTCTGTCTTCCCCCTCCCCCGCTCAACCCCTGCCGTAATGTTTTCGGCCTCAAAACAAACATAGTACTGCGTTGTTTTTGGGGCTTGATGAAAAATTGAGTGGTGGTTTCTGTAGGTTGGCCCGCCCAGCAAATGGGCTGCTGGTCCACCACGGACCGGAGGCTAAAAATACAAGTTGTATGGTGCAGAGGCAAGTAAAAAACACCATCGAGCCATCCATCGAAGAAAAAAATCGGCTCGATGTGCTTCTTCAGTCGGCTACCGCCCCTCTTTAATCCGGTTCGCTCGGGATCTAGCTGGTATCATTTTTTCCGTGAGGGCGAACAAGTATCGCCTAGGCCTAGGTTTTTTCTTAACATGCGAAATGTACCTACATACCTGGAGACAAGTGGTTTCAACTTATTTTTGAGGTCCATACCGACTATGGGCTTTTTCTTAAAGATCGGCAGCCCAACATATTTTTCTTAGTAAAACGCAGATCTCTATTCTATTTATCTATATATAAGAATAATAATGCTGTCTCCAGTTTATGCTTTCCCTTCTGACCACATTATATATATTTATATTATTACTATTATCGTATATTTTATAGAGACTTATATATACATTATAGAAACATCCCATGTGTTATTAACTTATAAAAGTAAATGTTTAACAGAAGTTGGCAAGGAAAATCCTGGTTGTTTTTGACTCACAGGCAAGGAAAATCCTGGTGATTGCGTACAAAAGCTTGCGAAGATTTTAAGGACCAATGTAATAATAACGCGCTCATTTTTATTTTGAGCAATAACTCGCTAATTTGTTAATTTTATATATAAAAAATGTGTCGCTCCGGTTTATTTTTTGATATTAATTGCTCCTTCTAACCTAACATTATATATAGAACGAGCCCAGCTAATTCATGTATTTCAAGAAAGTGCAAATGGGCAGGGATTTCTTAGAAAATATAAATGGGCCGCATTGACGTGAAATTATTTGCACCCAGCCAAGCAAATGGACAAAACATGTGTTAAATATTCCACATTTTTGCAGGCTGACATGTGGGCCAATAGGTCGAAGCCTAGGCAGGGCGTTGTCAACTTGGTCAACAAATGATTATGACATCCACAGCCATTGGATTTATATCCAACGGCCGGCATGCACCTTTAATCTCTCGTCTTCTTCCTCCAGCGTCGCCATGACCGCCTGGTCCAGACTCCGGTAGCTAGTGGCTCTGCTTAGCACGTGTCGCTGCAAAGCGCTACCCCACCACCGGCCAGGCTATCCCTCCACCCCTCCACACCTCCTGTTATTCTCCACCGACTGCAGCCCCACGCCGCACCAGAACCAGTTATAACCCTTCTCCTCGTCTCAATCTGCGATTCCACTGTCGCGTCTTCCCATCTACGGGTCATTCCCGTCCGGGGCCTCGCCGTCATCCACCGCCTCACTGCGCTAGGTGCGGCGTGGTCAACAAACGAGAGTCATCGGAAGAGGACTGTACGTGAAGAGCCTGACGACCGAAACCCACGAGGTCCATGGTCGCACGCAAGGAAAGTTCCTCCTTATTAAGCTAAAAAAATGTTTCCTCCCCTTGACAGCTGGGACCCACCGGCTATATCTTTGCATAGAATGAAGTGCCTCCTTGTTATGCGAAAAAAATTATTCCTCCCGTTGACAACTGGGACACGTCAGATTTGGTGGCTGACTTGTGGGCCTACTAAGCGGACGTGTACGCAGGGCTTTGTCAACTTAATCAACAAATGATTCTAGCAGCTGTACTGTTGGATGTTAATCCAACAGCTGTGCTCCTTCTTCAACCTCTGTTCTTGCTCCTGTCTCTCGTGGGAGGCACCGCATGGCGATCTTGCCGTGCACCCGAACCGATCAAGTTTCCCACTCCTCTCCATCTGCGACTCCAACTGCCGCGTCTTCCCCATCTACCGGGTCATTCCAGTCGGGGCCTCGCCCGTGATCCACCCGGCCTTGAGTGCGCTTCGACGCAGTGTGGTCAACATGGTCAACAACCGAGAGTCATCGGAAGATGACTGTACGTGAGAGGCTGACAGTGTGGATGCACCACGCCCATGGACGCATGCATGCAACCGCATCCTTTTTACCCTGAAAAATAATGTTTTCTCCCGACTCTTTGGGACCCACCAGCTACATCTTCGCACGCAAGGAAGTGCGTCCATATTACGGGCAAAAAAAATTGATTCGCCCCTGATTACTGGGACCCACCAGCTACATCTTCGCATGCAAGGAAGTGCCTAACAGTCGGGACCCACGCGGTCGAAGCGTATGTAGCGTTATCATTCTTGTCACGAATGTGTACGTACATACTGGTCGATCAATCTGTCTGCAGGCTGCAGTGATGAACCGTGGCCGTGTAAGGAAGGGCACGTGTGGTAGTAGAGGCGCGCACGTGTGGTAGTAGAGGCGCGCACGTGTGGTAGTAGAGGCGCACATGTAGCATGTACCGCGTCGTCTGATGGCGGGTGCAAGAAAGTAAATACGGCCATGTACGTACATACGAGCGGGGTCTCGAACGCCTACTCGCGCATACGTATGGCCAGGGCTTGTGTACATGGCTGTGGCTGGGTCGGAACGGAGAAACTGCGTCGTCATCGTGTTCATGGGGAGGCAACGGAATGCGTCGTGTTCATCGGGAGGCAACAGAACACGTGCTGTTCATCGGGAGCCAACCGGCTTGGACGGAACAGACGATGGAAACTAGGCCTAGCGTACCACAGAACGAAGGAAACGGCCTTGTGTTCGACTGGCCATGGTGGAAACAAGATCTGTTCATCGGGACGGGTCTGGCGTACCACAAAACGGAGGAAACGGACCTCCTACGGTCGAAACGGGGTCCTGTTGATCGGGAGGGTTGTGGCGTACCGCAAAACGGAGGAAACAGACTTGTGTTGGAGCGCTACGGTCGAAAGGGGGTCCTGTTCATCAGGATGGGTGTGGCGTACCGCAAAACGGGACTCCACGGGATACTGTTCATCTTCACCGCCGACCTCCTCCAGCCTCCACGGGCTCATGTTCATCCACCGTCGACCTCCTCCAGCCTCCACCCGCGACTGTTCATCCACGGGCTCCTGTTCATCCAGACTCCACCGCGCGCTCCTCCACCGGTTACTGTTCAACCAGCCCTCTCCACGGGGGTCCTGTTCAACCACCCCTCCATGGGCTACTGTTCATCTAGCCCTCCACCGGCTACTGTTCAACCAGCCCTCCATCGGCTACTGTTCATCCAGCCCTCCACGGGGTCCTGTTCATCCACCGGCTCGATTGATCGGGGTACTGTTCATCCAGCGGCAACGACCCCTACTACCACGGGGTCCTGTTCATCCAATCGCCACCGGGAACTGTTCATCCAAATCTCCCAACAACGCTCACTGTTCATCAAGAGAAGGAGGCAGCAGTGTTCGATCGGCTTGATTAGCGGCGATGGCGAAGAATCGCTCGATCGGGTTCGATTAACGACAAGGGATAAATCGATCGCTCGGGTTCAAGAACGGCGTAGCTTTGCGGTGCAATCACTCGGGTTCGATTAGAGCCCAACGCCTCCACAGGTTGATTAGAGCCCAACGCCTACGCTACTGCAGCGTCACGTACAAGAGAAACGCGCATCGCTCGGCCCCGACCAGCCACCGTGGCCGGGAACTCGGATATTCTCCGCCCTCGCTTCTACCACGGTTTTTTCGTCATGGGCGGCCCAAAGAATGTCATGCGGCTGCGTCTTCGGCCCGCCAGACGAAAAGCCCATTTCTGTCATAATTTTTTGTCATAGAAGTAGGAGCCCACCACATCTATGATGATACCGTGTTTTGTCACAATTATCGTCATAGAAGTGTCATAAGTATGACAAAAAAATTCGTTCGGCCCTAAATGTCACGGATGTGTCTTTTTTTTGTAGTGGTGACAAGCATAACTGCGTCCGGGCCGAAAACCGCACACGAACTCCATCTGAGCTACGTCGCGACTTGGCCCGATATAGAGGCGCCAAGACACCCTCTCGCTTCACCGATGAAGTAATGGAGCACGAATTCGAAGGGTTCAAACCCATGAATATCGAATCGTATGATGGAACAACAGATCCTACTCAGTATGAATCGAGGATTTTCTTCTCCATATTCATATGCCCTGGTGATGATCTTCACGCCATCAAATACCTCCCAAGAAAAACTCAAGGACCAGCTCAAGATCGGTTGAACAGCCTTGCTGAAAAAACTCTGTCGGCATTTGGGAGGACTTGGAGGGCGCCTTTTCGCGACAACTTCCAAAAGGTACATATAAACCGCCTCCGGACGCCGATGACCTCGATCACATCGTCCAAAGAGTCGGAGAGTCAGCCAGGAAGCTACGGACTAGGTTCTTAATTAAAAGAACCAAATAAATGCCGTCTCGGACGCCAAGCCCTAGTGGCCTTTAAACATAGCGTCCGAGATGAGTGGCTGGCCCGTCACCTCGGCTAGGAAAAACCAAAAAATATGATAGCTCTTACCGCACTTATGACCCGCTTCTGCACGGGAGAAGATAGCTAGCTGGCTCGACAAAACAATAGCACCAGCGATCCTCGCACCTTTGAGATCAGGGACGGCAATGGTAAGCCTCGACGCGATAAAAACAAGCGCCAAAATAATAATGTAGGAACCCAAGACATGGCGGTCAACGCCGGATTCAGTGGTTCCAAATCCGGACAACGAAAGAAGCCATTCAAGGCAAACAAAGATGGTCCATCCAATCTAGACAAGATACTAGATCGGCCCTGCCAGATCCATGGCACCCCCGATAGACCAGCCACTCATACCAACAAAAGCTGTTGGGTCTGTAAACAAGCTGGCAAGCTCAATGCCGAACACAAGGGGAAGGTGCCGCCCAGTGACAACGATGACGAAGAGACTCGCCAACCGAACACCGGGGGACAGAAGCAATTTTCCCCCAAAGTAAAAACAGTAAACATGATATATGTGACGCACATCCCTAAAAGGGAGCGCAAGCACGCACTACGGGACGTCTATGCTATAGAGCCGGTCGCCCCAAAATTTAACCCATGGGCGGCCTGCCCGATCACTTTTGATCACAAGGACCACCCAACCAGTATCCGTCACGGAGGTTTGGTAGCTCTGGTCCTCGACCCAATTATCGATGGGTTCCATCTCACGAGAGTCCTTAGGGACGGCGGCAGTAGCCTCAATCTTCTCTACCAAGACACTGTCTGCAAGATGGGCATTGATCCTTCGAGAATCAAGCCCACCACAACTACCTTCAAGGGAGTAATGCCCGGAGCAGAAGCCCACTGCACGGGCTCAATCACATTGGAAGTCGTCTTCGGTTCACCAAACAACTTCCGAAGAGAAGACTTGGTCTTCGATATCGTCCCTTCCGGCGATAGCTATCACATTAATCGCCAGACGAATCGCATTCGCTCGATTCAATGCGGTGCCACACTATGCTTATCTTAAGCTTAAGATGCCCGGTCCACGTGGCATCATCACGATAAACGGAAGTACGGAACGCTCCTATTGCAGCCGAAGTACAAAGCGTCCTCATTAAGCCGCGTATCCCATCGGCCATTAAGCCGCCGGCCTCTGCTACACAGGACCGATCAATTTTAGAGCTGGCTTAGTAGTTCGGCCTCTGTCGTCTGCCTCATATACCCGCGAAGTTTGTATCGCGCAGGCATAATTATGCACTTAAAATACCTTGGTCATCGGCGGAGGCACAATACGGACATGCCTACAATGCGGTCCGCACTCTTATAACATTCTTCCTTTTTCTAACTATTTTTTACCTTTTACTACAGGTGAATCCAAGCCTGTTTATCCTACGAACTTACAAGGACTCTTTCTGAGTTCGGCTTCGTATAAATAATGAAAGGCCATTCCAGTTAAGGAATCTTTTCGCCGAGGCAAAGGCAGCGCAGACGTGCGACAGGAGGTCCAAATGATTTTTTGTAGACCGAACACTTTATTTCAAACCTGTAAAGTGCCTTTTTTTCCTCATCCTCCGACCCCTGGCATGTCAAATGGCTTGGGCCATGGTGCTATAATCTGTAAATTGCGTTTGACGTATCAATCAGATTCCAATGAACATAATCCATATTCAGTTGTTTCACACACGCACCTCGGCACAAATTGCCAGGGGCTCGATACAACAACATATGAGTTGCCGAAAAGCCCGATTAGCTTTATAGCACACTTCGGCGTCACGAGTTTGGCCTTATATGCATCAGCTTCGAATCATGTCTTTGGTCAATAGTTGGGTTGCCCGGCTCCTGTGCTTACTACCTTACGTTCCGCTCTATCGGCTAGGGTAGTAAAGGAGAACTACCGGCGATTGTGTTTCCGGTTCACCGGTCAAACACCTCAAGAGAGAAAGCCGAAATCGATCATTTGTCATGATGCGGCGAGAGCTGGTCAACCACTCGATGACTTATCAGAATCTTTCACGATTTCTTCCGTATTACATGAAGGACCGTTCTTCTGGTCACCTATGTAACGCACCGTATTCGGATAAACGCGTACATACAAAGGGCTATATCGTAGACCCACCGTCAAACTCCTATGGCTAAGTGAAGGTGTTAAAGCCCTATAGTCCGATTGCCTAGTTAACCGCACTGACACCTCCTTCACGGACCAAGACTTTGGGTCAAGTGTAGTCAGTTGCTATTCCGAACACCCCGCATTATATGCGAGGGGGCTGAAGCCGACGACTGGCAAACTTTCAGATTACATAAAACGGCCGCACAGGAGGAAATACCTTTCAGGAAAAAGGCATAAATATAACACAACCTTAAATATAGTATAATATTGTTATTGCAATTCCGATACATTCACTCGAACATCATATTCTTCGAGCACTGACCCTCTATCAAGCGGGCGCCCTCTAGGACATCCTCAAAATAATGCTTCGGCGTGTGATGTTCCTTGCCACCGGAGGGACTCTTCGCTGCAATATCGGTGGCCTTCATCTTTGCCCAGTACGTCTTGACGCGGGCAAAGGCCATCCGTGCACCTTCAATGCACGTCGACCAGCTTAACGGCGTCGATATGCAGCACCGCATCAGCAAGTCGCTGCACCAAACCGAAATAACTATTCGGAATTGGTTCAGTCGGCCACAGCTGGACCACGACGTCCTTCATGGCAGCTCCGGATATCTTGTGGAGCTCGTCCCACTGGGCCATCTGGTTGTTCAGCAACAGCGGACGCTTTGGCGTGCTGAATTGTGACCAGAAAAGCTTCTCCGTTGCACGTCCTTCTTGTGTTTGGAAAAACTGTGCCGCATCGGAGACATTCTTCGGCAGGTCCAAGAATGCGTCTTGAGAACTCCACATTTGATTAAGCGGGGCATACTTCGGATTGCCGAATTTAGTCTGTAAAAGAAAGGGCTTACCAGCCGCTATCTCCCCAGCTTGCCGGATCTCCTCCCGAGCCGGTCTTGACTCGGATCGTGCCTCTCGCGCCTCTTGTAAGGCCTTGTCGAGATCGGCCGTCTTGGCTTTGCTATCCTTCTTGAGCGATTTGCATCGGCCAGTGGCATCCCCTAGCTCTCGCCCCATGGTAGATATTCTCTCCTCGCACTGACGCTGAGCAGCCTGTTCGGCCTTTAACTCAGCAGCTACCTCCTTGGCAGCCACATTACTCACTCTGGCTTGCTCCTCGGGCCGGGCAAGTTCAGCCCGAAGGGTCTCAACCGCGGCAGCACTATCTGCAGTTATGCATGTCTCAGTATGTAATTCTCAGCTTTGTGCTCACATTATTATATATGCATAAGCTGACGGCCCCAAAACATACCTTGTGCCTCGTCGAGCCGCCTGTGAATAAGAGTAATGTCCTCATCCACTGATTCAAGTTTCTGCTTTAAATCTGCAACTTCCGCAGCGTGGGCAGTCGCCATTGACATAACAGCTAGTTTTCAAATTAATCATGTCATTTCCTGAGCATATCTTTTTGATCCTCTGATCGTCTACTTGTGGCAGCCGACCAGAGTATCAGGGGCTACTATCTATACACAGGTGCATTTTGCATGTAGAGAGCAATTGAAGATATTACATTGCATACCTCGAAGCCTCTTAGCAGGCCCGTGAAGGCTTCATTCAGTCCGCTTCTCGTGGATAGAATCATCTCAACTACCGTACCCATCAAGGTATGATGTTCCTCTGAGACGGACACATTTTGCAACATGTCCATCAATGCATCTGGCGCTTCCGGATTCCTGAAAGCGGCTGCGGGAGTACGAACTCCCTCCAAAGGGATATGTTTACTCGACCCTAGAGTCGTCTTCGGCTGTAAACCGGATAGTCCAGGGCCTTTATTGTTGGTCCTCGTAGGGTCCGCATACACCCGGACCTCGACGATCAAGTATCACCTTCGGGTGTTGTCTTCAGTGTCCCTCGCACCACTTGTTGATCGGGAGAGATCCTCCGAGATGACACCTCGAAGTCATCCGCCCTATTTGGCAAGGAGGCCTGTGGAGGCGTCTCGCTTTCCATCATCTCCGGAAGCAGATCCCCCGAGGAGGAGGATTGTTGAGGAAGACTACGGGCCGGACTACAAACATATATTTAAGATGTTACCCTCATAACCTGAAAGGAACGGGATATGTTTAGAACACCCTTGTTCACTTACGATTCGGCCAAAGGCTTGTCCTTACGGAGGAACTGTGCGACAACACCGTCCTCCGAACCCGAACCGCTTGACAGGGATATCTTCCCTCACATGGTAGCCTCCACCTCCAGATCTTCGGAGGCGGTCCTTTTCTTCCCATGGGGAGAAGGGATATTATCTTCTCCTTCCCCTTCGTCTTCAGAAGAGGGGGTTCCAGTCTCCCCGGACATAGCGCCCAATGTACCTTTAGGGTGAAGGCCACCTTTGGTCTTTTTGATCTCCTCCTTGTCCTCCTTCGCCGACACTTGATACGGCGCCAGGGCCAACATCCTTGTCAACACAGGATCAGCCGAGTCTTCAGGAAGCGGGGCCGAACACCTAATTCGTTCCGCCTTCTTTATCCATCCCTGGTCGAAGACAGGTTTCTCTGTATATTGATACGGGATAATCAGCTAAGCTGTGTTCAGGAGTCGAGTGCTTACCGAGGTATCCAGATGGTTGCAGTCGAGGCCGACGTCCTTGGTTGAATCCGGCCACTGCTTTCGGGTCCCGAAGAATAACTTCCACATCCCTCTCTACGTTGTGCCGAAGAAGTGCTGAAGGGTCCATGGTCCTTCTAGATTAAACTCCCACATGCGGAGAGGCCGTCGCTGGGACGGCAGGATCCGGCGGACTAGCATTACCTAGGTCACGTTGATGAGGCCGGTGTCCTTTTCAAGGAGGCTCTGGATACGACCTTGTAGCATCTGCACTTCATCAGTTGATCCCTAGTCCAGCCCCCTATTAATCCATGATGCGAGTCGTAATGGAGGACTAGATCGGAACGCGGGTGTGGCTGCCCACTTGGTACCGCGGGGTTTAGTGATGTAAAACCACTCCTGCTGCCATAGGTTGGAAGTTTCCGTGAAGGAGCCCTTTGGCCAAAGAGTATTGGCGAGCTTGCTCACCATAGCACCGCCACACTCCGCTTGCTCCCGCCGACTACCTTCGGCTTCACATTAAAGGTCTTGAGCCATAAACTGAAGTGTGGGGGAATGCGGAGAAAGGCCTCGCACATGACAATGAACGCCGAGATGTGAAGAAAGGAGTCCGGAGCCAGATCGTGAAAATCTAGCCCGTAATAGAACATGAGGACACGAACGAAGGGGTGGAGAGCGAACCCTAGCCCCCGGAGGAAGTGGGAGATGAATACGACCCTCTCGTCGAATCTGGGTGTAGGAATAACCTGTCCCCTAGCAGGGAGCCTGTGGAGGATTTCCGCGGTCAGGTACCTTGCTGCCCGGAGCTTCGTGATATCCTCCTCTGTGACAGAGGAGGCCACCCACCGACCTTGAAGGCTGGGTCCGGACATGACTGGGAAGCTTGGAGCGATTAAGTTAAAACCTGGGTGTTGGAGCTCGAGGTTGGAAAAGTTGAGGAAGAGGTGGGCGTAGAGGAAAGAGACGGGTCTGTGCCCCTTTATAAAGGCGATGAATATCGAACGCCTCCTCATGGGCCTTAAAACTTGCCTATTAACAAGGAATCATGCCAACGGAGCGGTTGGATTACCCACGCCCGTATTGATGAAAATCCCGCAATAAGGGGACACAATCTACGCTCGACAAGACGTGCCAATAAAACTGCATCTTGAAACATGGAGCGGGAGGCTAAAAATGGTTCAAAATAATGACCGGGCAGTGACGTGATGTCAAGGTACAAAAGTTGTCAGCAGATTGGACTCATGAAATATTATGCTCTCTACGGTTGTGTGTAGTATTTGTTTTGCAGAGCCTGACACGTTTTCTGTGCTCGAAGGCTGTTTTGGAGTATTCGGAGGAGGAACCCGCCTTGCAACGCCGAAGATAATCAGCGCGCCGGACGCATCGTCATTGAAGCCTGGTTCAGGGGCTACTAAGGGAGTACTGGATTAAGGGGTCATCGGGCGTCCGGCCTATATGACATGGGCCGGACTGATGGGCTATGAAGATACAAGACATAAGACCTCTTCCCGTGTCCGGATGGGACTCTCCTTTGCGTGGATGGCAAGCTTGGCGTTCGGATATGTAGATTCCTTTCTCTGTAACCGACTTTGTATGACCCAAGTCCCCTCCGGTGTCTATATAAACTGGAGGGTTTAGTCCATGGAGGCAATGACAATCACACAGGCTACCCATCTAGGGTTTAGCCATTACGATCTTGTGGTAGATCAACTCTTGTAATCCTCATATTCATCAAGATCAATCAAGTAGGAAGTAGGGTATTACCTCCATCAAGAGGGCCCGAACCTGGGTAAACATCGTTTCCCCTGTCTCCTGTTACCATC
Source organism: Aegilops bicornis (assembly GCA_021605145.1). Classification (NCBI taxonomy): domain Eukaryota; kingdom Viridiplantae; phylum Streptophyta; class Magnoliopsida; order Poales; family Poaceae; genus Aegilops; species Aegilops bicornis. The sequence continues at coordinate 934,277 of JAHIAL010000023.1, read as the reverse complement.
GACCTTAGACGCACAATTCGGGACCGCCTACCCGAGATCCACCGGTTTTGACACTGAAAATACGCACTCTCACCCTTCCATCATTGCTACCCTCTTCGGTACCGTGCATTGCCCTTTCTCACCTTGAGAGTTGGTGCAAACTTCGCCGGTGCATCCAACCCCCGTGATATGATATGCTCAATCACACATAAACCTCCTTATATCTTCCTCAAAACAGCCACCATACCTACCTATTATGGCATTTCCATAGCCATTCCGAGATATATTGCCATGCAACTTTCCACCGTTCCGTTTATTATGGCATGCATCATCATTGTCATATTTCCTTGCATGATCATGTAGTTGACATCGTATTTGTGGCAAGGCCACCATGCATAATTTTTCATACATGTCACTCTTGATTCATTATCCCAGACATCACGGAGGCACTCATATAGAGTCATATTTTGTTCTAGTATCGAGTTGTAATCCTTGAGTTGTAGATAAATAGAAGTGCGATGATCATCATTATTAGAGCGTTGTTCCGTGTGAGGAAAAAAAGAAAAGAAGATAAAGGCCAAATAAAAAAGAGAAGGCCCAAAAAAATGAGAGAAAAAGAGAGAAGGGACAATGCTACTATCCTTTTTCCACACTTGTGCTTCAAAGTAGCACCATGATCTTCATGATAGAGAGTTTCTTATTTTGTCACTTTCATATACTAGTGGGAATTTTTCATTATAGAACTTGGCTTGTATATTCCAACAATGGGCTTCCTCAAATGCCCTAGGTCTTCGTGAGCAAGCAATTTAGATGCACACCCACTTAGTTTCTTTTGTTGAGCTTTCATACATTTATAGCTCTAGTGCATCCGTTGCATGGCAATCCCTACTCCTCGCATTGACATCAATTGATGGGCATCTCCATAGCCTGTTGATTAGCCGTGTCGATGTGAGACTTTCTCCTTTTTGTCTTCTTCACACTACCTCCATCATCATATTCTATTCCACCCATAGTGCTATGTCCATGGCTCGCGCTCATGTATTGCGTGAAAGTTGAAAAAGTTTGAGAATACTAAAGTATGAAACAATTGCTTGGCTTGTAATCGGGGTTGTACATGATGAGAGCATTTTGTGTGATTTAAAATGAAGCATAACCAAACTATATGATTTTGTAGGGATGAACTTTCTTTGGCCATGTTATTTTGAGAAGACATAATTGCTTAGTTAGTATGCTTGAATTATTATTATTTTTATGTCAATATTAAATTTTGTCTTGAATCTTTTGGATCTGAACATTCATGCCACAATAAATAAAATTACATTGAAAATTATGTTAGGTAGCATTCCACATGAAAAATTCTATTTTTATCATTTATCTACTCGAGGACGAGCAGGAATTAAGCTTGGGGATGCTTGATACGTCTCCAACGTATCTATAATTTTTGATTATTCCATGCTATTATATTATCTGTTTTGGATGTTTAATGGGCTTTAATATGCTCTTTTATATTATTTTTCGGATTAACCTATTAACCGAAGGCCCGGTGCAAATTGCTGTTTTTTTGCCTATTTTAGTATTTCGCAGAAAAGGAATATCAAACGGAATCCAAACAGAATGAAACCTTCGCGAGGATCTTTCTTGGAACAAACGGAACCCAAGAGACTTGGAGTGGAAGTCAGAGACGCAACGAGGCGGCCACGAGGCAGGAGGGTGCGCCCAGGGAGGTAGGCGCGCCCCCACCCTCGTGGGCCCCTCGTAGCTCCACCGACCTACTTCTTTCGCCTATATATACTTTTATACCATGAAAACATCCAGGGGAGCCACGAAACCACTTTTTCACCGCCGCAACCTTCTGTACCCGTGATATCCCATCTTGGGGCCTTTTCCGGCGCTCCGCCGGAGGGGGATTCGACCACGGAGGGCTTCTACATCAACACCATAGCCTCTCCGATGATGTGTGAGTAGTTTACCACAGACCTTCGGGTCCATAGTTATTAGCTAGATGGCTTCTTTTCTCTCTTTGGTTCTCAAAACAAAGTTCTCCTCGATGTTCTTGGAGATCTATTCAATGTAATGCTTTTTGCGGTGTGTTTGTCGAGATCCGATGAATTGTGGGTTTATGATCAAGATTATCTATGAACAATATTTGATTCTTCTCTGAATTCTTATATGCATGATTTGATATCTTTGCAAGTCTCTTCGAATTATCGGTTTAGTTTGGCCTACTAGATTGATCTTTCTTGCAATGGGATAAGTGCTTAGCTTTGGGTTCAATCTTGCGGTGTCATTTCCCGATGTGAGGGGCAGCAAGGCACGTATTGTATTGTTGCCATCGAGGATAAAAACATGGGGTTATATCATATTGCTTGAGTTTATCCCTCTACATCATGTCATCTTGCTTAATGCGTTACTCTGTTCTTATGAACTTAATACTCTAGATGCATGCTGGATAGCGGTCGATGTGTGGAGTAATAGTAGTACATGCAGAATCGTTTCGGTCTACTTGACAGGGACGTGATGCCTATGTTCATGGTCATGCCTAGATATTCTAATAACTATGCGCTTTTCTATCAATTACTCGGTAGTAATTTGTTCACCCACCGCAATATATGCTATCATGCGAGAAGCCACTAGTGAAACCTATGGCCCCCGGGTCTATTTTACATCGTATTTGTTTCCAGTCAACTAGCTAATTCTAGTTTACTATTTATTTTGCAATCTTTACTTTTCAATCTATACAGCAAAAATACCAAAAATATTTATCTTATTATCTTTTTCAGATCTCACTTTTGCAAGTGGCCATGAAGGGATTGACAACCCCTTTATCGCGTTGGTTGCAAGGTTCTTGATTGTTTGTGCAGGTACTAGGCGATTTGCGTGTAGTCTCCTCTTGGATTGATACCTTGGTTCTCAAAATCGAGGGAAATACTTACGCTACTTTGCTGCATCACCCTTTCCTCTTCAAAGGAAAACCAACGCATGCTCAAGAGGTAGCACCAGCTAGCCTGGGCACTACTCTAACTGTGATGAAGAAGCTACCTAAATGATGTGACACTATGTCGACTATTTCCTTGTCCCAGAAAATCACCGCGCCACCTCTCGTCCCATGCGCCGGCAGCACCACACACCTTGAACATTTGCGCCGCCGACCCCCGTCGCTACGCTGGTCGACCAGACCTCGACCTTGGTCTCCTACAACGCTAGAACTGCTACGTGGTTAGCCTGAACGATGTCTCTGATGGCTATGCACTTCGCCAGGCAGTTCAAGCCGCGGACATGCCAGGACATGAGGATTAGACCGTTGTCACTCATCGAAACACCATGCAGTTCTCCGTTGATCACAAATACTAAGCAATACGAAGGAGTACACCTTACAACATGCCGGGGGGCGACGACGGCCACCAACAGGCCCAAAACCCCGTCGTCGTCGATCACACCACATACCATGAGCACTACACATAGAAACTAGACCTAAGTCAAGCTGGTTTAAGACCAGCTGCCGACAGAGACTAAACAAAGAGCTAGCTAACATGATCAAACATGGCGACTCATCGGCGCCTGCGATTCCGGCCATGCCCGATGCGATCTTGAGGGCAGCTTGATCTAGCCCGGTGAGCTTGGCGATGGCAGCGATGTCACCGTCAGACAACGGCTCATGGAAGCGCTTCATGAGCACGGCCGCCGCCTTTGGGGTCATCCTGTCCTTTGGCCCGAGAGCGCCCAGCTCCTGCACCAGCGAGTAATCGCCTGCTGGGTCACTAGAATCGGGTTTGCTGCAGCGGCCTGGCGGGCACTGCGGCGAGATGGAGCTGAGGTGGCCTTGAACTTTGGTGGAGCAGAGTGGCGTGGCCAAGCCGGCAGAGCGTTGATGATGGGCGGGGGGATAGGTGCGAAGAGCTCTGAGTGCTCGTCGCCGCCTTCTTCGCCGATCTGGATCATGCCCACGCGCTCCGTGACCGCTGACAGCTGGAAGCTGGCAGTGGCCACCGTTGGGGAGGAGACGTAGGGCAGCAGGCAGGGGATCTTCTCGGAGCTTTCCAAATCTTGCGAGGCAGGGAGCGGGTGGAGTGGGGAGAGGCCGCCATCTTCGAACGCGAGCGGGGTCAGCAGAGCCTCGATCATGGCGTTTTCCATCTCCAGCTGCATGCAATCCGTGCGCGGCGGAGGGGAGAACACTCGGCCGGAGTCGGAGAAGATGTAGAAGCGTGCAACTGGGTCTTCTGAAGGAAATATGCCCTAGAGGCAATAATAAAGTTATTATTTATTTCCTTATTTCATGATAAATGTTTATTATTCATGCTAGAATTGTATTAACCGGAAACATGATACATGTGTGAATACATAGACAAACTTAATGTCACTAGTATGCCTCTACTTGACTAGCTCATTAATCAAAGATGGTTATGTTTCCTAACCATAGACATGTGTTGTCATTTGATTAATGGGATCACATCATTAGGAGAATGATGTGATTGACTTGACCCATTTCGTTAGCTTAGCACTTGATCGTTTAGTATATTGCTATTGCTTTCTTCATGACTTATACAAGTTCCTATAACTATGAAATTATGCAACTCCGTTCTGGGAGGAACACTTTGTGTGCTACCAAACGTCACAACGAATCGGGTGATTATAAAGGCGCTCTACATGTGTCTCCAAAGGTACATGTTGGGTTGGTGTATTTCGAGATTAGGTTTTGTCACTCCGATTGCTCTGGAGAGGTATCTCTGGCCCTCTCGGTAATGCACATCACTATAAGCCTTGCAAGCAATGTAGCTAATGACTTAGTTACGGAATGATGCATTATGTAACGAGTAAAGAGACTTGCTGCAACGAGATTGAACTAGGTATTGGATACCGACGATCGAATCTCTGCAAGTAACATACCGATGACAAAGGGAACAACGTATGTTGTTATGCGGTTTGACCGATAAAGATCTTCGTAGAATATGTAGGAGCCAATATGAGCATGCAGGATCCGCTATTGGTTATTGACCAGAAACGAGTCTCGGTCATGTCTACATAGTTGTCGAACCCGTAGGGTCCGCACGCTTAAGGTTTCGATGATAGTTATATTATGAGTTTATGAGTTTTGATGTACCGAAGAAGTTCAGAGTCCCGGATGAGATCGGGGACATGACGAGGAGTCTCGAAATGGTCGAGACGTAAAGATCGATATATTGGACGACTATATTCGGACATCGGAAAGGTTCCGAGTGATTCGGGTATTTTTCGGAGTACCGGGGAGTTACGGGAATACGTATTGGGCCTTATTGGGCCATACGGGAAAGAAGGAAAAGGGCCTCAAGGGTGGCCGTACCCCTCCCCTTGGTTTGGTCCGAATTGGACTAGGGAAAGGGGCGCCTCTTCCTTCCTTCTCCTTTTCCTTCCTCTTTCCTATTCCATATGGGAGGTGGAATCCTACTAGGACTAGGGAGTCCTAGTAGGACTCCACACTTGGCGCGCCCCCTCCTAGGGCCGGCCTCCTCCTCCCTTGCTCCTTTATATACGGGGGCAGGGGGGCACCCCAAACACAACAACAATTGATCATTGATCTCTTAGCCGTGTGCGGTGCCCCCCTCCACCATAATCCACCTCGATAATACTGTAGCGGTGCTTAGGCGAAGCCCTGCGTCGGTAGAACATCAACACCATCACCACGCCGTCGTGCTGACGAAACTCTCCCTCAACACTCGGCTGGATCGGAGTTCGAGGGACGTCATCGGGCTGAACGTGTGCTGAACTCGGAGGTGCCGTGCGTTCGGTACTTGATCGGTCGGATCGTGAAGACGTACGACTACATCAACCGCGTTGTGCTAACGCTTCCGCTTTCGGTCTACGAGGGTACGTGGACAACACTCTCCTCTCGTTGCTATGCATCACCATGATCTTGCGTGTGCGTAGGAAATTTGAAATTACTACGTTCCCCAACAGAAAGTGGCATCCGAGCCTAGGTTTTATGCGTAGATGTTATATGCACGAGTAGAACACAAGTGAGTTGTGGGCGATACAAGTCATATCGCTTACCAAAGATCTCTCACACTTTGGTTCGGCGGTATTGTTGGATGAAGCGCCCGGACCGACATTACGCCAGACGCTTACGCGAGAATGGTTCTACCGACGTGCTTTGCACATACGGTGGCTGGCGGGTGTCGATTTCTCCAACTTTAGTTGAACTGAAAAGGCTACGCCCGGTCCTTGAGAAGGTTAAAACAGCACTAACTTGACGAACTATTGTTGTGGTTTTGATGCGTAGGTAAGAACGGTTCTTTCTCAGCCCGTAGCAGCCACGTAAAATATGCAACAACAAAGTAGAGGACGTCTAACTTGTTTTTGCAGGGCATGTTGTGATGTGATATGGTCAAGACGTGATGAGATATAAGTTGTTGTATGAGATGATCATGTTTTGTTGAAGTTATCGGCAACTGGCAGAAGCCTTATGGTTGTCTCTTTATTGCATAAGATGCAAGCGCCAAATAATTGCTTTACTTTATCGCTATACGATAGCAATAATTGCAAGAGCAATAGTTGGCGAGACGACCATGTGACGACACATTGATATAGATCAAGACGATGGAGATCATGGTGTCATGCCGGTGACGATAGAGATCATGACAGTACTTTGGAGATGGAGATCAAAGGTGCAAGATGATGATGGCCATATTATGTCACATATTTTGATTGCATATGATGTTTATCTTTTATACATCTTATTTTGCTTAGTTTAACAGTAGCATTTTAAGATGATCTCTCACTAATTATCAAGAAGTGTTCTCCCTGAGTATGCACCGTTGTGAAAGTTCTTCGTGCTGAGACACCACGTGATGATCGGGTGTGATAGGCTCTACGTTCAAATACAACGGGTGCAAAACAGTTGCACACGCAGAATACTCAAGTTAAACTTGACGAGCCTAGCATATACAGATATGGCCTCGGAACACGGAGACCGAAGGTCGAGCGTGAATCATATAGTAGATATGATCAACATAGTGATGTTCACCATTGAAAACTACTCCATCTCACGTGATGATCGGACATGGTTTAGTTGATTTGAATCATGTGATCACTTAGATGACTAGAGAGATGTCTGTCTAAGTGGGAGTTCTTAAGTAATATGATTAATTGAACTTAAATTTATCATGAACTTAGTCCGGGTAGTATTTTGCAAATTATGTTGTAGATCAATAGCTCGCGTTGTTGCTTTCATATGTTTATTTTGATATGTTCCTAGAGAACATTGTGTTGAAAGATGTTAGTAGCAATGATGCGGATTGGATCCGTGATCCGAGGTTTATCCTCATTGCTGCACGTAAGAATTATGTCCTTAATGCACCGCTAGGTGATGGACCTATTGCAGGAGCAGTATGCGTACGTTATGAACGTTTGGCTAGCTCAATATGATGACTACTTGATAGTTTAGTGCACCATGCTTAACGGCTTAGAATCAGGACTTCAAAGACATTTTGAACGCGTCATGGACCATATGAGATGTTCCAGAGTTGAAGTTAATATTTCAAGCAAATACCCGAGTTGAGAGATATGAAGTCTCCAACAAGTTCTATAGCTAAAAGATGGAGGAGAATTGCTCAACTAGTGAGCATGTGCTCAGATTGTCCGGTACTACAATCGCTTGAATCAAGTGGGAGTTAATCTTCTAGATGAGATAGTGATTGACAGAGTTTTCTAGTCACCATCACCAAGTTACTAGAACTTCGTGATGAACTATATTATGCAAGGGATGACGAATACGATTCCCGAGCTCTTCGTGATGTTGAAATCGACGAAGGTAGAAATCAAGAAAGAGCATCAAGTGTTGATGATTGACAAGACCACTAGTTTCAAGAGAAGGGCAAAGGGAAAGAAAGGGAACTTCAAGTAGAATGACAAGCAAGTTGTCACTCTTGCAAAGAAGCCCAAAGCTGTACCAAAGCTCAAACCGAGTGCTTATAATCGCAAAGGAAATGGTCACCGGAAGCGGAAATGCCCGAATATTTGGTGGATAAGAAGGATGGCAAATTGAACAAGGGTATATTTGATATACTGATTCTTGATGTGTGCCTTACAAGTGTTTATAGTAGCCCACGAGTATTTGATACTTGTTCGGTTGCTAAGATTAGTAACTCAAACATGAGTTCTGAATAAACAGGACTAGTTGAGGGGAAGTGACGATGAGTGTTGGAAGTAGTTCCAAGATTGATATGATCATCATCGCACACTCCCTATATTTTCGAGATTAGTGTTAAACCTAAATAAATGTTATTTGGCGTTTGCATTGAGCATGAATATGATTTGATCATGTTTATTGCAATACGGTTATTCATTTAAAGTCAGAGAATAATTGTTGTTCTGTTTAAATGAATAAAACCTTCAATGGTCATACACCCAATGAAAATAGTTTGTTGGATCTCGATCATAGTGATACACATATTCATAATATTGATGCCAAAATTGCAAAGTTAATAATGATACTGCAACTTATTTGTGGCACTACCGTTTGGGTCATATCGGTGTAAAGCGCATAAAGAAACTCCATAAAGATGGACTTTTGGAATCACTTGGTTATGAATCATTTGATGCTTGCGAACCATGCCTTTTTGGCAAGATGACTAAAACTCCGCTTCTTGAACAATGGAACAAGCTCTCGACTTCGTTGGAAATAATACATACCGATGTATGCGGTCCAATGAGTGTTGATGCTCGTGGCGGGTATTGTTATTTTCTGACCTCCACAGATGATTTGAGCAGATATGAGTATATCTACTTGATGAAACATAAGTCTGAAATATTTGAAAAGTTCAAAGAATTTCAGAGTAAAGTGGAAAATCATCGTAACAAGAAAATAAAGTTTCGCGATCCGATCATGAGACGAATATTTGAGTTCGAGTTTGGTCTTCAATTAAAACAATGTGGAATAGTTTCACAAACTCATGCCACCGAACACCACAATGAAATGGTGTGTCCAACATCGTAAACCACACTTTATTAGATATGGTGCGATCTATGATGTCTCTTACCGATTTACCATTATCATTTTGGGGTTATGCATTAGAGACAGCTGCATTCACTTTAAATAGGGGACCATCAAAATCCGTTGAGACGACGCCTTATGAACTGTGGTTTGGCAAGAAACCAAAGTTGTCGTTTCTAAAAGTTTGGGGCTGCGATGCTTGTGTGAAAAAGTTTCAACCTGATAAGCTCGAACCCAAATTGGAGAAGCACGTCTTCATAGAATACCCAAAGGAAACTATTGAGTACACCTTCTATCACAGATCCGAAGGCAAGATATTCGTTGCTAAAATGGATCCTATCTAGAGAAGGAGTTTCTCTTGAAAGAAGTGAGTGGGAGGAAAGTAGAACTTGATAAGGTAATTGTACCTTCTCACAAATTGGAAAGTAGTGCATCACAGAAATCAGTTCCAGTGATTCCTACACCAATTAGTGAGGAAGTTAATGATGATGATCATGAAACTTCAGATTAAGTTACTACAGAACCTTGTAGGTCTTCCAGGGTAAGATCCGCACCAGAGTGGTACGGTAATCCTGTTCTGAAAGTTATGTTACTAGACCATGACGAACCTATGAACTATGAAGAAGCGATGGCAAGCCCAGATTTCGCAAAATGGCTTGAGGCCATGAAATCCGAGATGGGATCCATGTATGAGAACAAAGTATGGACTTTGATTGACTTGCCCAATGATCGGGCGTAGACATTGAGATTAAATGGATCTTCAAGAGGAAGACGGACGACGATAGTGTTACTATCTACAAAGCTAGAATTGTCGCAAAAGGTTTTCGACAAGTTCAAGGTGTTGACTACGATGAGAGTTTCTCACTCGTATCTATGCTTAAGTCTGTCGAATCATGTTAGCAATTGCGCATTTTATGAAATCGGCAAATGGATAAACAAAACTGCATTCCTTAATGGATTTATTAAAGAAGAGTTGTATATGATGCAACCAAGAGGTTTTGTCGATCCTAAAGGTGTTAACAAAATGTGCAAGCTCGGCGATCCATCTATGGACTGGTGCAAGTATCTCGGAGTTGGAATATACGCTGATAAGTTGATCAAAGCATATAGTTTTATCTGCACTTGCCGTGAAGCCTGTATTTACAAGAAAGTGAGTGGGAGCACTACAACATTTCGATAAGTATATCTGAATGACATATTGTTGATCGGAAATAATGTAGAATTATTCGCAAAGCATAAAGGAGTATTTGAAAGGAGTTTTCAAGAAGGACCTCGGTAAAGCTGCTTACATATATAGAGATAGATCAAGACGCTTGATAAGTTTTTTCAATGAGTAAATACCTTGACAAGATTCTGAAGTAGTTCAAAATGGAACAGTCAAAGAAAGAGTTCTTGCCTGTGTTACAAGGTGTAAAATTGAGTAAGACTCAAAGCCCGACCACGGCAGAAGATAGAAAGAGAATGAAAGTCATTCCCTATGCCTCAGCCATAGGTTCTATAAAGTATGCCATGCTGTGTACCAGATCTATTGTATACCCTACACTGATTTTGGCAAGGGAGTACAATAGTTATCTAGGAGTAGATCACTGGACAGCGGTCAAAATTATCCTTAGTGGAATAAGGATATGTTTCTCGATTATGGACGTGACAAAAAGGTTCGTCGTAAAAGGTTACGTCGATGCAAGTTTTGACACTAATCTAGATGACTCTAAGTCTCAGTCTAGATACATATTGAAAGTGGGAGCAATTAGCTAGAGTAGCTCCGTGCAGAGCATTGTAGACATAGAATTTTGCAAAATACATGCGTATCTGAATTTGGCAGACCCGTTGACTAAATTTCTCTCACAGGCAAAACATGATCACTCTTTGGGTGTTAATCACATAGCGATGTGAACTAGATTATTGACTTTAGTAAACCCTTTGGGTGTTAGTCACATGGAGATGTGAACTAAACACATAAAGATGTGAAATATTGGTGTTAAATCACATGGTGATGTGAACTAGATTATTGACTCTAGTGCAAGTGGGAGACTGAAGGAAATATGCCCTAGAGGCAATAATAAAGTTATTATTTATTTCCTTATTTCATGATAAATGTTTATTATTCATGCTAGAATTGTATTAACAGGAAACATGATACATGTGTGAATACATAGACAAACTTAATGTCACTAGTATGCCTCTACTTGACTAGCTTATTAATCAAAGATGGTTATGTTTCCTAACCATAGACATGTGTTGTCATTTGATTAATGGGATCACATCATTAGGATAATGATGTTATTAACTTGACCCATTTCGTTAGCTTAGTACTTGATCGTTTAGTATATTGCTATTGCTTTCTTCATGACTTATACAAGTTCCTATAACTATGAGATTATGCAACTCCCGTTTACCGGAGGAACACTTTGTGTGCTACCAAACGTCACAACGAATTTGGGTGATTATAAAGGACCTCTACAGGTGTCTCCAAAAGTACATGTTGGGTTGGCGTATTTGAGATTAGGTTTTGTCACTCCGATTGTCGGAGAGGTATCTCTGGGCCCTCTCGGTAATGCACATCACTATAAGCCTTGCAAGCAATGTAGCTAATGAGTTAGTTACGGAATGATGCATTACGTAATGAGTAAAGAGACTTGCCGGTAACGAGATTGAACTAGGTATTGGATACCGACGATCGAATCTCGGGCAAGTAACATACCGATGACAAAGGGAACAACGTATGTTGTTATGCGGTTTGACCGATAAAGATCTTCGTAGAATATGTAGGAGCCAATATGTGCATCCAGGTTCCGCTATTGGTTATTGACCGGAAACGAGTCTCGGTCATGTCTACATAGTTCTCGAACCCGTAGGGTCCGCACGCTTAAGGTTTTGATGACAGTTATATTATGAGTTTATGAGTTTTGATATACCGAAGGAGTTCGGAGTCCCGGATGACATCGCGGACATGACGAGGAGTCTCGAAATGGTCGAGATGTAAAGATCGATATATTGGACGACTATATTCAGACATCGGAAAGGTTCCGAGTGATTCGGTATTTTCGGAGTCTGGGAGAGTTACGGGAATACGTATTGGGCCTTATTGGGCCATACGGGAAAGAAGGAAAAGGGCCTCAAGGGTGGTCGCACCTCCCTTGGTTTGGTCCGAATTGGACTAGGGAAAGGGGCGCCTTCCTTCCTTCTCCTTTTCCTTCCTCTTTTCCTATTCCATATGGGAGGTGGAATCCTACTAGGACTAGGGAGTCCTAGTAGGACTCCACACTTGGCGCCCCTCCTAGGGCCGGCCGCACCCCCCTTGCTCCTTTATATACGGGGGCAGGGGGGCACCCCAGAGACACAACAATTGATCATTGATCTCTTAGCCGTGTGCGGTGCCCCCCTCCACCATAATCCACCTCGATAATACTGTAGCGGTGCTTAGGCGAAGCCCTGCGTCGGTAGAACATCAACATCGTCACCACGCCGTCGTGCTGACGAAACTCTCCCTCAACACTCGGCTGGATCGGAGTTCGAAGGACGTCATCAGGCTGAACGTGTGCTGAACTCGGAGGTGCCATGCGTTCGGTAATTGATCGGTCAGATCGTGAAGACGTACGACTACATCAATCGCGTTGTGCTAACGCTTCGCTTCCGGTCTCACGAGTGCGTGGACAACACTCTCCCCTCTCGTTGCTATGCATCACCATGATCCTGCGTGTGCGTAGGAATTTTTTTGAAATTACTACGTTACCCAACATCTTCTACTGCCGGGGCAGGTGGCGGTGGGGCTTGGCGGAAGTTGAGCGGAGGAGTGACCCGCAGCATGGCCGGATCAGCCACGTCGGTGGCCTTCTCAGCGGCCGATATGTCTCCAACGAATCTATAATTTTTTATTGTTCCATGCTATTATATTATTCATCTAGGATGTTTTGTATGCATTTATATGCTATTTTATATGATTTTTGGGACTAACCTATTAACCTAGAGCCGAGTGCCACTTTCTGTTTTCCTTGTTTTTGAGTTTAACACAAAAGGAATACCAAAGCGAGTCCAATTGACCTGAAATTTTACGGAGATTGTTTTTGGACCAGAAGAAGCCCACGGAGTATCGAAGATGGGCCAGAAGAGTCCCGAGGCACCGACACGAGGGTGGGGGGCGCGCCCCCCTACCTCATGGCCGCCTCGGAGACCCTCCTGACTTGTTCCCGACGCCAAAACCTCTTATATATACAGAAACCCCCAGAACATAACCTATATCGGGAGTTCCGCCCTCGCAAGCCTCTGTAGCCACCAAAACCAATCGGGGCCTGTTCAAGACTCGCCGGAGGGGGGATCCTCACCGTGGCCATCTTCATCATCCCGATGCTCTCCATGACAAGGAGGGAGTAGTTCACCCTCGAGGCCGAGGGTATGTACGATAGCTATGTGTTTGATCTCTCTCTCTCTCTCTCTCTCTCTCTCTCTCTCTCTCGTGTTCTTGATTTGGCATGATCTTGATGTACATGAGCTTTGCTATTATAGTTGGATCTTATGATGTTTCTCCTTCTACTCTCTTGTAATGGATTGAGTTTTCCCTTTGAAGTTATCTTATCGGATTGAGTCTTTAAGGATTTGAGAACACTTGATGTATGTCTTGCATCTGCTTATCTGTGGTGACAATGGGATATTCACGTGATCTACTTGATGTAGGTTTTGGGGATCAACTTGCGGTTTCAGTGACCTTGTGAACTTATGCATAGGGGTTGGCTGCGTTTTCGTCTTGACTCTCCGGTAGAAACTTTGGGGCACTCTTTGAAGTTCTTTGTGTTGGTTGAATAGATGAATCTGAGATTGTGTGATGCATATCGTATAATCATACCCACGGATACTTGAGGTGACATTGGAGTATCTAGGTGACATTAGGGTTTGGTTGATATGTATCTTAAGGTGTTATTCTAGTACGAACTCTAGGATAGATCGAACGGAAAGAATAGCTTCGTGTTATTTTACTACGGACTCTTGAATAGATCGATCAGAAAGAATAACTTTGAGGTCGTTTCGTACCCTACAATAATCTCTTCGTTTGTTCTCTGCTATTAGTGACTTTGGAGTGACTCTTTGTTGCATGTTGAGGGATTGTTATATGATCAAATTATGTTATTACTGTTGAGAGAACTTGCACTAGTGAAAGTATGAACCCTAGGCCTTGTTTCCTAACATTGCAATACCGTTTACGCTCACTTTTACCACTTGCTACCTTGCTGTTTTTATATTTTCAGATTACAAAAACCTATATCTACCATCCATATTGCACTTGTATCACCATCTCTTTGCCAAACTAGTGCACCTATACAATTTACCATTGTATTGGGTGTGTTGGGGACACAAGAGACTCTTTGTTATTTGGTTGCAGGGTTGTTTGAGAGAGACCATCTTCATCCTACGCCTCCCATAGATTGATAAACCTTAGGTCATCCACTTGAGGGAAATTTGCTACTGTCCTACAAACCTCTACACTTGGAGGCCCAACAACGTCTACAAGAAGAAGGCTGTGTAGTAGACATCAAGCAATTTCTGGCGCCGTTCCCGGGGAGGTGAGTGCTTGAAGGTATTTATTTAGATCGTGCAATCGAATCTTTTGGTTTCTTGTTTTATCACTAGTCTAGTCTATAAAAGAAAACTACGAAAAAATGGAATTAAGGGTGCCTCATATGCTTCATCTTTTTAATGTCTTCCGTGAAAATGATGGGAAGGAAAATTGTGCTCAATTACTAGAAGAAGAATTACATAGAATGCTTGGCATAAAATATGTGAATGTTGAGCATGATTGCAATGTTGTTAGTATGAATTCTTTGAATACCCATGATGCTAATGATATGCAAAAGCCACAAGCTTGGGGATGCTATGTTTTATGAAGATGATATGTTTAGTCCCCCAAGTTTTGATGAGCAAATTTATTATGACGAAAGCATGCCTCCTATTTATGATGATTATTGTGATGACATGTATGATATAAAGAATAAAGATAACCATGAAACTTGTCATCATGATTTTAATTTTCAATTGTATTATGCTTCACATGATAGTTATTTTGTTGAGTTTTCTCCCACTACTATTCATGAGAAGAAATTAGCTTATGTTGAGAGTAATAAAAATTCTATGCTTGTGGGTCATGAAAGGAATGCTTTATGTGATGGTTATATTGTTGAATTCATTCATGATGCTACTGAAAATTATTATGAGGGAGGAATATATGCTTGTAGGAATTGCAGTAATATCAAGTTTCCCCTCTATGTGCGTAAAGTTTTAAAGTTATGCTTGTTTTGCCTTCCTATGCTAGTTGATTATTGTTCCCATAAGTTGTTTGCTCACAAAATCCCTATGCATAGGAAGTGTGTTAGACTTAAATGTGTTAGTAATATGCTTCATGATGCTCTCTTTATGTTTCAATTCTTATCTTTTATACGAGCATCATTGAAATCATCAAGCCTAGATAAAAGGCAATAAAGAAAAGCGCTTGTTGGTAGACAACCCAATATTTACCTTTACTGTTTTTTTTGTGTGTTCACATGATTATGCTACTGTAGTAATCATGTTTTATAGCTTTTGTTTCAATAAAGTGCCAAGTAAGACCTTTAGGATAGCTTACGGTGATAGTTGTGTTGATCCTGCTGAAAATCAGAAACTTTTGCGCCAAGTAAATTGGCTCTGATAATTCACGGAAACATGCTTTTGATCTGATTCTTTTTGCTTTGGATATTGGTACACAAATTTCTCAGGTTTTCCTAAGTTGGTAGAATTTTTGGAGTTATAGAAGTATGGAAAATTACCACATTACTACAGACTGTTATGTTTTTGACAGATTCTGTTTTCTATGTGTTGTTTGCTTATTTTGATGAATCTATGAGTAGGATCGGAGGGTATGAACCATAGAGAAGTTGGAATACAGTAGATAGTACACCAATATTAATTTAGAATGAGTTCAACACAGTACCTAAGTGGTGATTTATTTTCTTATACTAACAGAGCTTACGAGTTTTACATTAAGTTTTGTGTTGTGAAGTTTTCAAGTTTTGGGTAAAGATTCGATGGACTATAGAATAAGGAGTGGCAAGAGCCTAAGCTTGGGGATGCCCAAGGAAACCCAAGGTAAAATTCAAGGAAAACCAAAAGCCTAAGCTTGGGGATGCGCCGGAAGGCATCCCCTCTTTCGTCTTGTCTATCGGTAACTTTACTTGAAGCTATATTTTTATTCACCACATGATATGTGTTTTTCTTGGAGCGTCATTTTATTTTGCTTCGCTTGCTGTTTGAATAATATCCCAAGATCTGAAATTCATAAATTTTAGAGAGTCTTCACATCGTTACATAATTATTCAACTACTCATTGATCTTCACTTATATCTTTCGGAGTAGTTTGTCATTTGCTCTAGTGCTTCACTTATATCTTTTAGAGAACGACGGTGGTTTTATTTTGAATAAATAGATGAACTATCATGCTTCACTTATATTATTTTGAGGGTCTTTTAGAACAGCATGGTAATTTGCTTTGGCTATAAAATTATTCCTAACATGATAGGCATCCAAGATGGGTATAATAAAAAATTCCATATAAAGTGCATTGAATACTATGAGAAGTTTGATGCTTGATGATTGTTTTGAGATATGAGGATGGTGATATTAGAGTCATGCTAGTTGAGTAGTTGTGAAATTGAGAAATACTTGTGTTGAAGTTTGCAAGTCCCGTAGCATGCACATATGGTAACCGTTGTGTAACAAATTTGAAGCATGAGGTGTTTCTTTGATTGTCTTCCTTATGAGTGGTGGTCGGGGACGAGCGATGGTCTTTTCCTACCAATCTATCCCCCTAGGAGAATGCGCGTAATGCCTGGTTTTTGATGACTTGTAGATTTTCGCAATAAGTATGTGAGTTCTTTATGACTAATGTTGAGTCCATGGATTATACGCACTCTCCCTTTCCATCATTGCTAGCCTCTTCGGTACCGTGCATTGCCCTTTCTCACCTTGAGAGTTGGTGCAAACTTCGCCGGTACATCCAAACCCCGTGATATGATATTCTCTATCACACATAAACCTCCTTATATCTTCCTCAAAACAGCCACCATACCTACCTATTATGGCATTTCCATAGCCATTCCGAGATATATTGCCATGCAACTTTCCACCGTTTCATTTATTATGACACGCTTCATCATTGTCATATTGCCTTGCATGATCATCTAGTTGACATCGTATTTGTGGCAAGTCCACCATGCATAATTTTTCATACATGTCACTCTTGATTCATTGCCCATCCCGGTACACCGCCAGAGGCATTCATATAGGGTCATATTTTGTTCTAGTATCGAGTTGTAATCATTGAGTTGTAAATAAATAGAAGTGTGATGATCATCATTAATAGAGCATTGTCCCATGAAAAAAAAAGAGAAAGGCCAAATAAGAAAGGAAAGGCCAAATAAAAAAAGAAAAAAAGAAAGGCCAAATAAAAAAAGGAAGGCCCAAAAAAAAGGAAGGGACAATGCTACATCCTTTTTCCACACTTGTGCTTCAAGGTAGCACCATGATCTTTATGATAGAGAGTCTCTTATTTTTTCACTTTTATATACTAGTGGGAATTTTTCATTATAGAACTTGGCTTGTATATTCCAACAATGGGCTTCCTCAAAATGCCCAAGGTCTTCGTGAGCAAGCAAGTTGGATGCACACCCACCAGTTTCTTTTGTTGAGCTTTCATAGATTTATAGCTCTAGAGCATCCGTTGCATGGCAATCCCTACTCCTCGCATTGAAATCAATTGATGGGCATCTCCATAGCCCGTTGATTAGCCGCGTCAATGTGAGACTTTCTCCCTTTTTGTCTTCTCCATACAACCTCCATCATCATACTCTGTTCCACCTATAGTGCTATGTCCATGGCTCGCGCTCATATATTGCGTGAAAGTTGAAAAAGTTTGATAATGCTAAAGTATGAAACAATTGCTTGGCTTGTCATCGGGGTTGTGCATGATGAGAGCATTTTGTGTGACTAAAATGAAGCATGGCCAAACTATATGATTTTATAGGGATGAGCTTTCTTTGGCTATGTTATTTTGAGAAGACATAATTGCTTGGTTAGTATGCTTGAAGTATTATTTTTTTATGTCAATATTAAACTTTTGTCTTGAATCTTTCGGATCTGAACATTCATGCCACAATAAAGAAGATTACATTGAAAGTTATGTTAGGTAGCATTCCACATAGAAAATTCTGTTTTTATCATTTACCTACTCGAGGACGAGCAGGAATTAAGCTTGGGGGTGCTTGATACGTGTCCAACGTATCTATATTTTTTGATTGTTCCATGCTATTATATTATTCATCTAGGATGTTTTATATGCATTTATATGCTATTTTATATGATTTTTGTGACTATCCTATTAACCTAGAGCCCAGTGCCAGTTTCTGTTTTTTCCTTGTTTTTGAGTTTTACAGAAAAGGAATACCAAACGGAATCCAATTGACCTGAAATTTCACGGAGATTGTTTTTGGACCAGAAGAAGCCCACGGAGTATCGGACATGGGCCATAAGAGTCCCGAGGCACCGACGAGGGTGGGGGCGCGCCCTACCCCCCTGGGCGCGCCCCCTACCTCGTGGCCGCCTCGGAGACCCCCCTGACTTGTTCTCGACGCCAAAACCTCTTATATATACAAAAAAACCCAGAACATAACCTCGATCGGGAGTTCCGCCGACGCAAGCCTCTGTAGCCACCAAAAACCAATCGGGACCCTGTTCCGGCACCCTGCCGGAGGGGGGATTCTCACCGGTGGCCATCTTCATCATCCCGGCGCTCTCCATGACGAGAGGAGGAGTAGTTCACCCTCGGGGTTGAGGGTATGTACCAAGAGCTATGTGTTTGATCTCTCTCTCTCTCTCTCGTGTTCTTGATTTGGCACGATCTTGATGTCTGTGAGCTTTGCTATTATAGTTGGATCTGATGATGTTTCTCCCCTCTACTCTCTTGTAATGGATTGAGTTTTCCCTTTGAAGTTATCTTATCGGATTGAGTCTTTAAGGATTTGAGAACACTTGATGTATGTCTTGCATGTGCTTATCTGTGGTGACAATGGGATATTCACGTGATCTACTTGATGTATGTTTTGGTGATCAACTTGTGGGTTCAGTGACCTTGTGAAATTAAGCATAGAGGTTGGCACACGTTTTTGTATTGACTCTCCGATAGAAACTTTGGGGCACTCTTTGAAGTTCTTTGTGTTGGTTGAGTAGATGAATCTGAGATTGTGTCATGCATATCGTATAATCATACCCACGGATACTTGAGGTGACATTGGAGTATCTAGGTGACATTAGGTTTTGTTTGATATGTATCTTAAGGTGTTATTCTAATATGAACTCTAGGATAGATCGAACGGAAAGAATAGCTTCGTGTTATTTTACTATGGACTCTTGAATAGATCGATCAGAAAGGATAACTTTGAGGTGGTTTCGTACCCTACAATAATCTCTTTGTTTGTTATCCGCTATTAGTGACTTTGGAGTGACTCTTTGTTGGATAGGGATTGTTATATGATCCAATTATGTTATTATTGTTGAGACAACTTGCACTAGTGAAAGTATGAACCCTGGGCCTTGTTTCCTAACATTGCAATACCGTTTATGCTCACTTTTACCACTTGCTACCTTGCTGTTTTTATATTTTCAGATTACAAAAACCTATATCTACCATCCATATTGCACTTGTATCATCATCTCTTCGCTGAAATAGTGCACCTATACAATTTACCATTGTATTGGGTGTGTTGGGGACACAAGATACTCTTTGTTATTTGGTTGCAGGGTTGTTTGAGAGAGACCATCTTCATCCTACGCCTCCCACAGATTGATAAACCTTAGGTCATCCACTTGAGGGAAATTTGCTACTGTCCTACAAACCTCTGCACTTGGAGGCCCAACAACATCTACAAGAAGAAAGTTGTGTAGTAGACATCAAGCAATTTCTGGTGCCGTTGCCGGGGTGGTGAGTGCTTGAAGGTATATCTTTAGATTTTGCAATCAAATATTTTTGTTTCTTGTTTTATCACTAGTTTAGTCTATAAAAGAAAACTAAAAAATGGAATTAAGGGTGCCTCATATGCTTCATCTTTTTACTGTCTTTCGTGAAAATGATGGGAAGGAAAATTGTGCTCAAGTACTAGAAGAAGAATTACATAGAATGCTTGGCATAAAATATGTGAATGATGAGCATGATTGCAATGTTGTTAGTATGAATTCTTTGAATACCCATGATGCTAATGATATGCAAAGCCACAAGCTTGGGGATGCTATGTTTGATGAAGATGATATGTTTAGTCCCCCAAGTTTTGATGAGCAAATTTATTATGATGAAAGCATGCCTCCTATTTATGATGATTATTGTGATGACATGTATGATATAAAGAATAAAGATAACCATGAAACTTGTCATCATGATTTTAATTTTCAATTGTATTATGCTTCACATGATAGTTATTTTGTTGAGTTTTCTCCCACTACTATTCATGAGAAGAAATTAGCTTATGTTGAGAGTAATAAAAATTCTATGCTTGTGGGTCATGAAAGGAATGCTTTATGTGATGGTTATATTGTTGAATTCATTCATGATGCTACTGAAAATTATTATGAGGGAGGAATATATGCTTGTAGGAATTGCAGTAATATCAAGTTTCCCCTCTTTGTGCGTAAAGTTTTAAAGTTATGCTTGTTTTGCCTTCCTATGCTAGTTGATTATTGTTCCCATAAGTTGTTTGCTCACAAAATCCCTATGCATAGGAAGTGGGTTAGACTTAAATGTGTTAGTAATATGCTTCATGATGCTCTCTTTATGTTTCAATTCTTATCTTTTATACGAGCATCATTGAAATCATCAAGCCTAGATAAAAGGCAATAAAGAAAAGCGCTTGTTGGGAGACAACCCAATATTTACCTTTACTGTTTTTGTGTGTTCACATGATTATGCTACTGTAGTAATCATGTTTTATAGCTTTTGTTTCAATGAAGTGCCAAGTAAGACCTTTAGGATAGCTTACGGTGATAGTTGTATTGATCCTGCTGAAAATCAGAAACTTTTGCGCACAGTAAATTAGTTTTGATAATTCACAGAAACGTGCTTTTGATCAGAAACTTTTGCGCCCAGTAAACTTTTGCTGAAAATGTCATGAGCTGCCACAAAGTTTCTAATTCCCACATCATTGCAGCACTCTGCACAATTCCCCAACAAACTTGAAGCACACCAAATGCCCTCTCCACGTCCTTCCTGGCCGCTTCCTGCATCTGTTACAAAGTGGCTCTGTTTATTGCCACGTGGCTCAGATATGGTCTTCACAAACGCCGCCCACTGAGTATACATACCATCGGCAAGATAGTACCCCATGTTGTAGTCTCGGGTGTCGACGGTGTAGTTGCACGACGGTAATTCCCCATTGCAAAGCCTCCTGAACATCTGAGATTGTTGAAGCACATTGATGTCATTGTGAGAACTCGACATTCCAAAGAAAGCATGCCAAATCCATAAGCCATGTGATGCTACCGCTTCTAGTATGATGTTGGCCTCTTTGGTGCGACCCTGATACATTCCCCGCATACCTTTAGGGCAATTCTTCCATTGCCAATGCATGCAATCAATTGATCCGAGCATTCCTGGAAATCCCCTTGCCTCTCCAATAGCCAACAACTTCTCCATGTCATGCGCATTTGGTTCTCTGAGATACTCAGGTCCAAAGACCTCCACCACGATGCGGGCAAACATGACAGTAGTCTTCAGGCACGTGCTCTCCCCCATCCCGACCATCTCACCAACGACATTTGCAGCGGTACTAAGTGCAAGTGTCCTCAGAGCAGCCGCGCACTTCTGCTTTGCCGAGAAAGGGAGTTGGCCACAGCAATCCCTTGTGAGCTTGAAGTAGTGGTCGTGTGCCTCCACTCCCTCCACAATGCGCAGAAACAATGGTTTCCGCAAGCGAAATGGCGAGAAACTACAGATCATTCGGGAAAGTAGGTTTGGAAGCAAAGTAGTCCTTGTGCAGTAGCTTTGCTCCGGACATCCTGTCATGGTTGACCACTCTTCTCTCTTTGATTGAGCCCTTGAAGTTGAGAATATGCTCCACTTGTCGGTCCATTTTCTCTTGCATGCTCATGAGCATAATCATGTCCACTTCTTCGTTTGAATTCGACGAATCAAAGAACTCATCTTGAATCATTTGGTCAAGCTCTGTCGGCCCATACTCCTCGTCCGACTAAGCATCGGAATCCATCATTTTACCTAACAGAATCACAAAAAATCTGGTCGGACAATTGTCGAACACATCAAGCGCAAGGCGGAGCAAGAGAGTTGCCGGACGTACCACGGTGGCGCCCGGGCCGGGCACGACAGCCCCCTCATGACGAGGACGGGAGGCTCTTCCTGAGTCGGCGGCGGAGAGCTCCTGGGAACGGTCATGAGCGGGCTAGCGGGAAGCGGAGCGAGACGGATCAAGGCTAAGAAGGAAGAAGAGATGAGATAGCAAATGGATCCCGCTGGTCTTCGGGATGGATTTGATGCAATTTGGGGTGGGGTCGGGCTGTCGGGTTCTACATGGCGGGCGTGCCCGGGCGCCCCCATATCCGCCCCATATTTGGGCTAGATATGGGGTGTCTGTAAGCCAGGGCGTTTGGGGCCCGTTTTAGGAGCCCGTCTAGGTCAAAAATCGTGATCTGATACGGTGACCAAAGTGACCCGTCCGGAAGCGTATGAAGTGAGGCGGTTTGAGACGGCTTCATTTGTAGATGCTCTAAATTGATGACATTTCTGAAGAGCCCGGCCAATCCCTATGCGACAAACTAACCATGAGCTTTTACATGTTGGTTGGTCAAAACTAGCGAATAAACCTGTGGTTGCATGATTAGGAGGACAGTGGTATTCTCAACCCACCAGTGTTTAAGTCCTAAACATGACACTGATGTTTGCATTTTTCTGAATTTATTTCAGGCCTTCCGGCGATATGCATTCATTCGGTGAGAGGATACGATCCTGTCAACCACGAATGCGTTTATGACGACTTTGTTAATCTCTAGATTCTGTGCGGGCTATGTTTCTTGGAGGTGCTAAGAGATAAGCGTGCATGTTCGTAGTGTGCTAAAATAGTTGGTCAAAACTAACCATGAAATTTGACGTGCCAGGTTGGTCGTTCTAATTTGATGCATGACAAAGGCTGCTAGGCCTGCTGCTGGTGTACTGATCATCAGCGTTCAGCGAATCAAATACGCTCATTCCATGTACCATACGATCTAACAGCACGGCCCCACCATGGCAGTTGGCCAGCAGCAAGGACTGGCCTGTGCGCCTGCCATCACAGCTCGGAGAGGACAGCTACCTGGCACCAAACGAGTCCCTCCGACGCCGTCACCGCTTTGCATCGCCAGCACCAAACGAGACATCTGATGCCGTGACGGACGACCCTTGAACGGGAATCAGTGTCGATCTCTGTGGGACTGTGGCCCGGCCATGGCGACCAAGGTACAGCTAAGCGCGGCGGGAGTTCCAGCGCTACGGAACGTCGGGTGTGTGCCGTCAAGGCGGAGGATCTCACTGACAACCTTCGATGCGTATCCGACTCGGACCCTGCTTCTTCTCCAACAGTGTTGCGGCGACGACAGGTTCGATGGCGTTGTGCCGACTGTTATGCGCGCCTTCTCCGGTGCTTTGTGCCCGTCGTTCTTCTCTTCTGCCGTCTCTTGGCTCGGTCATATTGCTTTGGATCATTGCTGAAGACGCTGGGTATATTATTATTTTATTTCTCATAGATCGTCACACTCTAGTTTTGGGTTTGATGGGTTTAGAGTATCTCTACTCCTAATAGAGCAGTTGGTAGGATTGCGTTCACGGTTTTTTTTCGTCCCATCAATTTCGTTCGGTTTTTTTGACTGGTTTTTTCGTCCCCTCCCCTCACCCCACCCCACCCCACATAAGCAGCCAAAAAAACACCTCGCAAAAAAACCACTCTTATCGATCCACTCGAGGACACAGCGCCCTCGCACGTAGTAGGGTAAAAAAAATCAGGCAATGACGCTCCCCTCGATGTATTTGCTACGCCCTAGCCGCCATCGCGGAGCCCTTCGCCGCCACGGAGGTCCGAGAGGAGCTGTCGCCACCTTCGTTGCGGAACTCCAGATCGATGGTCGGGACACACCGTGCGACGGACGCATCCATAACGCCGCCGTCTTCATCCTCTCCCTCCACCACACACCGCCTGCTGGATCTCGTCATTGAGCGCATCGGCCACCCAGGCCACCAACCTCGCAGTTGGCTACCTCAGCCACCACGCTGTGCATCTACCAGGCCCTCGGAGCCACCAACCATGCCCGGACCCCTACTCTCTGCCATCAACGGCCTCCGACAACGAGGCGCCCCTCCCCTGCATATGCGGACGTTCACCATTGGGTCTACTTCCTCCTCTGCTCCCATCTAATCATGCGTCATGACCACGGAAACATGACTACATGGCATAGGCGAGGAACATAGAAGGACTGGAGGCGCTTCATGTGGACTAGATGCCGCCATGACATCTGGTATGTTTGCTTTAGTGTGTTTTTTCTTTTAATATTGATCCCATGGTGTGTCAATTCAATTGCTTAAACTCTACCACGACATAGGCCGTGAAGGTGCTCTGGAGAGGGATAATGGATAGGGAGGACGTGCATATGAATATTGAAGCAACTCTGATTGAGAGGGTTGGTGAGCCTGCTAAGAAGCTACATACTTCTAGGAGCTGCAATGCTCAAATTGTCACGGATCTTAGACTGGTGTCAAGATGCTATTGACAAGATTTTGAATGGCATCAAACGGTTTCAGGTTTTTTCTTCAATTTCAATTACGATGTTCATGATGCTCTGCTTATAATCAGGTTTAAATATCTGGCGTGTGTACTGTTGTTTTCTGCTGTGTCATTTGTTCACATTCGTTCACATGAACATTACAGATTCAGCTACACATGAATTTGTGTTAGATCAATTGCAATTTTAATTATTTTGGCCTGGTACACCACTTCAACATTTTTGAAATTATTTGAAAAGTATAAGATATTCATTGTTATTTCTCCAGTAAGATATCCCCCTTTGTTAATACTGCCCTATTCCTTTTCCTTTTTCAGGAAAGTGGAAGGAGTGATGAAGAACTAGAACATAGTTACAGTGGGCGTTTTTTTTATAGAAACAATACTGAAGAATTTGAGATTAACATAATTTTAGTACTAATTCATGTGTCCCTGTTTTGTTAGCATCAGAACAAGTTGACCTAATTGTCCATGGTTACACTCATCTTCAAACGACATAACTTGTTTTGCTGCACATCTTCTCTTACCATATGATGAACATGTATTCTATGTTCCATCCCTCTCTTATTTCACACTGCATTAACAATGTTTTTTCAGTATGTGGATTTGCCTGACTTTGCCTTATTGATTTTGTTACTGATGTGTACACAAACCCTGCCTAATTAATTTAGTCCACTATATCTAACCATATGAAATCTGAAAGTTGATTCAGACTACTTGCCTGGCGGTGTGGTACATTACCTCTGGGTTTTTTAACTACGAGAGCAGAACTACGGCGCCGACGTGGATGACTCGGTGCTCAACCTCATCAAGGGCCGGGAGCAGCGGCGACTTTCTTTTCCATGAGAAGATGACCAAGGGCGCCATCGGCCACTTTGTTGTGTCGTCGAAGAGTCCAAGTTCGTCCCCGCATCGGTTGCATTGGTGCCGATCAGGTGCTAATATGAATCCTTGTCCAATTTCAAGTGGCCTATAAAAAAAACCAGGGTTGAATGCACATTACCATCACACTGCCATTTAATTTTTGTTGGTATGCAATAATATTGCTACAGTTCTATTTATAGATTTTTTGGCCATTTTGCCTTTGTCTTTTTCCATGGTCAGATCATGGTTTTTAGGCTTGATTGTTATGAGTCAGTAAGGTGAGAATGAGAGGTAATGGTTTAACTAATCACACCATCATGTTTTTAGTATCACTAATTTATTTATGCTTATTCTTTCAACATTATTTTCATTGTTGACAATTCTAAAAGGTAAAGAGAAATGTTAAAGAATTCACCTTCTGCTATGGCATGCGACCCACTGACTCTGCGGATATCACGCCGGTCTTCATCCTAACCACTGCCTAGCGCCACCGCCTGCGGCTTCTGTGACCTCTGTTGGCCTCCTCATGGCTCCTTCACCCTCCATTTGCCCGTGTGCTTCTCTCTGTTGCACAAGAGCTTTCCTGCCTGTGTGGTTCTTTGGTTTTCTGGATTGGTTTTGCTGCTATAGAATAAGTAGAACCAGTTCCACCAAAATTGATAGTTTATTTGTGTAATGCAATCTCTATTATGCTCAGAGTCTGATTGGCATTTTCCAAATCCCAGCTAAAGGAAAGAAAACTACCTAATGTATCACTAACGCTTTTATAGGTATACTAGCCCTAGAACCAGTTCCACCAAAATTGATAGTTTATTTGTGTAATGCAGTCTGTATTATGCTCAGAGTCTGATTGGCATTTTCCAAATCCCAGCTAAAGGAAAGAAAACTACCTAATGTATCACTAACACTTTTATAGGCATACTAGCCCTGGATTTATCAGGGACAATTCCAAAGATAGTTGAGGGGTGCCTATTGGTGGTAATGCGGAGCATCCTATGGTCATCCCCATGGACCTACGATCGTCTCATCAAGTGCCAAGAGGACCAATGACACGAGCACGAGCTAGAGCCCTCGAGATCGAGGTGACTTCCTTCCTTAGTGATATAGCATATGATCCACTCGAGACATGGCTACTACCTAAGTCCGGAATGTTGTGCATGATCAAGTACCAAGAAGGCCCTCTCGAAGATCCACGTGAAGATGGACAAGTCCCCAAGTTCACGAATGAAGAGGAACGACGGAAGGAATCGGAGAAGTCTCCAGGCCCCGGACATCCGGCCCCTGGAGCATCTACCGACCTTTCACCCGAAGCTACAGGGCGGACATCCGGCTCGACGCTAGCCCGCACATCCGCCCCCCGCCCTGAAATCCGGCGCCCATCACAGAACACCACCGTAGCTAGACCCCGCCAGCCCGGACAACCGCCAAGGGCCCGGACATCCGGCTCTTCCCGAGCCACCGAACATTCGGCTTCCAGCCTGGACATCCGGACAAGCCTATCCAATGAACAGAAGACCCAGCCCGACAGCCCGGACATCCGGCCCAAGCCCCGAACATCCGGCCCCCCGTGAAGGCCCGGACATCCGGCCCGGCGCCCGGACATCCGGCTCCGCCTGTCTATGCATAGTGAAGGGTCGGGCCCATGTACCCCTTCGCCCACTTGGACTATATATACTCCTCCTCCTCCTCCCTCTTTCTAGGGTTAGCATTGTGATAGCTCATTTGAGAGATAGAGCTTTGCTCATCCATCCAGATCTACTCCACCGAGAGAGACCGCGACCTCTACGGAGAAGATCCATCTTGGATTCAAGACACCGAACAGAAAGACCCTCAAGACCTCCTTACGGAGGAGAACCTGCTACTTGTATCGTCCTTTGTTGATCGTGGATCGTGTATCTCTTTGTGATTCGAGGATCTAGCACACGTGTAATCGAATCTCGTTGGTTTGAGTGATTCCTCTCGTGGTTCCCCTCATGTTTTCCCCTCGTGTTCTTTGTAGGATCCGCTCCAACCGTGAAAGATCGGCCCCTAGGGTTCCACCCTACATCATCTTGGTATCATGAGCTTTGGTTGATCACGAATTTGGAGCCCCTACCCTTGTTTTCTAGCCTTGTTTTGTTGATTTTGTCCCAAATTCGAAAATCCCCACAAAAATAGCCACCCAATTTTTTTTGATTTGTTGGTGTGATGAAGTTTTGTTGGATTTGATCCATGGATTTGCTGTGTTGCAAGTAGATCTAGCTTCCCCTAACTTTTCCCCCAAATCCATCCACGAAATTCCTCGAATTTTGCCCCACAAATTTTCTTTTCCACGAGATCCGCCGAGTTCTTCACGGAGCAGGAGCCCCGGACATCCGGCCCGCAAGCTCGGACACCCGGTCCCTGGCAGCAACAACCCCGTCCACCGCTCCGTTTCCCGCCCAACTCTCGCCAATTTTCACCGGGCATACCACCATCACTTCCACATACCACCACCGCTTTCCGCAACCACCATCGCTTACCCGCTACCAACTCCGACCAATTTTGACACATTTGCTTTGAGAACTTGAGTTGCGGTTTTTCGTTTCCTAACATGTTTAGTAACTTAGGGACGGTTCGACATCAACATCACCACCGCTCATCTTTGCTACAGACTCGTCATCGACAACAACCGCTCAACAATATTGACACCTTCAACCGTAAGCAAGGACGGTAACCTCGATGACATCTTTGTCTAATCCTTGCCATTGCATTGATAACCGCATAGACCATTTTGCGTACCTTTCCTATTGAGACTAGCCTTTGAGTATTGCCGACAACGTTAGTTGTGCACATTAGTGATCATTATCTCGTAGCATATATCATATCATCTTGGTATCATATCTTGATATCATCTCTTGTGTCACAAGGTTGTCATAGCATATACACAATTGCTATCTTGGTTCATGAAGTTTTGCATAAGAGGCCAAAGAAAGATCTCAAAAGAGAAAGAGCCAAACAAGCTTTTAAGCAAGAGGAAAAGATAAGCAAAGAGCTTTTAAGCAAGAACCATAGCATCATACTACATTAAGATTGTCATACTCGATCATCTTGGATCATATTATAGGAACAGCATATATATAGTATATTTGGGATAGAAGTCGTTGCATTTTTGCTTAGTAGGTTGTGCACAAGTTTCGTATCCGCCTATTGTGCAATCGAGCTAGCGTCTCTCTAGCATTTTTGTGAATTCCACATTTTGGCTCATTCCTTGGTTGCATGACCCCATCTATGTATTCGTGTGTGTGTTTCCGTGTAACATATCTTGCTACTGGTCTACTTGTTGCATTTGCAAATTTACGAATCTTTTTCAACATTATTTGAGTCTCACTAACAATTGCATAACTTTTGTGCCACCATCCTAACCGAGCTCCACCATAAGCTTTCTTTCTGTAGGTGTGAGAGATTGACGAGATACGGTACCAATTGTGATATTTCCTTGTTACATCATTGAGTGATCTTTGTCATGGGAAACCACGACCACCTATGGGGCCATGAGCCCCTTGTGGTTCGGCAGGGGGATGAGCACATTGCACAAAGAGCGGAGAACGTCGCGCAACACGGCAAAGATCACACGGGCAATTTTACCCAGGTTCGGGCTGCCACGAGGCGTAAAACCCTACTCCTGCTTTGGTGGATTGATGGTGGAAGCGCAGCGCTCTTGCCCGGCAGGGTTGCCTCGAGGCGAGAGCAGCTATGCGCGTATGAGTGTACAAGGGTCCAAATCCTTTCTATGGTTGCCATGGGCCTCCTTTTATAGATCAAGGGGTCACCACAATGGCAAATCAGTCATTTTGTACTGATTAGATAGCAAATAGCGCTATCATACCTAACTTTGCAGACAGGGCAGAGCGCATTAAATGTGCCGCTTAGTGTCATATCATGGCCTGCCCAGCAAGCCTTGTCAGGCTGTTCGGCCACCTTCTCTCCTGTCTACATGACACGTCGCAGGACGGGTGTCATTTGGAGGTGATTTCCATAGGAAGTGGCTGCCATGTGGCAGAAAACATCCACTTAGT
Organism: Aegilops bicornis; assembly: GCA_021605145.1. NCBI lineage: Eukaryota > Viridiplantae > Streptophyta > Magnoliopsida > Poales > Poaceae > Aegilops > Aegilops bicornis. The sequence goes on along the minus strand of JAHIAL010000023.1, from coordinate 904,605 downwards.
CACTTTGGGGCTTGACACCGCACCGATCGATCACTTGCATCGCTGTGAGGTGGTGCGGTGGAGTCTTGGCGGGGTGTTTTGCTTTCGTAGGGCTCGGCAGGCCTGCCGGGACGGTCTTGTGGCTTGCTTCCGGGGTAACCTTGACCTCGCCAGGGCCGCCTGCCCGGCAAGGGAGGTTTTCCCTTAGTGGTGTCTTGCTCCTTTGGCTTGACTTGGTCTTCTTGATCCGCACTTTGATTCTTCAAAGAGCTGATCTCTTGCGCTTGGTCTGGTCTTGGATATTGTAATCTTGATCTTAGTGCATGGTCTGGGAAACAGACCCAGTGTTTGTTGCACCGACAGGAGCCCCCGAGCCTGGCCCAAAGGCGCTGCCGGGCGTCGTCGTGGCAGGCCCTAACTAGTGCACGGACAAGAGGATAACAGTTGCTCGTCCCTTGAGATCTTATTTGCTTCTTCATTAACTTGAGCCCAGGCCAGTTTCCCAGTTCTCCCGTGCGTCGTGTAACGCCAATTGTGGTAGGGCCACTTTTGTAATGGCCCGTGAATGACTTTAACGCATGGGTGAGTAACTGCCAATTCACTCTTCCCACCACGCCCTTATCCTTAGCCACGTATGCCACATGCATTGAGTGGGGTAGGTAACCTGAGGCGTGGTGCGAGAAGCGATCAAGCGAGGCCCGACCTTCTCGGATTGGAGGAGGACGGCGGTTACCCACCGAGGGGTCGGCTCCCAGCCCCAGCTCGCCTATAAAAGACGGGGTGTGATACGTCTCCAACGTATCTAAAATTTTTGATTGCTCCATGCTATATTATCTTCTGTTTTGGACATTATTGGGATTTATTATTCACTTTTATATTATTTTTGGGACTAACCTATTAACCGGAGGCCCAGCCCTTAATTGCTGTTTTTGCCTATTAGTTTCAAGAAAAAGAATATCGACGGAGCCAAAACCTAATTTCACCGCCGCAACCTTCGTACTCCATGAGATCCCATCTTGGGGCCTGTTAGGAGCTCACGGAGAGGGGCATCCATCACGGAGGGCTTCTACATCAACACCATAGCCTCTCCGATGAAGTGTGAGTAGTTTACCTCAGACCTTCGGGTCCACATTTATTAGCTAGATGGCTTCTTCTCTCTTTTTGGATCTCAATACAATGTTCTCCCCCTCTCTCGTGGAGATCTATTCGATGTAATCTTCTTTTTCGGTGTGTTTGTTGAGACCGATGAATTGTGGGTTTATGATCAAGTTTATCTATGAACAATATTTGAATCCTCTCTGAATTCTTTTATTTATGATTGGTTATCTTTGCAAGTCTCTTTGAATTATCAATTTGGTTTGGCCTACTAGATTGATCTTTCTTGCAATGGGAGAAGTGCTTAGCTTTGGGTTCAATCTTGCGGTGTCCTTTCCAAAGGATGAGGGGCAGCAAGGCACGTATTGTATTGTTGCCATCGAACATAACAAGATGGGGTTTTTATCATATTGCATGAATTTATCCTCTACATCATGTCATCTTGCTTAGGCGTTACTACATTTCTTATGAACATAATACTCTAGATGCATCTTTGGATAGCGATCGATGTGTGGAGCAATAGTAGTAGATGCAGCAGGAGTCGGTCTACTTGTCTCGGACGTGATGCCTATATACATGATCATACCTAGATATTCTCATAACTATGCTCAATTCATCGCCAATTGCTCAGCGATAATTCGTTCACCCACCGTAAAATACTTATGCTCTTGAGAGAAGCCACTAGTGAAACCTATGGCCCCCGGGTCTATCTTCATCATATTAATCTTCCGACACTTAATTATTTCCGTTGCTTTTTTACTTTGCTTTTATTTTACTTTACATATTTATCATAAAAATACCAAAAATATTATCCTATCATATCTATCAGATCTCACTCTTGTAAGTGACCGTGTAGGGATTGACAACCCCTTATCGCGTTGGTTGCGAGGATTTATTTGTTTTGTGTAGGTGCGAGGGACTTCATGCGTAGCCTCCTCTTGGATTGATACCTTGGTTCTCAAAAACTGAGGGTAATACTTACGCTTACTTTGCGCATCACCCTTTCCTCTTCAAGGGAAAACCAACGCGGTGCTCAAGAGGTAGCAAGAAGGATTTACGCCGTCATTGTTGGGAGGTCTCACATAAAGTCAACATACCAAGTAGCCATCACAAACCCTTATCTCCCGCATTACATTATTTGCCATTTGCCTCTCGTTTTCCTCTCCCCCACTTCACCCTTGCCGTTTTATTCGCCCTCTCTTTTCCGTTTGCTTGCCTTGCCATCATGGCTAGCCCTTTATCTTCTCCGTTGTCTCCCAAAAATGAAGTTCTCAATTTTAAACAAAGGGAGGGAGAAAATCTAAAAGATGCTTGGTATAGAATTTGCAATGCTCAAAATAGATCTACCAGAAGCAATCTACTTCCGTTCTTCTCCATAATTTTTATGTAGGCGCTAATCCTTGGTATAGATATATTCTTGATACCATTACTGGGAGGGAATTTCTTGGGCAGCCATACTTTTGACTCTTATAATGCTATGATAGATTTATTTGGCTCACCACCTCTCTTGGTTAATGGAACTATGTTAACTTTGGAGCATGTAATGCAAAGACTTGAAATTATTGAAAACAAAGTTGCTACCGTAGAGTTAATTGAAAATCTTGATAAAAAGATCCACAACCAAATTACCCAATATGGACCTAAGGTAGGAGTCAATTTAAAAAATATTAAGGAGAAGGAACCCATAGTTAATGAAAGAATAAATCAAGATTCCACTAGAATCGATAAACTTGAGGGTATCATTACCAACTTGGGAACCGCTTTTTCTTCCATAAAGAATACTCCAAGTCCTCCAACTAAAATTGCCAAGCTTATGTATGTTCCTAAAAATAAGGGTGAATCCTCTAGTAAAGAAATTGCGGATCTTAAATCTATAAGTATTCATCCCAATCTTTTTGCTATCATTTAGGAACCATTTGCTACAAATGAATTTTTAGATCTTGTTCCTAAAAGTTTGATAATTAATAGAAAGAAAGAAACTCTAAAGGATGATAGATGTCTTACTGAAGAATTTCCCACCAAAGATGGCAATACCTAGATCTATCCTTGCTTTTATGCCTAGCTAGGGGCGTTAAACGATAGCGCTTGTTGGGAGGCAACCCAATTTTATTTTTAGTTTTTTGCTTTTTGCTTCTATTTAGGAATAAATATTTGTTCTAGCCTCTGGTTAGATGTGTTTTTATGTTTTAATTAGTGTTTGTGCCAAGTTAAACCTATAGGATCTTCTTGGATGATAGTTATTTGATCTTGCTGTAATTTCCAGAAACTTTCTGTTCACCAAAACAATTGTTAAAAATCACCAGAACATGATAAAATATTGATTCACATTGCTGTTGATCAATAAACAAATTGCCTAGGTCGTCCTATTTTGGCTGATTTTTTGGAGTTCCAGAAGTTTGCGGGTTAGTTATAGATTACTACAGACTGTTCTGTTTTTGACAGATTCTGTTTTTCGTGTGTTGTTTGCTTATTTTGATGAATCTATGGCTAGTAAAAGAGTGTATAAACCATAGATAAGTTGGAATACAGTAGGTTTAACACCAATATAAATAAATAATGAGTTCATTACAGTACCTAGAAGTGGTCTTTTGTAATCTTTCGCTAACGGAGCTCACAAGATTTTCTGCTAAGTTTTGTGTTGTGAAGTTTTCAAGTTTTGGGTGAAAGACTTGATGGATTATGGAACAAGGAGTGGCAAGAGCCTAAGATTGGGGATGCCCATGGCACCCTGTTGGGGATATAACTATTTGTGTAAGCTGCCCAGGAGGGGCCGGGTTACACAAAGAAGACTCATCAGAGGAAGCCCAAGACCAAGGCATGAAGATGGCGACTCCATAAAGGGCTTAAGGCCCACAGGCGACTTAAGGCCTGTTGTAGTAAACCGCCATAATGGCAAGACTTGTATCATAAGGTAGATTTAACTAGTGACCGAGCCAGACACTGTTTATAAGCTGGCCGGGACTCTGTAAGCCACAGGGCGTCAACCCGTGTATATAAGGGGACGACCTGCTGCCGGCTTAGGGCAAGAAACAACCAATCGAGAACCGGGCATAGCGTATCTCGCTCCCTGGTCATCGAAACCTCAAGCAATACCAACCAAACTAGACGTAGGCTTTACCTTCACCGTAAGGGGCCTAACTAGTATAAAACCTCTCGTGTCCTTTGTCCCGATTAACCCCTTTAAGCTTCCTAGTGGCGATGGCTCCGCGACTAAGTCCTTGCAAGAGGACATCTACCGTGACAATTCCAAGCCGCGACTTAGGTGGCAACAAGCGTAAGCCGGAAGGTAACCCGGTGTTTGTGGCTAATGCTAATGCCCAAGGTAATAACAAGAAGCGTAAGGGGAGAGCACCCCCTCGATCTGGTGGCTCAGGTCCATCCCTTGAGCAGCTTCTGAATGAGCCCTGTCCAAGACACGACAATCGGGAAAATCCTGCCACCCTCTTATGGAAGGATTGCGCGATCATGAAGGCTTTCAAGAATTCAAACTTGTTTGATGGCAATCACGGATCAGCGGCGGTTCGAGTGGCGGTTTTCATGGCGGCGGGTCAAATTCGGTTTCAGGGACACCGGGTGGAAATAATCGTGACAATCTGGTCAGGGGAGGGCAAGAAGAAGAAGCGGGTTACCAGAGCCAACCAAAACAGTTGAGCGGTGGGCAATACCATGTGTTTATCACTAGTTTATGCAAACGTGACCAGAAGGTTCGTAAGAGGGCTGTAAATTCAGTTGAGCCGGCAGTTCCTCGTTATTTGAGATGGTCAGAGCAACCCATCATTTGGAAGCGAGAGAGGATCACCCGCCACGCGCGTTTATAATCCGAGTCGATTGGCCTTGGTGGTGGCCCCTCGGGTTGGTGGATATAAATTCACTAAGGTGCTCATGGACGGGGAAGCAGCATCAATATTCTCTATTATGAAACCTTTCGCCGCATGGGTCCGACCGATAAGGACTTGAGGACGTCTAACACTGTTTTCCATGGGGTGGTACCTGGTAAGTCGGCATATCCAGTTGGAAAGATTGAGCTAGAAGTGGCTTTTGGAGACGAATATGATTCCAGGGCTGAGAAGCTGACGTTTGAGGTAGTCAAAATCAGGAGCCCGTATCACGCTTTGTTTGGACGTCCGGCTTACGCCAAGTTTATGGCACGGCCGTGTTATGTTTATTTGCAGCTCAAGATGCCGAGTTACAAGGGCACCATCACTGTGCACGGGAGTCGAAAGGTGGCTTTGGAGTGCGAGGAAGGCGATGCGGCTTATGCTGAATCTATTTGTGCTGAAGAGGAGCTGAAGTTTTATCAAACTAATGTTGACCCGGCAGACATGACTTCTTTGAAGAAGCCAACCACAGAGCAAGACTCGGCGTTGAAATTTAAGTCGACGCCGAGACAAAACTGGTTGATTTCACTCCAGCGACTCTTCCAAGCAGTTCAAAGATCGGTACCAATTTGGATCCCAAATAGGAAAGCGGCGCTCATCGAAGTTCATCCTTGAGAACCGGACATCTTTGCATGGAAACCTTCGACATGCCGGGTGTCCCGAGAGAACTTCTTGAGCACACTCTTAATATTGATCCAAAGTATAAACTGGTCAGCGGTTTCTCCGGCGATTCAATGAGGAAAGGCGCAAGGCTATAGGGGAGGAGGTCGCTCGGCTCTTAGCGGCGGGTTCATCGTGGAAGTTTTTCACCGGAGTGGTTGGCTAACCGGTGCTTGTGCTAAAAAGAACGGCACTGGCGGATGTGTGGACTACATGGACTTAAATAAAGCTTGTCCGGTGATCCCTTTGCTCTGCCCGCATTGATCAAATCGCCGATGCCACAGCGGGTTGTGAGCGGTTGAGTTTTGGATGCTTACTCTGGTTATCATCGAGATCAAGATGGCGGTTAAGGACCAGGAGAAGAGGCGGCGTTCATTACTCCGTTTGGAGCCTTACGCTGTAATGTGTACATGCCGTTTGGGCTCAAGAGTGCCCAAAGGCGACTTATTATCGGTGTGTGTGCGTAATTGTCTCCACAATCAGATTGGGCGCAATGTTCATGCTTACGTGGATGACATTGTGGTGAAGTCCAGAGAGAAAGAAAACCTTGATCTCCAACTTAAAGGAAACCTTTGATAATCTCCGGGTCTACAAGATGATGCTTAACCTGGACAAGTGTGTATTTGGTGTACCTGCAGGTAAACTTTTGGGGTTCCTGGTCTCAAACAGGGGCATTGAAGTTAACCCGGAGAAGATCACGGCGATTACCTCTCTGGCTAAACCGGTGTGCATCAATGACGTACAGCGACTAGCGGGTCGCGTTGCTGCTTTAAGCCGATTCATAAGCCGGCTAGGGAGAAGGCTCTACGCTGTATCGGATGATGAAGAAAAGCAGACACTTTTATGCGGAGTAAAATCTTGATGCTACCTTTGAGGATTTAAAGACAATTGTCTGAGCCGCCGGTTCTCGCGGCTCCAATTGATGAAGAGGCACTTCTATTGTATGTTGCTGCTAACTCACGTGCTGTTAGTGTGGCCATTGTGGTGGAGCGTAAGGAGACTGGCAAGGAGCATCCGGTTCGTGACGGTTTATTATATCGGTGAGGTGCTCATAGAATCCAAGCAAAGGTATCCGCATTGGCGTAAACTTGTTTATGGGGTGTTCATGGCAAGCGGAAGCTAAAACAGTATTTCTGGGTCATCCTATAAGCGTGGTAAGTTCAGCCCCTTGGGAGACATCATCGAGCAGGGAAGCCACAGGGGCGGGTTGCCAAGTGGGCCATCGAGCTTGGGCCTCACGGTTTGAAGTATATGCAGCGCCGTACTATCAAATCTCAAGCCCTAGTGGATTTTATCAATGATTGGGCCGGAATTGCAGGCACCAGAGGAGAAGCCGGATAACACATATTGGACTATTCATTTTGATGGGTCCAGCGGTTGGAAGGCTCGAGGGGTGGTCGTTTTAACTTCCCCGAGGTGAAAAATTTTGTTATGTTCTCCGGCTTATGTTTCCCTGTACTAACAATGCAGCTGAATACGAGGCTTTACTCCATGGCCTTCGGGTGGCCAAATAGATGAATTTGAGCCGGGTAAGATGTTTGGGTGATTCAGACCTCGTCGCTCAACAGGTGTCAGGCACGTGGGATTCTAGGGATCCCCTTATGGCGGCTTATTGTCGCGAAGTCGATGCGGTGGCTGGGCACTTCAAAGGTTATCAAGTAGAGCACATTGATCGAAGGAAGAATGAGGCGGCATATGCTCTAAGCCGGCTGGGGTCTCAGCGTAAGCCGGTGCCGCCTAATACTTTCCTTGACATTTTGCATAACCCTTACGTCCAGAGTACTTACGGAGGAAGAGCTCATGATGCAGAGACCGGAGGCGCACTGGTGGCGGCTCTCCATGCCATCCCGGATTGGACGGTCCCATATTTGGCCTATATGACCCGGGAGAGTTGCACGAGGGCGAGACCTTGGCAAGACAAATCATCAGCGGTCCAAATCCATGACGATCGTTCATGGCGAAGTTGCATCACCGCAGCATCACTGGGCGTTTCAACGTTGTGTATCACCTACGAGGGTCGAGGAGATACTTCGTGAGATTCATGAAGGTGATTGCGGTCATCATGCGGTTCAAAATCCTGGTAGCCAAGGCTTTTCGTCATGGTTTTTATTGTCCGACGGCTCATGCCGGCGCGGAGGATCTGGTCGACAAATGTGATGGATGTCAAAAATTCTCACGACGAGCTCATGTGCCGGCTCAAGAATTGAGGATGATTCCAATTACTTGGCCGTTTGCAGTCTGGGGGCTTGATATGGTTGGACCTTTCAAAAGGTCTAAGGATAAGAAGACACACCTGTTGGTGGCAGTGGATAAATTCACCAAGTGGGTTGAAGCCGAGCCGGTCAAGAAGTGTGATATCTGACCACGACGGTTCAGTTCATCAAAAGGTGATCTTTCATTTTGGTTTTCCACAGATTATCATAGCGATAATGGCACTAATCTTTCCAAGGGTGCTATGGAAGAGTTACATCAACGAGAACATATCCGGCTTGATGTTTCGGGCCGTTGCTCATCCTCAATCCAATGGTCAAGCAGAGAGCTAATCGGGAGATTACGAAGGGTATCAAACCCGGCTCTTAGTTCCCTTGCAGAGAACTCCGGGTTGTTGGGTGGAGGAGTTACCCTACGTGCTATGGAGCATCAATGTAACGCCTATCGAGATCTCTTGGTTATACACCTTTCTTCATGGTGTACGGAGGCGAGGCGGTTACGCCTAGTGATATCCGGCATGATTCACCCGGGTGGCGGCTTACGTTGAGGTTGATAATGAACAAGCTCGTCGGGATGCACTTGACTTGTTGGATGAAGAGCGAGACTTGGCAATAGCCCGCCGGCGATTTATCGCCAAAGACCTGCACCGTTATCATAGCTGGCCGGGTCGAAGCGAACCTTTCAGGAAGGCGATTTAGTGCTCCGGCTCATCAAGGATCAATCTGATATGCACAAGCTATCCCCTCCTTGGGAAGGACCCTTTGTGGTCAGCAAGAATCTGAATAACGGGTCATACTATCTTATCGATGTTCGAGAGCACAAGGACTCACGTAAGTCGGAGGAAGAGACCCGCCGGCCGTGGAACATAGCGCATCTCCGGCCCTACTATACTTGAGCCACCGGCTCTCAGAGTATATTTGTTTTTCTTTTTTAACAATGTACATATTATATAAAGTAATAAAGCAGGACCTCTGTCCTTTTTTCATCCCCAAAAAAAGTGTATATGTCTTTTGACGGTGGTGGAAACAACCAATAGGGACCGGATCATATCTGAATCCGGCTTTACCTTTGGTCCAGCTCATGATCATATCTGAATCCAGCCATGGTCATTTGGGGGCTTCCTGTTCAAACATAGGTCGTATTCGAACCAAAGAGAAAATAGCTGTCGATACCCACTTGATCGGCATACTTGCCAAACCTACTTAGTGGGCTTCTTGATCATATTTGAATCACATCTTAACCCCTCTAGGTCTGACGTGGATCATATACGAATCAGCGTCATTAAACAAATCCTATGGTCACTTGGGGGCTTCCTGTTCAAACATAGGTCGTATTCAAACCAAAGAGAACATAGCTGTCGATACCCACTTGATCGGCATCGCCAAGCCACTGGGGGCTATATGATCGTATTCGAATCTTAGCTTAACCCCTTTGGAACGGTTTACTGATCGTATCCGAATCAGAAGCCTGTAAAGTATTTTTGATAATCCTGAAACCTTGTGGAAAGCATTATGAGATGTTTTTGTCTTGCCGGTTTAATATTCGTCACCCTGGGTTGTTATGTGCCGGGTGAACATTATATGAGCCGGGAAGAGTATCAAGGGGTCACAGGATATGTCAAGCAAAATATAAAACGCCAAGGAAAAATATACAGCCATGGCGGCCTGCGGAAAATATTAAGCGATAAAAACATGCACGAAGGCATGACGAGCATTGGGAAGTTTCTTTCTACCCTATTACAAGACTCCCCGAGTCTGAATAGATGAAGCATTGTTTTTTGGCCAAAACACTGGCGATTTACTCCTTTGGTGGACTCGACGGCTCGGGTTATCCTTCTCCGCCTCTTAAATGCCTTTGTTTTGTCCTGGAAGGTTGACGAGGTCAAGTCAATGCCGCTTAAAGCTTCAAATTCAGCCGTCATCTATTAAAGCGCCGGGTCAACCGAGGAGCAAAGGTGTGCTTACAATTTGAGGGATCGGTGACATCGTTATAATGCGGAGTTGGAATCCTCCGATTCTCATTGTCGTAACCGGTGATACTTAGTAAGATCAATATCATTGCCGATGATGGTGGCCACGGGACGTCGACTCTCACATTGTAGAGAAGTCTGATTCATCGAATCTGAGCCGTCCTCCTTCAAAGCCGGGTATCCAAGAGCGACGTCTGCTAGGTCTAACTCTGGAAGAAGCGCCTTGGCTCGGCTTAAGGCGGCTATGGCCCCGGTTCTAGCAGTAGCCCGCCTTAGCTCCTGAATCCGCTGGGGTAACACGGCGAGCCGTTTTAGCACGTCCTGCAGGAGATAAGGAGCATCATTTGATAAAGCCACAACGGCTAAAGCACGTTGTGACCCGGTGTATAGCTGCTCCACTAGAGTGTACACCGCCTTAAGTTTGGTCAGCATATTTTGCTTCAGGTTTGTGCTCCTGGGGCCTGCGTTCATACACATAAGGTAAGCCGGAGTCAACAGTTGTGATATTCCAAATTATATATAGTAACTTACCAAAGATTGCTGAGACCATTTGGGATATACGGCGCTTTAGTCGGACAATTTCGTGACTGTTGCCTCGACAAGAGATGCCTCTGTTGTTTCAAATTTCGAGTCACCAGTGAAGTCCTTTCATCAACCCAAGTTTTCTTCTCCGATTCAAAATTTTTCTTTAGTTTCTCTTGTTCGGAGATACTGAATTCAAACTTGGAGTTGGCTTTCTGAGCTTCAAGCTCTTGGGTTTTCAACTGACTCTTCAGATCAGCAATCTCCGTCTCAAATTGACTTTTGGTGGCCTGCATCGACATCAGGTTATGGTAAGAATCACGGTAAGATTACAATCAAGTCCCAAACACTTTACAAGTAAAGATACTTGGCACTTGGGGGCTAATGTATGCTTAAAGAATTTCTTAACCTATTTTACCGAGTCATATATATTAAGTCTCAAGCACCTTATAAGTAAAAGTACTTGACACTTGGGGGCTAATGTGTAACCAAAATTCAAAGTTTCATGTTATCACCGAGTTAAATATATTCATTTTAAACCAGATAAACCCAACAGTAAGTAGATTTCTAAGTCTACAGCATATTCATTCATAAGCAATAGACTTGGGGGCTGATACAGTAAGTAAGGTTCAGGAAAAAGGTAAAGTCATACCTCAGATTTATGTTGTATTTGCTTCACCATGTCAATTTCCAGGTCACGGCTATTGTGCACTTGGTTCAAATAGCCCGAGACTATATCACCAATGCTTAGGTGAGTATAATCGGTGATGTCTGTTTGGTTTTGACGTTGGGCAAACTCCTCCTTGGCGATTACATTGAGCAAGGACAAGAGGTCGACTCGGTTCAACATATTGGCTTCTCGAAATTCAACCACCTTGATCGTCTTGGTGGGCTAGGAATTCGGCTTATCGAGAATCGTGGACAACGTCTTCTGCGGTCGAGGTATCACTGTCACGGAATATCAACGGCCGGTTTAAGCGATGGGCGATGAGTGGAGCTATCGAGAATGGATGAGTCAATTGCCGGTTCGGTGACCACTTTGGGTCTCGGGACTAATTATTCTTTTGGCCCTCTTGCTAGGCTTCACTTGCGGGCTGTCGGACAAAGTGGAAGGATGAGTACCAACGAATAAGTATGGAAGAACTTAAAGTAAGAAAGGTTGCATTACCGGGAGCTGTTTTAAAAGCCGGCATGTTTGATTGCATCGATTCACGGAAGGCGGAGAGGTATCCTGATAATTGGAGTCGGATGAATTGAGAGGTTGACGAATTAAACCCGCCAAAGGATAAGCAGAGCGTAAATTGGAGATAACCTCGGTCCGGCGTTTCCTGGTTATATCGGGTAAGCGGAGGAGAGTTACGCATCTTGAGTGGCCCGAGTTTGCCTCCGGTTCTCAAGCTGTTGTTGCTTCAAAAGAAATTGAGGATCTTGGTAAGCTAGAGGGTGTGAAAACCTTACTTTCCGGGTCACCCTTCGATTTCTTGTGTTGGCAAAGGCTCTAAGTCGGAGGAAATTATAGTTACCTCTTCGCCAGCTGCTTGACTGTTTCCAGTATCCTCCTGAAAGTATCAAATGTCAGTAAAATAATGGCAAAGGAGTTAAAGAAAATCGAAAAAGATTACCTCTTCCTCATCCGAATCAGAGTCATCCAATTTAAACATATCAGAGGCGTTGGGTTTCTTCTTTCTTGAAGTTCCTGTCTTGGCGGCTTTCCTTTCAGTCTTCTTGGCTGCCCGGGCTTGTTCGGCAGCCTCGTGGTCATATCTGACCTTCCAGAAGTCATCATTGGCCTGTGGAGAAAGATAAAGAATTATAAGTACAAAGGAGGTAAATATGTTAAGGAATATTTATTAAGATTGGAAACTTACTGCAGGAGCCGGGTTCTTCTTGCAGAAGGGAAGTAAACCGAAGGCGTTGCTGGTTATAGTGCCCCCCTTCAATAGTGACTGGACTGTGGCATCTATCACATCGTCCGGTAAGTCCTCAGGGCTACGATGCATTGGGTAAATCCTTTTCGCTTTGTATAAGTACACATTAAGCGGGCGGCGGCTTAATGGGAGTATTCGCCAAGTGACCCAGACTCGGACCAGATCGATGCCATTTAAACCATTTCCCAAAAGAGCTTTAATCTTCTTGATGGAGGGATTGAGAGGTATATGTTCAGTAGCGCTTAGTTTATCCGCCAGTGGATGGTTGCACTCAAGGCGCAAGGCGCGAAAGCCGGGCAGAGGCCTTTCATCAGCCGGTGAAGTGTCTTGATAGTAGAACCATGTCTGGTTCCAATCTTTTGGGTGACTCGGCTACAAAGATAAGGAAAAAGACAATCCCTCCGTCGCTGGATTGAGATGCCGCCAAGCTCAAGACTAGGCCCATTGGCACGTTCATTCTGCCGGTTCAAGTAGAAAAGTTCTCTGAACAAAAGCAGACTTGGCTCTTCTCCCAGGTACACCTCGCAGAAGACTTGAAAATTGCAAAGATTTGACACGGAATTGGGTCCAATGTCTTGAGGTCTAAGGTCAAAGAAATTCAAAACTTCCCTGAAGAACTTTGAGCCGGAGGGCAAATCCACAGTTCATGTGATCCGTGAAAACTATCACCTCCCTTCTTTGGGTTGAGGCCTCTCTTGAAGACGGGTCGGTAGCGATAAAACATGACCTCCTTTTTTGGCAGGTGGCCAGACTTCACAAACTCAGCAAGTTTACTCATAGTGACTGTGGATGGGACCCAATTGCAGGTTACAGGGGTCTTGGCCGCCTTAGGTGCCATGATAACAGTTCTCCTATGACAAGTAAGAAAATTCTGGTTCAACTTTAACCCGGGAGAAACAGTAAAATTATTTAAAGTGGCGGCTTAAAGAAAGGGGCCTAATGATATAAGGATGATTGTGCAACAATATTTAAGCCGCTACAAGCATCAAGAGCAGTTCAGAATTTTTAAAGTCATGAGAAGAAGGCAAGGCTCACAGCTCAGTATCACTTATTTAAATCGGACACCTGGACAGTTGTATTTAAGGGCATTTACTAGAAGAAGTTTGCCGGGTGATAAAAACAAGTTTCACAGATGACTGCTATTATTCTGGATCAAAGTATTGCTCTAAAAAAGAAATTTTCTAGACCTAAAAAATGGGCAGAGAAGTTCATACACTCGAAGAGAGTTCCTAAGCACGGGAATGAGATCTATCCCTATGCAAGATCAACACAAACAACTACCGGCAGTTAGCTTACGCATGTGTTTTTCGATCTAAACAAGGCTTTGGATGCGAAAACTAATGGGGGTCTGCATCGGGCAGTGATGAACACCGATGAACTTGGCAGAGCTTCAAGATAGATCTAAGAAAGGGGAAGAAAGGTACTCATGGATGAGGATGAGCTGCGGAGGCTCGCCGTCGATCTCGGTCAGAAGTCGGTCGATCGTGGCTGCGCATCGATGAAGACGAGGGGGTTGATGGTGACGGCGGCGGAGCTTGAGCGGCAGAGAGGAGAGGAAGAAGATGACTGGAAGGAGAAGAAGGAAAGACCTGAAGCCGCGCCTATTTATAAGAGGGGACTGACCGAGAGGGCATGGAAAAAGAGGAGATAACATTTATTATCCAGCGGCTCTGGCGCCTCGATTTTCGGGATGGTCAGTAAAGACAAAGATCCGTTGAAGATATGACGGAATAAAAAGAAGTTTTTATTGAAGATGACGTCACGATGATTTAACCCGGATCCGGATGATGACGTCACGGCGGTTTAAAGCTCTTCGTGCAGAACAAAAGACTGCAGGACAGTACATAAGGTATTTTAAGATTGACATGAACAGGTTCAAATCAATCTGGGGCCTAATGTCGGGGATATAACTATTTGTGTAAGCCGCCCAGGAGGGGCCGGGTTACACAAAGAAGACTCATCAGAGGAAGCCCAAGACCAAGGCATGAAGATGGCGACTCCATAAAGGGCTTAAGGCCCACAGGCGACATAAGGCCCGTTGTAGTAAACCGCCATAATGACAAGACTTGTATCGTAAGGTAGATTTAATTAGTCACCGAGCCGGACACTGTTTATAAGCTGGCCGGGACTCTGTAAGCCGCAGGGCGTCAACCCGTGTATATAAGGGACGACCTCTTTGGCGGCAAAGACAGAAAACAACCAATCGAGAACCGGGCATAGCGATCTCGCTCCTCGGTCATCTAAACCTCAAGCTATACCAACCAAACTAGACGTAGGCTTTACCTTCACCGTAAGGGGCCGAACTAGTATAAAACCTCTCGTGTCCTTTGTCCCGATTAACCCCTTTAAGCTTCCTAGTGGCGATGGCTCCACGACTAAGTCCTTGCAAGAGGACATCTGCCGTGACAATTCCACGACACACCCCCAAGATAATCTAAGGATACCAAAAGGGCAAAGCTTGGGGATGCCCCGGAAGGCATCCCTCTTTAAATCTACTTCCATCGGTAACTTTACTTGGAGCTATTTTTATTCACCACATGATATGTGTTTTGCTTGGAGCGTCTTGTATGATTTTAGTCTTTGCTTTTTTTGTTTACCACAATCATCCTTGCTGTACACACCTTTCGAGAGAGACACACATGATTCGGAAATTATTAGAATACTCTATGTGCTTCACTTATATCTTTTGAGTTATATAGTTTTTGCTCTAGTGCTTCACTTATATCTTTTAGAGCATGGTGGTGGATTTGTTTTATAGAAACTATTGATCTCTCATGCTTCACTTAGATTATTTTGAGAGTCTTAAATAGCATGGTAATTTTCTTATATAATCCTAATATGCTAGGTATTCAAGAATAGTAAAAATTCTTATGAGTGTGTTGAATACTATGAGAAGTTTGATGCTTGATAATTGTTTTGAGATATGAAGATGGTGGTATTAGAGTCATGCTAGTTGAGTAGTTATGAATTTAAGAAATACTTGTGTTAAAGTTGGTGATTCCCGTAGCATGCACGTATGGTGAACCGTTATGTGATGAAGTCAGATCATGATTTATTTATTGATTGTCTTCCTTATGAGTGGCGGTCGGGGACGAGCGATGGTCTTTTCCTACCAATCTATACCCCTAGGAGCGTGCGCGTAATACTTTGCTTTGATAACTTGTAGATTTTTGCAATAAGTATATGAGTTATTTATGACTAATGTTGAGTCCATGGATTATACGCACTTTTCCTTCTTCCACCATTGCTAGCCTCTCTAATACACAAGACTTTTCACGGAATCATACACCCACCATATACCTTCCTCAAAATAGCCACCATACCTACCTATCATGGCATTTCCATAGCCATTCCAAAATATATTGCCATGCAACTTACCACCGTTCCGTTTATTATGACACGCTCCATCATTGTCATATTGCTTTGCATGATCATGTAGTTGAAATTGTATTTATGGCAAAGCCACCGTTCATAATTCTTTCATACATGTCACTCTTGATTCATTGCATATCCCGGTACACCATCGGAGGCATTCATATAGGGTCATATTTTGTTCTAAGTATCGAGTTGTAATTGTTGAGTTGTAAGATAATAAAAGTGTGATGATCATCATTTTTAGAGCATTGTCCCAAGTGAGGAAAGGATGATGGGGACTATGATTCCCCCACAAGTCGGGATGAGACTCCGGACGAAAAAAAAGAGGCCATAAAAAAAGAAAAGGCCCAAATAAAAAAATGAGAGAAAAAAGAGAGAAGGGACAATGTTACTATCCTTTTACCACACTTGTGTTTCAAAGTAGCACCATGATCTTCATGATAGAGAGTCTCCTATGATATCACTTTTATATACTAGTGGGAATTTTTCATTGTATATCTTGGCTTGTATATTCCAATGACGGGCTTTCTCAAAATGCCCTAGGTCTTCGTGAGCAAGCGAGTTGGATGCACACCCACTGAGTTTCTTTTGTTGAGCTTTCATATACTTATAGCTCTAGTGCATCCGTTGCATGGTAATCCCTATTCACTCACATTGATATCTATTGATGGGCATCGCCATAGCCCATTGATACGCCTAGTTGATGTGAGACTATCTTCTCCCTTTTTTTCTTCTCATCAACCACCATTCTATTCCACATATAGTGCTATGTCCATGGCTCACGCTCATGTATTGCGTGAAGATTGAAAAAGTTTGAGAATGTCAAAAGTATGAAACAATTGCTTGGCTTGTCATCGGGGTTGTGCATGATTTAAATATTTTGTGTGGTGAAGATAGAGCATAGCCAGACTATATGATTTTGTAGGGATAACTTTCTTTGGCCATGTTATTTTGAGAAGACATGATTGCTTTGTTAGTATGCTTGAAGTATTATTATTTTCATGTCAATATGAACTTTTGTCTTGAATCTTTGGGATATGAATATTCATACCACAATTAAGAAGAATTACATTGAAATTATGCCAAGTAGCACTTCGCATCAAAAATTCAGTTTTTATCATTTACCTACTCAAGGACGAGCAGGAATTAAGCTTGGGGATGCTTGATACGTCTCCAACGTATCAATAATTTTTGATTGCTCCATGCTATATTATCTTCCGTTTTGGACATTATTGGGCTTTATTATTCACTTTTATATTATTTTTGGGACTAACCTATTAACCAGAGGCCCAACACAAAATTGCTGTGTTTTGCCTATTTCAGAGTTTCACAGAAAAAGAATATCACACGGAGCCAAAAACCTAATTCCACCGCTGCAACCTTCTGTACCCACGAGATCCCATCTTGGGGCTGTTCGAGCTCCGCCGGAAGAGGCATCCATCACGGAGGGCTTCTACATCAACACCATAGCCCCTCAGATTAAGTGTGAGTAGTTTACCTCAGACCTTCGGGTCCATAGTTATTAGCAAGATGGCTTCTTCTCTCTTTTTGGATCTCAATACAATGTTCTCCCCTCTCTCGTGGAGATCTATTCGATGTAATCTTCTTTTTTGGTGTGTTTGTTGAGACCGATGAATTGTGGGTTTATGATCAAGTTTATCTATGAACAATATTTGAATCCTCTCTGAATTCTTTTATGTATGATTGGTTATCTTTGCAAGTCTCTTTGAATTATCAGTTTGGTTTGGCCTACTAGATTGATCTTTCTTGCAATGGGAGAAGTGCTTAGCTTTGGGTTCAATCTTGCGGTGTCCTTTCCTCATGTGATGAGGGCAGCAAGGCACGTATTATATTATTGCCATCGAGGATAACAAGATGGGGTTTTTATCATATTGCATGAATTTATCCCTCTACATCATGTCATCTTGCTTAAGGCGTTACTCTGTTCTTATGAACATAATACTCTAGATGCATGCTGGATAGCGATCGATGTGTGGAGCAATAGTAGTAGATGCAGGCAGGAGTCGGTCTACTTTGCTTTTATTTTACTTTGCATCTTTATCATAAAAATACCAAAAATATTATCCTATCATATCTATCAGATCTCACTCTCGTAAGTGACCGTGTAGGGATTGACATCCACTTATTGCGTTGGTTGCGTGGATTTATTTGTTTTGTGTAGGTGCGAGGGTCTCGTGCGTAGCCTCCTACTGGATTGATACCTTGGTTCTCAAAAACTGAGGGAAATACTTATGCTACTTTGCTGCATCACCCTTTCCTCTTCAAGGGAAAACCAACGCAGTGCTCAAGAGGTAGCAGGGGGTGGGAGGAGTGAGATTATTCATCCACACACCCCTCCTCCTCCTCCTCCATTTTTTGCTTTCTTCTGGGGTATGCTGAAAAGTAGAGCCCAGGGCCAGGCCCCCGGCCCTAGCTTGGGGTTGATGATGTCGAATGTTCGTGTCGACGCTTGGGGAGTGAGTCTGGTCCGGGCTCCGAAAAGATGCGATGGGCGAGCTGCTCATCGCGCAGGAGATATTGATGACCGACAAGTATAGGGGATCTATCGTAGTACTTTCGATAAGTAAGAGTGTCGAACCCAACGAGGAGCAGAAGGAAATGATAAGCGGTTTCCAGCAAGGTATTCTCTGCAAGCACTAAAATTATAGGCAACAGATAGTTTGGTGATAAGATAATTTGTAACGAGCAACAAGTAAAAAAAGTAAATAAAGTGCAGCAAGGTGTCCCAATCCTTTTTGTAGCAAAGGACAAGCCTGGACAAACTCTTATATAGAGAAAAGCGCTCCCGAGGACACATGGGAATTATCGTCAAGCTAGTTTTCATCACGTTCATATGATTCGCGTTCGGTACTTTGATAATTTGATATGTGGGTGGACCGGTGCTTGGGTGCTGTCCTTACTTGGACAAGCGTCCCACTTATGATTAACTCTTATTGCCAGCATCCGCAACTACAAAAGAAGTATTAAGGTAAACATAACCATAGCATGAAACATATGGATCCAAATCATCCCCTTACGAAGCAACGCATAAACTAGGGTTTAAGCTTCTATCACTCTAGCAAACCATCATCTACTTATTACTTCCCAATGCCTTCCTCTAGGCCCAAATGATGGTGAAGTGTCATGTAGTCGACGTTCACATAACACCACTAGAGGAGGGACAGCATAAATCTCATCAAAATATCGAACGAATACCAAATTCACATGACTACTAATAGCAAGACTTCTCCCATGTCCTCAGGAACAAAGGTAACTACTCACAAAGCATATTCATGTTCATAATCAGAGGAGTATTAATATGCATATAGGATCTGAACATATGATCTTCCACCAAATAAACCAACTAGCATCAACTACAAGGAGTAATCAACACTACTAGCAACCTCGGTACCAATCCCGGACTTAGAGACAAGAATTGGATACAAGAGATGAACTAGGGTTTGAGAGGAGATGGTGCCGTGAAGATGTTGATGGAGATTGGCCCTCCCGATGAGAGGAGCGTTGGTGATGACGATGGCGATGATTTCCCTCCCGCAGGGAAGTGTCCTGGAAGAATAGCTCCATCGGAGCCCTAGATTGGTTACGCCTCGTGTGGCGGAGTAGTCTCTACCCGAAAGCTTGCTTATGATTTTCTTGGACGAAAGACATCATATAGTTGAAGATGGGCACCGGAGGGTCAGTGGGGCCCACGAGGTGGGGCGCGCCAGGTAGGGCGCGCCCCACCCTCGTGGGCTGTGGTGTGACCCCTCTGGTATTTCTTCCGCCAAGTATTTTTATTATTTCCAAAAACAACTTTCGTGGAGTTTCGGGACTTTTGGAGTTGTGCAGAATAGGTCTCTAATATTTGCTCCTTTTCCAAATCTGTAATTCCAGCTTGTTTAAAGATTCTCCTCCTTATGTAAACCTTGTAAAATAAGAGAGAATAGGCATAAGTATTGTGACATAAGGTGTAGTAACAGCCAATAATGCAATAAATATCGATATGAAAGCATGATGCAAAATGGACGTATCAACTCCCCCAAGCTTAGACCTCGCTTGTCCTCAAGCAGAAGCCGATAACGATAAATATGTCCACATGTTTAGAGGTAGAGGTGTCGATAAAATAAAATACGGACGTGAGGGCATCATGGTTAATCTTATAACAGCAACATATATGGATATTGTCATATGATTTCTTATGCTCAAGTAATAATCTATCCACAATTCAAAGTATGAATCAGAAACTTTATTGAGAACTAACAAACTATAATCTGAGTCATTGCATCAATTGCAATTTATCATAATATCAGAAAGAGTCTATGTCAGAGCTTTTTAGCAAGTCCACATACTCAACTATCATTTAGTCTTTCACAATTGCTAACACTCACGCAATACTTGTGGTTACGGAGTTTTAATCGAGCACAGAGAAAGATAGGGGCTTATAGTTTCGCCTCCCAACCTCTTACCTCAAGGTAATGTCAACAATAATAGTTCATGCTAACTTACATCCAATTGGATATATATATTAGGATCTTTCCAACACACTGTGTTTGCCAAAGGATAAAATGTAAAAAGGAAAGGTGAAAATCACCATGACTCTTGCATAAGGGTAAGAGTTAAAATTAAAATATAGGCCCTTCGCAGAGGGAAGCAGAGGTTGTCATGCGCTTTTATGGTTGGATGCACAAAATCTCAATGCGGAAGAACGTCACTTTATATTTCCACTTGTGATATGAACCTATATTATGCAGTCCGTCGCTTTTATTTCTTCCACATCACAAGATCGTATAAGTCTTATTTCCTCCACACTAATCAATCATACATATTTAGAGAGCAATTTTTATTGCTTGCACCGATGAAACTTACTTGAACGATCTTACTCAATCCATAGGTAGATATGGTGGACTCTCATGGCAAAACTGGGTTCAAGGATATTTGGAAGCACAAGTAGTATCTCTACTTGGTGCAAGAATTTGGCTAGCAAGAGAGGGAAAGGCAAGATCAACATGTTGGATGATCCATGACAATATACTTTATTTCAGATATAAGAAAAGATAACCCATTACGTTGTCTTCCTTGTCCAACATCAACTCTTTAGCATGTCATATTTTAATGAGTGCTCACAATCATAAAAGATGTCAAACATAGTATATTTATATATGAAACCTCTCTTTTCTTTATTACTTCCTATTAATTGCAACGATGACCAAAACTAAGTTTGTCAACTCTCAACAACTTTTAATCATCATACTCTTTCTATGTGAAGTCATTACTCTCCATAAGATCAATATGATCTCTTTGTTTCTTTTTATTCTTTTTCTCTTTTCTTTCATTCCCTCAAGATCATAGCAAGATAATCAAGCCCTTGACTCAACACTAATCTTTATTATATAGCTCACGGACTCGATTACATAGAGGGATCATAAAGCAAAACTCAAAACTAGATCATACCACAACGTTATTCTCCTAGATCAAGATATTACTAAAAGGATCGAACTAAGAAAAATGGTAAAGATAGAGATGTGATGGTGATACGATACCGGGACACCTCCCCAAGCTTGGCGGTTGCCAAGGGAGTGCCCATACCCATATGATTATATCTCTTTGCTTTGGTGAAGAAGATGGTGGTGATGATGGGTAGTCGCACATCGAGCGTAAGAGATCCTCCAACTTGCGGATAATGCCCTTGAGTGCAACGATATGCTCCAAGTTGAAGGATGTCTTCTGTTGCCGGAACTTGGTCCTCCGTGGCCTTCTTGATCCCTTCATCCTTGTTGATCTCCATGGGTTCTTCCCTCTTCAGCTCTATCTTCATTAGCCAAGCATCATTGTCACCATTGTTGGAGGAGGGGGATGACATGATGCCTGGCCTTGACAACCCTGACAGAAAACAGCTCGAAACAAGAACAGAGGACAATTGCGTGATACGGGAGTCAAAACTTTCGGGAGATTATATAATGAAATTTTACCGACCAAAATACGTATCGTGCAAGAAAACGGAGTCGGAGGCGCATGAGGTGCCCACGAGGCGGGAGCGCGCCTGTGGGGTAGGGCGCGCCTCCACCTCGTGGAGGCGTCGTGTCCTTCCCGGACTGCTTCTTATTTTTCTATTTTTCTAAATATTCCAAAACGGAGAAAAAAATGCCATTAGAACTGTTTTGGAGTCGGTTTACTTACCGTACCACATACCTATTCCTTTTCGAAGTTTGAAACATTCCGGAAAGTGTCCCTTATGTATTCCTCCGGGGTTACGGTTTCAATAACATTGGTTTCAACATTTATAGGATTACCTGAGATATAAGGTTTGATTATTTGACCGTTCACCACCTTTGGATTTGTGCCTTCGAAGTTGTTGATTTTTATGGCACCGGAACGATAGGCCTCCTCAATAACGTAAGGACCTTCCCATTTAGAGAGAAGTTTTCCTGCAAAAAATCTTAAACGAGAGTTGTATAACAATACATAATCACCTACATTAAACTCATGCTTCTGTATTCTTTTGTCATGCCATCTTTTAACTTTTTCTTTAAACAACTTGGCATTCTCATAGGCTTGGGTTCTCCATTCATCAAGTGAGCTAATATCAAATAACCTCTTCTCACCGCAAGTTTGAAATCATAGTTGAGCTCTTTAATGGCCCAGATGCCTTATGTTCTAGTTCGAGAGGTAATCGACATGCTTTTAGTAAACCATTTTATACGGAGACATACCCATAGGATTTTTATATGCAGTTCTATAGGCCCATAATGCATCATCAAGTTTCTTCAACCAATTCTTTCTAGATCTATTAATAGTCTTTTGCAAAATTAATTTGAGTTCTCTATTACTCAATTCTACTTGACCACTAGACTGTGGGTGGTAAGGAGATGCAATTCTATGATTAACATCATACTTGGCAAGCATTTTACGAAAGGAACCATGAATAAAATGTGAACCACCATCAACAAGAAATATCTAGGGACTCCAAACCTCGTAAAAATAACTTCTTTAAGCATCTTAATAGAGGTGTTATGATCAGCACTACTAGTTGGAATAGCTTCTACCTACTTAGTAACATAATCAACAGCAACTAAAATATGTTTATATCCATTAGGGGCAGGGAACGGTCCCATATAATCAAAGCCCCAAACATCAAATGGTTCAATAACAAGTGAATAATTCATAGGCATTTCTTGACGTCTACTGATATTACCAATTCTTTGACATTCATCACAAGATAGGACAAACTTACGGGCATCCTTGAAGAGAGTAGGCCAATAAAAACCGGATTGCAATACCTCACGTGCAGTTCTATCTCCAGCGTGGTGTCCTCCATAAGCCTCGGAGTGACACTTGCGTAGGATCTGTTCCTGTTCATGCTCAGGTACACAACGCCTAATAACACCATATACTCCTTATTTATAAAGATGTGGGTCATCCCAAAAGTAATGTCTCAAGTCCTAGAAAAACTTTTTCTTTTGCTGGTATGTGAAACTAGGTGGTATAAATTTAGCAACAATGTAATTAGCATAATCAGCATACCATGGAGCAAAGACGAGAAGCATTTATGACATTTACTTATTCATCGTGAAAGCTATCATCAATAGGTAGTGGGTCATCAAGTACATTTTCTAACCTAGACAAGTTATGCGCAGAACGGGTTCTCAGCTCCTTTCTATCAATAATATGCAAATCAAATTCTTGTAGCAACAGAACCCATCTAATAAGTCTAGGTTTATCATCTTTCTTTTCCATAAGATATTTAATAGCAGCATGATCGGTATGAATAGTTACTTTAGAATCAACAATATAAGGTCTGAACTTATCGCAAGCAAATACGACTGCTAAGAATTCTTTTTCAGTAGTAGCATAATTTCTCTGGGCATTGTCTAGAGTTTTACTAGCATATTGAATAACATTTAATTTCTTATCAACTATTTGCCCTAGAACAGCACCTACAGCATAATCACTAGCATCACACATAATCTCAAAGGGTAAATTCCAATCAGGTGGCTGAACAATAGGTGCAGAGATCAATGCTTTCTTAAGTATTTCAAATGCTTCTACACAATCATCATCAAATACAAATGGTACATCTTTTGTAATAAATTAGTCAGAGGCCGAGAAATTTTTGAGAAGTCCTTAATGAACCTCCTATAAAATCAAGCGTGACCAAGGAAACTTCTTATACCTTTGATGTCCTTGGGACATGGCATATTTTCAATAGCATCGACTTTAGCTTTATCAACTTCAATACCTCTTTCAGAAATTTTATGCCCCAAGACAATACCTTCATTAACCATAAAGTGGTACTTTTCCCAATTCAAGACAAGATTAGTTTCTTCACATCTCTGCAAAACTCGATCAAGGTTGCTCAAGCAATCATCAAAAGAGGATGCATAAACGGAGAAATTGTCCATGAAAACCTCACAAATCTTTTCACAGAAGTCAGAGAATATAGCCAACATGCATCTTTGAAAGGTAGCAGGTGCATTACATAAACCAAAAGGCATACGTCTATAAGCAAAAGTACCGAAAGGGTAAGTAAATGTGGTCTTAGCTTGATCATCAGCTGGCACAGGTATTTGAGAGAAACCAGAATAACCATCTAGAAAGCAAAAATGTGTATGTTTGGATAATCTTTCTAGCATTTGATCAATAAAAGGTAAGGGGTAATGGTCCTTTTTAGTAGCTTTATTTAATTGCGGAAATCAATTACCATCCTATAACCTGTAATAATTCTTTGCAGAATCAATTCATCTTTATCATTAGGAACGATAGTAATACCTCCCTTCTTAGGGACACAATGGACAGGACTTACCCACTGACTATCAGCAACGGGATAAATTATACCTGCCTCAAGGAGCTTTAGTATTTCCTTTCTTACCACTTCTTTCATTTTAGGATTCAGCCGTCGTTGATGATCAATAACTGGTTTGGCATCTTTCTCCAAATTTATTTTGTGTTGACATAGAGTGGGACTAATGCCCTTAAGATCATCAAGTGTATATCCAATAGCTGACTCAAGGTGCTTCTTGAGTTTTCAATAATTTTTCTTCCTCCTTCTCCGAAAGGTTAGCACTAATAATAACAGGATATATCTTCTTTTCATCAAGGTAAGCATATTTAAGAGTATCGAGGCAATGGTAAGCTCAAACACGGGATCACCCTTGGGTGGAGGAGGATCCTAAGATTTCAACAGCAAGTTGTGTTTCAGAATAGGTCCTGTTTAAAGAACACTTCATCTATTTCCTTCTTTCGCTCATAAACATATCACTTTCATGGTCTAGCAAATATTGTTCTAAAGGATCACTAGGAGGCACGGCAATAGAAGCAAGACCAATAATTTCATCTTTACTAGGCAATTCCTCTTCACGGTGTTGTCTACGAAATTTAGAGAAATTAAACTCATGAGACATATCACCTAGACCAATAGTAACAACATCCTTTTCGCAGTCTATCTTAGCATTAACAGTGTTTAATAAGGGTCTACCAAATATAATGGGACAAAAGCTATCTTGTGGGGAACCAAGAACAAGAAAATCAGCAGGATATTTAGTTTTCCCACACAAGACTTCAACATCTCTAACAATCCCAATTGGTGAAATAGTATCTGTATTGGCAAGTTTAATTGTGACATCAATATCTTGCATAATTTCTTTGTACAAGTCAATAGGTATTGCACTAGCACTAGCACCCATATCACACAAGCCATGATAACAATGATCTCCTATTTTAACAGAAATAACAGGCATGCCTACCACAGGTCTATGTTTATCTTTAGCACAAGGTTTAGCAATTCTAGTAGTCTCATTACAGAAATAAATAACATGCCCATCAATATTATCAGCCAAGAGATCTTTAACCATAGCAATATTACGTTCAACTTAACTTGCTCTGTAGGTGTATAAGTTCTAATATTGCTTTTACGAACCACAGTTGAAGCTTTAGCATGATCCTTTATCCTAACAGGAAAAGGTGGTTTCTCAACATAAGCAGTAGGAACAATAGGATCACTATAAGTGATAGTCTTTTCTTCAATTTTAATAGGTGCAGCTACTTTTACTTCTATGGGAGGATGATATTTAAAACAATTCTCCTTAGGGAGATCAACATGACTAGCAAAAGATTCACAAAAGGAAGCTACTATCTCAGAGTCAAGTCCATATTTAGTGCTAAATTTACGGAAAACATCGGTATCCATAGAAGATTTAACACAATCAAACTTAGGTGTCATACCTGACTCCTTACCTTCGTCGAGATCCCAATCTTCAGAGTTATGCGTTTAATTCTTTCCAATAAATCCAATTTGAATTCAATAGTCTTCATCATAAAAGAGCCAAAGACAAGAAGTATCGAGCATGGTGCGATTGTTATCAGAAAGTCGAGCATAAAAAATTTGAATAATCATTTCTCTTGAGAGCTCATGATTGGGGCATGAATATAACATTGATTTAAGCCTCCCCCAAGCTTGAGCGAAGATTTCTCCTTCGCGAGGCCAAAAATTATATATATAATTGCAATCACGACGAACAAGATGCATAGGATAAAACTTCTGATGAAATTCCAATTTCAATCGTTTATAGTTCCATGATCCCATATCATCACATAGCCTATACCATGTCAATGCATCTCCCTTCAAAGATAAAGGGAAGACCTTCTTCTTGATAACATCATCGGGCATACTTGCAAGCTTAAATAATCCACAAACTTCATCCACATATATTAGGTGTTCATCAGGATGTAATGTTCCATCTCCTGCAAAAGGATTAGCTAGCAGTTTTTACACCATACCCGAAGGAATTTCAAAGTAGGCATTTTCATTTTCAGTAGGTTCAGTAGGTTGAGGAGCAATTCTTTGCTCTACTGGTCGGGGTGAAGATACCCCGAACAAGCCCCTCAAAGGATTACTTTCCATAGTAACAAGTGACAATAAATTTCAGTACACTATATAAATTTTTCCTTACCAAATTCCACCTACCAAAGGCGCTTCACTCCCCGGCAACGGCGCCAGAAAAGTGTCTTGATGACCCACAAGTATAGTGGATCTATCATAGTCCTTTCGATAAGTAAGAGTGTCGCACCCAACGAGGAGCAGAAGGAAATGGTAAGCGGTTTTCATCAAGGTATTCTCTGCAAGCACTGAAATTATAGGTAACAGATAGTTTTGTGACAAGATAATTTGTAACGAGCAACAAGTAACAAAAGTAAATAAAGTGCAGCAAGGTGGCCCAATCCTTTTTGTAGCAAAGGACAAGCCTGGACAAACTCTTATATAGAGAAAAGTGCTCCGAGGACACATGGGAATTATCGTCAAGCTAGTTTTCATCACGTTCATATGATTCGCGTTTGGTACTTTGATAATTTGATATGTGGGTGGACGATTGCTTGGGTGCTGTCCTTACTTGGACAAGCATCCCACTTATGATTAACTCCTATTGCAAGCATCCGCAACTACAAAAGAAGTATTAAGGTAAACCTAACCATAGCATGAAACATATGGATCCAAATCAGCCCCTTACGAAGCAACGCATAAACTAGGGTTTAAGCTTCTGTCATTCTAGCAACCCATCATCTACTTATTATTTCCCAATGCCTTCCTCTAGGCCCAAATAATGGTGAAGTGTCATGTAGTCGATGTTCACATAACACCACTAGAGGAGAGACAACATACATCTCATCAAAATATCGAACGAATACCAAATTCACATGACTACTAATAGCAAGACATCTCCCATGTCCTCAGGAACAAACGTAACTACTCACAAAGCATATTCATGTTCATAATCAGAGGAGTATTAATATGCATATGGGATTTGAACATATGATCTTCCACCAAATAAACCAACTAGCATCAACTACAAGGAGTAATCAACACTACTAGCAACCTACAGGTACCAATCCCAGACTTAGAGACAAGAACTAGGGTTTGAGAGGAGATGGTGCTGGTGAAGATGTTGATGGAGATTGGCCCCCTCCCGATGAGAGGAGCGTTGGTGATGACGATGGCGATGATTTCCCCTCACCGAGGGAAGTGTCCCGACAGAACAGCTCACGGGAGCCCTAGATTAGTTTCGCCAAGGTTCCGCCTTGTGGCGGCGAGTCTCGTCAGCTTGCTTATGATTTTTCTTGAGACGAAAGACATCATATAGCGAAGATGGGCACCGCAGGCCAACAGTGGGGCCCACGAGGCGGGCGCGCCCCCACCCTCGTGGCTGTGGTGTGGGCCCCTCCGGTATTTCTTCTGCTCAAGATTTTTATTATTTCCAAAAACAACTTTCGTGGAGTTTCAGGACTTTTGGAGTTGTGTAGAATTGGTCTCTAATATTTGCTCCTTTTCGGCCCAGAATTCCATTGCGGCATTCTCCCTCCTTATGTAAACCTTGTAAAATAAGAGAGAATAGGCATAAGTATCGTGACATAAGGTGTAGTAACAGCCCATAATGCAATAAATATCGATATGAAAGCATGATGCAAAATGGACGTATCAGATATCAAGCTTTCCCATTATGGAGGAACACTTGTCTCCTTCACTCAGACCGGTCGTCCTTCGACACTGGAGCCCCTGGGGTTCCCGGTACCCTTCTGGGGTGCAGCGCCTAGGGCTTGTGGTAATCCCAGCATTGCTCCCTTTGGTGAAGTTGAGGCGAACGTTGAAGACGGCGGTATCTCCCTGCCCCCCGAGGAGGGGAGCGATGCCCCACGCACGTCTCGGATGCCGCCATCGCCCGCTGCTTCTCCGGGGGAGGTGACGACCCGAGGGGCCGGTGTCCTCCCGGAGCGATGGTGATGAAGAAAGAATTAGGGAAGACGGAGAAGGCGGGTGGCAGGCGTCGGGGTTGAAATGCGATGGCACTCACGCCGTCTCGTATTGCGACATCTGTCGTCTCCAATGTATCTATAATTTTCGATTGTTCCATGCTATTATATATTCTGTTTTGGATGTTTAATGGGCTTATTTATACACTTTTATATTATTTTTGGGACTAACCTATTAACCGGAGGCCCAGCCCAAATTGCTGTTTTTTTTCCTATTTCAGTGTTTCGCAGAAAAGGAATATCAAACGGAGTCCAAACGGAATGAAACCTTCAGGAACGTGATTTTTGGAACAAACGTGATCCAGAGGACTTGGAGTGGACGTCAAGCAACCGACGAGGAGGCTGAAAATGCGTTATATCGACTAGAGGGGGGGTGAATAGGCGATTTTTATGAATTCTTCACTGAGGAATTTGCAGGTGAGGAAATTCATTAGCGAAGAACTACTTGCAGCGGAATAAGTACTTAAAAGTTAACATAAAAGAACATAGGCATAGGCATCATGACGAAATGGAGACAAGCACAAAGTACATAAAGCGTAAACACAGGATAACATAGGATGAAGACAAGCAGACTAAAGAAATTCGACTGAGGAAATTGGGAAAGTCTTCAATCAAAGTCTTCAAACAGATATGAACAAGTGCACAACACAGTTATGAGGAAATGAAAGAGTTGAGGAAATAGAACCAGTAAGCTTGGTGAAGACAATGATTTGGTAGACCAGTTCCAACTACTATCTTAGTTGTACATCTGGTTGGAGCGGCTAGGTATTTAAACCTGAGGACACATAGTTTCGGACACACAGTCCTCACCGTATTCTCCTTGAGCTAAGGTCACACAGACCTCGCCCAATCACTCGTGGTAAGTCTTCAGGTGACTTCCAAACCTTCACAAACTCGGTCACTCGGCGATCCACAATTCCTCTTGGATGCTTCTAGACCATGACGCCTAACCGTCTGGAAGAAGCACAGTCTTCAAAGGTAACAAGCATCGGATCCACGCAGGATCAATCTCTTCAGTGATGCTCAATCACTTTGGGTTTGTAGGTGTGTGGGTTTGGGTCTTCCTCACTTGATGATTTTTGCTCAAAATCCTCGGAGGATGGGATGCTCTCAAATGACAAGTGTCAGTTTCTCTCAGAGCAGCCAACCAGCTAGTGGTTGAAGGTGGGCGGCTATTTATAGCCTAGGGAGATATGACCGTTAGGTGGGTAGATATTTTGGGACAGCTGCCACAAGGCACAGCAACGGTCGGAAATTTGAGTATCAAATTCCTCAGGGCTATTATGTTCCTCATTGTGTAGGCAATCCGCACTGGCGAATTCCTAACTCCTCAGTCAGAACAAATTCCTCGGACCGGAAGAACTTCGTCTCTATCACTTTGAAGAAATTGATCGTTGTATAAGATTTCCAATGGCTTCACTCAAAGGGATTGGTAGGTGTAGGATTTTGAGTTGAGCATCACATGGAAAATTTTCCTTAGTACTTCCTCGACCCCTTTAACAGTACGGTGTTTGCTATGACTCAAGAACGAGAAAATGAAACTACGAAAACAGAAGTCTTCACGCTTCATGTTCCTCGAATGAATACCAAGTCTTCAAGGTCACACCAATTTCTTCACTTTCAAAGTCTTCAGAAAGTCTTCAGAAATCCAAAGTCTTCAGTCGAAGAACTTCATTTTTAAGGGTCGACTTTCTCTATAAATATCAAACTCCTCATAGACTTATAGACCTGTGTACACTCATAAACACATTAGTCCCTTAACCTATAAGTCTTCAATACACCAAAATCACTAAGGTTCACTAGATGCACTTACAATCTCCCCCATTTTGGTGATTGATGACAATATAGGTTAAGTTTTCAACGGGGATAATCATATGAAGTGTAAATACTGATACTAAGGAATTTGATTGCAAGATATATAAGAACTCCCCTTGAAGATGTGCATAGTGAGGAATTTGCTTTTGAAGCAATGCACACTTGAAGAGTAGAATCATGGAGATCTCCCCCTATATCTTGTAATTCATACACGCATTTGACATCTAATATGAAGAATTTGAAATGCATGATGAAATATGGTGACTGAAGTAATTCAGCATGCGTGCATTAACATTAATGAGGAATAAGCATGCAGAAAAACACAGTAAAAGTATCAGGCCACCATAGAGTTTAAGTTTACAACTCGATCCAACAAAGTCATTAGAAGAACGAGAGTTGTAACTTCGCAAAAAGAACGCCCGTATATGTAGACCCGCTTGAAGACTAACTCAAATTTCTCCCCCTTTATCATCGAATGACCAAAAGGATCGAAAATGAGGACTAACGCCCCTGAAGTATATCATGTTGATTGAGGAGCGCTTGACGTTGTTGGGGTCGGTTGTTGTTGTAGGGCTGCCGTGATGTCATCCAAGTCTTCATGCTCGTCGATTGTCGCGATGAAGAATATGAGCTGGCCACCAAGGAAGGAACCTTGACCTTCTTGTATTTCTTCGGTGGAGGTGCAGACCAGTCAAAGTCCTCCTTGAGACCCATTTGCTTCAGATCTTCTTCACCATATAGATGTGACAGAACAGCCCAGGTGCAACCGAAGATTTCATGGAGGTAGTAATGGTTTTTCTTCACTTCATTATGTGTAGCAGTCATGTTGTGAAGAATGGAACCAAACTGACGCCTAACCCATTTATGGTTTCGATCCTCCTTCTGGTGAAGACTAAGAAGCAGCTCATGGTCAGTCATAACTCTTGGAGCAAAGGGTTTGAGGATTTGGCTTGGATGCATTAGCAGCAAAATCATGAGTGGCAGAGTCATCATTGGTGGAATAAGATGCAGCTTTGCGAAACTGACCATCCAATGGACGAATGCCTTCATCAATGACAGTTGGTGCCTTGCCCTTCTCATCAGCTGAGGAATATGTCCGTTTGAGGACTTCAATTTGGGGCAAGTAGCTGAGGTGATTCTGAAAATCAGCTTTGTAGTTGAGTGAAGACCTTGTTCTGAGGAATCTCATGATCCAAGGAGCATAAGGCTTCAACTCAAACGGAGAGAGTGCAACATTTGCCAGAGTCCTCATGAAGAAATCATGATAGTAGACAGGAATGCCATGTATGACGTTGAATAACAGATTCTTCATGATACCAACAATTTCCTCATCAGATGAGTCGTGGCCTTTGATCGGACTCATTGTCTTTGTCAGAATACGATAGACTGTTCTTGGAACATAGAGCAATTCCCTCACGAGGAATTTTGTCCTTGGGGATTGACCAGGCTTCAGAGATGTAGCGACCAGACCTCAAACAGTCTGATCTCTATGCATCAGCTGTCATCCTCGGATCGAATCTTGACACGCCAAAGATTGACGGATTTATAACAGAGTAGCAATCACACACTTATTACATCGAGTGTCTCCAAAAGAGAACTTATTACATTAAATATGGCTTAAGTCCATCTAATAACGATAACAGCGGAAGGCTTGGAAGATAAGTGAGTCCATCAACTCCAACGGCATCATCGAGTATAGAACCACGACCTAAGGCACCTTACTAAATCGTCGAAAAAAGTCTGCAACATGAGCGTTGCAGCCAAAACGGTCATCACATGGAATATCTGGCAATGTAACACATAGAGAGCAATATGAAAGAGTAATGCTATACTACCTGCATATATGGCTAGTGGAAAGCTCTATGGTTACAGTTTTGCGTAAAGCCAATTTTTCCCTACTGCAAAGGAATAAATTTTATTTAACTATCATGGTGGTTGCTAAACATTGAGAATGGTTGACAGCATTCTCAATCCCAATTAAGCATCATCATTAAAACCCAACAATATTAATTAAAGTAACATGATGAGATTCACATGACAATCCAAGTACTAGATACTCAAAATGTCCATAACCGGGGACACGGCTAGCCATGATTAGTTTGTTACACTCTGCAGAGGTTTGTGCACTTTTCCCCACAAGACTCTATCTCCTCCGTTTGATTTCTCGCACTGCATGGTGTTTGAGAAGCGGATGACCGAGACATAGTCTTCGTAAGCGCTAGCACCTTACGAATGGGTAGAAGCGATTACACCTACATCCCTCTACATCTGCTAGTCTACCACTTTGAAGAGTTCGCACAACTTAGTCAACTATGCTAGAGCCCATAGTAGCTTGTGGCTGCACGGAAGTTTCTAGCATGAATAATCTCATGATCCCTTTGAGCACAGGTGGCGGTCCAAAAGAAAGCGAGCAATCACGGAATACCCGGGTACCTCAATCCACCCAGATGTGTGTTTAAGTTGCCACCTTAAATAAACCATCAATTAAAATCTCACGTCATCATGGATACACTCACCCAATCCACGTCTACTAGCATAGCATGGCATAATAAGCAAACGTAGAAGTAACTCCCAAGGGTTTGATAATAAAACAGGTAATAGGTACTACCTCATCTACTTTCCCAAAACCACAATTTAATTAGATCCTAATCATGCAATGTTTGAGGATTGATCTAATGCATAAAAACTGGGTATGAAAAGAGATATGATCAAAGTGTTACTTGCCTTGCTGATGATCCGTGAAACCTAGAGACTCAAAGTAGCAAGCGGCGCACTCCGGGTACTCTATCGCATACAAACAAGCACACAATAAGTACTCAACTAATGCACAGGTAAAACTCAAATAGAAGATCTAACCAGAAAGTTCAACTTAAGAACTCCGGTTTGCAAAAAGAATCAAAACAAACGAAGCAACGAAAGTCAAACGGCGAAAGAACATGCTTCGTTTTACTAATCTGGACCTAAGTCAAATTTTCAGAGGCAAAAACTTGTTTGAGTTGATTATTCCGAAAGAGGGTTTCGAGACGAAACTCAGCGCTTGAATCGCTGATTAGATAAGCAATGAAAAGTTATACTAGATCGAAAATCGGATCAGAAATCGCGATCAGAAAAATCACGGAATAAATCCGAGAGAAAGAAAAATGACGAACAGCTTAACGAATGAACATTTGTTATCTGAAACTAAACGGTGAACGCGTTCGTTAAAATGAACGAACGAGCGAACACTCGCTAAATAAATAAACCGGAGAAAAAACGATCTATTTAAAAAAAACGAAAACTAGGGTTTTCTTTAAAAAACCAAAACGGTTTTTCTCAAAAAGAATAAACCGGCGGCGGCGGCTACCTCGGCTCGGTTCCAAGCTTCGCGAGGCTCAAGGCGGAGGTGGTGGTGGCGGCGGCGACTCGGCGGGACGGGCGGCTCGGCGACGGGCGAGTGGCGGCGGCCACATGAGGCGGGTGGCTCGGGTGGCGGCTCGGGAGAGGAGAGGCGGGGTGAGGAGAGGCGGCGGGGCTATTTAAGGAGGAGGCGCGGCTTGGGAAGGGGGCGCTGGTCGGCCTCGGGAGGCGTGCCACGGACTCGGGCGGGCAGGCAGTCTCTCCACTGAGGCCAAGGCTGGTAGCTCTTGGGCCTTCGCCCAAAAAGGGCGCTTTTTTTTAAATAATTCCGCCGAGACTTAGAAAAATTCTAGAAAAAATAAATAAAAAACTAAAAATGCCAAAACAAATTTTCACCGCCTAAAAAAATATTTAGAACGAGGTGAACATTTTCTTGGCCCTAAAATGCAATTTTTGAAAACGTGCAAATTTTTCCTAAATTCTAATAAAATAGCAAAAAACTCCAAATAAAAACTTATTTGATTTTTTTATTAAATCTTCATTATTCCTTTATTTTGGGAAAGTCATTTTATTCCCTCTCTCATATTTTGACAAGAGAAATAATTGAAGATAAAATAAATAAAATCAAATGATCCTATTTTCAAAATTTGAGAAAACTCAAGTATGAAAATAACGAAATCTCCAACTCTCTCCGTGGGTCCTTGAGTTGCATGAAATTTCTAGGATCGGGCCAAAAAGCAAAATATTATATGCAAGTGATGATCTATGTATAACATTCCAAATTGAAAATTTGGGATGTTACAAGAGGCTTCATAAGCACTTGCATATAATGGGCAGTCGGTTCAGGCTCTTGGTATAGGCAACGAGCTCCTTCAGGTGGAGGACTAATGGGCAGGGCGTGAAGTAATTCAGAGGATGGTTCCTTATAATGAGTGTTTTCGGTCATCCAGTCCAACACCCAAGTATTGATGTCGTCAGCGTCGCCTGTGATATGCAGGATTGCGTAGAACTGAAGAATAAGTTCTTCATTCCAATCAACAATGTCTGAGCAAAAGTTGAGGAGGCCTGCGTCATGAAGCACACCGAGGACAGGTGAGAAGCATGGCAGGGATTCCATGTCCACATGATGAATGTGCTCGTGGTCGAAGACTTTATCCTTGTTGAAGAGCAGTGAAGAATAGAAATTAGCCTGGCTGGCAGTCCAGAAATGCTTCCTTCTAAGACGAGCAGAGTCATATGGATTATAAATAGTGAAGAACACGTGCTCGCCGAAGAAGTCATCAGCCTTGAACTTCTGCTTCTTCGAGAAGGGATCCTTTGGCTTGGGCTGAGGAGTATCAGTCAATTGCATCACCACCTCAGGAATCGCAATCTCAGGATCCACAGGCTGAGGAATTTCAGGTTCTTCTTCAGTGGCAGCCTGGGTCTTCAATTCTTCATTAACATTTTCTTCAGCACTAGTGGCTGGAATCTCTTCATGTACAGACGGAGTGGCATGAGGTTCTTCAGATCCCATTTGAACTTGATGTTGGCCGGGGGTGAGGAATTTGTTGAAGTGGTGTGAGCAGAGGAGAGTTGGGGTCTTGACTTTCCCAAAAATCATCATTCAGCACTGGTGTTGTACACCCAATGTCCACATCTACATCTTCTTCTTTTTCTTCAACGCCGGCCTCTTCAGTAGTGAACTGAGGCATGGGCGATCAGGCTATTGGGGTTGAAGGGATTGCATGCACTTCAATTTCTTCATCCAACTGCTCTGACGAAGCAACAGAAGGAATTTCATCATCAGATGCACTTGGAATCACATATTCTTCATCAAAAGGAACAAGGTCCTTTGATGGCATGGATGAGACAAGAATAACATCAATTGGGTTTGCAAAAGAGCTGGTCAATGGCTTCATCTTCTTCGGAGCTGAAGAATGTGGTGAAGTTGAAGCCTTCCTTTTCTTCACTGCTGCATGTTCTGCAGCCTTGGTCTTCTTCACATCTGATGTAGATGGAAGGATTGGAGTTGGGGTTAGTGCAGGAGGAGCAGAGGAATTTGGTTGAATTTCTTCAGACGCAACTAATGCAGTTGCCCTGACTTCTTCATTTTCTTCAGGCACAGCTGTCGGTGTCAAAACCGGCGGATCTCGGGTAGGGGGTCCCGAACTGTGCGTCTAGGCGGATGGTAATAGGAGACAAGGGACACAGTGTTCTTACCCAGGTTCGGGCCCTCTCGATGGAGGTAATACCCTACTCCTGCTTGATTAATATTGATGATATGGGTAGTACAAGAGTAGATCTACCACGAGATCAAGGAGGCTAAACCCTAGAAGCTAGCCTATGGTATCATTGTTGTTCGCCCCACGGGACTAAAACCCTCCGGTTTATATAGACACCGGATAGGTTAGGGTTACACAGAGTCGGTTACAATGGTAGGAGATCTACATATCCGTATCGCCAAGCTTACCTTCCACGCCAAGGAAAGTCCCATCCGGACACGGGACGAAGTCTTCAATCTTGTATCTTCATAGTCTTGGAGTCCGCCGTGACAATAGTCCGGCTATCCGGACACCCCCTAGTCCGGACTCCTCGGTAGCCCTAGAACCAGGCTTCAATGACGATGAGTCCGGGCGTTGATGGTCTTCGGCATTGCGAGGCGGGTTCTTCTCCAAATTCCATATACTTGTCGAATAGTGTCCGCTCGATAAATGCTGCGCCTCGGCTTGTACGCCCAATAATGGCCATCTTCCACGTGTTTGAATGAATGCACGAACAGCTGTGGTATTTTCACAATTACCCCCTAGCCGCAAATGAGCCGCCTATAAAAGGGCAAGGATCTAGATCTGAGTCACACCATCCCCTTTGCAAGCTTTCATCGAGGCGCCTCGACCAAGCCCATTCCATCATGGACAGTCGACACGGCTCCTCTTCTCGCGCTCCTAGCCCTCAGCCAGGAAATTGAGAGAGATGCTCAGTCCCGCATAGCGAGCTAGTTGTACTCCAAACCAAGGGATTTCTCCCCCCGGCCTTCTTGGTTCCGGTTCGAGCCGGACTTGCCACCTACAAGGGCGGAAAGCAAGCGGAGAGCGTCCCGATCCCTCTAAAGGAGAGCGGGTATGCTTTACCTCTTATCTAGTAAGAGGCCTCGGATTTCCCATCCATCCGCTTTCTCCAGGGGCTCTTGGAGTTCTACGGCCTCAATTGCACCACCTTACTCCTGCCTCCATCTCGCACATCGCGGGCTTCGTGGCCCTTTGCGAACTATTCTTGGGCGTCGGGGCTCATTTCGACTGTGGAAGAGAATATTCTGCCTAGTACCCCGTTCTCATGAGGGGTCAATATATCAAGTGGGCGGAGCCGAGCTATGGCGCATCGCCGGGACCGGATACCTATCCGGAACCCCAAAGAAGGCGTCCGAAGACTGGCCTTCGAAATGGTTTTACATGGAGGACGTCCCGCTGCCGGATCCTGTTCGGATCGGCCTTCCGGAGTTCAGCAATGCTCTTCTGAAGAAGCGCCTAAGCTGGCGCCCTCGGAGCCCCGGAGAGAAGATGACCGGGATGTCCGTTATTTGATGAGCCGAATAAGGTTCTTGGCTCATGCGGATTGACCATGACAGGAGTCATGGCAATCTGCATTATGAGAGGAGTGCAGCCGCTCAAGACAGGAGGCCACCCCATGTGGGACTTCAACGGGAGGACGATGCCACCCGCCATGGCGCAAAGGGCTGTGGATCGGTCACCGAACTGGTGAAGATCTTATCTGCCATGTACAAAGGAGAGGAGGAGGATTTCCTCCGTCTCGACCCACTGAAGGAGTTTTCTTCGAATAATCCTCGAAGCTGGGTAAGCAAACATCTTTGTGACCTGTCCGATCCACGTTCCCGTAGTTAAATATCCCATTTCATGGTTTTTGCGTAGGAACTGCGCCGGATCAGGAGAAGATACACAGCCGCCCACAACCCGAGGATCCGGAACGGTCCCTCGATCCGACCTCGAAGAGGATCCGGATATAAAGGTGGAGTTGATCGACGGGTATTCTACCAACTTAGCATCGACAATGCGTAGGGTCGCCATTACGGCTGATTACCCGAAATATTTCCAGCCTCACGGTAAATGTGACCGAGATCCCAAAACCCCGATAACGACCCATCCATGCTTATTTTTGATCACCGTATACCAATGGTGCTTAGGGGTACCTTCGAGGCAGGAAGCGACCTCAAGGCGACCGGCCAACAAAGGGCGGTGCGGCCGCAGAGTTAAAAAGAAGTGCGGTCCGGATCGAAACTCCGCCGCAGCGGTATGGCATGTCACCATACTCCTGTGATTGAGTCTGGAAGGCGATTAACGCCGATACCCTTTTCAGGAAAAAGAGCGCCACGGACCGAGTCCGGAGAGGTTGCCGATCGAATCCTTCGCCGGACAGGCTTCAAAGCCGGGTCCGGAGGCTGAGGCGAGCACGAGACGCGTCGTCGGATGCTCCTCCGACAGAGGATGCCGACAGGTTGTCCGCCACCAACTCACGAGGTGGAGAGCGCTTGAACCACAGGCGCCCGAACAGTTCTTCGTGTCGCAGTGTTTCTCCCAAGAGGCCTTGAATGCCTTTGATTCGAGATGCGCACCTCCGTGCCGCTCAAGATGGACTAGCGAGCCACGGAGGCGTATGTGAAGGACATACGGGTAAGTAAATTTGAGCGATTATATATGCCAAGTAGCCCCGAGACTTAAAATAGTTAGAATAACTGATTTAAGGATCATTTATTAGGTGATCTTACAAAAAGAATACCCGATCGTCCCCAGAGCTTGAAGAGTGCAAAGCCCAACTTGAGGCCGCACTAGCCGCTTCTGAGGAGCTGCTGAGGCCCCACCGGTAATATACGCCTAAAAAGATAAATAATTTGGGAAGTGTGGCGGGTGTGTAAAGTCGACAAAAACATTGCAGATGGCGCGGACAAGATCCGGACAAGCAACAGCTCTTACGCCCGATTAAAGGCGGCGAGGCGTGCTTACGAGGTGCGGCAGGAGAAGAATAACCTCCAAGACACCAACACCAAGCTGGGTGAGGAACTGATGGACGTTCGTGCCCAGTTATCTCGACTCCGTAAAGGAGAATCGGCGGCTTAAATCGCGGCATTTTCGATAAGTGCTTGAGCGAACTTTGAAAGAGTTCGCGAGGAAGGCGACTAACATAAACATGTATGTAGGTTTGCTCACAAGTCGCCCCGAGGAGGAGATGCCCAATTCTTTCGGGTGATCTCCTTCCCGAATTCGTCGCTACCTGACGAACGAGTCCCAGGTGATGAAAGGCATCGGCCAAGCCTTGTGGCCATCTATCTCCCCGTCGAAGGCATTGGGGAGTGGCGGAGCACCTTCAAGGGGCACGGCGGCGCTTCCGGCTATGGAAGATATCGGCCTGCCGTCAAAGGCGCCAGGGAGGCTCGGGCCATGGTGAAGACGCAGCGGTACACGAAGGTGACCCAAACCACATGGTCGAGGTCGGACCTGGGGGCGGATGGGATGGAGATCCTGTAAAGTTAGTGTACGGCCAAGTAGAATTGGCCGCCAAGTATTCAAAGAAGATTGTAAATTAGATAGCCTATTAGATGGCATTGAGGAGGAATACAATGAGTCGAGTTGACTATGTAAAAATATGACATGAAAGAAATGTCTTCTAGCCGGATTGTAGATCGTTTGTCGTAGCGGACCTTTTCGCTTCAACCTCCGGACAGAGTGTGTCCGAATACCTTCGTGGTTATATAAGAACCGTGGTATGCATGGAGACAAGGCGAGGGGGTCATTGTTGCTGTATCGCATAAGTGCCCAACTAGTTATGTTATATTACATGGGTAGTAAGAAACATCTTCCGGGAGAATAGTTCGATTAAGGGTTCCTTTCATTGGGATGCATGCCCTAAAGTGCATGTCAAAGCTGCTATGAAAGCGAGAAAATCATCTGGGGCAGATGGGTAAAAGTTAAAAATCATCTTACAATTAACCGACCAAATATTCCCTTAATAACGCTTAGCTTTCGGCTTCACCTACCGAGGTACACATCCGGTGACCCGGCAAGAATAATCGCAGAGGTGCTCCCTTTACCACCTAGGCGAATAATCGGGAGCGTAGGGGTAAGCACGAGGATCCAGCAACCCAGCTTGGCCAAAACTTAAGTCATATCGATGCATATAAT
The DNA here is from genome assembly GCA_021605145.1 of Aegilops bicornis. Classification (NCBI taxonomy): domain Eukaryota; kingdom Viridiplantae; phylum Streptophyta; class Magnoliopsida; order Poales; family Poaceae; genus Aegilops; species Aegilops bicornis. Next base: position 864,869 of record JAHIAL010000023.1, on the reverse strand, counting down.
GGTGAATAAAAGGTACATGCGGAAGTTTAACACATGTGCTGGGCATGAAGCCCGTGATAAATAAACTTACATTAAAGAAGCCCCGGTATAATGAGCGGATAGCGCGCCAAGTGTAAAAGTGAAAAAGCGCAAACGAGCCTCTAAAGGCTACAAGAAGAAGAAGGATGAAGGAGAGAAATAAAAGATAGCAAAAAGCAAAAATAAAGAATGCGGACGGAGGAAGGAGACGAACTTGGAGTCCGGCACTTAGGCGTAGAATCTTCGTAGACGGGCTGCGTTCCATGGGTTCGGCTCGAGTCGGTTATCCGATGCGTTTCGTAGACGGTATGCTCCGCCGGTCAGGACCTGGTCGATGATGAAGGGACCTTCCCATTTGGGCTTGAGTTCGTCCTTTTTCTTGTCCGGCAGGCGTGGAACTAGTTCGCCAACGTTATAAGCTTTGGCCCGTACTTCCCTACTTTGATATCTTCGAGCTGCTTTGTTGATAGAATGCGGAACGAGCTTTTGCCACGTCGCGCTCCTCCTCCAATGCGTCCAACTGTCCCCGCCGATCGAGGCTCGGCTTCTCTTTCTTCATACATGCGTCGCGAGGTGAGTCATGTATTATGTCGCAGGCAAGATCGCCTCTGCGCCGCATACACCATGAAGAATGGTGTAAATCTGGTAGTATGATTCGGCGTGGTCCGCATGACCTCCAGTACTGAGTCGAGCTCCTTGACCCAAAGGCGTGTTAGATTCCTTTAGGGACCGCACTAGTCCGGGTTTAATGCCGCTCATGATTAGACCGTTTGCCCTTCGACCGGCCGTTGGTTTGAGGGTGATAGACCGAGGCGTAATCGAGCTTGATGCCCATGTTTTTGCACCATGACTTGACCTCATCGGCCGTGAAGTTGGTGCCATTGTCGCGATGATGATCTTGTGGGGGACACCGTAACGGTGTACTACCCACGATATGAAGTCTATCCTTTGGTCCAGATTCGGCCGTTTTAACTGGTTTGGCCTCTATCCATTTGGTGAATTTGTCCACCATGACCAATAGGTATTTTTGCTTGTGGGTTCCTCCCTTGAGGGTTCCAACCATGTCAAGCCCAGACATCGCCAACGGCTGTGTGATGGGTATAGTTTTAAGAGGCGATGGGTGGCATGTGGCTTTAGTTAGCAAAAAGTCGGCAACCGATGCATCGTTGGACTAAGTCTTATGATTCTGCCGGCCGTCGGCCAATAAAATCCTGTCTGGAAGGCCTTGCCTACAAGGGCCGGGCTGCGGCGTGGTGCCCACCTAGTCCGGCATGAATTTCAGCCAGGAGGTTTCGCCCTTCCTCTTGGAGATACACCTTTGAAGGACTCGGTAGTGCTTTTCTTATAAAGCTCTCCCTCATGGACCTTATAGGCTTTAGAGCGCTGTACTATGCAAATGAGCCTCATTTTGGTCTTCGGGGAGTTCCCGCCTAGTTAGGTAGGCTAGGAATTGTTCCGCCCACGGGCGATAACCGCCATTATTTCGTGAGCAGAGGGTGTTATCTCGGGCGGAGCCTCGGTTGTGTCAGAGTGTTCGGCGTCAGACGGTGCGGTTGGGTCCGGATTGTTATTGCCGGACTCCCTTCCCATAGTACGGATGGCTTGAACAGCCGTTCCAAAAGATATTGGGTGGGACGACATCGCGTTTTGCACCGATGCGTGCCAATATATCCGCCACCGGTTGTTATCCGGGCTATATGATGAAATTCGAGCCCTTGAACCCGTCGACATTTTTAGGACCGCATTGCGATCGCTGCCATTTTCGGATCTTTGGCGTCAAAGTCTCCGTTTATTTGAGATATTGCGAGGTTTGAATCCCCGCACCTCTAGGCGTTGAATGCCCATGGAGATCGCCATCCGGAGGCCGTGGAGAAGGGCCTCAGATTCGCTGCGTTGTTGGAGTCCGTATATACATTATCTCGAGGGACGTATTGGACAGTGTCCCGGTTGGGGAGACGCCAGACGACGCCAGCCCCGTGCCAGCCAACATTTTGGAGCCGTCAAAGTGCATGATCCAATTGGAGTATGCGCTGCATTTCTTTAGGGAGTTCGGCTTGATCCATTCGCCACGAAGTCGGCCAAAACATGCGACTTAATAGCTCGCCGTGGCTTATAAGTTATGTCGAATGGAAGGAGCTCTATGGCCCATTTAGCAATCCGCCCGTCCGCGTCATGGTTGCTTATAATGTCGTTAAGAGTTGCCGGAGGCTACCGTTATCGAACACTCTTGAAAGTAGTGTCGCAGCTTCCGGATGCCATGAACACCGTGCATATGCTATCTTTTGATAGTGTGGGTACCGGACTTGCATGGAGTTAGGACGGTGGACACATAATAAACGGTTTTTGAACAGGGAACCGGTGTCCGTCCCGCTTTCGTTCGACAACGAGCACCGCTACCGACAACTTGATGTGTTGCGGCGATATATAATAGCATTGGTTCGCCCGCTACGCGACTAGACCGGATTTGTTGCCAAAATGGCCTTTATTTCTTCGAGTCCGGCAGTATGCATCCGTCCCACTCGAAGTGTTTCGGTGCGGCGGAGGAGGCGGTAAAGAGGTAATGCCTTTTTCCTAAACGGGAGATAAAGCGGCTTAGAGCCGCTACACATCCCGTCAATTTTTGTATTTGTTTGAGGTCTTTTGGAATATCCAATTGTGACAGAGCTCGAATCTTGGCTGGGTTTGCTTCAATTCCTCTAGCGGACATAATGAAGCCTGTGAGCTTTCCGTTGGAACGCCAAGACGCATTTTTCCGGATTGACCTTGATGTCATATTTTCAAGATTGTCGAATGTGAGCCTCAAGTCGTCTACTAGAGTTTCGGCGATGCTTGGTTTTGACGACCACGTCATCTACATATGCTTCCACCGCTTTTGCCGATCTCGGCTGGGCGGACATGTCTGAATCATGTTGACGATATGTTGCGCTGGCGTTTTTGAGCCCAAAGGGCATTGTGTTGAAGCGTAGCGGGCCGTATGGAGTGATGAATGCTGTTGCAGCTTTGGTCTGGCTCCGCCATCTTAATTTGGTGGTAGCGAGTACGCTACGAGGAAGCACAATGAGTCGTGTCCTGCTGTGGCGTCAATTATTTGATCAATTCATGGAGGGGAAGGGATCCTTTGGGCAACCCTTATTAAGGTCTTTGAAATCAACACATAGGCGGCATGTGATTTATCCTTCTTTGGTACCATCACCAGGTTCGCTAGCCATTCGGATGTTTTATATCTCCGATGAATCCGGCCTCCAAAAGTTTGGCTAGCTCCTCTCCCATGGCCTTGTCTCTTGGGTTCAAAAGCGCCAAGAGCCTGTTTGATCGGCTTGAATCCTTTTAGGATATTTAGGGTGTGCTTTCGGCCACCGACGTGGGATTCTGGCATATCCCGAAGGGTGCCAGGCGAAGATGTCCCAGCTTTTCTAGTAGAAATTCTCGTAGTCTGGCGTCTACATCGTGGGTTTAATTGTGCCCCGATGGAGGTCGTCTTTTGTGGTCCGTTGGGTGTACTTGGAATGTGACTATTTCATCCGCTGGTTTAAAAGAGGTGGACTTGGATCTTTTATCAAGTATCACATCGTCCTCGTTTCACCGTGGAAGCGCATCGCGGTGACTTCCTCGGCCGCTAGGGCTTTGGATAGTGCCTCGAGGGCTAGTGCGGCTGTCTTATTTTCTAGCATGAGTGCTATGTTCGGATCACTAGAGAGAGTGATGATTCCGTTGGGACCGGCATTTTAAGCTTCATGTACCCATAATGGGGTATGGCTTGAAAAATTGTGAATGCCTCTCGTCCTAATAAAGCATGATATCCGCTGTTGAGCAGGGCCACTTGAAATGTGACCTCCTCGGACCTGTAATTGTCCCAAGTGAGCCGAACACTACGCCCAGCGTGATTTTTCCTTGGCAGCATGCTTCCTACCGAGGATTATTCCTCTAAAGGTTGTGCTGCTTCGCTCAATGCGGTTCCAGTCTATTTCCATTTTTCGTAGGGTTTCCTCATAGATGAGGTTTAATCCGCTACCGCCATCCATGAGTACCTTAGTAAGGCGAAAGCCGTCTACTATCGGGCTGAGAACCAATGCGGCTGGTGCCCGGGCAGTTCGGAATTTAGGTTCGTCACTGGCATTGAAGGTAATAGCCGTGTCACTCCATGGATTTATTGTTGCTACTTGGTAGGCTTCGGCAAGGTTGCGGAGTTGTCGTTTTCGCATGTTATTTGATGCGAAAGTCTCGAAGACTGTTAACACCGTACTGGTGTTGCTGGCTTGGGATTCTGAAGCTAGAAGCTCTTCGCCACTTTTGGCCACCTGCCGTAGTATCCAACATGCTCGAAGGCTATGAGTTGGAGCGGCGCCCTCTATGCTATGAATTTTGCAGGGTCCGTTTAGCCAACCCTCCAATACGGTTCCGTACCCTTTAGGGTGTTTTGGTTTTTTGGTATTCAACCCAGGTGCTTGATAATGATGCACCCTTTTGTTCCGGACTAGGGATGTGAGGGAGTCCTGGACTAGGGGGTGTCTGGATAGCCGGACTATCGTCACGGCCGGACTCCAAGACTATGAAGATACAAGATTGAAGACTTCGTCCCGTGTCCGGATGGGACTCTCCTTGGCGTGGAAGGCAAGCTTGGCGATACGGATATGTAGATCTCCTACCATTGTAACCGACTGTAACCCTAACCTATCCGGTGTCTATATAAACCGGAGGGTTTTAGTCCGTAGGGCGAACAACAATGATACCATAGGCTAGCTTCTAGGGTTTAGCCTCCTTGATCTCGTGGTAGATCTACTCTTGTACTACCCATATCATCAATATTAATCAAGCAGGGAGTAGGGTATTACCTCCATCGAGAGGGCCCGAACCTGGGTAAAACATTGTGTCCCTCGTCTCCTGTTACCATCCGCCTAGACGCGGTTCGGGACCCCCTACCCGAGATCCGCCGGTTTTGACACCGACATTGGTGCTTTCATTGAGAGTTCCTCTGTGTCGTCACCGATAGGCCCGATGGCTCCTTCGATCATCAACCACGACGCGGTCCAGGGTGAGACTTTTCTCCCCGGACAGATCTTCGTGTTCGGCGGCTTTACCTTTGCTGCGGGCCAATTAAGCAGCCATCTGGAGCAGATCGAAAGCTACGCCGCTAGCCATCAGGTCAGATTTGGAAGTTTGAACTATACGGTCGATATCCGCGGAGTCTTGATCTTCGACGGATTCGAGAGCTGCGCAGCGTGCCGCCTTTGTCTCGATGGGCATGATCTAGCTCTGCAGCGAACAAAGGCCCTCGAGGCCGCACTCAAAGATCCGCTCCGACCCTTAATCCGGAGCCGGATTCCCCAATCGAGGACGAGTGGTTGGACACCGCCTCGGGGGCTACAATCTCTACGGCGATCGAGCCGAACTCCATCCTTGTCCTTGGCGAGGACCTCGACTCCAGGGTGCCGGACTCCTCTCCGGACTTGAACCCTCAGCGCCCGCCAATCGAATCCGATTGGCGCCCGGTCATGGAGTTCACGGCCGCGGACATCTTTCAAGACTCGCCCTTTGGCAACATCCTGAATTCAATAAAGTCTCTCTTTATCCGGAGAGCCCTGGCGGACTATGGTCAGGAAGGTTGGGATCTTGACGGGCGAAGAAATTCAACGCCCACCCACCACCCACTTCAGAGCCACCGCCGAAAGTTTACACGACGTGCTCGATTCGACTCAAGACATCGACGGTATGGATGACGATGTAGGAGAAAACAATGATCCAACACCTCTAGGATGCCGGACAACCACCTCATCTCATGATGTATACATGGTGGACACACCTAAAGGAAATGAAGACGAGGAACAACGGGACGCCACAAAGGATAAATCCCTTGAAAAGCAGTCAAAACGGCAACGTAAATGCCGAACAAAGTCCCGCCTCAACAAAAGCCTAGCCATAAAGCAGGGCGAACCGGTGGACAACGAACAAGCTATTGAGCAATCGTCCGAACAAGACAACATGGATAAACAATCTGTCCCCGGCGAAGACAACAGTCCGGACGATCTCGACGTCGGACAAACTATTGGAGCAAACGACCTCCGTAAAAGGCTCGTCGCCATCGGCGTAGCCTGAAAAAGCGAAGCGGAAGCTCAAAACAGTGGAAGATGCACTCAGGATCAGATGGAGCAAAGTATGTAGCATCACAGAACAAGTCTGGGCGATCGCCCGAACAACAAAGAGCTACCCAAAAAGAAACCTACTGCCCGAATTCGACGAGGAGGCCTTAGAGCCCCCACAATCAAAAAGCAAGAAAGCCACCCGGTCGGATGGACGACCTCATGGCAAGAAGAGAGCGGCGAATGGTGCCGCACACAAGACAATATGCGATCCGCATAAGGATTCACATCAAAAGGATGGCCCAGTTAGGTCCATCTACGGGCCAAGAAAGCATGCTCGTCAAAACAATGCAACACGCCAAAATTCCGAAGATCACGACACACCCAAATATAGGGCGCCAGACACCCCTATGTTTCACCGATGAGTCTTTGGATCATGAATTTCAAAGGATTCAAACCCGTAAACATAGAGGCATCTGACGGAACAACGAGACCACAGAGTGCGGATTGAGGATTACATCCTCCATATACACATGGCTAGAGGAGATGATCTCCACGCCATAAAATACTTACCCCTTAAACTCAAAGGGCCAACTCGGCATTGGCTTAAGAGCCTCCCCGAAAATACCATTGGAAGCTGGGAAGAGCTCGAGGATGCATTTGGCAAATTTTAGGGGGACTTATGTCCGCCCTCCGGATGCACGATCTAAGTCACATAACTCAACAGCCCGAGAGTCAGCCGGAAATTCGGAACAGGTTCCTCACTAAAAAGAACCAAATAGTCGATTGTCCGGACGCTTGAAGCCTTAGCAGCTTTCAAACACAACGTCTGAGATTTAATGGCTCGCCAGACACCTCGCCAAGAAAAGCCAAGAACAACGGCCGCACTAACAAGCCTCATGACCCGCTTATGCTGGAGAGGATAGCTGGCTAGCAAGATGCAACACCGGCTGACCCAAGTACATCCGAAATCAGGGATGGAAATAGAAACCACGGCGCAACAAGGAACAGCGCGGATTAAAAGGAATACCCAAAGAGCACGGCGGTCAACGCCGGATTCAAAAAGCTCACGGAACAACAAAAACTGCCCCTTAAGGACAATAGCGATGAGCTATCCAACTTCAACAAAATCCTGGACAAGATATGTCAAATACACAGTACTCCTGGGAGGCCTGCTAACCATACCCACCGAAATTGTTGGGTCTTCAAACAGTCCGGCAGACTGAACGCCGAACACAAGGGGCTCGATACACCAAGTGAAGATGACGACGAGCACCACAAGCAGAGCCCCGAAAACAAAAGACTTTCCCACAAGAGGTTAAAATCGTAAACTCACTTCACGTGATCAAAGGAAACAGAGCGCGCCCACTAAAAGGCGCGCCGCAGACACCGGGTTGTCAAAACCAATCACCTTCGACCATTAGGATTAATCCGAAAATATCCAGAACGCAGGATGGACTGCCTCGATATTGGATCCTATAATCAACGGATTCCAATTTACACGAGTCCTCATGGATGGCGGCAAGTGACATAAACTTGATATATCAGGACACAATCCGCAGGATGGGGATAAACCCAACCAAAATTCGGCCAGTAGCAACACCTCCTTTAAAGGAGTAATGCCAGCCAATATGCCCATTGTACGGGCTCCATACTATTAGAAGTTGTGTTCGGTTCATCCGCAACTTCCGTCGTGAAAGGTTACTCTTCCATATCGCCCGCTTAAAAGTAGCCATCAAGCACTATTGGGATCTGAAGCTTTCGCCCGCTTTACTTGTAATACCGCATTATGCATCTCTAACACTTAAAATGCCCGGTCCACGCGGCATCATCTCGTTAAAAGGAAGTATTAAGTGTTACTCGAGCACGGAGAAATGGGAGACCGCCTTGACAAATTTACGCTATCCGGCTCTGCTAGGCAAAGAACCTGAATTGGTCATTCAAACCTCGGACACGGCTAGACGAGTCCGGCGCCTACTAGTGGCACACCTCCATACAAGGGGCTGCATGCATGTATAACAAAAGACAATAAAGCTCAACTTTATTCACTTCTTCGAACCATACTTTGTTTATTTACTATTAAGTACATATTTTGCACGATCCTTTTTTCTTTTAAAACTAAGTTCCTCTCTTTTACAGATGAACAACGTGCTACACCCGTCCGTGATCACGGCTGCGGGAGACACACGGTAGCAGACGCGTGCAGAGGGACCCGTTGCAAGGATTCTTTTCAGATTAAGACCCTCGCAGAAACCTTTTTTACTGTCTCTTTTGATATACATCCCCCGGTTCCTTACTATAACCGAGGAGGAGGCTGGCGTTTTGGCATTGACCGCACCAGAATTTTTGCGCGTACCTGGACATCAGGGGCTTAGGGCATTACTCTGCCCATTTTCATAAAGACCGAATACCTTAGGGAGTATTCGGCGTCTCGAGTTAGGACTTATATGCATCAGCTCCGAATCATGTCTTTGGTCAAATGTTGGGTTGCCCGGCTCCTGTGTTTTGCTGCCTTACGTTCCGTTTTCACGTTTAACGCGGTACCAGGAGAACCACTGCGATTGTGCCCCGGTTCGGCCGGGTGAGCATCTCAGTGGAGAAAGCCGAAAACTGACTGTCATGATAAAGCGAGAGACTGGTCAACCACTCGATGACTTACAGGAATGTTTAGGATTCCTCCGCATTGACGAAGGACCGGTTTTCGGTTAGGCACATACGCACCCCGAATTCGGGAGAGTGCGGTGCCCCTAGGGGCCATATCGTAGCCCCACCCTCGAACTCCTATGGCTAAGTGAAAGTGATAAAGCATTATAGTCAGGTTGCCTGGTTTGCTACGCTATCACCTCCTTAACAGGACCAAGATGTTGGATTAAGTTTGAAAAAGCGCTTTCTTTGCAAACACCCCCGCACTATGTGCGTGGGGGCTGAAGCCAAGGACTGCCATCTTTCAAAGTTATATACACATATACATAAACGGCGACAGGGAAGTAGTTTACTACTTGAACGCACAAGTATAAAAAGCTCTTATATTATATTGAAACATTGTTTTCAAAAAACATACATGTCATCTAAAACATAATATCCTTCGAGCACTACGTCTCTATTAAACGAGCGCCCGGTAGGACTTCTTCAAAGTAGTGATCGGCAGGTACTCAGCTTCTGTCCGAATCTTGGGATGCAACATCGGTGGCCTTCATCTCTACCCAGTATGTCTTGACATGGGCAAGAGCCATCCCCGCTCCCTCAATACACGCCGACCGCCTCATTTCGTCGATACGCGGTACCGCACCAAGGAACTGCTGCACTAAACCAAAATAGCTCTTCTTGTGTGGTCCGCCCGGCCACAAGTGGGTCAGAACATGCTTCATGGCAAAGCCGGACAACCGATTCAGTTCGGCCCATTCGCCAACCGATCGGTCGTGACAGAAGGACGATCCGGACTATGGAATTGAGACCAATATAGCTCTTCCCTTCGTGCCCCTTCCGCCCTCGAAGTGCTCAACAGCGTCCCGCAGCTTCGCCGCCAAGTCTAGATAAGCATCCTCCGAACTCCACAACTTATCCAATTGAGCATACTTTGATCTGTGTATTTTCTCCACGAAACGGTTTTCCAAACCGCAATCGCCTACCGACTCAGCTCCTCCTTGGCAGCTCTCAACGCCGCTTGGGCACTCTTGGATTCGGCGGCGCCTTTTTTAGGCCCTCTTGTTCCGCATGACGTTCTATTACAAGAACCTCGCAGCGATCGGTAGTATTCCTTAACTTTTTGGCCATATCGGCCATTTCCTCTTTGCTTCGCAGTGAGCAGCCCGTTCGCTTTCTAGCTCTTGACTGCCTTTAAAGCAGCCGCATTACTGATTCGGGCCTGCTCTTTTGCTCGGGCGAGTTCCGCCCGCAGCTCCTCCACGGCAGCGGCACAATCTGCATTAAGCATACGAATAGTAAGACATGGGCGTCAGGCCCCCTTACCAGGTGTCCGCACAAAAGTCGCATACCTTGTGACTCGTCGAACTATTTATTGACCAGCGTGATGTCCGCATACGCCTCGTCAAGTCGCCGCATTAGTTCGGCATATTCATCAGTCCGGCTGGCCTCCGGACGCCCCGCCACCTATTTAGGAGCGGCGATATGTTATAACTGAGAATTTGATGCTCGGCACGTTGTCAATTTTGACAACATACCGAGTCTCGAGGGCTACTATCTATATAGGGCGCATTTTATATGCATAACTCGCTGAAGGTACATCATTTTTACGTATTCTCAAACCCGTCAAGAAGCTTCGACGGCTTCATGCAATCCACTCTCGCGGATGCAATTCTTTCAATCACCGCACTCCATTAGAGCACGGTGATCCTCTGAAATAGCCGCTCGCCCGAGCAGATCCTTCAGCTCCTCCGACCGCACACCACCTGGCGTCGGACCTTCCGGCCCCGCCGGACTTGGGGGAACCCTCCGCGACGACACCTCTGGGTCGTCTGCTTCACATGAGGGTGCGGCAAGTGGAGGCGTTTCGCTCTCCATCATCTCCTAAGAAAGATCCCCGAAGGCAATTTGTCTTTGAGAAGGGCTGAGGTCGAACTACAAGGTACAATTTCGGTTATCTTCATGAATAAATATAGGGATGTTCCTTATTTACAAGACCCTTCTTTTAACTTACGGCTCGTTGGAGGTTGACCCCCTTGGGGAAATAATGCGGCTGGGTTACTTCCGGCACGGACTCTTTGCCGAAGATCCCTTTCCCTTCTTTGAGGTCTTGACCTCCGGATCTTCCGAAGCGGTCCTCTTCTCTCCTCGGAAGGTGGGACTCTTAATCCCTCCTTCCTCGATGGCCTCCTTCGAAGAGGCAGTTGCTTCCCCGCTCCCCCCTTCGCCTTCTTCAAAAGGCGCGACCTTCAACATCTTGGTCAGCATGGGATCCGGCGTGGTCTCTAGGAGGGGAGCCGGACACCTTATTAACTTTGCCTTGGCTATCCATTCTGTTAGGAAGCGGCTCCTTTAAAGGGCACATATATAAAATAAATGAATGAACAGCTTGTCCGGGTTACAGGACTACTTACTTGAGCATCAGGCGATTGCGGCTTAGTCCTGCGTCCTCGGTCAAGTCCGAACACTTCTCTTGTGATCCAAGAACAGTTTATACATCTCCATGGGCGTCGTGCCCATGAAGTTTTGGAGAGCTCGTGGTCCCTCCGGATTGAATTCCCACAAAGCGGAGGGGGGCGATGCTTGCAGGTAAGCGGCGCCGGATCACCATAACTCGCGCCCCATCGCAACCAGATTGATTCCTCTTTCCCGGAGGTCTCGAATACAGCCTGCAAAGCAAGGGAACGCCCTTGGACGGCCCCGGCCGAGCCCCTGGCTGACCCATGATGCCCGGCCCATTTGTGGTGGACTCCGGGCGGAAGGCGAGGAGCGCCCGCCCATCTGGTGCCCCTTGGGAGCGGTGATATAAAACCACCCCGTTGCCACAAATCAAGCTCCTCTTGAAAAGAGCCCTCGGCCACGGAGCATCAGCACATTTGCTTATGACCGCCCCTCCGCACTCTACTTGTTGCCCCTCGATCATCTTTGGCTCCACCTTGAAAGTCTTGAGCCACAATCCAAAATGAGGGGTAATATGGAGGAAGGCCTCACATACAACAATGAATGACGAGATATGGAGGATGGACTTGATTCAAGTCATGGAAATCAAGCCCATAATAAAACATGAGCCCCCGCACAAAGGGATCCGCTGGGAAGCCTAAACCCGAGCAGTGGGACACGAACACCACGTTCTCGCCGGGCTCAGAGTGGGAATGACCTGCCTCGAGCAGGCAGCCTATCTGTAGATCTCGCCATTAGGTACTGGCGTATGCAGTTTAGCACATCTTCTTACATCGAGAGCAGGAAGACATCCGTCGGCAGCGTTGGTCGGATCCGGACATCGCTAAAAGTCCGAAGCGCCTGAATTTGAAGCTTTGGGTGTTGGAACTTTCGAAGCGAGGCGAACTCGATGGAGGGTGTAAAAGAAGAGGGCCTTGGTCTCATTATAAAGAGGTTGAATACCAAGAGCCCACCCCGTGGTCGATTAGGACTCGCCTTTGATAGAGGAGGCAGCTAACGGGCCGGTTGGGTTACCCACGTCCGTATTGATGAGAATCCCGGAATAAGGGGGCACGATCTATGCTTTGATAGGGCGTGCCAAGGAAACCGCCTCGCTAAACACGGCGAGGTGGAGCGGTAAAGAAAGCGATTCATATAAAGGCCTGGCCGTGGTGTGGTGTCACGCCATGGAATACGTCTGCCAGATCTGTGCAAAAATTATTCTCTCTACGGTGTTATGTGGAACTTATTTTGCGAGCGGACACTATCCTTGTGTTCAAAACCTTCTATGAAGTATTCCGGAGGAGGAACCCGCCTTTGCAATGTCAAGACAAGGCGATATCTTGGCGCCGGACTCGTCGTCATTGAAGCCTGGTTCAGAGACTCTTGAGGGAGTCCCGGACTAGGAGGTGTCCGGATAGCCGGACTATCGTCACGGCGGACTCCAAGACTATGAAGATACAAGATTGAAGACTTCGTCCGTGTCCGGATGGGACTCTCCTTAGCGTGGAAGGCAAGCTTGGCGACACGGATATGTAGATCTCCTACCATTGTAACCGACTCGTGTAACCCTAACCTATCCGGTGTCTATATAAACCGGAGGGTTTTAGTCCCAGAGAACAACTACAACATCAACAATCATACCATAGGCTAGCTTCTAGGGTTTAGCCTCCTTGATCTCGTGGTAGATCTACTCTTGTACTACCCATATCATCAATATTAATCAAGCAGGAGTAGGGTTTTACCTCCATCGAGAGGGCCGAACACAGGTAAAAACATTGTGTCCCTTGTCTCCTGTTACCATCCGCCTAGACGCACAGTTCGGACCCCCTACCCAAGATCCGCCAGCTTTTGACAAGCGGGGATGTATTCGGGGCGGATTATCCCAAAAGTTACTACGGCTTTCCAGCGCTCTCCATCATACAAGATTTCTTTTGTACTATGGTCACCAAGTCAGCAAATCGTGTAATTTCGCGACGACTTATGGCGCTTAGGATTCCCTTGTCCGTGCAATTATTGCAAAAAATTGGGATTGCGTCCTCCTCTCGGCGTCCTTTATCCTGTTCATAACTGTGGAGGAATCGCCCGATAATGATGTCTCGCTTTCAGCGAGGCTCTTGCCGAATTCGAGAGAGATCGCCAATGTTTGGGTGGGTGGGTGGCACTAAATCCGGAACCCCATCCAATACACAAGGGCCAAGAAGTTTCCGAACTCGGAAATTTGAATTTTTGAGTGCAATCCAATGAGTCCGGCCCGCTTTGACTTTAGGTTCGAGGGCTTGATCGACATCCGTCCCTCCGCAGGAATCTCGCATGGAGGGATAGGGAATCCGGACGTAGCTAGTCCCTAAGGTAGAAGAAGAATCGCCGCATTGCTCCTCTATCACAGCAACATGATGGGTAGCACCGGGAGAGTTGATCTCTCTCGAGATCGGTTTTAGGCCAGATCCGGTCGTGTCTGTGGCGACTTCTGTGGTGTGGCGATGCGATCCAAGAGCTCATTTATGGAGGAGAGCTCGATCGGATCTAACTGCCTCGGCATGTTCGAACTAACATGGAGATTGGTTTTGATGACTCGAGAGGTCATCGCTTGCACAAGCGGCGAACTAACTAGCGGTCATGAGAAAACCGCCTAGTCAAGAGTTCTAACCAAAGGCCAAGCCTTCTTTGGCGATGGTATCGTCTTTAAAGACGCAGTACAGGCATCCTACCTCGATGACGCGACAAGATGAGGAACTCTCAATGAAAGCACCAATGTCGATTGTCAAACCGCGGATCTCGGTAGGGGTCCCGAACTATGCGTCTAGGCGGATAGTAACAGGAGACAAGGACACGATGTTTTACCCAGATTCGGGCCCTCTGGATGGAGGTAATACCCTACTCCCGCTTGATTAATATTGATGATATGGGTAGTACAAGAGTAGATCTACCACGGGATCAAGGAGGCTAAACCTCAGAAGCTAGCCTATGGTATCATTGTTGTTCGTCCCCACGGACTAAAAACACTCCGGTTTATATAGACACCGACGGATAGGTTAGGGTTACACGTAGTCGGTTACAATGGTAGGAGATCTACATATCCAGATCGCCAAGCTTGCCTTCCACGCCAAGGAAAGTCCCATCCGGACACGGACGGAAGTCTTCAATCTTGTATCTTCATAGTCTTGGAGTCCGGCCGTGACGATAGTCCGCTATCCGGACACCCCCTAGTCCGGACTCCCTCAATTTCTTGAAGCTTCAAATTGTCTGTCTCGACATTTTCTTCAAAGCGTTAACACTAGTGGCTGCCTGGCAATTTCATCATTGGCTGGAATCGGTCATCGGCCACAGTACTTTGAGTTTTCTTGACCTTTGAATATCATGTTGGTCTTTGGCATTTTCTTCAGTTGGCTGAGAAGATGCTTCAGCCTGAGGATTTTCTTGTTGCATTGGGGCTGCAACATTGGAAGTGAACTTTTCAGTCAAATTCACAAATCTGACTTTGGCTCCAAGCCAGTCAGCATAGTATCGATCAAATTCATCACTCATTTGCTTGATCTCAGCTTGCAAGGCAACGAGTTCTTCAGGGGAAAGCTTCAGAACATTTTGCTTCAGAAAGCGCTGTTTCTTGTACTGCGCTTTCTTCACTCTTCTTCCTTGTTCAAATTTCCATTTCTCTTCTTCAATGAAGGCAGTCAAAACATGACTTTGACAAGGAGAGGTTCATCTCTCAAAGAAAGGTGTGTTGGGATCCTTGTGCCATAGGTCGATGAAGTCTAGGATCGGCTTCGGATCCAGAAGCAATGGCACATTGCTTCCTTTGGCTCTAGCGGCCTTGAGTTGCCTGTCTCTGATGATTTCAGCAAGTTCCTCATCATCAGCTTCGTCTTCATCAGGCGGTACTTGGAAGGCGACCTGCTTCTTGTGAGGAGTTGGTCGAGTGCCTCATCCAGCAGTTGCCTTTGTCTTCAGCAGAGAGGGGCCAGTTGAAGAACTTGGTGCAGCTGAGGAACTAGCAGAAGCTCCTGAGGCAATAGAGATGCCTGTTGTCCTTTGGCACGTGGCGAGATGCACAGGTGCTGAGGATTTGGACGGGGCAGCTGAGGACTTTGGAGGAGGAGCGGGAGCAGCTTGAGGAGTTGGCCTTGAGGCCTTTGAAGAATCTGGCCTTGAAGGCATTGAAGATGAAGCACTTGGCTTATGAGTAGGCTTCTTTGGCATGGCCTTCCTCGGCTTGCTAGCAGAGGGCTCTCAAGAGGGCGCAAGAGCGTGATGAAGTCTTTGTTACATTTCCTCACTGCTTCTCTTGCTTGTTTGGCCAATTTGGCCTGGCGCTTGGTCCATGCATCAGGATAATCCTTAGCACACTTGAGGCTGGTAGGATCAGCTTCTTGGCCAAAGCATAACGGAGGTCTTGGGCATGGAGGATTTAGAGCGAATTTCTTCATATATTTGGGAGTAACATGTCCTGTACTCCTCCACTCCTGCCCATCTCCTCTCTATTCTTTTGAATGCGCTTCTTGCTACCGATTTTTGTCGTCTTTGCCAAACTTGGCCTCATCAGGAGTGCAATAATCCTTGTATATGTCATCAGGGATCTTGAAAGCAGTATTGACCTCAGGCCTCTTTCCTCCTTTCTGTGGCTTCTTTCTATCAACCATTTTCTTCAGCTGAGGAATTTGAACAATAGAATTCTCTGAAGAGGCGTGCAATTTTTCTTCGAGGAACGCTGCAAATGAGTTAAGTTGATGAGAACCTAGTGATTCAGCAGCGGACATGTGTACCTGTGAATAGAGTATAGTTGCGAGGAATTTGGAGAGGTCATATGCGTTCTCAGAGGTTTTTCAAAAACACAAGTTTGAGGAATTTGACCAGATGAGTCTTGAAGAATTTCACTAAGCATTCTTTGTCTTAGGTTCCAGAGTTGTATAGATAAAAAATCCACACAATTGAGGAATCTTGAAGAAAAATATTGCTTAGAGAAACGGATCAAGAACAAATGACATGTGAGGTGTTTTAGTGTGTGAGGATTTTAAGAAAAACACCTTTGAAGATTTGGTAGAAATCATTCGAATCAAAGAGGGCAGTAAAAGTAGCTTTTAATTACCACAGACGAAGAACACGATTTAATGGGGAAGTGTAGATGTGAAGTTCGTTAGTTCAGATCTTCCACGCCTAACTTCGGTGAGGAAGACAGCTATATGGCGGTGGTGGATCAAGAAATGCAATGGCATTTAGCGACGCAATTTAACGATTTAGGTCGAGGCAGTGAAGCTCTTCCTCACCGGCGACGATGAAGTAGCGGCGGCGCTAGGGTTTGAGAAGCTCGAGCTGGAGTGAGGTCGAGCGGAGTAAAAGTGAAGTGAGGAAGGGGAGGGGTATTTATATCCACGGTGAAAAATTGTTCGCCCGAAGAAATTGGACGAACGTGCCCCTGACCTTTCTCATTCGCTTGACATGTGTCACCCACATACTGAGAGGTGGCGATCGTGTAAGATCGTGAATAGATAAACATTACATAGAATGCGGAACGGTTTGAGCGGCAAGGCCGAAAATTTAGATATGATAGGTTAAACATCCCGTTCGCAAATTCTTCAGCTGACAAGGACACTGTCGGTGTCAAAGCGGCGGATCTCGGGTAGGGGGTCCCGAACTATGCGTCTAGGCGGATGGTAACAGGAGACAAGGGACACGATGTTTTTACCCAGGTTCGGGCCCTCTCGATGGAGGTAAAACCCTACTCCTGCTTGATTAATATTGATGATATGGGTAGTACAAGAGTAGATCTACCACGAGATCGTAGAGGCTAAATCCTAGAAGCTAGCCTATGGTATGATTGTTGTATATGTAATGACTAGCCTGGCCCTGGTTTATATAATGCACCAGAGGCCTAGGATAACAAGAAGTCCTAGCCGAATCGCCCGGTGGGGGAGGGTCCTTGTCTTGATCACCAAGTCTTGTGGAATCTTCCTTGTATCAGGCGGCTGTCCGGACTAGCCCATGAGTATGCGCCATGGGGATCCTCGGCCCAATCAAGCGATCGGGAGACGGCGTGGTGAGTACCCCTAGTCCAGGACACCGTCAAGAGCCCTGAACCGGTCTTCAAGTTGGGGACGCTCCTTGATTCTTAGAACTGTTCTTCATCTTGATCGTCGGTCTTGAAAACTGGTTCAACAAATCTTCTCATCTTCGATCTTGAGGATCGCCGAAATGCATTCGACGAGTTTACACGTCGGGTATCCGAGGAGCCCTTTAAGTTTAGGCCTTTATCAATGCCTTGTTATTTTTATGCCACACCTCGGGTTTGAAGTTGTTCCCGGGCGGCAGCGTCCTCTTGCGTCCGAGCTCCAACGCCGGACTGCATTCGAGGTATCTTTTGCAGCCGAGCACCAACGCCGGACTGCTTCCCTGCTTTATCACCGGACTGCTTCCCTGCTTTATCACCGGACTATGTATCCGAGCTCCAATGCCGGACTATGTATCCGAGCTCCAACGCCGGATCGTATCCGAGGTGTCGTAAATCACCTTGGTTCAAAGAAGTTTGAAGGAGTTTAGCCGAGCTTAATGCCGGAAATGCCCTCTATGGAGCCAGCCACTAAGCGCGAGCTTTATGTCGGATCGCCTGAGGTGGTGCACCACCCGAATGTGGGCCGATTTTTGTCAATATTTTGATTGGTGCAATTTATTCTCTTGCCGAGATACATAGCCGTAGCCCTCAAGGTGGGTATTGGTCTAAAACCGAGATGCACATGAAGGATGACATAAGACCGCTGATCCTCAGAGCTAATCGAGACTCGGGTTGATTTGCAAAATCGGTCTGAGGATCAAGTCCTAGCTCGGCAGAATACTTCGGGACACAAAAAGCGGCGTGGTCGGTCCTCAAGACTCAAGTTGGGTGCGGACGACCAACCTGAGTATCAAAATCTCCTCGGAGACTGTATTACACTTAAAATTTTCTGCATAGAGCAGTAATGCAAGAGCCCCTCGAGACACCGGCCTGTGGCAACACCAGATCGAGGGCATTGATGCCCCTTTAAAATTTGTAAATTATAAGCCCGAAGCCCAGTAGCCCCCGAGCCTTAATGTGGGCACATGTGGCCGAATTAAGGATCGATATCCATAGTAAAATCATGAATTATGTGTAATGACCCTATGTATCCAAGTACTTTACGTCATTAATGCTCGATCCGCATTGTACAAAACTTTGTTGACCGACCATCGGCTTCCACCTCCTCGGCCAATAGCCGAGGAGAGTGTTTATTACTTTATAAAGCCTTTATGAGGGCAAAGATTTACAACAAACAAGGCAACTGGCCCATACGGTTTTATAAACAAAGGTACGCAGAAAAGATATGTTATATTGTCGTTTAACATTGGAAATGTCTTCCAAAGAAAATAGTCCCGCTTATCGGTTCCTTTCTTTGGGTTGTCATGCTAAGCATGATCATGAAACCTCAGCTCTAATGTAAGAGCAAAATATTGAGGATTTAGTTTGGGAGGCCGGTTACTAGCCCCACAGTGTTCGGCTGACGATCGAGGTCAAGCCGAAACACTTGACCAATGGTATGAATGGCCCGTCATTTAATATAGTCATCGGATCACCGACAGTTTACACCTATTGTGACAGTCAAGTGTTCGACTTTCTCCATCGAGGTGCTTGACCATGCGGAATGGAAGCACAATCGCAATGGTTCTCCCTTTGCACACCTAGCCGAACAAAGCGGGCGTAGGAGGCAAGCGCAGGAGCCGCAACCCCACTATCAATGAAGACACAATTCAAACCGATGCATATATAGCAATATCCGAGAATGTTTTTGTCAATCTCTAAAGGTGTCCGGCGTACAGCTGCGAGACTTGTGCCAAAACACACAAATAGTTTAAAAGTGCCAAAAGCTTGGAAAACCAAAAACGTCGATAAAAACATGACGTTCGAACAAGATCAAGTGTTCGATTGCCAATCCAAAAATTGGACTTTAGAAAGAAAAAGTGCTTCTGCCGTGCTTTAACATGACGCATCCTATCTCAAGACTTCATGGGTCAGCCTCCACGGCTCATTAGGCCGATTTAGAAAACTAAACTCTAGCGGCTTTGAGAGAGAAATTAGTATCCCAGGCTAGTGACCTCACACTCGTGTCGAAAAAAGGAGTGAAAAATAATAATAAAAACTTTGCAACGACTAACAAGAAAAACACTTATTACAAAATGGCTCAAATAAACATAAGAGCCCCCAAGTGACTTGGGTAAAAGAATGATTGTATGTACCGAAGTACTTATATCATATCTATGTTCACGCGAACTTTATACGCGTCTTAACCGACCGTCGGCTTCTCCCTCTCCGGCAAGGGCTGAAAAGTGTTATGTACTCCACCTGTCGAGAATATCGATGGTGTTTCCGATAACCAGGCAATCAGGCCATAAGGCTGTAACAGACAAAGCGCGCTCAAGGAACTTATGCTATATTACGAACAAAGTGTAAGAAGCATCTTCGAAGAAAATAGTACCCCCACCGGTACCTTTCTTCGGTGCTCATTATTAATATGAGACTTGTGCAATAGTTTTTTTGTACTCATGAGTTCCGTTGTGTGCCGGCCATAATTGAAAACAATAAGAGCGCTAGCTTTTGGCTTCACCCAGTTTGAGGTCAGAGCTCGGAGGACCCGGTCATGACAATCGCGGAGGTGCTCCCTTTACTCCCTAGCCGAACAATCGGGAACGTAGGGGTAAGCACAGGAGCCAGGCAACCCAGCTTGCAAATCGCTTAAGTCAATATGGTGCATATTGTGGCATAATACACGAACAAGGAACGAAGCCGTACAAGTATAATCATATGCAAGAGGAAAAAGCTTCATGAAGGAAGCCCCCAAGTAAACGGGGTATTTGAATTTGAGCGTCACAAACAAAGTTTGGACAAGGAAAATTTTTACAAGCAACTTTTTTCCAAAAAGTATAGCAGCTTGGTCGAGCCGAACACAAGTTAAAAATTTAAAACTTTGAGCATGAAGGCAACTTAGCTGGTTAATGTGTTACATTATTAATGGTTGATCGGAGCTTGATGCGGACAAGGTTCCATCCCCAAGACGGTCCAGGTGGCGGAGCAAAGAGTGACAAAGCACGGTCAATGCAGTGACGGCGAGAGTGATGCGAAGTCCCACTGCATGGGGTAATGAAGTGTTCGACGAAGCCCCGTCCAGCCGAGGTGACGCCAAAGGATATAGTCGGCTGGATCATTTTCCTGTGCACAAAAATAGTGCGGACCGGGGATAATAGTAATAATAAGAATTAAAAAATGTTGCATAATAAATAATTTATGCAAAGTGAGTAATAAAAGAAATATGGCTCCTGGCGTCGAAGTCAATGTCGATGAAGGTCATCGGTAATGTCACAATAAAAGGCGTGGCAAAGCTCGAATTCACAGTGGGGTCCGAGTTCGAGATCTGGCGTCACGGACTATGTACTGAGCCAGGCGAACCATCATGCGACCGTCGATAATGCGGCCACCATTTGATAGACCTGTGTACATATGATGGACAAACCAGAGTAATAATTCCTTGGGAAAAATTAACCCAAGCAAGCAAAAAAAACTAGGATTAATAGCACCTGGTTTATTTGTTGTAGCAATCCGAAGGAAGGTGATTCCCAAAATTGGGACTCGATCCGGACAACCATTGCCCGATGGGCGATAAAGCGGCGGCATGGCAATGCTAGCAAAGGTTGGTTTGCCGAGGCAAAGCCCTCGGTCCAATCGTCGTAATCGTGGTAAAAATTTGGCCTGGTGGCGTAAAGTCACCGGAGTAGGTTGATGAAGAGATGGCGAAGCCCCGGTCCAGCCCGAGATGTCAGACCTCGATGTCGGCCGATGAGTCAAGTAGGTCGGCGTGATGGACACCGCTCGGCGAACAACGGTGCGCCCTCGCCGATGCGGTCGTGGCGTGGTCAATGCCCGGCTTGATGAAGTGGTATTTGCGGCGATGCCGGTGTACCTCCGTGTAATCCATGGGGCGGCGATGTTGGTGATGATTTATCCTTTCCGATCTTGAACTCTTGTTCTGCTTACGAGATGATGATCCGAAGAAGTTGAGCTCGGCTCAACAAAGTGACGGCGATGTCTAAGCGTAAGTCGGCAACCGTGGAGCAATATTGTCGGATTTGGTTTGACACCAGCATGATATTGAAGATCATGTTCAAAGATTTTAAAGTTAGTGGGATGTGTTGGGAACAAAACACAATACCCCATACAAAACATCCTTCAAAAGGATGTCAGAAATCCCGATTAAGTAAAAAAAGACGAACTTCGGGTCGGATTCGTTTGCTAAAAACAGACGATCGGAAAAGTGATGCACTAATCGGAAGGTTCCGGTAGTTTGGACGGTCAGATCGAGCTGAAATTTTGAGGGTGGTAGATATAGGAATTCCGCAGCCGATCAGCGGTTGGATCTTCCAAAGGAGGTCCGAGCTAGAAGCTGGACACCACGCCTAAACTAAATGGATTCTCATCCAGATTCAATGCGACTCGATTATATCGGAGATTGCGGAGGTTCCTCCATTGGAACTCGGTGAAATTTTCGGGGTTGTTGTAGACTCAATTCCACACAATTTCACCAAAGAAACCGTTCTAGCGACACTTGAGGAGGTGGTGGCCCGGAACACAAATCCGCTGTCTAGAAAAGCAGTGCAGGTCGCCTGAGGCGGTGTTGACGTTGAGCCCCTGGGGCTCCTGGATGATTCCTGCATGATCTTGATAGAGATCGGAGTTGATGTTGATGAAGGCCCTCATCCGAAC
The DNA here is from genome assembly GCA_021605145.1 of Aegilops bicornis. Classification (NCBI taxonomy): domain Eukaryota; kingdom Viridiplantae; phylum Streptophyta; class Magnoliopsida; order Poales; family Poaceae; genus Aegilops; species Aegilops bicornis. The sequence goes on along the minus strand of JAHIAL010000023.1, from coordinate 842,933 downwards.
ATGACGATCGGGTAGGGCGCAGCCCTCGGTCGAACCAAGGTGACCGGTTGAGCTGGTGACGAAGATGCCAGAAGTCGCAGCTGATTGATCTGCGGCGAGCCATCGACCTTTTGGCCGAACACACGCGGAACTCTCAATTAAAGCACCAATGTCGGTGTCAAAACCGGCGGATCTCGAGGTCCCGAACTGTGCGTCTAGGCGGATCGTAACGGAGACAAGGGACACGATGTTTTTACCCAGGTTCGGGCCCTCTCGATGGAGGTAATACCCTACTCCTGCTTGATTAATATTGATGATATGGGTAGTGTCGGAGTAACGGGCCAAGGGTAGGCAAACCCGAGCCCCCGGACCTTTTAAAACATCGGGGCAGGCTGCACCCCTCGAGACCTCAAGACGAAGAGCCGCTTTCTGAGAGTCGGCCCGAGCGGGCTGGCCCGCCTCATGGCCGAGTCGAGAGATGGCCTTGAGAAAGCCGACTCCCAGCGCGATCTCGGAGAAGCTGGCTGTAAGAGTCGGCCCGGACTCAACCACCTCGACCCTACGCAACCACGGACGGGATGGGGTGCGGCCGCCGCGCCCATCCCCCGCCGTTCACGGCGAAACGAGCATAGCCACGCAGTCGCGTATTAGCGGAGATCTCCGTCCGTGCTGGCATCAACGCCACGCCGCCGACATCTGCCCGTGGGCGAACCCTATGCCTGACGGCTGTCTGTATGACCGAGCGGCGGGGCCGCGCTGTCGGCGAAGTGCGAAGCGGCGAGAGCGCCACAAAACGGCGAGTCCGGAAGTCCGGCCCCTGTGAGTCGGCGACCTCCCACGAGTCCGCCACCGCCATTAACCAGACAAAGCGAGGGAATGGCGGCGGTGATCGCCTTGCGTCGGCTGGCGACCTTTTGTTACCATGACCACGAACTCAAGCAGCGTCATCGAAGCGGCTACGATAATCGACTGGCAAGACCGCCGCCGCGGCGAACAAAACCTGTCGGCCCCATCTTTGGAAGCCGTTGTCAAGGGCCCGCTTAGTCGGCGAGCCCGGCGAGTCAGCGAGAAGGCGGCGACCCTAAGGAGACACTGACGGCGGGACCCGCGCCCGTACCGGATTACTCAATTGTACCCGGAAGTGAAGCCTATATAACCCCCGGGGCACCCATGCAAGAAGGTTGGACCCCTAATAGTTTGAGACACACATAGAGGAAGAGAAGAAGCTGGCGTGCCCTTCTCCTTCCTCCTCGATCAGCTCAAGGAGCAACCTTGTACCCACTTTGACATAGTGATCATGCGGTGACCCGCGAAGCAGCGATGATAGGGTATTATCTCACGGAGAGCCACTGAAGGCTGGGTAAGATCATGGCGTGCATGCCGCCTCATCCGTTTCGAGCACGGCTGACGTTCTACCCGCCCCTCCATGATAAGCCATCCTTTGGCATATCGCACCAACCCCAGACATTTGGCGCCCACCGTGGGAGCTAGGTGCACCGTCGTCCGGGAGACCTACTCGATCGGGCGGAACCCTTTTTCCTCCACTGGCGGCGTAGCCGGCGCAGACGCCAGAGCCAGTCTGCGCGCCGACGTCTTTGACTTATTTGATCGCTTCTTGGCAACCGCTTGCCTCGCCGAACTTGTCGGCGAGTCCGCCTCTCGACGAGCTGACGCATCCGACAGCATGGGCGGCCCGTAGACGCCTTGGGATAATCAAGCTACAAGTAACCTACGCTAATAACGCCATGTCACCTCCGTTCTGTCGCTTAATCTCACGTCGAAAACCGATTCAAATTGAATTTAAAATATTGACAAACAATAAAAGTTTCCAAACATTAAAATAAAAATGTTAGGTTAGTGCCAAATATTACATAGGTAATTGTTGTGAAGAAAACACATATTTAGAAAATGCTAAGATGCCTTAAATTAAATAAAAGCAGAAAAGGGAAATAAATAAAAGGAAAAAGATAAAAAGCGAGAAAACAAAGCAGAAAAAAAAACCCCAAACCCGGGCGACCCGACCCAGACTAGCCAACCGGCCTGGCCCGGTCAGCCAGCCACCCCGGCCGCCTCTCCCCGCATAACCCCCCACCACATAAACCCCTAGCCCGATTCCCCACTCCTCTCGCTCCCTCACTCCCCGATCCCTCAATGCAGCGCCCTCTGCCTTCCTGGTCATCTCCGCCTCCTCCTCAACCCCGTTGCCCCGTTCCTCTGAACCACCGTGAGGCTCCCTCCTCTTCTTCTCCTCCTTCCCTGCCCGGTCACTTGGCCCTTGGCCGCGCCTCCCTCACCTTTCTGTGCTTGTCCCATAGTGGCATCTTCCTCCCGTCTCGCCCTTGCCAGCCAGCCTCCTCGCCTCCACCCAGCCCCCCACGCCGCCTGTGCCCGTGCGCCCATACTGTCTGGCGCGCGCCCGTGCGCCAGCGCGTCAGCCCCCCCTCTGGCCCGGCAGCAGCAGCCTTGCACCCCGCTACTCTGCCCATTGCGGTGGCCGCCCGTTGCGCCACGACCACGAGGCTGGCCGAAAGCCACGCCGGGCTCGTCACGCCCGTCTGGCCTCCGCCCCCTCTCGCGCCCTGCTTCTCCCTACCCCGCCGTGGCGCTTGGCCAGCTGCCGTGGTATTTGGTGCCCTATGGCGCCGTGCCCACCCATTGCGGCCGCCTTATACGCCCCCTCGTTGGCGCTGCCCCTAGCGCGCTTGAACCCAGGCGCCCGCTAGGGCCCTATGGCCCTATGACATGTGGGGCCCTGCCCCCAGAACGTTTACCAAAAAATGGGAAATTGAAAATAATAATAATAATAAAATAAACAACTAATTAAGCTAACTAATTATCCTAAACCCTAATTAAACTAAACAGAGAATGAGAGGTGGGTCCCACTTTGGACCCTGCGTTAATTGACAGGTCGGCCAGTCCGCGTTGACTGCTTGACGTCATCGACATCAGCATACCTTTATTCAGAATCTTTGTTGATTTTAAATAATTAAATAAAGCCTAAAAATGATTTAAATCTTTTAAAATTAATATAAAATAAACCGTAGCTCGGATGGAAAAACTTTATACATGAAAGTTGCTCAGAACGACGAGACGAATCCGGATACGCAGCCCATTCGTCCGCCACACATCCCTAACCTATCGAACTTGCAACTTTCCCCCTCCGGTTCATTGGCCCGAAAACGCGAAACACCGGGGATACTTTTCCGGATGTTTCCCCCCTTCACCGGCATCACCTCATACCGCGTTAGGGCACGCCTAGCATCACGCTTTGCTTTGTCATGCACCGTCATGTATCTGTTTGCAATGTATTCATTGTTTCTTCCCCCTCTTCTTCCGCTAGACACCTAGACCGACGCCGCTGCTACCTATTACGACTACGGAGTTGACGACCCCTCTCTCTTGCCAGAGCAACCAGGCAAGCCCCCTTTGATCACCGGATATCACCTATTCTTCTCTATCTGCTTGCATTAGAGTAGTGTAGCATATTCTTGCTCGTTAATCCTATCCTGATGCATAGCCTGTCCTTGCTACTACTGTTGTTACCTTTACCTGCAATCCTACATGCCTAGTATAGGATGCTAGTTTTCCATCAGTGGCCCTACATTCTTGTCCATCTGTTGTGCTATACTATCGGGCCGTGATCACTTGGGAGGTGATCACGGGTATATACTATATACTTTATACATGATACATGTGGTGACTAAAGTCGAGGTAAAACAAAGGAGCACCCATAAGTGATTCACGGATTGGGGCTGAAAGGACCTTTGTCCCCATACGGCCCTACATGTGGATCTTTGTGGCGGAGGCGTCGGGGCGAGTTGAGACTACAGGTGAGAGGTGGGCTGGCCTGTTCGGTGTTCGGATACTTAATGCCACGAGATCTTGGTATTTGATCTGAGTTGGGTGCGTTGACCTTATACGCACTAACCGCCACGTGGGACAAGATATGGGCAACCAGCGTCGTGGTATCAGCGAAGCATTTCGTGACGTCGTGGCCCGAAGCGGCTAGCGCGGATTGGGCAACGTAAGCTGCTCTTGTATTAAGGGGGCTAGTTACGCTTCCGGCGCGTTACGCAACATGCGTGTGTGTGCTAAGAGGCGATGGGCCCCGGAACCGTCAATAAGCTTAGGTTTAGACCTGCGTGATGACCTCTCTGTTATGCCTAGGTGGGGCTGCGGCGGTGTTGATCTTCATGGCGGGCATGACCCGGAAAAGTGTGTCGGCCAAATGGGATAGGCGTGTCGGGTAATGTGGTGCACCTTCGCCGTGAAGTTAATCTATTGAATAGCCGTGATCTTCGGTAGCAGGGGCGACTTGGGTTGTACCTTGACCTTATGACAACTAGAACTGGATACTTTATAAAACACACCTTCCAAGTGCGAGATATAACCGGTGATACGGCTCTCTAACAGGGCTACGAGGAGAGGATGGCGGGTAGGATTATGCTATGCGATGCTACTTGGAGGACTTGATCTACTCTCTTCTACATCTTTTGCAAAGGCGGAGGCTGCGGAAGCGTAGTCTTGACGGGATTAGCTATCCTTCTTATTACGGCATTCTATAGTTCGGTCCTTGATATGGCCCTTTACACATATACCCATGCATATGTAGTGTAGCTCCTTGCTTGCGAGTACTTTGGATGAGTACTCACGGTTGCCTTGTTCCCCTTTTCCCCCTTTCTTTACCCGATTGCTGCAGCTCGACGATGGAGCCCGGGGCAGACGCATACCGTCGATAGCGACTACTACCCCGGAGGTGCCTACTACTACGTGCAGCCCATCGGCGACCGGGGAGTAGTTTAGGAGGATCCAGTGCGGGAGGCCTGCGCCTCTTTGATTGTATCCCGGTTTGTGCTAGCCTTCTTAAGGCCAAACTTGTTTAACTTATATACGTACATTTCGGATATTGTTGCTTCGGCTGGCTTCGTCTATGATCGAGCACATGTATTCGAGCCCTCGAGGCCCTGGCTTGTATTATGATGCTTGTATGACTTATTTTATTTGTAGAGTTGTGTTGTGATATCTTCCCGTGAGTCCACTGATCTTGATCGTACACGTTTGCGTGTATGATTAGTGTCTGATTGAATCGGGGCGTCCACAAGTTAGTATCGAGACGACTGCATTGCTATAGGAATCCTTCCACACTCCTTGGCGAAGTCGAGTCTAGACATTACAAAACTTTTACCAACATGGCTGTGTGTCTTACCGGCACACATCGCCATTGGGTGGTAGTTGGATCTTTTATTCCTGAACCTATACTCTGGGACTCTGATCTCTCTTCTATTCGGGTTAAATGGTTTTGCTAACTCTAACTCTAGGTTCTCGTAAATACTTTCTCGGAGAGCCCCTTCATTCAGGATGATGGCACCGCTTCACGAAGATTCCAAAGATACTCTTTGATATTCTCTCGAGACTTTGTGCCCATCACTTTTGCTATTCCTGACCAATCGATAAATCCTTATGGATAACTACTTACACTTGCCATTCATCGATCATCCCCATTGATCTTGTTATTACAAGATACCGAAGTCTTCTCTATTGTTCCGAGAATACTTTTGTGCCCTCACGCCTAGCAGTTCCTTGCCACATGAATACCCCTTCAAATAAATCCTCGCACTTGTCGAGTATCCGCTCATCCCGATTGTTCATGTGTTTCACAAAAGTCTTCAAAATAATATCCGATCTTCCAAAAATCCTTTGGAGCCTTTTTTGCTCTTGATATTCTTTCTTGCTTGCATTATGGTTATTCCCATTAGTCTAGTAGTCTTATTGACATTCCTTGTCATTATCATTTTGAGTCTGTTGTCTCAATAGGTTTGCAAATATACGCAATCATCATTGATCCTTATAAATTACCTTTCCGTGAGCTGCCATTCTTTTAAGCTGGAATTGGTTCTCGACCAATCCAATTATCGATTGATTGTACCCTAAGGCTATTCAACTTATCCATCCCTAATCAAAGCATTGCTTGATCCCTTGATCTGGAAATCATAATTCCTTTGCATTTGACAATTGAGTTAGTCGATTGTTTCTATAATCTGGTCTCCTTGCATTCTTCTTCATCTAGTTGAGTACCGATGCTCACGTCGGATCCCTTGTGGACCACGGATCCTTTGTTGGATTTTATCCTCGACAACGCCTTCATATTCAATAACCTTGTGAGCCTTTCCTCGATACATAATGCCTTTGGTAAATTGTATCCTCTGCTTTCTCAACCATGCTCTGCCTTGAGCTTGAGTTAATTACTTCTAAAGATTACGGTATATGATTCTAAGATGCCCGATGGGTTGAACCTATGCCTTCCTTAATATGTGTGAACTCGAAAGTTTTCATGAGTGCATTACTCTTACGGTATTTTACGGATAAAATTTCAACACTACAACTTCATTGAGCGAGAAGTGAATGAAAGGTTGTGCATTGGAGAAGGGAAGTCAACCTTGAACTTTGTGTTCATGCCCATGGACACGATGTACATCTTCTCATGAAGCTTCTTTTAAAAATAATTATTCCCTTGGTATAAGATCATCTTATGTCTGGATCCGACCTTTTTTGCAATCGTGGTTCCGACCATGTTCTCCTTTAAATACCATTTCTCGTGCAAGTTTAAGCACTTGTCTTTTTGCGAGAGCAATGCCCCTAGTCCAACCTCTACTTTGATGCATCGCCGAGTATTACCCCTGGTATCTCGAGATTATTATGGAACTGCATAACTTTTTATGAGTTCATCAAGTACTACATTCTCACCGATTCAAATTTTTCACGGGCTCACGAGTTATTATAAACTCAAAGACACCGATAAGCGAATCGAGTTCGCATTGCGATTCAACAAGTATTTGAACCCTTCGCTGCTTACAAATTTATTAATCCTTCAAGTCATTCCTAGCCTGTTCGGCTATATCATTATCATGCTAAACTTTAACTGTGCTACCTGGTCCGTAATCCACGGAGCACAACTTTCGATGATAAGCTAAGTTACGTCGATCTTCCTCGTCATATCAGTTAAGCCTTGAACAACAAGCTTGATATCAAGTTTGTGTCCTACCCATGGTTCCAATAACCTCTTGCTTCATCATTCCTTTGGCTTGATGTCATCGCTGATCGATTACATCTTCAGGTAATCTCTTGACAAATGTGTCGTGATCATTATCAACATTCTGAGCTCTTCCGGAATATTAATCAAATTCATGATGGGCATTACCATCCTTGCCCCTCGATGATTTGTGTTGTCATCGACTACTTCCTTGCCTTCTTTCCAACACAAACTTGTTCGTGTTGTGGCTGTACCTTGAGTTCCTGGCTATCCAGCTTGTCTTATGTCCTACCTTGAAGTAATACCATCTTATATATCAAGAATGTTGTGAGAATTTCACCACCTCTTAAGAATTCTTGGTATGGTGATACTTCTCACCCTCACCATTCTTTCTTGGTACCCGTGTTGTTCCTAACCGGAATACCGACAATTGAACTATGATGTGTGAATTCAAAACTTCTAGCAACCCTATTGCTTTGAAGTGAATGGTCTTGTTTGTCAATTCACCATTCTAACATTGATCGTGCAACCCAGCCCATATTTCGGGTGCACCTTTCAACCAATGTTTAATTGTGTATGTCTTTCCTCGAGCATACATCGTTATATCATTTGATATGACTAATGTTATCTCCTTGTTCACATAATTGTGGAAATCCATCTTTTTGGAAATCTTGACGAAATGTTGCTGAATCCATCAGCCACCTCCTCATCTCTCCTTGGATTAATGATGAACTCTTGTTTCGGGACTCGCTTCCATAGTTCATTTCCTGAAAATCTTACAATGTCAACTCGTCAATTGTGTTGCACCTTTTTCTTCTCAGGCATCCCGAGTCTGAGGTATCCTGCCAATTAGATCTGAATCTCGGTCAGATATGATGGTTGTAACTTATTTCCAAGAGTTATAACATTGGTCTTTATGTGACCCGGTAAGGTGATGTATGGATTCCTCTAGCACTTTTTGGCGGAGGCCCTATTGATATAGATTCCTTTTTCAGCAAGGTTATCCATTCTTCCGTGAGGAAATTGTAAGACTTATTCCACAAGTTATTCCTGATGGATCCTTTGTGTTTCCAAAGTCTGACCTTTGCTCGAAGACCATGTCGATGCTATCTCGAAGCATGTTTGTGGTACTCCGATTTTCAATAAGAGCATTTGAAGAACAATGCTAAATTTTTCTTTGTCCATTATCCAAATACCGTTGTTTGGGTAATGTCATGAATGCCCTATCCCCCTTACCTAAATGGTTTTCTACGTTATATCCTGTCATGGATTTCATGCTCTACTTGTCCTTGGGAAGGATATAGCCTCAAAATATGTGTTTAAACACATTTTTCTTTCCTTTGTTCTGATTAAATCTGATAGACACTTTTCCCTTTCCATTGGTTTGTTTAAACCCGTACTGTGATATATATGATAAAAGCAGTAATAATTCTCGCTTGTGCAAACACCTCGGTGTATAACTCTGTCGATGAAGACCCTGTTACTATTGTTGATAGCATTCCGTGAATCGCCGATGGATGAGAACTCTACCTATTGGTCGCCTCGTTCGGCAGCGTGAAAATAGTTCTCTTCGTCCCTCGCCCTTAGTATCGATGTTGTTGCCGACATAACCGACATGGTACTCTTTGACATGCCTTGATATCATGACCGTGCAAGATGACCTTTGCTCCTATAAAAAACCCACATGGTGGGCCCATAACCCACAGTTCCACGGGATCGAAACCTGATTCTCCACCACACCCCTATTCCCAAAGCTATTCCCTTACGTGGCCTCGTATGTAATTCACGGGCCCGCAGTCCTAATGATCTATGCAGCCGTGACGCATTTAATATTCAATCTCGTTGCTCTGGACCCCTTCGCATGTTGTTTGGACATCGAGCGATTGCCTATCCGTTTGAAACTTCTCATGGTACCTTCTTAGTTTACTCTCAATATTTTCTTAAGTATCTAATCGAGAGTTACTTTCTACCACATTCCCTGAGTTATCTGCTAGATAGCCAACCTTGTAAGGTCCGTTCTTCCGCAGTTACCCCTTACCTATTCGTAAGTACGTTGGAGTTCCTGAAGAAAAGGACGACTTCACCATGATGACCTGAAGGAAAGGAATGAAGACGTCAATGTAATGGATCGACCTGTTCGAGGAGAGCAACCAAGACCGAGAAGATCCATTAGATTTTTCAGAACCCAATCCCTTCTCCTTACTCCTCCTAAATCTCGGACGAGATTTCTTGTAGTGGAGGAGAATTGTAGACCTTGGGATAATCAAGCTACGGTAACCTCTTGCTAATAGCATACGTCACCTCCAATTCACATCGCTAATCTCGGCGTCGAAACGATTCAAATTCGAATTTAAAATATTGACAAACAATAAAAGTTTCCAAACATTAAAATAAAAATGTTCGGTTAGTGCCAAATATTACATAGGTAATTGTTGTGAAGAAAACACATATTTAGAAAATGCTAAGATGCCTTAAATTAAATAAAATATAAAAGGGAAATAAATAAAAGGAAAAAAGATAAAAAGCAGAAAACAAAAGCAGAAAAAAAGAAACCCCCAAACCCCGGGCTGACCTGGCCAGCTAGCTAACCGGCTGGCCCGATCGGCCAGCCCCACCCCTGCCGGCCCACCTCTCGGCATAACCCCCCACCACCCGCAAACCCTAGCCCCGATTTCCCACTCCTCTCACTCCCTCCCCCACTCCCCGATCCCCTTCTAGATCGGGCAACCACCTCAACGCCCGACGCCCTCTGCCTTCCCCGGCGCTCATTGTTGCCGGGCACTTTCATGACCCCCCCACACCTGCACCGCCTCGTCGCCTCGCCTCATCCCCGCCAGCCTCCGGGCCTCGTCGCCACTTCATCGGCGCTCGTCGTCCCCGCCAGCAACCGCCCCAGCGCCCGCCGGATCGGCCGTCGCCGCCGAACAGGACCACCTTCGGGGACTGCCTCCCTGGCCGCCCGGTCATCTCCGCCCTCCTCCTCAACCCCGTTGCCCCGTTCCTCCTCACGAACCACCGTGAGGCTCCCTCCTCTTCTTCCTCCTCCTTCCCTACGGTCACCACAGCGCGCAGTCTTCGCGCCTCCCGTCTCGCCCCTTGCGGCCAGCCTCTCGCCTCCACCCACGGCCCCCGCCACTGCCCGTGCCCGCCCGCATCTTTGTCGCGACCCGTTGCGGCGCCTAACGGCCGGTTGCCCCCCTCTGGTAGCGCTTGACAGCCAACGCGCTCCCCGCTACTTTCGGCTGCAGCACGGGCCCGTTGCGCCACGACCACGAACTGCCTGCGCTTGGCCACGCCACGCCCGTCACGCCGTCTGGCCTCCGCCCTCGCGCGCCCTGCTTCTCCCTACCCCGCCGTGGCCTCGGCGAGCTCGGCTGTGGTCGTTGGTGCCCTATGGCGCCCGTGCCCCACCTGCGGCCTTATGCCCCCCCCTCGTTAAGGCGGCGCCCCGCCCATGAACAGGCTGCTAGGTCCCTATGGCCCTATGACATGTGGGGCCCTGCCCCCAGAACGTTTACAAAAAAAGGGAAATTGAAAATAATAATAATAATAAAATAACTAATTAATTAATTAATTAAAGAATTAATTATCTTAATTAATTTTGCTTAATTAAACTAAAGAACTAATTAAGCTAACTAATTAACCTAAACCCTAATTAAACAAAACAGAGAATGACAGGTGGGTCCCACTGGACCCACACGTTAGGTTGACCAGGTCAACGGTCAACATTATTTGATGACGTCATGTCGACGCCAAGATACCTGTTGATGGATAATGTTGATTTTAATTAATTAAATTTATCATAAAATTGATTTAAATCGTTTAAAATTAATATAAAATAAACCGTAGCTCGGATGGAAAAACTTTATACATGAAAGTTGCTCGAGCAACGACGAATCGGATCGCAGCCCGTTAAATCGCCACACACCCCTAACCTATCGAACTTGCAACTTTCCCCTCCTCGGTTCATCTCGGCTTAAAACGCGAAACAGGATACTTTCCCGGATGTTTCCCCCTTCAACGGCATCACCTCATACCGCGTTAGGGCACGCCCTAGCATCACGCTTTGCTTTGTCATGCACCGTCATGCATCTGTTTGCATTGTATTCATTGTTTCTTCCCCTCTTCTTCCGCTAGACAAGAGACCCGGCGCCGATGCTACCCAGTGCGACTACGGAGTTGTGACCCCTCTCTCTTGCCGGAGCAACCGAGGCAAGCCCCCCTTTGATCACCAGATATCGCCTATTCTTCTCTATACTGCTTGCATTAGAGTAGTGTAGCATATTCTTGCTTCCGTTAATCCTATCCTGATGCGCCTTTGTCCTTGCTACTTTTGTTGTTACCTTTACGCAATCCTACATGCCTAGTATAGGATGCTAGTTTTCCATCGGTGGCCCTACATTCTTGTCCGTCTGTATGCTATACTATCGGGCCGTGATCACTTGGGAGGTGATCACGGGTATACTCTATATACTTTATACATGATACATGTGGTGACTAAAGTCGAGATGGCTCGAGGAGCACCCGCGAGTGATTCACGGATTGGGGGCTGAAAGGACCTTTGTCCCAATGGCCCTCTGTGTGGATCTTTGTGGCGGAGCGTCAGGGCAGGTTGAGACTACCTGGGTGAGAGGTGGGCGTGGCCCCTGCTCGGCGTTCATGGATACTTAACACGCTTTAACGAGATCTTGGTATTTGATCTGAGTTGGGTCGTTGACCTTATACGCACTAACCACCACGTGGGACAAGATATGGGCAACCGGCGTCGTGGTATCAGCCGAAGCATTTCGTGACGTCGGCCGGCGAAGCGGTGGCGCGGATTGGAACATAAGCCCGCTCTTGTATTAAGGGGGCTAGTTACGCCGGTAGCGTTCATAGCGTGCAGGTGTGCTAAGAGGCGATGGGCGGACCCACTGTGGCGCTTAGGTCTAGAACCGGCGTGCTGACCTCTGTTATGCCTAGGTGGGGCTGCGGCGTGTTGATCTTCCGCGGCGGGCATGACCGAGAAAAGTGTGTCGGCCAAATGGGATCGGCGTGTCGGGTAATGTGGTGCACCCCTGCGGTGATTAATCTATTCAAATAGCCGTGATCTTGATGCATGAGACGACTTGGAGTTGTACCTTGACCTTATGACAACTAGAATTGGATACTTAATAAAACACAGCCTTCCAAGTGCGGATATAACCCGGTGATCGGCTCTCTAACAGGCTACGAGGAGGATGTGCGGGTAGGATTATGCTATGCGATGCTACTTGGAGGACTTGATCTACTCTCTTCTACATCTTTGCAAGGCGGAGGCTGCGGAAAGCGTAGTCTTGACAGGATTAGCTATCCCCTTCTTATTACGGCATTCTGCGATTCGGTCCACGATATGGCCCTTTACACATATACCCATGCATATGTAGTGTAGCTCCTTGCTTGCAGTACTTTGGATGAGTACTCACGGTTGCCTTGTTCCCACTTTTCCCCTTTCTTTACCCGATTGCTGCAACCCACGATGGAGCCTGAGGCTAGACGCCACCGTCGATGGCGACTACTACCCGGAGGTGCCTACTACTATGTGCAGCCCGGCCAGCGGCGACCGGAGTAGTTTAGGAGGATCGAGGCGGGAGGCCTGCGCCTCTTTCGATTGTATCCCGATTTGTGCTAGCCTTCTTAAGGCAAACTTGTTTAACTTATGTCGTACTCGAGATATTGTTGCTTCCGCTGACTTCGTCTATGATCGAGCACATGTATTCGAGCCCTCGAGGCCCCTGGCTTGTATTATGATGCTTGTATGACTTATTTTATTTGTAGAGTTGTGTTGTGATATCTTCCGTGAGTCCACGGTCTTGATTCATTACACGTTTGCATGTATGATTAGTGTACGATTGAATCGGGGGCGTCACACCCCGAGAGCCTCCTTGCGGGCCTCCTCGAACAACTCCACGTCGCCGGCGAGCCTGCCGTGGACTTGGAGTCCGTAGGCTCCACCGACCCGATGCTGGTCGACTCCGACACCGCGTCGCTCGACGCGTTCCCCACCAACGTGGTGATCTACGATGAGCCGCTCCCTCACGCGGTGAGCGGCAGAAGCACCGTCCGCAGGTGCTGCGTCATCGATCAGCGAGCATCCGGTGAAGGAGCTCACGACCCCCTCGACAGCGGCTCTACAAGACTTGACCGCACCTATTAGGAAAAAGCGTGATGCCGAGACGCTGGGCGCGCCGCCTTCAGCTCGAAGGCGCGAAAAACTGGCAAGCATGAGGCGCTTGTCGAAGCACGCCGGCGTGAGATGGATAAGCTGTGGGCGGCTCGCCCGGCTCCAATCGGGCCTAACCGCCTAGGCGCAGTCCAGCAACGGCGTAGCCGGCTATCGCCAACCTGTTCGGGCCAATACGCATACATATCGCCACGCTTTGTGGAGAACATCCGCGCCGCCCGGCGGCGGATAAACTAGATAACCGAGGCGGCGCCGCTGATGACGGGCGAGTCCAGCAGCTCCTCGGCTGGCTGCCACCGCAGAATGAAGTCGGCTGCCGCTGAAGCGCCCGCAACGACAAAGCGATGACCCGCCTCCCGCCGAGAACAAGCGCGGCGTCTCGGGCCGGCTGGCGGTGTCGCGGAAGAAAAGACAAGGATCCGGCTGTACAGCCCGCGATCGGACTCGCATCACCATCGAAGCCGCGACCAAGGCGGCCGCCCAGGAAGCGGTGGAAGCGGAAGGGGCGACTATTTACCGCCTCCTCCTCGCAAAGAAAAGCGAGTCTCCGCCACCCGTCGAGCATCCGACTCGGCGACGCCTTGGCCGTCGAGAGGGAGTCGGAGAAAGCGACACCCGCCACCGGATGGACCGACTCCACCGATCCACTGGCGCTGGAAGAAGAGGGCGAGTTAGGTCATACGCCGGACCTCGCATCCGAGACGAGCCCTTTCCCAAAGGGTTCACGCTCCCCCGAGATACACCCAAGTACACCGGCTCCATTAAACCGGAGGACTGGCTGGTCGACTACTCCACGACCATCAACATAGCGAACGGCAACAAGCGTGTTGCCGTAAAGTATGTTCCGCTCATGCTCCAAGGCACGGCCGGACATGGTTGAACAGCACAAGCCCCGCAGCATCAACAAATGGGTCGACTTCACGAAGCCTTCGTCCACAACTTCACAAGCACGCATAAGCGACCTCCCAAGCCTCACCAGCTTTCCTTGTGCGTGCAAGGCCCCAATCAGTCGACTCATGACTACCTCACTTGCTGGGCGAGCTTGGAACTCCCTGTAGGCGTGCACGAGGTGCAAGCTATCGAGTACTTCACCGCCGGGTCTTGAGAAGGCACTCTCCTCAAGCACAAGCTCCTTTTGGCGATTTAGCTAGAAACCCTCGACGAGCTGCTGATCATAGCGGAACAAATGCGCTACTGACCGACTCCTCCATCAAGGCGGAGATTGAAGTCGGCCTTGGCCAGCAGAGTGGCTCCTCAGGCTCCCAAAACTCCGGCTGGAGACACCAGTCGGCGACAGCATCAGAATGACCACAAGCGCAAGGCCCCGCAGCCGGCAGGTTGCGACGGTCGAAGACCAGCAGCTGGAGGGGCAGCCTCCGGCCAAGCGACAGAAAGGCGGCAAGTCCAACTGGTTCCCGGCCTTCTCTTACGAGCAGACTCTAGATGGTCCCTGCAAGTTCCATAGCGGCCTTGAAGCCGTCAAACCAAAACCACCGGAAGTGTCCTTTGGCTCACCAGGATCGCCAAGGGGCGGCCTCTGCCTCCCCGCTTTCTTTGGGCCGCCCGCTCCCACATGACCCTAGCAGTTCTGTCGAGCCGGCCGACGCGATACAAAGGCGAGAGTACCCGTAAGAGCATGGAGCTTATGTGGTGTTCACCCGGTGTGGCCGACGACCGACGGCGCAGCGGCCGCAGCAGCAAGAAAGTGAATACAGTAGCATCAGACACTCGAGTTCATGTCTTGGTCAGAAGCCTATCGGTTGGGCAGAGCTGATCACCCGTAGGTGATGCCGAATCCGGGCTCCTACACCTGGTCTTGGGAGCCACCCTTGCCATGGATAGGCGGGCGCTTTCAAGCTTCTCGCGAGTGCTGATAGATGGAGGCAGTAGCATCAACATCTGTACAAGGACACGATGGAGAAGTTAGGAATCAAGCAAAGACAACCCGAGCAGCGGACTTGTGTTCCACGGCATTGTGCACGGACTTTCCTGCTCACCGATTGGCAAGATCTCGATCGATGTCCTCTTTGGGGACAAAGATCATTTTCGCCGAGAGCCAGTGTGGTTGAAGTGGTGGACCTCGAAAGTCCGTACCACGCTCTGCTTAGCCGACCTGCTTTGGCCAAGTTCATGGCGGTGCCCACTACGCCTACCTCAAGATGAAGATGCCGAGTTCAAGGGGATCCGATTCAGTAGCGGCGACCTACGAAGTCGCCCCGTCCATGGCGCAGCTGAAAGCAGCCGGCCTAGCCGAGTCCCCGGTGATCGCAAATTGAGAAGCGGCTTCTTGATCGGGTTGTGGCGATGGCGGCAAGCAGCCGAGATGTCGCCCAACCCCAAGGAGTCGGAAGCTGAGGGCTTGTTCAAGCCGGCCAAAGAAACGAAGAAGATACCCTTGGACCCGGAGCACCCGGAGAGGTACGCTGTCGTAGGTGCAAACCTTGACAGCAAATAGGAAGGTGAGCTTGTCGATTTCCTCCGTGAGAACCGGGACATTTTCGCATGGTCTCCTAAAGACATGCCAGGTGTACCGACGGAATTCGCCGAGCACAAGTTACATGTCCGATCTGATGTGAAGCACATCGGGCTGCCCTTGCGCCCTTTGTCGGAAGAGAAGAGAAGAGTTGTTGGAGAAGAGATAGCCCGGCTTCTAGCAACGGTTTCATCATGGAAGTGTTCTTTCCGAACTGTTAGCAAACCCGGTCACAATCGAAGAAGAACAAGCGATGGCGGATGTGTATTGACTACACAAGCCTCAACAAAGCTTGCCCCAAGGACCCGTTCGCTCTGCCGAGAATTGATCAGGTGATAGACTCCACAGCTGGATGCGAGCTGTTGAGCTTCTTAGATGCATATTCAGGATATCACCAGATCAAGATGAACCCAATGACAGGTGAAGACCGCCTTCATCACGCCGTTCGCTCGAGCCTACGCCACGACCATGATGTTCGGCAGGAATGCGGCGCCACCTTTCAGCGTTGCATGCGAAGTGCCTCCTCAAGCAGCTCGGTGAACGCCCACATTTACGTGGATGATGTGGTGGTGAAGACGGAAAAGCGAGGAACCTTCTTTGGAAGACCTTAAGGAGACCTTTGAGAACTGCGCCGATTCCAGATCAAGCTCAACCACGAGAAGTGCGTCTTGAATTACCAGGCTGGCCAGCTCCTTGGTTTCCTGGTCTCCGAACGCGGCATAGAGTGCAACCCTGTGAAGATCAAGGCCATCGAGAGGATGGAAGTACCCCGCCGACTGCTGGATGTGCAAAAATTCACCGGCTGCTTGGCGTCCATCAGCCGATTCATCAGTCGGCTGGGCGAGAAAGCTCTCCCTTTATACCAGCTCATGAAGAAGACCACCTTCTTCGAATGGAACCCCAAGGCGGATGAAGCTTTTCTCCAGTTGAAGAAAATCTCGACTACTCCCCTGTCTTTGGCGGCCCCGACTCCTAAAGAGCCCATGCTCCTGTACATCGCCGCCACCGGGTAGTCGACCGATCATAAATAGTCGGCGCAAGGAGGATGGCAAGGCGCTACCTGTCCGAGACCGGTATATTACCTCGAGCGAGGTGTGTCGACCTCCAAGCAGAACTACCCCACTACGGAAGATGTGCTACAGGCGTGCACTTTGCCGCCAAGAAGTTGAAGCCTTACTTCCAAGAGCATCCAATCACTATGGTCTGCCTGGCCCCACTAGCCGAGATCATCGGAAGCCGAGATGCTTACGGCCGGAAGTGGCCAAATGGGCCATAGAGCTGGCCCCCTACACCATCTATTACCAGCCCCGCACCGCCATCAAGTCGCAAGCACTGGCCGACTTCCTCGTCGACTGGGCCGAGACCCAGTACCTGCCGCCAGCGCCCGATTCCACCCATTGGCGGATGCATTTCGATGGCTCCAAGATGCGCACCGGCTTGGGAGCCGGCGTTGTCCTCACTTCCCCCAAAGGCGACAAGCTCAAGTATGCGCTGCAAATCCATTTCGCCGCCTCCAACAACGTCGCCGAATACGAGGCGCTCATTCACGGGCTCCGGCTTGCCAAAGAACTTGGCATTCGCCGGATCTTGTGTTATGGCGACTCTGACCTGGTGGTCCAACAGTCATCTGGCGATTGGGATGCCAAAGACACAAACATGGCGAGCTTCCGTTTCACAAATACAGCAACTCGGTGGATATTTTGAGGGTGCGAGTTCCTTCACGTACCAAGAAGCGACAACGACCAAGCAGACACCACAGCAAGAATCGGCTCCACCGGCGAGCAATACCATCCGGCGCCGCCCTTGGTGCCTCCTCAAGCCATCTGTCAAGACTTCACCAGAATCAGACTCCATTTTTGTGCGGCTCCCCAGAAGAAGTCGGATCCGACTCCAAAGCCTCGGCCAGGCAGCACGAGAATTCTTGCAGACGGCTCCAAGAATGCCTTGATCGAAGCCGGCCGGGGACTTCAGAACCCGGCCGGGGACTGCTGGCGACCATTGCGAAGACTCGAGCTCGGCCGGGGACTGCACCCGGTCGGCCGGGGACTTCATCAACCCGACAATGACGCGGACTCGATCCGCCGCCTCCAACCCAGCCGCCCCTCGTCCAAGTAGCAGTCTTGGCGGTCGAAGAAATAGCGGCACCCTCATGGGCCCAGCCCATCCTGAAGTTCCTAGTAAGCGGCGAGCTACCAACCGACGAAACCTTGGCTCGGCAAGTACAACGCCGAGCAGCAGCCTACACCATAGTCAACAGAGAGCTGGTCAGGCGCAGCGTCACTGGTGTCTACCAGCGTTGCGTCGAGCCAGAGCAAGGTCAAGCGATTCTCGAAGACATTCATCTAGGCGGTCACGGCCACCATGCGGCCTCAAGAGCACTTTCGCCGCCAAAGCCTTCCGACCACGGTTTCTTACGGCCAACTGCCCTAGAAGAGGCCAAGGAATTAGTCCAAAAATGCAAGGGTGCAGATGTTCCGCTCCAAGCCGCTTTCAGCCGGCTTACACTCAAGACTATCCCCATCGCTTTGGCCCTTTGCCGTTTGGGGGCCTGGACATGGTGGGACCATTCAAAGCAACCGCGAAGCGGCCTAACTCACTTACTTGTCGCGGTGGACAAGTTCAACAAGTGGATAGAAGTAGAGCCCATCAAGAAGTTGAATGGTCCAACTGCAGTGACTTTCATCGCCGACATCACGGCTCGGTATGGCGTACCACACAGCATCATCACCGACAATGGCACAAATTTTGCCAAAGGCGCCCTGGCCCGTTTCTGCGTGACGCAAGGCATCCGACTGGACTTAGCGTCCGCTGCCCATCCGCGATCAAGCGGCCGGTGGAAGCGAGCAAGCGGCCTCATGCTATTCGGCATCAAGCCTCGATTGGTCGAACATTTGGAGCGCTCGGCGGCTGTTGGCTTGAGGAGTTGCTGACCGTCTGTGGAGTCTGCACACGACTCCAAACAAGTCAACCGGCTTCACACCTTTCTTCCTCGTCTCCGGTGCTGAAGCCATCTTCCCAACGGACATAGAGTTCGACTCACCGCGAGTCACCATGTACACCAAGGAGGAAGCAGAAGAAGCACGTCAAGACGGTGTCGATCTGCTGGAAGAGGGCCGGCTGTTGGCACTCAGCCGGTCCAACATCTACCAGCCAGGAGCCTGCGCGCTACTACAACAGGAAGGTCAAGCGAGATCTTTCCAAGAGGGCGACCTTGTGCTCGGCTGATCCAAATGACGACCGAGCAGCACTGGCTGTCGGCACCTTGGGAAGGCCCCCTTCATTATCGACAAATTGCTGGGCAACGACTCCTACTACGATCGACGCCGAGAAGCCCCAAGCGGCGCAAGAGAGATGACTCCGCAAAGAGGCGGAGCGGCCATGGAACGCAAATCTTCTCGAAGATTTTTCGATTAATCGTATGTACCATGCTACCTTTTGTGTTAAAATACCAAGACTTTGGGCCCCCCGAGACGAGCTCGGGGACTGCCCTTTTCTGTTATCTGTATGATAAGAATTGTGCCTTCGAGTATGTTACTCTTTGTTATGCCGCCTGGCACCGGGTTCGATTAGTTGGCCGGGGACTGCCGCCATATGGCGCTATGAAATGCTTCCTGCGATCGGACAAGTAGTGTGTGCGATGCCTAAGCCGTCTCTGTCAAAAGCTTGGCTCGCATGAGCTTGGCTATTTTGGTGGGCAGGAGTAAGGAAGAATGGGCGCCCACATGAAAAATGGCTAAGGACCCAAAGCATAAACATATCTTAAGCTGGCTTCCAGCCCCTATTCGCAAAACAGACTCTTGAATAGTCGGCTTGCCGCGTTCTATCCAACTTGCTAAAAGACTCCAAAAAATGGCCAAGTACTTGCCTTCCCAAAGGAGCCAAGCATTTGATCCAAACGGCAGTCCGCAGAGCGGTTGCCCGAAGGGCAAGGCGGCGACTAAGGAAAGGCGGCAAAGGAAAAGCCATAAGAGCATGAGCAAGGAAAGGTAGAATTAGGATAATATTTACACAGCATAGGCCCTCGGCCGAATCTTCGAGCAGAAGTTCAAAATACACCCCGCGGGTGGAATTGTGCGAATTAACAAGTTTTTCCAAGACTATCAAAGCAGATAAAATTAAGAGCCTGACGGCTGCAGTTCGGGAACCGTGAGACGGGTTTGGAAGGCCGGAGGAGGCAGCGGTGTTAGGGCGCCGAGGTGGCCGGCTGGGCAGTCTCGGCTTGATCATCTCCGGGCGGGTAGCCGGCCCAGACAGGCGCGACGTTCTGTCGGAGGCGCTTGGTCGGCCGAGGCTGGCCGCCCGCTCCGTCTTCTGGTGCCTCCGTCTCATCTCCGTCCTCCGCCTCGCCTTCCTCCTCGACGCTGGAGCCGATCACCTCCGCCAAGTCCTCGTCATAGTCCGGGTTCATCCGGAACCAGTCCGGTGACGCCTCCCTGCCGTCTTCAGCCCGCTTCGGCCAGAACGAAAACGACGCTGGTGTCCGATAGTCGGGCGATCGCTGCCAAGACGCCGACGAGGGCATCTTCCGAGCCAGCAGGCTCCGCTGGGCCTCTCGACTCGGAACGCAGCCCGGCCGGTCCCAGATCCAGCCTCGATATGCAGGCCTTGGCAATTCAAGGCTCTGGCGCTTCCGGCCCGGGCCGAGGAACTCTTCCAAGCCCTCAAGACGGCCAGCGCGACCTCCACCCAAGTAGTCCGACCGGGAGGCGCAGAACCGGCATGTCAGCCATAGGGCAGCAATCGCCTGGCGCCGACGCGTTAAGCCAGCCAAGAAGCGGCATCCGATGGCTGCCGCAGACGAGCCTCGATGCTTGAAAGCTGCTCGTCAAAGGGTCCGGGGGGCGTTGGCAGCAATCTTCGCGCCATTTGCCCTCCGCACCTCGCGATCAGCCTCGATGGCTTCATTGGCCGCCTGCGTATGGCCAGGGAAGAAGTCTGCCAAGACGGAAAAGAAGCAAGTCAAAAAAAACCAGCAGTCAGCCCGACCTATAGTCTGCAGCTCAAAGAAAGAAGGAAAGAGAAACTCACCATCGACGATGTCCTCGATTTCATGGAAGCCAGAGGTCAGCAGCGCCTCCTTATCAGTCCAGGAGGAGCGCTTCGCTTCGAACTCGGCCAGAAGGCAGCCTCTTTCCTCGCTGCCTCGTCTGCGCCCGTCTTAAGTAGCTCCTTTGCTCCGCCAAATTGCATAGCCAACAGGTCGCGCTCTGCGGCGAAGCTTGTTGCACTCCTCTCCTTTGGCGCGCAAAGGCCGTGTCGGTTGCGCCCATTTGCCGTCGGAGAGTGGCGTTACGCCTCACGAAGAATAAAAAAG
This sequence comes from Aegilops bicornis, assembly GCA_021605145.1. Lineage (NCBI taxonomy): Eukaryota > Viridiplantae > Streptophyta > Magnoliopsida > Poales > Poaceae > Aegilops > Aegilops bicornis. Next base: position 821,935 of record JAHIAL010000023.1, on the reverse strand, counting down.
GAAAAGGGCGTTAAGTCGTCAACTAAGAAGGTCGCTAGGAAGATCCGGCCCGATCGCTTTCGGCGATCGGCCCGAATCTCGGGGATTACAGCCCAGCGAGAAAAGCGCCCATACTTCAAGAAGAAGAAAGAAGACTCACCTCGGCTCCTTGACAAGTCGGCGATACGCTTGCCCAGCTCCTCAACGTTGCGGTTGAAGGCGTTGGCGGCGGAGGTTGTGATACTCCTGCGATAAGCATTTCGAGACAAGGGTAAATGTTTGGAACTTCGCCAAAATAGAGTTCGAGCCGCTGCTTTCGACGCAGCGGCCCGAAACTCGGGACTACACCCGATGAGAGCGGCTGGCGCCTGAAGAAAACAACAAAAACTCAAAGAAGAAACATACCAGAGCGGTGGCTCGCGGCGCCAGTGCGCCTTGGTGCGATTCGGATGGCGTCGCCCTCGACTGCAACCGCTGGGCGTCGAAGCGCCTGGTTCAGCGGGCCTGTGCCGCCTCCTCGCACCCACCCAGCGGGCGCGGCGCTCATCGCCTCGGCGTCCCGGGATAGCTGAGCGGCGCTTTGTCTCCAAAGGCGTGGGCGCCGAAGTCGCCTTCTCAAGACGGCGGCGCGCTGGCGAGGCGACCAGAAGGAGCAGCGTCGCCACGACCTCGTCCTCGGTCGGCGGCACCGGCGGGTCCGCCGGCTGTTTACCTCACGCACTCTCAAACAGCGGCGGAGGTGCCGGGGGCGGCACGGCCGTGCCCGACACGGAGGTCTCGCCGCCTTCCCTCTCCATGACGGGGAACCCGCTGCCGGCTCCCTCCGTCTGCCCCGTGAACTCCGGCGGCGGCGGCGCGGAGCTTAGCGGGGTGACAAGCAACGCCGATTGGAGGCACGCGGCCTCCTCGGCCCGCCCGGCAACGCGGCGGCGGCCGCCTCCTCCAGCTTCCTGCAGGCGGAAGCCGCCGCCTTCTCGGCCTCCGCCTTCTCCGGTAAAGCGGCTTCATCCTCGTCGCGCTTCTCCCGCGTTCCGCTTCGTCGCCTCCGGAGGTCGGCGCGAGGTCAATCCGCCCGGTATTGGTGGATGTCTGCCGCCGAACCCCATGAGCGGGCGGCGGCGACCCTCTCTAAAGTAAGGGGAGTTCTGATGCGAAGAAGACATGTAAAAGAGTTGAACAAGATGCACCAGAAGGAAACAAGACAAAGCAGAAGCACTTACGCGGAGACCAGCGGCGGCTTTTTCACTTCCTTTGCAGGCGGTTAGCCTTTGCGATCGCCTCTTCCGTCTTAGTTGCGGGCGGCCATCCCCTTGAGCTTCTTCGACCGGCCGCCGCAAGCTCGGCCTGGCTGGCGCTTCCTCATCGCGCGCCTCGACCGCCCAAGCCGGCGGAGGAACTTCGCGCCCGCTGGCGGCTTCGGCTGGCGGCGGGGGACGACTTCCCCCTCGCCGACATCCTCAGGCCAGTCGGCGAAGGTAGCCGAGGGCCTGAAGTCGTCAGCCCCTCCTCCTCCTCCACCTTCGGCGTCGGCCTCCATCGCCGCCGCCCCCAAGTCAGGGTCGTCGATGTCGCTCTCCGCCCGGTCGGGGACGAACTCACGGGCCGGCCCCATGGTGTCGGCTGAGGGCTGCATGAGGGGGTTCTGACTCGAAAAAACCAAAAAATATCAGAGGTCGAATTCGGCCGAAAAAGAAAACAGAAGAGGAAAAAAGACGACTTACCACAGGTGGGGGGTTGGCGCGCGAGTATGGCTCCTTGCGAACTGCCAATCCGCCCGAAGATCGCGATTCGCCATGAAGTTCACCGTGTCCGCCACCTCCGCATGGGGCATGTCCTTGAGCACATCCGATTTGGGGTCTCGGTGGCCGCTCATCCGACAGATCATATGAGGTCGGCCTTGAGCGGTAGGACTCGGCGCCATACGAAGGAGGCCCGGTAGGTCGCCCCGGTCAATCCCTCCGACTACATCGGCACTTTCGGAGTCGCTGACGGCAAGGGCGCCCACCAGCAGAGTCGGCGTCCTGGCGGTGGGACCAGCTGGGAAGCCTCCCGCCTTGATCGCCCGGCCGTAAAGGCGCAGATTGACCCGATGCATATACGGAGCGACGTTCTTCACGTAGAAGTAGGAGCTGCCACATCTTCACCGACTTGATCAGCGGAATGGCAGGGAAAGGGTTGTCAGCCACCGGCCTCCGCATCGCGATGAAGGTGCCGCACAGAGCCGGCACGCCGGCGACGTGCGTGCCGAGCTTGGCCTGGAAGAATTCCCCCCACAGCTCGATGGTGGGGAGAACGCCGAGGAAGCCCTCGCACAAGGCGGCGAAGGCGGCCAGCAGCACCACCGTATTCGGAGTGAGGTGGTGCGGCTGGAGCCCGTGAAACTCCAAGAAAGAGCGAAAGAAGCCGCTCGCCGGCAGCCCTAGACCGCGCATGAGGTGCGAGCGGAATACGACCCGCTCGCCCTCCTCCGGCGCCGGTGTTATTTCAGCCCGGCCTTGGCGCGGTCTGCACTAGGTTTATGCCGGGAGGCGGCGCGTCTGGCGGAGGAACTTCGATGTGGTCGCTGCTCACCTCAGAGCCAGCCCCACACGCCGGAGCCTTGTGGCGGGAGGCGCAGCGGCGGAGGAAGAGCTCATCTCCGCGGCGTGGCGTGGCTCGGCGTGGCGGCAGCAAGAAGAAGCGAGAAGAAAAAGCGAGAAGAAGAAGGAGCAAGAGGAAGCGGGGGAAGCGGGGAGATGGGTGCGCGTGCTTCGCCGCCCCCCCTCCCCCGCCTACTTATAGGCTCAAGGGCTGAGAAGCCGATGGGGCGGGCGTGGGATTAACTGCGCCCAGTACCCCACGCCCCCCACGATTTAACGCACGAAGTACTGCACGCAGTAACGACGTGGGAACCCCAACCGCCCGCACGACCGCAACGGATCCGTTCGCGCCCCGAGGTGCGATGGTGGTGGGTCCTGCCTGACGGCCTGTCTCGTCACGCGCGTGGGTGGGCAGACTGACCCTGCCGCGTGGCGTCACGCGACGGGCCCGCAATGGGCCGCCGCCGGGAAACTTATCAGGCACGCTGTCTGGATCCCGCTGCGACTTTCAAACCCTTTAAGGAGCAAGACGGCCTCCTGCGAGTCCGACTCCAGCTAGTCGGCCTAGAGGAAGACGGCGAGCAAGGCCTAGATTCTTCCACCGGAGGGATGAAACTGTTGACGCTCCTCGACATGTTGCTATCGGCGCCTCACCAGCTTGAGGGACTACAGCCGGAGTAATGGGCCACGGGTAGGCAAACCCGAGCCCCCGGACCTTTCAAAACATCGGGGCAGGCTGCGCCCCTCGAGACCTCAACACGAAGAGCCGCTTTCTGAGAGTCGGCGGCAGAGCCGCTCATTGCCCCTCATGGCCGAGTCCCAGAGACGGCCTTGAGGAAAGCCGACTCCCAACTGGCTATGGGGAGTCGGCCCGCGACTCCAACCACCTTCGACCTACGCAACTATGGACGAGATGGGGTGCGGCCGCCGCGCGGCCCATCCCTACCCCTGCTCACTTAAGGGCGAGGCATGGCCACACGAGTGCATCGACGGAGATCTCCCTCGCTGGCATCAAGATCAGCCACGCCCGGCCTCGACATCAGCCCCTGCGGCAGACCCCCAGCCCACCGGCCTGTCCGTACAACCCGAAGGCAGACGGCGGGGCCCGCTTGTCGGCCAGCGGGTGCGTATGGCGGCTAGCCAAGCCACAAGACGGCCGAGTCCCGGAGGCAGCCCCCAGGAGTCGGCCGACCCCACCCACGAGTCCCGCACGCCATTAACCAGACAAGACAGGGAATGGCGACAGTGATCGCCCGTCAGGCGGCGACCTTTGTTGCCATGACCACGACAAGCGAGCGTCATCAGAAGCGCGGCTACAGTAATCCGCTGCCGGCAAGACCCGCCCGCGGCGGACAAGGCCTGTCGGCCCCATGCTGGGCCCGTTGGCGGGGCCCGCCGCAGTCGGCGGAGAAGACGGCGACCTAAGAGACAGACGGCTGGGACCCGCGCCCAGCCGGATTACCGTTGTACCCCCGGGGGGTAGGCCTATATAAACCCCCCGGGGCACCCATGCAAGAGGTTGGACCCTAATAGTTTCAGACACACATAGAGGGAAGAGAAGAGCTATCCGTGCCCTTCTCCTTCCTCACCTCGAACAGCTCAAGGAGCAACCTTGTACCCACTTTGACATAGTGATCATGCGGAGACCCCGCAAAGCAGCAGTAGGGGTATTATCTCCACGGAGAGCCCTGAAGCTGGGTAAGATCCCCGGCGTGCATGCCTTCGCCTCATCCCATTTCCAGGCACCGGCGACGTTCTACTCGCCCCCTCCATGATAAGCCATCCTTTGGCATATGTCGCACCCCACCCCCGACAGGTAGTACAAGAGTAGATCTACCACGAGATCAGAGAGGCTAAACCCTAGAAGCTAGCCTATGGTATGATTGTTGTATATGTGTCAACTAGCCTGGCCCTGGTTTATATAATGCACCAGAGGCCTAGGATAACAAGAGTCCCAGCCCGAACACGCCGGTGGGGAGGAGTCCTTGTCTTGATCACCAAGTCTTGTGGAATCTTCCTTGTATGCAGCAGCTGTCCGGACTGGCCCATGAGTATGCGGCCATGGGGATCCTCGGCCCAATCCAACTGATCGGGAGACGACGTGGTGAGTACCCCTAGTCCAGGACCTCTGTTGGAAAAGGCAGTGCCTAGGAGGCGCTTAGGCACGCTTAGGCGCTAGGCAATGGCCAAACGCCTCGCTTAGGGCATAAGTAGAAGCCTGGGTAGAGCAAGTAAGAAATTGTCTACCGAAGCGAGAAATCATGCCATATTGCATTGATATGCCAAAACGGCCATATTCCAATCATAGTAGCTGGTAGTTAATATACTTATATGCCCTGAATTAATGAAGTACACATATGATAACCACATATACACCCTGATTGTAAAAATTATATAACCGCCCTGCGCCTAGGGCGCTTAAGCACCGCCTAGGCACTAGGCGAAGGCCAACCGCCTCGCTTACGCCTACCGCTTTTTCCAACCTTGTCCAGGACACCGTCAGACACAGTGAAGATTTTGAACAAGTTTCAAATAGAACGCACATGAAGAATTTGTGAATAGATTGGGTTGAGTTTAGCATAGAGGGGGAAGGGTCCGATCACATTCACTTAGCAGAAATAGCAACTTAAAGAAATAGCAATAAGTGAATGCTGTAGAGGACATAAACTCATATATATATATATATATATATATATATATATATATATACATATATATATATATATATATACATATATATATATATAGCAAATGAAGAAAAAGACGGAAACAAAGTGAGGACAATGCAAAGTTGAAGAAAAAGAACAATGAGGAAAAACTCAAATTGAAGATTTTCAACTTTTGGTGGTGGCGTGCCCATCAGATAAGAATGATGATTTCGGACACCACAGCATAACCGTCAGAGGGCTCGAGAATCAAATTCTTCATTAATTTCTTCACACTTAGAGTGTTAGTCTTCATTGATTGAAGAAAACGCTTTCTTCATGTGTTGCACATCTAAGTCATCAATTTTGCATAAGTGTTAGGATGAGTGTCCTTTTCAGAGAACATTCGAAGATTCTAGGATATTTAGCTCACACCGCAACTTGCTAAATCTCTTCTCATCCATGGGCTTTGTGAAGATATCGGCTAGCTGTTCTTCAGTCTTCACACATGCTCAATAGAAATGTCGCCCTTCAACACATGATCACCAAGAAAATGATGACGAATCTGAATGTGCTTTGTCTTCGAGTGCTGAACTGGGTTGTGAGCAATCTTGATGGCACTCTCATTGTTACAGTAGAGAGGCACATTCTTCACGTTGACGCCGTACTCCTTGTGAGTTTGCTTCATCCACAGCAATTGAGCACAACAAGAACCAGCAGCAATGTACTACGACTTGGAGTAGAGCGGTGATACATAGTTCGCTTTCTTCGAGGACCAACAGACCAAAGATCGTCCATGGAAATGGCATGTGCCAGATGTTGACTTGCGGTCCACACGATCACTAGCATAGTCAGAGTCTGAATATCCAATGAGATCAAAAGCCGAGCCCATGGGATACCATAATCCAGGTGTTGGTGTGTGAGCTAGATATCAAAGAATATGCTTCACAGCCTTATGGTGTGATTCCTTCGGTGTAGCTTGAAATCGGGCACACATGCAAACACTAAGCATAATATCTGGCCTAGATTCACATAAATACAACAGAGAACCAATCATGGAGCGGTATACCTTTTGATCGAAGTCAATACCATTTTCATCAGTGCATAGATTGTCATTTGTGGGCATTAGAATTTTGACCCCTTTGCAATCTTGCATGCCGAATTTCCTCAATACGTCCTTGAGGTATTTCTCCTGAGATATGAATATGCCATTGCACTGTTGACGAATTTGAAGACCTAAGAAGAATTTCAATTCTCCCATCATAGAAATTTGATATTCTTCACTCATCATATAGGCAAATTTATCACTGTAATGTTGGTCAGTACAGCCAAAAATAATATCATCAACATAAATTTGGCACACAAAAAATTCACCATCATAAGATTTAGTGAAAAGAGTTGGATCAAGTGAACCGGGTTTGAAGCCTTTCTTCATGAGGAATTCCTTCAAGGTATCATACCACGCCCGAGGGGCCTGCTTGAGGCCATAGAGGGCCTTATTGAGTCTGAAGACTTTGTCAGGATGCTTTGGATCTTCAAAACCTGGGGAATGCACTTTTCACATCCATTTGATATAAAGTAATATCATGATGGTTAGCATAAGCAAGTAATTTGTGAATAGCCTTAAGTCTAGCAACAGGTGCAAAAGTTTCATTGAAATCAATTCCTTCAACCTGTGTGTAGCCTTGAGCTACAATCCGTGCCTTATTCCTCACCACAAGGCCATTTTCATCTTGCTTGTTGCGGTAGATCCACTTTGTGCCAATGATATTGTGCTTGCGAGGATCTGGACGTTTGACCAGTTCCCAGATGTTGTTGAGCTCGAACTGATGTAATTCTTCATGTATAGCTTGAATCCACTCAGGCTCAAGAAATGATTCATCTACCTTAGTGGGCTCTGTGATAGAGACGAAAGCAAATTTCCCACAAAAGTTAGATAAATGTGAAGCTTTTGAGCATGTGACAGGACCTGGTGCTTCAATGTCATCGATGATTTTCTCAATTTGCACTTCGTTTTCAATGCAAGGATGAGCTGGTTGTCGTCGAGAAATTTGATCAGCATTTTCTTCAGCACCATTTTGTACAGGTGCATCAACATGACGTTCTTCACGTTCTGGAATGAATTCTTCAGCAGATTCTTCGGTCGGAATGACATCCTCAGTAGCCTTGAACTTGATAGTTTCCTCAGGTGCTGGTTCATCTATCACAGAAGGTAGGTGCTCTCTTTGCGAGCCATTAGTTTCATCGAACCGCACATCTACAGTTTCAACAACTTTGTGGTGAACGTTGTTGAAGACTCTGTAGGTGTGCGAGTCCTTTCTGTTAAAACCTTCATGTGCTTTCGGTGCAAATTTTGAGTTGTGATGAGGATCTCTAACCCAACATTTAGCACTGAAGACTTTGAAATAACTCACATTGAGTTTCTTGTCAGTGAGGAGTTCATAAGAAGTCTTCTTGAAGAATTTGTGAAGATATACCCTGTTGATGATGTGGCAAGCAGTATCAATTGCCTCAATCTAGAAACGACGAGGCGTCTTGTACTCATCAAGCATAGTGCGAGCCATCTTAACAAGAGTCCTATTCTTGCGTTCCACGATGCCATTCTTCTGAGGAGTATAAGTTGCAGATAACTCATGAGTAATACCAAGTTCATCAAGATAGTCATCAAGACCAGAATTCTTGAACTCAGTTCCATTGTCACTCCTGATGTGCTTGATCTTCACACCAAAGTTGGTTGAAGCCCTCGAGGAAAATCATTTGAATACTTCCTGCACTTCATGTTTGTAAGTGACAATATGTACCCATGTGTAACGAGAGTAATCATCAACAATAACAAAGCCATATAGAGATGCATCATTTGTAACTGTAGAATAATGATTAGGACCAAAGAGATCCATATGAAGCAATTCAAATGGTCGAGTGGTAGTCATGATTGTCTTCGCTGGATGTTTGGCCTTGGTCATCATTCCAGCTTCACATGCTCCGCACAAGTGATCCTTGAGGAATTTGAAATTCTCAATGCCAATGACATGCATCTTCTTCGCAAGCGTGTGCAAATTCCTCATGCCTGCATGACCAAGTCGTCGATGCCATAGCCAGCCTTCTAAAGCTTTTGCAAGTAGACATACGACTGGTTGTGGTCCTGTAGAGAAATCAACAATATACAAGTCTCCTCTCCTAAAGCCTTCGAAGACTGGTCAGCTTCCATGATCACAACACAACGATACTTGCCAAAGACAACAACCATATCAAGATCGCAAAGCATTGAGACATACATGAGGTTCTATCCTAAGGACTCGACAAGCATTACTTTGTCCATGTGTCGATCCTTTGAGATCGCAACCTTACCTAGACCCAATACCTGACTTTTTGCCTTTGTCGTGAAGATGATATGCTTCAGATGTGATGGAGATAAGGGAGCATCCATCAATAGATTCTTGTCACCAGTCATGTGATTTGTACATCCACTATTGAGGACCCACTCATTTGCTTTGGGTTTATCATCCTACAGATGAATTAGTGCAACTTACGAACTCATATACTTCATCAGTGAAGAATATGACATCAATTCCATCAGATCAAGTAATAGAATAGATAAAGCAATGTGAGGATTTGAGAAATGAAAGTTCATCTCTTCATGATTAGCCTGCGTCCTTCTAGGCAATTTCAGGCCTCCAGCAAATTTGTTAGACGTTTAAGCACGTCTGGAGACCTAACCCTGCAGAAGAAATTAGTTCTTTTTCTTCACCACCCACATCTGAAGAGGTGGAAAAGAGTTCATCACTCTGCGAGCTCCATATGAGAAAGGTGGCATAGAAGCTAATCCATTTCGTTCACATAGGAGGAGTTAGGATAAGCATATGAATAAGCAGAGAAATTCTTTGAGGACTTATGAACATAATGATTAGAAGAATAATGCTCATATTCATAACCCTTAGCTCTTCCCTGCGAGACAGAGGTGTTAGCACGATGATATTCATATGAGGACTTTGATCCTTTTGACGAATTTGATCCACGTGAGGAATTTGGTCCGTATGATGACTTGGATCCATATGAAGAATTTGATCTGGGGTTCCTATTCTTCATAGGTGGTGTCATGAGGACATTCACCTGAAGATTTTCAAGGCACCTTTTGGGAACCCAGATTTTCTTCATAGGAGAACCGTTCCTGCAGATAGTGCCAACATATCTAGCAAATACTTCACCATTCTAATTTTTGAACATTTTGTAGTTGGAGTCAAATGACTCATCAGAAGAATGAGGAGATTCACATGTAAAGCCAGATATATTAGATGGATCTACTGGAGGTCCCTTTGCAGCAACCCATGAGGTTTTGGGGTACTGCTCAGGCTTCCAATAAGTACCATCAGCATTGAGTTTCCTCTCAAAGGCAATGCCCTCTTTCCTAGGGTTCCTGTTGAGGATCTACTTTTTAAGCACATCACAAAGAGTCTGATGCCTTTTGAGGCTTTTGTACATGCCTGTCATGTACAATTCCTTCAGCCCTGCATCATCAGTGATACTAGCAATGTCCTTAGATGAGGAATTAGTGATAGCAGAGACAGGTTGAAGAATTTGTAGCATTAGAAGCATTTGAACATTCGGTGAAGAATTAGCGATTCACGCTCAATGCATTTCAAACATGGAGGAACAAAATCTTCACGAGAAGCGCTGATTTGTTGAGCAAGCAATGAATCACGCTCCTTCAAGATCTTCATAACTCACTTAGCTTTTCAAGATCTTGCTTTCTTTGAAGAAATTCATAAGAAAGCTTCTCATGATCAGATAAGAGAGTGTTATGATGACCTTGAAGGGTGTCAAACCTAGTATGAAGTCTCTGAAGACTCTTAGCCAAAGCTTTCGACTGATCCATTTCTTCACCCAACATATCATCGCTCTTATTTAACATGTATTGAACTTTTTCCAAAAATCTTTGTTGTTTAGTGGCAAGGGAAGCAAGTTTGACATAGCTGGGTCCAAATTCATCACCAGATTCATCATCACTAGATTCAGATAGATATCATTCAGTTACCTTTGTATCTTTTGCCATAAGGCATGGTGTAGAAGATGATGATTCTGGTTCGAATGTTATCGCTTTGAGAGATTCCTTGAAGTCCTCAAACCAAGGATCATGACGGATTTAATGACCTTCATAGACCTGAGAGAGACGGTCCCAGATAAGCTTCGCATGATCGAGATGCATGATGTTCCTGAACTGATTTTGAGACAGGGCGAGGCAGATGACATCCTTCGCCATGAGGTTGTGAAGGGTGAACTTGCGAATGTCATCGCCTTCTACCATCTTGCAGATCGGTAAGACCAATCTCGGTGACGGTCCACGACTCCTTTGTTCGCTCATCGCCATGAGACGCTTCTTCATCATGGCCTTCCACTTGGGATACTCGTGACCGTCAAAGATGGGGCATGACACGGTCTTCATTCCTGTGGTCGACATAACTAAAACTCCAGGCGGTTAAACCAAAATCACATAGAACAAGGGAGTACCTTGCACTGATACCAATTGAAAGTGCATTATATCAACTAGAGGGGGGGCGAATAGGCAATTTTTATGAATTCTTCACTAAGGAATTTGCGGGTGAGGAAATTCCTTAGCGAAGAACTACTTGTAGCGGAATAAGTACTCAAAAGTTAACATAACAGAACATAGGCAGAGTCGTCATGACGAAATGAAGACAAGCACAGAGTACAGAAAGCGTAAACACAGAATAACACAGGATGAAGACAAGCAGACTGAAGAAATTGAACTGAGGAAATTGAGAAAGTCTTCAGTTAAAGTATTCAAACAGATATGAACAAGTGCACAACACAATTATGAGGAAATAAAAGAGTTGAGGAAATAGAACCACTAAGCTTGGTGAAGACAATGATTTGGTAGACCAGTTCAAGCTCTTTGTCTCGGTTGTATGTCCGGGTTGGAGCGGCTAGGTATTTAAACCCGAGGACACATAGTCCGGATACCACGATCCTCGCCAGTATTCTCCTTGAGCTAAGGTCACACAGACCTCGCCCAATCACTCATGGTAAGTCTTGGAGTGACTTCCAAACCTTCACAAACTTCGGTCACTCAACGATCCACAATTCCTCTTAGATGCTTCTAGACCATGACGCCTAACCGTGCGGAAGAAGCACAGTCTTCAAAGGTAACAAGCGTCGGATCCACGCAGGATCAATCTCTTCAGTGATGCTCAATCACTTTGGGTTTGTAGGTGTATGGGTTTGGGTTTTCCTCACTTGATGATTTTCGCTCAAAGTCCTCGGAGGATGGGATGCTCTCAAATGACAAGTGTCAATTTCCCTCGGCGCAACCAACCAGCTAGGGTGTTGAAGGGGGGCGGCTATTTATAGCCTAGGGAGCAGCCCGACATGATAAGACATAAATGCCCTGCAATGATATGACCGTTAGGTGGGTAGATATTTTGGGACAGCTGGCACAAGGCACAACAATGGTCAGAAATTTGAGTATCAAATTAAATCGAGGGCTATCATGTTCCTCCTTTGTGTAGGCAATCCAAGACCGGCGAATTCCTAACTCCTCAGTCATAACAAATTCCTCAGCGACCAGAAGAACTTCGTCTCTGTCACTAAAGAAATTGACTGAACTGTATGAGATTTCCAATGGCTTCACTCGAAGGGATTGGTAGGTGTAGGATTTTGAGTTGAGCATCACATGGAAAATTTTCCTTATTATTTCCTCGACCCCGTTTAACAGTACGGTGTTTCCTATGACTCAAGAAAGAGAAAATGAAACTACGAAAACAGAAGTCTTCACGCTTCATGTTCCTCGAATGAATACCAAGTCTTCAAGGTCACACCAATTTCTTCACTTTCAAACTCTTCAGAAAGTCTTCAAAAATCCAAAGTCTTGATCGAAGAACTTCATTTTTAGGGGTCGACTTTCTCTGTAAATATCAAACTCCTCATAGACTTATAGACCTGTGTACACTCATAAACACATTAGTCCCTTAACCTATAAGTCTTCAATACACCAAAATCACTAAGGGGCACTAGATGCACTTACAGAGGCCACGAGGCAGGGGGGCGCCTCCCCCCCGGGCGCGCCCTCCACCCTCGTCGGCCCCTCGTGGCTCCACCGACCTACTTCTTCCTCCTATATATACCTACGTACCCCCAAACCATCGAAGAGCACCACAAAAACCTAATTCTACCGTCGCAACCTTCTGTACCCGTGATATCCCATCTTGGGGCCTTTTCTGGCATCCTGCTGCAGGGGGCATCGATCATGGAGGGCTTCTACATCAACACCATTGCCTCTCCAATGATGTGTGAGTAGTTTACCTCAGACCTTCGGGTCCATAGTTATTAGCTAGATGGCTTCTTCTCTCTCGTTGGATCTCAATACAGAGTTCTCGATTCTCTTGGAGATCTATTCGATGTAATCTTCTTTTGCGGTGTGTTTGTCGAGATCCGATGAATTGTGGGTTTATAATCAAGATTATCTATGAACAATATTTGAATCTTTCTGAATTCTTTTATGTATGATTGGTTAGCTTTGCAAGTCTCTTCGAATTATCAGTTTGGTTTGGCCTACTAGATTGATCTTCCTTGTGACGGGAGAAGTGCTTAGCTTTGGGTTCAATCTTGCGTTGCTCGATCCCAGTGATAGTAGGGGAAACGACACGTATTGTATTGTTGCCATCGAGGATAAAAGATGGGGTTTATATCATATTGCATGAGTTTATCCCTCTACATCATGTCATCTTGCTTAAAAGCGTTACTCCGTTCTTATGAACTTAATACTCTAGATGCATGCTGGATAGCGGTCGATGTGTGGAGTAATAGTAGTAGATGTAGGCAGGAGTCGGTCTACTTGTCACGGACGTGATGCCTATATACATGATCATACCTAGATATTCTCATAACTATGCTCAATTCTATCAATTGCTCGACAGTAATTTGTTCACCCACCGTAATACTTATGCTCTTGAGATAAGCCACTAGTGAAACCTATGGCCCCCGAGTCTATCTTCCATCATATTAATCTCCCAACAACTAGCGATTTCTATTGCCATTTATTTTGCTTTCTTTACTTTTAGTATTTATCATAAAAATACCAAAAATATTATCTTATCATCTCTATCAGATCTCACTTTTGCAAGTGGCCGTGAAGGGATTGACAACCCCATTATCGCATTGGTTGCAAGGTTCTTATTTGTTTGTGTAGGTGCGTGGGACTTGAGTGTGGCCTCCTCTTTGGATTGATACCTTGGTTCTCAAGAACTGAGGGAAATACTTACGCTACTTTACTGCATCACCCTTTCCTCTTCAAGGGAAAACCAACGCAGTGCTCAAGAGGTAGCAAGAAGGATTTCTGGCGCCGTTGCCGGGGAGGCCTACACCAAGTCAAGTCAAGATTTGATTTCCCGTCAACGAGCCATTTCTGGCGCCGTTGCCGGGGAGTCTACGCAGACATAGCAAGTACCCATCACAAACTCGTATCCCTCGCATAATATTATTTCCCATTTGCATCTCGTTTTCCTCTCCCCCACTTCACCTTTGCCATTTTGTTCTCCCTTATTCTGTTCGTCTTTTCGTTTGCCTTGATGTCTTACTTGGTTCGTTTGCTCGTTTGGTTGGAACAATTGTGTATTTATTGCTAAACAGAGAACCTAAGATCTATGGATCCTCATCCGCTTGCCAATCTTTTTAAGAGATCCAATTATGATGAACCAATTCCTAGTGATTTGGGTGCACTAGATTATCTTTATAAGGTTTTGCTTGAAATCCGTGGATCTGAAAATTGTGATGAAGTGCGTTATGAAGTGATTCACGATAGATCTTTGAATAAAAAGCATGATTGCAATGATGTTATTATAAATTCTATTAATGTCAATTGTGTTAATGATATGCAAAACCCTAAGCTTGGGGATGCTAGTTTCGCTATGTCTACTACTTGTTGCAATGATCATGATTGGGGTGATTCTTCTTATGATCTTGAAAATTTATTGAAGCTCCATGATGAATATGAGATTGATAATAGTGTTTGAAATAATATTGAAAGTGGGTTTGGAAGAGTGTCAACTTTAGGTCTCACATATTTGGAGAATGTTCAATCTTATGAAATTTTTGATAAAAGTGGGTTTGGAGAGGTCATGACTTTAGCTAATGTTAATCCCACTATTTTGGAAGAGTGTCAACTTTGCATACATGTGGATCGTTTCAAGCATATGTTTTGTGATAGCTATATTGTTGAATTTGCTTATGATCCTACATGTAATTATTATGAGAGAGGAAAATATGTTTGTAGAAATTTTCATGTTACTAAATTACCTCTCGTTATGTTGCGATTGCTATTGTTTCCGCTTCCTTGCATATGCTAGTTTTTGCTTGCCTTGATAATTTGTTTGCCTATAAGATGCCTATGCATAGGAAGTATGTTAGACTTAGATGTGTTTGTCACGTGTTTTACGATGCTCTCTTTGTGCTTCAATTCTTGTCTTTCTTGTGAGCATCATTGAAATCTCAATGCCTAGTTAAAAAGGCTTTAAAGAAAAGCGGTTGTTGGGAGACAACCCAATATTTTTCCTTTATGTTTTATAATAAACATTTGATCTAGCCTCTGGTTAGATGTGTTTTTATGTTTTAATTAGTGTTTGTGCCAAGTGAAACCTATAGGATCTTCTTGGATGATAGTTATTTGATCTTGCTGAAAATTCCAGAAACTTTCTGTTCACGAAAACAATTGTTATAAATCACCAGAACGTGATAAAATACTGATTCCAATTTAAGTAGATCAATAAACAAATTATCTAGGTCTTCCTATTTTTGTATATTTTTCAGAGTTCCAGAAGTTTGCGTTAGTTACAGATTACTACAGACTGTTCTGTTTTTGACAGATTCTGTTTTTCGCGTGTTGTTTGCTTATTTTGATGAATCTATGGCTAGTAAAAGAGCTTATAAACCATATAGAAGTTATAATACAGTAGGTTTAACACCAATATAAATAAAGAATGAGTTCATTGCAGTACCTTGAAGTGGTGTTTTGTTTTCTTTCGCCATGGAGACTCACGAGATTTTCTGTTAAGTTTTGTGTTGTGAAGTTTTCAAGTTTTCGGTAAAGATTTGATGGATTATGGAACAAGGATTGGCAAGAGCCTAAGCTTGGGGATGCCCAAGGCACCCCAAGGTAAAATCCAAGGACAACCAAAAGCCTAAGCTTGGGGATGCCCCGGAAGGGATCCCCTCTTTCGTCTTCGTCTATCGATAACTTTACTTGGGGCTATATTTTTATTCACCACATAATATGTGTTTTACTTGGAGCATCTTGTATGATTTGAGTCTTTTATTTTTAGTTTACCACAATCATCCTTGCTGTACACACCTTTTCAGAGAGACACACATGATTCGGAATTTGTTAGAATACTCTATGTGCTTCACTTATATCTTTTGAGCTATATAGTTTTTGCTCTAGTGCTTCACTTATATCTTTTAGAGCACAGTGGTGGTTTTATTTTATAGAAATTATTGTTCTCTCATGCTTCACTTATATTATTTTGAGAGTCCTACGAAACAGCATGGTAATTTTCTTAAGTTGTGAAATTAGTCCTAATATGATAGGCATCCAAGATTAGTAAAAACTATCATATAGAGTGCACCGAATATTATGAGAAGTTTGATACTTGATAATTGTTTTGAGATATGAAGATGGTAATATTAGAGTCATGCTAGTTGAGTAGTTGTGAATTTGAGAAATACTTGTGTTAAAGTTTGTGATTCCCATAGCATGCACGTATGGTGAACCGTTATGTGATGAAGTGAGACATGATTTATTTATTGATTGGCTTCCTTATGAGTGGCGGTCGGGGACGAGCGATGGTCTTTTCCTACCAATCTGTCCCCCTAGGAGCATGTGCTTAGTACTTTGTTTCGATAACTAATAGATTTTTGCAATAAGTATGTGAGTTCTTTATGACTAATATTGAGTCCATGGATTATACGCACTCTCACCCTTCCACCATTGTTAGCCTCTCTAATACCATGCACCTTTCGCCGGTATCATACACCCACCATTACCTTCCTCAAAACAGCCACCATACCTACCTATCATGGCATTTCCATAGCCATTCTGAGATATATTGCCATGCAACTTACCACCGTTCCGTTTACTATGACATGCTCCATCATTGTCATATTGCTTTGCATGATCATGTAGTTGACATCGTATTTGTGGCAAAGCCACCTTCATAATTCTTTCATACATGTCACTCTTGATTCATCGCATATCCCGGTACACCGCCGGAGGCATTCACATAGTCATATTTTGTTCTAAGTATTGAGTTGTAATACTTGAGTTGTAAGTAAATAAAAGTGTGATGATCATCATTATTAGAGCATTGTCCCAAGTGAGGAAAGGATGATGGAGACTATGATTCCCCCACAAGTCGGCATGAGATTCTGGACGAAAAAGAAAAAAGAAAGAAAAAATGAAAAAAAGAGGCCATAAAAAAGAGAGAGAAAAGACCCAAATAAAAAAATAAGAGAAAAAGAGAGAAGGGACAATGTTACTATCCTTTTACCACAGTTGTGCTTCAAAGTAGCACCATGATCTTCATTGATAGAGAGTCTCATATGTTGTCACTTTCATATGCTAGTGGGAATTCTACATTATAGAACTTGGCTTGTATATTCCAATGATGGGCTTCCTCAAATTGCCCTAGGTCTTCATGAGCAAGCAAGTTGGATGCACACCCACTTAGTTTCTTTTGTTGAGCTTTCATACACTTATAGCTCTAGTGCATCCGTTGCATGGCAATCCCTACTCACTCACATTAATATCTATTAATGGGCATCTCGATAGCCCGTTGATACGCCTAGTTGCTGTGCGACTATCTTGTCCTTTTTTTGTCTTCTCCACAACCACCATTCTATTCCACCTATAGTGCTATATCCATGGCTCACACTCATGTATTGCTTGAAGATTGAAAAGTTTGAGAACATCAAAAGTATGAAACAATTGCTTGGCTTGTCATCGGGGTTGTGCATGATTAAATACTTTGTGTGATGAAGATAGAGCATAGCCAGACTATATGATTTTGTAGGGATAACTTTCTTTGGCCATGTTATTTTGAGAAGACATGGTTGCTTTATTAGTATGCTTGAAGTATTATTATTTTCATGTCAATATTAAACTTTTATCTTTAATCTTTCGGATCTGAACATTAATGCCACAATAGAGAAAATTACATTAAGGAATATGCTAGGTAGCATTCCACATCAAAAATTCTGTTTTTATCATTTACCTACTCGAGGACGAGCAGGAATTAAGCTTGGGGATGCTTGATACGTCTCCAACTTATCTATAATTTTTATTGTTCCATGCTATTATATATTCTGTTTTCGATGATTGATGGGATTATTTATACACTTTTATATTATTTTTGGGACTAACCTATTAACCGGAGGCCCAGCCCAAATTGATGTTTTTTTGCCTATTTCAGTGTTTCGCAGAAAAAGAATATCAAACGGAGTCCAACTGGAATGAAACCTTCGGGAACGTGATTTTTGGAACAAACGTGCTCCAGAGGACTTGGAGTGGACGTCAAGCAAGCGACGAGGAGGCCATGAGGTAGGGGGCCCACCTACCCCCCCTAGGCACGCCCTCCACCCTCGTGGGCCCCTCGTGGCTCCACCGGCCGACTTCTTCCTCCTATATATACCTACGTACTCCCAAACCATCGAAGAGCACCACGAAAACCTAATTCCACTGCCGCAACCTTACATGCGTGAGATCCCATCTTGGGGCCTTTTTCCGGCGTCTGCACGAGGGGCATCGATCACGGAGGGCTTCTACATCAACACCATAGCCTCTCCGATGATGTGTGAGTAGTTTACCTCAGACCTTCGGGCCCATAGTTATTAGCTAGATGGCTTCTTCTCTCTCTTTGGATCTTAATACAAAGTTCTCCTCGATTCTCTTGGAGATCTATTTGATGTAATCTTCTTTTATGTGTGTTTGTCGAGATCCGATGAATTGTGGGTTTATGATCAAGATTATCTATGAACAATATTTGAATCTTTTCGAATTCTTTTATGTATGATTGGTTATCTTTGCAAGTCTCTTCGTATTATCAGTTTGGTTTGGCCTACTAGATTGATCTTTCTTGCAATGGGAGAAGTGCTTAGCTTTGGGTTCAATCTTGCGATGCTCGATCCCAATGACAGTAGGGGAAACAACACGTATTGTACTGTTGCCATCGAGGATTAAACGATGTGGTTTATATCATATTGCATGAGTTTATCCGTCTACATCATGTCATCTTGCTTAAAGCGTTACTCCGTTCTTATGAACTTAATACTCTAGATGCATGCTGGATAGCAGTCGATGTGTGGAGTAATAGTAGTACATGCAGGCAGGAGTCGGTCTACTTGTCACGGACGTGATGCCTATATACATGATCATACCTAGATATTCTCATAACTATGCTCAAAATCTATCAATTGCTTGACAGTAATTTGTTCACCCACCGTAATACTTATGCTCTTGAGAGAAGCCACCAGTGAATCCTATGGCCCCCGGGTCTATCTTCCATCTTATTAATCTCCCAACAACTAGTGATTTCTATTGCCGTTTATTTTTCTTTCTTTACTTTTAGTCTTTATCATAAAAATACCAAAAATATTATCTTATCATCTCTATCAGATCTCACTTTTGCAAGTGGCCGTGAAGGGATTGACAACCCCTTTACCGCATTGGTTGCAAGGTTCTTATTTGTTTGTGTAGGTGCGTGGGACTTGAGTGTGGCCTCCTACTGGATTGATACCTTGGTTCTCAAAAACTGAGGGAAATATTTACGCTACTTTACTGCATCACCCTTTCCTCTTCAAGGGAAAACCAACGCAGTGCTCAAGAGATAGCACATGCCGCCTCATATTTCCGCTCTTCCCCTCCCTCCCCGACACCATCATCGCCGGCCTCCGGGTTGCTGGGGAGGGAGCCGCTCTCTTGGTGTCTTCGCCTCCTCCAGCAGTCTTCCAGCTGAGCTCCAGTGGTTCTTCCCGCCGTTGCTCACGCTGACCGCCGAGCTGCTCCTTCCGCCCTCTCCTTAACAGCCTCACCACTCCCGATCTTGTCAAGCTGCGCCCGGCAAGCCCTTGACGGGATCGAATTGGGTGTCTGCTTAGGCACTCCTTCTGCCCTCTTCTCTTCCCACCGCAATACCCGGGGAGGGAGGAACGATAAAGGGGGATTACGGGGCACTTACCTTTTTTTAATATAAAATATGGAGGTACTTGCCAAACTTTAGTTCAAATTATGTAATCTCTTTTATCCATGTTTGTGTTCTATAAGATCTGTATTTGTTGATCAGCATATTAATGAAAAAGATAAACCTTGCCGGGCACTTGTGCATGTAACATGTCCATGCAGAGGTAGAATGCCTTTATACACTCAAGTAAACAAGTTTTCCCCGGCAGGCTATCCTGCCGGTACCCTTAGTTTGCTACCGCGGAGCTAGGCCTGCTGGGCACAAATCGTAAAGAGGGACTAGCCCCCCGCCAAACCTTCTCGCCAAAGGCCACTACAACCATCCTGACCGAAGCAGCGTTCGATTCAAAGGATGGGAGCACCTAACTTTCGAAAGTGGCAAGGTTTTCTTATGCACAAGTTTTTACTTAGAGAGCACGTACGGATAAGAGAGAGAAAGAACTTATCTATTTAGGCTTGCCATGGATCACAATGTAGGCTTGTATTCTCTTCTCCTATTCGGGGCGAATCCACGGTAAGAGCCTGCAGTTTGGTGCAGATGAAAACGATGCCTCATGCAATCTTATCTACATGACCATGCTATGCTCATCATGTGCTTATGCATGCATGCAATTTGTCCGGGGGGGGGGGGGGGGGCAACGCTTCATTTATTTCTCTGTTGCTCAGGGTCTACGCTTGGCTTGGTACTAGGGGTTACATGCAATAGAGGCAAGGCCTGTACAAAAGGGTGGTTGCCGGGCTGGGCCCGATAGCTGCGCCTTACAGGTAGAATTTGCGGAGATGCTCAATGTTCCATGAATTTTGCAACTGAATGCCATCTCCGGCCTCCAGACGGACTGTGCCAGGTCTGGTGACTCGGACTACTTGGTAAGGGCCTTCCCACTTCGACGTCAACTTGTTTGTACCCTTGGCGGACTAAACGTGCCTAAGGACAAGGTCGCCTTCCTCAAAACTCCAGGCATGAACCCTGCGGCTGTGATAGCGACGCAGGGCTTGCTGGTAGCGTGCGGCACGTGTAGCAGCCCGGAGACGGTTCTCCTCGAGTAGCACAGCATCGTCATGTCGGTGTTGTTCATGCGCTACTTCATCGTAGGCAAGCACTCGAGGTGACCCGTAAATGAGTTCCGTGGGGATAACTGCTTCTGCCCCATAGACTAGGGAGAAGGGAGTCTGCCCGGTAGCTCGATTTGGTGTCATTCTGAGGGACCAAAGAACCACCGATAGCTCGTCGATCCACTGCCTGCCACACTTCTGCAGCTTATCAAATGTTCTCATCTTGAGTCCTCGCAACACTTCAGCATTCACCCTCTCGGCTTGCCCGTTGCTCCTTGGACGAGCAACAGAGGCGAATGTGATCTTGCTTCCAAGGGCATGAACATATTTCATGAAGGCGTGGCTCGTGAATTGGGTGCCATTGTCGATGATGATTCAAGCAGGGACTCCGAAGCAGCACACCAATCCTTTCAAGAACTTGATAGCTGAGTGAGTAGTCACTGATACGTCTGCAACGTATCTATAATTTTTGATTGTTCCATGCTATTATATTATCAATCTTGGATGTTTTATAATCATTTTATAGTCATTTTATATCTTTTTTTTGGTACTAACCTATTGACATAGTGCCAAGTGTGAGTTGCTGTTTTCTGCATGTTTTTTACATCACAGGAAATCAATACCGAACGGAGTCCAAATGCAACGAAACTTCACGAAGATTTTTTATGGACCAGAAGACACCCAATGGGCCAAGGTAGCGCCTGGGGGGTGCTCCGAGGGGAGCACAACCCACCAGGGCGTGCCAGGAGGCCCAGGCGCGCCCTGGTGGGTTGTGCCCACCTCGGGTGCCCCCCGGACCGCCTCTTTGCTCTATAAATACCCCAATATTCCAGAAACCCTAGGGGAGTCAACAAAAATCAATTCCAGCCGCCGTAGAGTCCAGAACCACCAGATCCAATGTAGACACCATCACGGATGGGTTCACCACTTCCATTGGTGCCTCTTCGATGTTGCGTGAGTAGTTCTTTGTAGACCTTCGGGTCCGTAGTTAGTAGCTAGATGGCTTCCTCTCTCTCTTTTTATTATCAATACAATGGTCTCTTGGAGATCCATATGATGTAAGTCTTTTTGCGATGCTTTTGTTGGGATTGGATGAACTTTGAGTTTATGATCAGATCTATCTTTTTATATCCATGAAAGTTATTTGAGTTTCTTTGATCTCTTATATGCATGATTGCTTATAGCCTCATATTTCTTCTCCGATATTTGGGTTTTGTTTGGCCAACTTGATCTATTTATCTTGCAATGGGAAGAGGTGCTTTGTAGTGGGTTTGATCTTACTGTGCTTGATCCCAGTGAAAGAAGGGGAACCGACACGTATGTATTGTTGCTACTAAGGATAAAACGATGGGGTCTATTTCTACATACATAGATCTTGTCTACATCATGTCATGGTTCTTATTGCATTACTCCGATTCTCCATGAACTTAATACACTAGATGCATGCTGGATAGCGGTCAGTGTGTGGAGTAATAGTAGTAGATGCAGGCAGGAGTCGGTCTACTAATCTTGGATGTGATGCCTATATAATGATCATTGCCTGGATATCGTCATGATTATTTGAAGTTCTATCAATTTCCCAACAGTAATTTGTTTACCCACGGTTTGCTATTTTTCTCGAGAGAAGCCACTACTGAAACCTTTGTCCCCCGGGTCTCTTTCTCATATATTTAATTTTGCAACCTATTTTCCTTTGCTTTTATTTTCAGATCTATTGAAACAAAAATACAAAATACCTTGCTGCGTTTTTATTTATTTTATTTGGCGTTCGGTCTATCAATCTACTACAATTTATTTCACGTCCGTTTGCCTATCTTGAGGCGCCGCTACCCGAAAGGGATTGACAACCCCTTTTATATGTGCAGGGGCTGTTTACGTTGTGTTGCTTGGTTCTCCTACTAGTTTGATAACCTTGGTCTCATCACTGAGGGAAATACCTACCGCCGCTGTGCTGCATCATCCCTTCCTCTTTGGGGAAATACCGACGTAGCTTCAAGCCGCATCAAAAGGAATTTCTGGCGCCGTTGCCGGGGAGGATTTTCAACATATACTAGGTTCCTAATCACAAATTTCATCTCCTCGCAATTTACATTATACTCGTTTTCCTCTCCCCCACTTCACAAAAATTTGTCGTTTTATTCGCCCTCTTTTTCGTTCGGTGTTTTCTTGCCGGATCTGTTTTTTAGTGAAATATTGTTGCGTAGTCATCATGACTCAAGAGAACACCAAGTTGTGTGATTTCTCAAATACCAACAACAATGATTTTACCGGCTCTCTGATTTCTCCTCCCGCCACTAGTGTGGAGTCTTGTGATATTAATACCGCTTTGCTGAATCTTGTTATGAAAGATCAATTTTACGGTACTCCTAATGAGGATGCCACGTCCCATCTTAATACCTTCATGGAATTATGCGATGTGCAAAAGAAAAAGGATGTGACAATGATGTAGTGAATATGAAATTATTTCCGTTTTCTTTGCGTGATTCTGCAAAAAATTGGTTCTCTTCTTTGCCTCGCAATAGTATCGATTCTTGGAATAAGTGCAAAGATGCTTTTATCACTAAGTATTTTCCTCCCGCAAAAATTATTTCCCTTAGAACCCAGATCATGAATTTCAAGGAACTTGAACATGAGCATGTTGCACAATCTTGGGAAAGGATGAAAATGATGCTAAGGAATTGCCGAACTCATGGTTACATCTTTGGATGATCATACAAAATTTTTATGCGGTATTGAATTTTGTTTCTCGTAATCTTTTAGATTCCGCCTCGGGTGGTACTTTTATGGAAATTACTTTGGGTGAAGCCACAAAATTGCTTGATAATATCATGGCAAATTATTCACAATGGCATACCAAAAGAGCTCCTACTTGTAAAAAAGTTAATTTGGTTGAAGAAATTTCTTCTTTTAGTGAAAAGTTGATGCTCTTATGAAGTTGGTTGCTAGTAAAAGTTCTCCTATTGATTTTAATGATATGCCTTTGTCTACTTTGATTAAGCAAAATAGTGATGCTGTAGATGTGAACTTTATCTCTCGAAATAATTTCAATAACAATGCTTATAGAGGTAATTTTAATCCTAGGCCTTATCCTAGTAATTAGTCTAATAATTATGGTAATTCCTATGGAAATCAAGCTTACAATAATAATAGGAACACCTCTGATCTTGAGAATAATATTAAAGAATTTATCAACACGCAAAAGTTTTCAACACTACCATAGAAGAAAAGTTGAATACGATTGATGATTTGTCTAGAAGTGTTGATAGAATTTCTCATGATGTGGGAAATCTCAAGACGAAAATTTTTGTCCCTAAAGTTGTGGAATCAATTAAAGCTCTTTATGTTTCTATGGATGAAAGTAAGAAAAGAACCGCTATGCTTAGAGCTAGAAGAGAATTTTTAGAAAAGCGTTTTCTAGTGATTGCTTTCATAAAAGTGATGAAGATCTTAAAATGATTGATGTTTCTTCTATTGATTCCATGTTTAGCAAAGTTAAGATTGATGAAAAAGGAACTGGAGAAGAGTCAACTTTAGCTAGAAGTCATCCCGATAATTCGGAGGGTGAAAATCTTGTTGAGAAAATTGATAAAAGTGGGTTTGAAGAGGTCAAAACTTTAACTAGTGATGTGCCCACTCTTTTGGATTACAAAGACTTTAATTATGATAGTTGCTCTTTGATTGATTGTATTTCTTTGTTGCAATCCATGATAAATTCACCCCATGCTTATGAACAAAATAAAGCTTTTACTAAACATATTGTTGATGCTATGATGAAAGCTTTGGAGGAAAAATTGGAATTAGTAGTTTAAATTCCTAGAAAATTGCATGATGAATGGGAACCTACTATCAAAGTAAATATTAAAAACTATGAGTGTTTTGCTTTGTGTGACTTGGGTGCTAGTGTTTCTACAATTCCGAAATCTTCACGTGATGTGCTTAGTCTTACCGATCTTGAAGAATGCTCTTTAAATTTGCTCTTGGCGGATTCTGCTATTAAAAAGCCTATGGGAAGAATTAATGATGTTCTTATTCTTGCAAATAGGAATTATCTGCCCATAGATTTTATTGTTCTTGATATCGATTGCAATCCGCCTTGTCCAATTATTCTTGGTAGACCGTTTTTACGCACTATTGGTGCCGTGATTGATATGAAAGAAGGTAATATTAAGTTCCAATTCCCGTTAAGGAAGGGTATGCAACACTTTCCTAGAACAAGAATTAGGCCACCATATCAATCAATCATGAGGGCATCTTATGGATCTCGAAACAAAGATGACAAAACTTAGATCCTTTCTTTATGCCTAGCTAAGAGCGTGAAACTATAGCGCTTGTTGGGAGGCAACCCAATGAATAAAATTTATGTTTGCTTTTTGGTTTCTGTTCTTGAGTGTTAGCACAATTATGCTAATATTATGATTGTGTTTTTTGTGTTTTGATTAGTGTTTGTGCCAAGTAGAACCTTAGGATCTTCTTGGGTGATAGTTGTTTGATCTTGCTGGAAAAAAAGAAACTTTTGCGTCCAGAGTTCGAATTTTAATAAATTACAGAAGCAACGAAAGACTCTGATTTTTTTTTTACAGTAGAGTGATATACAAATTGCTCAGGTCTTCCCATTTTTTCAGGATTTTTGGAGTTATAGAAGTATTCGAACAATTCAGATTGCTACAGACTGTTCTATTTTTTACACATTCTGTTTTCCTTGTGTTGTGTGCTTGTTTTGATGGCTCTATGGTTTTCTTTGATGAGTTTTTGCCATATAAAAGTTGGAATACAGTAGATATAATGCAAGAATAAAATATGAATAGGTTGCAACAATATTTATAGTAGTGATTTATTTTCTTATACTAACGGAGCTCATGAAGGTTTTGTTGGAGTTTTCTGTGATTGAAGTTTTCAAGTTTTGGGTTATCTTACGATGGATGAAGGAATAAGGAGTAAGAAGAGCCTAAGCTTGGGGAATCCCCGGCATCCCAAGCTATTATCCAAAGAGAGCAAGAAACTAAGCTTGGGGATGCCCCCGAGTGGCATCCCCTCTTTCTTCCAACGACCATCGGTATTTTGCTCGAAGCTATATTTTTATTTGTCACATACTATGTGTTTTTCTTGGAGCATCTTGTATGATATGAGTCTTTTCTTTTTTATTTTGTGTTTTAAGTCTTGATTCCTTGCTGGACACACTTACTTGAGAGAGCCAAAATTATGCCATGACTTGTTAAAATTGCTCTCTATGGTTCACTTAAATCTTTTATGAGCTATGGATTTGCTGTAGTGCTTCACTTATATCTTTTTGAGCATGGTGTGCTTTAGTATTTTTGAAGAAATTCTCTCTTGCTTCAATTAGATTTATTTGAGAGTTAGTAAAGTTTTCAAGAAATTCTCTCTTCCTGCACTTAAATTAATTTGAGAGAAAGAAATTTTATGCTCATGATCTTCACTTATATTTGTTTGAGCTTATCAAAAGCAACACATGAAAATTAGTTCCAAAGTGAGAGATATCCAAGAAGGATATAATAAAAACTTTCATGAAGATCATTGTACAAAAAAAACTTGTTTCTTGGTAATAGTTTTGAGGTATGATGATGTGATATGTGAGTCATGTTGATGAGTAATTATGCTTTAGTAAGAATATTCGTGTTAAGGTTTGTGATTCCCTATGCAAGCACGAAAGTCAATAGTCATTGCAATGAAATTATGTCCTACTTGTGGTGCATTATTCGGTGTTAATTATGCTTAATGCTCGCTTATGAGATTATTCGTTTCTTGGTTGGTCGCTTCTCAATCTTTTGCTAGCCTTCATTTTGCACTAAGTATGATCTCTACTTGTACATCAAAAAACCTTTAAACCAGTTTTGCCACATGAGTCCACTATATCTACCTATATGCGGTATTCTTTTGTCGTTCTAAGCAAATTTGTATGTGCCATCTCTAATTTTCAAAATAAATTTCTCTTTTGTGTGTTCGTATTGCTTTCCATGCGGAAGCGTGAGGGGTGGCTAATATTTTCCATGCTAGATGTGTTATTCTCACGATGAGTGTTTATTCACTTGTCATTGCACGAGAGTAAGGCAAAGGTATTAGGGATGCCCAGTCCCGAAACGAAAAATGAATTTACTTTATGTTGTCAAATGATAAATTCCTTGGGAAGTGTTGGTATGGAAGGCAACCGTGGATAAGACTAGCCATGGAAAGTGAAAGTTTGGTGGAAAAAGGAATATACTTTATTTTCTGTTTGGGAACCGCCTACGATATATCTAGCATGGAAAGTGTTGGGAACTCTAAGTCATTTTCGTTGGTGGAAAAGGCACACCTCCGAAAATGTTTCTATCTCTAAGTTTTTCGCTTTGAGCTCTGGCACCTCTACAAATCCCTACCCCTCTGCGAAGGGCCTTTCCTTTACTTTGTGCAATTTTTATTTTGAATTTGAGTCTCCATCTTCTCTTATGAAAGCACGAACTAGGAGGCAATATGATCGTACTTGATTATTGGGTGTAGCTAATATGCGAGTGTGTTTCATGAATGGATCAATGATTGAGCATCATGGGTTAGGGATAACTTATTTTAGCGTTGATATTTTGAAAGACATGGTTGCTTGTTGACATGCTTGAGTATTTAAGTTATCATGTCAAAACTAGACTATTGCTTTGAATCACATAAAAGTCCAATGTCCATGCTATAAAAAAAAGAATATGAGATAACATGTTAGGCAACATTGCACATCAAAAATTATGTTTTTATCACTTACCTACTCGAGGACAAGCAGGAGTTAAGCTTGGAGATGCTTATACGTCTCCAACGTATCTATAATTTTTGATTGTTCCATGCTGTTATATTATCAATCTTGGATGTTTTATAATCATTTTATAGCCATTTTATATCATTTTTTGGTACTAACCTATTGACATAGTTGTGTCGGTGTGCTAGAGTAGGGGTACCCTAGTATCCCGAACTTCGTGCCTGGGCGATTCTTGACACCAGCTGACAAGGCTTGCCAGGCGGCCGCCAAGATCTTCCATGGTTCCTTTGGAGCCATTCAAGAACAAAGTATTTAAGCCTAGGAGACAAGGCCCCGGCAAGAGGAGCTTGCCGGGAAGGCCAGCCAAGGCACCTAGGAAACAAGGCCCCGGCAAGAGGAGCTTGCCGGGAAGGCCCGGTGAGCGACAAGCTTCCGGGCACGCCAAGATGACGACCACGGCAAGGCGCTTGCCGGGGGAAGCTACCACTCTTTTCCTCCGCTTCCAGCTCATCCAACAACGTGTCGCATACAGGACCCTTCCAGCGATGCGTGGCGAGGCGGTGCAGCCAGGTGCGTGGTGGCAAGCGGCTACCGACAAGATTTCCATCGTGGCGAACGGTGGCGCCTGACGGTCCCTTTTTGCACCTTTGTTTGGGCGACTTAGACAGCATTTAATGCTTTTGTCCCCGTCCGGGAGTTAGGTATGATACATCGCATGTAGTAGCTGTACCAACCGCAAGTCATTTTCCCTTTTTACCCTTGCCTATGTTGCCACCTGTCGGTGACCCCTTAAGTATATAAAAGGAGGCCCATGCGCAACGTAGGGGGGGGGGGCTCGGTTCATTCGAAACCAGAGAACACTCACGCTAGGTCTTGTAGCTCTCAGTGCTCCCTAGCAAGAACACAAGACAATCAGACAAGCGTGATGAGGAGTATTATCTCTCAGGAGAGCTCCGTTTGGAGTAAACTGCTAGTGTGTTTCGCCTCGATCTGCTTCTTAAATGCGATCTCCGCCCCCCACCGAACCGAAAGGGACTCGGTCCGCCGGTCCCATAGGTGTTCGTGGGTCCGATCAGCCTCCCCGACATCTTTGGCGCGCCAGGTAGGGGGTGTCGAGGCTGTGTGAACCTGATCCGGCGTTCACACGAGCTGCATCTTGATCATCTTCATCGACATGCCACCGAAGAAGAAGGCTTCGGCGGCAGCGGATCCGTCATCGCCGAACCCACCACCGCCGGAGCAAGCGGGTGGTGGGATAGACGCCAGCGGAAGAAGCAGACGTCGACGAGGGAGCCCACGACGCTGCCAAGTCCAAGGACAAGGCTGCGCAAAACCTCGGCGTCCAGACATTCACCGCGCCCATCTCAGGAGGCGCGGGACCGACAGCGTCATGGTATTCACAATACCATACGCTCGTTGGACCAAGATCGAGTTGGTGGTTCTCGCAGCGCTCAAAACCAGCATGCACGCCAACATGCTGGCGCGAGCGAGGCACGGTCGCCCGGACGGGGGACTGCTCCTTCTAACGTAGATAGAAGTCTGAGCATATCGTGCTCCTCGCGCCGTTCGCCACTGCCTCCCGCCACTCGAGCAGAAGCTTTGGCGCGACCTCAACTGCTCCTGGATTACCCTCCGACGTCAGACAAGATCGACGAATGGAGGGCCACCATTCAGAGTCTCATCACCACGCTCAACGGCGACACTCCACGGCAGCCGAGTACATATCGCCGCCGGGCAGGACTGCGAGCACGAGCCAATGGCGACGAAACTTCGTGGGGGTGCAACCACCATGCACTCTCCACCCGAAGGTCGAGATCGCCGGGCTGCCGGATCCACCTCGACAGCGACTCCACCGCATCATCGGATCCACGAGCTCGTCGCGATCGGGCGCCAAGTTCTTCACGAACGACAGCAAGAAGACGCCTGAACTTCGCATCGGCGTCGAAGAGAAGCGCGGCGTCAATCGGACCAGCGCTACCGGGCCCTCTGTCGACATGCATGCGCCAGAGAACCAGCGACTTATCGTCTGCGATAGGTTGCCCTGCGTTCACCCGTGAGCTGCGGTAAGTCCAAAGGGCTCAAAGAAGAAATATTTCAAACCGACGCATTCGTAGAAGTAATGACCACGGCCGCATCCGTCGGAGTTGCTCAGCATCTACACCATCGCGGTGCAAGCTGCCGGGGGACGAGACGACAAGATCCTCGCCAACTACTTCCCGCTGGTGCTCAAGCCCAATGTCAGATCCTGGCTCATGCACTTTGCCGGACAACTCCATATCCTCTTGGGCAGATTTGTGCCATCAGTTTGTCGGCGCCTTCACAGGCGGCCACAAACCTCATGGCCAAGAGAGCGACCTTCATATGCTCGCCCAGAAGGAGGGAGAGCCCCTGCGCAAGTACATTCAGAGATTCAGCCGTGTGCACTACAACATCGGATGTCCACCACGCATGTGATGTCAGCAGCGTTCCATCGAGCGTCGCGGAACCGGAGGATGAGGAGGAGATGGCGATGTGCAAGATCAGGGCGTCGGTGAGCTATATGCCTGGCCGACAAGTGTGCACGTCTTTGAAGAAGGAGGAGACTCCTCGGGGAGAATGTAGAAGCGAGGAGGATGCGATAGTGAGGAGGCTGCCCTGCAAAGAAAAAGCCGACAATGAAACAACGAGAAAGAAGAAGGGCAAAGATGTGCTGGTTGTCGAGCAGTCCGGCAACGGAGGTGACGCCAAGAAAGCCAAAGTTGGTAGCTCCGGCAAGGAGGTTGCCGCGGCACCAACGACCAGGTATGGCGGTCGCCGACAAGCGGTGACAGCTCAACAAAGCGATCTTGCAAGATCCACCGCACCAAGGGCCGTGACCTCCAGAGCTGCAAGAAGGTCGAGCAGCTTGTCGAACAGCCAGAAGGCTGAATACGAGCTGACACGACAAGGAGAAAGCCAGGAAGGTCTTGCCGAGGAGCTGGCAAGAAGCGCCCGGCGGGGAGGACGCCGCGGCAAGGCTAAGCTGGGCAAAGAGGCAGACCTCCCAGCGGCGCGACAAGGACGAAGATGACGACAGCGGAAGATATGGAAGATGACGAGGCCGATGAGCAGGAGTTCGAGAAAGCCACGAGAGGTCTTGTGCATTGACGGCGGTGCTTCTGCGCATACTTCACACCGCCCGGCTCAAGCGGTGGATGCGTGAAGTCAATGCAGCGAGAACCATCCGTCGAGTCACGCAAGCCTCTGAAATGGTCCAAAGGGCCTATCATCTTTGATATTGAGGACCACCACGATCGCATAACTGCGGTCGGGTGCTTGCCGATGTTGGTTTCACCAACTATCCGCAACCTCAAGGTCACGAAGATGCTAGTTGGCCAGCGGGGCGGCTTGAACCTGATCTCCTCCGCGGTACTCGAAACTCCAGATCCACTGACGGCGAGCTCGAAGAGACCGACCGTTCAAGGAATCAATCCGGGAAGGAGCAAGCGAAGGGGAAGATCACGTTGCGGTGACATTTGGCGTGAAGTTAAACTTCAGGACTGAGAGGGTCACTTTTGGCGTCGCTGACTTCCCATTGCCTTACAATGGGATACTCGGCCGTCCGACACTCGCCAAATTCATGGCGGCCTCTCACTATGCATACAACATTACGAAGATGCCAGGCCGATAAGCGTCATCTCGCCCTGGCGACAAGAAGGATGCTCTTATCTGCGCCGACAAGATCTACCGGGAAGCGGCACCACAACAGATCGCAAGTCACTTGCATTTGAAGCTCCGGGGAAGAAGAAGATCAAGTCCGGCAAGAGTTACGATGCCCACTCGGCAAGCGCACCTCTTGGAGTGCTGCGCTACCGTCGAGGACGCACCATCGAGCTCCACCGGCAAGTGCAAGAAGAAGGCGATGGCAGCTCCACCAGAGACCAAGAAGGTGTCCGCCAAGGAGGACGGCAGCGGTGGTACCTTCACCATCAGCTGCCACTCTCGACCCTAAGTAGGAAAGCGCTTTCGTTGCTTTCCTGCGGGAAAACGTCGGCGTGTTTGCATGGCAACCGTCGACATCCCGGTGTTCCTGTGAAAGTAATTGAGCACCGCCCTAGCTGTCTGTCCTCATGCGCGGCCCGTCAAGCGAGAAAGTCGAAGGTGCAAAGGTGAGCGCCAAGAATTCATAGCAGAAGAGATCAAGAAGTTGGAAGCAGCAGGCCTTGTCAGAGGAGTGCTCCATCCTACGTGGTTGGCCAATCCTGTAGTCGTGTGCAAAGCAAACGGGAAATGGAGGCTTTGTATCGACTTTACCGATGTTAATAAAGCTTGTCCCAAAGACCCATTTCCCTTGCCACGCATCGAACAGATTGTTGACTCCACGGCCGGATGTGATTTGCTTTCATTTCTTGATGCATACTCAGGTACCATCAGATCTTCATGGCAAAGAGGATGAGGAAAACCGCATTCATCACCCCATGTGGCACATACTATTTTGTACTGGATGCCCTTGGGTTAAAGAATGCCGGTTCAACATTTGCAAGAGTAGTCCATGAAGCTTTTGAGCCACAAATGCACGTAAATGTAGAAGCTTACATGGATGACATAGTGGTCAAGAGCAAGAACAAGACTACTCGATTCAAGATTTAGATGAAACCTTTGCAAATCTGCAAGATCAACCTCAAGCTCAACCCCGAGAAGTGCGTGTTTGGAGTCCCATCCGGCAAACTTCTCGGGTTCTTCGTGTCTCAGCGGGGAATTGAAGCCAATCTCGACAAGATCAAGGCCATTGAGCAGATTGAAGCACCAAAGCGCATCAAGGATGTACGAAGACTTGCCGGTTGCGTAGCTGCTCTCAGCAGGTTTATCTCTAGGTCTGCTGAGCGCGCCCTGCCATTTTTCAAAATTTTGAAAAAGGCAGGTCCAATGAAATGGACTCCCGAAGCGGAGGCTGCGCTGCAGGACTTGAAGAGATACCTGTCCTCCACTCCAACACTTGTCACACCTAAGCCACAAGAGAAGTTGCTGCTATATATAGCGGCAACAAATCAAGTGGTTAGTGCTGCGTTAGTGGCGGAGAGGGAGGCAGATGATGAGCCGACAACCAAGGCAGATGCATCCAGCGACAAGCAAGGCACTTCGCCGACAAGCTCTGGTCCCGACAAAGATGGATCTGCGCGAGTGTGAGAAGGTCTGAAGAAGAGAATGGTGCAGCGCCGGTTTACTTTGTCGATTCCCTCTTGCGTGGTGCTAGGTCAAGGTACTACGGTGTGCAAAAATTGCTCTTGACCTTCTCATGGCCTCGAGAAAGCTGCGCCATTACTTCCAAGCCCACGAGATCACGATCGTCACCGCTTTCATTGAAGAGGATACTGCAAAATCCAGAAGCAACAGGCAGGATCGTCGAGTGGGCACTGGAACTATCAAGCTTTGGCCTCAAGTTTGAAAGCACTTCAACTATCCAAAGCAGAGCATTGGCGGAGTTCATAGCAGAATGGACGCCAACACAAGATGAAGAAATTCTAGAGACGAGCATCCCGTCAAGGAAGCGAGCAAAGAGTGGCTAATGTACTTTGATGGCGCCTTCGCTGCAAAGCGCCCGGTCTTGGCGTCTGCTTGTCGCACCCACGGAGAGCACCTCAAGCACGTAGTCCGGATGCACTTTCCCAAGGAGCAAGCAACAAACAATCTGCAGTATGAAGGTTTGCTTGCCGGTCTCGAGATCATGATGAGACCTTGGGATCAAGAAGCTCATTGTCGGGGGTGACTCACGACTTGTCATCCGCCAAGTCAACAAGAGTTATCGAGTCCGTTGATGGAAGCTTATGTTGATGAAGTGAGGAAGCTAGAAGAGCACTTTGACGGCCTCTGAGGATGGAACACGTTCCAAGAGCTCAGAATCGACATTGCCGATGGCTGTCAAGGTCTTGCGCGCACTTAAGCTACCTGTGGAACCGGGGACCTTTGTGCTCAAACTGACTCAACCGATCAGAAGCGCCATCAACTGGACAAAGCAAGAAGAGGAAGTTGATTTCTGGCGACTATTTTCCGGCCGAGCTTCCCGAAGCCGCCGCTAAGAAGGTCCCCAAGATCAACGCCAAGAGTGCTGAGCAGCAGTTTGCTCCGGCAACCCCTAGGGTTTGTTCCGTTGAAGCAAACGCTCCCGACAAGTTTTGCTCCGGCAAGCTTGCCGGGAACATCAACTCCGGCTGAACCGCGGAGTTCTCGCCGTAAGCGGATGTTCCGCAGCAGTTAGCTTGTGCCCTTAGTCCTTGTTGTCGAGCCGCATAGCTCCAAAGATGGGCGCAAAGAATTGTCCATTTCCTTGAGACAGGAGAACTTCGAAGAGCAAGAAGAAGCGGAAAGAGTAGCCCGGTAGTCAAGTATGTACGGTTTGTCGACAAAGACCTTATGCGAAGAAGACTCAACGGTGTGAAATTGAAGTGTATTCACCGGGAAGATGGATGAAGCTGTTGGCGAGAGATACGGAGGCATATGTGGTCACCACATTGGCGCAGAAAGCACTTGCCGGGAAAGCGTTCGGCAAGGTTTCTTTGGCCGATAGCCCTCCAGGATGCAACTGCACAAGTAACCAAGTGTGAAGCGTGCGGTTCCATTCAGCGAGATACACCGGCCAGCTCAAGCTCTCCAGGCGATCCCTTTATCACGGCCATTTTGATGCAGGGGCCCGACATCCTCGGCCCCTTTCCCGAGCTGTCGGGGCTTTGAGTACTTATGCGTTGCAATCGACAAGTTCACAAAGTGGCGGAAGTGGAAAGCGATGAGGAAGGTGACAACCGACGTCGTGATCAAGTTCTTGGTCGATCGTTTGTCGTTTGGAATCCCTAACGGGATCATCACCGACAACGGTACGCAATTCACGAGCCGCACCTTCATGCAAGATCGTCCAACATCTTGGCGCCAAGGTTCCGCTTCGCTTACATTGCTCATCCGAGAGCTAACGGTCAAGCGGAGAGGCGAATCTTGAAGTGCTGCGCGGACTCAAGACCAGGACTTTCAACAGGCTGCACAAGTGCGGAAGAAAGCTGGATTGAGGAGCTGCGGTGGTTCTTTAATCGATCGGGGCGGCGCCAAATCGAGCCAGCGGCGGACACCTTTCGCTCTAGTCTATGGAGCAGAGGCAGTTCTCCCCACGGAACTTCGTTATCACGGGTCACCTCGAGTGCTCGCTTATGATGAGCTCGAGCAAGAGCAGCTGCGACAAGATGACGCGCTGCTCCTTGAGGAGGACCGTCTTGAGCTGCTTTGACGAGCTGCTCGATACCGACAAGCTTTGCGCCCGCTACCATAGCCGCAAAGTTAATGCAGAAGTCTCGAGGAAGGCGACCTTGTTCTTGGTAGCGTTCAGTCCGCCAAGGATTCCAACAAGTTGACGCCTTGAAGTGGGAAGGCCCTTATCGGGTGAAGCGAGTCACTAGGCCCGCTGTCAGCCTTGAGACCGAAGATGGCACTCCGGTGAGCAACTCACGGAACATTGAGCATCTTCGTAAGTTTTACCCGTAGGGCGCGGTTGCCGGAACCAGCAACCACATTTTGTACAAGTCTTGCCAATGTTGCATGTAATCCTTTGTACAAAGCCGGACGCAGACCCCATGCATAAGTAAAACTAGTGTGTTCCGCGCATCTTGTCGATTTCATGCTTTCTACTCTTTATTTTTGCATGCAATATCTGACACTTTGTGCAGCACCTACCCGGTAAGCAATAACGAGCCATGAGGCTCCATATCTTTATTTTCTCTTCTTTCTCTTTCTCGAAGAAAGGAAGGTTCCCTCGCACACAAGTTTGCCGGGGGGGAAGGAGAAGATAACGGTGTGGACCAAGCGTCGCTCGAGGAAGTTTAGCCTTACTGAGAAGCAAACGACAGAAAAGCTAAGTTGCCAAAGTTTGAGCAATCAGTTTTAAAATCTTTTAAGTTATTTTCCTCGAACGACCGCACTTTGTATGGAAAACACATGTGCGGAGGAACCAACTTCGTAGCTAGTTGCCCTTACTTTGTTTCGAGTCCGCTCAACAATTTAAGTGAGCTGCAATTAGTTGCGACAAGGTTGCTTTGTCGGAGGCAGCACCGTGATGGTCGGCGTCCCTTTTCGGCTTTCAGCGGCTAAGGTGCTTATGCGGCAAGAAGTTCCCTAAAGCGTGGGGCAAAAACATACAAAGGAAGGAATCAAGTAAAGGAAATATCATAGCAATCACTACCCGAGATAGAGTTATATTACAATATAGCTTGCCGCAGCTCTAATAGATTGTTCTCCTAACATGATCAGCAGCGACAAGGAAAAGATAAAATGGGCGGCCTAATCCACGCGGTCGCCATCAACCCTCTTGATCCCGCTTACCCTGTCCACGATGGGAGCGACAAGGGTCTTGAGCGCCTCTACATCAGCATCCGGCGGCAAGGACCTAAGGACGTTGGTGAGGTTGAGGCCTGGATTGCGGAAGGCCACCTTCATCAGCACCTTTTGGAGAGCTCCCGCGCAGATCTGGCGCGACTCCTTGCCCAGCTGCTTTGGGATCTCTTCACGAAGTCGCTGGAGGGCCGTCACCACGCCTTTGAAGAACAAGCTAAGCTTGGCGCTGGGTTGGAGGTGCTCGTCGGAGGAATATCCAAGATCCACCATCCCGGCTCACTTGACTCCCTATCGATGGCGGCGGCGGTATCCACGAGACCCTCGGTCGGTGCTCCACATTATCCTGAAAGGTATTTTGGGTGGCGGCAGCACTTTCGCCAGGCGCCTAAATGCACGCCTTGATACGCTCCCCGGCCTCGTCGGCGTCTTGGTCGGGGTGGTGGCTTCAACTCGAGATCTGCGTTGGAATCCTTGGCGGTGAGCTCCTTGCTCCTCTCGGCGAGGCGGCCACGCAACTTCGCCAAGAGTGTAGGCGTCCTTCTCGCGCTCATGCTTGAGTGCAGCAAGCTCCTCGCCGCTCTTCTTGATTGGCCTCCGGCTGCGTCACTCTCGTCTCCAACTCTTTCTTGGCGGCCTCGGCGGCAATGGCATCCTTTGCTTCCTTAAGAGTATCGTAAGCGTTTGCTGCCTTGGCAGCAAGCTCCTCCTCGTGGCTATCAAGATTGACTTTCCGCTGCACCAGCTCTCTCCTTCCTCGCGGACAGCTTCTCGGCGGCAAGCCTTTGTTGCTCTTGACTTCACCTTCTCGAGGAGGAAGGCTTTGCGCTCCTCGGCAAGTCGCTCCCGCTCCTCCGCCAAAGACCGGAGAGCTTCACGATTGATGCCCAGAGCTCCTCTGCGCTTCTCTATGTCCACGCCCGCCGTGTGGCGGCGCTTCTCGGAGGCCAGCTTGGCTTAGCCGAGCGGTAGAGTAACGGCGATTTGGCGGCAGCTCCTCCTCCTCGAGCTCGCCATCGCTGCTGCTGCTAGCGTCAACCAGCGTCAGCCCGGCGGAGGCGATCAACTCTTCGTCGAAGGTTTCTCCTTCAACCGGCGCCCTGGAACTCGAAGCCC
The DNA here is from genome assembly GCA_021605145.1 of Aegilops bicornis. Classification (NCBI taxonomy): domain Eukaryota; kingdom Viridiplantae; phylum Streptophyta; class Magnoliopsida; order Poales; family Poaceae; genus Aegilops; species Aegilops bicornis. Next base: position 785,263 of record JAHIAL010000023.1, on the reverse strand, counting down.
AAGGGAGTTTGATGAAGACGCCGTCGCCGGCCTTCAGATAGGCGCCGGGCTGAGCTCTTGAACTGGCGCAGCTGATAGCGGCGGAGGGATCGGCGATGGTGTATGGCGCGCCGCTCCTGCTGACGGGGGCCGTCGGTCGATCGCCGGACCCTCGCCCGGCTCCTGCAGCGGCAACCTTGGCGGCCTCTCCGCCGGCCAGATTCATCGGCGCGGCTCCTTCTCCGGCGACCTCGGTCTCCATCGGCTCCGTGGCAGATGGACCTGAAGACCGGAAAAGGAAGAAAAGTCAAGCAAATATTCAAAAAGAAGATCAGAAGAAGCCAAGGGTAGTTTTCAAGCGGGAAGAGTACCTGTGCTAGGATCGACAGTCACCCTTGCCGGAGAGCTGTCCCTTGCCGGAGATTTCTCCCTTGCCGGGGAATCCTCCCTTGGCGGAGTAGTCGAAGCAGACTGCATGTCGGGAGCGGCTTCCGGGCCCTCCTGGTGAGGCTGCTCTGCTCCTACACAAACCAGAAGTCAGATTTCAACAAAAGAAGAAGCACCCAAACACGCCTGACAGTGAGAAATAAACCATATACTTACGGCTGGGGCTGTCTTTGAGGGGCTTTGGGGAAGAGTTGCCGCGTCCGGCAAGGTAGTCTCGGACGCGCCTCCTGCTGCCGCGGGGGGATCATCCTCGATGACAACCACCGGAGTCTTGGCTCTCTTCGACGCTCTCTGAGCCAGCGTCCTGAAAAGGAATGGATTCAGAGTAAAGCAAGTCACATACAAGACACAGCAACAAATCGGAAGAAATACAAGTACAGCAAGAGATCTTACTCTTCTTCTTCCTCGTCGGAGCTGAGCGCGGAGAGATTGAATTCTGGCTCGCCTCCGGTGCGACGAGGCGGAGGAGTGGGTTCCCTTGGCCGCTTGGCGGAGTGCGAGAAGCGGTGGCACAGGGAGGCCCAGCTCCGATTCTTCTGCGGCAGGCATGAGGCGCTCCCGCGGCAACAGTGCTTGCTGCGGTGGAGCGCGTCGCGCGGCGCGACGGCTGTTCGCCCGTCTGCCGCCCCATTTAAATCTCCGACCTTGCGAAAGCGCCTCCTTAGTGGAGCTGGGGCTCCGCTCGCGGCAAGCTACTTGAAGGTGGGGAGGAGGCGCCCTCGGCGGGCTCGCTCGACTCGGATTCGGGTTCGGCGAGCTCCTCCTCGTCGGCAAACTCCCTTCGCTCGACAAGGCTTGCTGCCTCTGCTGCCTCCGCCTCCTCCACGGTGAACCCGGTCGCCCGTGGCGCTGTTCTTTGCCCGTCTCTTCCGGCCCTAGTGGTGATGCTGCTGCATCTCGTCCTCGATGGTGTCATGGGTGAGCCTCTTACATTACGTCCGGGCGGATCGGCACTTCTTCCAAGCTGTCAAAGAACCGCCAGACGACGTCCTCTGCGAGGCTCTTGCCGAGTTGGAACAATTCCATGCGCGAGTCGCAAGCTGTGTCATAAGCGCGGATGCGATCAAGCGAGGAATTGTTGCACAATGGAACGACTCCCTCGGCAACCTGAACCATTCGGGATGATCATGGTCATTCTTGAACAGCTCGAAGCATCGCATCCAACTCCAAGGCGGTGAAATTGAAGTTGAGGCCGGGCGCAGCCTCATGATATCTGCCGACTGGAACTCCCAAGCAGGTCTCCTCCTCTCACCGCAAAGGGGCGTCTGGCGGCGAAGAAATCTGCGCCAACGGCGCCTACAGTGAGTCCGGCAAGCCCGAGGCACAGGATCCGGGTGACAGCAATCTTCAATCTAGCATCTTCCGGCGCCAAGTTGCTCCAATCATTGCCACGCACTATTGGGGTTTGGCGCTGGTGTAAAGGCTCGGGGTTTTCCTCTACAATCCAACACCAATCCGCCCTCCACTCCTCCCACTTGCTACGGAGCTCTCCTTCCAGATAGGCTTCCTTCTTGCCGATCCTTGAGATCCAAGCAATTCCTCCGGCAAGTGGCTCTCCTCTCTCGACTCGAGGCATGAAGAAGTGGCGGAAGAGGGCTACGTTTGGGTGGACTCCGACAAAGTTTTTGCAAAGATGTGCGAAAACTGCCATGGTCAGGACAGCATTGGGGGTGAAATCAAGGAGGCGAAACCCGTAGGTGTTCATGATATCGCAGAAGAATTCAGAGAAAGGCGGGCAGAGCCCGCAGTAAAAGAAGAGCGCGAAGAAAGGGTACCCAGTTGGGGCCAATTATGAAGCAGCGGCTGGGAGTACCTTCGTGCGCGGATGCGCCCGCGTCTCCGTCGACCAAAAAAGGTAGTAGTTCTCCCTCAGCTCCCTTGCGGCGAGCTGGGGGGGAAGATGGCCCGCTCCTTCCGCAGCACCGCGAGCCACTGCGCCTCGACCGACTTCACGCCCTTCCCCTTGTCGGCTTTCGGAGCCATGGCGGAGGCGGTGGGGAGATCGGCGGCGTTGGTGGCGCCGAGGTGGCGATAGAGCCGCTCTCTCGACTTGGGGAGAAGGGGAGAGCAGCGGTGGTTTTCTTCGAGATTAGACAGCAACTGGTGAGGTGGGCGGACTGCCCCTGTTTCCTCTCCTTATAAAGAGGGAGGGGGCGGATGTTTCGCCCTTCCGGATAAAGAAACCACCCACGATCTCGCCCACGATCTCTCCCACGGCGCCCGACGCTGGCGCGTGCTGTTCGTGGAGGGCGTGGTGGGTCCGAGGTGAGTTATGGCGTAAATCCGGGCAGCGTGTGCTCGTGCCTGTTTTGGGCCTGGCCCAACAGCGCCGGCAAATGTCAGCCCAGAGCCGGGGCTCTGTCGGTGTGCTAGAGTAGGGGTACCCTAGTATCCCGAACTTCGTGCAGCACGATTCTGACACCCAGCGGCAAGGCTTGCAGCAACCGCTAAGATCTTCCATGGTTCCTTTGGAGCCATTCAAGAACAAAGTATTTAAGCCTAGGAGACAAGGCCCGGCAAGAGGAGCTTGCGGGAAGGCCAACCAAGGCACCTAGGAAACAAGGCCCGGCAAGAGGAGCTTGCCGGGAAGGCCAGTGGCGACAAGCTTCCGGGCACGCCAAGATAACGACCCGCGGCAAAGGCGCTTGCCGGGGAAGCTTACCACTCTTTTCCTCCGCTCCAGGCTCATCCAACAACGTGTCGCCACAGGACCCTTCCGGTATGCGTGGCGAGAGGTCAGTGCAGCCGGGTGCGTGGTGGCAAGCGGCGCCGACAAGATTTCCATCGTGGCGAGCGGTGGCGCCCGACGGTCCTTTTGCACTTTTGGGCGACTTAGACGGGCATTTAATGCTTTTGTCCCCTGCCGTCGAGGTTAGGTATGATACCTTTATGCGGTGGCTGTACCAACCGCAAGTCTTTTCCCTTTTTACCCTTGCCTATGTTGCCACTGTCGGTGACCCCTTAAGCATATAAAAGGAGGCCCATGCATAGCGTAGGGGGGGTTCGTTCATTCGAAACCGAGAGAACACTCACGCTAGGTCTTGTAGCTCTCGGTGCTCCCTTGCAAGAACACAATACAATCGGACAAGCAGTGATGGGAGTATTATCTCCGGGAGAGCTCCGAAGCTGGGTAAAGCTGCTCGTGTGTTTCGCCTCGATCTGCTCTTCGTGCGATCTCCGCCCCCGCACCGAACCGAAAGGGACTCGGTCCGCCGGTCCCATAGGTGTTCGTGGGTCCGATCAGCCTCCCCGACAAGTTGTAAGGGCATATATATCCCTAAGTGGTTTTAGTGATTGATGACAATGCATTTGCGGACTAATCGTGTGCATTAAGCATTTCAGATATCTCATGTTTAGGCACAAGACGATTCATTGCCCCTCGGAGTCTAGTGAAGACGGATTTTTCCCTACGTTTCTTTTTGGTGGATTTGAGTCATAGGAATGTCGTACTATTAGGAGGGGTCCGCTTTGGAAAGGTTTGGGTGGAATCATCACATACACGTCTGTTCCTTTTGCACCAACTTTCATTTGGTTCTTTGGAGCATCATCCGGTTTTCCATGTCTCCGCAAAATGAAGGACTCCTAGTGTTGTTGTGCTGGGGCATGCGGTAGTACTGCTCATGGGGCGGTAGTACTGTGAGCCCTTCTTGATAGTACCGGCCAGGGACGTGGTAGTACCGCAGTCCCTTGCGGTAGTACTACTCCACGGGCGCGGTAGTACCGTGGCCTTAGGCAGGGCACAACAGCATGAGCGGAAGTAGGGGCAGATGTAATTGTTTACATCCGCGCCCTATGCGGTAGTACCGCTCCAGGTTTGCGGTAGTACCGCGTCGAAGCAAAAGAAATGCAAGACACCTTATGCAAGATATGTGCAACCAATAAAACCTTGCCAAATCAGAACAGACACCTTATTGGGTGAACAGGATAGGCCATCAACCTTTGACTCCTTGAGCTCAGAATAGTCATTAGGATCATATTCTGAATACGAATCTATAGGTCGGGAGCATGTGGGTTTCATTGCATCCACAATGGACCTCAATCCTTTTGTTACCAATTGAACTGTTCTGCAATATTCTTTGTAATGCATGAAAACACAAATAGTATTGAGATTATCTTTGTAATGCAGAGGATATTGTAATATAATAGAGGCTCCCTGTAAACCCTTGTGTGCTATCACTGGATTCTGATGAGAGAGCCCATGTGTGTTGTAATATGGTGAGTAGATTAATATAATCTGGCACAACTACAAAAAATAGGCTCCCTGTTGGGGGCCCCAGATGTAAGGATAGTTGGCAGATGATAGGTTCATAATATACCGTATAGAAAGTTTATTGCCAAACCATGATAACGAGAGCGCAGAGCCAGTAGGCAGATCGTAGTGTAGATAATAGGGGTACACCATAACCACCATAAATAAATCGGGAAAGCGGAACTGGCTGGAAAACATAGGGTTTTCCCGCTACTAATATGCAGCCTATCGATCACCTACATGCCAGCTCTATTCATCTGAAGGCGCACAACTGTTACTATCAGTTTAGTCTAGCAAAGACCGTGCGGCTCCCACCATTTTCGGGATATTATGGCAGACCAACTCGAAGTGCGAATTCATTTAACAGAACCGGCCCAATAGAGTTGTCGACTGCAGATGTCCCTGCTCCCCTTCCTGACAAGGAACATACTGTGCTTACTAAATAAGAACAGAAGAGGAACATGTTAAAGAATAGAAGAGGAAGCATATTATTGAGATTCCCCTTCTTTATATACAATGTTGGTTCCCACCCATGATGAATCAGAGCGCCCAAAGAAATGCAATTCCATGATGTCTCTCTATATGTGGCCACATGCATTTGGAAACTCAATTGGGAGCATTAGCTAACCAATTAAATGTGTGTCTGTTAGCTAATGTCAGTATCATATCACATTCGTATTTGAAGAACCTTAGGACGAATGATTGGTGTGTTGTTTAGCTTCAAGAGTGGACTGCTGCTAGTGCGACACAAAGCAGCTACACAAATCATAGTGTAGATATAACGGGAAAACCGTAAGCATCAGGAGTAAAATCAGCAAAGTGGAACTTGCTGGAATATATGTGCTAGTATTGTCGGTACGTCTAGAAAGGCTTCGGATACCAGCTCTCTTCAACTGAAGGTGCGGTACTGTTAATATAAGTGTAACTCTCAAAGGCGACACAGCTCCCCACATTTCCTTGCTAATTTTATAGGATTCAAGTGGGCAGGCCACTACAATTTCTATTCCTATGTTTAGAAAATCCTACGAATCAAAGAGGCCCGAAGATTTCAAAGTGTCCATCACAACCGACCGTATAGACCTCTACACTGCAAATGTCCCTCCTCATCTTCACTACAAGGAACATACTATACTACTGGTAACCCACAAGTACAGGGGATTAACTGTAGCCTCTTTCGATAAGTAAGAGTGTCGAACCCAACGAGGAGCTAAAGGTAGAACAATATTCCCTCAAGTTCTATCGACCACCGATACAACTATACGCATGCTTGACGTTTGCTTTACCGGGAAAAAGTATGAAACTATTTTGCAAGGATAAAAACTACGAGTACTTTGCGGGAATAAAACTACGAATAAATTACAAGGTAATAAAAGTGGATAGCTTTTGTCAACAAGAAAGTTATTTATCCCTAGGCAATCGATAACAAGTACCTGTAATCATTCTTGTAATTTTATATGAGGGAGAGGCATGAGCTAACATACTTTCTCTACTTGGAGATCCGTAACTTATATTCTCGGAGATCCGTAACTCCGATTGCGCTGAGATTTTAACACGATTTTTTTTCGGATATAAGCTTCCTTGCGCCCGAAGTAGAGATCCAACCGACGTTCGAGGATGGCACAACCCACCACCGCGCGCCAGGAGCCTCTAGCGCGCCCTGGTGTCTTGTGGGCTGTGTGGGCCTTCGTTTGCGGCGATTCCAACTCCCAAAAATCACAAATATTCAAAAATAATTCTCCGTGAAATGTTACTGCATTTGGACTTCGTTTGATATGGATACTCTACGATACAAAAAACATGCAGAAAACGGGAACTGGCATTGGATCAAGAGGTTAGTCCAATAAATCATATAAAAAGTTGCCAAAAGTATGTAAAAGTTGTATAATATTGGCATGAAACAATAAAAAATTATAGATAATGATTTTGAGACATGTCCGCATCCCCAAGCTTAATTCCTGCTCATCCTCGAGTAGGTAAATGATAAAAAGATAATTTTTGATGTGGAATGCTACCTAGCATAAACTTGATCATATATCTAATCATGGAATTAATATTAAGACATAAGTGATTCAAAGCAATAGTCTATAATTTGACATAAAGACATCAATACTCAGGCATCCCAACAAACAATTATGTCTTTCAAAATATCAACGCTAAAGAAAGTTATCCCTACAAAATCGTATAGTGTTGTCATGCTCTGTCTTCTTAACACAAAGTATTTATCATGCACAACCCCGATGACAAGTCGAGCAATTGGTTCATACTTTTTAACGCGCTTCAACTTTTCAACCCTCACGCAATACATGAGCGCAAGCCATGGATATAGCACTACGGGTGGAATAGAGTATAATGATAGTGGTAAATATAAAGAAGACAAAAAAGTAAGAAAGTCTCATATCGACGCGGCTAACCAGCGGGCTATGGAGATGCCCATCAATTGATATCAACATGAGGAGTAGGGATTGCCATGCAACAAATGCACTAAGAGCTATAAGTGTATGAGAGCTCAATATGAAACTAAGTGGGTGTGCATCTAATCCTATAATGAAAAATTCCCTCTAGTATATGAAAGTGACAACATAGGAGACTCTCCATATGAAAAACATGGTGCTACTTTGAAGCACAAGTGTGGTAAACGATACTAACAATGCCCCTTCTCTCTTTCTTTATTTATTTATTTTCTTTTCTTTCTTTTTTTTCTTTTCTTTTTCTTTCTTTTCTTTTTTTCTTCTTTTTTTTCTTTTTTTTCTTTTTTTCTCTCTCATTTCCGGGGTCTCATCCCGACTTGTGGGGGATTCATAGTCTCCATCATCCTTTCCTCACTGGGGCACTGCTCTAAAAATGAATAATGATGATCATCACGCTTATATTTACTTATAACTAAAAAAATAAAAATTACAACTCGATACCTATGACAAAATATGACTCTATATGAATGCCTCTGGCAATGTACCAGGAGATGTGCAATGATCTAGCGTAACTTGTATGAAAAATGATGAACGGTGGCTGAGCCACAACTACTATGTCAGCTATATGATCATGCAAAGCAATATGACAATGAATGCTCAAGTCATCAAACGGAAGCGGTGGAAGTTGCAAGGCATTATATCTCGGGATGGCCATGGAAAAGCCATAATAGGTAGGTATGGTGGTTGTTTTGAGGAAGAAATAATAAGACTTATGTGTGATAGAGCGTATCATATCACGGGGTTTGGATGCACCTGCGAAGTTTGCACCACGTCTCAATGTGATAAAGGGCAATGCATGGTACCGTAGAGGCTAGCAAATTGCGGAAAGGTAAGAGTACGTATAATCCATGGACTCACATTAGTCATAAAGAACTCATATACTTATTGCAAAAGTTTATTAGCCCTCGAAGCAAAGTACTACTACGCATGACCCTAGGGGGATAGATTGGTAGGAAAAGACCATCGCTCGTCCCCGACCACCACTCATAAGGAGGACAATCAATAATAAATCATGCTCCAACATCATAGCATAACGAGAGACTATACGTGCATGCTTCGGGAATCACATACCTTAGCACCAATATTCTTACTAAACACAACCATTTACTAGTACCTCCCACATATTATAATCTCTATATCGCAAAACTATTGCAAGGAATCAAACATATCATATTCACTGATCCGTAAGTTTTATGTAGGATTTTATGACTAACCATGCAATTGACCAATTCCTGTTGACTCTCTAAATAGATATAAGTGAAGCAAGAGAGTTTAATTCTTTCTACAAAAGCCCATTCTCTAATAAATATAAGTGAAGCAAAAGAGCATTCTTAAAACAACGGTTTTCTTATGTGAAGAGAAACAGGCAATCCAAACTTCAAATGATATAAGTGAAGCACATGAAGCATTATATAAAGCCACAGTCAAAAGATATAAGTGAAGTGCAATGAGCATTCTATAAATCAACCATGGACTATCTCATATCAGCATGGTACATAAAATAAAAAGGGAAAAACTAAATGCAAAATACGCTCCAAGATTTGCACATATCACATGAACGAAACGAAACCGAAAACATACCGATACTTGTTGAAGAAAGATGGGATGCCTTCCGGGGCATCCCCATGCTTAGACGCTTGAGTCTCCTTGAATATTTACTTGGAGTGCCTTGGGCATCCCCAAGCTTTAGATCTTGCCTCTCCTCCTTCAACTCATATCGAAACCTCCTCGATCTTTGATCACTTCATCCACACAAAACTCAAAAGAAAGTTTGGTAAGATCCGTTAGTATAATAAAGCAAATCACTACTCTAAGTACTGTTGCAAACCAATTCATATTTTGTTTTTGCATTGTAGCTACTGTAATATAACTTTTTCATGGCTTAATCCACTGATAGAATCGATAGTTTCATCAAAACAATCAAAACAATGCATCAAAAACAGAATCTGTCTTAAACCGGATAGTCTATAGTAATCTAAACATTCACCATACTTCTGGTACTCCCAAAATTCTGAAAAATTAGGAAAAAATAAACAATTTTAATAGAAAGATAGTGCAAAAAGTTTCAGAACCATTTGACGTTCCAGTAAAAATGTAAAATCGCCAAGACTACAGCCCAAAGTTTACGCTTTTGCACCGTACAAACCAACAAGCAATCTAAACATCCTAAAGGCAAATCTTGGCACATTATTTTATAATACAATGGAATTGTACAAGGGGATAATTATTTTTTTTGAAGAGTTTCTGCAATTCAAGATTCACAAAGTTTCCATGGGCATGAACAAAGTTCAAGGCTAGCTCCCGCTTCCACGGTGCTCGTCTATCTCACTTTCACTTTTCTTTTTGTGAAGTTTTAAGTTACCCTCTATACATTTTTTTGTTTTTAAACTTTATAAAAGCACTCAACAAAAATGAATGACTCTCTACAACTTTCGTGTTGTCTCCCTGGCAGCGCTTACTTTTAAAGCCATTAAGCTAGGCATAAAAGTCTTTGAAGTAATGAATCCTTGGGATCCCAAGGTATATCAAAGCCAATTTGAATCAACAATGATTTAGCATTTAGTAATGAGCACAAAGCAACATATATCAAGCAATGACGAAGTCTAACTCTCTTCCTATGCATAGGCATGTCATACAAGAACAATTCATGCACATCAAGTAAAGGCCAATACATAGTATAAGCAGTTTCTTGCAATTTTTTCGTGTTGGAAACATAGAGAGGTGGAGATATAGTTCCTGTCTTATAATAATTGCAAGTAGGAGCAGCAAGCACATGCATATTATATGCATCAAAATTATCATGTGTTGTGGTAGAATGCAACCCATCAATATAATCCTTAACAGGAGCAAACTTCTCTGATATAGTGTAGTTTGGAGAATTCAAAAGGATAATAGGACTATCATGTGTGGGTGCAATAGCAACAATTTCATTCTTAACATAAGGAACTATAGCAAGTTCATCTCCATAAGCATCATTCATATTGGCATCTTGTCCACAAGCATAGCAAGCATCATCAAAAAGGGATATTTCAAACGAATCAACAGGATCATAGCAATTATCATGGCATTCATCTTTCGGTAAGCACAAAGGGAAATTAAATAATGTATGAGTTGAAGAGTTACTCTCATTAGAAGGTGGGCACGGGTAGCTAATCCGATCTTCCTCCTTTTGTTCTTCGCTCTCCTCATCATCTTTTTCATCCAGTGAGCTCACAGTTTCATCAATTTCTTCTTCCATAGACCGCTGCAAAATATTAGTCTCTTCTTGGATAGATGAGACTTTCTCAATAAATTCATCAATATTTGGAATTGTATTTATAATTATCATAGCAATATCATCATCAAAATATTAGTCTCTTCTTGGATAGATGAGACTTTCAAAATATTAAGGATGGAAAAATTTTCAGGTCTAACAACATCATCATCAAAAGCTTCATTTTTTTCAAACAAAGATTCAATTTCATAAGCACCCTTAAAAGCAACTAGTTCTTCTATTCGTTCCACATCATAGTAATCATATATACCTCTAGCATAAGAAGCGAAGGTTTCATTATCATTAAATTCACATGAAAAGGGAAGATGTGGAGAATTCATTCTAGAGCAAAAAGTATAATCATATCTCAAGCATAGCTCCCAAGCATACCAATGCAACATATGAATTTGATCCCATAACAATTTCCCTTTATGAGTCAAGTGATAATCCCTAAAGTATTCACGTTGATCCAACGTTACTCCCATTATATAGTTGAATGGGGTTTTCTCAGGATTATCAAAGTAGTGCATATTATCTTTTACATAACGAGCATCCTGGGTTTTAGGAGGTTCCCCATCTCCATGAGTAGGAAGTACCAATAATTTTTTTGGTGTTTCATGTTCCATATCCATAACTAAAGATAGAGAACAACTTAGAACAAGAAATAAAAAACTAGCTAGTGATAAAGCAAACAAGCACACACGAGAATATTCACCCCATGCTATTTCTCCCAGGCAATGGCGCCAGGAAAAGGTCTTGATAACCCACAAGTATAGGGGATCAATTGTAGCCTCTTTCGACAAGTAAGAGTGTCGAACTCAACGAGGAGCTAAAGGTAGAACAAATATCCCCTCAAGTTCTATCGACCACCGATACAACTCTACGGACGCTTGACGTTTGCTTTACCGGAAACAAGTATGAAACTATTTTGCAAGGATAAACACTACGAGTACTTTGTGAGAATAAAACTACGAATAAATTGCAAGGTCATAAAAGTGGATAGCTTTTGTCAATAAGAAAGTTATTTGTCCCTAGGCAATCGATAACAAGTACCAGTAATCATTCTTGTAATTTTATATGAGGGAGAGGCATGAGCTAACATACTTTCTCTACTTGGATCATATGCACTTATGATTGGAACTCTAGCAAGCATCCGCAACTACTAAAGATCATTAAGGTCGTGAAACCCAACCATAGCATTAAGTATCAAGTCCTCTTTACTCCCATACGTCATCCCCAGTTACTCGGGTTTAAGTTTCTGTCACTCTCGCAACCCACCGTAAGAGAACCATGAACATATTGCAACACCCTACAGCAAGGGCCCCTCACATTTGCGCGAGAACAGAGGGCACCGTAGGACAACACCATAAATAAAATATAGAATCATACCAACCAAGATCACGATTAACCCATAGGACAAAACGGATCTACTCAAACATCATAGGATAACCATAGATCATTGGGAAATAATATACGGAGTTGAGCACCATGTTTAAGTAGAGATTACATCGGGGGAAGAGGTGTTACACTGCTTCATAGAGGGGGAGAGAGTTGGTGTTGACGGTAGGAAGATTGTTGATGTAGATTGCCGTCACGATCCTAGCCCCGGCGGCACTCCGGCGCCACCGGAAGCGAGGGGGAGAGAGCCCCCCTACTTCTTCTTCATCCTTGGCCTCCCCCCTAGATGGGGAGGAGAGTTCCCCCTATGGTCCTTGGTCTCCATGGCGGCGGAGGGGCGGGAGGCCCTCCAAGATTGGATCTCCCTCTCTGTTCTCTTCTGTTTCGCGTTCTCCAGATCTGACCGAAAGCCGTTTATTATATTCCTGGAGATCCGTAACTCCGATTGCGCTGAGATTTTAACACGAGTTTTTTCCGGATATAAGCTTCCTTGCGCCCGAATTAGAGCTCCAACCGACGTTCAAGGAGGGCACAACCCACCACCCATGGCCATAGGGGCCTCTGGCGGCATACTGGTGTCTTGTGCGCTGTGTGGGCCTCCGATTGCGGTGATTCCAACTCCCAAAAATCACAAATATTAAAAAATAATTCTGCGTGAAATTTTATAGCATTTGGACTTCGTTTGATATGGATACTCTACGATACAAAAAACATGCAAAAAACAGGAACTGGCACTGGGCACTGGATCGATAGGTTAGTCCAATAAATCATATAAAAAGTTGCCAAAAGTATGTAAAAGTTGTATAATATTGGCATGAAACAATCAAAAATTATAGATACGACAGAGACGTATCAACTACTATCATACTCCTTCCGTTCCAAAATATAAGTCTTTGTAGAGATTTCCACTATGGATCACATGCAGATGTATACAGATACATTTTAGAGTATAGATTCACTCATTTTGCTCCATACGTAGTGCATGGTGGAATCTATACAAAGACTTGTATTTAGGAACGGAGAGAGTACTTATTAAAGAAGAATGGAAGAGGAACATGCTAAAGAAGAGCAAGCAGATTTTGGATAATAAAATGATCGTTGCGTAGTGCCCACACATGATGAACCAGAGCTCATTAAGAATGCAACTCCCTGCTATCTCTCTATATGTGGTGCACGTGCTTTTCAAAAGTAAAGTAGGAACATTAGCTGACCAATTAAATGTTATCTGTTTTAGTAATATCAGCATCATATCAGATTCGTATTTGAGCAACAAGTTTGGAATTATGAGTGGCACGTTGTTTAGCTTGATGGATTCAGGAGCAAGTGCTAAGACCACGATGATGGTATTGAATATAAAGGCATGTCTCGCATGCAAGTCGGCGTGACTTTTGTCATTTGGGTCGATCGACCATTTCAGGCGGTTGGATGAAGATCCTCGTCTCCTAACCCTTCTTCTTCCTCATCTACGATTCTTCCCATCTGAGAACATCGCACGGGCCAGACCCAAACCACCGCCTGACCCCCACCCTCCTCGAACAGCCCCCCACTTTGTGTTCCTCCGCCACCCCACCCCTACCCCGCCCCCAACCGCGTCAAGTTTTTCTTCGTTCGTGAGGCCCCACCACCGCCCCACAACCACTGCCCCTCACCCGAGCCCCTTCCTTCAGACCGGGCGAACTCAAGTGACTCTCAAAATCGATTGGCCCAATTTTGAAATTTAGTCTCACGTCATTTAACTAGTGTGGAATATAAAGGGAAAACCATAAGCATTGCGAGTATAGTGTTGAGCATGCCATGGAGGATCTGAAGGTGCAAACCGGACAAAGGCAACTTCGCAACCAATGTTTGCTTTCAACTAACAAGTAAGTGATGGACAAGAAATCAGAGTAAAGCAGTGGCGATCTATTTCTTGCTGCAATAAATAAGTTGAGCAGATACGGAAGAGTACCGCCTCTGGTGCGGCGCCGTGTATGCATTTGCTGAGAATTTGATGGTGTTACAGTAGTGATGGATGTCAGCGGCGTGGAAGCAGATCTAGGAGTGTAGACGGTGGCGGCGGGGCGCGGTGTACGAGACGGTCTTAGGAGCGGTACCAGCAAGGTGGACGACGGCAAGGATAAAGCGAGAGGATGGGATGCAAGGATCCCGGTCCAAAGCCTTGGATGAGAGAGGTCGATCTCTTGTAATGGACGAAGGCGTCGGGGTATCAACTCCGGCATGGTGGAGGAGGACGGCGGTGGATGGGGTGGCGGACGGAGGAGGCTGGGGTGAAGAGGGTGTTTTGGTGCCCACAGTACCTGAATTGGGAAATGGAGGGAGAGAGGAAGGGGAACCATGTCTTCAAGGCGCTTGTCTCAAATGCAGGAAAATTACAAACTTAGCCCCAGCTTTAAAATTTCCTACATCCACAACAATATTAGTCGATTAGGGATAGGGCGGTAATCTCGCATACACCGAATATTTGCCGACGAGAGTTTGTTTTGGCGCCCATCGTGTATAAATCTGGGAGGGAGTCGATTTCGCCGAGGAGACACCGTGTTTGGCGCCCATCGTTAATGCGAATCCGGGTGAGAGGCGGTTATGTCATGTTTGAGTGAAATTACAAACCTACCCTATCAAAACCTATAGAAATCGAAATGGCTGTGCTTTGCATGTCGAGGATAGGCAGTAATTTCCATCTTGCAGATTTTGGTTTGAGACGATTCTGCGACTTTCCCCGCTTCCTTCAAATTTTTGCAGAGCAAGAGTGCACGCCATTCGTACCAACTCAATTCGAATCCAGTTTGTATTCTATTTTTGTTCGGGCAGGATCCATTTTCGATTGGAATAAAATTCTATATACATCTTTTTTTATATATACTTTCAAAAGCACAACACCCTTTATACATAAATTTGGTTTACAAATGGCATGATCTCAGATTCATAAGGCTGTATCCATATTAATTTGGATTTTCAAATATTTGAAACCACTTTATGTTGAAATCCAATGTATGCATTCCTCGCTAACTGTCTCCAATTAATGTGTGTTTCATGCAATTTTTTACTTCTCAAACATGTATAATGTGTTTCACACACACAACATATAGTGTAATCCCGTTTAGACATTAATTGCATATAAACCATGCATTGTCTCTAATTAAAGAATCTATGGATCACTAATATTGATAAACTATATAACATTACACGTGTCCCCAAATTCAAATGAATATGCATGTTTGATACACCAATTTGCGTTATGATATTATCGATGTCGTGATCTCTACTTTAAATATTTGAATCCCCTTTAATCCAGATATTCATCTCATATAGCTATCACTCATGCTTATAGGAGTCTCTCTAGACCTATACGCGTTCATCGTCTCTCGGGTTTCTCTCGTGCTACCTGTATATCGATAATGATCTTTTATCTTCGTAACACACTGACGGTACTCTCTCCCTCGACCTTCATCACTCTATCTCTCTCTAAGTATATCTCACTCCCTGCTATGTGTCTCTAACTATGATTCTCCACGTGAACTCTCTTTGTCTAACACAAACATAAACTTCGTCTCCCGGGGTCTCATTTCTCTCTATTATTCCCCTGTGTGCCACTCGCACAGCCCCTCTCACACAGAGATGTCTTTCTCTCCTTAGGTATGAGAAGCTACGACTCTTCCTCTAAAATATCTCTTTCTCACACACAAACACAAACTCTGTCTCCCAGGGTCTCATATCTCTCCACCATTCTCTTGTATGTCGCTCACACACACACACACACACTCTCTCTCTCTCCCTAGAGATATCTTGCGTTCCCTCATATGTCTCTCTAGATATCACTCTCGTTGTGAAATATCTTTCTCTTTCGCAGACACAAAACTCCGTCTCTCGATATCTCATTTCTCTCTGATATTTGTTTGTATGCGACTCACATGAACCCTCTCTCTATCTCTCTCACATCCACACACATAACTCAGCCTTCTGATCCACTAGACTCCTATCCCTAACGCACACTAGCTAGCATCTTTATCTTTCTATTTAGTTGTTGTTGGGGAACGTTGCAGAAAATTAAAATTTTTCCTACGGTTTCACCAAGATCCATCTATGAGTTCATCTAAGCAACGAGTCAAGGGAGTGAGTTTGCATCTACATACCACTTGTAGATCGAAAAGGAAGCGTTCAAGGGATGGTGATGATGGAGTCATTACTACGCCGTGATTCGGATCACCCGATGACCAAGTGCTGAGCGGACAGCACCTCCGCGTTCAACACGTGCAGTGCATACTGACGTCTCCTCCGTCTTGATCCAGCAAGGAGGAAGGAGAGGTTGAGGAAGATAGATCCAACGGCAAAGACTGACGGCGTGGTGTTGTTGGTGCAGAAGATCTCGGCAGAGCTTCGCCAAGCACGCACGGGAGGAGGAGAGGTGTTGGGAGGGAGGGCTGCGCCTTGGCTTGTGGTGTTCAGCCCTCCCTCACCCTCTATTTATAGGGGAGAGGGCAGGGGGCCCCTCTAGATGGGAATCTAGAGGGGGGCGGCCGTGGAGGGGTGGCTTGCCCCCCAAGGGGGGGCGCCTTCTAGGGTTCCTCCCCAAACCCTAGGCGCAAGCGCCCAAGGGGTGCGCCCAGCCCACCAGGCTGGCTCCTTCCCCACGCAGCCCAAGTGGCCCCGAAAAGGGTGGCCTCCCGGTGGACCTCGAACCCTTCCGTGGCCCTGACAATACCCAGACGCCCGAAACTTTCCGGTGTCCGCTTTGACAACTTCCCATATACAAATCTTTACCTCCGGACCCTTCGAACTCCTCGTGACGTCCGGGATCTCATCCGGACTCCGAACAACATTCGTAATCACATACAAGTCTTCCTAATAACCCTAAGCGTCACCGAACCTTAAGTGTAGACCCTACGGGTTCGGGAGACATGCGACATGACCGAGACGCTCTCAGTCAATAACCAACAGCGGGATCTGGATACCCATGTTGGCTCTACATGCTCCTCGATGTTGTCATCGGATGAACCACGATGTCAAGGATTCAAGCAACCCCGTATACTATTCCCTTTGTCTTGACGGTATGTTACTTGCCCGAGACTTCGATCGTCGGTATCCCAATATCTCGTTCAGTCTCGTTACGGCAAGTCACTTTACTCGCATGCGTAATGCATGATCCCGTGACGGACACTTGGTCACTTTGAGCTCATTATGATGATGCATTACCGAGTGGGCCTAGAGATACCTCTCCGTCATACGGAGTGACAAATCCGATCTCGATCCGTGTCAACCCAATGCAGACACTTTCAGAGATACCGTAGTGCACCTTTTATAGTCACCCAGTTACGTTGCGACATTTGGTACACCCAAAGCACTCCTACGGTATCCGGGAGTTACACGATCTCATGGTCAAAGGAAAAGATACTTGACATTGGAAAAGCTCTAGCAAAACGAACTACACGATCTTGTGCTATGCTTAGGATTGGGTCTTGTCCATCACATCATTCTCCTAATGATGCGATCCGATTATCAATGACATCCAATGTCCATAGTCGAGAAACCATGACTATCTGTTGATCAACGAGCTAGTCAACTAGAGGCTCACTAGGGACATATTGTGGTCTATGTATTCACACGTGTATTACGATTTCCGGATAATACAATTATAGCATGAATAAAAGACAATTATCATGAACAAGGAAATATAATAATAATGCTTTTATTATTGCCTCTAGGGCATATTTCCAACAGTCTCCCACTTGCACTAGAGTCAATAATCTAGTTACATTGTGATGAATCGAACACCCATAGAGTTCTGGTGTTGATCATGTTTTGCTTTCATGAGAGAGGTTTAGTCAATGGATCTGCGACATTCAGATCCGTATGCACTTTACAAATTTCTATGTCTCCATTTTGAACATTTTCACGGATGGAGTTGAAGCGACGCTTGATGTGCCTGGTCTTCTTGTGAAACCTGGGCTCCTTGGCAAGTGCAATAGCCCCAGTGTTGTCACTGAAGAGTTTGATCGGCCCCGATGCATTGGGTATGACTCCTAGGTCGGTGATGAACTCCTTCACCCAAATTGCTTCATGCGCTGCCTCCGAGGCTGCCATGTACTCCGCTTCACATATAGATCCCGCCACGACGCTACGCTTTGTACCGCACTACCATCGCTTCCACCATTCAACATATACACGTATCCGGTTTGTGACTTAGAGTCATCCAGACCGTGTCGAAGCTAAGCGTCAACGTAACCCTTTACGACGAGCTCTTCGTCACCTCCATAAGCAGAAACATGTCCTTCATCCTTTTCGTGTACTTTAGGATATTCTTGACCGCTGTCCGGTTGTTCCTTGCGGGATTACTTTGGTACCTTCCTACCAAACTTACGGCAAGGTTTACATCAGGTCCGGTACACAGCATGGCATACATAATAGATCCTATGGCTGAGGCATAGGGATGACGCTCATCTCTTCTTTATATTTTGCCGTGGTCGGGCATTGAGCTGAGCTCAATCTCACACCTTGCGACAGGCAAGAACCCTTTCTTGACTGATCCATTTTGAACTTCTTCAAAATCTTATCAAGGTTTGTGCTTTGTGAAAGACCTATGAGGCGTCTCGATCTATCTCGATAGATCTTGATGCCTAATATATAAGCAGCTTCTCCAAGGTCCTTCATTGAAAAACTTTTATTCAAGTAGGCCTTAATGCTGTCCAAAAGTTCTATATCATTTCCCATCAAAAGTATGTCATCTACATATAATATGAGAAATGCTCGAGCTCCCACTCACTTTCTTGTAAACGCAGGCTTCTCCATAAGTCTGCATAAACCCAAACGCTTTGATCATCTCATCAAAGCGAATGTTCTAACTCCGAGATGCTTGCACCAGCCCATAAATGGATCGCTAGAGCTTGCATACTTTGTTAGCGTTCTTAGGATCGACAAAACCTTCCGCTGCATCATATACAGTTCTTCCTTAAGATGCCCGTTAAGGAATGCCGCTTTGACGTCCATCTGCCATATCTCATAATCATAGTATCACGGCAATTGCTAACATGATTCGGACGGACTTAAGCTTCGCTACGGGAGAGAAAGTCTCATCGTAGTCAATCCCTTGAACTTGCCGATAACCCTTAGCGACTAGTCGAGCTTTATAGATGGTGACATTACCATCCGTGTCCGTCTTCTTCTTAAAGATCCATTTATTTTCTATCGCTCGCCGATCATCGGGCAAGTCTGTTAAAGTCCATACTTTGTTTTCATACATGGATCCTATCTCGGATTGCATGGCTTCGAGCCATTTGTTGGAATCCGGGCCGCCATACATCGCTTCTTCATAGTTCAAGGTTCACCGTTGTCTAACAACATGATTTCCGGGACAGGGTTGCGTTACCACTGCAGTGCGTAACGTGTCCTAGTGGACCTCTGAAGTTCGGTAGCAACTTGATCCAAGTACCTTGATCATCATCATTAATTTCCTCTTGAGTTGGTGTAGGCATCGGAGGAACATTTTCTGAGCTGCACTACTATCCCGTTCAAGAGGTACTACTTCATCGAGTTCTACTTTCCTCCCACTTACTTCTTTTCGAGAGAAACTCTTTTCGAGAAGGATCCGTTCTTGGCAACAAAGATCTTGCCCTCGGATCTTAAGTAGAAGGTATACCCAATGGTTTCCTTAGGGTATCCTATGAAGACGCATTTTTCGACTTGGGTTCGAGCTTTTCAGGCTGAAGTTTCTTGACATAAGCATCGCATCCCCAAACTTTTAGAAACGACAGCTTAGGTTTCTTCCCAAACCATAATTCATACGGTGTCGTCTCAACGGATTTAGACGGTGCCCTATTTAAAGTGAATGTAGGCTGTCTCTAGAGCGTATCCCCAAAATGATAGCGGTAAATCGGTAAGAGACATCATGGATCGCACCATATCCAATAGAGTGCGATTACGACGTTCGGACACACCGTTCTGTTGAGGTGTTCCAGGTCATGCGTGAGTTGTGAAACGATTCCACATTTTCTTAAGTGTGTACCAAATTCGGTGACTTAAATATTCTCCTCCACGATCCGATCGTAAGAATTTTATCTTTCGGTCACGTTGATTCTCTACTTCATTTTGAAATTCCATGAACTTTTCAAAGGTCTCAGACTTGTGTTTCATCAAGTAGACATACCCATATCTACTCAAGTCATCTGTGAGAGTGAGAACATAACGATATCCTCCATGAGCCTCAACACTCATTGGACCGCACACATCGGTATGTATGATTTCCAACAAGTTGGTTGCTTTCGCTCCATTGTTAGGAGAACGGAGTCTTGGTCATCTTGCCCATGAGGCATGGTTCGCATGTGTCAAATGATTCATAATCTAGAGACTCCAAAAGTCCATCGCATGGAGCTTCTTCATGCGCTTGACACCAATGTGACCAAAGGCGGCGATGCCACAAGTATGTGGGACTATCGTCATCAACTTTACATCTTTTGGTATTCACGCTATGAATATGTGTAACATTACGCTCGAGATTCATTAGGAATAAACCATCGACCATCGGACCATGACCATAAAACATATCTCTCATATAAATAGAACAACCATTATTCTCGGATTTAAATGAGTAGCCATCTCGTATTAAGCGAGATCCCGATACAATGTTCATGCTCAAACTTGGCACTAAATAACAATTATTGAGGTTTAAAACTAATCCCGTAGGTAAATGTAGAGGTAGCGTGCGATGGCGATCACATCGACCTTGGAACCATTCTGACGCGCATCGTCACCTCATCCTTCGCCATGATCTCCGTTTATTCCACAGCTCCTGCATGGAGTTACAAATATGAGCAACGGCACCGGTATCAAATACCCAGGAGTTACTACGATCTTGGTAAGGTACACATCAATCACATGTATATCAAATATACCTTTGGTGTTGCCGCCTTCTTATCCGCTAAGTATTTGGGGCAGTTCCGCTTCGGTGACCCTTCCCTTTGCAATAAAAGCACTCAGTCTCGTGCTTGGGTCCATTCTTTGACTTCTTCCCGCAACTTGCTTGCAAGGCGGCAACCTCCTTGCCGTCCTTCTTGAAGGTCTGCGTGTCCGTGCCCTTCTTGAACTTAGTGGTTTTATTGCCCATCAACACTTGATGTTCTTTCTTGATTTCAACCTCTGCTGACTTCAGCAGTGAGAATACTTCGGGAATGGTCTTCACCATCTCACGCATATTGTAGTTCATCACAAAGCTCTTGTAGCTTGGTGGGGCGATGAAGGATTCTGTCAATGACCGCCTGCGTCAGGGAGGTTTATGTCCAAATGGGATAGGCGGTTGTGCAGCCCGGACATTTTGAGTATGTGCTCACTTGTAACTGTTTTCCTCCATCTTACAACTATAGAACTTGTCGGAGACTTCATATCTCTCGACAGGGCATGAGCTTGAAAAACTAGTTTCAGCTCCTCGAACATCTCATATGCTCCGTGTTGCTCAAAACGCTTTTGGAGCCCGGTTCTAAGATGTAAAGCATGCCGCCTTTGAGCGAGGGAGTAATCATCAAGACGAGGCGCCAAGCATTCATAATGTCTTGGTTCTGCAGGGACGGAGTGTCACCTAGCGGTCCTTCTAAGACATATTGTTTCCTGGCAGCTATGAGGATGATCCTCGGGTTCGGACCCAGTCCGTATAGTTGCTGCCATCATCTTTCGACTTGGTTTTCTCTAGGCAACGTTGAAGTTCATGTTGACATGAGCGTTGGCCATTTGATCTACAAGACATATTTGCAAAGGTTTTAGACTAAGTTCATGATAATTAAGTTCATCTAATCAAATTATTTTAATGAACTCCCACTTAGATTAGACATCCCTCTAGTCATCTAAGTGTTACACGATCCGAGTCGACTAGGCCGTGTCCGATCATCACGTGAGACCGACTAGTCATCGTCGGTGAACATTCTCATGTTGATCGTATCTTCCATACGACTTCGTGTTCGACCTTCGGTCTCCGTGTTCCGAGGCCGTATGCATACATGCTAGGCTCGTCAAGTTAACCCTAAGTGTTTTTCATGTGTAAAACTGTCTTACACCCGTTGTATGTGAGCGTAAGGATCTATCACACCCGATCATCACGTGGTGCTTGAAGCATTTAACTTTAGCAGCGGTGCATGCAGTTAGGGGAGAACACTTCTTGATATTGTCGTAAGGGATCATCTTATTTACTACCGTCGTACTAAGTAAACAAGATGCATAAACATAATAAACATCACATGCAATTATATATTAGTGACATGATATGGCCAATATCACATAGCTCCATTGATCTCCATCTTCGGGGCTCCATGATCATCTTGTCACCGGCATGACACCATGATCTCCATCATCATGATCTCCATCATCGTGTCTTCATGAAGTTGTCACGCCACGACTACTTCTACCTCTATGGCTAACGTTTAGCAATAAAGTAAAGTAATTTACATGGCGTTCTTCAATGACACGCAGGTCATACAAAAATAAAGACAACTCCTATGGCTCCTGCCGGTTGTCATACTCATCGACATGCAAGTCGTGATTCCTATTACAAGAACATGATGTCATACATCACAATATGTCATTCATCATTCATCACAACTTGGCCATATCACATCACATGAGAATTGCTGCAAAAACAAGTTAGACGTCTTCTAATTGTTGTTGCATCTTTTACGTGGCTGCAATTGGGTTCTAGCAAGAACGTTTTCTTACCTATGAATAACCACAACATGATTTTGTCAACTTCTATTTACCCTTCATAAGGACCCTTTTCATCGAATCCGCTCCAACTAAAGTGGGAGAGACAGACACCCGCCAGCCACCTTATGCAACTAGTGCATGTTAGTCGGTGGAACCGGTCTCACGTAAGCGTCGTGTAAGGTTGGTCGGGCCGCTTCATCCCACAATACCGCTGAAGCAAGATAAGACTAGTAGCGGCAAGCAAGTTGACAAGATCTACGCCCACAACAAAATTGTGTTCTACTCGTGCAATAGAGAACTACGCATAGACCTAGCTCATGATGCCACTTTGTTGGGGAGCGTTGCAGAAAATTAAAATTATACCTACGGTTTCACCAAGATCCATCTAAGAGTTCATCAAAGCAACTAATCAAGGTAGAGAGTTTGCATCTACATACAACTTGTAGATCGAGTACTGAAGCGTTCAAGGGGATGGTGATGATGGAGTCGTACTCGCCGTGATTCGGATCACCGATGACCAAGTGCTGAACGGACAGCACCTCGCGTTCAACACACGTACGGTACGGTCGACGTCTCCTCCGTCTTGATCCAGCAAGGAGGAAGGAGAGGTTGAGGAAGACAGCTCCAACGGCAGCACGACGGCGTGGTGTTGTTGGTGCAGCAAGATACTCGGCTGTAGCTTACGCCAAGCACGCGTGCGGAGGAGGAGAGGTGTTGGGAGGGAGGGCTGCGCCTTGGCTTGGTGTTCAGCCTCCCTCACCCCTCTATTTATAGGGGAGGCGGCAAGGGCGGCCCCTCTAGATGTGAATCTAGAGGCGGCGGCCAGGAGGGTGGCTTGCCCCCCAAGCAAGGCGCCCATCTAGGGTTCCCCCAAACCCTAGGCGCAAGGGCCCGTGGGGTGCTCCCAGCCAACCAGGCTGGCTCCTTCCCCACGCAGCCCAGTGGCCCCGGAAGGTGGCCCCTCGGTGGACCTCCAGAACCCTTAGGTGGCCCCAGTACAATGTCTGGTACGCCCGAAACTTTCGGTATCCGTTTGACAACTTCCCATATATAAATCTTTACCTCCGGACCCTTCGGAACTCCTCGTGGCGTCCAGGGATCTCATCCGGGACTCCGAACAACATTCGGTAATCACATACAAGTCTTCCTAATAACCCTAGCGCCACCGAACCTTATGTGTAGACCCTCACGGGTTCGGGAGACATCTGAGACATGACCGAGACGCTCTCAGGTCAATAACCAACAGCGGGATCTGGATACCCATGTTGGCTCCCACATGCTCCTCGATGTTGTCATCGGATGAACCACCATGTCAAGGATTCAAGCAACCTCGTATACTATTCCCTTTGTCTTGACGGTATGTTACTTGCCCGAGACTCGATCGTCGGTATCCCAATATCTCGTTCAGTCTCGTTACCGGCAAGTCACTTTACTCGTACCGTAATGCATGATCCCGTGACCAGACACTTGGTCACTTTGAGCTCATTATGATGATGCACTACCGAGTGGGCCCAGTGATACCTCTCCGTTATACGGAGTGACAAATCCCTGTCTCGATCCGTGTCAACCCAACAGACACTTTCGGAGATACACGTAGTGCACCTTTATAGTCACCCGATTCACGTTGTGACGTTTGGTACACCCAAAGCATTCCTACGGGTATCCGGGAGTTACACGATCTCAAGGTCTAAGGAAGAGATACTTGACATTGGAAAAGCTCTAGCAAAGCGAAATACACGATCTTTTGCTATGCTTAGGATTGTCTTGTCCATCACGTCATTCTCCTAATGACGTGATCCCGTTATCAATGACATCGATGTCCATAGTCGAAACCATGACTATCTGTTGACCAACGAGCTAGTCAACTAGAGGCTTACTAGGGACGTATTGTAGTCTATGTATTCACACATGTATTACGATTTCCGGATAATACGATTATAGCATGAATAAAAGACAATTATCATGAACAAGGAAATATAATAATAATGCTTTTATTATTGCCTCTAGGGCATATTTCCAACAGTTGTTTCTCCATCAACCTTCTTTCTCGCCCTCGCTCTTGCTTCCTATCACGCACACTATATATGTTTCTCTCTACATGAAGTCATGTGCCCTCTTTTTATCTTTCTCTCTCACACACATAACTTCACCCTCTGAACCACCCGGCGGTCATCTCCAACACTCAAACGAGCCGATGTGCCTCTAGCTAGCATCTCTATCTCTGTATCTATCTGTAGTTTCTCCGTCAACATTTCTTTCTCGCACGCACTCTTGCTTCCTATCACGCACACTATATATGTCTCTCCATACATGGATCTATAGGTTGATCTCTTTTGTACAATTGTTGTGTCTCGCTCCCTCTGCTCGCCATAGATGCATGCTCCAGCCCACGCCACTATCTCTTAAAGACAAAAACACATGCTCAATTATCGGGCCTTCTTCCGTGCACTCTCACATGCATGCATATTGCCATACTGATCCATCTCTCCCATGTCGCTGATCTTATGACTTATGTATTCTTTCTTTTATCTCGGTCATGCGGCCACACACACATCCCACGTATACATGTATACCTCTCACACACGCACGTTCAAGGTCTCCTATGTCTCCATATGTAGTTAATTACCCTCAGCCCTAATGCCACATCGAATCGTTCTCTTCTTGTGTGCACATAACTTCCGCCTGGATGGGTAAAACACACACTCACACTTCAAAATCTCCTTCTAGCTACCCCCTCTCTCACTCTTCCCCTATATCCCCAAAACCAATAAGACCATCCCTTTGTTTAATTCCCGCCTACATGCACCATCGATATATAGTAGTCATCCTCGGTGTCTCTCAAACAAACACGTTCTCTCTATGTCGACTCCTCTCATGCGCACACGCCCTCTCTTCCCTCTCTAAGGGCCTTTTCTCTATCACACCCCTCGTTGGTGGCCTCTGCCATACACATCACCTCTCTACGATGAAGCCACAGACACTTAAATTACATTCGCCACCGAGGACCCCGCGTCAGACACACACACGCACCCACCCACCCACCCACCCACCCACACACACACACACTAAGACTCCGTCTCACACACACATGCTCTAGGCGGAGCATTTGTTCCTACCACCCTTCGTCCAACCTTACCCGTATGATAAACAATCACCTTAATTTACTTGTATAACATGGACAAATTCCACTTTACTTTAGTAGTTAGCAAACTTACCATCTCTACTCTTATAAAAAACTGAGTTGGTCATGATGGTGTGCCTGCCATCTTGTAATATAGACCGTCCGATCTATATCTGACGGATAGAAAGAAAACTATGACAATTTTACAAAAATACCCGCACCTCTCTCCACATTTACAGACAAGGCCTTGCCTCGTTCATCCTTATCTCACACGACCTCATTGCTGAGCAATTAAAAAAGGAAGTCTGGAACAATCTAGCATGGTGGCCGCCGCCACTGCCGGCAAATCCATCCCCATGCCTCCGCCAGTCCGACCACCACCACCACCACGCCCACTCCTCCTCACCTTATCTCTCATCTTCCATTTTTTCGATGAAATTCTCGAGATACCATTTTTTCGATAAAATTTTCGAGATATCATTAGTTTTTACACATGGGATTACTCCTGCATGGGTCAATTACAACATGTGTTTTATAAAAAAATGCATCTTGATGTTTGGTGAAATGCACGAGCATCTTGCTAGTAATTATATAACGCAAATCACGAGCAGGAAGTGACATTTTTTACACAACCACGTTAACATGGCCACGTAAATCACTAGCTAAAGTGTAATACCATTATACTTATAGCCTGATGCAAAAGGTTGAGTACATGTCCGAAGAGTAGAGTCGCACACACGCACTCTGTCTCTCAGAATCTCACACACACACTAGTTACGTGACGCCCCCTTAAGCAAACACGTATGTTACAATTTGTACACCTGCAGGCACATGTGATGGTGCACATTTATTTAAGCCAGACGGCGAACCCAAACAGTAGCTGCATTCATTCCCCTCCTGCCGCCTCTTCTCTGGTCGCCGCCTTGAGCCATTACCCTACCGAAGGTAACGACATCGCCATACACTTCCGCCGAGCGACGCTTTAATCTGGAAATTTTAGTGGTCATGCATGCATCTTTTGTGCTAGCACTCCTATATAAGGGTTGACGGTCGCTTCCTCATGACGTCTTGTGGCGATGGAAGAGGAAGGAGAAGGGAAGCAGGCTGTGGAGTAACATTTTTTACCACAATTTCTTAGGAAACTGAGTGCAATAATTGAGTAGTTTTGCAAACTACCAGTACTACACCTGAAACGGTTCAAAACTAATACCACCACCATGCCCGCGTCTAGCCGCCCTGGCCGACCCAACCCCCTCCTTGCGGTGCACGCCGCGTGAAGCGGTCGGCGTCACACCGAGCGCCGATGCGCATTAATGCCTGGCCAGAGCGGAGGCGACCTCTCACTGGCGCCGGCTTTGAAGCAGCGCGACGGCCAAGAGAGCGCCGCTTCCCGGTGCACGCGGCTGCTCCGTGATACGTCTCCAACGTATCTATAATTTTTGATTGCTTCATGCTATATTATCTACTGTTTTGGACAATATTGGGCTTTATTTCCAATTTTATATTATTTTTGGGACTAACCTATTAACCGGAGGCCCTGCCCAGAATTGCCGTTTTTTGCCTTTTCAGAGTTTCAAAGAAACGGAATATCAAACGGAGTCCAAACGGAATGAAACCTTCGGGAACGTGATTTTCTCACCGAACATGATCCAGGAGACTTGGACCCTAAGTCAAGGAAGCTTCAAGGAGGGCACGAGGTAGAGGGGCGCGCCAACCCCCCAGAGCGCGCCCTCCACCCTCTTGGGCCCCACGTTGCTCCACCGACGCATTTCTTCCTCCTATATATACCTCACGCCCCCAAACGATCGACACGGAGCCAAAACCTAATTCCACCGCCGCAACCTTCTCGTACCCACGAGATCCGATCTTGGGGCCTGTTACGAAAGCTCCGCCCGGAGGGGGGCATTCACCACGGAGGGCTTCTACATCATCACCATAGCCCTCCGATGAAGTGTGAGTAGTTTACTTGCACCTTCGGGTCCATAGTTAGTAGCTAGATGGCTTCTTCTCTCTTTTTGGATCTCAATACAATGTTCTCCCCCTCTCTCGTGGAGATCTATTTGATGTAATCTTCTTTTTGCGGTGTGTTTGTTGAGATTGATGAATTTTGGGTTTATGATAAAGATTATCTATGAACAATATTTGAATCTTCTCTGAATTATTTTATGTATGATTGGTTATCTCTGCAAGTCTCTTCGAATTATCAGTTTGGTTTGGCCTACTAGATTGGTTTTTCTTGCAATGGGAGAAGTGCTTAGCTTTGGGTTCAATCTTGCGGTGTCCTTTCCCAGTGACAGTAGGGGCAGCAAGGCACGTATTGTATTGTTGCCATCGAGGATAAGAAGATGGTTTTTTTTATCATATTGCATGAATTTATCCCTCTACATCATGCCATCTTGCTTAAGGCTTTACTCTGTTTTCTTGAACTTAATACTCTAGATGCATCTTTGGATAGCGGTCGATGAGTGTAGTAATAGTAGTAGATGCAGGCAGTAGTCGGTCTACTTGTCTCTTGACGTGATGCCTATATACATGATCATACCTAGATATTCTCATAACTATGCTCAATTCTGTCAATTGCTCAACAGTAATTCGTTCACCCACCGTAAAATACTTATGCTCTTGAGAGAAGCCACTAGTGAAATTTATGGCCCCCGGGTCTATCTCCATCATATTAATCTTCCATCACTTTATTTATTGTCTTTGTCTTTTACTTTACTTTTATTTTACTTTGCATCTTTATCATAAAAAATACCAAAAATATTATCTATCATCTCTATCAGATCTCACTCTCGTAAGTGACCGTGAAGGGATTGACAACCCCTAATCGCGTTGGTTGCGAGGAGTTATTTGCTTGTGTACGTCACGAGGGACTCATGGCGTAGCCTCCTCTTTGAGTTGATACCTTGGTTCTCAAAAACTGAGGGAAATACTTACGCTACTTTCTTTGCATCATCCTTTCCTCTTCAAGGAAATCCAACGCAGTGCTCAAGAGGTAGCAAGAAGAATTTCTGGCGCTATTGCCGGGGAGTCTACGCAAAAGTCAACATACCAAGTACCCATCACCACTACAAAAAAAAGACACATCCGTGACATTTTGGGCCGAACGAAATTTTTTTCTGTCATACATATGACACTTCTATGACGATAATTGTGACAAAACCCGGTATCATCATAGATGTGGTGGGCTCCTACTTCTATGACAAAAATCATGACAGAAAATGGGCTTTTTGTCCTGGGCGGGCCGGAGACGCAGCTGCATGACATTCTTTGGGCCATCCATGACAAAAAACCGTGGTAGAAGCGAGGGGAGGAAAATTTCGGGAAGTTGCGATTACGGTGGGAGGTCGGGGGCGAGCGATGCGCATTTCTCTCATACACGACGCTGCGTGTGCTAGGGCGCTGGCTCTAATCAACCCGGCGAGGCGTTGGGCTCTAATCGAACCCGGCGATTACGCGAAGCAGGCTACAGCGTTATGCGAAACCGAGCGATCGATCGATGGCTGTTAATCGAACCCGATGGAGCGATTCGCCATTGCTGCTCCTAATCAAGTCGATCGATTGGATGAAGAGTGAGCGTTGCGGGGGTGGATGAGCAGTGAGCGATGGCGTTGCCTCTGGATGAACAAGACCCGTGGTGTGGAGGGCTGGATGAACGATGAGACGGTGGAGGGGTGGCCGTGGAGGGTTGGTTGAACAGGACCCGTGGTGTGGAGGGCTGGATGAACGGTGGACGGTGGAGGGTGCCCGTGGAGGGTGGTTAAGCGATGGCCGGTTGGAGTAGCGGCGGTCGA
The DNA here is from genome assembly GCA_021605145.1 of Aegilops bicornis. Classification (NCBI taxonomy): domain Eukaryota; kingdom Viridiplantae; phylum Streptophyta; class Magnoliopsida; order Poales; family Poaceae; genus Aegilops; species Aegilops bicornis. The sequence continues at coordinate 755,877 of JAHIAL010000023.1, read as the reverse complement.
GGCTGAATGAACAGGAGCCCGTGGAGGCTGGAGGAGGTCGACGGTAGCCCGTGGAGGATGGAGGAGGTCGACGGTGGAGATGAACAGTATCCCGAGGAGTCCCGTTTTGCAGTATGCCACACCCCTCCCAATGAACAGGACCCCGTTTGACCGTAGGGAGGTCCGTTTAAATCCGTTTTGCAGATGCCACACCCTCCCGATCAACGGGACCCCGTTTGACCGTAGGAGGTCCGTTTCCTCCGTTTGCGATACGCCACACCCTCCCGATCAACAGGACCCCGTTTCGGACCGTAGGAGGTCCGCTTCCTCCGCTTTTGATGCGCCACACCCTCCCGATCAACAGGACCCGTTCAACGTAGGAGGTCCGCTTTCCTCCGTTGTCGCGATACGCCAGCCCTCGTTTCCATCGCCTGTTCCGTCCAAGCCCTCCCGATGAACACGACCACGCATTCCGTTCCGGACCCAGCCGGTTGGCTCCCATGAACACGACGACGACGCTGTTTCTCCGTTCGACCTAGCCATGTACGTGTATGCGCGGTAGGCATTCGAGACCCTGCCCGTATGTACGTACGCGGTCGTATTTTCTTTCTTGCACCCTCGCCGATGTAATGCGACGTGTACATGCTACGCGGCGCCTCTACTACGACACGTCGCGCCTTCTACATCGACCACTATATGCGTACCGTCGACCGCCGAGAATGACAGCGCTCACGATGCTTCGACCAGGTGGGTCCCGACCGCCGTGCACTTCCTTGCTTATGCGAAGATGTAGTGGTGGGTCCCAGCGATCGGGGCGAATCGTATTGTTTTTTTTTCCCGGACGCACTTCCTTGCGTGCGAAGATGTAGCTGGTGGGTCCCAGCAGTCAGGGGGGCGAATCGTTTTTTTGCAAGGACGCACTTCCTTGCGTGCGAAGATGTAGCTGGTGGGTCCCAGCAGTCAGGGGGAAATGTTTTTTTCGCGAAATACGGTGCCCCGTTCGGTGGGTCCCCGCTGTCAGGTGGAGGAATAATTACTTTGCACGTAATAAGGAGGCACTTCCTTCTGTCAGGACGTGGACCCGGTATCGGCCTCTCCACGTCTGATCCACGTCCGATGGAAGCCATTCCTTGACCACGTTGACCACGCCGCCGAGAGCACCAGGGTGGTGGACAACGGCGAGGCCTAGGAAGGGACGACGCGAGTTGGGGAAGACGCGGCGATGGATGCCCATGCGTAGAGGAGTACGAGGGTTCACTGGTTCGCTGCGGTGTGAGGCTGCTGTCGCCGCAGAATAACAGGGGGTGTGGGTGAGTAGAGGGATGGCCTGGCCAGCGGTGGGAGTAGTAGGGGGCGGTGACGCCTCCGCCGCATCGCAGACAGCCACGGGAGGCAGGAGCACGAGGCACGACCGGCGCTGGTTTGGGCGGCTGGAGCAAGAAGACCAGAGGTTGAAGAAGCACTACGGCCGTTGGATGGACATCGACAGTCCTTTGGAGCTAGAATCGTGCATATTGACTAAGTTAACAAAGCCCTCCGTCCCGTCAACTTAGTAGGCCCACAAGTCAGCCTGCCACTATACCGGGTCCCAGCTAACAGGGGAGTATTCATTTCTTTGTGCGTAATAAGGAGGCACTTCCTTGCTCGCGAAGATATAGCTGGTGGGTCCGAGCCGCCGGGCTAGTGGTAACGTTTTTCGCCAAAATCTGAGAGGCCCTTCGGTGGGTCCCGATGTCAGGTGGAGGAATCATTATTTTGCACGTAATAAGGAGGCATTTCCTTGCGTGCGGCCGTGGACCCAGCTGTCAGCCTCTCCACGTACGGTCCACTTCAGATGCATGTCGGTTGTTGACCACGTTGACCAGACCGCGCCGAGAGCACCAAGGCGGTGGACGACGGCGAGGCCTAGGAAGGGACGACGCTGAGGCGGGGAAGACTTCGGCAGTTGTTTCCCCACGTGGAGGGGAGTACGACTGTCACGAGGGTTCACCGGTTCGTCTGCCGTCGCCGGAGAATAACATCGTGTGGGTGAGTACAGGATGGCTAGGCCAGGTGATGTGAGTACTGGGGTGGGGTGGTGAGGGCTGGCAAAGACCCGGCCATGAAAGGAGGGAAGCGGGCAGTCCCACTTGGCGCTTGTTTGAGCGGCTGGAGCAGGAAGAGCAGAGATTGAAGAAGCACGACTGCCGTTGGATGGACATCGTATGGTCACTGGAGCTAGAATCGTTCATATTGACTAAGTATGCCCACAAGTCGGCCTCCCACCATGGTGGGTCCCAGCTAGCAGGTGGAGTATTCATTTTTCTGTGCGTAATAAGGAGGCACTTTCGGTGGGTCCGAGCTGACAGCGGGGGGGGGCACGTTTTTTTTTGCGAAATACGGTGGTCCGTTCGGTGGGTCCCAGCAGTCAGGGGCAAACGTTTTTTTCGTGAAATACGGTGGCCCGTCCGGTGGGTCCCAGCCGGTGGGGAAACATTTTTTCCACGAACAGTCGGGTGGCCCGTCCGGTGGGTCCCTCGCTGTCGTGGAGGAATAATTATTTTATGCGTAATAAGGATGCACTTCCTTGCGGCTGCCGTGGACCCAAATTATCGGCCTCTCCACGTCTGATACTCTTCCAATGGAAGTTGGTCGTTGACCACATTGACCATGCCACGCCGAGAGCACCACGGCGGTGGACGAAGGCGAGGCCTAGGAAGGGGACGACGCGAAGCCGGGGAAGACGCGGCAGCGGATGCCCATGCGGAGAGGAGCACGAGGGTTCACTGGTTAGGCTGCAGTGTGAGGCTGACGTCGCCGCAGAATAACAGGGGGACTGGGTGAGTGGAGGGATGGCCTGGCCAGCGGTGGGAGTAGTATGGGACGGTGAGGCCTCCGGCAAAGACAGCCAGCCACGGAGGCGTGGAGCATGCGGCATCAAGCGCGCTTACTTTGGGCGGTTGGGGCAAGAAGACCAGAGGTTGAAGAAGCACTACGGCCGTTGGATGGACATCGTTGACCACGCCGCCGAGAGCACTGGCGGTGGACGACGGCAGGCCTACTGAAGGAACGACACGGAGTCGGGAAGACACGGCATGGGCTGCCTGTGTGGAGAGTACGAGGGTTGGATCGTTTGGCTGCCGGAAAATAACAGGAGGTGTGGGTGAGTAGAGGGATAGACAGGCCAGGGATGCGAGTATGATGGGGCCATGAGGCCTGCCCGGCAGCACTGCCGGCCACGGGAGGCGGGAGCAGGCGGTTCCGACGGCGCTGGTTTGGGCGGCTGGGGCAGGAAGATCAGAGACTGAAGAAGCACGATTGCCGTTAGATTGACATCTAACTGTCTGACGCTGGTAGAGTCGATTGTTGACTAAGTTTCTTTTTATGTAAACCTTGTATGCGCATGAACTTGGTAGGCCCACAAGTCAGCCTCCAAATCTGTGGCAGACAATATAAAGCCCATTTGATATTTTTTATAATTTGCAGCCCATTTGCTAATTCTTAAGTAATTTATTACAACCCATTTTCTGCCCAGGACCACGGTCAAAAAGTTCAACCTTATTTTGCATAGTTCGGTGGAGTCCGAACTGTTGTAATCGAAATGATAAACATTTTTTAAGAACTTATTGATTTGCCAAAAAAATCGCTTTTGTTTTGGTGAGCAAATAAGACGTGGGACAATTGAGTTGGTTTAAGGGAAAACCTGTGGTAAAAAATCAGCTATTTGGGTGGGAAAAAACAACAAAAATAAGGATGTAAATATGAAAAGGGAATTTCATGTGTTTTCAATATAGTGATACGTGTATATGAACTAATAAAACTATAGGTAGAGATTAGAAAACGAATGTAGGACATGCGTTTCAAGAGGAAAATAGAGCTGGGCTGTGTGTTTGATTCAGTAAAAAAAAACTGCCTGCGGATGTTGTAAGACAAAATATAACTAACGCTGGCGGGCCAGAGGCCAAGAGATACCGCTGGATCTTTGTGCCCCGTTGTCATCATGGGTTGGGCCTGTTAAAAACAAAACCAACCACAGGCAGTCTGCAGCCAGTTGAAACTTGCTCGACTCCTGAAAAACAATATACATGCTCAATAAACGAGAGAATTCGCAAGTATAGACCGATAACTAGGATGCAAAGACGTATATTGTTTTTTTATCGTGATAATAAGTGCATGCACTTGTTTCGAAAAAATTGGAGAACTGGGAATTCGAATGGCGGGTGCTTATGCTACCCATCAAATAAAAATCACGTGCCTGAAAATTCGTTTCGAAACAAATGATTCAACTTTATATCCACGCCGAACCTCGGCATGATGGTTGGAAGCAAAAGCAAGTTCATACCAAAAGATCGTTAACAACAATACCAACTTGCAGACGACAAGGTAGTACAACTACCAATACCTAACTAACTTATAATCTTTTTACTACTAGCCCTAGTGTTCGTCTAGTAGAAAATCTTGCAGAGGACCAGTTGCCGCTCCCTCTCTTGCTCCAGGTCCCCGAGGTGGTACTTGGTGCATCACCAAGTTGGTCCTCATTGGTGAAGTTCTTGTTGGTGTGCAGCACCGTAACCTTTTTTGCTGCCCGTCTGGCGGCCGTTGACCATCACCGGCAAGGTATTGCCGGTCTTGTGCCACATCGCGTGCATGCCACTCCGATCAGTATCTTTGACGGCGTCCACGTGCCTTTGAACACCCCAGGAATTATACCGAAGAATTGCTTCCTTAGGCCACTTTCGGTGATCTGAGGCGGTATTGTGGAATACAGGTTTTAGTGTTCGTAGTTGGCATTTTCATAACATCTTTGGCATGTTGCAGTCACTTGTTTCACTTTTTATTAGCTGTCAAATTTGTAATTGCTTCACCAGGTGTCGATGTCAAAACCGGCGGATCTCGGGTAGGGGTTCCCGAACTGTGCGTCTAGGCGGATGGCAACAGGAGACAAGGGACACGATGTTTTTACCCAGGTTCGGGCCCTCTCGATGGAGGTAAAACCCTACTCCTGCTTGATTAATATTGATGATATGGGTAGTACAAGAGTAGATCTACCACGAGATCGTAGAGGCTAAACCCTAGAAGCTAGCCTATGGTATGATTGTTGTTCGTCCTACGGACTAAAACCCTCCGGTTTATATAGACACCGGATAGGGTTAGGGTTACACAGAGTCGGTTACATCGGTAGGAGATCTACATATCCGTATTGCCAAGCTTTCCTTCCACGCCAAGGAAAGTCCCATCTGGACACGGGACGAAGTCTTCAATCTTGTATCTTCATAGTCCAGGAGTCCGGCCACCGATGATAGTTCGGCTATCCGGACACCCCCTAGTCCAGGACTCCCTCAGTAGCCCCCGAACCAGGCTTCAATGACGATGAGTCCGGCGCGTAGATTGTCTTCGGCATTGTGAGGCGGGTTCTTCTCCAAATTCCATATACTTGTCGAATATTGTTCAAGCTTCGATAAGTGCTGCGCTCCTTTGGCTTCTACGCCCAATAATGGCCATCTTCCACGTGTCGAGCGAATGTGAGAAGTCGAGTATCTTTACATTTACCCCTTGCTGTGCAAATGAGTCGCCTATAAAGGGGCGGGGATCTAGATCCGGATCGCACCATCCTCCCCATGAGCCGTCATTAGAACGCCTTCAACAAAAAACCCATTCCACCATGGATAGTCGTCGCGGCTCCTCCTCTCGCGCTCCCAGCCCTCAGCCCGGAGATTGGGGGAGATGTTCAGTCCCGCACAGTGAATTAGTGGCGCTTCAAACCAAGGGATTCCTTCCCCCGGCCTTCCTGGTTCCGGTGCGTTCCGGACTCGCCACTTACAAGGGCGGGAAGCAGGCGGAGAGCGTCCCCGATCCCTCTAAGGGAGAGTGGGTATGCTTCGTCTCTCATCTAATGAGAGGACTCGGATTTCCAATCCATCCATTTCTCCGGGGGCTTCTGGAGTTCTACGGCCTCCAGCTGCACAACCTCACGCCTGCCTCCATCTTGCACATACGGGCTTTGTAGCCCTCTGCGAGCTGTTCCTGGGTGTTGAGGCCCATTTTGATCTGTGGAAGAGATTGTTCTGCCTTGTGCCCCGTTCTAGTGAGGGGTCAATATATCAAGTGGGCGGAGCTGAATCGGCGACGCGCATCGACCGGACGGATATCTATCCCGAACCCCGAAGAAGGCGTCCGAAGACTGGCCTTCGGAATGGTTTTAGATAGAAGACGTCCTGCTGCCGGATCCTGTTCGGATCGGTCTCCCGGAGTTCAGCAATGCTCCTTTGAAGAAACGCCTGAGTTGGCACCCGCGGAGCCCCCAGGGGGAAGTCAGCAGGGACGTCCTTTACTTGATGAGCCGAATAAGATTGTTGGCTCATTCCGGACTGACTATGATTGGCATCATGGCCACATGCATAATGCGGGAGTTCACCGCCCAATATAGGGGCCACCCCATGTGGGATTTCAACGGGGAGGATGACGCCACCGGTCATGGCCGCAAAGGGCCGGGATCGGTCACCGAACTGGTGAAGACCTTGTCCGTTATGTACAAAGGAGAAGAGGAGGATTTTCTCCGCGTCGATCCATCGAACGGGTTTTCTTGAATAATCCTCGAAGTTGGGTGGCGAATATCTTTTGTGGCTCGTCCGATCCATGTTCCCGTGGTTACATATCTCATTTTATGGTTTCTACGCTGGAACTGCGCCGGGCCGTAGAGAAGATACACAGCCTGCCTCCACAACCCGAGGATCCGGAAAGGTCCCTCGATCCGGCCTTCGAAGAGGACCCAGATATAAATGTGGAGCTGATCGACAGGGTGTTCCATCAACTAAGCATCGACAATGCTTTGGTTGCCATCACGGCCGACTACCGGATCAAGCTTCCGGCCTCCTGTGTAACCTTGATCGAAGTCCGGATCCCATGACCCCCCCCGTGCTTTATTTCTAACAACCACGTGTTTGATGGTGTTTTGCAAGGAGTTCCTTCGAGGCAGGAGGCGGAGCCCGCGGCGGCTAACCAACAAGGGGCAGCGCGGCCACGCAGGCTAAAAAGGAGTGCGGTTTGGATCAAAACGCCGCCGCAACGATAAGGCGTGCCACCATATCCCCAGGATTGATTCCTGGAAGGCGTACTAACACCAGTGCTCTTTTCAGGAAAAAGAGCGCTCGCCGGACCGGGTCCGGGAGGTTATGAATCGAGCCTCGCCATGACGAGGCTCCAATGCCGGGTCGAGCGGAGGTAAACACGAGGCGTGCATCGGATGCTCCTCCGGAGAGGACGCCGCTGCCGATTGTCCGCCACCAACTCACGAGGTGGAGAGTGCCATGAATCACGAGCGCCACGGACAATTCTTCATGACACATGTTTCTCCCAGAGGCATTGAATGCCTTCAATTGGGAGATGCGCACCTCCGTGCGCTCAAGAAGGTCTAACGAGCCACAGAGCAAGATGTAAAGGACATACGGGTAAGAAATTTTGACGATTGTATATGCCAAGTAGCCCCGAGACTTAAAATAGTTAGGATAACTGATTTAAGTATCATTTGTTATCTTGAGGATCTTACGGAAAGAATACCCGATTGTCGGGAGCTTCAAGAGTGCAAGGCCCAGCTTGAGGCCAAGCACTAGCCGCCATGAGGGAGCCATAGGAACCCCCTCCGGTAATATATACTTTGAAAAATAAGTAGTTTGTGAAGTGCGGCGTGTGTATAAGTCTGACAATGATATTGCAGATGGCGCCGGACTGGATCCGGACAAGCAACAGCTCCTACGCCAGCTAAAGGCTGGCGAGAGCGTGCTTACAAGGGTGCGGCAGGAGAAAAATAACCTCCAAGACGCCAACACCCAACTGGGAGAGGAACTAAAGGATGTTCGTGCCCAGTTATGCGACTCAGTAAGGAGAATCGGCGTCTTCGTCGCGGCATTTTCGATAAGTGCTTAAGCGAACTATGAAAGAGTTTGGCGAGGAAGGCGACTAACATAAACATGTATGCAGGTTTGTCCTGTGTCGTCCGGAGGAGGAGATGCCCAGTTCTTCGTGATCTTCTTCCCGAATCTCGTCGGTACTAACGAAGTTCGGCAGGTGATGAAAGGCGTCGCCCAAGCCTTGTGGCCATCTATCTCCCTGCGAAGGCATTGGGGAGGCTGGCAGAAGCGGCTTCAAGGAGCACGGGCGCTTCCGGCTATGGAAGATATCGGCCTGCCGTCAAGGCACCAGGAGGCCTGGGCTATGGTGAAGGCAGCGGTACATGAAGGCTGACCCAAACCACATGGCGAGGTCGGACTGTGGGGCCTTTGATGGGAAGGAGATCCTCAGAAGCTTAGTGTCACGGCCAAGTAGAATTGGCGAAAGTATTCTAAAGCAGGACTATAAACTAGACAGCCTGTTAGATGGTATTGAAGAGGAACACAATTAGTCGAGTTGACTATGTAATTGAAAATGACATGTAAAATGCCTTCTAGCCTGATTGTAGATCGTTTGTCGTAGCGGACCTTTTCGCTTCAACCTCGGGACCCAATAGTCTGGAGTGTGTCCGAATACCCTCGCGGTTATGTAAGACCCGGGGCGGGCGTGGAGATAAGGCAGAGGGGTCATTATTGCTGTATCAGACAAGTGCCCAACAAGTTATGTTATATTACATGGATAGTAAGAAACATCTTCCGGGAGAATAGTTACATTAGGGTTCCTTTCCTCGGGAGGCATGCCCTAAAGTGCATGTCCGAACTGCTAAGAAAGCAGTAAAATCATCCGGGGCAGATGGATAAATAGTTTAAAATCAATCTTTTAGTTCACCGACCGAATATTCCCTTAAGAACTCTAGCTTCGGCTTCACCTGGTCGAGGTACACATCCTGACCGGCAAGAATAATCGCAGAGGTGCTCCCTTTACCGCCTAGCCGAACAATCGGGAGCGTAGGGTAAGCACGGAGCCGTGCAACCTAGCTTGGCCAAAACTTAAGTCATATCGATGCATATAATGGTGAATAAAAGGTACATGCGGAAGTTTGACACATGTGTTGGGCATAAAACCCGTATAAATAAGCTTCTATTAAAGAAGCCCCCAGGTATAATGAGCGCGAGTGGCGCGTCAAGTATGTGAGAACAAAGTGCAAATGAGCCTCTAAAGGCATCAAGAAAAAGGAAGAAGGAAGGAGAGAAATAAAAGACAGCTAAAGTATAAATTTTGGACGGAGGAAGGAGAGACGAACCCAGTCCCAGACTAGGCGTAGAATCTTCGTAGACGGGCTGCGTTCCATGGGTTTGGCTCGAGTCGGTTATCCGATGCGTTTCGCAGAAGGTATGCCCCGCCGGTCAGGACCTGGTCAATGATGAAGGGACCTTCCCATTTGGGCTTGAGTTTGTCCTTTTTCTTGTCGGGCAGGCGTAGAACTAGTTCGCCAACGTTGTAAGCTTTGGCCCGTACTTCTCTGCTTTGATATCTTCGAGCATGCTGTTGATAAAATGCGGAACGACCTTTTGCCACGTCGCGCTCCTCCTCCAAGGCGTCCAGACTGTCCTGTCGATCGAGTTCGTCTTATCTTTCTTCATACATGCGCACGCGAGGTGAGTCATTAATTATGTCGCAGGGCAAAACTGCCTCTGCGTCGTACACCATAAAAAAGGGTGTGAATCTGGTAGGGTGGTTTGGCGTGGTCCGCAGCCCCCAGAGTACGGAGTCGAGCTCCTCTACCCAGTGCGTATTAGGTTCCTTAAGGGACCGCACTAGTCTGGGTTTAATGCCGCTCATGATTAGACCGTTTGCCCGCTCGACTAGGCTATTAGTTTGAGGTGATAGACCGAGGCGTAATCGAGCTTAATGCCCATGTTTTGCACCATAATTTGACTTCATCAGTTTTGAAGTTGGTGCCGTTATCGATGATGATATCTTTGTGGGGACACCGTAATGGTGCACTACCACCGATATGAAGTCTATCACCGGTCCGGATTCGGCCGTTTTAACAAAGCTTGGCCTCTATCCATTTGGTGAATTTATCCACCATGACCAATAGGTATTTTGCTTGTGGGTTCCTCCCTTAAGGGGTCCAACCATGTCAAGCCCCGGACATGAACGGCCAGGTGATGGGTATAGTTTTGAGGCGGTGGGGGTGGCATGTGGCTTTAGTTAGCAAAAAGGCTGGCATCCGACGCATCGTTGGACTAAATCTCAAGCATCTCGCTTTCCGTCGGCCAATAAAATCAGACGGAAGGCCTTGCCTACCAGGTCTGGGCCGAAGCGGCGTGGTGCCCACCAGTCCGGCATGAATTTCAGCGGGGAGGTTTCGCCCTTCCTCTTCGGAGATACACCTTTGAAGGACTCCTGTTGTGCTTTTCTTATAAAGCTCTCCCTCATAGACTTTATATGCTTTGGATCGCCGCACTATGCAGCGAGCCTCATTTTGGTCTTCGAGGAGTTCCTGCCTAGTTAGGTAGGCTAGAGTAGGGCTCGTCCACGAGGCAATAATCGCCATTATTTCGTGGGCGGAGGGTGTTTTCTCGTTAGCGAGCCTCCGATTGTGTCGAGTGTTTGGTGTCGAGGCGGTGCGGTTGGGTCGGATTGTTATTTCGGACTCCCCTTCCCATAAATGCGGATGGCTTGAACAGCCGCTCAAGGAGGATCTTGGGCGGGGCGCATCGCGTTTTGCACCGATCGTGCCAATACGTCCGCCCGCCTGGTTGTTATCCGGGCTATATGATGAAATTCAAGCCCTTGAATCGTCTTGACATTTTTAGGACTGCGTTGCGATACGCTGCCATTCGGATCTTTGGCGTCAAAGTCTCCGTTTATTTGAGATATCGCGAGGTTTGAATCCTCGCACACCTCTAGGCGTTTAATGCCCATGGAGACCGCCATCCGGAGGCCGCGTGCGAGGGGCCTCGTATTCGGCTGCGTTGTTGGAGTCTGTGTACATTATCTGAAGGACGTATTGGACTGTGTCCCCGGTTGGGGACGTCAGGACGACGCCAGCCCCCAGGCCGGCCAACATTTTGTAGGGGAACGTAGCAGAAATTCAAAATTTTCCTACGTGTCACCAAGATCTATCTATGGAGAAACCAGCAACGAGGGGAAGGAGAGTGCATCTACATACCCTTGTAGATCGCTAAGCGGAAGCGTTCAAGAGAACGAGGTTGAAGGAGTCGTTTCTGTCGTGATCCAAATCACCGGAGATCCTAGTGCCGAGCAGGGCCGGCACCTCCGCGTTCAACACACGTACAGCCCGGGTGATGTCTCCCATGCCTTGATCCAGCAAGGAGAGAGGGAGAGGTTGAGGAAGACTCCATCCAGCAGAAAGACAATGGCGTGGTGGTGGTGGAGGAGCGTGGCAATCTGCGGCAGGCCGCCAAGCACTGCGGGAGAGGAGGAGGTGTCACAGAGGAGGGAGGCGCCAGGGCTTGAGTGCGGCTGCCTCCCTCCCCTCCACTCTATATAGGGGCAAGGGAGTGGGGGCGCAGCCTTGGCCCTTCCTCCAAGGAAGGGAGTGCGGCCAGGGGAGGAGTCCATCCTCCCAAGGCACCTAGGAGGTGCCTTCCCCTTTAGGACTCTCCCTTTCCCTTATCTCTTGGCACATGGGCTTCTTGGGGCTGGTGCCCTTGGCCCATATAGGCCAAGGCGCACACCTACAGCCCATGTGGCCCCGGGCTGGTGGACCCCGGACCCCTTTCGTCACTCCCGGTACAATACCGATAATGCGCGAAACTTTTCCGGCGACCAAAACAAGACTTCCTATATATAAATCTTTACCTCCGGACCATTCCGGAACTCCTCGTGACGTCCGGGATCTCATCCGGGACTCCGAACAACATTCGGTAACCACATACAAACTTCTTTTTAAACCCTAAGCGTCATCGAACCTTAAGTGTGTAGACCCTACGGGTTCGGGAACCATCTTGAGACATGACCGAGACATTCTCCGGTTAATAACCAACAGCGGGATCTGGATACCCATGTTGGCTCCCACATGTTCCACGATGATCTCATCGGATGAACCACGATGTCAAGGACTCAATCAATCCCGTATACAATTCCCTTTGTTCATCGGTATTGTACTTGCCGAGATTCGATCGTCGGTATCCCGATACCTTGTTTCAATCTAAATTCTTGGCAAGTCTCTTTACAAATCCCGTAACACATCATCCCGCGATCAACTCCTTGATCACATTGTGCACATTATGATCATGTCCTACCGAGTGGGCCCAGAGATACCTCTACGTCACACGGAGTGACAAATCCCAGTCTCGATTCGTGCCAACCCAACAGACACTTTCGGAGATACCGTAGTGCACCTTTATAGCCACCCGATTACGTTGTAGACGTTTGGTACACCCAAAGCATTCCCTACGGTATCCGGGAGTTGCACAATCTCATGGTCTAAGGAAATGATACTTGACATTAGAAAAGCATTAGCATACGAACTACGATCTTTGTGCTAGGCTTAGGATTGGGTCTTGTCCATCACATCATTCTCCTAATGATGTGATCCCGTTATCAACGACATCCAATGTCCATGGTCGTGAAACCGTAACAATCTATTGATCAACGAGCTAGTTAACTAGAGGCTTACTAGGGACATGGTGTTGTCTATGTATCCACACATGTATCTGAGTTTCCTATCAATACAATTATAGCATGGATAATAAAAGATTATCATGAACAAGGAAATATAATAATAACAACTAATTTATTATTGCCTCTAGGGCATATTTCCAACAGTCTCCCAGTTGTACTAGAGTCAATAATCTAGTTCACATCGCCATGTGATTAACACTCACAGGTCACATCGCCATGTGACCAACATCCACAGAGTTTACTAGTGTCACTAAACTAGTTCACATCATCATGTGATTAAGACTCAATGAGTTCTGAGGTTTGATCATGTTTTGCTTGTGAGAGAGGTTTTAGTCAACGGATCTGAACCTTTCAGATCCGTGTGTGCTTACAAATTTCTAGGTCATATTGTAAACGCTGCTTCCACGCTCCACTTGGAGCTATTCCAAATGGTTGCTCCACTATAATTATCCGGTTTGCTACTCGAGTCACTCGGATAGGTGTTAAAGCTTGCATCGACGTAACCCTTTACGCGAACTCTTTATCACCTCCATAATCAAGAAACATGTCCTTATTTACTGCAAGGACAATTTTGACTTTGTCCAATGATCCATTCCTGGATCATTCTTGTACCCTTAGTGACCGACTCATGGCAAGGCACACTTCGGTGGTATTACGACATAGCATATCTTGTAGAGCCTACGTCTAAGGCATAGGGGACGACCTTCGTCCTTTCTCTTTTTCTGCCGTGGTCGAGCTTTAACTTTTAGCTTCATACCTTACAACTCAGGCAAGAACTTCTTCTTTGACTGATCCATCTTGAACACCTTCAAGATTATGTCAAGGTATGTGCTCATTTGAAAGTACCATTAAGCGGTTTTTGATCTATCCTTATAGATCTTGATGCTCAATGTTCAAGTAGCTTAATCCAGGTTTTCTATTGAAAACACCTTTCAAATAACCCTGTATGCTTTCCAGAAATTCTATATCATTTCTGATCAACAATATGTCAACAGCATATACTCATCGAAATTCTATAGTGCTCCCACTCACTTCTTTGGAAATACAAGTTTCTCATAAACTTTGTATAGACCCAAAATCTTTGATCATCTCATCAAAGCGTACATTCCAACTCCGAGATGCTTACTCCAGTCCTTAGAAGGATTGCTGGAGCTTTGCATACTTGTTAGCGTCTTTTAGGATTGTCAAAACCTTCTGGTTGTATCACATGCAACCTTTCCTCAAGAAAGCATCAAGGAAACAATGTTTTGACATCCTATATGCAAGATTTCATAAATAATGCAGTAACTGCTAATCCAATTCCAACAGACTCTTAGCATCGCTACAAGTGAGAAAGCCTCACCGTAGTCATGGATCCTCTCTCAGATTTTATGGCCTCGAGCCATTCGTCGGAATCCGGGCCCACCATTGCTTCTCCATAGCTCATAGGTTCATTGTTGTCTAGCAACATGACCTCCAAGACAGGATTACCGTACCACTCCGAAGCTGTACGCGTCCTTGTCGTCCTACGAGGTTCGGTAGTGACTTGATCCGAAGTTTCATGATCACTATCATAAGCTTCTACTTCAATTGGTGTAGGTGCCACAGAACAACTTCATGTGCCTGTTACACACTAGTTGAAGTGATGGTTCAATAACCTCATCAAGTCTCCACCATCCTCCCACTCAATTCTTTCGAGAGAAACTTTTCCTCGAGAAAGGACCCGTTTCTAGAAACAATTACTTTTGCTTCCGGATCCGAGATAGGAGGTATACCCAACTGGTTTTTGGGTGTCCTATGAAGATGCATTTTATCCGCTTTGGGTTCGAGCTTATCATCCCGAAACTTTTCACATAAGCGTCGCAGCCCCAAACTTTTAAGAAAGCGACAACTTAGGTTTCTCAAACCATAGTTCAAACAAAGGTCGTCTCAACGGAATTACGTGGTGCCCTATTAAAGTGAGTGTGGTTGTCTCTAATGCCTAACCCATGAGCGATAGTGGTAATCGATAAGAGACATCATGGTACGCACCATATCTAATAGGGTGCAACTATGATGTTCGGACACACCATCACACTATGGTGTTCGGCGGTATTAATTGTGAAACAATTTCCACAATGTCTTAATAGCGTGCCAAAGCTCGTAACTCAGATACTCATCTCTATGATCATATCATAGACATTTTATCCTCTTGTCACAATGATCTTCAACTTCACTCTGAAATTACTTGAACCATTCAATAATTCAGACTTGTGTTTCATCAAGTAAATATACTCAGTATCTACTTAAATCATCCGTGAAGTAAGAACATAACGATATTCACTTTGCATGCCTCGGCACTCATTGGATCGCACACATCAAAATGTGTTACTTCCAACAAGTTGCTATCTTGTTCCATCTTCTGAAAACGAGGCTTTTCGGTCATCTTGCCCATGTGGTATGATTTGCATATCTCAAGTGATTCAAAATCAAGTGAGTCCAAGCGATCCATCTCGCATGGAGTTTCTTCATGCGTATACACCAATAGACATGGTTCGCATGTCTCAAACTTTTCAAAAACGAGTGAGTCCAAAGATCCATCAACATGGAGCTTCTTCATGCGTTTTATACCAATATGACTAACATGGAAGTGCCACAAGTAAGTGGTACTATCATTACTATCTTATATCTTTTGGCATGAACATGTGTATCACTACGATCGAGATTTCAATAAACCATTCATTTTAGGTGCAAGACCATTGTAGGTATTATTCAAATAAACAGAGTAACCATTATTCTCTTTAAATGAATAACCGTCTTTGCGATAGACATAATCCAATCATGTCTATGCTCAGCATAAACACCAAATAACAATTATTTAGGTTTAACACCAATCTCGATGGCAGAGGGAGCGTGCGATGCTTGATCACATCAACCTTGGAAACACTTCCAACACATATCGTCGGCTCACCTTTAGCTAGTCTTCGTTTATTCCGTAGCTTTTATTTCGAGTTACTAACACTTAGCAACCGAACCGGTATCTAATACCACAGTGCTACTAGGAGTACTAGTAAAGTACACCTTAACATAATGTATATCCAATATACTTCTATCGACCTTGCCAGCCTTCTCATCTACCAAGTATCTAGGGTGGTTCCGCTTCAGTGGCTGTTGCCCTTATTACAGAAGCACTTAGTCTCGGGTTTGGGTTCAACCTTGGGTTTCTTCACTAGAGCAGCAACTGTTTTGCCGTTTCATGAAGTATCCCTTGTTGCCCTTGCCCTACTTGAAACTAGTGGTTTCACTAACCATCAACAATTGATGCTCCTTCTTGATTTCTACTTTCGCGGTGTCAAACATCGCGAATACCTCAAGGATCATCATATCTACCCCTGATATGTTATAGTTCATCACGAAGCTCTAGCAGCTTGGTGGCAATGACTTTGGAGAAACATCACTATCTCATCTGGAAGATCAACTCCCCACTTTCGATTCAAGTGATTGTTGCACTTAGACAATCTGAGCACAAGCTCAACGATTGAGCTTTTCTCCTTTAGATTGCAGGTTAAGAAAATCGTCGGAGGTCTTATACTTCTTGACGTGAGCATGAGCCTGAAATCCCAATTTCAGCCCTCGAAACATCTCATATGTTCCGCGACGTTTCGAAAATGTCTTTGGTGCCTCAACTTCTAAACCGTTCAACTGAACTATCACGTAGTTATCAAAACGTGTGTGTCAGATGTTCGCAACATCCACAGACCACGTTCGAGGTCCAGCACACCGAGCGGTGCATTAAGGACATAAGCTTTCTACTGACCGCATAATTGCTACTTTCAACTTTCAACTATATTTTCTCTAGGAACATATCTAAAATAGTAGAACTAAAGCGCGAGCTATGACATAATTTGCAAAGGGGTTTTGACTATGTTTAGGATAATTAAGTTCATCTAATGAACTCCCACTCAGATAGACATCCCTCTTAGTCATCTAAGTGATTACATGATCCGAATCAACTAGGCCGTGTCCGATCATCACGTGAGACGGACTAGTCATCATCGGTGAACATGTTCATGTTGATCGTATCCACCATACGACTCATGCTCGACCTTCGGTCTCTTGTGTTCCGAGGCCATGCATGCGTGCTAGGCTCGTCAAGTCAACCTAAGTGTTCAGCGTGTGTAAATCTGGCTTACACCCGTTGTATGTGAGCGTAAGAATCTATCACACCCGATCATCACGTGGTGCTTGAAGCAGCGAACTTTCGCAGCGGTGCACAGTTAGGGGAACACTTTCTTGAAATTTTAATGAGGATCATCTTATTTACTACCGTTGTTCTAAGCAAATAAGATGCATAAACATGATAAACATCACATGCAATCAAATGGTGACATGATATGGCCAATATCATTTTGCTCCTTTTGATCTCCATCTTGAGGCTCCATGATCATCATCGCCACCGGCATGACACCATGATCTCCATCATCATGATCTCCATCATCGTGTCTCCATGAAGTTGTCTCGCCAACTTATTACTTCTACTACTATGGCTACCGGCTAGCAATAAAGTAAAGTAATTACATGGCGTTGTTTAATGACACGCAGATCATACAATAAATAAAGACAACTCCTATGGCTCCTGCGGTTGTCATACTCATCGACATGCAAGTCGTGATTCCTATTACAAGAACATGATCAATCTCATACATCACATATCATTCATCACATTCTTCTTGGCCATATCACATCACATAGCATACCTGCAAAAACAAGTTAGACGTCCTCTAATTGTTGTTTGCATGTTTTCTGTGGCTGCTATGGGTTTCTAGCAAGAACGTTTCTTACCTCATAAACCACAACGTGATATGCCAATTGCTATTTACCCTTCACAAGGACCCTTTTCATCGAATCCGTTCCGACTAAAGTGGGAGGCGGCACCCGCTAGCCACCTTATGCACCAAGTGCATGTCGATTCGGTGGAACTCTGTCTCACGTAAGTATGCGTGTAAGGTCGGTCCGGGCCGCTTCATCCCACAATACCATCGAAACAAGATTGGACTAGTAACGGTAAGCATATTGAACAAAATCAACGCCCACAACTACTTTGTGTTCTACTCGTGCAAAGAATCTACGCAATAGACCTAGCTCGATACCCTTTGTAGGGAGCGTAGCAGAAATTCAAAATTTTCCTCACGTGTCACCAAGATCTATCTATGGAGAAACCAACAGCGAGGGAAGGAGAGTACATCTACATACCCTTGTAGATCGCTAAGCGAAGCGTTCAAGAGAACGGGGTTGAAGGAGTCGTTCTCGTCGTGATCCAAATCACCGGAGATCCTAGTGCGAGAAACGGACGGCACCTCCGCATTCAACACACGTACAGCCCGGTGGCGTCCCCATGCCTTGATCCAGCAAGGAGAGAGGAGAGGTTGAGGAAGACTCCATCCAGCTGACAACTGGCAGGCGTGGTGGTGGTGGAGGAGCGTGGCAATCTGCGAGGCTTCGCCAAGCACCTCAGGGAGAGGAGGAGGTGTCACGGGAGGGAGGGAGGCGCCAGGGCTTCAGGTGCGGCTGCCCTCCCTCCCCTCCACTATATATAGGGGCAAGGGAGAGGGGGTGGGGCGCAGCCTTGGCCCTTCCTCCAAGGAAGGGTGCGGCCAGGGAGGAGTCCATCCTCCTTCCCCCTTTAGGACTCTCCCTTTCCCTTATCTCTTGGTGCATGGGCCTCTTGGGGCTGGTGCCCTTGGCCCATATAGGCCAGCGCACACCCCTACAGCCCATGTGGCCCCCCCGGGGCTGGTGGACCCCCGGACCCCTTTCGGCACTCCCGGTACAATACCGATAATGCGCTAAACTTTTCCGGCGACCAAAACAATACTTCCTATATATAAATCTTTACCTCCGGACCATTCCGGAACTCCTCGTAACGTCTGGGATCTCATCCGGGACTCCGAACAACATTCGGTAACCACATACAAACTTCCTTTTAAACCCTAGCGTCGCCAGAACCTTAAGTGTGTAGACCCTACGGGTTGGGGAACCATGGACGCATGGCCGAGGCGTTCTCGGTCAATAACCAACAGCGGGATCCGGATACCCATGTTGGCTCCCACATGTTCCACGATGATCTCATCGGATGAACCACCGATGTCAAGGACTCAATCAACCCCGTATACAATTCCCTTTGTCTACGGTATTGTACTTGCCGAGATTCGATCGTCGGTATCCCGATACCTTGTTCAATCTAAATTCTTGGCAGAGTCTCTTTACTCGTTCCGTAACACATCATCCGCGATCAACTCCTTGATCACATTGTGCACATTATGATGATGTCCTACCGAAAGTGGGCCCAGAGATACCTCTCCGTCACACGGAGTGACAAATCCCAGTCTCGATTCGTGCCAACCCAACAGACACTTTCGGAGATACCTGTAGTGCACCTTTATAGCCACCCAGTTATGTTGTGACGTTTGGTACACCCAAAGCATTGCTACGGTATCCGGGAGTTGCACAATCTCATGGTCTAAGGAAATGATACTTGACATTAGAAAAGCTTTAGCATACGAACTACGATCTTTGTGCTAGGCTTAGGATTGGGTCTTGTCCATCACATCATTCTCCTAATGATGTGATCCGTTATCAACGACATCCAATGTCCATGGTCAGGAAACCGTAACCATCTATTGATCAACGAGCTAGTTAACTAGAGGCTTACTAGGGACATGGTGTTGTCTATGTATCCACACATGTATCTGAGTTTCCTATCAATACAATTATAGCATGGATAATAAAAGATTATCATGAACAAGGAAATATAATAATAACAACTAATTTATTATTGCCTCTAGGGCATATTTCCAACACATTTTGGAGCCATCGATGTGCATGATCCAATTGGAATATGCGCCGTACTCTTTAGGGAGTTCGGCTTCGGTCCATTCGGCGATGAAATCGGCCAACACTTGTGACTTAATAGCTCGCCGTGGCTTATAGGTTATGTCGAATGGGAGGAGCTCGATGGCCCATTTGGCAATCTGGCTGTCGCATCAGCGGTTGTTTATAATGTCGTTAAGAGGTACTTGAAGCTACATGTAATCGAACACTCTTGAAAGTAGTGTCGCAGCTTCGGGATGCCATGAACACTGCGTATGCTATCTTACGATAATGTGGGTACGGGACTTGCATGGAGTTAGGGCGGTGGACAAGTAATAAACTGGTTTTTGAAGAGGGAACTGTGTCCGTCCATTTCTCGTTCGACTGACGAGCACCGCGCTAACAACTTGATGTGTTGCGGTGATATATAATAGCATTGGTTCGCCCATGTTGGTAGCGGCCAGAACGGTTGTTGTTGCCAATATGGCTTTTATTTCTTCGAGTCCGGCCGTGTATCCGAATCCACTCGAAGTGTTGGTCTTGTGCCGGAGGAGGCGGTAAAGGGGTAACGCCTTTTCTCCCAAGCGGGAAATAAAGCGGCTTAGAGCATACACATCCCGTCAATTTTTGTATTTGTCGAGGTCTTTTGGAATATCCAATTGCGTGAGCTCGGATTATGGCTGGGTTTGCTTCAATTCCTCTACGGACACAATGAAGCCCAAGAGCTTTCAATTTGGAGCCAAGACGGCATTTTCGGATTGAGCTTGATGTCATATTTGCGAAGATTGTCGAATGTGAGCCTCAAGTCGTCTACTAGAGTTTCGACTTGCTTGGATTTGACGACCACGTCATCAACATATGCCTCCACTGTTTTGCCGATCTGGTTTGCCAGACATGTCTGAATCATGCGCTGATATGTTGCGCCGGCGTTTTTGAGCCCGAAGGGCATTGTGTTGAAGCAAAATGGGCCGTATGGGGTGATGAATGCCGTTGCGGCTTGGTCTGGCTCTGCCATCTTAATTTGGTGGTAGCCGGAGTATGCGTCGAGGAAACACAATGAATCGTGTCCTGCTGTGGCGTCGATAATTTGATCAATGCGAGGGAGGGGGAAGGGATCCTTTGGGCAAGCCTTATTAAGGTCTTTGAAATCAACACATAGGCGCCAGGATTTGTCCTTCTTTGGTACCATCACCGGATTTGCTAGCCATCCGGATGTTTTATATCTACGATGAATCCAGCTTCGGAAGTTTGGCTAGCTCCTCTCCCATGGCCTGTCTCTTGGGTTCGGAAAAACACGAAGAGCTTGCTTGACCGGGCTTAAATACTTTTAGGATATTTAGGCTGTGCTCGGCCGACCGGCGTGGGATTCTGGCATGTGCGAAGGGTGCCGAGCAAAAATGTCGCTTTTCTCAGAGAAATTCTCGTGGTCTGGCGTCTACATCAGGGTTTAATTGTGCCCCAATGGAGGCCGTCTTTGCAGTGGTCTGTTGGGTGGACTTGGAATTTAAATATTTCATCCGGCTGGTTTAAAAGAGGTGGACTTGGATCTTTTATCAAGTATCACATCGTCTCTGTTCTGATGGGCGCGCATCGCGATTAGTTCCTCGGCCGCTAGGGCTTGGATAGTGCCTCGAGGGCTAGTGCGGCTGTCTTGTTTTCGGTAGCGAGTGCTATGTTCGGATCACTAGCGAGAGTGATGATTCCGTTAGGTCGGGCATTTTAAGCTTCATGTACCCGTAATGGGGTATAGCTTGAAAAATTGTGAGCCTCTCGCCCTAATATAGCGTGATATCCTTTGCTGAGCAGGGGCCACTTGAAAGATGACCTCGCACTGTAATTGTCCGGTGGGCGAACACTACATCCAATGTGATTTTTCCTGTGCAGCATGCTTCCGGCTGAGGGATTATTCCTCTGAAGGTTGTGCTGCTTCGCTCAATGCGGTTCCGATCTATTTCCATTTTTCGAGGGTTTCCTCATAGATGAGGTTTAATCCGCTGCCGCCATCCATGAGTACCTTAGTAAGGCAAAAGCCGTCCACAATTGGGCCGAGGACCCGGTCAGCGGTTTGGTGCTCGGGTTGTTCGAATTTCGGTTAAATCCTTGGCATTAAAGGTAATAGCCGTGTCACTCCATGGATTTATTGTTGCTACTTGGTAGACTTCGGCAAGGTTGCGGAGTGTTCGCTTCCGCATGTTATTTGATGCGAAAGTCTCGAAGACTGTTAATACCGTACTGGTATTGTTGGGCTGGGATTCTGAAGCTAGAAGCTCCTCGCCACTTTTGGCCACCTGCGTAATATCCAACATGCTCGAAGGCTATGAGTTGGAGTGGCGTCCTACGTGCTATGAATTTTACGAGGTCCGTTGAGCCATCCCTCCAAAGACGGTTCCATGCCCTTTAGGGGTCTTTGTTTTTGGTATTTAACCCGGATGGTTGGTGATAATGCACCCTTTTTATTCCGGACTAGGGCTGTGTTGGGGCGGATTATCCCAAAATTTACTTTCGGTTTCCAAAGCACTCTCCATCGCATACAGTACTTTTGTACTATGGTCACCAAGTCGACAAGGCGTGTAATTTCCACGACGACTTATGGCGTTAGGATTCCTTCGTCCGTGCAATTATTGCGAAAAGCGAGATGCGTCCTCCTCTCGGCGATCCTTTATCCTGTCCATAACCAGGAGGAATCTGGCCCGATAATGATGTCTTGTTTTAGCGGGCTCTTGCCGAATTCGGGATAGATCGCTAATGTTTGGGTGGGCGGTGGAACTAAATCCGGAACCCGTCTAATCTAAGACTCGTGGGTCGAGAAGTTTCGAACTTCGGAAGTTTGGGTTTTGGATGTTATCCACTGAATCCAACCCGCCGCTGACTTTAAGTTCAGGATTTGATCGTCGTCCGTCCCCCGGGAATCCGGCATGGAGGGTTGGGAATCCGGGACGTAGCTAGTCCTTAAGATAGAAGAAGAGTCGCCGCATTGTTCCTCTACCACAGCAACTTGGTGGGTAGCACAGGAGAGTTAATCTCTCTCAGATCGGTTTTAGGCCCGATCTGATCGTAGTCGATGGCGACTCGAGGCGGCAATGCGATCCAAGAGCTTGCTCACGGAGGAAACTTCGATCGGATCTAGCTGCTCGGCAAGTTCCGAGTTAACACGAAGATTGGTTTCGATGACCCGAGAAGTCATCGTCGGCGCAATGGCCGAACTGGTGGTCATAAGGAAACCACCTAGCCGAAGAGTCTGGCCGGCGGCCAAGGCTCCTCTGGCGATAATGTCGTCTTTAAAGACGGGATGAGGCATCCTTCCTGACGGTGGCGACACGGTGGAACTCTCAATGAAAGCACCAATGTCGATTGTCAAAACCGGCGGATCTCGGGTAGGGGTCCCGAGCGTGCGTCTAGGCGGATGGTAACGGAGACAAGGGACACGATGTTTTTACCCGAGTTCGGGCCCTCTCGACGGAGGTAAAACCCTAATCCTGCTTGATTAATATTGATGATATGGGTAGTACAAGAGTAGATCTACCACGAGATTGGAGAGGCTAAACCCTAGAAGCTAGCCTATGGTATGATTGTTGTTCGTCCTACGGACTAAAACTGTCCGGTTTATATAGACACTGGATAGGGTTAGGGTTACACAGAGTCGGTTACATCGGTAGGAGATCTACATATCCGTATTGCCAAGCTTGCCTTCCACGCCAAGGAAAGTCCCACCCGGACACGGGACAAAGTCTTCAATCTTGTATCTTCATAGTCCAGGAGTCCGGCCACCGATGATAGTTCGGCTATCCGGACACCCCCTAGTCCAGGCCTCCCTCACCAGGTCTGCGTCTAAAAAGAAAAATAGAGCTATAAACAAGGGAATATGTTTGTGCAAGTAGATGGCCGATCGGTGTCTTACCTGGAAGTTTCTCAGGTTGGGTGTAGCATATCTTTGTGCTTTCATTTGTCGATGGTTGGTATGAACAAATCGATGAGAGAGACTGAAATATCGCTATCGGCACTCACTTTGGCCTCAAGGTGCTCGATCAGCTCCTGATCCGTGGGATCAAACTTGACGCCAGCCGGCAGCACCGGCCAATCCTTCTTCGACTTGCATCGTTAATTCTAGTTATATGGTACTCAATGTATGATCAATCGACTGTTTTAAGTGAATGATGAAAGATTTCGACAGATAAGTGGTACTCCAAATCTGAACTCCAGAATACCCGAACACGCCGCTGGGATTCTTGTGTCACGTCACGCATGGCGTGTTTTCACGTCAATTCAATGTGTGGACATGATGAATAATTTGACCGACGTATACTAGTACTGCTGTTGTACTACTTACTAGTCGTATTTAGTGTCACAATTTATACATAGGTTTAACTAACAAGTACGCACTTGAAGCCTAACTGATATATATATATATATATATATATATATGGCTTCATATGACAAAGATCTCCATCATCATTATCGGTACATCCCTCTTGGTGAGTTAGGATGCACTTGATCCCGTGAAGCTATCTATCCTTCAAAGCGGAGGAGTGCTTCAAACTAACAACGATACATAATATCCAATAAAGAGGGTCGTGCTACCGCAGCAGAATACATGGCTCAGGTCTAGATATCGGCACAAATCAAGTTGTGCATATTTCTTGTTGGCATGAACCACATCGCCGCATGTCGGGTTTGCAAAAGCCATCCATCGCATGGAAGCTTGATGCCTTTCACACAATTGAAGATTACTCCGGCAACAAGTCAGTGTCGACGAATCTCTGGATATGGTGATTCATGAGACCCATGGTATGATGTGTAAACACAGCCCCCCTCGCGAATGGAAGTTGCGTGAGCAGTAATCATCACCGGTGATATGATCGATGATTGGTTGGATGATTGGATAATTGAGCCCGAGGAACAAGGAGCGGTTGCCGAAATTTGTAAACCCGCCTCGGTGAATACGCTCGCCCAACGGAGCTGGGATCTTTCTCGAACACGAAGCAGCCATAGCCATCAATGTCACGAACGCCCCACGCATTATACTGCATGTGGTTTGATGTAATGGTTTGGTCAATTTGGTACGTGCGAATGAGCATCAAATGACCGCCGTCAGCTGAACAAGCGATAAACCACCACCCATCGGTTGGTATGATTCCAGGTCCTGGAATCATGAAGGCCAGCGCATTTGCGTCTGCTGCAACAATTCAAATTGGATACCAAAAGAACAAAAATAAACAATCATGTTCAGAGTATGTGTGGAATTAAGATTATTATCGCGATGACACATATCATAGGCAGAGAGAATTGCAATGCCGTGGTCATAATCATACCCCAAGTTAAAAAAATAAGCCAATGGCTTTCATATTCTAGCAACATGTCATGGTTCAAACATCATGTAACAATGAGAGAAAACAGCTATGACAAATACTTACTCATATTCTACCATAGCACTTACTACTACTGTTCTCATATCAACTCTAAGCAATAACATGCGTTGTTATAAAAATCTTGTAAACGAGAGTAACCTATAGCAATCATGATGTTATGCTCATAATATGTATTAACAATCATTAGATGCCAATTGTTCTCATATAACCTCTAACAATAACATGTGTGGTCATAAAAATCTAGGAAATGAGAGGAACACATAGCAATGATGTGGTTATAGACATGCTATGCATTCTAAATTTGTAACAAATGAACAGGTAGTCGTATTGATAAGGTAAAGATGAGATGATATAGAACAATTACACGACGATAGATTCCACGGTATAGGCAGCCAATCGTGCGTCGATCGCGTAAGCGATGCCATCGTGCACTATAGCATCGTATGAAATGTTGCCTCAACAGGATTGATGATGAGCCATAACCATGTATGGCGACCGGATTCGAGATAGACTAATCCCATGTTGAACAAGGCAATGAGCTTGTAATCCATGTAGTCTTACGATGGTGTGGGCACTTCGAGGTTACAACTTTCGCAAGCAGGTCGAGCCAAAAGCTTGACGCGTCTCGTGCGTAATAGGCGAGGAGTGTCCGGCGGGCCGCGAGGCTCGATGTCGGCGGTATCCAATGATGGAATGGTGATCTCTCATTTGGATGTAGATATCCAAGAGAGGCCACTGACTACCGTGGTGGTGGATGAGGACGATACGGTTGGCCTTCATGCCCGACAAGTAGAGGCCGCGGATGAAGGACAGGTGGACGGGTGGTGGGAGCATGTCGAGGGGCACAACGGCACCCTCCGTAGGATCGTCAAGTCGATTATCCGGGCCACCTGCGAGGATCGGGCATCGACAAGCAGGGTGTCTTGAAAAGAGCCGGCCGGTTGCTTGAGCAGGTAAGCGGTACAAAGACACCGAGCATGCGGCCAGACGGACGGTGCTGAGTAGGTCCATATGATTACAGATCTGCTCCAAGAGAACATCGGGGAGGGAATTCCAATCGCGGCTCTGCGTGTTAGTCGGTTCTGCCATTGGGGTTTTCGGTGCCTGCGAGCCAGCGGGGAAGTGGATTCAGGCAGGCAAGCGAAGAAGCTTCTCCTCGTGTGGCCGAGCAGTGAGCGGGGGGATATGGTATGCGCGAGCTACCAAGGAAGATGGCGCGGGCAAGCGAGCAGTGAGCGGGGGTAAATCATGTGCGGCCGACGATGGGAAAGAGAGGAGGAAGAAGAAGAGAGGAGGAAGAAGAGTGGAAGACGGGGAAGAAAGTGCATTAAATCTCAATTCTACTAGTACTACTACCAGGATATACCGCCCTTGAGTGTAAATAGTTACACCGATGACATGTGGGTCTACCACAAGAGGGCCCATATGTCGGTTAATGGAGGACAGAGGTGCGTGAGGCGTATTTGCGGGCGTGCTCTCTTGGCAAACATGATGGCGATCTTGGGTAAGGCTGATTTAGTAACAACAACACGCTGGTTCAGCTTATTAGTTACGTGTCCCATCTGCTGCAGCGCGTGTATTGTCACTTCAACTGCGAAGACTTGTTGAATAGTTCTCTCGACCGAGATGGGGAATAATGGATCGCGAGGACTTCCTTTCTACTGGTATCCCTATGCCTCTACGCTCACTTCACTCATTTTGCTCCGCATCTAGTCACTTATTGAAATCTGTAGAAAGACAAATACTCCGTGTTTGGGAGCAGAGAGGAGGCTTTTACTCCGTACTATTTGGGAACAGGAGGGAGTATCACCATATGGAGGGAACATAGGAAGCTTGAAATATGAACATGTCAATGGCGGGGAGTAAGCCCCATGCATGCATGCATGCAACATGCAACACTCACAAGTACACATGGACGACGCAACACTCCACGCACCCATGCGGCACACAAGACACGACGCAACACACAGCTCACGCTCAAGTGCTCAACCTACTCCCTACCTCCGTGAAAGACTGTACATTTAGAGATTTACACATTCACAAGGGCATAATTAACGCCCAAAAGTAGCAGACTTATGTGTGCATGCGACCATTGAGATAAGAAGATTAAATGAAGGCCGTTGCATGCTGTAATTAAGGATAGACATGTAGCATATACCTACAGCACAAGTTGGTGCATTAGTCAATCAATATCGATTTAGATTAAAGGCTACATGCATTGGAAGTGTAGATGTACATTATGTACCACACTCTTTGTTTTGTAGCCGATGTACACTCTTTGTTTGAAGACCGAGGGAGGACACGTGCATGCACTCACATACACAGGCGGTTGGCTCATGCCGAGGGTTGGACTCTGTCGGCGCCATGCGTAAAGTTTTGTTTAACTGATTTCCTTGCTCTACCAAGCGGCAGGTGGGACCTAAAAACGGTGACAATTTAACGATCAACAAAGTGCCAATGAAAGCAAAACTATATATAGTGACCGTAAGAGCGTATTGTTACATGCCGTTGACCGCCAAAGGTATTTTTCTCGCTTTCAAATTAAGCCATATTAATCGGAAAGGACGCAGTATGGACTACTACTAGTATTAGTACTCCTTTGATGTGTCCCGTCAACTCACGAACGAGGAGAAGCTTGCTTACTTACGCCTCTCCCTCGCCCACGCCAAGACGGTGGTTCGCGGAGACGAGGAGAGGGTTTTGACTCTGGCGCCTCTCCCTCTCCCTCCCTCTCCCTCTCCCTCGCCCTCGCCCACGCCCTTGTGGTGGACGTGCAGCAGTTCAATCGGTGTCAGATTGCCAGAAGCATATTGTACTGTAGTATCATCATTGTTGGACGTTCCAAAGAGGCGAAGAGCCAAGTGCAAGGTTCACACGAGTACAAACTGTTGAAACTCCCGAAGAGGCAAAGAGCCAAGCGCAAGGTTTTATAGGAGTTGTTGTCCTAGTAGGAGTGTACTACAACTATAGCGAACGATGCTACTGTATGATGGCGCCACGTCACGTATATCAATAGCTGTGCCACCTTTTTTATCTAAGAGCGTGTTGGAGCCCGTGCAACAACCACACAAGTTGCTGCATACACATAACACATTTACTAGTAATAAATTCTAAAGGAGAAATGCCAAGATGCCACACAAGTTCATCTCCAATTCATGTGATAAATTTGTGCACGACTAGTCTACATACATTCACTGGCGCTACTGCTCACAATTACCGTACTCCACTTACACGTTATAGATGGACTACATGCATGTCCTCCTCCGTGTTCCATCCAGTGTGTTCTTCATGGATGGCTCGATCCATAGCGGTGGGCAACGGGAATCATTGTCGCAGCTTTCTAGTCCGGTTCCACACGATGGAGACTCATCCAAGCTGAAGCGGCATAAATCAAGGATAGCGTGTCCCAGGATGTCGTTCATCCGGCGGTGTGCAATGAAGACACAACCATGCTTCATGAACGGCAGGCCTTCCATGTCGTGCATGGAAGGTGGCATCCGCTTCACAATGGGGTAGCTGTCCCGGATGAAAAGCGAGTACTCTCCAAGAGTATTCCTCGGCACCCACGTAGCATCACGGGGGTTGAACTCGGTGCCGTTCATCTGGTACACGCGGCATCCCAGATCTGGACACATGGTGACGTACATAGTCAAGGTCCATGCATAATAATGTTGTGCTCAAATATGGCGGTCGATGTCTACTGCAGCAAATAGTACTACTCCGGTATAGAGGAAGTAAAATAACCGGCTTATTATATATAGCCACTCTTGGCTACATGGATGAGATAGCAAGACATGGAAAAACAAAAATGGTGGCAGCTAGTGGGTTCATGTCTTCAAGGGCCTAGCTAGCTATACGCATCCTCCAAGGTAAAAAGTACTCCTACTAGTACTACTAAGTATACTACTAGTACAACAATGAAAGAGAAGGCGAGAGGGTTAAAAAATGGAATACCTGGGTAGATGGTGACGGTCCAATCGTGGTAGATTGTGTGACCATGTTGCACATCAGTGGTACCATGGGTAAAGACTGCTAAGATAGTTGATCCCAATATGCCAAAGTCAGCTACAAGGTTCCAGGTTAGACCGAATCGCGGATGCAAATGCACATCCAGGATCGGCAATCTTATTTTGATCGGGGATGACTGGTCCCTGCAAAATAATGGAGTACCGTTAGGGATGCAAATGATGGTTTGTGCATTCGGTTTGTAATCTCCCGTACCGTAGGATGGCAACCAGATGAAACAAGTCCCCTGGCTTGTCACCACGAAGAAGCGGCCTAGATGGCGCACGGCGTCTTCGAACGTGTAGGGGTACAAATCTGTCGTCGCCAACATGCGCCAGCCTCTGCCGTTACTGCGTCTTGCATTGATGGCAATCCTTATGTCGAACACCGCGATGAGATAGTAATCGTCATAGCCGCGTCACTTTATCGGTGGGTCCACAATTGCTATCTTCTTCAATCTCATGTAGGCATCATCATACGTATTCAAGCCCAGCCAGTCCGGAAGGCCGATCCCAATGGTGGAGAAGGGGTCTGCGGGCAGCCGCACTTCTTGTGGATGTTGTGCAAAATGATGGTGGTATCCAGCCGGAGGTATGGAAGCCAATCTTCGTTGGCACCGACCCAGACCTATATATAAGACGGTGGGCAGCGGAGAAATTACGGGATGGAAATGGAATAACTAAGTAATACGTGATCAAACTCCATTACTGACCTGCTCATCCGACAAAATCCGACTACCTCTCAACGTCGACAACTCTAGCGGAGTCAACGTGTAACCATGGCCAGGGAGTGGTGGACTGTTCGAAGGATTGTCCCATAGAAGAACCTTCTCCTCGAGGACGCATGGAAGACCAACAAGCATGGCCTTTTCCCAAGCCTGTTTAAGCAGCGTCTTGAAAAAGTTGGTGCAGGAAGCACATAGTCTTGCGGCGGTGAGGACGTCGGAGCGGCGCGCGGTTTCTCCCAGAGGATCGTCGTCCAAGGTCTCCCAGCCCCGACGAGGAGGAGAACCGCCTGGCGAATCCATGGGAGCAGCGACGAACTGCCTTCTTCGAGGGGAGGGAACTGGCGAGGAGGAGATAAGAGCGTAGTAACTGAGGGCCTTGTCCCTTCCAACTGTAGATCGTTCCTCAGCGAAGGGGTGAGGCTATTATTTACTACTAGTACTAGCATTATGGAACATTATGGGATTGCATTATACTGTAAATAATAGCACTAGTAAGAAATTTTTGGCACTAGGTAGTAGTTTTTGGCGTGGATTAAGAAATTTCGGTATGTTTTGCCATTTTTGTACACGCCAACTAGTGTCAAAAATGTCTTACATTATGTGATTGAGGAGTACGATTGCATCAGAAGTAATACCAAGATTACTTTCCTCAACTAGTAGTGCGATGTAATCGTACTTCTAGTCTAGTCTAGTATAGTGCACCAGTTTTGAACTCTTGAATCTAGGGGCCAAGGAGCTACAGTTGGAAGTGGAGGGTACTACTGTTCTCTAGAACCATCGCTGTACTATCAATGCAGGGAAGTACACCTGCGTAGTGGCCTAGTGGGTACTCTCGGTGCTATATTCAGCCGCTCCTCTCACGTAGGAGTAGCTGGCCTACTCAGCCGCTCCTCTCACGCACACACTAGCAGCATGTTTATCAGCGACGGTTACTGCGGGGGCAGAACATTTGAGTTATTTGATACAGCGAGACTAGGCTTTTCGCTTCCATTTGTGGAGGTGTAATGGATCTCGCCGAACTTTGTTAGTACTAGTTCCTTCTTTATGAATGAGATGAATCAAAGCTTTTGCCTCTGTTTAAAAAAACACGTCAAGAGGAATTTCTTTTATAGTAGAGCCGATAATGGAGTGAAGTCCATGCGTGCAACACCACAAGCTTCTGAGTAGTAGTAGAGCACTTTAAATGCGGAGCCATATTGCACGATTCCCAATGCCCCGCCATGCTTTTCCGGCTCCTCGGGCTTAATTGGGAGGCGCTTAGTTTAAATATGCTACTAGTCGATGAGGAAGCTGCAAGCGAGGTGCGGCTAGGGCGAGCACGCGATGCACGGGATCTGGGAAGGAAAACCCGTTCACGTGGCTAGGCTGTCCGATTGCACCCAGTTGTGGGGCCGCACGTCCTTCGACTTCAAAACTCAAACTCCCGTGTAAAATATGGCTCGCAACGAAGTGTAGTAGTACTATTTTTAAAAAAAAGGCCGCGTATGCGTTAATGGGATCGAACCCACAAAACGAGGTATACACTCCATGACCACTAGTAGTACTCGTTGGAGTACAACGCAACCTAGAATCGCCTTTTGTCGCTAGTAGTATTACATTTCCTTACAAGAAACCCCTAATAATGCAAGAAACCACTAAAATGCCAAGAAACTACTACCACTTGCATACGTGGCAGACTTAAGATAAGACTACCTTATCAACCATTGTACATGCTCTTACCAACAAAATCCTCGAGTGACCTCCTACCTCCGGCCCGTCCACCTAGTCATCCTCGGCCATCGGACGCAGCTACGCCGTGGCGGCGAGGTCAAACCGCCCGGTGTCTTGAGCCCATGTTGCGGCAGCCCGGATGCCAACTCCGTCCGGCGCTCGCGGCCGCTAGCTAGCCAAGATAGCTCCGACAGCTGCTTGTCTGCAAGGTTTGCTAGCTAGATTTGCACAAGTGTGGCAGCTTTCTCATGTGGCCGCTGGCCAAAGCCAGCCATCCGCTCGAGCGAAGGCCAGTGCGGCGGCATGCTCGCTCATGAGTCACGCGCGGGCCAGCCAGCCAACCCATGCGGAGGCCAGCGCGGCGTCCGGCCAGTCTGCTTGAGCGGGCGGCCAACTCGCTCATCATCGGCGCCTCAAGAACACGATCGATCTTGTTTGAAGTAATGTTCGGGAAAAATAATGATTTGAGGGGGAATAACAGGATAGGAGGTCAGATGTGGGTCCCTCGTGTCAACGGTCAAACAAAATGTGTTGGTTTAAGCTGCCTCGTCAGCACGGACGTGTGGGCCAACCCTGTCATAAATGGGTTTAAACGAACCTAATCAGTAGGAGTACTAGGTAGTTTTTGGTGTGGATTAAGAAATTTTGGGTATGTTTTTGCTATTTTTTGTACAATAGATTCTTCCTACGGCTGGTTAAAAGTGGTAGTTTTTGTTAAATACTCTACATATTGTAAGTAGGAGTGAAAGTTAAGCTTTGGAAGCCAATAAGCAAGGCTAGTTACATAGTGCATATGTGTACATGATTGAAAGTAAATATCAACCATGAGTGACTAATATCTTGATGGAAATCTCGAAACTATGGAATACTAAGAAAAAAATGCATGGTTGGAAATACTAGAAATGTTCATGTCCGTTGCAACGAATCATAATTAGAATAATACTTATTCACAAACTTGGTACAAAACACTCTAATTTTGATATACATATGTTTCAATTAGAATATATTCCTTGGGCTGCTTTGGTGAGGTCGGGGAGGGATGTGGTTGGTTTTAAGATACTAACTATGGGTTTTTACGCAAATTGGTAGACAAGTGGGATGTTGGTGAGAAAAGGTAACAACTACCTCACAATCGTTAGATGTAGATCTAATGGTCCAAACGATGGATGGCAGACACACCAAAGATCACCAACTTATTCTTGTGTAGGAGTACTAGCAAGATCCGTGCATTGCACGGAAAATCAATATTCATTTTTATAAAACACTTGTTGTGATTGACACTTGCTGGAGTAATCCAATTTGTAAAAAATAATGATATCTCGAGAAATATGAGATAAGGTGAAGAGGAGTGGGGTGTGGTGGTGGTTGGTGGTGGGGTGGCGGAGGCATGGGGATTGACGACACCGGCCCGTGACCACTGTGCCAGGTTTGTTCGAGAGGCTTCCTTTCTTAATTGCTCAACAATGAGGTTTGTTGGAGATAGGGATGAACGAGGGAAGGCCTTGTCTGCAAATGTGGAGAGGGGTGCGGGTATCTTTTAGTTTAATTTCCATCCGTCAGATATAGATCGGACAGTCTATATTGCAAGATGGCACACGTACCATCATCACCACCTCGGTTTTTTTATAAGAGAAGAAATATAAGTATGGAGATACAAACGTATTATCGATACTTGCTTCCGTAAACTAGCATCTACATTCTATTCAACGCCTCAGCATGTGGGGCCTTAGCACAATGACTTCTCACTGTGTAAAACAAAGATTTTCCCGTCACCGACAAGGAGGAGGGGGTGATGCGGTGCGCTTTTTGCTTGCTCTAGTCCTAGTATAGTCATACTAGGTGGTCTAAGCACGTGTAGATTTATTCTATTTCACGTCTCGTGTTCGCCGTACTGCCACGACTGTTGATGAATAGACGGTAAGTTATTCACGGGGAAACCATTGATGAGCGTGTTTGCGAGAGAGAGACAGTGTGCGTGTGTGATATGTTAGAGACTGAGGCAATGATAACAGATTCTTTGTGTCTATGTGTGTGGAGGATAGAGAGAGACATGTACATGGGGCTTTGTGTTGTGTAACGTGGAGACACATATACATAATTAGAGAGTGAGTGTGTGAGATACACATGCGGACATGGGGAGAGATGAGGATCCAGATAAATGGGTGTTTGTGCGTGTTCGTGTGTGTGTTTGTGCAGCGTTTGGGTGTGAGAGGGAGAGAGTGTCACGTGGAATAGAGAGACCACCGATGATGTAAACCTAGTATAAGGGAAGGGAATGGTGTGACATGTGTAGTAGCTGGATAGCACGGGTGCGGGCTGGGGAGCAGACTATTTGGAAGAGACATCGAGTGTGTGTGTGTGGGAGAGGGCGTGAGAGCGAGAGAAAGAGAGAGCTAGCGACGGAGAGAGAGAGAGAGAGAGGAAGAGAGGGGGTGAGAGGGGTCGTTTGTGTCCATAGATGGGCGTATAGATAGGGAGACAATGTTGATGTTGTCGAAATTGGCCTATGAACGGAGAAGCAAGGGAAGCGAGTCATCGTGTGTGTGATAGGGACTTCATGAGAGATCTAGAATAGATGGTGTAGAGAACAATGTGCGAAATCGAGAATGATTATACATTAGGGAGCTATGCAAAGAGTCACGACATATATGTATGCAGGGGAAGGAGCTAGGCGGGTCCGCATGTGGGAGAGATAGAAAGAGGAGAGTGGTGCACAAGGAGACAAAGTGTGCTTGTTTGCAGTGGGGGTGGTGTGTGAGGTGAGTGCGCCAAGAACCACATAACTAGGGAGATAGGCGTTTGGGGCGACGTTTGTGTGTATGGGAAATATACACTCTACATAGTGCGTGTGCTTGGGTAAGAGAGATAGCGGGAGACCTAGAGAGTGAGGGAAGAGATGTGTGCATGCCCGAGAGACAAAGTGTTAGAGACCTATGTTGGCGTCCGGACTTTACAAGAGAGGCAGGTGTTAATGTGCTCGTGTGTTGGTGTTTGGGGGAAGAACGACTTCTCTATGTGTGTGTGTGTGTGTGGTGGTGGTGGTGTGGGGGGGTTGACTTGAGATAAAGAGTGAGGTGTCTATATTTGAGGGACTTTAAGCGTAATTGAGATATTGTGCACTCATGGTTAATCCATTTGTTTCACAGTTTGTACTATGAGATAACGATACTTTTGAACATGCGTGATATACCTTGATGTACCGAATTACAAACCTAAGATTGGAATTTGGAATTGACTCCATCATTAGTTTTTGTAATTCATTTAAGCGGAGGTACATTTTTAAGCCGGATTTCGTGATTTCAAATTCATATATCAAACCTAGAGATATACACATACGGGCATGTTCAAACTTTATAATCATCCACTTTATTCATACACATACACACTTTTGCTTTTGTCATCATATTTAGGATAAACACATTTGGAATTTCATTTGAATTGGACCGTATGATGGTATTTGCTTGTAGTAGCTCAATGATCTATATTTGAATTGAATGGACAATCTAAGTTTCGAGTTGGAGACATTGATTTTCAAAACTTGCACTTTTTTGCGTGCAAAACAAACAAATTGTCGGCCATGATATCATAGTCGATTAAATGACGAGAGCATAATACTTATAATTTTAGGCACCAAAAGCTTTCAAACTTCCGCTCACATGAAATATCACACGCCCGAAAGTTTAGCCTGCGATATTCCTGTTTACCCTGCCACATGGACGGAAAAGGGCTGCTTTGGTAAGTCCATTGTTTTCCCCTCTTTGCCCCCAACATTCTTCCCCGGAGCCCCTCCTTCCCTCCCGGCCCCCCAACCCACGGCAAGCCGCCCAATCTAGTCCTCCACCGCAGCAGTTGAACCTCACACCCCGCCGGATCTACCTTCCGCACCTTGGAACCCCCAACCGCCAACTCACCACTTCACCGGGCAGCTTCAGCGGCCCGGCTTGTCCACCGCTCAGCATCTCCTTGACCGCCATCATGGTCCACCACACGGATCTGCTTAACGGCGCCCTCCACCACAGCGTAGGCCCTTCACTCACTCCCTCGTCCGCCCCTTCGCTGGCCCTTCATACAAGCCCTTGTCCGACACAACAGATCCGCCTCACCGAAAGCACTATACAACACGCCCATCGAAGCCTTCGTCCACTGCACCGGACCCGCTCCACGGACGCCATATTCAACTCCACCGGCCCTGTTTTACCGCCGCCGCAGCCTCATCAGGTTATTTCGATTTGTACTCCTTCGGTTTTCTCTTTATCATGCAACTGTTCACTTACCATAGATGAGCTTTCTCAGATGTCGACAAAGCGCCCCAACCATAGCAATCGAGCAGCTTCACCGCCCAAACTCAACCGCAACACGAAAGCACCATCGACGATCCTTAGCTATCAAGTATGACAACGATACCCATACGCTGCCGAGAATCAGGTACTATTATCCAACGGCGCGCTACGTTCACTTTCCTAGCATAAGCACCGCACCTTTGAATTTCTTGAGGCATCATTCAGTTTTTCATGAGACGCGTTATTCTGCTTGCACCTGTAGGGCCATACTTCTGGCAGTGAACATGTTACATGTGTTAAATTACATACCAGTGCACATATAGTTAATATGCTTTAGTTTTGTTCTGATGCCACCCGTTGGTTCCATCAGACTGCTTAATGTTCTCTATGCTTAATTACACATCAGCAAACTAGCATGTGGTTCCGCTGCTTTTGTTCGTTTTACCCTACATTTTCGATGCTAGCTATTACATCACCGCTCCGAGCCTCTGTTCATTACTTGTTTGTGTGTTCTTGATCTTCCCAAGTTACATGACTAATTTGATGCTTCTATTAATTATGGAGCTGCCAACCCCATCAAGCAAAATATTTGTTCTTTTGGTGCTGGCACCTCGAACAAGCATAAAAATAGAGGGAAGCAGATATATTCTCGTGTATGCACACACCCTTCTTTCATTAGTTTAGATGAACCATCGATGATCAATTCGGACCAGTGCATGCGATTAAAATTAATTTTACCTAAATAGATGGTCCAGAATAAACTACAACCACTAGATTTGCAACCACGGGATCTTGAATGATATCTTCAAAGAACATTGCAACAGCAGCTAGGCTTCACAAAGCAACATATGGTAAGCCGGTGTGTTTTAGTACATGTTAAATGTAATGTGAGTGGGCTGCTTTCTTGGCTTGTGCCCTCAACGTGTAATCCTACCGAATTACAAATAGTTCGGTTATGCGCTTTCTTTGTATTGCTTGATTCAATTCTTGTTTGTTGTTACGTTATACCTGAGTTGGCCAATATGTCAGCGAGTGCCCTCTTGTACTATCGTAGAAAAGAAATGCATGCCTATTTCATTTGAGTCCTTAACTTTTCCTCTCAACTTCATCACAAGACTGTCTTCGTAGTTTATATGAGGCCACACTTTGTTAAGTGCTTTCGAGATTATTTCAACCGCTTAGATGCCTTGGCAACTTAAATATAGCGGTTGTACACTCCCTTTAAACTTTCATCTTACCATTTTAATATCTTTTCAGCTGATGCTGCTTTGAACCATTTAAATATAGTTTGCCATGCTCGACAATAATTTGTCCGTCGTTTACCATGTAAGCTTACTGCCTGGATCATACGATAACTATCTCTTACTTATGTCCGGTGAAACCTTTAGGGATGCCGTTCACACTAGGACACAATGTACAACCCCGGAATCTATTTGTGGAAGCGGTGCGCCATCCATGTTACCAGATGGTAGCAGTTCGGAGAGCAACACCGCGGAGAGCAGTCTGAGCACAGATATTATAGTGCTTGAGGCTCTACTAGAGGCAGAAAGAGATGGTGTGGCTGCCATGAATGAGGTAATCTTTATCTTGAGGCTGGAAATTACGAAATTAGCGGCACGCATTATGCAACCAACCCAAGAATTGGAGGAAGTAAGAATGTTGCATTTGAAGACAGAGGAGGTCCTGCTGTTTCTGCTATCTGAAGCCCAAAGGTAATCCGGTTCTTCTTTAGATACCAGTTGAAATTGTCATTAGATTATTGTACTTGCATGTTGTGTCATGTCTCGAATGGATTATGTTGCAAGAACCCCTATGTTGTATGCGGAATTCCATGTTGTCCATGTGTTGTAATGATCCGAATTTTTTAGGCGAGGTAATCCTCAGTACTTGTATGATTGACATAAGGTGAACTGTTTTTCGTGTGAGCATATTGTATTGGACGAAATAATTGTTTGAATCATAGTGTATCCAACCTACTGAATTTGAAGATCACGGCATTTGTAAATCATAATCATATATAAAGGTGGAATAAATCTTTGTTGTGGTTTTGAAGAAATAAATAACAAAACATATAATTATCTGTGGATATTCGTGTCGAATACAAAGCTGGATTTGAATTTAGTTTGCCGGTCCTGTGGCAAACGTGAATGCTAATTCTCCCAAGTTTTGAACGAAGCGGCTAAACACCCACTATAATTTGTGGGCTGCCCGAAGCAAGTGTTTGCGAGATGGAAATTACTATCTACCCCTAACACTTGACATCCTTATCGACCGGATTTACACTGCTGTCGATAGGGGTAGACTAGTAACTTCAATCGACGTGACACTGACCTCTGAGCCCATTCAGACACGGTGGGCGCCAAACGTGGGCGGCAAAACACATTTGATTCAAGCTTGTCCGAAAGACATGTGTCTCTTCCTCCATTTCCCCATTCATACACGGTGGGCGGCAAAACAAACTCTCCTCGTCCGAAATCGATGTAGGCTAATATTTTAAATAGGGGCAGATGTGTAACTTCCATCGGGCGTGACACAACCGCCCTAATTGTCAACCCGTTCATACACCGTGGGCGCCAACCGTGGGCGGCAAAACACCCTCTCCTCGCCCGAAATAGTTACCGGCAAATATTTGGGAGATGCGAGATTACCGTCCTATCCCCAACCGACGCGATGTCTGATATTTTAAACGGGGGATAAGTTCGTAACTTTCCCCCATTTCAGAGAAGCGCGTCCCAAAGTTTGAGATCGCCCCCTCCCCTCCATTTCCCCATTCATACACCGTCGTGACACGACAACGTCACTTCTGACCAGCCTCCTCCGTCAGCCACCCCATCCTCCACCTTGCCGGAGCCGCTACCCCTACCCGTCGTCCACTTGCAAGAGATGGGCGTCTCTCAGCCACGGTTGGACCAGGATCCTTTCATCGCCTCCTCTCGCTTCATCGGCGCCGTCGTCCACCTTGCCGTTGCCGCTCCCTACGACCGCCTCGTCCCACGGCAACAAGATATATCCCCGACCCGGCCGTCTGCCGTCTAAAGTCTTCTTCCCGCCGCCGACGGCCATCGCACCATAGCACCCTCAACGTATCAAGATAGGCCTACACGGCCTCGCAAGAGAGGTGGTACTCTTCCATATGTGCTTAAGTTATTTGTCTCACCGGAAAATAGATCGTAATTTGTTTATCTTGTACTTTTCTTGTCCGTACCAAATCATAGTGGCTAGTTGAAAGCAAACATTGGTTGCGAAGTAGCTTTGTCCGGTTTGCACCTTCAGATCCGCCATGGCACGGGCACTATACTCGTAAAGCTTATGGTTTCCCCCCTTTATATTAACTAGCATCATCATAGGTGCTTCGTGTCGTGCTAGCACTGCTCCTCAAGACCTCAACCCAAAGCTTACGTGTTCAAATACAAATCTGATATGATGCTCATATCACTAAAACAGAGAACATTTAATTGGTCGCGTAATGTTCCTATATTCGTTTCGAAAAGCATGTGCGCCACCTTTGGTCCAGCTAGTTCCACTTTCCTGATTTTCTCTTGATGCTTAGGGCGGTTTTCCCCTTTTATCTACTCTACTATGATCTCAAAATGCGTGCTTTGTGTCGTACTAGCATTACTCCACCCTTCAAGCTAAACAACACAACACTCGTAATTCGAAAGCTTAGTTGTTCAAATATGATTGTGATATGATATTGATATTAGTTAACTGACACATTTAATTGGTTAGCTAAAGGTCCCACTTGAGTTTCCAAATGCATGTCGCGACATATAGATAGACAGCATAATTGCATTTCTTTGTCACTTGTTGACCGTACTTTCTTGTCCATACCAAATCTTAGTTGTTATTTCAAAGCAAACATCGGTTTGCTAACTACCCTTCTTGGCGCAATTTGCGCCTTCAGATCTGCCATCCCACCGCCACGGTCAACCTTGTACTAATCATGCTTATGTTTTCCCCATTTTATGATGACCACAATTAGCCTCATTAGTGCGTGTCGTAATAGCACTGCTCCACCCCATCGAGCTAAACAAGCTTAGTTGTACAAATTCATATCTGATATTATTGCCGATATTAGTAAAAGCGAGAGATGTTTAATTGGTTAGCTAAATGTTCCTACTTTAGTTTGAAAATGCATGTGAGCCACATATGGAGAGACCAGAAAGAATAGTATTTCTCGTATGCGCTCTGGTTTATCATGGGTGGCCAACCGACATTGTATTGAAACACTTGTAATATCTTCAATGCTTGCTCTTACGCTCTTCTTTAAGATGATACTCTTCTCTTGCGGTTGACTAGTCGGTGTCGAGTTGTTCTCCTTAGTATATTTTGAATCTGTCGGTCGGTCGACTTGTTCTTCTTTACTATATGTTGAAGCTATCATCTGCGATATCATCACTTACGGAGCTCTCATATTTTGAGTAGTAGGCCACATTATATTAATGCACAAAACAAATTACAGCATGCACGGCATCTTTTAATAGAATTGCAGAGATAGCACAAAGGGGTTTCTGAGGGAGGCGGTATTGGATTAGAATCACTTACGCATTACAAAGAAAATCTCACTTGTTTTTATGTTTTTCATGCATGTCGGATATTGAACATTATCAAAATGAATATGAGAATGGGCATACGAGAGGAATATTTGAACGATCCTTTGGCTAACAAACTTGGCATGGTGGAGGATGGCCTATCTTATTCACCCATCAAGGTGCTTGCTCTAACTTTGCAAAGTTGTATTGGTCGCACATATTTTGCATCGACCTCTTGCATTTCTTCTACTTTGTTACACCATTTGCTTAGTTTAAGCATCATATATGAGTATATGCCATAACTATCCATTTTCATGCCTATTCCATGTGTCGTCACACTATGTTTTTCCATTCAAATGTTATTCTTTCGTGATAGATGTCCAAAAGGAAGAGGGTGAGTGCAGATCCTCAAGGAGTACAAACTAGGTATTTGGAAAAGGTAGTGGTACATGTTAAATCAGATAGATCAGCAGCCACAGAAAACACAGGCCCAACTATACCACACTTTACCCCTACTCCAGTGGCCAAACCCCTATTAGAACTGCTGGGAGCCCAAATCAGTAAGTCGGGTTCTATGATATCAATTCAAAATTTGAACTCCTAAATTTCTGCTTGTGCCTTTACCTTCTCTCTTGTATGAAAACTAATTTCAGATGAATCTCCTTTCTCAAAGGATCATACGATCTCAAAACAATAATGGGCTGCATTGCTCTTGTCAAGACCTCTCTCCCTTTTGCCTTGTATTTGTACTTAATTAATTGCTATTTGATTATGTATCATCAGTCTGCACCTGAGCTTCATATCCTCTGTTTCTTCCAATATTATTTGATCTATAATTACTCTTTGCAAAATGTAGAATAATGGCAATGCTTATAAAGAATTTTCCTTGGGGAATTTATTGAATTATCCTTCCATCAACATGGAGAAGGGCTTTGTCACGCCCGTGTTAACATGTAATGTAAGTTCATCCTTCTCAAGCCTTCAAACTTTGTTCTATTATAGATTTGGATAGGCATCATTGCCTTCACTGCTGTTTGCTTTGTTGTTTACATCTGATTGGATGTTTGCAACAACTACCGATTTCAAATTGTAGTTGTAAAAACATGTTCCTTATGCGTAAACAGATCCATTTATTTGCTTATATAATTGTGAAACACATTACGTGTCTCCTTGTTTCTCTTCCAGTCGTATCTCTTACGCCAGGCAGAACTTTAGGGAAGATAGTGAGCCAAACCATCTTGAGGACAGCGAAGATGACCCCAAGGTCTGCCTTGATGAAGACAAATGAGTTGAAGCTACTCACCAGCAGGTGTGAGACAACCTCTATGCAGTCGCTACCTCAATCAGTTCGACTTCTTGGTCTCAACTTAAAAGCGGAAAGGCTTGCTTGGCTCAGCTCGACTTGAAGTCAAAGATGCAATGAAGATGTCGAGAGGGACTGCCATGCGCACCATCATGCATTAAATCTAGTCTTGATGCATCTCATCGCTGACACAACCGAGGTCTACTCAGCTTCTTGACTATTTGGGGCTCCACCGGCCGGGCCTAGTGCCTTCAAGTGCTCTCAATTTTGTATATTCTTTTGTCGGTAGCGTTTATTTGCACGGTGGCGAACTTTGATGCCCAAAGGATGTAATATGTGCGATAGTAGCCGTGATAGCCTAAGCGTAAGTTGCTTGCTTATTTATTTCCTTGTTGTCTTGTTTATTTGTTTGCTTGTAGTCATTGCAGTTCTTTTCCGCTGTTTTCTAGTGGCTGCAATAACCTATTTTTTAAAACTAGGCCACAATAATGTCACGACCGGTTTTCCAATAAAAATATTTATTGAGAAACCGATCTTTTAATTCCAGTGTAAGGAAAATCCTCCTTACTGGTAGACAAAACCTTGATACAATAAGCCAAGAGCATTTAATATATTACAGGGGTTGAGCCGAGGTTGCTCAACAAATTATTACAAGCGGCGCCAATAATTATACATAATGGCGGATATGACACAATGGTGTAGGGTGGCTTACTACTGACTCGAGATAAAAGTGATTGGTGGAATATCACTGTGGAGTGGATAATATGACTACTAAACTGGCGGCTCATCGAGCGTAGAGGTGAGGCTCGATGAATTTATTTTGGTAGCGGAAGCGGATATATCTGATGACCAAATCAAGGGTCGACGAGACTTGGGACTCCTCTAGGCTTCGGACTCGCTTATCAAACTCTTCATCCATGAGATCGCCTTTGTCGATCTCGCCAAATCAACAAGCGGTGAGTACTTTGAAAGTACTCGCAAGACAGTTCGGACAATAGAAATAATAAATGCATGCATGAATGCGTCATGAGTAATTTAACAATGCACATTCAAATCAGTATAACAAGGTAAGAAAAAAGGGAGTCGGCGGTAGTTCGCTCGAAAACCCAATAAAATAAACTGAAAACCGATCGGGTGTCTGAAGCGACACCTCGAAGGGTGAACAAATAAGTAAAACATGCCGCAGTCGGGCGTCTAAGCGACACCACATAAAGGGCTTATACTGAAAGAAAAGACATGCATGCCACAGTCGGACGTCGGAGCGACATCACAGAAAGGGCTTGCATCGTAAGTAAATAATAACAATACCGCGGTCGGACGTCTGAGCGACATCGCAGAAAGGGCTTATATCAAAAGTAAATAAATAACAATGTCAGCGATCGGACGTCTGAGCGACATTGCAGAAAGGGCTTATCTCAAAAGTAAATAAATAACAATGCCACAGTCGGACGTCTGAGCGACATCGCAGAAAGGGCTTAAATTCATTATTCATAACTTGTAAGAATTAATGCTCACCGGTAAATATTCAACACGTGATAAATAACGGGTTAGTCCATTCACAGGAATAAACGTTAACAGGACTTAATACTCATGTGGCTCACGGAGTTTTTGTCACCAAGACTGACTCTTGACAAGATAAGATAAACACAGAACTTGGATATGGATAAGATGATTCAAAGGAATTATTGACTCTGTAGAGTTTGTACTAGAAAGCCCACAGCCAACGGATTTCCGAAGTCACGAAGGACTAGTTCCGTTTACGGTATTTCGGAAGAAACACAGCTAACCAGTACACACCCATCCAACCTAACGGTGTCAGGGATCACCCTAGACATCGTTCAAGAAAAACTTTGAGACGGGAGATCACAATCTCGAATAGCATGGGATCAAATTTATGTCTGGCAGCGCTCTAAGGGGTGCCCCCCTCTCGGTCCCAATCGAAAACACCCATGCCCCCTGACTGGATGATAGGCTTTAATCCAGGGCCATGGAACCCTCATCCCGGCCTCTCGATTTGGTGTGTACCAGGAAAGCGGCTTGCAACTTACTAAGCCATAACCCTTGTGGTAAACATGTGGTAGTACGGAAGGGAAAAATGGACGGGAACTGGACTGATACATGCTGACACTGGAGTCAAATAATCTGGCATAAGACTGGCATGCTACAACATTGCCATCTTACCCATTCTCATGCCAACTCATCGCCATGCAAACTCATTTCCATCAACTCATGGATTTCCGAAACTCACTTGCCTCAACTTTTCACGTGATATAACTTTCATCGAGATGCTCATGAACATGCCATGAAACTACTTAATGCAAACATGCTCAAACACTCATCATATCAAAAGTTCAAACATGCTTGCCTGGTTAAGAGTAGTCGGGCCTAGCTCGGTGAAGTTCGCGGTTCCGTCACCTCCTTGGTATCTACGGTATACAAAAATACACGTACTAACATAAATACCATGGGGTGCCCAAAAATA
The DNA here is from genome assembly GCA_021605145.1 of Aegilops bicornis. Classification (NCBI taxonomy): domain Eukaryota; kingdom Viridiplantae; phylum Streptophyta; class Magnoliopsida; order Poales; family Poaceae; genus Aegilops; species Aegilops bicornis. The sequence continues at coordinate 712,140 of JAHIAL010000023.1, read as the reverse complement.
TTCCAAATATTTTTCAAATAAATCTGATAAAAAACTAGACAAAATTTTGAAGAGGACAGAAAAAGAATCACTCAAAAATCCTTTTCTGTTTAAAAGTTATAAGAGTTTTGGTCCAAGGACCTTTCTGTAATGAAACAGAAAACTCTCAGGGGGCTGAGCAGAAAAGTCCAGAAAACGATTCGGATTAGAAAGCGTATTTGCCAGAATACGCTTTCAGAAAACGGTTCGAAAAAAAGAACAGAGGCTGACGGGCGTGGTCCCACCGTCAGTTTGAATATTCAAAAGAGGCGGCAGAGCTCGTCGGTGCCGAGAGTCATGGTGGCCGTGGCGATCCACCGAGGCAGGGGATCGGGTGGTACCTCTGTGCTCGATGCATCCTTCCGCGTCGGTGGGTGGTGGTGGTGGTCATTGGCGAGCACCACGTCGACGGTGGCCCTTGCTCGTGGACGGTGGTTCGGGTAGTCGTGGGCCTCGTCGGAGAGAGTTCTTTGAGGTCAAATTGGAGTGGGGGTTAGTCTCCTAGAGGTGTCATGAGGCTACAGGCAAGTCTAGAGGCGGTGGAGGAGCTCACCAGAGAGAACGCTGCCGGAGCTCAAGCGGACGGAGGTGGCCGGAGTTGAGGAAGAAGGGCCGCTCGAGGCTCTTCCAAAGTGGCTGGCGAAGTGTGGTGAGGTGGTGGAGATGTGCGGGGTCGAGAAGCGAGCTCGAGGCGCTTATTTATAGCCGGCCCGAGGCGATTGCCGTGAAGCAGGATAAGTCCGGTGAGCGATTACTGGCGGTCTTGTGGCTGGACGGTTGGTTTATGGGCTTGAGCATCGTCTAGACGGAGTAATCGATTCCATCCGGTGCCTAACTTTCGGCAAAGCGAAGCGATTACGGCTGTCCCCAACGGAACGGCCCGTCACGTGCGACACGTCGTGGGCGCGCGCATACATGCGTGCCGAACCCGCAGCGGCAGTGCTGCAGCGTCTTGGCCCAGCAAGGGAGGCGGCCACCGGAGCTCCCAGTGGCGTGGGGCGGTGGCGAATGGCGTTGTGCCTTGAGGTGGCCCTGTCGGCCCGCCACGGGAGGTCTGGCGCCCAGAAGACGCCGTATGAGACGGGCGAGGTCCCACCGACGCCAGAACCAGCCAAGTGCAGCGTCTGGCGCTCTGGACAGGGAGGAGGGGCGTGCGCCAGCGCGCATGAGCGCCTGATTGATAGGTGTTGAACATCGACGAAGAAAGCGACCTTTGAACTACTGCGAACTTTCGAATTTCTTGAATGTGCATAGTAATGATCTTGGCAGTGTTCGGCAGAATGATTACGGTATGTGGGAGGTTCTCCTTGAGCTGATTTTTGGTGGGGTGGCCTCTCATTGCATCCGGGGCTGCCTGAATTTTGGTGGAATTTTTGGAGAAGAGGAGATATGAATTTCACCAAATTTGACAAATCTGGTCCAAACTTGCAGAGACTGAAATTTGAAAATTTTGAAAAGAAGAAGAGTGGATCTTGATGGTTCTAGGTTGTGGTTACCAAGGACTATCCAGAGGAGTTGGTTTGAGATCAAAACTCAAAGGCATTTAGGTACTTGCTTTGCAAATCACCTAGGCTCAAAATAATGGACAGAATTGTTTTGGGGAAAGAAATAAATGAAATAAAATTCAAGAATGTGTTGGACTAGTTGGGACAGAATATTTGGATTGCCCCAAAGTGGAAGGAGGGTTTTTGGGAGGTTTTACCATATGAGGCATGGTAAAATCATGAGTGGTTTCAATATAAGAGAAGACCCAAAACTCCTAGGGTTTTCTTTTTTTTAAAGAAAATAAAACCCAAAAATTAAATTTGAGAAGAGGGCAAACAGAAGAAAGGTTTTTAATAACCAAACACCAGGGTTGAAGAAGATGCCAAAATAAAATCCTTGCCAAAGGGGAAAACGTTTTTGAGTGAGAGATCTTTGGAAGGGTTTAAATAACCTTCTTCAAATCTAACAAAGTTTTTGAAGAAAACCAACTAAATTTTTTTGGAGTGTCACAAATAACCATGGGCTAATATTTACTGTAGTGACACTGGGCCTCCTACGGGCCATAGAAACAGTGGGCCTTCTACGGGCCATAGAAACAGTGGGCCTTCTACGGGCCGTAGAAACAATGGGCCTTCTACGGGTCGTATCATCAATGGGCCTTATACGGGCAGTATGATCGATTGGCCAAACATGGGCCAATAATAGGTCGCATTATGGCCGTAAACGGGCTAGAGTTGGAATCATCCGTTCATGGGCCGACCATAACAGACCATCGTTCATAGGCCGTATTTCATGACGCTATGAAAACGGCGCAACGTGTTAACGGACCACAAACGGGCCGACTGTAACCACAGGCTGAATTTGGCCCATAAGCAGAAAATGACAGTAACGGGCCGTAAGTAAACGAATCTTTGAAATGAGCCCAAGAATAAATGGGCTCGAGAAGGCCGAAAGATAACATGGGAAGCCCAAGCGGAATAACGGGCCCTTAATGGGTATAAAGTGATACACTGTTCATTACGGGCCAGTTTCACCACGGGCCGTTAATGGGTGTAATGTAATACACTGTTCATTATGGGCCAGTTTTACCACGGGCCGTTAATACGCCAAAAAGTTACATAGGGCCTCATATGGGCCGAAAGACGTCATGGGCCATACATGGGCGGAAGTGGCAATTTGGAATCATATTGGGTGGCCTAGATGACGGTGCCAGCCCTAATTCGGATAGGGCGAACGGGCCTTGGGTTAGCGGGTTGTAAATGGGCTATATGCGAACATGCCGTTAACGGGCTTTACATGGGCGGCCGCCACCTTTTGACCAAGTCAAACGGGCGGCCTTTTTCACGAGAATGGGCCTCTGTTGGGCCGTGCCATGTGTCGACGTATCATAGGCGTATACATCCAATGAGTGGATGACATCTGTCCCAACGGTGAGCCGACACGTGTTTCCTCCAGCCAATGATGATTTTACACGTGGAAAATCCCCATTGGTCGGCGCTGTTAGCGGGTTATCGGATCCAAAACCGGACCCGATAGCTTAACAGCGTTCCCTTACGGTGGATGACACGTGTCGATCACCCTTGACGAAAGCACTTCATGACGCGCGATTTATCGTCATGGAAGTGGACACTTCGTGATGATAATTTTGGTAATGTCATGGAACACTTCTACGATAGCACAGGTATGACTATCTTGATTCTGTCATAAATTTTTCATGGATGTACATGCATGACAAAAAACGCGACCTACTGTGACAAACACGTATCATCACGGAAGTGTATTTTTTTTGTAGTGCACAATCCCTTATCTCCCGCATTACATTGTTTGTCATTTTCCTCTCGTTTTCCTCTCCCCCACTTCATCCTTGCCGTTTTATTTGCCCTCTCTTTTCCGTTTGCCTCTTTTTCGCTTGCTTTTTGTTTGCTCGAGTGTTGGATTGCTAGTTTGTCGCGATGGCTCTACTTAGATTTGGTGATCTTCACCTTAAAAGATTAGAAGAGATCGAAAGCAAGTCAGGATTTTTATGGTTCTGCAATTTGAGCATAATAATTTCTTCAGAAACAAGCTTAAGGAACAAAAAAGTTTGGATGAGTCTCCATCGCGGGGAGCCACACTAACTGTGATGATATGGACTCCCGGTGCCAATAGTTATGGATCGTTCCATCTATGAAGAACACGTGGGACTGGAACTACGAGACAGACATGTACCCAGGAGTGGATGTACGAACCCGAGTAATGTAGTGCAGTAAGTGAAGTAGAAAGGCACAAATAGTATGAACATGCATGGCATAGAGGCATTTGTCTCTTACTACCTCTATATGTTGTACGTGCAATGCACGGTGATGTTATCGAGTACGTGCCTAAGTACTCTACTACTACTATATTAATTGTAGGCACATATTAGGTTTTATATTTGTTTACGTGTATGCCCCAAGACCTTCCAACTAGACGTGTCTTTCTCTTCGGGTCGCACTTTGTATCGCTCATACCACTAGTACTACTACGTGTGGTCTCCGACCCAGAAGTGGAAGAAGTGGAGACGCTCTACCACGCTGTTCATGTCCCACTCCTTTCGCTGATGTGTGGGACATCCAGCACGTGCCATGTTTGGCACTCCTTCGTCGTAAGAGTTGAAACACTAGCATTCATCAGAAATAAAAATAAATATAAATCAGCAGTGATACTTGATAACCCACAAGTATAGGGGATCACAACAGTTTTCGAGGGTAGAGTATTCAACTCATATTTATAGATTCGAGAATATTTGAAGGTATTAGCAGCTGAGTTGTCAATTCAACCACACCTGGAGATTAATTATCTGCAGCAAAGTGATCAGTGGCAAAGTAATTTGATAGTTTTGATAGTAGTAGCAGCAGTAGCGGTAACAGTGACAATGATAGCAGTAATTTTGTAACAAGTGTAACAGTGATGATAGCATTAGTGAATTGGCAGCAACAATATAAGATAAATTCGTAGGCATTGGATCGGTGACTCATTGGATGATATTCATCATGTGACAGTTATAACCTAGAGCGATACGGCACTAGCTCCACTTCATCGATATAATGTAGGCATGTATTCCGTAAATAGTCATACGTGCTTTATTAAAAGAGTAAAATGCAAACGCGGTCCTAATTCTTTCCCAAAAGTGTCGACTGAGTCCTAATTCTTTCAAAATGCACATCTGGGTCCTAAATCTTTCTAAGTTGTTCACCCGAGGTCCTAATTTCGTCTATCACTTGTTGACCAGCTCGCGTGGCGCTTTGACCGCTGCCACGTCGACTCGAGGGCCCACGCGGGATAGTTCACGCGGTTGGAGGTTGGTAATTTAAGCAGTTTGGCCCCTGGAGTTTGTCCTCTCTTCATTCCCCGGTCCCTAGGTCTTCTGCTCGCTCTCTCCCTCTCTCTGACGCCGCGCCGTCGCCGCCATGTCCGCCGCCGCTAGCTAAATGCTGCCGTGAAGCACCTTGCGGAAGAAGGCTTCAGCGCTGCTCCACCTCCGGCATTAGCCCTTTTCTCTTCGCCCATCTCATCGCCGGCTGCCGCGGGTATGCTGCCGTTGGTACCATGCCCTAGCTGCCGCATTCGATGTACAATTCGTCTTGTGTCAAAATCGAAGGCAAATCCTGGCAGAATTTTCTACAAGTGCCCCAATCACCATGTCAGATCTTTTACAAGTGCCCAATCAATTTGAGGTTTATGTGTTTCTTTTTGGCTGAATTTTTTTGCTCAATTTCTATCAGATTCAACCAAATCCTTGCCAACATTATTATTGGGAAGATGGACCAGACAACTATTTTGATTTTTTGGTGAGAGCTGGGTATGTCAGCCGTGGATTGAGCAGTTTAGATTCGGCTGGTGTCATTGCAAGTGAAGAAACAGAGGTGCAAGAGGCTTGTGCAGGAGCAATGCATAGCACTGTCCGAGGCTGTGGCATATGCGTAAGCAATGCAGAGAAGATGAATGAGCTCATTTTTCTCTGTAGGAGTATTCTCGATGCACTTGTTGTCTTGATTGTAGTTGTGGTGTATGTAGGATTTAAGAAGTGATGTGTTAGTATGATGTATCCGATGATCAATGCTTGTTGGTGTATCCAAATGTTGATGATTCTTGTTGCAATGAAATTGAACTAAAATTTGGCAGCATTTTGGTTGGTTTTACGTACTTTGGCACCATTTTTTACTAGCATTGACAGCATAAATAAACAGTAATATGCAAGGCCTTTCTTTTACTAAGCGAACTTCAAAGCGGTCTGAAAGATAGATAGATGGACCCAACATTACAAGGTCTTGAAGTTGTGCAACAAAAGTATTACATTTCCATGGTTTGTGTGAAACCCAAAGCCACATCTCAGCATGAGGTTTCATTACAAACCACCTTGTTTCCTAAGCAAAAGAAAAACATCCTACACTGCTTCTTTCCATAACATCTTTGTAGCTCTTCACTTCTGAGTTATTGGGGCTTTGTTCTCCTTAGTTTTTTTCACTTTCTTCCTTCTCTTCAAACCTAGTGTAGCAGTAGTGTGGCTTCTTGGAGCTGGCAGGGCATCTTTGCAGTTTGCAATGAACTGGCTTTACGGTAGAGGAGCTAGCACTGCTGTTTGAGATTGTTGAGTAGCTATAGCCTCTGAACCAACCAAACATGTATTTAGTAATGTAGGTGAATTCTGGAAGAACAGATGGCATTGCATTTATTAACATTGCATTTAAATAAAAAGCTCTCACTTGGTCTGTAAAATCTCAATCATAGTAGATGAAGCAAGATCATAATTCATAGAAGAAGATATCATATTAGATGTACTTCTGCCCACTTGTGGACATGCCTTTTTCTGCAAAAAAAATAAGAAATGTTGTTGAATATTGCAATTTTAGTTTTCAACAGCATTTAAGGAAACATTTAAGGGAAATGCACCTTGCAACTGGGCCTTCTCTTGACTGGTAGTTTAGTTCTTTGTTGTGTTTCTGGAAGCACAACCTGAATTGGCACATGTTCTGTTGTTTGCACATGTTCTGCTGCTTCCTCTTCTGCTTTGGATATTGTTCTCTTCTTTGGATCTTGTTCTGCTCCTGCCTCTTCTGCTGCTGGCTCTTGTTACGCTCCTTCCTCATGTCTTTGCTGTTGGTTGTCCTCTACCTAGTTCAGGGCACTTTCTTTTGTTGTGTCTGGTTGATTGCACACACCGCAGTGTCCAATAATGCCATGTCTGCTCATCCTAGTTCCATTGTCCTCCTCTAGTGGGTTCTTCTTTCTCTTCGTTCCCGGCCGACCAACTTTCTTCTCATAGTGTGGTGGCAGCATTTGAGGCCCATTAGTTTTAGGCCACACTCTAGGATCACTACATGGCATTATGATCTTGCCATAAGCAGCTTTGAAAGCATCTATGCTGTAGCACTTGTTGACAACATCCTCTGGTTTAATTCTTTCATGTCTTAAACATGCAACTCCGTGTCTACATGGAATTCCAGAGAGCTTCCATGCCCTACAAGAGCACTCCTCCTTCTGTATGTTCACATCATACTCCCCAACCATGCCTATAACATGAAATATGTGTTGTCCAACTGGTAATGCAGTGCACTTGTTGAACATGTTAATATTTTTGTCCAGTTTTTTTTAATTTTTGGACAAATTTGACCACACATCTCCTCGGATTCCAGATTCTTGCTATAAAACCTAGTCATTAATTGGTCCTTGATCTTCTTAAGACAAGTAACTATAGGCATTTCTCTGGCATCAAGTATATACCTATGAAATAACTACAGTTAGATAATGCTACTGATCTTGACAATATGAAATCACTTCACGGTGAAATGCTCTGATCGACAACTTACTTGTTGAACACTTCACAGCTGTTGTTAAGAAGCAAATCACACTTTGGGAGTTCATGGAAATAGGCCTTGCACCTTGCCTTGGGTCAATTGCATCCAAGTACTCATAGGCCCCTGGTCCGACTCTTTCATATCTTGCATGTACTTCTTCGATCGCCTCATGTGTAGCTCTTGCAATTTGCCACAATTTATTCTTGAATACATCACCTTTCCAGTTTTTTGCAAAGTTTTGATGCAGATGCCTCACACAAAATCTATGTTGTGCATCAGGAAACATTGCATTGACAAAGATTGATCAAGCCCTACATACATTGTAGAACAAACAAATGAAATGCTACTGATGATAATATGAAATGCTACAAAGATGAAATGCTACGGTATGAAATGCTGCAATGTTCTTACTACCTACGCCTATCACTCATCAATGTCCATGGTGCCGTGTTTTTGTATGTTCAGATCCTCCTTGATGTGTTCAAAAACCACTTCCATGTGACAGTATCTTCCACTTCTACTATGGCAATTGCAATAGGAAAGATACAATCATTAGGATCAACTCCAACGATTGTCGACATCACTCCACCATACTTGTTCTTAATGTGACACCCATCAATGCATATAATGGGCCTACAAGCTAGCAGAAAACCCTTTTGCATGCATCTAAGGACATGTAGCAGTTATCAAACTTTCCATTGTTTGCGCACAAGCATGGTCTTGCCAGATTTGATCTTACGATTTCAATTTGCAAAGTCCCACAAGAAATTATACTGCTCAAGTTCATCTCCATGAATTATCTTTAGTGCAATCCTCCTTGCTCTAGCTAGCTTACTTCTAGTAGGTTGGATGTTGTAGTCCAATTGAACAAGTCCGCCAAAGTTTTGCAAAGTGTCATCTTTTCATCTGCTTCTAAATGTTTCCACATACTTGCCACCAAATATCTTGCTGTAAATTGCTTGAGTGCCCACTCTCTTTCACATGTGTGCTCACCCACATACTTCTTCACAACCCATGCTTTGGTCCTGCTGTCAGGTGCAGCAAATAAGAACCAGGGACAATCTCCAACACAACCTGCCCTTATCCTCTGCTTATCATTCTTTATGTAATGAATTTGCACTCTTTGCTTCACAATGTACTCTTGAATTGCTGCTCTTAGTTCAGTGATAGACAAGAACACCATGCCTATGTGAAAATTGACTTCTTTCATGTTCTCAGGCCTCCACCTTTTCAGCTTCACTTTCATTTTCATTTTTTTTCCTTCCTTGTGCATCTACTACTTCCACTTCCTCTGCTGAATCACTATCTTCAAGCTCTGAACCTTGTAGCTCCTGCAGTTCATCTGTATCATAGTCACTGTCCTGATCCCATTCAGATTTCTTCTTTTTCTTCTTCTCAAATTTTTCATCAACCCATTCTTCATATAGATCATCATCATCTTTGCCTACTTCATTGTCAGAGTCTACCCAGTCTGAATCCCAGTCACTGTCATCACTATCCTTTATCCTTTGTCATTTTCATTAGGGATTTCTTCTTCTACCACAAGTTTCCTCCTGCTTCTTCTAAGCTCATGTCCAACATTTAGTCCCACCGGTGGAACACTGCTACTCCCTTCATTCTTTCTTTGCTTCGCATGACATTGGTTCAATCTGCCTTTATGAGCTTTCACCTTAAACACTGGACTTCCTCTTATTCCTTTGCTAAACCTGTGAGATTTAGGGCTTAGTACACGAGGTAGCTCAGGTGTACCACTAACATGAATATCATCCATTACATTGTTAAAGGCCATATCTTTGTGATCAACAAACAACTGAAAGTACTGGAATTTTGGAACAACTGTTGTCATGTGCAAAGTGTCAGTGTCACAGTCCACAATCCGCAGTCCGTTGGCTAAATTCTTTACAGGCATTAACCAGTATATAACATGCTTAGATTGGTCACTATATCCCGATTCTTTGCTGCATAAAATCAATGAGCCGTAGAGGAGACCATGTATCTACTTCGCAACCATCGAATGTGAGCAACTTTCCAATCGACATATGTCTTCGATCGGCCAAATCCAGTAAAAATCCACCATAGTTGATTTCACGGTAAAACCTCCTCTTGTCCTCCTAGGTATCGAGGATTCGGTCAAATACTACCATCGATTCGAGCTAAATCGAAATCCGCGGAAAAAGAGGATCGAGGTTAGGGTTATGGGCAACACATCGACCGTATCGTGGAGGAGGATCTCCGGGTCGCCGATGCACGGGCGCCATCCTAGCGGCGCCGCCGCCGGACAGGCGCCTACGATGGCCGCGTGCCTCTTCTCACCGGACCGCCGCCGTCGATCTCCCCTGTTTCGCCAGAGCAGAGAGAGGTGGGGAATAGGAGAGGAAAGGACTACGGCTGCGGAGATTAGGGTTGGGGGGCTCTTTTGAAAAAATGCACGGCTGGTCGTTATCCCGCGTGGCCCTCGAGTCGACGTGGCAGCGGTCAAAGCGCCACGCGAGCTGGTCAGTGGCGGACATACGAAATTAGGACCTTGGGTGAACAACTTAGAAAGATTTAGGACCCAGATGTGCATTTTGAAAGAATTAGGACCCAGTCGACACTTTTGGGAAAGACTTAGGACCGCGCTTGCATTGTACTCTTATTAAAAGAACTTGCATGACATCTTTTGCCCTACCCTCCCGTGGTAGCGGGGTCCATATCGGAAACTAAGGGATATTAAGGCCTCCTTTTAATAGAGAACCGGAACAAAGCATTAACACATAGTGAATACATGAACTCCTTAAACTACAGCCATCACCGGGAGTGGGCCCGGTTGTTGTCACTCCGGGGTTGTCGGATCATAACACGTAGTAGGAGACTATAACTTGCAAGATCGGATCTAAAACATGGATATAATGATGAAAACATAAACAGTTCAGATCTGAGTTCATGGCACCCGGGCCCAAAGTGACAAGCATTAAGCATAGCAAAGTCATAGCAACATCAATCTAGGAACATAGTGGATACTAGGGATCAAGCCCTAACAAAACTAACTCGATTACATGATGAGTCTCATCCAACTCCTCACCGACCAGCGAGCCTACAAAGGAATTACTCAGTCCCGGTGGGGAGCATCATGGAATTAGCGATGGACAAGGGTTGGTGATGACGAAGAACGAAGATCCCTCTCTCCGGAGCCCCAGACAGACTCCAGATCTGCCCTCCCGAGGAAGAACAGGGCTTGGCGGTGGCTTCGTCTCAACGCGATAATTCTTTCACCTTGATTTTTTTCTGGAATAATGTGATTTTATATCGTTGGAATCAGTGTCTGCGGGCCCACCAGGTGAGAAAAACCCACGTTGGCGCGCCAGGAGAGGGGGCGCACCCTGGTGGGTTGTGCCCACCCAGGTGCCCCTCTCTGGCAGGTCCTGGCTCAAGAAATTCTTGTTATTGATATAAAAATCCTCGCAAAGTTTCGTTCCATTCCGAGAACTTTTATTTCTGCACAAAAACAACACCATGGTAGTTTTGCTGAAAACAACGTCAGTCCGGGGTTAGTTTCATTCAAATCATGCAAATTAGAGTCCAAAACAAGAGGAAAAGCGTTAGGAAAAGTAGATACGTTGGAGACGTATCAATACTATACCACGAGGTTTTGTTGCTCCTCGATATCGGAAAGAATACTTCCGTTCGCTGACATGTGGGACGTCGACCATCCTGGTCCACTTACCATGCACGCAGAACTCCAAGGGAGAGCCACCCCGGTCATCGCGCCGCTATAATAATGACTAATGAGCCGTCAAATCACAGGCCCAACCTTTCCCACTATTTAGTTGCTCGGACGAAGGAACCATCATGACTTCTTTGAATTCCGCTTCTTGAAGAAAACTACTGTACCAGCAGTACTGCTAGCTACAGTAGCTACTCTAGCAGAGACCTCCTTTGGTTCATAGGATAGGAATTTTATAGAAATATGGAAATCATAGGAAGTGAGATGACATGCATCTCAATTCCTATAGAGAAAGAGATGCCATTTGATGCATAGGATAGGATTTTTTCCATTGAGTCTAGGCTAATGTACTTGGTAATTTGCTCTAAAACTACAGTGAGTAACTAAATGCTTGGTACATGCTCGTAATTAATTAAACAAACGACGGGAGACATGCATACACACACTAACTACTAGTACTACTACTTCTCACATGCTGGCCAAACGCCGTCGTTCTCCTTCCGGCTTTGTCGGCAACACCCCACCGTGCTTGGATCTCTGCCGACATCTCCGCAGCAGCGTGTGCGTCCTCTTCTTTTTTACGGAGGAGGGCCTCTCTTTTCTTGAGTGCTTTCTGAATTTTCCGCTCCCTCTGTGCGGCTTTGGCCACCTCTTGCTCTACCGCCCATTCGGCCTCGGCAGCTTCAAATTCCGCCCACGTAGGTGTGAGGTCTCGAGCGGCGATGAACTCGGCACGGCGGGATGCCATCGCTTCCCTACCATTTTGTGTGATGCGGTCGTGGGCGAGGAACTTCAGCCTTGGCGGATGCCATTGCTTCCTTACCGGTTAGTGTGCGGCGCGTTGGCATGAACGACGCTTGGTGGCAGCTCTGGGGTGGAGTGGCCAGACAACCGTATAGTGCATTGGTTTGTCAAGAGCACAAGGACAGAAGACAAAGGAAATTTGGATTCCCCTTCAATCCTGGTCATTTATTACCGAGTAAAATGCATTGGCGGTCATCGAACTTGTCTTGATAGCTCATTTTGATCATTGTATACGAGATATGGTGATTATATGGTCACTGGCTAAGCGTATAGCTCCGTATTTGTCTGGTTGACCAGTCAAACAGTCCGCATGCGCCTCATCAGCTCATGTTCTTTATCTATCTATCTATCCGAGTCTACCTATCAGTGGAGAAAGAAATAAAAACCAAAATTATGCGTATGTGAGGAATGAAACCACGAACTCGTCGCTACAACGCACACTCGTCAGCCAAAATGAAATAGAAATACTTTGTGTTAAATGCACAAACCGATTTTTTAATATTATACGTGATGCACACATTAGCGCACACCGTCCATAGAGCCACGTAGCATGTACGCGTGTAGACACTCACGCTCACGCTATCAAACCATGCTAATGCATGCACGTCGCTGATACGTCTCCAACGTATCTATAATTTATGAAGTATTCATGCTATTATATTATCCTTCTAGGATGTTTTATATGCATTTATATGCTATTTTATATGATTTTTGGGACTAGCCTATTAACCTAGAGCCCAAAGGCCGCTTTATTTTTTTCCTTGTTTTTGAGTTTTACGAAAAGGAATACAAAACGGAGTCCAATTGACGTGCCAATATTTGATGATTTTTATGGACCAAAAGAAGCCTCCGGAGCAAAGAGTTGGGCGGAAGAGAGTCCCGAGCTGTCCACGAGGGTGGAGGCGCGCCACCCACAGGTGTGGGCCCCTGCCTCGTGGACGGCTCGAAGACCCCCCTGACGTGAAACCTACGTAAAAAATTCCTATAAATACAGAAACCTCCAGGAAATAACCTAGATCGGGAGTTCCGCCGCCGCAAGCCTCTGTAGCCACCAAAAACCAATCGGGACCCTGTTCCGGCACCCTGCCAGAGGGGGGATCCCTCATCGGTGGCCATCTTCATCATCCTGGCGATCTCCATGACGAGGAGGGAGTAGTTCTCCCTCGGGGCTCAGGGTATGTACCAGTAGCTATGTGTTTGATCTCTCTCTCTCTCTCTCTCTCTCTCTCTCTCTCTCGTGTTCTTGATTTGGCACGATCTTGATGTATCGCAAGCTTTCCTATTATAGTTGGATCTTATGATGTTTCTCCCCCTCTACTCTCTTGTAATGGATTGAGTTTTCCCTTTGAAGTTATCTTATCGGATTGAGTCTTTAAGGATTTGAGAACACTTGATGCATGTATTTCATGTGCTTATCTGTGGTGACAATGGGATATTCACGTGATCTACTTGATGTATGTTTTGGTGATCAACTTGACAGTTCTGTAACATTGTGAACTTATGCATAGGGGTTGGCACACGTTTTCTTCTTGACTCTCCGGTAGAAACTTTGGGACACTCTTTGAAGTACTTTGTGTTGGATTGAATAGATGAATCTGAGATTGTGTGATGCATATCGTATAATTTACCCACGGATACTTGAGGTGACATTGGAATATCTAGGTGACATTAGGGTTTTGGTTGATATGTGTCTTAAGGTGTTATTCTAGTACAAACTCTTGAATAGATCGATCAGAAAGGATAACTTTGAGGTGGTTTCGTACCCTACCATAATCTCTTCGTTTGTTCTCTGCTATTAGTGAGTTTGGAGTGACTCTTTCTTGTTGAGTTTGGTGTGGATGAAGCTTTCGAGATTTAGGATACCGTGATATAAAAGGAATTAAGGAGACGCAAAAGTTCAAGCTTGGGGATGCCCAAGGCACCCCAAGATAATATTTCAAGAAGTCTCAAGCATCTAAGCTTGGGGATCCCACGGTAGGCATCCCACCTTTCTTCTTCAACAATTATCGGTTAGTATCGCTTGAGCCTAAGTTTTAGCTTCTTCACATGATGAGTGCTATCCTTCAAATGTCGTTTTGTTTTGTTTTGCTTGCTGTTTGAATAATATCCCAAGATCTGAAATTCTTAAATGAGAGAGAGTCTTCACATAGCTACATAATTATTTAACTACTCATTGATCTTCACTTATATGTTTTTGGAGTAGTTTGTCATTTACTCGTGTGATTCACTTATATCCTATGAGTAAATTGTTGAATGATTTGAATATCATAAATCTGAAATTATATATGTTTCATATGCTTATCCCATGGGGAGTAATGACTTCACATATAAGAAGTAGAGGTGATACATTTATTGAAGGTTAGCAAACATTGTATTGGTCACTTGAACAATTCATGAAAGAATATTGAAGGAAGAGAGATTTCACATATAAATATACTATCTTGGACATCTTCTATGATTGTGAGCCCCATTAATTATTTTCAAACCCGAGCAAATTAGTTGAAGTTGGACAAGGAAGACAACATAATGAGTTATGCTTGGGTATATTTGTATAGAAGTTATATTATTATGGATCCTCTAACATGTGGTGCTTGCTATTTAGAATCCCTTGCTAGCCAGAATATCTGTACTAAGCGGGAATACTACTTGTCCATCCAAATTCCTTGAACCAAGTTTATTCCATGAGTGTCCACCATATCTACCTATGTCACGGTATTTACCTGCCGTTCCAAGTAAATTTGCATGTGCCAAACTCTAAACCTTCAAATAATAATCTGTTTTGTATGCCCGAATCGCTCATGTAGCGATTAGGGGCTGTCAGTAACTTCCATGCTAGGTGGGTTATTCTCACGATGAGTGGACTCCGCTCATCATTCACGAGAAAATGGCTGGTAATCGGGATGCCCTCCTATGGTCAAAAGATCAAAAAAATTGCAAATAATTTAAACAAAACTCCCCCAGGATTGTTGATAATTGGACGGCACCCATTGTTTCGGACAAGCCGTGGAGTGTGATTGTTGGTGGAGGGGGAGTAAAATCTTTACCTTTCTGTTTGGGAACCGCCTATAATGTATCTAGTATGGACGATATTGGGAACTCTTGGTCGCTATGTTGACAATGAAAGCATACCTCTCAAAATTATTCCATCTCTGTTTTAGCTTCGAGCTCTAGCACCTCTGCAAATCCCTGCTTCCCTCTGCGAAGGGTCTGTCTTTTACTTTTATGCAAGAGTCAGTAGTATTCCTTCTCATTCCAACCTACTCTTTAGTTGGCAAGCATCATGTGATGGGGAAAGATCTAAGCATATATGGCCATTCAAATATATTTGATCATGAATTATTATTGTTAACATTACCCTTTGAGGTAAAAGGTTGGGAGGCGAAACATTAAGCCCCTATCTTTCTCGTGTTCGATGAATGCTATTTGTTCTAAAATATGCTTTGAGTGGTAGCAATCATGGAAGACTATATGATAGTTGAGTATGTGGGATTTGCTAACTCAAAGCTCTTACATAGACCCTTCACGAAAATAAGATGAATTGCAATTGTTTGATGACCGAGAACATAGTTTGTTAGTTTTCAAGAAAGTTTATGGTCTATGCTTTAACATGTAAATAGCTTGTTACTTGATCATGAAAAGTTTTATGAGTTGAGCTATTGTTATGACATATAATGATGCTAGAAAAGGTGATTGAAATTATCATTGATCAAACTTGTGCACCTGCTAGCATTCACACTTCATAAATTATTTCTTTTACCATTTACCTACTCGAGGACGAGTAGGAATTAAGCTTGGGGATGCTGATACGTCTCCAACGTATCTATAATTTATAAAGTATTCATGCTATTATATTATCCTTCTAAGATGTTTTATATGCTATTTTATATGATTTTTGGGACTAACCTATTAACCTAGAGCCCAGTGCCAGTTTCTATTTTTTTCCTTCTTTTTGAGTTTTACAGAAAAGGAATACCAAACGGAGTCCAATTGACGTGCCAATTTTTGATGATTTTTTATGGACCAAAAGAAGCCTTCGGAGCAAAAGAGTTGGGCCAGAAGAGTCCCAAGCTGTCCACGAGGGTGGAGGGGATGCCCACCCCCCTGGGCGTGGGCCCCTGCCTCATGGATGGCTCGGAGACCCCCTGACGTGAAACCTACGCCAAAAATTCCTATAAATACAGAAACCTCCAGAAAATAACCTAGATCGGGAGTTCCGCCGCCGCAAGCCTCAGTAGCCACCAAAAACCAATCGGGACCCTGTTCCGGCACCCTGCCGGAGGGGGGATCCCTCACTGGTGGCCATCTTCATCATCCCGATGATCTCCATGACGAGGAGGGAGTAGTTCACCCTCAGGGCTGAGGGTATGTACTAGTAGCTATGTGTTTGATCTCTCTCTCTCTCTCTCTCTCTCTCTCTCTCGTGTTCTTGATTTGGCACGATCTTGATGTATCATGAGCTTTGCTATTATAGTTGGATCTTATGATGCTTCTCCCCCTCTACTCGCTTGTAATGGATTGAGTTTTCCCTTTGAAGTTATCTTATCGGATTGAGTCTTTAAGGATTTGAGAACAGTTGATGCATGTATTTCATGTGCTTATCTGTGGTGACAATGGGATATTCACGTCATCTACTTGATGTATGTTTTGGTGACCAACTTGCGAGGATAACTTTGAGGTGGTTTCGTACCCTACCATAATCTCTTCGTTTGTTGTCCGCTATTAGTGACTTTGGAGTGACTCTTTGTTGCATGTTGAGGGATAGTCATATGATCCAATTATGTTATTATTGTTGAGAGAACTTGCACTAAAGAAAGTATGAAACCTAGGCCTTGTTTCAACGCATTGCAATACTGTTTACGCTCACTTTTATCGCTTGTTACCTTGCTGTTTTTATAATTTCAGATTACAAAAACCTATATCTGCCATCCATATGGCACTTGTATCACCATCTCTTTGCCGAACTAGTGCACCTATACAATTTACCATTGTATTGGGTGTGCTGGGGACACAAGAGACTCTTTGTTATTTGGTTGCAAAGTTGTTTGAGAGAGACCATCTTCATCCTACACCTCCCACGGATTGATAATCCTTAGGTCATCCACTTGAGGGAAATTTGCTACTGTCCTACAAACCTCTGCACTTGGAGGCCCAACAACGTCTACAAGAAAAAGGTTGTGTAGTAGACATCACTCGCCCTCTCAATCAAAGTCCTGCTCATGGCGCAACGCAAACGACGAGCCCGTCACCTGCGCGCCCCGGAGGTGCCTGACATTACTGTTTAGACGTTTGCTGGAGGCCTCCGCGAACACCGAGCATGTATTCACCTGGCTCAACACCAATGGTCATACTTGTGACTCGGCGCCCTGCTCATGTATGTCATTCATCACGACGACAATCTATAAAACAGCCTAGCTAGAGAGGGTACTATGGTACCTATATATGTACTATCATGAGCGACCGATCATAGTGCCACTACACACGAGTGTGTGTCTGATCGATTCGTCCATTATTCATAACTTATGCATGGTTGTGTGGTGTCTAATGGTGGTCGTCGAAGGCTAGCCGGCGACAAGAGCGGTTGCATGGACGCCTGGTTGTCAATACGTGCTGCATACGCTTCAAAGGCTCGTCATCCATGAGTTCACATATTACCACCACTCCGGTCGGCCGGCCACAGCCTACCGGAACCCTTCCGCCGCTAGCGCGGCGCTTCACGCCTAAAGCGGTCACCGTCTCTCCAGAACATCAATGCCGCATTCATCGGACTTAACTACAGGTGCAGTTGGTGTGTCACTGACATGCGGACCAGATGCCCGTTGGGCCCACATGTCAGTGACCCAACACACCTGCAGTTAAGTCACTGAAGCAGCGTCCACATTCATGCCCGACGCGACCTCTCACTGGCGTCGGCATTGCAGCAATGCGACGGCTGAGAGAGCGCCACCCACGCGGCAACCCGATGCAAGCGACTGCTCCACGTTAACGACAGCACAGACTTCCTTCCGTCCGCGCCCACATTAATGACACGTAGCTGCCGATGAACCTACTCTGGCGCCAGCCGTCCATCTGTCTGCCGCGGCTCATTGCCATTCGCCTGCTATATTAACTTGAGTCCCAGCTCCCAGCCATAGCCAAAGACCCACACTCATTCTCCTTCGGTCCCTTCCTTCTGCCGACACCACTACAACCATGGCCTCCTGGCGCTCCCAAGCTCTCTTGAATGTACTGTCACAAGAGCATATGAAGGACATCGGCCAGCTCCGCCCGCACGTTCCAAAGCTCTATTGGGACGTCTTGTCACGAGCGAGCAAGAGAGATCGCCCGGCTCGCCCTCGGCCGCCCTCCGCCGCCACGACCACGAAGCCGGCGCGCGTGCGTTGGCGCAGCCGGCAGCGAGGAAGAGTATTACACGGTAGGTCGCCGCCACTCTGGTCCCAGGAAGGCCACCGCTCCTCCACTCAATCGACACCAAGCTTGGTGGGATAAACATCGGCGGCCGATTAGCCGCTTGACGGCCATATGGAGGCGGAAATCTTGAGAACCTTGTGCTCGGAGGAGGAGGTTATCGAGGCGGATGAGGAGGAGGCAAAGGCAATGGCCGGCTTTCTCGGGTTCATGGCCGGACATTGTGGCGGCGCTACCGGCCGCTTAGATTAGGTTCTGATGGGTTTTAGTACGGTTTGTGCGAAATATGTAATGAATTTCGTCCAGTTTATAGGAAAAGTTTTGGAAATGCAATGAATTTCATCCGGTTAATTTGAATTTTTCTTTGTTTGCACGAATTTCGTCCGGTTAGTTCATATAGTTGTTGAAAGGTATGCGGGCAGCATTGGATGGCATCCTCTGGCATCAGTGTCCTCGGAAGATGTCGGTGTAAATCTGTGGGCCAGCGCTGCAGATGCCCTAACTATCATGCTATAATCGCTAACAGTGCTCCATTATTTCGCAAGGAATAGTTATCCCTCATTCAAAATCAGATCCGCCGTGTTTCGCACTCCTCCCACGTAAGAGTGTAGACTCTTGCTTACATAAAAATGGACCTAGTGGATGGCACTGTAGCATGTCATATCACTCAAACTAGCCCGCCTAACGCGCGGGAAAGCACCACCCTCGTCATTTTGTTCTGGATTTCTATCAATCAATCGCACGAAAATGTTACGTTTTGCAAGTTCAAAAGGAAAAGGCGGCACACTTACGAATCGTACGCGTCGCGTTCGCGTCGCACCCCAGATAGTCTGGCTCGCATGCCGCTCACCAGAGGGGACACGCGTTGTCTTGCATTTTCACTGACATGTGCGACCGCAATAAACCGTCGATAGCCAAAATCTAATCGCTCGGCGGGCGTCGCCTGAGAAGAGAGAGACGGGGGGGGGGGGGGAGAAGTGATCGCCCGCCCGCCGCGCACGTACTCGAAGAAATATATGGTGAAAATGTGAGGTGGGCCATGCAGGAGTCCGGACCACTTCCAAGCCCGCTTCGGACCGCCCTGGCCCACTAGAAACCCCCCACCTCCAGCGCTCCCCCCTCGGGCGCCGGTAGCCGGCATTCATAGCAAGTAGTACTAGTAAAATACTGGGCTATAAGCCCACTTATGTGGAGGAGAGAGAGAGGCATTAACAAAGTCAAGGAGTGGGCTCTGCAAGAGCCCGTCTCTACACATGCTCCTAGGTATAAAAAAACTAATTCTAAAAAAAGGAGGCATAAAAAACAATTGTGTCTGAAAAAGAAAAGGTAAAAAACATTTGAGAGGAAATAAACAGAGAGAAAGTGAGAAAAAGTTGTAACCTTATAGCCAACCTTATAGTCAACACTATGGTAGTATTACATGAGGAACAAGGGAGTGGTGCACATGCCAAGTTCACTGGGCTACCGTGTTTCACACTCCTCCGTCGTAACAGTGGAGACAATAGCTTTCATCCAAAATAAACAATGAATACTCGTTGCTCATCCTCAATATCGGAAAGAATACTTTCATTCGCCAATAGGTGGGACGTCGGCCATCCTGGTCCACCTACCATGCACAAAATTATCCTGGTCCACCCCGGTCGTAGTGCAGGCCCAACCTTTCCCACTGTAAGTTGGTCGGACGAAGGAACCATCATGACTTCGTTGAATTCCGCTTCTTTAAGAAAACTTACTGTACCATAATATCGCTACCACTCACGAAGACTGGACGGCACTATACCACGTCATGTCACTGAAACCCACTAGGCCAAACTACCCCGCCTAGGATTTGTACTCCCTCTGTTTCAAAGTTAGTATTACAAAGTTGAGTCATCTATTTTGGAATGGAGGGAGTACGTCTCTTTACTACTATGATTTTGTGTTGTACGTCTCTGTAGTTTTGCTATGATTTTCCTACCCTATGAACCAAATGAGGCATGAATGCATCCGTGTCGACTATTGTCTGATCGATCACTAAGCCTACAATTTTAGGAGCTTGGGCTATTGGCCAATCGACGATGGATCAGACCTATAAGCGTACCATGAGCTCATCAGCCCCAACATTTCTCTTAGGTGAGTGTTTTGCAAGTACTATAGCTCGCACAGTAGCTAGCCTACCAACACCAAGAATCATCGAACAAGCCCTGCTGATATGATAAACAGTTCAAACTTACATCTAAGCATGCCATATTTTACATCAAAAGCTAGTGAGGATACATCTATTTCCATAACTCGGAGAGGGTTCGCATGATTCACTATCAAACAAAAGTAGCAAGTATTGCCCACACAAGACAGTGCACTAGCCCAAAGATGGTTTGATAACATGCATCGTTCTGGTAATTAAACACAATGCAAACTACCCTGAAGGATTAGCGCGAACAACTATTTCTTGTCATCGATCTCTCGGGTAATGACCACAGCACGGACAGCAGCATGGGAATCGATCTCTGGGGCGATGTCCACATGACGGACCGCGACAACAGAATCGATCTCTGGGGCGATGTCCACAGGACGGACAACAGCATCGGAATCGATCTTCGGGGTGATGTCCACAGGACAGACCGCGACATCGAAAACGATCTCTGGGGCGTTGTCCAGAGGACGGACCGCGACCTCGGAATCATCAAGGACGTCCACCGGAACCTGCACAACCCTAATATATTAGCAAGCACATTGAAAATAATCAAAACCACAACTGTGGTAAGCCATTATTTTTTACCTTGTGCAGCTCACCGGGGGATCTCATCCCTGTGGGGGCCATCTCCTCGTCCTCGATGGGGGCCATCACCTTACCAGGGGAATACTGCTTCTCAACAGCGACTATCTCCTCAAACTCGGCCTTGATCCCCGCATAGGTGGCCATTAGAGTTTCTGGGGTAGGCATGGTGGGGCCCTTGCTGTTCTTCCAGCTTTCTTTGAGGAGTTCGTCCGCCAATGTCGTCAACTCTTTGGCCAGTGCTTGTTCCTTGGAGTTCTTCGTCTCGATGGATTGGCCTGCCAACATGGTCAACTCGTTGGTCGGTGCTCGCCTCCTGGAGATCGCTGTCTCCAGTGGGTTGTCCGTCGGCAACTCTTTGCCTAGTGCTCCAGGATCCATCAATGAACTGAGAAACAAAAAGCAATCGAAAGGAAACCACAATCACAATGAAAATGGGAAAATAATAGGATGTGAGAATCGGTCGGTGCTTCGCAAAAAGAAGATTATTGGAATGAAAATATAGCAGCATCACTTATTCGCCCACCTTTCCTTAAATGGTACGGATGAAAATGGCGAAGTGAGTAGCACAGGTGAGGTTTTCTTCAAGAAAGGGGAGAAAGGGCTTCAACGAGCATTCCAGTGAAATCATGGTTGCTTCGTCCAGTCCAACTTCGAGGCCACTTTGAGGCCACTTTACCACTTCTGGTATTGTGTGGGTTTTCTGATATGACGGGTCATGACGGCCACACCGGGGTGACCGGTGAGTCTCGACTGTAGCACCTCGCTCTGATTTGGTGGATGGCACGCGGGCCCGGACGCTTTGATGTCTCGCATGTAGATAGAGCAACTAGTCATATAGGAGTACTCAATATTGAGCACCGCGACCAAGGCGGAGAGGAAAACGAGAGAACTACGTATTTATTTACGGTGTAGATTCACTCATTTTGCTCCATATGTACTACTCATTTAGGGTGTAGTCTAGTCACTTGTTGAGATCTCTAGAAAGGCAAATACTCCTTTCCGGTTTACAGGGCTATACTAGCAAGTACTACAATAGTGGGCTCAAATAGCAATTTTGTCTTATGCAAGAGCCTGGCTATATGCGCGCTCCAAGGCTCCGCACCATGCCCCACCCCTACACAAAGATCGCCAAGCGGCGCTCAAGAATCGCCACGTTCGGGTTGCGCTTGGCGCTTCGCCTCTTCGAGAAGACGAACAATGATGTTACTACTACTTCTACAGTATCGAATCCACTGCTGCATGTCTGTCGACCGCGTGCTAGAGGGATAGCTTGTTGTAGTATAAGCAAAAGCCTGTCCTCGTCTGCGAGCCACTACGCGCATGGGCGAGGGAGAAGGTGTGTAGTAGTAAAATCAAGCCTCTCCTCGTTGTACGAGTTGACGCGACACTTCATAGCACTGACCCCACTTGCTTGTCTCTAAACTTGGCTAAAAGACCCGCAGTGTACAATATATTTGCTGCAACCTCTAACATTTACCCCACCACAAATTAAAATATATATTCCTGTCTTGACTAGATGAGCATGCAAACTACAATCACTAGGATGACAGGTAGGGCCAGAAGATTATTTTACTAAAAAATGCTTCGAGACAGCCTCATAGTATGGTGCCGACCCCAACGATTTTAAGGTTACAGGCATGGTACACGCTATCCTAGACTACTCTACACATGAAACTGCCACACGAGCGTCCGGGCTGCGCTTGGCTCTTCTCGTCTTCGGGAAGTCGAACAATGATGGAGTACTACTGCAGTGGAGTACTACAAGATGCTTCTAGCCATCGACATCGAATGAACTCCCGCATGTCCACCGGCGTGCGGAGGGGAGAGCGTGTAGCGAAAGCTTCTCCTAGTCCAGCCAGCCACCACGCTCATGGGCGAGGGAGGGAAGCAGCTTCATTGACTTACTGCTCCTGCCTTTGCGTGTATGACAGGTGTGCCCAACAGGTGGGTGGCCCACCTGTCATACAGCCAAAGGCAGGTGCAGTTAAGGCACCGGAGCTCAGTTCGCAAGGGAGAGGGCGTTGTAGTAATCAAACTTCTCGTTGTTGTACGAGTTGACGCGACACATCAAAGCACTGCACTCGATATATTTCAATAATTTGTGTTTAGCATTAATTACAACACATGCATGCATGCCGTGACTTTCATTTTGATACTTGCATGTGTTGATTTAATGCACCTTGCCAAATTTTGACTATAAATTTAACTAACCAAATGTTCATGCATGTCACAAGAAATTACATCATTGAAAACTATGTTCAAATACGAATCAAACAATATAATTTTTGTTAACATGCACTAACATTTTGTCAGTTAAATCTTTGGTCAAAATTTAGCACCAATTACAAAGGGGCCCAATAAATATTGTACTCTCACATTTTGTTTTGAGGATACTCCCACATAGAAAATATAAATAATAATGCATGTTGGGGCAGCCCACCTTTCCGATAATTTTAGCCATGGGCTTGTTCACAAATTTTACGAGGCGGTGGTTGTTCATTTAATGGAGGGTCTTGTACCAGACTTGAACGATACAAAGTGCGACCTGGCACACTGTAACACCACTTGGAATAAGCGGGTAGCTATCTCAAAAAACAATCAACAACTCAAAAAAAAATGGTGACCTGGAACGTACACAATTTTAAACGATTGTTTTGATGGAGTGAAAAAGGAAAACTACCCCACTACGTATATATATATAGGCCAGAGCCTTCGTGCTTGCTTGCTAGGGTTGCTCTATTCATCCTCTCCAGATCTAAACAAGATACCGGTGGTAACACTGTCTTTCTATCCTCATCGTTGGTTCTGAGATCCGGACGTATCCCCTCCGCGGTGAAGGGAGGAGGGAAGCGTTTAGGCTGTCAGCCGACAATGAGGGAGGAGACCCACCACGGCCACACCGTTATCTTTGCCCGGCCGGCAGGAGGTCCTCCGATCCCTTCGTCGTTGCCCTAGTGTGGGCGGATCCGGCCTCCCGCCGCCCACCTATCCACATCCCGACGACCTTCAGGTATATCTTCCTTCGAAACCGCACTAGCTCTACTTCCCCATCTTGCTACGTCACCGCATGTGCATCATTTTGTACCTCTCAGCCCCTCTCGGTTGGATGGTCCAACGTCACCTATTTTTTTGCTATTATTAGAGGTAAAGCTACTTCATGGAGTTGAATCTTGTACTTGGTTCAAACAAGAAATAAAGTGGGGGTGGGGGATTTTGTATGTACATCAGACTTGGTACAAACAGGAAGGAAGGGGGTGAAAGTAGTACAGACTGGTCATCCAATCGGTCTCTTGGTCGAAAAGGGAAATATAGGGGAAACTTTGTACACAGTGGTATGACCAGGACTAGATTTGCTATCCACACATAGGAGTAGGTGGCTAGAGAGAACAAAAATGGGACCGACCCAGATATGTTTCTTGGATGTTTGTTTCTCGGGGCAACAAACTCTGAATCACCACTTTATGCCCGGTTTAGGTACATGGTCCGGATCATTGGTGCACCCACCGTCCCATGCCCTTATACCAAATATTTAGCTGTTCTTAATCTAATGCCCCTGATAAAGTGAAGCCATGCCACTGTTATAAGCCATGACAAGTTTAGCCAAATGTTTTTGCCTGTAATTGTTTGAGACTCTAACTGTTTCCTCTATAGCTTTTTGTGCAAACAGGGATATCCATTTCACACAGTTCTTTGTTGTGAGCTTTGGTGCCTTTGCACAAAACACTTCTTAAAAGAAGTTACTTTTGTGCTGTTTAACTGGAATGTCGGAATGGAACAGTTGGTTCATTTTGGTGGAACTGCACAAAGAGAGATCTGTGTTCCAATCCTCATCATCCATATTGGCACCATAACCTTCCTTTAGGTAAGAATGCTATTTAATGCATGTGTTCATCTCTATTTTTCGACTGCCATGAGAAAATAATGCTATTGTTTACCAGTACACTTGTACTCCCTCACTGACAAAACCAATTCTGAAATGCCAATCATGTACTTGGTTTCACAAACTGGTGAGGAGAAAGAGAAATAGAGCATGAAGAGGAGGAAGAAGAAGAATAAAGAGGAAATGGAGATCGCATGATGGTACCGTCCTATGTTATCCTGACATCTTGCTAGTGGTATTGTATTGCTGTGTTGCTACTAGTCTTAATTTACTTGGAAGACTAGCAAGATGCCTGTGCGTTGCACGTAACATCAAGATGCATTTGTATGAGTAGTTTATCTTGTGATAGAAAAGGATGAACGAGGGAAGGCCTTATTTGCAAATGTGGAGAGGGCTGTGGGTACCTTTTTGCAAAATTTCCATAGTTTCCTTCCTATCCATCAGATATAAATCGGACGACCTATATTGCAGGATGGCGGGCACACCATCATCACCAACTCTGTTTTTTATAAGAGTAGAGTAGATAAGAGTAAAGTAGAGATAGATAGAGAAATGCAGCAGAGCAGTACTTGGGTTGACGACACATCATACTAATTAACTGGATTCTGGATGCATCTGTGAGCCAGCTCTACACGATCAACAGTGCCAAGGTGATCTTGCTGAAGCCCGAGGCCTCGGTCGAGGCCATTCAAGGGCTCTGGCAACGTCTACCTTACATGTGAGACGCTCCTCCAGGGAGCCTTTCCACTTCTGCTGTCTCTCCTGCAAGGTCACTTAATTAATTAGGAGTACTTAAGTACCACTAATTTATTCTTGCCTAATTTTCTGTCGGAGTTAAACAAATCTTTAGTAGCACCCTATGCTGAATCATGTACGTGTGTATGTGTGTCTATGGAGGTGAATCATGTGGTGGAGTAGGGAGGGAATGTTGGTAGTGTCATGACATAATAGTGCTATTGTTTTGCATGTCAATTTATTGCCATTGGTTCAATGAGGCAATGTTTTGCATATTGTCCATCATGAATTTGATGCTACTGTTAGAGTAATATGCTAATGTCTTTCTATCCTTTCTCACTAAGCTAATGAAGGTTTCACCTTGTTCCTACTTGTGCAAATAGGGATCATGTTGTGCCAATCATACATTTCAGTGGAACTACACAAGACAATAAAATGAATTAATACCCCAGCCAGTGCTTTAACTCTGCTGGAAGTTCTTGATGATCTTTCGATATAATCTCAGCACTGGTAAACAAGAGTGATTTCAACCATACATTTGAAGTGCACAAAAATATATACTATTGAGTGAATCCAGTGAGTGTGTTATCATCTCTTCTGGGACTACATGAATAAGCTTTTTTGCTCAGGTTGGTACCGGCCTAAGGTCTTCATCCATATTAGTTTGTTGTCATCTCTATTTGTATCGTGCTACTGTCATGAGAAACTCCTTTATCTTTGCACGTTAAAGTTTTGCAACCTATGATACATGGAAATGCTTTGAGTGTTGAGCTAATTGGCACTGATTAAATAAACTAATACCTCTCTTTAAGCAAGATTACTATGTTGCTAACTTTACCCATTAAGATAATGAGGGTGCTTTGATTTGTTAGTGTATGTTTCATCAACTAGTCCCACTATTACAGTAATCTCACTCTCTCAATATATGTGCCAACTGGGATGCTCGATTTTGGTGGAACTGCACAAAAACTTCGGGTACTTCATTGCCTCGACAGCTTCCTTCCTTTCCTGTTAGTCGCTTATCTGGGCTTGCTTCCTTCCTTTTCGCTGGGCTTCGCTTTTATCTCTTGGCTTCGGTCAAAGGAAAGAGTAATTGATATGCTACCTCACACAGGTTGGTACTGTTCTTTATCTTGATTATTGTGCTTGTCATATGTATTGGCAATTTGGTATTGTGCTACTATTTGCCGATTTCATAAAGGAGTAACTTGGAGCCTGAACTCACAGGCAAATCATTACATTGGGCGACTTGGTAGAAGCTGCACAAAAAGATCGGATGGACGGAGATACTTATGCTGCTGCTACGCACTCCAAAGTTCACTCAGACAAGCATCGATGTTGACAAGAAGAAGTGCCTATATTCATTCTAGTATCAACTGGCGTCAACCAGTTGTCAAACTCCATGTATTAGGAGAGTTAACGCCAAAAATATTGCTTGGCGCATATCCCAGAAAAATGCAGTCCAGTCTTTGGTCCCAACTTGTGCCTTTTGGTTCTCGGCACATATGGTAGCGAACTATATGGCATGGAGTCTAAAGATTCCAAACAAGTTGGTTGACACGTATATTCATCTGGCACTTAATCAGTTTGCATGCCAGGGATGCTCCATTTCAAATGAACTGCACAAACAATTTGGGTGGTTCATTTTCTCTACCGCCTCCTTTCTTATGCGCAATGTAGAATTTTTGCGAGCTACAAGACCAAGATGAGCGATAAACTAGTTGGATGAAAGTATGGGCCAAGTTGCTCAAACCTCCCTCGGCACGAGGCCACTATTTGAGGATAAACCTACAAGCAAAGTTCAGATTGTCTGTGTTGCCTCTTATGTACTCAAAAGTTTACTCGTACGACCATTAATTTTAGCAAGAAGTACCTCCAACTGGACACCATTTACCAATATGTACCCTAGGTAATTAAAGTTTGTCCATGGATGATATTGGCTGTGATCTCAATCATTTGGATGCATAAACCTACTGAACATGTGTATATCTGAACTTTTTGTGAATTATCTATGAATATTGTCGTCTGATCTATCAATCATTTGGATGCATAGACATGCTGAACTTGTGTATATATGAATCTTTTGAGTTGTTGATTGTGAATGTTGGCTATGAATATGAATGTGTCCTGTGAACCTGAGTTTGATACTTAATGTTTACCTTTTTCTGTTGTACTTGTGTGTGAACTTGTTAGTATGTCTCTTTGTGGGATTGGTGGCGTGTGGGTGTCGGCAGACACCTTCTTCCCAAGAAGAATTGCACACCTTTATTAGGGTAGCAACGCCACGTCAACTCTTTTTAATCTTTTGCTCTCTCCCCCTCCCCGCCTCAATCCTGCCGTAATGTTTTGGCCTTAAAACAAACATAGTATTGCGTTGTTTTTGGGGCTTGATGAAAAATCGAGTGCTAGTTTGGTGGGTTGGCACCTTGACAAATGGGCTGCTGGTCCACCATGGACTGGGAGGCTAAAAATACAAGTTGTATGGTGCAGAGGCAAGTAAAAAGACACCATCAAGATCCATCCACTAAAGAAAAAAAATCGCGTCTGATGTGCTTCTTCAGTCGCGCCGCCGGCCCCCTCTTTAATCCAGTTCGCTCGGGGATCTAGCTGGTATCATTTTTTTCCAGAGGGCGAACAAGTATCAGCTAGGCGTAGGTTTTGTTTTTTAACATGCGTAGCCCATGACATATCTGAGACAAAGTGGTTTCAACTTATTTTTGAGGTCCATACCTACCTATGGGCCTCCGGTGTAGGTTTTACTTTTTCTTAAAGATCAGCATCCCAATGTATTTTTTTTAATAAAACGCAGATCTCTGTTCTATTTATCTATATATAAGAATAATAATGTTGTGTCCAATTTATGTTTTCCCTTCTAACCTCATTTTATATATTTATACTATTACTATTATCGTATATTTTATAGAGACTTATATATCCATTATAAAACATCCCACGTGTTATTAACTTATAAAAGTAAATGTTTAACAGAAGTTGGCAAGGAAAATCCTGGTTGTTTTTGACACACAGGCAAGGAAAATCCTGGTGATTGCGTACAAAAGCTTTCAAAGATTTTAAGGACCAATGTAATAATAACGGGCTCATATTTGTTTTGAGCAATAACTCACTAATTTGTTAATTTTATATATAAAAAATGTGTCGCTCCGGTTTATTTTTTGATATTAATTGCTCCTTCTAACCTAACATTAGATATAGAACGAGCCCAGCTAATTCGTGTATTTCAAGAAAGTACAAATGGGCTAGGATTTCTTGGAAAATATTAAATGGGCCGCATTGAGGCGAAATTATTTGTTCACCCAGCCCAAAGAAATGGCGTGACATTCTAGAAAACATGGGTTAAATATATGCCACATTTTTGCAGGCTGACATGTGGGCCAACAGGTCGAAGCCTATGCAAAGGCATTGTCAACTTGGTCAACAAATGATTATGAGATCCACAGCCATTAGATTTATATCCAACGGCCGGCATGCACCTTCAATCTCGTCTTTTCCTCCAGCTTTTGGGGACCGCTTTGGTCCGCCTCCGTGACTAGCGGCTCTACTTAGCACGCATCGATCCGTAGCGCTCTACCCCACCGCCAGCCAGGCTATCCCTCCACCCCTCCACACCTCTTGTTATTGTCCACCAACTGCAGCCCCAGGCCGCACCAGAATCAGTTATAACCCTTGTACTCCTCTCAATCTGCGAGTCCACTGCCGCGTCTTCCCATCTCCGGGTCGTTCCCGTTCGGGGCCTCGCCGTCGTCCACCTCCTCGCTGCGCTCAGCGCGCCGTGGTCAACAAAAAACGAGAGTCATCAGAAGAGGACTGTATGTTGAGAGCCTGACGGCTGGGACCCACGAGGTCCATGGTCACACGCAAGGAAAGTTCCTCCTTACTAAGCTAAAAAATGTTTCCTCCCCCTGACAGCTGGGACCCACCGGCTGTATCTTCACACGGATGGAAGTGCCTTCTTGTTATGCGAAAAAACTATTCCTCCCGTTGACAACTGGGACCCGTCAGATTTGGTGGCTGACTTGTGGGCCCACTAAGAGGACGTGTACGCAGGGCTTTGTCAACTTAATCAACAAATGATTCTGGCAGCTGGACCGTTAGATGTTAATCCAACAGCCATGCTCCTTCTTCAACCTCTCGTTCTTGCTCTCCTGTCTCCCGTGGTAGCGGTCTTGCCGCAGAACCCGAACCAGCCAAGTTTTCCTCCTCTCTCCATCTCATGACTCCACCGCCGCTGCTTTTCCCCATCTCCGGTCGTTCCAGTCTAGGGCCTCGCCTCGTCCACCGACCTTGGTGCGCTCGGCACGGTGTGGTCAACATGGTAAACAAACAAGAGTCATCGGAAGTTGACTGTACGTGAGAGGCTGACAGTGGGGACGCACCACGCCCATGGATGCATGCATGCAACTGCATTCTTTACCCTGAAAAATAATGTTTTTACCTTACGACTGCTGGGACCCACCAGCTACATCTTCACACGCAAGGAAGTGCGTCCTTATTGCGGGCAAAAAAAGATTCCCCCCTGACAGCTGGGACCCAGCAGCTATATCTTCGCATGCAAGGAAGTGTGTCCTTATCCTCCGTGACAGCTGGGACCCACCCGGTCAAAGCGTATGTTCTGTTGTCTATCTTGTCGCGAACGTGTACGTACATACTGGTTGATCGGTCGCTCTGCAACGATGAACCGTGGCCGAGTAAGTAGCGGCACATGTCATAGTAGAGCCCCCCGCGTAGCAGTTTAGGTTGTCTCATCTAAACCGTGTACACGTACACACAACCACACGCCAAAAAATAAGGCCATGTACGTACAGACGGGCGGGGTCTCAAACGCCTACTCGCGCATACCTACGGCCAGGCTCGTGTACATGGCTAGGTCGGAACGGAGAAACTGCATCGTCGTCGTGTTCATCGGGAGCCGACCATCTTGGACGGAACAGCCGATCAAAACGAGGCTTGGCGTACCGCAAAACGGAGGAAACGGCCTTGTGTTCGACCGCCATGGTCGTAAACAGGATCCTGTTCATAGGGAGAAGTGCAGCGTGCCGCAAAAGCAGAGGAAACGGACTTCTCTTGGACCTCCTACAGTCAAAAGCAGGGTTCTGTTGATCGGGAGGGTGTGGCGCATCACAAAACGGTGGAGGAAACAGACTTGTGTTGGAGCGTTATGGTCGAAACGGGGGTCCTGTTCATCGGGAAGGGTGTGGCGTACCGCAAAACGGGACTCCAGGGGATACTGTTCATCTCCACCATCGACTGCCTCCATGGGCTACTGTTCATCCACCGTCGACCTCCTCCAGCCTTCACCTGTGACTGTTCATCCACGTCGTCTCCCCTCCTGCCTCCATGGGCTCATGTTCATCCAGCCTCCACCGCTCCTCCAGCGGCTACTATTCAACCAGCCCTCTCCACGGGGTCCTGTTCAACCACCCCTCCACGGGCTACTGTTCATCCAGCCCTCCACCAGCTACTATTCAACGGGCCCTCCATGGGGTCCTATTCATCCAGCCCTCCACGGGGTCCTGTTCATCCATCCCCAACCGGCTCGATCGGGGTCCTGTTCATCCAACGGCAACGGCCTCTACTACCATTGTGGTCCTGCTCATCCACCCCCACCAGAACTATTCATTCACCCCCAACAACGCCACTTTGTTCATCAAGAGGCAGCATCGACCGGCTTGATTAGCATGATGAGCGAAGGAATCACTCGATCGAGTTGATTATGCCCGGATCGATCGATCGCTCGGGTTCAAGAACGCCCTCTGCAAAGGTAATCGCTGGTGTTCGATGGCGAACGCCTCGCTCGAGTTCGATTAGAGCCCAATGCCTCACACCCACGCGCATACGTGTACGAGAGAAACATGCATCGCTCGGCCCCCGACCACCCACCATAACCGGGAACTCCCCGATATTTTCCTTGCCCCCGCTTCTATCATGGTTTTTTCCGTCATGGACGACCCAAAGAATGTCATGCAGCTACATCTCCGGCCCGCCCAGGAGGAAAAGCCCATTTTCTGTCATGATTTTTTTCATAGAAGTAGGAGCCCACCACATCTATGATGATACCGGGTTTTGTCACAATTATCGACATAGAAGTGTCATAAGCATGACAGAAAAAAATCGATCAGCCCAAAGTGTCACGGATGTGTCTTTTTTTGTAGTGATCCCTACAAGGTCCAATGGTTAAGCGACTCCAGCACTATTCAAGTGGAACATATGGTGCAAGTTTCCTTCAAGATTGGAGCATACGAAGACACTTTGGAGTGTGATGTCGTTCCGATGTCTGTTTGCCACCTCCTTCTTGGACGACCATAGCAATTTGACCGATGCATCATCTACAACTGGCATACCATTCACTATAGCTTCAAGATGAAGAGAAAGAAGTACGTGCTATGACCTATGTCACCTAGTCAAGTGATCACGACAAGCAAGCCACCCATCATGGAGAGAGAATAGTGAGAGAGCGAACCACCAAAAAGAGAGTGAGCGCCACAAGCCCTAATTGAGTGCCTCCATGATGAGCTACAAGAAAAACTTAGTGCTATTTGCCACCAAAAGTGAGATGAGAGAAGTGTGTGAGAACCCATCAAGTGTCATGCACTATGTCCTTTTGTGCAAGGACGAGGCACCCAAAACTAACAACTCTCACAATCTACCTTTAGTGTTATCTTCTCTATTGCAGGAATTCCAAGATGTATTCCTCGACGAGCTACCTTCGGGACTACCTCCTCTTCGAGGCATCGAACACCGCATTGACCTCATCCACGGAGCACCTCTTCCTAACAAGGCTCCCTACTGTGTCAACCCCAAGGAAACCAAGGAGATCCAATGGCAAGTACAACAACTCATCGACAACGGCCATTGAGGGAGACCTGGATTCGGGGGTCCTCAGGTGTCCAGCCTATGAGCATGGGCCGGGCTGATGGGCCGTGAAGATAGAACGAAAGATTATTCCCCGTGTTCGGATAGGACTCCTGGATGCGTGGAGGGCAAGATTGGTGACTGGATGTATTGTTTCCATCCCTTGTAAACCGCCTCTGTACCCCTCCGGTGCATATATAAACCAGAGGGTTTAGTTTGTAGGGATCATCTGAATTCATATAGGCTAGACATCTAGGGTTAAGCCATTACGATCTCGAGGTAGATCAACTCTTGTAACCCCTATACTCATCAAAGACAATCAAGCAGGAAGTAGGGTTTTACCTCCTTTAAGAGGGCCCGAACCTGGGTAAACATCGTGTCCCCCCTTGTCTCCTGTTACCTTCGATCCTCAGGCGCACAGTTCGGGACCCCCTACCCGAGACCCACCGGTTTTGACACCGACATTGGTGCTTTCAGTGAGAGTTCCACTATGTCGTCACCAGAGGGATCGATGGCTCGCCTTGTCATTAATGACGATATTACTTCTGGAGGGGCCCTAACTCCAGGATAGGTCCTCCAGTTCGGCGGTTTTACCATGGGCGCCCGCTCAACCGTCAAGCCAACGGCGGCCCCCACAATCGCTAAACACCATCTCCATGTCAACCTCGAACACTCTAAAAAGATGGATCCAGCAGATGTCTCGTCCTCGAACGAGCTACTAGATCGCATCGCCACCCTGGGGATCGCAACAAACTATGATCGGATTGGGCTTAAGCCCGATGAGAGGGAAATCAAGTCCCCGCCGGTCACCCATCTGGTAGCGGTCGTTGAGGAACGAGCTGAGAATGCCTCTCCCCCTAAATTAAACACCAGTTATGTTCGGATTTCCGAGCACTGCGAGCCGGATATCCACCCTCAAGAAGAGACCTCATGTCCTCCAAACATAGGATCAAGCATTAAGTCCGGAAGTCTTCAGGACCTTACTGGCCCTGAACTGGTGACCTCGAAGATTCTTCGAACTCCGGATCCAATAGTTGGTTAGGGTTCGGATTTTAGCCCGCCCACCCACCACAAGCAATATTCCCCAAGCAATTCAGGTCCTCCAAACATATGTGACCTAATGTATATATGGCAGCAACCCCTGTGAAACTGTCCCACCACTTCGGGCCAGTTCCTTCTTAATAAAAACAAGATTAAAGATTGCTGTGAAGACGACGCGGTTTCAATTTTTTGCCGCAACTGTACGTACGAGGGGATTCTCAATGCCCTCAATCACCGCCACATACTGCACTTTGCAGATTTAGCACACATAGTACAGAAGTACTACGCAATGGAAAGCGCCTGGGAAGACCAGACAGCTCGGTGGGAACCTCCTGCCTTTAAACAGCCCACAGGATGGGCAAAAAGGATGCACCCTTATGGGGCACCCGATCATCAGCCTATTGACAAGAAAATCAAGCCCTTCATGGGACATAGAACCGTCCTTGATGAATTGCTCGACAAGCCCTGTCAGATACACACAATGCCGAATACCGAACCAACACATAGCCTTCGGGCTTGTTGGGTACTTCGGCAGGTGGCTAAGAGCAGTGAGGCCATCCTCACCAACACTACCCCAGAGAACCACTCCTCGGAGGATGACGATCTCAATGTCTTTACGGTCTTCAAGACTTTTTCATCAAATAGTCGGCGCAAAAGGGCGCTCCGCGACCTCACCGAAATTAACCAAGTAGCCGCAATAAATCCTTGGAACGATACGGCAATAACTTTTACCGCCGATGACGAACCAAGGGCCCGATCAGTCTGAGCACCAGCCGCCTTGCTCTTAAACCCAATTGTGGATGGCTTTCGACTCACCAAAGTGCTCATGGACGGTGGCAGCAGACTGAACCTCATCTATGTAGACATGCTCAACAAAATGCAAATGGACAAGAGTCGCATCGAGCAAAGCAGTAGCACCTTTTGAGGCATTATCCCCAATTGAGAAGCACGATGCTCGGGGAAAATTAAACTTGATGTAGTATTCGGCACGCCGGAGAGCTACAGGTCTGAAGAGTTGCTCTTCCACGTGGCACCTTTCAATAGTGGATATCGCGCCCTGTTGGGCGAGACGCCTTCACACGCTTTCAAGCCATACCCCATTACGGGTACATGAAGCTCAAAATGCCAGGGCCACGGAGTTATCACTATCACCAGTGATCCGGATATAGCACTCCACGCCGAAAACAAAACTGCATCCTTGGCCCTCGAGGCACTTGTCGGCGTTCTGGGAAGGGGGGTCCCCAGACTTCGCTGACTGCGACCCATGGCGTGGCTAAGCCAGCAGGCCGTACGGCCCATCTTCATCAACAAGGCATCCAAGACCCTCGCGAGGGTCCAAGCCTCATGACACGGACGACGCAAGACCTCCTCCGGAGTGGCCTAGCAAGGCAGGCTCACAAGGAGTTGAGATATCAAGGCGGGGAAAACCTCACGAGGCTCTCTTGATGTGAGCCATGACGAATGAAACCAGGCGGGCGCCAGGCGGGCACCAACGCGTGCAGCGTCCTTATTTCCTCTTTGGTGCTAAGGAGGCCAGCGCAGGCAAAGAGTACCGAGGCATCAGGCAAAGGGTGCTATATTGGTGCAACGAGACCAATACCAGGAGGACAACAAGACGGAGGTCATCATGGAGCCCAAGACGGCGTCACCACCAGAGCTTTTCGCAGGCGAAGACCACTTTTGTCAGGATAGCTTGTACTTGTCCCCC
Organism: Aegilops bicornis; assembly: GCA_021605145.1. Lineage (NCBI taxonomy): Eukaryota > Viridiplantae > Streptophyta > Magnoliopsida > Poales > Poaceae > Aegilops > Aegilops bicornis. The sequence goes on along the minus strand of JAHIAL010000023.1, from coordinate 676,917 downwards.
CTTCAAATTTGCTCATTGTTGTTGGCTCCTTCCCGCCGATATTTGGGAAGAGGACCAGGGCCTATATAAGTAGAGCTAGCCACCATAGCAGCGGCATCTCGACTGAGCTTGATCTCATCTTAGCTTGATCCAACCCGATCGAGAGCCTACCCTAGCCACAAGAATACCTCAACCTTAGGAGGCTGTTCTTCCCTTGTACTGTTCATCATCAGCCCAAGAGGCAATCCACCACCACCACACTAGAGTAGGGTATTACACCACAACAGTGGCCCAAACCAGTATAAACCTTGTGTCTTTCTGTGTTGCGAGTTGGTCGAGTTCGTCCATGAGATCTTAGCGAGCTAGGGCGTAGATCGGTAGGAGGGAAAGACTTCGCGCGCACCCTAGTGTTCGAACCTTAAGGGTTTGCCGAAACCCCACATCCGACATTTGGCGCGCCAGGTAGGGGTGCGCCGTAGCTTCCCTTCCATCAATTCGTCGCTCCATCGCACCGTCGTCTCCATGGCGGACGCTCGCCGTGCTCGGGCTGAGCGTCGGGCAGCCCTCACCGCCCGCGTCGCTCAGACAGCTCCCATCAGCAGGCCACCTCGTCGTTCTCTGTCTCCCGCCGCTAACGCTGCCACCGGCCCGGCGGGGAACGAGCAGCAGGCGTCCTCGCTGCACCCTACGATGTGGCAGGATGGCCGCACCGCCACTCCATCACTGACCCCTGCGGTTCTTTTCGTCTCCGCGGCGCGCGCTCCCATGGAGGCGGGGCAGCCTCTCCTCGGCGAACGAACTCCTGCGCTACCGCCCAGTCGACGACCTCTATGAGGAGTGGCTCGACCGTGTCGCCGAGATCGTCTGCGCCGCAGGGGGCTCTCTGGCGCCGTCCCTCTCTCTACCTCCCCCTCATCTAGCTATGGGTGATGAGGCTCATGGTGCGCCTCCACCACCCCTGCCTCAAGACGGTGCCTTGGCACCAAGGTGCGCGGCCCCGCGGCATGATCCACCGCGCCTGGTGCCCGCGCGCGAAGAGAGAAGCTGCCAAGAAATCCCACGGCCGCGAGAAGCTGCACCTACGCTTCCCGCGCTGCCTCGTCAAGACCACAAGACCGCCTGCGCAAGTAGCTGGCCGGACCTCGTCAAGACCAAGCTCCACCTTGAAGTGGGCCCCAGCAACCACGGCCCGGCTGTCAGCGCTTGAGGCCCGAGCTGCGTGGCGTCGCTGGCGGGGAAGTTCAAGCCGGATCTACCTCCTCGCTACGACGGCACCGCCGACCCCGCGGAGTTCCTGCAGCTCTATGAGCTGAGCATCGAAGCGGCCAACGGTGATGAAAAAGTCATGGCAAACTGGTTTCCCATGGCTCTCAAGGATGGAGCCCGCTCTTGGCTCCTGGACCTACAGCACGGCTCGATCTCCTCTTGGGACGAAATGCACGACCGCTTCGTCGCCAACTTCCAGGGCACTCGCGACCGCCCGCCGGCGGTGGGTGATCTGCGCCGCATCAAGCAACAACCAGGAGAGACCCTCCGTAAGTACATCCAACGCTTCAACAACACTAGCCTCAAGATCCCCAAGGTGACGGATGAGGCCATCATCTCTGTATTCTCCGACGGCGTTCGTGACGCCAAGATGAAGGGGGAGCTTTGACGGTGTCCTGTACTAGTGGGTACTCACCACGTCATCTCCCGATCTGTTAGATTGGGCCGAGGACCCCCATGGTCGTATACTCGTGGGCCAGTCCGGACAGCTTCCGCATACAAGGAAGATTCCACAAGACTTGGTGATCAAGACAAGGACTCCTCCCCCACCGGCGTATTCGGGTAGGACTCTTGTTATCCTAGGCGTCTGGTGCATTATATAAACCAGGGCCAGGCTAGTCGATAGATCAGATATACAACAATCATACCATAGGCTAGCTTCTAGGGTTTAGCCTCTACGATCTCGTGGTAGATCAACTCTTGTAATACTCATATTCATCAAGATCAATCAAGCAGGAAGTAGGGTATTACCTCCATAGAGAGGGCCCGAACCTGGGTACTCCTGTTACCATCCGCCTTAGACGCACAGTTCGGCACCCCCTACCTGAGATCCGCCGGTTTTGACACCGACATTGGTGCTTTCATTGAGAGTTCCACTATGTGTTCGGCAAAGGGTCGATGGCTCGCCTGCAGATCAACTACGACTTCGGCATCTTCGTCAGTAGCTCAACTGGTCACCTTGGTTCGACCAAGGACTACGCCCTACCTCCGATCGTCATGTTCGGATGAGGGCCTTCATCAACATCAACTCCGATCTCTATCAAGATCATGGAGGAATCATCTAGGGAGCCCGGGGGCTCAACGTCCAACATTGCCCTCGAGGCGGCAAGTCTTATTTTCTCCGACAGCAAACTTGTGTCCGCCTCCACCGCCTCCTCAAGTGTCAATTTAATGATTGCTTCGGTGGAATTTCGTCGAGTTCCGGTGGAAAATTTCGTCGAGTTCCGGTGGAGGAATCTCTGGCAATCCGCGATATGCCGGAGCCCTGTCAAATCTGGATGAGTTTAGGGCGTGGTGTCCAGCTTCTAGCTCGGACGTCCTTTGGAAGATCCAACTGTTGATCGGCTACGGAATTCCTATATCTACCACCCCTCAAAATTTCAGCTCGATCCGACCGTCCAAACTCCGAGAACCTTCCGATTAGTGCATCACTTTCGAAATTGTTTCCTGCGCGAAAACGAATCCGACCCGAGTTCCTCTTTTTTATGAACAGGATTTCGGCCATCCTTTTTGAAGGAAGTTTTGTATGGAGTGTTGTGTTTTGTTCCCGAACACATCCCACTAACTTTAAAATCTTTTGAACATGATCTTCAACATCATGCTGGTGTCAAACTAGTCCGACAATATTGCTCCACGGGTGCCGACCTGCGCTAGACATGTCATCACTTTGATGAGCCGAGCTCAACTTCTTCGGATCATCATCTCGGCAAGCCGAACAAGAGTTTGGCATCGCAAAGGATAAATCATCACCAACATTGCCGCCCCACGGATTACACGGAGCGGGCACGCCGGCATCGCCGCACGGTCACTTCATCAAGCCAGCATTGACCACATCACGACCTGCATCGGCAGGGCCGCACTGTTGCTCCTTGAAGCCGGTGTCCATCACGCCGACCTACTTCGACTCATCGGCTGACGTCAAGGCTTCTACATCTTGGCTGGACCGGGGGCTTCACCATCTCTTCATCAACCTCTGTAGGAGACTTGGCGTCACTAGCCGACCAGCTTTCGGTCACGTTAGTGGGACGAAGCGGCTTTGCCTCGGCGAGCTAACCTTTGCCGGCATCACCATGCCGTCGCTTTATCGCCCATCGGGCAATGGGTGTCGCGGATCGAGTCCCAATTTTGGGAATCACCTTTCTTCGGATTGCTACAACAAATAAACCAGGTGCTATTAATCATATTATTTTTTGCTTGTTTGGGTTCATTTTTCCCAAGGAATTATTACTCTGGTTTGTCCATCATACGTACACAGGTCTACCAAATGGTGGCCGCATTCACAATGGTCGCATGGTGGTTCGGTCGGTCTCTGTACATAGTCCGGCAAACGACGCATCCGAAACTCGGACCGACCTGTGAATTCAGGCTTTGCCACGCCTTGACCGCATCACACCGACGCCCTGCATCGACATTGACTTCGGCACCAGGCCATATTTCTTTTTTTACTCACTTTGCATAAATTTTAATTATTCAACGTTTTTTTTATCATTACTGTTATCTCCGGTTTACACTATTTTTGTACACAGGAAAATGATCCGGGTTGGGCAGTATTGTCAACTCGGCGTACTGACATACCACATCACCTCGGCTGAACGGGGGGCTTCGTCAACACTTCATTACCCCATGTCGGGGACTTCGGCGTCACTCCGTCGGACGGCATTGACCGTGCTATGTCACCATTTCGGAGTGCCGAGCTCTTTGCTCCGCCACCTCGGGACCGGCTTGGGGGATGAACCTTGTCCCGCATCAAGCTCGGACCGCGTCATCAATACCGAACACATTAACCAGCTAAGTTTCCTTCATGCTCAAAGTTTTAAAATTTTAACTTGTGTTCGGTTCGACCAAGCATTATACTTTTTTGGAAAAAAGTTGCTTGTAAAAAATTTCCTTGTCCAAACTTTGTTTGTGACGGACAAATTCAAATACCCAGTTCACTTGGGGGCTTCTTTCATGAAGCCTTTCCTCTTGCATATGATTATACTTGTACGGCTTCGTTCCTTGTTCGTGTATTACGCCATAATATGCACCATATTGACTTAAGCGATTTGCAAGCTGGTTTGCCTGGCTCCTGTGCTTACCCCTACGTTCCCGATTGTTCGGCTAGGGAGTAAAGGGAGCACCTCCGAGATTGTCACGACCGGGTCATCCGAAAGCTCGACCTCGTGATCGGTGAAGCCGAAAGCTAGCGCTCTTATTGTTTTCAATCATGGTCGGCACACAACTGAACTCAGGAGTACAAAAAATCTATTGCACAAGTCTCATAGTAACAATGAGCACCGAAGAAAGGTATCGGTGGGGGTACTATTTTCTTTGAAGATGCTTCTTACACTTCGTCAGCAATATAGCATAAGTTCCTTGAGCACGCTTTGTCTGTTACAGCCTTATGGCCTGATTGCCTGGTTATTGGGAACACCGTCGATATTCTCGACAGGTGGGGTATATAACACTTTTCGGTCCTTGACCCAAGAGGGAGAAGCCGATTCGGTTAAGGCAGCGTTTAAAGTTCGGGTGAACATAGATGTGATATAAGTACTTCGGTACATACAATCATTCTTTTACCCAAGTCACTTGGGGGCTCTTAAGTTTATTTGAGCCATTTTATAATAAATGTTTTTCTCCTTAGTCGTTGCAAAGTTTTTTTTATTATTACTATTTATCACTCCTTTTTTCGACACGAGTGTGTGGTCACTAGCCGGGGAGCCTAATTTCTCTCTCAAAACCGCTAGAGTTTAGTTTGCGAAACTGGCCTAATGAGAAATACTCCGCCTTCGGGATAGGAGGTTGAAGCCGTAGGCTGACCCCTTGAAGTCTTGAGATAGGATGTGTCATGTTAAAGCACGGCGGAAGCACCTTTTTTTTTAAGTCCAATTTTCGGATTGGCACCGAACACTTGATATAGTTTGGACATTAAACTTTTGAATAAGTTTTTTGGCTTTTCGAGCCTATGGCACTTCTAAACTATTTGTGCGTTTCCCGCATTAGTCTCGCAGTGCAACGCCGGACACCTTTAGGCATTCGGCAAAAACATTCTCGGATATTGCTATATATGCATCGGTTTTGAATTGTGTCTTCGGTCAATAGTTGGGTTGCCCGGCTTCTGTATTTGCCTCCTACATTCCGCTTTGTTCGGCTAGGTGTGCAAAGGGAGAACCACTGCGATTGTGCTTCCAGCTCGCATGGTCAAGCACATCAGTGGAGAAAGCCAAAAACTGATTGTCACAATAGGCGTAAACTGGTCAGCGATACGATGACTATGTTAAATGACGGGCCGTTCATAACATTGGCCGAAGTGTTTACGGCTTGACCTCGGATGTCGCCGAACAGTAACCGGGGGCTCATAGTGTTGGGGAACGTAGCAGAAATTCAAAATTTTCTACGCTTCACCAAGATCAATCTATGGAGTAATCTAGCAACGAGGGGAAGGAGAGTGCATCTACATACCCTTGTAGATCGCCAAGCGGAAGCGTTCAGGAGAACGGGGTTGAAGGAGTCGATTTCGTCGTGATCCAAATCACCGGAGATCCTAGTGCCGAGCAGACGGCACCTCCGCGTTCAACACACGTACAGCCGGTGGCGTCTCCCATGCCTTAATCTAGCAAGGAGAGAGGGGAGAGGTTGAGGAAGACTCCATCCAGCATCAAGACTGTGGCGTGGTGGTGGTGGAGGAGCGTGGCAATCTGCGGGGCTTTGCCAAGCACCGCGAGATATGAGGAGAAAGAGAGGTAGGGCTGCGCCAGGAGAAGAACTTCGTGTGTTTGGCTGCCCCTTTGCCTCCACGATATATAGGGGAAGAGTGGGGGCTGCGCCCCCACCTATGGTTCCACCCCTAGGGGCGGCGGCCAGCCCTAGATCCCATCTAGGGGGCGGCCAAGCGGGGGAGGAGTGCCTCCCAAGTCAAGTGGAGGCCCTCCCCCTTAGGGTTTCCCCTCTCCCATGCGCATGGGCCTTGGGGGCTGGTGCCCCTGGCCCCATTAAGGCTAAGTGCCCCCTTACAGCCCATGCTACTGTATTGGACGTGGTGGAACATTTTCCGGACCTCCGGACCCCTCCGGAATCCTCCGAACCTTGGAAGCTTCGGTACAATACCGAAAAACCGAACTTTTCCCGGAACCTAAACAACAACTTTCCATATATAAATCTTTACCTCCGGACCATTTCGGAACTCCTCATGACGTCCAGGATCTCATCCGGGACTCGAACAACATTCGGTAACCACATACAAACTTCCTTTATAACCCTAGCGCCATCGAACCTTAAGTGTGTAGACCCTACGGGTTCGGGAACCATGAGACATGACCGAGGGCGTTCTCCGGTCAATAAACAACAGCGGGATCTGGATACCCATGTTGGCTCCCACATGTTCCACGATGATCTCATCGGATGAACCCACGATATCAAGGACTCAATCAATCCTGTATACAATTCCCTTTGTCTAGCGGTATTGTACTTGCCGTAGATTCGATCGTCGGTATCCCGATACCTTGTTCAATCTCGTTACCGGCAAGTCTCTTTACTGCATACCATAACACATCATCCCGTGATCAACCCCTTGGTCACATTGTGCACATTATGATGATGTCCTACCGAGTGGGCCAGAGATACCTCTCCGCCACACGGAGTGACAAATCGATCTCGATTCGTACCAACCCAATGAGACACTTTCGGAGATACATAGTGCACCTTTATAGCCACCCGCTTATGTTGTGACGTTTGGTACACCCAAAGCATTCCTACGGTATCCGGAGTTGCACAATCTCATGGTCCAAGGAAATGATACTTGACATTAGAAAAGCTTTAGCATCTGAACTACGATCTTTGTGCTAGGCTTAGGATTGGGTCTTGTCCATCACATCATTCTCCTAATGATGTGATCACGTTATCAACGACATCCAATGTCCATGGTCGTGAAACCGTAACCATCTATTGATCAACGAGCTAGTCAACTAGAGGCCTACTAGGGACATGGTGTTGTCTATGTACCCACACATGTATCCGAAGTTTCCTATCAATACAATTATAGCATGGATAATAAACGATTATCATGAACAAGGAAATATAATAATAATAACTAATTTATTATTGCCTCTAGGGCATATTTCCAACAGTCTCCCACTTGCACTAGAGTCAATAATCTAGTTCACATCGCCATGTGATTAACACTCCACAGTCACATCGCCATGTGACCAACATCCAAAGAGTTTACTAGAATCAATAATCTAGTTCACATCACTATGTGATTAACACTCAATGAGTTCCGGGTTTGATCATGTTTATGCTTGTGAGAGAGGTTGTAGTCAACGGTGCACGCAATATTCAGATCCCTATGTATTTCGCAAAACTTTATGTCATATCATAGATGTCGCTACCACGTTCCACTTGGAGCTATTCCAAATTGATGCTCCATTATCATTATTCGGTATCTCTACTCAGAGCTATCCAGATAGGTGTTAAGCTTGCATCGACGCAACTCTTTATGTCGAACTCTTTATCACCTCCATAACCGAGAAACATATCCTTATTCCTCTAAGGATAATTTTGACCGCTATCTGGTGATCCACTCCTTGATCACCTTTGTACCCTCTTGCGGATATGTAGCAAGGCACACATCAGTAAAGATACAAAGACATAGCATCTTTGTAGAGCCTATGTCTAAGGCATAGGGGACGACCTTAAATCCTTTCTCTCTCGTCTGCCGTGGTAGAGATTTAACTCTTTACTTCATACCTTACATCTCAGGCAAGAACTCCTTCTTTGTCTGATCCATCTTGAACTCCTTCTAGATCATGTCAAGGTATGTGCTGATTTGAAAGTATCATTTAGCGTTTTGATCTATCCTCATAGATCTTGATGCTCAATGTTTACAGCTTATTCCAGGTTTTCTATTAAAAACACTTTTCAAATAACCCTATATGCTTTCCGGAAATTCTACATCATTTCGATCAACAATATGTCAACAACATATACTCATCGTAAATTCTATCTTGCTCCCACTCACTTCTTTGGAAATACAAGTTTCTCATAAACTTTGTATAAACCCAAAATCTTTGATCATCTCATCAAAGCGTATATTCCATCTCCGAGATGCTTACTCCAGTCCTTAGAAGGGTTCTTTGGAGCTTTGCATACTTGTTAGTGTCTTTCGTGATTGACAAAACCTTACGGTTGTATCACATACAACCTTTCCTCAAGGATATAAATCGAGGAAACAATGTTTTGACATCCTATACGCAAGATTTCATAAATGCAGCTAATGCTAACATGATTCCGACGGACTTAAGCATCGCTACGGGTGAGAAAAATCTCATCGTAGTCAACTCCTTGAACTTGTGAAAACTCTTCGCCACAAGTCGAGCTTCATAGAAGCGGTAACATTACCGTCCACGTCAAATCTTTTTCTTAAAGATCCATTTATCTCAATGGCTTGCCTATCATCGTGCAAGTCCACCAAAGTCCATGCTTTGTTACGATACATGGATCCTATCTCGGATTTCATGGCTTCTAACCATTTGTCGGAATCCGGGCCCACCATCGCTTCTCCATAGCTCGTGGGTTCATTGTTGTCTAGCAACATGACCTTCAAGACATGATTACTTTGTACCACTTGGTAAGTAGCGCATCCTTTTCACCCTACGAGGTACGGTAGTGACTTGATCCGAAACTTCATGATCACTATCATAAGCTTCTACTTCAATTGGTGTAGGCGCCCGGGAACAACTTCACGTGCCCTTCTCGCACACTAGTTGAAGTGATGGTCCAATAACCTCATCAAGTCTCCACCATCCTCCCACTCAATTCTTTCTCGAGAGAAACTTTTCCTCGAGAAAGGACCCGTTCTAGAAACAATTACTTTTGCTTCCGGATCTTGAGATAGGAGGTATACCCAACTATTTTGGGTGTCCTATGAAGATGTATTTATCCGTTTTGGGTTTGAGCTTATCATGATGAAACTTTTTTCACATAAGCGTCATGAGCCCCAAACTTTTAGGAAAGCGACAACTTAGGTTTCTCCAAACCATAGTTCAAACAAAGGTCACACAACGGAATTACGTGGTGCCCTATTAAAGTGAGTGCGGTTGTCTCTAATGCCTAACCCATGAACGATAGTGGTAATTCGATAAGTGACATCATGGTACGCACCATATCCAATAGGGTGCAACTATGATGTTCGGACATACCATCACACTATGGTGTTCGAGCGGTATTAATTGTGAAACAATTTCCACAATGTCTTAATTGCATGCCAAAGCTCGTAACTCAGATACTCATCTCTATGATCATATCATAGACATTTTATCCTCTTCTCACGATGATCTTTAACTTCACTATGAAATTACTTGAACCATTCAATAATTCAGACTTGTGTTTCATCAAGTAAATACACTCAAGATCTACTTAAATCATCCGTGAAGTAAGAACATAACGATATTCATCAGATGCCTTAGCACTCATTGGACTGCACACATCAAAATGTGTTACTTCCAACAAGTTGCTATCTTGTTCCATCTTCTTGAAACCGAGGGCTTTTCGGTCATATTGCCCATGTGGTATGATTTGCATATCTCAAGTGATTCAAAATCAAGTGAGTCCAAGCGATCCATCCCCATGGAGTTTCTTCATGCGTATACACCAATAGGCGTGGTTAGCATGTCTCAAACTTTCAAAAACGAGTGAGTCCAAAGATCCATCAACATGGAGCTTCTTCATGCGTTTTACCAATATGACTTACATGGCGATTGCCACAAGTAAGTGGTACTATCATTACTATCTTATATCTTTTGGCATGAAAATGTGTATCAGTACGATCGAGATTCAATAAACCATTCTTTTAGGTGCAAGACCATTGAAGTTATTTATTCAAATAAATAGAGTAACCATTATTCTCCTTAAATGACTAACCGTATTGCGATAGATATAATCCAATCATGTCTATGCTCAGCATAAACACCAAATAACAATTTTAGGTTTAACTCCAATCTCGATGGTAGAGGGAGCGATGCGATGCTTGATCACATCAACCTTGGAAACACTTCCAACACATATCGTCGGCTCACCTTTAGCTAGTCTCCGTTTATTCCGTAGCTTTTATTTGAGTTACTAACACTTAGCAACCCGTGCGGTATCTAATACCACGGTGCTACTAGAGTACTAGTAAAGTACACATTAACATAATGTATATCAATATACTTCTATCGACCTTGCCACCTTCTCATCTACCAAGTATCTAGGGTGGTTCCGCTTCAAAGGTCCGTTCCTCTCATTACAGAAGCACTTAGTCTCGGGTTTGGGTTCAACCTTGGGTTTCTTCACAAGAGCAGCAACTGTTTTGTCGTTTCATGAAGTATCCCTTGTTGCCCTTTCCCTTCTTGAAACTAGTGGTTTTACCAACCATCAACAATTGATGCTCCTACTTGACTTCTACTTTCACGGTGTCAAACATCGCAAACACTTCAAGGATCATCATATCTATCCCTGATATGTTACACTTCATCACGAAGCTCTAGTAGCTTGGTGGCAATGTCTTTGGAGAAACATCACTATCTCATACGGAAGATTAACTCCCACTCGATTCAAGTGATTGTTGTACCCGGACAATCTGAGTACAAGCTCAACGATTGAGATCTTCTCCCTTAGTTTGTAGGCTAGAAAACTCATCGGAGGTCTCATACCTCTTGGCGTGGCACGAGCACGAAATCCCAATTTCAGCCCTCCGAACATCTCATATGTTCCGCGACATTTCAAAACGTCTTTGGTGCCTCAATTCTAAGCCGTTTAACATTCTTTGAACTATCACGTAGTCATCAAACGTGTGTGTCAGGATGTTACGCAACATCCAGAGACCACGCTCGAGGTCCGACACACCGAGCGGTGCATTAAGGACATAAGCTTTCTCTTGACCGCATAATTTCTCATCAACTTTCAACTATATTTTCTCTAGGAACATATCTAAGCAGTAGAACTAAAGCGCGAGCTATGACATAATTTGCAAAGGGCTTTTGACTATGTTCAGGATAATTAAGTTCATCTAATGAACTCCCACTCGATAGACATCCCTCCGGTCATCTAAGTGATTACATGATCTGAGTCAACTAGGCCGTGTCCGATCATCACGTGAGACGGACTAGTCATCATCGGTGAACATCTTCATGTTGATCATATCTACCATCACGACTCATGCTCGACCTTTCGGTCTCTTGTGTTCCGAGGCCGTATGCGTACATGCTAGGCTCGTCATGTCAACCTAAGTGTTTGCGTGTGTAAATCTGGCTTACACCCATTGTATGTGAACGTTAGAATCTATCACACCCGATCATCACGTGGTGCTTGAAACAAAGAACTTTCATAGAACGGTGCACGATTAGGGGAACACTTTCTTGAAATTTTAATGAGGGGTCATCTTATTTACTACCGTCGTTCTAAGCAAATAAGATGCATAAACATGATAAACATCACATGCAATCAAATAGTGACATGATATGGCCAATGACCATCATCTTCGGGGCTCCATGATCATCATCGTCACCGGCATGACACCATGATCTCCATCATCATGATCTCCATGATCGTGTCTTCATGTAGTTGTCTCGTCAACTATTACTTCTACTACTATGGCTAACAGTTAGCAATAAAGTAAAGTAATTACATGACGTTTATGTTGACACGCAGGTCTTAAATAAATTAAGACAACTCCTATGGCTCCTGCCGGTTGTCATACTCATCGACATGCAAGTCGTGATTCCTATTACAAGAACATGATCAATCTCATACATCACATATCATTCATCACATTCTTTTGGCCATATCACATCACATAGCATACCCTGCAAAAACAAGTTAGGCGTCCTCTAATTGTTGTTGCATGTTTCTGATAGCTGCTATGGGTTTCTAGCAAGAACGTTTCTTACCTCATAAAACCACAACGTGATATGTCAATTGCTATTTACCCTTCATAAGGACCCTTTTCATCGAATCCGATCCGACTAAAGTGGGAGGCGGCACCCGCTAGCCACCTTATGCAACAAGTGCATGTCGATTGGCGGAACTCGTCTCACGTAAGTGTACTTGTAAGGTCGGGTCCGGGCGCTTCATCCCACAATACCGTCGAAACAAGATTGTACTAGTAACGGTAAGCATATTGAACAAAATCAACGCCCACAACACCTTGTAGGTTCTACTCGTGCATAGAAACTACGCATAGACCTAGCTCATGATGCCACTGTTGGGGAGCGTGGCGGAAATTCAAAATTTTCTACGCATCACCAAGATCAATCTATGGAGTAATCTAGCAACGAGGGAAGGAGAGTGCATCTACATACCCTTGTAGATCGCTAAGCGGAAGCGTTCAAGAGAATGGAGTTGAAGGAGTCAGATTGCCGTGATCCAAATCACGGAGATCCTAGTGCCGAACGGACGGCACCTCGCGTTCAACACACGTACAGCCCGGTGACGTCTCCCATGCCTTGATCCAGCAAGGAGAGAGGGAGAGGTTGAGTAAGACTCCATCCAGCATCAGCACAATGGCGTGGTGGTGGTGGAGGAGCGTGGCAATCCTGCAGGGCTTTGCCAAGCACCGCGAGATATGAGGTGAAAGAGTTGTAGGGCTGCGCCATGTGAGAAGAACTGTGTGTTGGGCTGCCCTTGCCTCCACTATATAGGGGAGAGGGGACTGCGCCCCCACCTAGGGTTCCACCCTAGGGGCGGCGGCCAGCCCTAGATCCCCATCTAGGCGGCGGCCAGGGGGAGGAGTGCCTCCCAAGTCAAGTGGAGGCCCTCCCCCTTAGGGTTTCCCCTCTCCCATGCGCATGGGCCTTGGGGGGGCTGGTGCCCCTGGCCCATTAAGGCTAGGGCGCCCCCTTACAGACCATGCTGCTGTATTGGACGTGGTGGAACATTTTCCAGATCTCCGGACCTCTCCAGAATCCTCCGGAAGCTTCCCGGTACAATACCGGAAAAAACCGAACTTTTCCCGCAACCCGAACAACAACTTTCCATATATAAATCTTTACCTCCGGACCATTCCGGAACTCCTCGTGACGTCCGGGATCTAATCCGGGACTCCGAACAACATTCGGTAACCACATACAAACTTCCTTTATAACCCTAGCGTCATCGAACCTTAAGTGTAGACCCTCACGGGTTCGGAACCATGCGACATGACCGAGGGCGTTCTCGGTCAATAACCAACAGCGGGATCTGGATACCCATGTTGGCTCCCACATGTTCCACGATGATCTCATCGGATGAACCACGATATCAAGGACTCAATCAATCCTGTATACAATTCCCTTTGTCTAGCGGTATTGTACTTGCGAGAGATTCGATCGTCGGTATCCCGATACCTTGTTCAATCTCGTTACCGCAAGTCTCTTTACTCGTACCATAACACATCATCCCGTGATCAACCCCTTGGTCACATTGTGCACATTATGATGATGTCCTACCGAGTGGGCCGGAGATACCTCTCCGTCACACGGAGTGACAAATCCGATCTCGATTCGTACCAACCCAACAAACACTTTCGGAGATACCTGTAGTGCACCTTTATAGCCACCTAGTTATGTTGTGACGTTTGGTACACCCAAAGCATTCCTACGGTATCCGGGAGTTGCACAATCTCATGGTCCAAGGAAATGATACTTGACATTAGAAAAGCTTTAGCATACGAACTACACGATCTTTGTGCTAGGCTTAGGATTGGGTCTTGTCCATCACATCATTCTCCTAATGATGTGATCACGTTATCAACGAGCTAGTCAACTAGAGGCCTACTAGGGACATGGTGTTGTCTATGTACCCACACATGTATCTGAGTTTCCTATCAATACAATTATAGCATGGATAATAAACGATTATCATGAACAAGGAAATATAATAATAATAACTAATTTATTATTGCCTCTAGGGCATATTTCCAACACATAGCTAGCTTCCCCAGTTTAAAGCTCCTATGACTAAGTGAAAGTTTTAATGTTCGCATATCTGTTTGCCTCGTTTCCGCTAACACAACCGCCTTCCGGCACCGAGACGTCGGCTAAGGGTTGCTTTGTTATTGTGGAAACACCCTGCGTAGTTTCTACCAAGGGGTAGAAGCCGACGATGGGCCACTTTAAACTGATAAACGGTCACAATGGAGTCAAAATAATGCTGTAAAGTACTTGGATACATAGAATCATTACACATAATCTGTGATTTTACTCTGGATATCGATCCTTAATTCGGCCACCCGTACCCACATTAAGGCTCGAGGGCTACTGGGCTTTGTGCTCATTATTTACAAATATTAAAGGGGCACATCGATCCCCTGATCTGGTGTTGCCACCCGACCAGTGTCTCAGGGGCTACTACATTGCCTATTCAATGCAGAAAATTCAAAGGGCTTAGTGTTCAGCTTGATCGAACTATGGGAAAGAGCGTCTTCGGACAACAATAAGTACCATCTGGACCTATCTGGCATCAAGCTATATATCGCGGCGACTTCTCACGACCCTCTCTCAGGGGCCCGTTCGCCGATCACTATTATCTCTAATATATTACACTGCGTTTTATTCCTATGTATCTTTGTCGAGCTAGGAGTTGATCCTCAGGGCTGATTTGGCGCATCGACACGAGTCTCGGGGACTCTTTGAGGAACAGCGGTTTTATGCTTGCCTTCGGTGCATCTCGGGTTTAGGCGATACACACCTTGAGGGCTCTCGGATATACATCGGCAGAGAATAAAGCGCACCGATTAAAAATATTCACAAAAATCAGCCGGCCCGTCGGGGTGGTGCACCACCTTAGGAAGCGATCCGGCATAAAGCTGGGCGCTAGCGGCTAGCTCCATAGAGGGCATTTACGGCATTAAGCTCGGCTAAACTCCTTCAACTTTTTGGACCAAGATGATCTATGAATTCTTGGATATAGTCGGCGTTGGAGCTTGGACCTTGTCCGGCGTTGAGCCTCGGATACATTTCGGCGTTGGAGCTCGGAAGCAGTCCGGCATTGGTGCTCGGCTGCAAAAGATACCTCGAATGCAGTCCAGCGTTAGAGCTCGGACGCAAGAGGACACTGCCTCCCGGGAACAACTTTAAACCCAAGGTGTGGCATAAAAATAACAAGGCATTGATAAAGGCCGGAAACTTAGAGGGGCTCGTCGGATGCCCGACGTGTAAACTCTTCGGATGCACTTCGGCGATCCTCAAGATCGAAGATGAGAAGATTTGTTGAACCAGTTTTCAAGACCGACGAGAAGATGAAGAACAGTTCGGAAGAATCGAGGCGTTCTAAGTTGAAGACCGGTTCGAGGGGCTACTGACGATGTCTGGACTAGGGGTACTCACCACGTCATCTCCCGATCTCGTTAGATTGGGCCGAGGACCCCCATGGTCAGATGCACTCGTGGCCATCCCGGACAGCTCCCGCATACAAGGAAGATTCCACAAGACTTGGTGATCAAGACAAGGACTCCTCCCCTTTGGCGATTAAGCTAGTACTCTTGTTACCCTAGGCCTCTGGTGCATTATATAAACCAGGGCCAGGCTAGTCAATAGATCAGATATACAACAATCATACCATAGGCTAGCTTCTAGGGTTTAGCCTCTATGATCTCGTGGTAGATCAACACTTGTAATACTCATATTCATCAAGATCAATCAAGCGAGGAAGTAGAGTATTACCTCCATAGAGAGGGCCGAACCTGGGTAAACATCGTGTCCCTTGCCTCCTGTTACCATCCGCCTTAGACACACAGGTCGCGACCCCCTATCCGAGATCCGCCGGTTTTGACACCGACAAGCTCGCCATCCACGAGGAACTCTGCACCTACCAGGAGCTGTTCAACCTGGCGACCAAGTGCGCGAGAGCTGAGGAGGGGCGCCTCTCTCTGAGCTGCCGGCCATGCGCGCGAAGAGAAGAAAGCCAAGGCCAAGGACGTGAAGCGAAAGGAGGCAGCTGTGCTCGCGGCGGAGCCCGACACCAAGCGGCGCAGGGATCAGCCCGAGTCTTCCAAGAACAGCCGACCGTTCTACGCCTTCCACAACCTGAACACCCACAACACTAGCGACTGTCAAGAGCTCTGAGCCATATGAGAAGGACGCTTGATCCGACGTCAGCGCCCGGAAGGCCGGGAGCTCTGACCCACGGAGGAGGGCGTGGGGGGCGGACGACCGTGGCCCACGCCAGGAATGGCGCGACAGGCCTCGCGAGGACCGCTGGCAGGACCAACCTCCAAGGGCGCTTGGAGGGATCAGCCTCGTGAGGATCGCCCCCAAGGCAATGCCTGTCTTCCCCCGCTGCCGCCACCAAGAAGGAACGACGACCACCACCAGGACGAGGGGGCTGGGGGCTTCCAGGAGCCGCGCAAGAATCGTCACATCTTGGCGGCGCCCAGGCCCCACCTCTGGCGCATCTTCAAACAGTTATTTCGCAAGGTGAACGCGGTGCTTCCCAAGCTCGAGGCCACGCGCGCTCAAGTGGTCCCAATGCGCTATCACTTTCATTTCGGCGAGATCGGCTCAAATGCACGGCCACCGCAGTGCCCTCCCGATGTTGTGTTCCCCGGTCATCAAGCAATGTGCAGGTTACGGGACTCTCATCGACGGCAGCAGTAGGGTCAACGTCTCCGTTCGTTGACACGCTCGACAACCTCCAAGTGCCATATGAACAGCTCCAGCCCACCAAGCCTTTCTCACGAGTGACCGACGGTTCCACCACACCGATAGGGTAGGTCCGCCTGCCTGTCACCTTCGGGGAGCGCTGCAGTCGGCGTGCTGCAACCAGAGCTCGAGAGGCCCCCTCGGCGGCATCACGTCGGAGAAGAACCGCGGGAAGAGGATCCAGGAGCTTGGAGGCATCAGCGCCCACAGCACTAACTTCTCAAGGCGAGGAGTCCACGGCGTGGATCCTGAAGCGGCAGCGTCGCCCGTGTGGCGCTGGCGACCCGGACACGGTGTGGGCGGCGCTGCTCGGGCGTACAAGGGTAGCGGGTAGCCCGGAGGATGCCGCTCGCACCAAGGCCTCGACACCACCTACATCGCCGCTCATCATGGTGATGGATCGACCTCTTCTTCGGCGGAAGTGGCCCCGAATCATCACGGGGAGCCTTTCCTTTTTCTTCTGCGAAAACCTTCCGATCGGGCGCCATTGTTGTCGGCGGTGGGCGGGGAGGCGAAGCAAGCAAGCAAGGAAGAGATGGGCGGCGGGGCTCGCCCCCTCCCCATTTATAGCAAGAGAAGGCCAACCAGCGTCTCCCACGATCGCAGGTAATGATGGTTTTCCTTGCATGTCGCAGGGACTTGTCAAGTCATGCAGTTGCCAAGGCAGCATGGGGAAGCGGAGACGCCCACGTCCAATCGACTGCCACGCGTCAACCGAGGCCGCAGGCTTTTGGGGCCTGCGGTGCTCTGAACTTGACCCTTGGCTTCACTTCGAAGCCAAGCCCGAGCGCACCTTGGGCCCGGGGGCTACTGTTGGCGTTCTGGGAACGGGGGTCCCCAGACTTGCCTGCCTGCGGCCCACGGCGTGGCTAAGCCAGCAGGCCGTACGGCCCATCTTCATCAACAAGGCATCCAAGACCCTCGCGAGAGTCCAAGCATCGCGAGGCGGACGACGCAAGACCTCCTCTGGAGTAGCCTGGCCAGGCAGGCTCACGAGGAGCAGAGATATCAAGGCGGGGCAAACCTCATGAGGCTCTCGTGACGTGAGCCATGATGAGCGACACCAAAGGGGGCCCGATCTTGGCCATGGCGTCCTTATTTCCTCATTGGTGCTAAGGAGGCCAGCGCATGCGAAGAGTACCGAGGCATCAGGCAAAGGTTGCTATATTGGTGCAACGAAACCAAGACCAGGAGGACGGCAAGACGGAGGTCAACATGGAGCCCAAGACGGCGTCACCACCAGAACTTTTCGCAGGCGAAGACCACCTTTGTCAGGATAGCTTGTACTAGCTGCACCCCTTCAAATTTTTCCCGCCGTTGTTGGCTCCCTTCCCGCTCGATATTTGGGAAGAGGACCAGGGCCTATATAAGTAGAGCTAGCCACCATAGCAGCGGCATCTCGACTGAGCTTGATCTCATCTTAGCTTGATCCAACCCAATCGAAAGCCTACCCTAGCCACAAGAACACCTCAACCTCAGGAGGCTGTTCTTCCTTATCTTGTTCATCATCAGCCCTAGAGGCAATCCACCACCACCACACTTGAGTAGGGTATTACACCACAGCAGTGGTCCAGAACCAGATATAAACCTCGTGTATTTCTGTGCTGCGAGTTAAATGAGAGTTCGTCGCAAGATCTTAGCGAGCTAGGGCGTAGATCGGTAGAGACTTCGCGTGCGCCCCAGTGTTCGAACCTTAAGGGTTTGCCGGAACCCCACATCCGACAGCACTATCTGAGGCCCTCGTGACCGAGGAGCTAACCACTCTGCGTTCCACAATGGACAAAGATGAATCCTCGACAAGAGGCCCAAGTCCAATTCTTTCAAGCCAGCAGACAAAATAGTCAAATTTCAAGTGCACCCGACGGATCCTAACAAGACAGCCCCCATTGGAGCACAGCTGGATCTGACGGTCGACGTCGCCTTACAAGCGTTCCTGCGGGAAAATTGGGACATCTTTGCCTGGTATCCTTTGCATATGCCAAGAATCCCATGCAGACTGGCCGAGCATAGCCTCAACATGATAAAGGGGTTCAAACCAGTCAAGCAAACGCTGCGCCAATTTAACGAACCCAAACGACAAGCTATGGGGGAGGAGCTAGAAAAAACTACTTGAAATCGGGTTCATCAGAGAGATCAAACACCCGGACTGGCTAGCAAACCTGGTCATGGTGCTGAAGAAGGATAAATCATGGCGCCTTTGTGCCGATTTCAAGGACCTCAATAAGGCTTTCCCTAAGGACCCCTTCCCACTGCCTCGCGTTTACCAAATCATTGACGCGACCGCATGACACGACTTACTGTGTTTCCTCGACGTATACTCCGAATACCATCAAATTAAGATGAAGGAGACCGACCAGGCCACAACGGCATTCATTACCCCGTATGGGCCTTTCTGCTTCAGCACTATGCCTTTAGGACTCAAAAACGTTGGCGCCACTTACCAACGCATGATTCAAACATGTCTGGAAAAGCAAACCGGCAAGATAGTGGAGGCATACGTAGATGATGTAGTCATCAAGACTAAACACGTCGAATCATTGATGGACAATCTACACCTCACATTCGACAACCTCAGAACATATGACATACGGATCAATCCGGAAAAATGTGTTTTCGGCGTTCTAGCCGGAAAACTACTCGGGTTCATTGTTTCCATTAGAGGAATCGAAGCGAACCCAGCCAAAATCTGAGCCTTGTCAGAATTGGCAACGCCAACAGACTTAAAGCAGGTCCAAAAACTAGCTGGGTGCATGGCAGCCTTGAGCCGCTTTATCTCCAGATTAGGAGAAAATGCGCTGCCACTTTATCGACTGCTCCGACGCACCGACCACTTTGAATGGACGGATGCGGCTATAGCTGGATTGGAAGAAATAAATACTTTGTTAGCAAGCAACACAATCCTTGCTGCACTGAGTGTTGGTGAACCTATGTTGCTCTACATATCTGCGACTCACCAGGTGGTGAGCGCCATACTCGTCATCGAATGAGAGGAAGAGGGACACAAATTCCCACTCCATAAACCAGTGTACTATGTATCGGCGGTCCTTACACCATGCAGATCTCAATACCCACTCTATCAAAAGATAGTGTATGCGGTGCATCGGTCGGGAGCAGGGGTCCCCAGACTTGCTCGTCACACTGCCCACGGTGTAGCTCTCCCAGCTGGCCCCGACGGCCCATCTTCACCAGCCAACACTCAAGACCCTCACGAGTGGCCAAGCCTCGCGAGGCGGACGACACAAGACCTCCTCGGGAGCGGTCTCACCAGGCTGGCTCGCGAGGGGCGGAGAGATCAAGGCAAGGGGTACCTCGTGGGGTTTCCTGTGACGTAAGCCATGACAACCGCAACTAGGCGGGCGCCAGCGCACGCAGTGTCCTCATTTCGCCTTTGGTGCTTAAGGGGCAAGCGCAGGCGAGGAGTCCTGAGGCATCAGGCAAAGGTTTCCATATTTGCTCGGTAACGAGACCAAGACCGGCGGGATGGCGTGACGGAGGTCGCCATGGAGCCCAAAACGGCGTCTACCACCAGAGCCTTTGGCAAAGGCTAATCGTCCATTTTGCATCATGCTTTTATATCAATATTTATTGCATTATGGGCTGTTATTACACATTATGTCACAATACTTATGCCTATTCTCTCTTATTTTACAAAGGTTTACATAAGGAGGAGAATGCGGCGGTGGAATGCAATGGAAAAGGAGCAAATATTAGAGACCTATTACGAACAACTCCAAAAGTCACGAAACTCCACAAAAGTTATTTTTTGGAAATAATAAAAATATTGAGCGGAAGAAATAAATCGGGGCCTCCACACGCCACGAGGGTGGGGGCGCACCCTACCCCTGGCGCGCCCTGCCTTGTGGGTCCGTTGTTGGCCCCCTAGTCCCATCTTTCGCTATCTGAAGTCTTTCGTCGAAAGAAAAATCATAAGCAAGCTTTGGACGAGACTCACCGCCATCAGGCGGAACCTTGGCGGAGCCAATCTAGGAGCTCCGCAAAGGCATTACTGCCGGGGACACTTCCCTCCGGGAGGGGGAAATCATCGCCATCGTCATCACCAACGCTCCTCTCATTAGGAGAGGGCAATCTCCATCAACATCTTTGTGACGCCCGGATAATTAGACTACAGTAATCCCAAGGTAATGATGCCACGTCACCTCCATTACTGTGATTAAACTCACGTTGATTGAACCCGATTCAAATTCAAATTTAAAACATAGGCAAACAACAAAAGTTTCCAAACTTTAAAACTAAAATGTTAGGAGTGAACTAAATAATGCATAGGTAATTATGGTGGAGAAACCAAACTTTGATAAAGTGTTTAAAGGCTCTAAGATAATTAAAACAGAGTTAAAACAATTAAATACATGCCTATTGAATTTTATAAAATATTAAACTATTTTATTTTGATTTGAGAATTAAGGTGGTAGTAGTATATTTATAAATACAAATTTAGGTGCTAGTGTTTTTATAAAAAGCTGTAATAAAAGGGAACTTAAAATAAAATAGAAAAGAAATAGAAAACAAAAGAAAAGACCCCCTCTCCACAGGCCAAGTGGCCCATTTAGCCCTGACTGACCCGACCCAGCCACCACCCTATACCCCCCCCTTGTTTGGGCCCACGGCCCGAGATGGCCTCAGTGCCAAACAGGCAGCCCGGCCAGCGCCTACCTCACCCACAGGGCAGCAAGACCCTAGCGGTTCCTCCCCACTCGCACCCACTCCTCCCCCTCGTCCCACTCTTCCTCGCGCCCCTCCACGGGTTCCGATCTGGATCAGGCGACCCCCGCGATCCCATCGTCTGTCGCCCGCCGCCAGACGAGGACCACCTCGCCGAGCTTCCCTCCCGGCTGGCTGGATCGGCTCCCGAGCCGATCCCGTTGCGGCCTTCGCCACCGCTCGCCCGTCGCGGGATCCGCCGCCTCCTCGTCTCTCCTCACACCGCGGGACCCTGTCGCTTGGCCGACTGGCCGGAGCTCCCTCGCCCGGCCTCCCGCCGCCACATCGCGGACTGCTTCCTCTCCGGCATCGTGCGTCTGACCCCCTCCACGACCCCGCTGCCTCGTGCCCCTACATCACCGGTGAGGCTCGGCCTTCTCCTCTCTCCCTTATTCTTTGTCGCCATGCGTCCCGCCCCGCGCCATGCAGTCATCATGATCGGGCAGCGCCACAGCATGTGCGCGCTCCTTCCGGCCGTGCTGACGCCTCAGGCCCCGCGCCTCCCACGACCTTGGCCGGGCGAAACCCCCCCCAGTGGCGCCCTTGTTGCTCCGGTTGCCGCCGTGGCGGTGCCACCACCTTGGTGGCCTCGGGCACTGCAAGTGGGCTGCACGCCGCAGCAGCCGGCGCCCTTACCGGCCGGCGCCGAGCCAAAGGTTACGCCTGTATACCCGGCCTTGCGTCGTGGTGCAGTTAAGGCCCTATGGGCCTATGACAAAGGGCACGCGCCCATAACGTTTTATTAAAAAAAAGAGAATAAAAATGAAATTAATAAATAAAATAGAAATGATTTAATAAAATTAATTATTAATTAATTAATTATCTAATGAATTAATTAAGTTAATTAATCGGTTTAATTAATTTAATTAACTAGTTAGGTTAATTAAATAGTAATTAAATTAACTAATCATTAATTAATCTAAGCGAGAGAATGGCGGTGGGTCCCACTGGACCCACACGTCAAATTGACCAGTCAATGGTCAGCGTTGACTATGACATCACTCTGATGTCATCTTGGCGTCATCATTTACTATTGCAGATAATGTTGGATTTAAATAATTAATTAAATTCGAGAAATTAATAAAATCTTTAGAAAACCATATCTTTTAATCGTAACTTTCGGATTAAAATATTTTCAACATGAAAGTTGCTCGAGCAGCGGGCGATTAGGATATGCAACCCGTTAAATCGCCGCACCCTAACCTACCGAACTCGCAACTTTCCCCCTCCGGCTCCTATGCCCGAAAACGCCAAACACCGGGAATACTTTCCCGGATGTTTCCCCCCTTCACCGGTATCACCTCATACCGCGTTAGAACACGTCTAGCTCTGCTTGTTGTCCTGTTATGCACTTGCTTGCTATGTATTTACTGTTTCTCCCCCACTTCTCTCCGGTAGACCCGAGATGAATTCTTGATGCCCTGTGATCGACTAAATCCGACGACCCTCCTTGTGCGAGCAACCAGCAAGCCCCCCTTGATCACCGGATATCGCCTATTCTACTCTATCTTGCTTGCATTAGAGTAGTGTAGCATATTCTTGCTTTCGTTAAACCTATCCGCTTTGCATAGCTTTGTCCTTGCTACTCTCATTGTTACCTTTACTGCAATCCTATATGCTTAGTATAGGATGCTAGTATTTTCATCTGTGGCCCTACTTTCTTGTCCGGGTAACAAGTGCTATACTATGGGCCGTGATCACTCGGGAGGTAGTCACGGGTATATACTATATACTTATACATGATACATGTGGAGACTAAAGTCGGGTCGGTGGAGCACCCATGAGTGGATCTTTGAGGCGGAGGCGAGCAGGCAGGTTGAGACCGCCTAGGAGAGAGGTGTGGGCCTGGCCCTGTTCGGCGTTTCAAGCGGATACTTAACACGCTTAACGAGATCATGGTATTTGATCACGAGTCGGCTAGGAGCCTATCACGCACTAACCATCTACGTGGGAGTAGTTATGGGTATCCCGGCGTCGTGGTATCGGCCGGCACTTCTCGTGACGTCGGCCCGAATCGCGCACGCGCCGGATTGGTGGGAACGCCACTAGGCCAGGTGCTCCGGCTCGCCCCAGCGCAACGCGGTGTGCTTTCGGGCGATGGGCCCAGCACCCTGCGGCGCTTAGGTTTAGACCGGCGTCTGACCTCTCTGCTGAGCCTAGGTGGGGTTGCGACGTGTTGATCTTCCGCAGTAGGGCATGACCCAGGGAAAGTGTGTCGGCCAAATGGGATCAAGCGTGTTGGGTAAGTTGGTGCACCTCAGTGAAGTTAATCTATTCGAATAGCCGTGATCTTGATGGCAGGGCGACTTGGAGTTGTACCTTGACCTTATGACAACTAGAACCGGATACTTAATAAAACACACCCTTCCAAGTGCGGATACAACCGGTGGTCGCTCTCTCTCG
This sequence comes from Aegilops bicornis, assembly GCA_021605145.1. Taxonomy (NCBI): domain Eukaryota; kingdom Viridiplantae; phylum Streptophyta; class Magnoliopsida; order Poales; family Poaceae; genus Aegilops; species Aegilops bicornis. Next base: position 652,921 of record JAHIAL010000023.1, on the reverse strand, counting down.
GGGATCACGAGGAGGGATCGCGGGTAGGATTATTGCTATGTGATGTTACTTGGAGGACTTGATGCCCTCTTCTACATTTGCAAGGCGAAGGTGACGGCGTAGTCTTCGATAAGACTAGCTATCCACCGTTATTACGGCATTACTGCGATTCGATCCGCGATATGGCCCTTTACACATATATACGTGCATATGTAGTGTAGCTCCTTGCTTGCGAGTACTTTGGATGAGTACTCATGGTTGCCTTGTTCCCCTTTTCCCCTATCTCTACTCGATTGCTGCGACCTTGCATCGATGGAGCCTGTGAGCACGCCACCGTCGATGGCGACTACTACTACTGGAGGTGCCTACTACTACGTGCGACTTCTGGCGACGACGACTGGAGTAGTTTAGGAGGATCCCGAGGCGGAGGCCCGCGCCTCTTCGATCTGTATCCCAGTTTGTGCTAGCCTTCTTAAGGCAAACTTGTTTAACTTATATGCGTACTTTCGGATATTGTTGCTTCGTGACTCGTCTATGATTGAGCACTTGTATTCGAGCCCTCGAGGCCTGGCTTGTATTATGATGCTTGTATGACTTGTTTTTATTTGTAGAGTTGTGTTGTGATATCTTCCCGTGAGTCCACGATCTTGATCGTACACATTTTGCTTGCATGATTAGTGTACGATTGAACTGAGGCATCTGAGATTAATTATCGAGCCATTTGCTGTAGGAATCCCCTTCCACACTCCTTGGCCAAAAGTCGAGTCTAGTCATTGCAAAACTTTTACTAACATGGTGTGTGCCTTACGGGCCCACGTCGCCATTGGGTGGTATTAGGATCTTTTACTCCTCGACCTTTACTGCAGGATTACGAACTCTCTTCTATTCGGGTTAAGCGATTTTGCTAAAAACAAAACTAACTTTAGGTTCATAAGTACTTTCTCCCAGGAGAGCCCCCTCACTTCAGGATGATCGCTTGCTACATCGGAAGATTCCGAAGATACTCTCGATGTTCTCTCGAGACTTTGTCCCCATCACTTTTGCTATTCGACCACCGATAAATCCATTATGGATAACTACTTACACTTGCCATTCATACGATCATCCCCCATTGATCTTGTTATTACAAGATACCCCGAAGTTTTCTCTATTGTTCAAAATACTTTGTGCCTCTTGCCCTAGCAGTTCTTTGCCACATGACTACCCCTTCAAATAAATCCTCGCACTTGTCGGTATCCGCTCATCGAGTTGTTCATGTGTTTCACAAAATTCTTCGAAAAACTATTCAATCCTCAGAAAATCCTTAGCCGCTTTATTGCTTTCTGCGAATACTTGTCTACTTGCATTATGGATGCTTCCCATATATACGGCAATATTCACTAGTATCTTTTGACACCGTCATTTTGATCCTATTGGTTCAACATGTGTGTGTGAATGCACACAATCATCTATCAACCCTTCTAAAATATCTTTCCATTTCGAGGACATCATTTTGAACATGAGCTGGTTCTCGACCAAACTATACATCATCGATTGTGCCTCTGGTATATTCAATTGATCCATCCTTGATCGTAAGCGTCGCTTACGATCCTTTGTTTTCAAATCATAATTCACAATGCAATTAAATTGCGAATTATTCAGATGCTTCCATAACTGTTGCATTTGCATGCCTTTCCCTCTTACGGTTGGAGTATCGATACTCATATCGGATCCGTTGTGGACCATCAAGTCCTTTGTTGGATTGTTATCCTCTGATTGTCCTTCATAATTAATCACTTTGTGAGTTCTTTCTCCGATACATATTGCCTTTGGTAAATTGTATCCTCTGCTTTCTCAATACCGGCTCAGCTTTCAAGCTTGGTGGTATTTCTATTGAAGCTTGTGGTATATATTTCCATGATACCCTGATGGGTTGAACCTATGCCTTCCTTAATATGTGTGAACTCGACAGTTTTCATGAGTCATACACTTCTGGTATTTTGCCAGATAAAATTTCAACAGTACAACTTCCTCGAAGGTGAGAAGTGAATGAAAGGTTATGCATTGGAGAAGTGGAAGTCGACCTTGAACTTGTGTTCATGCCCATGGACACGATGTAGATCTTATCGTTAAAGCTTCTCTTAAATTAGTTATTCCTTTGGTATAAGTTCATCTTATAACTGGAATCTGGCCTTTTGCAATCGTGGTTCCGACCATGTTCTTTTTTAAATACCATTTCTCGTGCAAGTTTTAGCACTTGTCTTCTGTAGAGCAATACCCCGGTCCAACTTCTACTTTGATCATCGTCATGGTATTACCCCCTGGTATCTCGAGATTATCATGGAAGCCGCATAACTTCTTATGAGTTCTTCATCAAGTGCTACATTCCCACGATTCTAATTTTCATGGGCTAACTTCTTATGAGTTCTTCATCAAGTGCTACATTCCACTGATTCCAATTTTCACGCAGACTCTGAGTTATTAAACACTCAAAGACACCAATAAGCGAACCGAGTCCACTTTTCACGGTTCAACATCTCTCCGTTAGCTTCTATAAGTGCGAGTTTGTACCCGATCACATCATTCCTAGCCTGTTTGGCTATATCCTTGTCGTCTTGATTAAGCTGTGCTACTGGTCCTTATCCCAGGGGCACAACTTTGATGATGATTGAGCTAAGCTTACGTCGATTTCCTTGTCTTATCGTTCCATCTTGAACAACAAACTTGATCTCGAGTTTGTGCCGTAGCTTCAATAGTTCCAATAACCTCTTGCTTCATCATTCCTTTGACTTGATGTCGTCGGCTGATTGATTACATCTGCATGAAATCTCTTGACAATTGTGTACGTGATCATCATCAACCTTATGAGCTCATCCAGGAATTCAATTGAATTCATGATGGGTAATACCATCCTTGCCCCTCGATGATTCCTGTTCTCATCGACCACTTTATTGCCTTCCGTTCAACACAAGTTGTTCGTGTTTTGTGTAAACCTTGAGATCCCTACTATCCAGCATTTGTTCTTTCTTACCTTGGAGTATTACCATCTTTTAGTATCAAGGATGTTGCGAGGACTGCTCCACCTCTTAAAGAGTTCTTGGTATAGTGATACTACTCACCATCACCACTCTTTCATGGTCCTCGTGTTGATTCCAGCAGGGTACCAACAAGTGAACGGCAGTCTTGTTTGGATCCTGCACTTCTAGCAACCCTATTGCTTTTGAAGTTAATAATCGACCGTTCATTCTTAGTCTATTGATTATTGAATCACCATTCCGACATTGGTGCGTGCAACCCAACCCGTATTTGGGCGCACTGCTCAACCAATGTTTAATTATGTATGTTTTTCTCGAGCATATCCCATTATATCGTTTAATCTGACAGATGTTATCTCCTTATCCACGTAATTGTGGAGATCCATCTTTTGGATACCTCGTTGAATTATCGCTGAGTCCATCAGCCACCTCATCATCCTCTCCTTGGGTTAATGATGAACTCTTGTTAACGGAAATCACTTCTTAGTTCATTTCGAGAATCTTACAAAGGTCATCCCGATCAATTTGTGTTGCACCTTTTCTTCTCGGGCATCACGAGCACGAGGTATCTTACCCATCATATCTGAATCTCCATCGAGATATGATGGTTGGAACATATTTTCAAGAGTTATAACATTGGTCCTTTGATGACACGGTAACATGATGTCATGCCTAGCACCCCCCCCCCCCCTGGGTGGAGGAACTATTAATGAAGTATACATTTTAGCAACTTTTGCAATTAATACCAGATGAAATTGTAAGAATTATCCTACAAGTTGTTCCTAATGGATCCTTCCTATATCCAAAGTCTGACCTTTTGCTTGAAGACCATGTCAATGCTATCTCAAAGCATGTCTATGGTACTCCAATTTTCAACAAGAACATTTGAAGCCCAATGTTAAATGTTTCCTGCTCAATTATCCAAACACCGCTGTATGGGTAATATCATGAAATTTCTCTCCCCTACCTAGAGTTTTCTACATAATATCCTGTCATGGATATCATGCTCTGCTTGTCCTTGGGAAGGATATACCCCTGAGATACGTGTTTAAGCACATTTTCCTTCCCGTTGTTTTGTTCAAACTTACTTGTAAACTACTTAACCGAGCAGTGGTAATACCCTCGCTTAGGTAAACACCTGGTGTACCTTCCGTCTGCAGGTGTAACCCTGTTTTCTCTGTTGATGACTTCCGATGCCGAGTGGGCGAGAACTTTGCCTATTGGTCCGCCTCGTTCAACGAAAGCAGGAAAATGGTTCTTCTGTCCCTCGCCCTTGGTACCGACATTGTTGACAACAAAACCGGCAGGCTATCCTCGACATACCTTGTTATCTTGACCGTGCAAATATTAGCGCCTTCGCTTTTAACCCACATGGTGGGCCCATAACCCACAGTTCCACAGGATCGAAACCTGACTCTCCATACACCCTGTTGTCAGAGTTATTCCTCGTGCTTGACTTTGTATGTAATTCACGGCCACTTGCCTGTTGATCTATTCTGGTATCGAACACAATACTTATTCTCGTTGCTCTGAACCCCTTTTCCAGACTGCCTGTGCAATGAACGATTGCCTATCCGCTTGAAACCTATTATTACACCGTCTTTACTTTGCTCTCGATGTGTGTCATTTGTTCAACTCGAGAGCTACTCATATGTTTATTCTGGATACCCGGATGAATTTCCCTTATAACATCCTATCATTGTAGAGCTGCCCCCTACCTATTCGTAAGCACGATGGAGCTCCCTCAGAAGAAAGGGCGACAACTTCATCATGATGCTTTGGGATAAAGAATTGAAGGCATCAACGAAAGGGATTAACTTCTTCAAGAAGATCCATTAGAATAACCGTAACCCCCCTTACTTCCCTCTTAAATCTCGGACGAGATTTCTTGTAATGGAGGAGAATTGTGAGGATAATTAGACTACTGATAATGCCAAGCTAATGATGCCACGCCACCTCCATTACTGTGATTAAACTCACGTTGATTCAAAACCCATTCAAATTCAAATTTAAAACATAGGCAAACAACAAAAGTTTCCAAACTTTAAAACTAAAATGTTGAGTGAACTAAATAATGCATAGGTAATTATGGTGGAGAAACCAAACTTTGATAAAGTGTTTAAAGGCTCTAAGATAATTAAAACGAGTAGCTAAAACAATTAAATACATGCCTATTGAATTTTTATAAAATATTAAACTATTTTATTTTCAGTTGAGAATTAAGGTGGCATTAGTATATTTATAAATACAAATTTAGGTGCTAGTGTTTTTTATAAAACTGTAATAAAAGGGAACTTAAAATAAAATAGAAAAGAAATAGAAACAAAAAGAAAAGATCTCTCTCCCCTCGGGCCAAGTGGCCCGGTTAGCCCTGATTGACCAGGCCGACCTGTGCCAACCTGTTTATACCGAGCCACGGCCAGAGATGGCCTCGGTATTAAAGCAGGCTGCCCGGCCAGTGCCTACCTCACTGAGGCGACCAACCCTAGCGGTTCCTCCCCACTGCACTCTACTCCTCCCCTCGTCCCTCTTCCTCGCGCCCCTCCACGTGGTTCCGATCTGGATCAGGCACCCCCTCGATCCCATCGTCCCCTGCCGCCAGACGAGGGACCACCTCACGGAGCTTCCCCTCCCGGCTGCTGGATCGGCACCAGCCGATCCCGTTGCAGCTTCCGCCACCGCTCGCCCGTCGCGAGATCCGCCGCCTCTCGTCTCCTCCTCACACCGCGGGACCTCGCCGTCGCCGCTGGCCGACTTCGCCGGAGCTCCCTCGCTGCCTCCTCCGCCATACATCACGGGACTGCTTCCTCTCCAGCACCGTCGTCCCTGACCCCCTCCACGACCCCCCGCTGCCTCGTGCCCTACAGCACCGTTGAGGCTCCAGCCTTCCTCCCTCTCTCCCCTTATTCTTTGCCGCCATGCGTCCCGCTTGCCTTGATCATCTTGGGTCGGGCCGCGCCACATACGGTTGCCGCTCCTTCCGGCCGTGCGAGAGCGCCCTCGAGCCCCGCCGCCTCCCGACCTTCCGCCGGGCTGAACCCCCCCCCAGTGCGGACGCCCCCCCTTGTTGCTTGCTCGGTTGCTGCCATGGCGGCGCCCCTTAGTGGCCTCGGGCCTACAAGTGGGCGCCACGACCTGGCAGCGCCAGCGCCTTCCTTACAGCGCCGGCCGTATCGAAACCAACCGGAGTTACGCCAGTATACCAGCGCCCGTCGCGTGCAGATTAAGGCCCTATGGGCCTATGACAAAGGGCCGCGCCCATAACGCTTTTATTAAAAAAAAGAATAAAAATGAAATTAATAAATAAAAATAGAAATGATTTAATAAAATTAATTATTAATTAATTAATTATCTACTGAATTAATTAAGTTAATTAATCCGTTTAATTAATTTAATTAACTAGTTAGGTTAATTAAATAGTAATTAAATTAACTAATCGGTAATTAATCTAAGCGAGAGAATGACAGGTGGGTCCCACTTTGGACCCACACGTCAAATGACAGTAGTCAATGGTCAACGTTGATAACGACATCACTCGATGTCATGCCGACGTCATCATTTACTATTCTGGATAATGTTGGATTTAAATAATTAATTAAATTCCGTAAATTAATAAAATCTTTAGAAAACCATATCTTTTAATCTGTAACTCGGTTAAAATATTTTCAACATGAAAGTTGCTTTCGAGCAGCGAGACGATTCCGGATACGCAAAACCGCTTTGTCCGCCGCGCTTCTAACCTACCGAACTCGCAACTTTCCCCTCCGCCCTATGCCCGAACGCCAAACACCGGAATACTTTCCTGGATGTTTCCTTCACCGGTATCACCTCATACCGCGTTAGAACACGTCTAGCTCTGCTTGTTGTCTGTTATGCACTTGCTTGCTATGTATTTACTGTTTCTCCCCCTCTTCTCTCCAGGTAGACCGAGATCGTTCTTTGATGCCCTGTGATCGACTAAATCGATTTACCCTCCTTGTGCGAGCAACCAGGCAAGCCTCTCCCCTTGATCACCAGATATCGCCTATTCTACTCTATCTTGCTTGCATTAGAGTAGTGTAGCATGTTCTTGCTACATTAATCCTATCTTTCTTTGCATAGCTTTGTCCTTGCTACTCTTTTGTTGTTACCTTTACTGCAATCCTATATGCTTAGTATAGGATGCTAGTATTTTCATCTGTGGCCCTACTTTCTTGTCCGTCATTGCATGCTATACTATCGGGCCGTGATCACTCGGGAGGTGGTCACGGGTATATACTATATACTTATACATGATACATGTGGAGACTAAAGTCGGGTCGGCTGGTGGAGCACCCGCGAGTGGATCTTTGAGGCGGAGCGACAGGGCAGGTTGAGACCGCCTAGGAGAGAGGTGGGCCTGGCCCTGTTCGGCGTTCGCGGATACTTAACACGCTTAACGAGATCTTGGTATTTGATCTGAGTCGGCTACGAGCCTATACGCACTAACCATCTACGTGGGAGTAGTTATGGGTATCCTGGCGTCGTGGTATCAGCCAAAACGCCGTGACGTCGGCGGCCCGGCGGCCACGGATTGCGCAGGCGCCACTAGGCTGAAATTACCTTCCGACCGCCACGCCAACATGCGAGGTGTGCTGAGGCGATGGGCCCCGAACCACTAACGGCGCTTAGGTTTGAACCGGCATCTTTGACCTCTCTGGTGAGCCTAGGTGGGGCTGCGACGTGTTGATCTTCAGCGGCCGGGCATGACCCAGGAAAGTGTCCTACCAAATGGGATCAAGCGTGTTGGGTAAGTTGGTGCACCCTGCGGTGAAGTTAATCTATTCGAATAGCCGTGATCTTGGTAACAGGGCGACTTGAGTTGTACCTTGACCTTATGACAACTAGAACCGGATACTTAATAAAACACACCCTTCCAAGTGCGGATACATAACCGGTGGTCGCCTCTCTCTCGTGGATACGAGGAGGGATCGCGGGTAGGATTATTGCTATGTGATGTTACTTGGAGGACTTGAACTGCCCTCTTCTACTGTTGTAAGGCGAAGGTGACGAAGCGTAGTCTTGATAAGACTAGCTATCCACCGTTATTCGGCATTACTCGCAGCTCACCAATCGATATGGCCCTTTACACATATATCCGTGCATATGTAGTGTAGCTCCTTGCTTGCAGTACTTTGGATGAGTACTCACGGTTGCCTTGTTCCCCTTTTCCCCTATCTCTACTCGGGATTCGCTGCGACTGCATCGATGGAGCCCAGGAGCCAGACGCCACCGTCGATGGCGACTACTACTACACCGGAGGTGCCTACTACTACGCAAGGCAAAATTACTTGTGACGACACCTGGAGTAGTTTAGGAGGATCCTGTGCAGAGGCCCGCGCCTCTTCGATCTGTATCCTGGTTTGTGCTAGCCTTCTTAAGGCAAACTTGTTTAACTTATGTCTGTACTCAGATATTGTTGCTTCCGCTGACTCGTCTATGATCGAGCACTTGTATTCGAGCCCTCGAGGCCCCTAGCTTGTATTATGATGCTTGTATGACTTGTTTTTATTTGTAGATTTGTGTTGTGATATCTTCCCGTGAGTCCCTGATCCTGATCGTACACATTTGCGTGCATGATTAGTGTACGATTGAATCGGGGGCATCACAATCTTCACCATCACCATCTCCTCTCAAACCCTAGTTCATCTCTTGTATCCAATTCTTGTCTCCAAGTGCAGGATTGGTACTGTGAGGTTGCTAGTAGTGTTGATTACTCCTTGTAGTTGATGCTAGTTGGTTTATTTGGTGGAAGATCATATGTTCAGATCCTATATGCATATTAGTACTCCTCTGATTATGAACATGAATATGCTTTGTGAGTAGTTACGTTTGTTCACGAGGACATGGGAGAAGTCTTGCTATTAGTAGTCATGTGAATTTGGTATTAGATTCGATATTTTGATGAGATGTATGTTGTCTATCCTCTAGTGGTGTTATGTGAGCGTCGACTACATAACACTTCACCATTATTTGGGCCTAGAGGAAGGCATTGGGAAGTAATGAGTAGATGATGGGTTGCTAGAGTGATGTGCTTAAACCCTAGTTTATGCGTTGCTTCGTAAGGGGCTGATTTGGATCCATATGTTTCATGCTATGTTTAGGTTTACCTTAATACTTTTGTTGTAGTTGCGGATGCTTGCAATAGAGGTTAATCATAAGTGGGATGCTTGTCCAAGTAAGGGCCAGCACCCAAGCACCGTCCACCCACATATCAAATTATCAAAGTACGAACGCGAATCATATGAGCGTGATGAAAACTAGATTGACGATAATTCCCATGTGTCCTGGAGCGCTTTTCTTTATTTAAGAGTTTGTCCAGGCTTGTCCTTTGCTGCTACAAAAAGGATTGGGCCACCTTGCTGCACCTTATTTACTTTTGTTACGTGTTGCTCGTTACAAATTATCCTATCACAAAACTATACATTACCTATTATTTCAAAGGCTCGCAGAGAATACCTTGCTGAAAACCGCTTATCATTTCCTTCGCTCCTCGTTGGGTTCGACACTCTTACTTATCGGCAAGGACTATGATAGATCCCCTATACTTGTGGGTCATCAAGACTCTTTTACGGCGCTGCCGTTGGAGTGAAGCGCCTTTGGTAGGTGGAATTTGGTAAGGAAAATTTATATAGTGTGCTGAAATTTATTGTCACTTGTTACTATGGAAAGTAATCCTCTGAGGGGCTTGTTCGGGGTATCTTCACCCCGACCAGTAGAGCAAAGAGTTGTTCCTCAACCTACTGAACCTACTGAAAATGAAAATGTTCACTTTGAAATTCCTTCGGGTATGTTAGAAAAACAGCTAGCTAATCCTTTTGCAGGAGATGGAACAAAGCATCCTGATGAGCACTTAATATATGTGGATGAAGTTTGTGGATTATTTAAGCTTGCAGGTATACCCGGTGATTTTGTTAAGAAGGTCTTCCCTTTATCTTTGAAGGGAGATGCATCGACACGGTATAGGCTATGTGATGATACGGGATCATGGAACTACAAACGATTGAAATTGGAATTTCATCGAGAAATTTTATCCTATGCATCTTGTTCATCGTGATCGCAATTATACATATAATTTTGGCCTCGCGAAGGAGAAAGCATCGCTCAATCTTGGGGAGGCTTAAATCAATGTTATATTCATGCCCCAATCATGAGCTCCCAAGAGAAATAATTATTCAAAGTTTTTATGCTCGGCTTTCTAATAACAATCGCACCATGCTCGATACTTCTTGTGCTGGCTCTTTTATGATGAAGACTATTGAATCCAAATGGGATTTATTGGATAGAATTAAACGCAATTCTGAAGATTTGGATCTCGACGAAGGTAAGGAGTCAAGTATGACCCCTAAGTTTGATTGTGTTAAATCTTTTATGGATACCGATGTTTTCCGTAAGTTTAGCACTAAATATGGACTTGACTCTGAGATAGTAGCTTCTTTCTGTGATTCTTTTGTTGCTTATGTTGATCTCCCTAAGGAGAAGTGGTTTAAATAACATCCTCCCATAGAAGTAAAAGTAGTTGCACCTATTAAAGTTGAAGAAAAGACTATCACTTATAATGATCCTATTGTTCCTACGTTTTATGTTGAGAAACCACATTTCCCTGTTTGAATAAAGGATCATGCTAAAGCTTCAACTGTGGTCCGTAAAAGCAATATTAGAACTTATACACCTCCTGAGCAAATTAAAGTAGAACCTAATATTGCTATTGTTAAAGATCTCTTGTCTGATAATATTGATGAGCATGTTATTCATTTCCGAGATGAAGCTTCTAGAATTGCCAAACCTTGTGCTAAAGATAAACATAGACCTGTGGTACGCATGCCTGTTATTTCTGTTAAAATAGAAGATCATTGTTATCATGGCTTATGTGATATGGGTGCTAGTGCTAGTGCAATACCTTTTGACTTATACAAAGAAATTATGCATGATATTGCACCTTCTGAGATAGAAGATATTGATGTCACAATTAAACTTGCCAACACAGATACTATTTCACCAATGGGAATTGTTGGAGATGTTGAAGTCTTGTGTGGGAAAACTAAATATCCTACTGATTTTCTTGTTCTTGGTTCCCCACAAGATAGCCTTTGTCCCATTATTTTTGGTAGACCCTTCTTGAACACTGTTAATGCTAAGATAGACTGCAAAAAGGATGTCGTTACTATTGGTTTGGGTGATATGTCTCATGAGTTTAATTTCTCTAAATTTCGTAGACAACACCGTGAAGAGGAATTGCCTAGTAAGGATGAAATAATTGGTCTTGCTTCTATTGCGTAACTCCTAGTGACCCTTTAGAACAATATTTGCTAGACCATGAAAATGATATGTTTATGAATGAAAGAAGGAAATAGATGAAGTATTCTTTAACAGGAACCTATCCTCAAACACAATTTACTGTTGAAATCCTAGGGGATCCTCCTCCACCCAATGGTGATCCCGTGTTTGAGCTCAAACCGTTACCTGATACTCTTAAATATGCTTATCTTGATGAGAAAAAGATATATCCTGTTATTATTAGTGCTAACCTTTCAGAGCATGAAGAAGAGAGATTATTGAAAACTCTAAGGAAGCACCGTGCTGCTATTGGATATACTCTTGATGATCTTAAGGGCATCAGTCCCACTCTATGTCAATATAAAATAAATTTGGAGGAAGATGCCAAACCAGTTCGCGATCATCAACGACGGCTGAATCCTAATATGAAGGAAGTAGTAAGAAAAGAAATACTAAAGCTCCTTGAGGCAGGTATAATTTATCCCGTTGCTGACAGTCAGTGGGTAAGTCTTGTCCATTGTGTCCCTAAGAAGGGAGGTATTACCGGCGTTCCTAATGATAAAGATGAGTTGATCCCGCAAAGAATTATTACAGGTTATAGGATGGTAATTGATTTCCGCAAATTAAATAAGGCTACTAAAAAAGATCATTACCGCTTACCTTTTATCGATCAAATGCTAGAAAGATTATCCAAACATACACATTTTTGGTTTCTAGATGGTTATTCTGGTTTCTCTCAAATACCTATGTCAGCCAATGATCAATCAAAGACTACTTTTACTTGCCCTTTTGGTACTTTTGCTTATAGACATATGCCTTTTGGTTTATGTAATGCACCTGCTACCTTTCAAAGATGTATGATGGCTATATTCTCTGACTTTTGTGAAAACATTTGTGAGGTTTTCATGGACGATTTCTACGTTTATGGATCCTCTTTTGATGATTGCTTGAGAAACCTTGATCGAGTTTTGCGAAGATGTGAAGAAACTAATATTGTCTTGAATTGGGAAAAGTGCCACTTTATGGTTAATGAAGGTATTGTCTTGGGGCATAAAGTTTCTGACAGAGGTATTGAAGTTGATAAAGCCAAGGTTGATGCTATTGAAAACATGCCATGTCCCAAGGACATCAAAGGTATAAGAAGTTTCCTTGGTCACGCCGGTTTTTATAGGAGGTTCATTAAGGACTTCTCAAAAATTTCTCGGCCTCTGACTAATTTATTACAAAAAGATATACCATTTGTCTTTGATGATGATTGTGTAGAAGCATTTGAAATACTTAAGAAAGCGCTGATCTCTGCACCTATTGTTCAGCCACCTAATTGGAATTTACCCTTTGAAATTACGTGTGATGCTAGTGATTATGCTGTAGGTGCTGTTCTAGGGCAAAGGGTTGATAAGAAATTAAATGTTATCCAATATGCTAGCAAAACTCTAGACAATGCTCAGAGAAATTATGCTACTACTGAAAAGGAATACTTAGCAGCTTGTATTTGCATGTGATAAGTCTTGAGACCTTATATTGTTGATTCTAAAGTAACTATTCACACTGATCATGCTGCTATTAAATATCTTATGGAAAATAAAGATGCTAAACCTAGACTTATTAGATGGGTTCTCTTGGTACAAGAATTTGATTTGCATATTATTGATAGAAAGGGAGCTGAGAACCCCGTTGTAGACAACTTGTCTAGGATAGAAAATGTTCTTGATGACCCACTAGCTATCAATGAAAGCTTTCCTGATGAACAACTAAATGTCATAAATGCTTCTCGTACTACTCCATGGTATGCTGATTATGCTAATTATATTTTTGCTAAATTGATACCACCTAGTTTCACATACCAGCAAAGAGAAAAGTTTTTCTATGATTTGAGACATTATTTTTGGGATGACCCACATCTTTATAAAGAAGGAGTAGATGGTGTTATTAGGCGTTGTGTGCACGAGCATGAACAGAAGCAGATCCTATGTAAGTGTCACTCCGAGGGCTTATGGAGGACACCACTATTTGGAGATAGAATTGCACATAAGGTATTGCAATCCGGTTTTATTGGCCTACTCTCTTCAAGGATGCCTGTAAGTTTGTCTTGTCTTGTGATGAATGTCAAAGAATTGGTAATATGAGTAGACGTCAAGAAATGCCTATGAATTATTCACTTGTTACTGAACCATTTGATGTTTGGGGCTTTGACTATATGGGACCTTTTCCTGCCTCTAATGGTTACACACATATTTTGAGTTCTTGTTGATTACGTTACTAAGTGGGTAGAAGCTATTCCAACTAGTAGTGCTGATCATAACACCTCTATTAAGATGCTTAAGGAAGTTATTTTTCTGAGGTTTGGAGTCCCTAGATATTTAATGACTGATGGTGGTTCACATTTTATTCATGGGGCTTTTCGTAAAATGCTCGCTAAGTATGATGTTAATCATAGAATTGCATCTCCTTATCACCCGCAGTCTAGTGTTCAAGTAGAATTGAGCAATAGAGATCTCAAATTAATTTTGCAAAAGACTGTTAATAGATCTAGAAAGAATTGGTCCAAGAAACTTGATGATGCATTATGGGCCTATAGAACTGCATATAAAAATCCTATGGGTATGTCTCCATATAAAATGGTTTATGGAAAAGCATGTCACTTACCCCTCGAACTAGAACATAAGGCATATTGGGCTATTAAAGATCTCAACTATGATTTCAAACATCCGGTGAGAAGAGGTTATTTGACATTAATGACTTGATGAATGGAGAACCCAAGCCTAGTTTAAAATGCGAGAAGTTGTTTAAAGAAAAGGTAAAAGATGGCATGACAAAAGGATACAAAAGCGTGAGTTTAATGTAGGTGATTATGTATTGCTATACAACTCTCGCTTAAGATTTTTTGCAGGAAAACTTCTCTCTAAATGGGAAGGCCCTTACGTTATCGAGGAGGTCTATCGCTCCTGCCATAAAAATCAACAACTTCGAAGGCACAAATCCGAAGGTGGTGAACGGTCAAAGAATCAAACACTATATCTCAGGTAATCCTATAAATGTTGAAACCAATGTTATTGAAACCGTAACCCCGGAGGAATACATAAGGGACACTTTCCGGAATGTTTTAGACTCCCAAAACGAATAGGTATGTGGTACGGTAAGTAAACTTAATCCAAAACAGTTCTAAAGGCAATTTTTCTCCATTTTGGGATATTTAGAAAAATAGAAAAATAAGAAGCAGTCCGGGAAGGACACGAGGCCTCCACGAGGTTGGAGGGCGTGCCCTACCTCTACCGAGCGCCCCCTACCTCGTGGGCACCTCGTGTGCTCTCCGGACTCCGTTTTCTTGCACGATACGTATTTTGGTCGGTAAAAATTCATTATATAATCTCCCGAAGGTTTTGACAACTTTATCACGCAAATATCCTCTGTTCTTGTTTCGAGCTGTTGCTGCTGCCGATTAGAGCAAGATGTCTTCTCAAGAGTCAGTCGGGGAGAGCCGGATGTCTCATCCGGCATCGAGACCAAGGACAAACAGCGAGGCTGACCACTTTGGGCCAGCAACAGCGAGGATAGATGCCATGGAGGATCAAGAAGTCACTTCTCGCTTACGAGATGGGTTCACGATGGGGGAACTACAGAGCTCAGCTATTCCAAACTCAGTTATCCCTTCCAATCTTAGATTTCTTTCTTATGAAAATATGAAAAAGAGTGTCACTTGTTCTCCCACAGCTATGCAACATCCTTGGGTGCAAGGAGCTTTAGTCGTTACAGGGAAGCTTCATAAGGAGATAATGGATCTCAAGCAGCAACTCAATAGGCTCGAGGAAGAGAATCGTATCCCGAGGGGCATTATCGCCAAGAATATCACATCACCATCCCCGAAGAAGGAGACATAATCACATGGGTATGGGCACTCCCGTTGGCAACTGCCAAGCTTGGGGGAGGTGCCCCGGTATCGTATCACCATCACACTCCTATCTTTACCATCTTTCTTAGTTCGATCCTTTTAGTAGTATCTTGATCAAGTAGAATAAAGTTTTGGTATGATCTAGTTTTGAGTTTTGCTTTATGATCCCTCTATGTAATCGAGTTTGTGAGCTATATATAATAAAGATTAGTGTTGAGTCAAGGGCTTGATTGTTTTGCTATGATCTTGAGTGAATAAAAGAAAAGAGAAAAGAATAAAAAGAAATAAAGAGATCATATTGATCTTATTGAGAGTAATGACTTCACATAGAAAGAGTATGATGATTAAAAGTTGTTGAGAGTTGACAAACGTAGCTTTGGTCATCGTTGCAATTAATAGGAAGTAATAAAGAAAGAGAGGTTTCACATATAAATATACTATCTTGGACATCTTTTTATGATTGGGAGCACTCATTAAAATATGACATGCTAAAGAGTTGATGTTGGACAAGGAAGACAACGTAATGGGTTATGTTTTCTTATATCTGAGATAAAGTATATTGTCATGGATCATCCAACATGTTGAGCTTGCCTTTCCCCCTCGTGCTAGCCAAATTCTTTGCACCAAGTAGAGATACTACTTGTGCTTCCAAAACACCCTTAAACCAGTTTTGCCATGAGAGTCCACCATATCTACCTATGGATTGAGTAAGATCCTTCAAGTAAGTTGTCATCGGTGCAAGCAATAAAAATTGCTCTCTAAATATGTATGATTTATTGGTATGGAGGAAATAAGCTTTATACGATCTTGTGATGTGGAAGAAATAAAAGCGACAGACTGCATAATAAAGTTTCATATCACAAGTGGCAATATAAAGTGACGTTCTTTCGCATTAAGATTTTGTGCATCCAAACCTAAAAGCGCATGGCAACCTCTTCTTCCCTTTGCGAAGGGCCTATCTTTTATTATTATATTCTACCTTATGCAATAGTCATAGTGATCTTCACCTTTCCTTTTACATTTTATCCTTTGGCAAGCTGTGATGTTGGAAAGATCCCGATATATATATCTAATTGGATGTGGGTTAGCATGAACTATTATTGTTGACATTACCCTTGAGGTAAAAGGTTGGGAGGGCAAACTATAAGCCCCTATCTTTCTCTATGTCGGTTAAAACTCCATAACCATAAGTATTATGTGAGTGTTAGCAATTATGAAAGACTAAATGATAGTTGAGTATGTGGACATGCTAGAAAGCTCGACATAGACTCTTTCCTCGATGTTATGATAAATTGCAATTGCTTCAATGGTAGAGATTATAGTTTGTTAGTTCTCAATAAAGTTTTGGATTCATAATTTGCATTGTGAATAGATTATTACTTGAGCATAAAAATCATATGACATTATCCATATATGTTCTTTGTTATGAGAATAATCATGATGCCCTCATGTCCGTATTTTATTTTATCGACACCTCTACCTCTAAACATGTGGACATATTTATCGTTATCGGCTTTTTGCTTGAGGACAAAGCGAGGTCTAAGCTTGGGGAGTTGATACGTCCATTTTGCATCATGCTTTTATATCGATATTTATTGCATTATAGACTGTTATTACACATTATGTCATAATACTTATGCTTATTCTCTCTAATTTTACAAGGTTTACATAAGGTGGGAGAATGCCGGCAGATGGAATTCTGGGCTGGAAAAGGAGCAAATATTAGAGACATATTCTGCACAACTCCAAAAGTCCTGAAACTCCACGAAAGTTATTTTTGGAAATAATAAAAAATTTTGAGCGGAAGAAATACGTCAGGGGGCCTCCACCTGGACACGAGGGTGGGGGCGCACCCTACCCCCCTGGGCGCGCCCCCTGCCTCGTGGGCCCCCTGTTGGCCCTCCGGTGCCCATCTTCTGCTATATGAAGTCTTTCGTCCAAGAAAAATCATAAGGTGCCTTCGTGATAAGACTCACGGCACACGAGGCGGAACCTTGGCGAACCAATCTAGGGCTCCGGCAGAGCTGTTACGCCAGTGGACACTTCCTCCGAGAGGGGGAAATCATCGCCATCACATCACCAACGCCTCCTCTCATCGGAGAGGGCAATCTCCGTCAACATCTTCACCAAAGCACCATCTCCTCTCAAACCCTAGTTCATCTCTTGTATCCAATTCTTGTCTCGAAGTCTGGGATTGGTACCTGTAGGTTGCTAGTAGTGTTGATTACTCCTTGTAGTTGATGCTAGTTGGTTTATCTGGTGGAAAATCGTATGTTCAGATCCTATATGCATATTAATACTCCTCTGATTATGAACATGAGTATGCTTTGTGAGTAGTTACGTTTGTTCCTGACGACATGGGACAAGTCTTGCTATTAGTAGTCATGTGAATTTGGTATTCGTTTGATATTTTGATGAGATGCATGTTGTCTATCCTCTAGTGGTGTTATGTGAACGTCGACTACATAACACTTCACCATTATTTGGGGCCTATAGGGAAGGCATTGGGAAGTAATAAGTAGATGATGGGTTGCTAGAGTGATAGAAGCTTAAACCCTAGTTTATGCGTTGCTCAGAAGGAGCTGATTTGGATCCATATGTTTCATGCTATGGTTAGGTTTACCTTAATAGTTTTTTGTAGTTGCGGATGCTTGCAATAGAGGTTAATCATAAGTGGGATGCTTGTCCAAGTAAGGGAAGCACCCAAGCACCGGTCCACCCACATATCAAATTATCAATGTACCGAACTCGAATCATATGAACGTGATGAAAACTAGCTTCACGATAATTCCCATGTGTCCCTGGAGCGCTTTCCTTTGTATAAGAGTTTGTCCAGGCTTGTCCTTTACTACAAAAAGGATTGGGCCACCTTGCTGCACTTTATTTACTTTTGTTACGTGTTGCTCGTTACAAATTATCCTATCACAAAACTATCTGTTACCTATTATTTCAATGCCTGCAGAGAATACCTTGCTGAAAACCGCTTATCATTTCCTTCTACTCCTCGTTGGGTTCAACACTCTTACTTATCGAAAGGACTACGATAGATCCCCCATACTTGTGGGTCATCACAGGCGAAGACTACTTTTGTGAGGATAGCTTGTACTAGTTGTCTCCCTTCAAACTGGCCGTTGTGCAATCCCTTGACGCTTAATATTTGAGGAGAGGACCAAGGCCTCTATAAATAGGACTAGCCACCACCATAGGAGGCAACTCAGCTCGAACTCATCTTGAGCGATCCTCACCCACACACATTCACAAAGCACAAGAACACCTCTCCTCAGGAGGCTGTTCTTCCCCTTGTACTGTTCATCCTCCGCCCAAGAGGCAATCCACCACCACCACACTGGAGTAGGGTATTACACCACAACGGTGGCCCGAACCAAAGATAAATCTTGTGTCCCCGTGTTCTTTGGGTTCGCAAGCTAGTCCGCGAGATCGTGGTGTGCTAGAGCTTGGGAGAGAGAGATCTTCGATGCAAGACGCCAAGAAATTCGAACTCTCAAGGGTTTGCGGAACCTCAAATCCGACATTTGGCGCCCGGTATGGGTGTGCCGGAGCCCTCTCTTCGCTTAGTCGATACACCGATGTTCGCGTTCCGATGTCCGGTGACCCAAGAACCAACGCCGCATCACCGGGCAGGCTTTGGCCAGCCCGGGCGGCGCTGCCCACTCAGAAGACCTCAACTGGCGCTTCAGCGGCACGAGCACCGCCAACGCCACGGGCGCGGGCGGCGCGACCAGCGCCACCTTAATTCCTTTACTCCGAAGAAAGCGCTGGCTGCCGAAGGGCCTCAAGCCACGCCATGGGCGACGGTGCCGCACACCCGGGAACATGCTAACATGAGGCTGCACTCACAAAGGGCACGGAGCTGCTACGGTGCCGATTGATGGAGAGCGGCCGATGCACTTCTTTGGAACGTGGTTGCCGAAGCATCGGATGCGCTGCCACGGAGCGCCGCCTTCGCTACCAGCTCACGCTTCTGTGCGCGGGCCGGATCCCACGGCGGGCCTCGCCGCACCTCAGGCTGCCCCCGAGCGCCCCGGGTCTCATCGGCATCGGGCGCGACTCCACGGCGCTTGCGCTCGGCGCCCGTCGCAAGCGCCACCTCGGATGGGTGCGGGCACGAGCGTTGCCACACATAGCCCTAGCAGGGCACTACCCTACCATCCTCAGGACAACGCGATGGGCCGAGCGACATGGAGCGTGGGGCAGTTCGGCGAGGTCTTCGGGGCGACGACCTCAGAGTCCTACGTGCCCTGCATGATGAACCAGGAGTACACGCCGGAAGATGACCCCGGCTCATTCCTCGAGACAGGCTGGGAAGAGGATGCGCTGGGAGCTGAGGCGTTCCAGGAGCCGCCCGAGAGCCCCGCCAACCACGCCGTTGACAACAGCTACAGGGTACCACTAATCTCCCAGGAGCAGGCTTACGCTAACCATGAATCGCAAGTGAATCAGGTCACAGTGCCAGGCGACGGTTACAGCACGGCGGTACTCGTCCCACCAGGAGAAGCGCACTGGGGGCTGCGTGGGAGGAGCCAGGAGCAAGGCCCCTCCTCAAGGTCAAGAAGGAGCTAGGCGTTGCTGCCTGGAGGTAGGCCTCTGCTGGGAGGCGCCTGACGAGCCTTCCCCCAGCAGAGGACCTGGTCACCTAGGGCACACTGGCGTCCCTTTGCCCCCCTTTGGCGCCCTCCGGGTTTACAGTCGTCCCAACGGTGGTAGAGGGTGGCGCAAGGCGGGCCCCTCGTCTGGGCGAGCATGAAGTAAGGCTCACGCCTGTGAAGGTCCCCGCTCATGACACTCACGTAATAATGAGTGGGGCTGTACACGCCTCGGAGCCTCAGGTGTGCCGCCCTCGGGCCTCGGGGGCTCCCTCCCACGTCCTAGTGGCACCATTTAGCTCCGCGCTGGTTAGAAGACTCGAAGACAAGAAGACTAGACTAGGTGCCGGACGCGGCCATTTGCTTTTAACCTCTTTTCTATAGCCCTGCTTTCTGGATTTGGATTTAAGTTGAAGTTGAATTTCCATTGGTGTCTTGTGAAGTGTCTTTTTCTCATTCGTATGCGATTTCTTGCAAACTGGTTCTTGCCTTATTTAGGAGTTCACATCGCCTCCCCTCGCGAGCCCCTCGCGGCGGGCTGGGCACAACGCGACGCAAGCGCAAGACGCTGGTCGATGCCATGGCTGGCGCATGCCTCTCGCGAGGCCCTCTCAGACGGATCGGAAAGCTCATCAGGGGCTCCTCAGAAACTCATGACCTCACGAGCCAGTTCGGGACCTGCCCAGGTTAAGGTAAATTACAACAGCAAACTCGCCACGGGACTCGTGAGCTCATGAAGGCACATATTCAGCTTGGCCTAAAAGAATAGGGGCAATAATCTGTTTACATGAGGGGCTTCCCCTCCCAAAATGCTCTTACAACCTCGGGGTACGTGTGCGGGATAAACAGCAGGGAATCACGGGATCAATCGGACATGTCGCTCACCGCGTCCACTGGGTCGCTTTCAGATGCGTCGCTGGCGTCGCTGTCACCGTCGCTGGCATCACCATCACCTTCGACGGTGCTGCCATCACCATCATCGACCACGTCACCTTCATCCGCCGTGACCACCACCGCGTCGTCCTCGGAAGAGAAGGCCCTGACCAGCGCGTCCACATTATCTTCCACCCACCATGCCTGGTTGCCCCGGATGGCCTCCGGTACAGGGGCAATGGCGGCATAAAAGTCAAAATTGGGATAGGTGTTCTGGAGATGGCTGAAGACGCGGGAGAACACGCGCCTGAGCAGGCCGCGGCTCCTCTCTTCAACAAGCTAGCGAGCTCTCTCGGAATGGTTCTCCAGGCGCGTCACCACGTCGGTGAAGAAGTGGAGGTGGTCGGCGTGAGTCGTCCGGCGTGGGGATGAGGGGATTTTTCATCATAGATGTGGCCCAGCGCAATGTTGGCCATGTTCCCGAGGCCTCGGGAGCATGGGGGCATGCACGCCTCCAAGACTCCGGTGTCTGCTGTCAAGCACTCCATCCTCGTTTGCCGTCACGATGGACTCGGCGCCGGCGACCACGGCCGAAGAGGGAGCAGCTCGGTGCGGGCGGAGGCTAGTTCAGCCTGCACCGAGACCAGGGCGGCTGCGGTGGCCTCCTCGCGCCGCTCCGCCTCAGCCAGCTTGGACTTGAGGGCAGCAGTCCTGCTCGCAGCCTTGGCTTCAACGAGCTTCAGCTTCAAGTCGTACCTGCCCACAAGATCTGCGCGAACCTCGGCCATGCGGTGGTCGACCTCCCACAGGACCAGGGCCTCGCGCGCACCAACAGCATCCTCCGCTTGGGCGACTTGGCGCTCCCTCATCTCCAACCGCTCAAGCTCAAGGTTGCGCTCCATAGCTTCTAGCGCCAGCGCTTCCTCACGCTTCAGGATCTCTTCCTCATCGGCAAGTGTCCCCCTCATCGATGCAAGGGCAGCTTGGCGCGCCTCCACCTGCTGCTCCAAGGAGGCGCTCCAAGCTTGGAGCTCCCACGCGCATTTCTCTGTAATCTCGCGGCGGCGGTCAGCTTCCCGGGCTTCTTCCAAGGCTCGGGAGCAGGCCTCGCGCGAGGTCACGAGGGATGCCTCGGCCTTTGCATTGTCAAGCTCGCGCTGGTGGCGCCCGAGGTTGATGGCCACCTTCAGCTTATGTCGCTCCTCCATCAGCCGAAGACCCTCGGCTTCAAGGCGCGCATCTACGTCCGCGAGTTCTTCACGGAGCTGGTTCATCGCGCCCGTCGCATCCTGAAAGAGCTCATGGCGGACGACACTCCATTCGTGTGCCGATCTAAGCATGCTGCCGACTCCGTCCTCCACCACGGGGGACGCGGACGGGGCCCGAAGCGACTCGCCCCCTTTCAGCAAGGGGCTAGGGGTGCCCGCCCGGTTGCCAGCCAAGCCTCGCGAGGGGCCCGGATGAGTGGAGACCCGCCGCTTGAAGATGAGCCCATGATCAAAGCCAGCCAGCCGCCATCAACGATCCGAGGAGGAGCCCTTGGCACACTAGCCACACTCCAAGCAAGGCCGCAAAGGGGAGACGGTGAAGGCACGAGCTCAAGGCGCCCTGCTGGCAGGCTTGCTTCTCCGGCAGACCCCGCGCCAGGGGCAGCGTGCAGGCTTGGGGCGCTCAAAGCTGTCGGGGGAGACGAAGCGATAGGAGGTGCTCCTCGGGAGGCTCCGCGGCCTTGGCAGAAGGGATCCTGGGGAACCACCGTCAGGAAGGGAAGCGGCACACAAGGAATGACAGAGACAAGGTACTTACTCATCAATGGCGATGTACTTCCTCCGCTTCAATGGCCTGAAGGCACCACTGCTGCAGCTTGGGGATCCCTTTCTCTTGCGGACCTCCTTAAAGTCCACGCGGAGCCGGCCGAAGCATTGGACGTGGCGACCATCGCGGGGCGCAACTGGAGAAGCACCCAAGGAGACCACCTCGGGAGAGCGCCAAGGCTGGGGAGCTATCGGGCTCCGCCTCGCGACGACCTGCCGAGGCCTCGTGAGCTTCGACCTCGGGGAGCAGCGTGGACTCGACGTCGCCCGTCGGCTACCGCCCAGTGGCCAGCCTTGAGAATCCACGCAGGTTCCCGAGGATGACGCCTCGGGAGCCTCAGGCAGCATCGACACCTCGGCACCCGCGCCCCCGGCCTCCGACGGTGCTTGCCTGCCAGCGTCCACCCTTGGGGCAAGATCGGGGCTAGTGGCAAGGAGAGGAACCACGATGATGGGGTTCTCACGTGGCCCCACAAGGCCGACTGGACGCAGCCCCCATTCATCGAAGGAGGGCATCCGCTCCACAAATTCCACCTTGTTCAAGCAGCGGTACAAAAGACAACTCTTCCCTGGCATGTCGTCTGGCAATGGGACGCCCGTTAGGACCTCGAGCACCGTTCGCCGCGCCTCAAGGGGGAGCCCGGACTCCTGAAGTCCCATGTGGTCCTTGCTATTGAGCAAGGCCCACATCGGTCGAGAATCAATCAGGTGCAACGAGAAGAAATGGCGGAGAAGGGCCACGGAAGGAGCAATGTCCACCATGGCCTCGCAAACAAAGGCAAAGGCGGCAAGAAGGGTCACGGATTGGGGATCAAGGTGCATCATATGGATCTGATAATGTGAAAGCACGGCGTTGAAGAAGGCGGAGAAAGGAGGAACCAGGCCAGCCCACAGGGCGTCGATGAAAAATAGGACCTCGGTGGCTGTCCTGTCGACACGAGCTCGAGACGCGAAAGGTGCCACCGCCCCTCCCCACTCATTGAAGCTGGTGGCGAAGCGGGCGACCTTTGTCCATGGCTTCTTGGTTGAGCATCAGCCGACCTGCCAATGGCAGGCTCAATGGCCGGAGGTAGTTCGGCGGAGGACAGGGGCTCCTTCCCCTTCTTCGTTCGATCGGCGCCATGGCAATGGGAAGGGCTGAGCTCAGATCGGATTGGGAGAAGAGGCTGAGCTTCGGGGAAGCAGAAGAATTTGGGCAGTGCGTCGAAGCAATGAGTGCGAAACTGTGTAGACCGCCGTGGCCGCCTAGCCAGGCGGGTATCAAGGCATCGTGGGGAAGCGGAGACGCCCATGTCCAATCAACCGCCACGAGTCGACCAAGGCCGCAGGCTGTTGGGGCCCATGGCGCGCCCGCATTTTCCCTTTGGCTTCGCCTCAAGCCATGTCCGAGCGCTGCCTTGGCCTGGAGCTACTGCCGGCGCTCGGGAATGGGGGTCCCCTGACTTGCTCGGCTTATGCCCACAGCGTGTGAGGGAGTCCCGGACTAGGGGGTTTCCGGATAGCCGGACTATCGTCACGGCCGGACTCCAAGACTATGAAGATACAAGATTGAAGACTTCGTCCCGTGTCCGGATGGGACTTTCCATGGCGTGGAAGGCAAGCTTGGCGACACGGATATGTAGATCTCCTACCATTGTGACCGACTACTGTAACCCTAACCTATCCGGTGTCTATATAAACCGGAGGGTTTTAGTCCGTAGGCGAACAACTTCATCATCAACAATCATACCATAGGCTAGCTTCTAGGGTTTAGCCTCCTTGATCTTGTGGTAGATCTACTCTTGTACTACCCATATCATCAATATTAATCAAGGTGAGTAGGGTTTTACCTCCATCAAGAGGGCCCGAACCTGGGTAAAAACATTGTGTCCCTTGTCTCCTGTTACCATCCGCCTAGACGCACAGTTCGGGACCCCCTACCCGAGATCCGCCGGTTTTGACACCGACATTGGTGCTTCCATTGAGAGTTCCTCTGTGTCGTTGCCAATAGGCCAGATGGCTCCTTCGATCATCAACCACGACGCGGTCCAGGGTGAGACTTTACTCCCCGGACAGATCTTCGTATTCGGCGGCTTTGCACTACGGGCCAATTCGCTTGGCCATCTGGAGCAGATCGAAAGCTACGCCCCTGGCCATCAGGTCAGATTTGGAAGTTTAAACTATACGGCTGATATCCGTGGGGACTTGATCTTCGACGGATTCGAGCCACAGCCAAGCGTGCCGCACTGTCTCGATGGGCATGATCTCGCTCTGCAGCCGAAGCAAAGGTGCCTCGAGGCCGCACTAAAGATCCGCCCCGACCCTTAATCCGGAGCGGATTCACGATCGAGGACGGGTGGTTGGACACCGCCTCGGGGCTATAATCAATTCTACGGCGATCGAGAGCCGAACTCCATCCCTGTCGCCCTTTGCGAAAGCCTCGACTCAGTGGTGCCGGACTCCTCTCCGGATTCGAACGCCTCCGCTACCGCTAATCGAATCTGATTGGGCGCACGGCCATGGAGTTCATGCCGTGGACATCTTCAAAGACTTCGCCTTTGGCGACATCCTGAATTCACTAAAGTCTCTCTCTTTATCCGGAGAGCTCCTGGCGGACTACGGACAGGAAGGTTGGGATGCGGACGACGAAGAAATTCAATGCCCACCCACCACCCACTTTATAGCCACCATCGATGATTTAACCGACATGCTCGACTATGACTCAAGACATCGACGGCATGGACGATGACGCCGAGACAACTAAGACCCAGCGCCCACAGGGCACTGGAAGGCCACCTCGTCATATGACATATACATGGTGGACATCCCGAAAGATGGGAACGATGATGGAACAACGGAGGATGTCCCCTCCAAGAAACAGCCGAAGCACCGACGTCAGCGGCGCCGCTCTAAATCCCGTCAAAATAAAAACGGTGATTCCGGCACGGGAGACGGTAGCACTCGAAGGATGCGAAGAGAACCTCCTCGGCAGACTCGGCGCGGGAGGAGGGAGAAGCAAGTCCGCACTGACGGTCTGGCGAAAGAGAGGTCGAGGACGATAATTACGCGCCTCCCTCAAGATGAGGCAAGCCTCGACGATTTACGAATTTGTCGTGTCTCGAGGATCCCGCCAAATGTGAGCATTTCAAACGCAGGCTTATAGCCACGGCAAGCAGCCTCAAGAAAAAAGCGGCAAAGAATTTTAGAGCTGATCAAGACCTGCTAGGCGACAGATGGATCAAGTCCTTGCAGCGAAGAGTATGAACTCGAACGCCTCCAAAAGCTACCCCAAACGCAGGCCGTTGCCTCGACTAGAGGAGGAAGCACCCAAGTCGCCAGCAGCACGACATGGCAGACCGGCCACCTCGTGGCCGCGACAGAGAAGCCTCTCGGCCCTCCGCTCAAGCCACACCCCGACGCCACTCAAAAAGTACCAAGGCAAGGGATAACGTGCTGGACTTGCGAGATATATTGGAAGGTAAGGCAAAACATACAAGGTCGATCTATGGATCGCGTGGGCGCCCAGCAACACGGGATGATTACCGTCAGCGCTACCGATACAAAGAAAACTGGCCGGGCCGAACACAGCAGACACAAAGCTCGTATGAGCTACGCCGTGATATAGCCCAACACAGGCGCCAAGACACCCGCTTATGCTTCACGGATGAAGTAATGGATCATCAAATCGAGAGGGCTTCAAGCCCGTAAACATCGAATCATACGATGGTACCACGAGATCCTGCGGGTCCGGATCGAGGACTATCTCCTCCATATCCACATGGCTCGCGGTGATGATCTACATGCCATCAAATACCTCCCCCTGAGGCTTAAACGACCAGCTAGGCATTGGCTCAACAGCTTGCCAGCAGAATCAATTGGTTGTTGGGAGGACCTCGAAGCCGCATTCCTTGATAACTTCCATGGCACATGAAGTACCACCACGACGCCGATGACCTTAGCCACATAAACCAGCAGCGGAAGAATCGGCCCGGACAATTACGGACTCGGTTCCTAACAAAGAAAAATCAAATCGTCGATCGTGGGATGCGAGAGGCCCTTGCAGCCTTCAAACATAATCTCCGTGGATTTGAGTGGCTTGCCCGACACCTAGGACAGGAAAAGTCGAAATCTATGGCAGCTCTCACAACCCTCATGACTCGCTTTTGTGCGGGAGAGGATAGCTAGCTAGCTCGAAGCAACAACTTGGCCAAACATCCCGATAGTCCGGATACCAAGGACAACAATGGCAGGTCACGCCGCAATAAGAACAAAGCGCCAGATTAACGGTGATAATATCAAGACACGTCAATGCCGGATTCGTGAGGCTCTAAACCCGGTCGTGAAGAAGCCATTCAAAGAAATACCAGGGGCCCGCCCAACTTGGACCGAATACTCGACCGCTTGTGCGGATACATGGCACTTCGAAAACCAGCCAATCACACCAACAGGGACTGTTGGGTGTTCAACAAGCAGAGCAAGTTAGGTGCCGAACTCAATAACAACAAGGGGCTACATAGCGATGACGAGGAGGAGCCCGGCCACCGAGCAATAAAGGACGAAGGGTTTTCCTACGCAAGTGCGGACGGTGAATACATATACGCAACTCCACATACCCAAAAGGGAGCGGAAGCGTGCACTATGGGACGATATGTGATGGAGCCGGGCCGCCCCAAAGTTCAACCCATGGTCCTCCCGCCCGATCACCTTCGATCGAACGGACCACCCCACTAGCATCCGTCACGGCGGCTTCGCGCATTGGTTCTTGACCCAATTATCGACGGATTTCACCTCACTAGAGTCTTGATGGACGCTGGCAAGAGCTCGAACTCGCTTTACCGGGATACGATGCATAAAATGGGCATTGACCCTCAAGGATTAAACCTACAAAGACGACCTTTAAAGGCGTCATACCGGGTGTAGAGGCCAGTTATGCAGTGCTCGCTTACACTCGGCGGTCTTGGATCTCCGGATAACTTCCAAGCCGAAGAGTTAATCTTCGACATCGTCCCATCTGCAATGGCTATCACACCTTCGCTCGGACGAACAGCATTTGCCAAGTTCAATGCGGTGCCGCACTACGCATACCTCAAGCTCAAGATGCCAGGCCCTCGAGGAGTAATCACGGTCAATGGAAACACCGAACGCTCTCTCCGGACGGAGGAGCATACGGCGGCCCTCGTGGCGGAGGTGCAAAGCAGCCTCTCACGGCAATTCTCGAGTCCGGCCACTAAGCGTCCGGACACTGCCAAGCGCGCCCGGAGTAACCTGCAACAAGACCACCCGCATTTATCAAGCACGAGTAGCGAACCGGCCCCAACCCCATCCTCACGAAATTGCGAACCAAGACACGCTGTATATAATTACGCTCTGGAGATACCTTGGGCATATGGGGAGGGGCAAGACAACTGCACGCCTAAGAGTGCGGCTCGACCGCCCAGGGCTACCGTCTGTGTCATTTCTTTTTTTCCTTTTCCTTTTTCTTTTCTTTTTACTTTCGTGACTACGTCTTGAATCAGTCTGTCAGGCACTTGAATCGCCAACTCACGATGCAACAGCCGAGGGAAGCGGAAGGCCACGCCAAGTGCTCAGTGTGGTCTCTATTATGAGCATTATACCTGTTTTACATACCATCCCGGCAAATTTTACCCTCGGAGGGGACATCTTAGATATTCCCATCCCTTGCTTACCGCACTATTTGTATCGCTCGCTTCCATTGCAAGACCCTTTTGAATAAACAATAAATAGCTCTTGCTTATTATTGCTTTAATTCCTTTATATATATACATATGTTCATTTCACGACATGCTGCAACCGTACACTTTGGTACGGCCAATAAACCAGGGGCTCAAGTATCCCAAAATTATGGTGTGATAAAGTTCGAACACTTTCACAAGTGCGGCACCCCGAACTTATAGCATTATATGAATTGGCTCCGAATCATGTCTTGGGTCAATAGTTGGGTTTGCCTGGCTCCGTGTTTTGGTACCTTACGTTCCGCTTATATCGGCTAAGGTAGCACCGGAGAACCACTGCGATTGTGCCTCAGCTTATTCTGGTCGAAAGCACCTCAAAGGAGAAAGCCAAACTCGAGCAGTCATGATAAGGCGAGAGCCATTGCTGTTCGAGAGGTTTTTTCGGGTCCCTAAAGACTTATGCCGCTTAGAGCGAGGAACCGGAATTATCCGGCCAAGGCGTGGATAGCGCCTCAACCTCGGCCTTCGAATACTAGGGGCTTCACTAAATTTAAAATTATAGAATTCTATGGCTAAGTGAGAGTGTTCAAGCATTATAAGTCTGGTTGCCTTTGTTCGTTGTGTTGAGTGCCTCCCTAGATGGACCCAAGAATGGGAACAAGAGCGCTCAAGTTTATCCCTAACACCCCAAAGACTGCGTGGCATGGGGGCTGAAGCCAACGACTTGCCATCTCTCAAATTTGATAAACGGCCGCATGTAAGGTAATATTTTAAATTAATAAGCGTTGCTTAAGCGATATGAACAAGTTTTCAGCGTCTGTAATAACAAACGCGAGTCTATTCAAAAATTACATCCTTGGAGCACTCATCCGCTTATTCGGCGAAAGCACTTTGAGGCCCTCATAATACATTTGAGGCGTGCGATGCTCCTTGCTCCTTGGTGGCCCGTCCGTTACAAGCTTCTCCGCATCCAAATTTTCCCCAGGTGCACTTTAGCATGGGCAAGGGCTGACGGAACCCTTCAATGCAGACGGAGCGCTTTGATAACCTCAAGCCGAGCGGACAGGCATCCACCAAATTACTGCACCAAGCCTAACTAGCTCCGGGCATGGCCTCCAATGGCCACACACCGCTCACTATGAGCCCCTCATGGCCTGCTCGGCGACCTTAGGAGCTCGACCAGCTGCTTCACTGGTCGCTTAGGGGCACCGGATGTCCGGCCTCAAAGATACCTTGAGACCGTAACACCTTCTCCGTGGAGCTCCCCCTCCGGGAGCGGTAGAACGCAGCATCAGACGCGACTACGGGCAAATCTCCGAATGCTTCCGGAGAGCTCCGAATCCGGGTAAGTAATAGGTAATTGACTTTACATTCTTGCTTTGCATAAAGAATGCCTTACCCGCCGCTATCTTCTTTAGTGCTTCGATTTCTTGGAGGGCTTTTTGGGCCTCGCCTTAGCAGCTTTGGCACTCTCAAGAGCGAGGCAAGCTCGGACTCTCGGGTCTTTGAGTCACGCTCCAAACCCTCGTGTTTCTCCACGAGAATCTGGAGCTCTGTCGCACCTCCGCCGATTGCGCCTCCCTTTCTCTCGCTTCGGTGCGCTCCACAGCGCTTTGTTTGCCACGGCCACCGCCTTCCCTCGTGGTCTCCACCTCGTTCGTGGCCCTCGCGGTACCCATGTTATTTCGTTAGTTTTGCAACCAAAACCTTTTCCATAAGGTATCTCTTTAATAAGGCATTTCTTACCTTCCCTTGTCCTCGAGCTGCTTCTTGGCTTGTCTCGAGCTCGCTCTCTAACGCCTTCGAGGTTCTGCTTGATGTATTGACCTCCACCGCTGCAAGGGCAGAGGGTCGAAATAGCTGCAAATTTGCATTCATAATATTGACATACTTATATTAGACTCCTGCGTATATCTTTTTAGATCCTCGGTCCCGCTTTTCTTTCCGAACACCGAACTAAGCATCGAGGGCTCACTGTCTATGCGGTAACATTTTTATATGTTTTAAACATACCTCAAAGCTTTGTTAGAAGGCTGGTACATGCCAGTCACCGCTCTGGGATCTGAATCTGTCCGGATCACCGCACTCATAATAGTGCGGTGCCTTCCTTCGATGGAGGCGCCTGCTGAGCGCCTCAAAGAGTTATCCAAAGGCCTCCGGTTGGACGGAGGACACCGGCGTCTTACCCTTCATGCGAAGGATCCATCATCTCGGACTTGAATCACTGATGGTTCCGCATGGAGTCCTGGACGAGGGTCGGGCTTAGAGCCTGGGGTCTTGCCCCCGCTACCTGGAGTCCGGAGGTCGCCTTGTGGCGCCTCTGCGCTACCTCCTTCGACCAAGTTTCCTTGGGGCCCCTACCACGGCGTCGTTCTGGGCGAGGTGAGGCCAGGGGAGGCGTCGGAGGCTAGATGCTCTCCATTTCCGATTTGAGCCTGTGGGACCCGCTTGATGAATTGAAGCTCGCCTTCATGGGCTGGCTGCATGATTGTTCGGCATTAGAGAACACTATGCAATTATGAAAAACCATGGGTATCCTGGACACTTACGATCTCGCCAGGGGACTTGGTCCTGTTGGCTGGCGATCCTCCTCGCGTAAATCGTCGACGTTGGTGGAGAAGTCCGGAGGAAGGGTTCTTCCCTTCTTGGACCCTCCGGCCTCCCCGTTAGGCGGCCTTCCTTTCTTCTCCTCCTCACCTGGGAGGAGCTTCTTCTTCTTCCTCCTCGCCTTCAGGAGAAGATTCGCTTCAGAACCTGACAAGCACTTGGCGTCGTGAACTCCTTCGAGTTCCCGTGGCCTCCTTCTTAGCCTTCTTCTCCTCAAGACCACATGAGGCGCCAGAGCCAACAGCCCCGGCCAATCAAGGCGTCTTCCGGTCTTCCAAGCAAAGGAGCCGGACAAATTAATCTGTCCGCCGCCGTCTTCACCATTAGCCGTCAAGAAATTAGGGAGTTTTAGATCCGCATAGAGTCAATCTATGAAAAAGAGTCCCGTAAAGGGTGAAATAACTTACCTCGCCGGGCTGGACGCGTGCACTGCACTCCGCGATCCTTGGTAGCGTATGTTGGGGCTTGGCGCCCTTGAACAAAGACTCTTCCGTGCATCTTCGCACGTAGTGTCAAGAGCCGCCTCGTGGTCCGTGTCCGTGCCGGATCGAACTCCCACAAATTAAAGCCCGTCGCTCGCAGGGGAGAATCCGGCGGATGAGCATCACTGGATTACGCCGACAAGCTTGAGATTCTTGTCCACCAGGTTTTGGACGCATGTCCGGAGTCCTGGATAGCTCTTAGAATCCCCCACGTCAGCCCGCTCTCTTTCCATGACGAGAGCCGTGTGGGGAAGCCAGATCTGAATTCGAGGCCGCCGCCCATTCAGGTGTGGTCAGTGGCTCGGTGATGTAGAACCACCCCGATTGCCACCCCTTTACTGTCTCCAAAAGCGCCCTCGAGCCATAGGACCTTGGCCATCTTGCCAACCATGGCGCCCAAGCACTGGCTTGGCGGCCGCCCACTACCTTCGGCCGGACATTGAAGATCTTCAGCCATAAGCGAGAAGTGGGAATGGATGCAAGAGGAAGGCCTCACACACAACGATAAACGCCCGAAATGTTGAGGATGAAATTGAGGCCAGGTCATGGAAGTCTGAGGCCGTGGTGGAACATGAGCCCCTTGGACGAAAAGGGTGGAGTGGAAAACCTAGTCCGCGGAGGAAGTGGGGTAGAAACACTACCCTCTCATGGGGCCCGGGGGTTGGAATGAGCTGCCCCGCTTCGGGCAGCCTGTATGCGATGTTGCCGGACAAATATCCGGCCTCCCGCAGCTTGGTGATGTGCCCCTCCTTGACGGAGGAGGCCATCCACCGCCTCCCGCTCCCCGACATGGTTGGAGAAAGGTCGAGGTGGGATGTGCGGACTTGGGCTGGAGCTCGAGTGTCGCGGAAATGGATAAGAAAAGGAGGAAGAAGGCGAGGTGAAAAGGTGGATCCTTATCCCTTATATGGATGAATGAAGCTATCGTCCCCACCACCGGTAAAACTCGCTTATTTCCCAAGCACCGTAATCAATGGCGCGGATGGCTTACCCACATCCGTATTGATGAGAATCCCGGAGTAAGGGGGCACGATCTATGCTTTGATAAGACGTGCCAAGGAAACTGCCTCGCTAAACACGCTGAGGTGGAACAGTAAAAAATGATTCATACAAAAGCCTGGCCGTGGTGTGATGTCACGCCATGGAATACGCCGCCAGATCTGTGCAAAAATTATTCTCTACGGTGTTATGTTGAACTTGTTTTGCGAGAGCGGACACTATCCTTGTGATCAAAACCTTCTATGAAGTATTCGGAGGAGGAACCCGCCTTTGCAATGCCCAAGACAATATCTGTAGCAGGACTCGTCGTCGTCATTGAAGCCTGGTTCGGGGGCTACCGAGGAGTCCCGGGACTAGGTGGTGTCCGGATAGCGGACTATCGCCACGGCCGGACTCCAAGACTATGAAGATACAAGATTGAAGACTTCGTCTCGTGGTCCGGATGGGACTTTCCTTGGCGTGGAAGGCAAGCTTGGCGTCTACGGATATGTAGATCTCCTACCATTGTAACCGACTCTGTGTAACCCTAACCTATCATGTGTCTATATAAACCGGAGGGTTTTAGTCCGTAGGACGAACAACTTCATCATGAACAATCATACCATAGGCTAGCTTCTAGGGTTTAGCCTCCTTGATCTCGTGGTAGATCTACTCTTGTACTACCCATATCATCAATATTAATCAAGCAGGAGTAGGGTTTTACCTCCATCGAGAGGGCCCGAACACAGGTAAAACATTGTGGTCCCTTTGTCTCCTGTTACCATCCGCCTAGACGCACAGTTCGGGACCCCCTACCCGAGATCCGCCGGTTTTGACACCGACAGCGTGGCTCTCCCAGTGGCCCCATACGGCCCATCTTCACCAGCCAACACTCAAGACCCTCACGAGGGGCCAAGCCTCGCGAGGCAGACGACACAAGACCTCCTCGGGAGCGGCCTCACCAGGCTGGCTCGCGAGGGGCGGAGAGATCAAGGCAAGGGGTACCTCATGAGGTTTCCTGTGACGTAAGCCATGACAATCAAGAACCCAGTGAGCGCCACAAGACGCAGGATGTCCTCATTTCGCCTTTGGTGCTTAAGGGGCAAGCGCAGGCGAGGAGTCCTGAGGCATCAGGCAAAGGTTTCCATATCGGTGCAACGAGACCAAGACTAGCAGGACGGCAGGACGGAGGTCACCGTGGAGCCCAAGACGGTGTCACCACCAGAGCCTTTGGCAGGCGAAGACTACTTTTGTCAGGATAGCTTGTACTAGTTGTCTCCCTTCAAACTGGCCGTTGTGGAATCCCTTCCCGCTCAATATTTGGGGAGAGGACCAAGGCCTCTATAAATAGGACTAGCCACCACCATAGGAGGCAACACAGCTCGAACTCATCTTGAGCGATCCTCACCCACACACATTCACAAAGCACAAGAACACCTCTCCTGAGGAGGCTGTTCTTCCCCTTGTACTATTCATCCTCAGCCCAAGAGGCAATCCACCACCACCACACTGGAGTAGGGTATTACACCACAACGGTGGCCCGAACCAGTATAAATCTTGTGTCCCCGTGTTCTTTGGGTTCGGCAAGCTAGTCTGCGAGATCGTGGTGTGCGAGAGCTTGGGAGAGGAGAGATCTTCATGCGCTCCCCAGTGTTCGAACCTCAAGGGTTTAACGGAACCCTAAATCTGACACGGTCTTAATGGCATCCCAGAAGCTGCGGCACTACTTTCAAGAGTGTTCGATCACGGTGGCGTCCGAAGTACCACTCAATGACATCATAACCAAATGGGCCATCGATCTATTACCATTTGAAATAACATACAAGCCACGCCGAGCTATTAAATCTCAGGTGTTGGCCGACTTTGTCACCGAATGAATGAAGGTTTAACTCCCTAAAGAGTACAAAAGACATACTCCAAGCTGGGTAATGTACTTCGACGGCTCTAAAATGTTAGCCAGATTGGGGGTTGGTGTCATCTTAACATCCCCTACAGGCGACACAGTCCGCTACGTATTACAAATCATGTATACGGACTCCAACAATGCGGCCGAATACGAGGCACTACTGCATGGTCTTCGAATGGCTGTTTCTATGGGCATACAACGCGTAGAGGTGCGTGGGGATTCGAACCTCGCAATATCCCAAATAAATGGAGAATTCGATGCAAAAGATCCAAAGATGGCAGCATACCGAAACGCCGTACTCAAAATATCAGCTCGGTTTGAGGGGCTCGAGTTCCATCACATTGCTCGAGACAGTAATTAGGCAGCGGACATCCTTGCTCGAATGGGCGCTAAACGTGACCCATCCCGCCTAACATCTTTGTGGAAAGGCTCTTCAAGCCATCCGTGGTATGGCAGGACGAGAGCGGAAATACTAGTCCGGCGCCGATCATAACCCCAAATGCCGAACACAATTCTGATATCATCGGGGGCTCGGGCACCAAAATGACACCTTCCGCCCATGTAATCATGGCTGTCATTGCTCCATGGACCGAACCTTTCCTGGCTTACCTTAATAGGCAGGAGCTCCCTGATGACCATAATGAGGCCCGTCGCATAGTGCGGCGCTCTAAAGCCTACAAAGTTCATGGAGGCAAACTCTACAAGAAAAGTACTACTGGAGTTCTTCAAAGATGTATCTCCGAAGAGAAGGGACGGCAGCTCTTGGCCGAAATACATGCTGGTCTCGGTGGCCATCACGCTGTAGCTCGGTGATGACCCACAAGTATAGGGGATCTATCATAGTCCTTCCGATAAGTAAGAGTGTCAACCCCAACGAGGAGCAGAAGGAAATGATAAGCGGTTTTCAGCAAGGTATTCTCTGCAAGCACTGAAATTATCGGTAACAGATAGTTTTGTGGTAAGGTAATTCGTAACGGGTAGCAAGTAACAAAAGTAAACAAGTTGCAATAAGGTGGCCCAATCCTTTTTGTAGCAAAGGACAAGCCTGTACATACTCTTATATAAAGGAAAACGCTCCCGAGGACACATGGGAATTATTGTCAAGCTAGTTTTCATCACGCTCATATGATTCACGTTCGTTACTTTGATAATTTGATATGTGGGTGGACCGGTGCTTGGGTACTGCCCTTCCTTGGACAAGCATCCCACTTATGATTAACCCCTCTCGCATGAAGCATCCGCAACTTCTGAAATAAGAATTAAGGTAAACCTAACCATAGCATGAAACATATGGATCCAAATCAGCCCCTTACGAAGCAACGCATAAACTAGGGTTTAAGCTTCTGTCACTCTAGCAACCCATCATCTACTTATTACTTCCCAATGCCTTCCCCTAGGCCTAAACAATGGTGAAGTGTCACGTGCTCGACGTTAACATAACACCACTAGAGGAAAGACAACATACATCTCATCAAAATATCGAACGAATACCAAATTCACATGACTACTAATACCAAGACTTCTGCCATGTCCTCAGGAACAAACGTAACTACTCACAAATCATATTCATGTTCATAATGAGAGGGGTATTAATATGCATAAAGGATCTGAACATATAATGTTCCACCAAATAAACCAACTAGCATCAACTACAAGGAGTAATCAACACTACTAGCAACCCATGTGTACCAATCTGAGGTTTTGAGACAAAGATCGGATACAAGAGATGAACTAGGGTTTGAGATGAGATGGTCTTTGGCGAAGATGTTGATGGAAATTGACCCTCCCGATGAGAGGATTGATGGTGATGACAATGGTGACGATTTCCTCCCGGAGGGAATGTTTCCCGGCAGTAACAACTCCACCGGAGCCTAGATTGGTTTTGCTAACGTTAAAAGCTCGAGGCGCCAAGGCTCGTCCCAAAAAAGCTTCCTCTCGATTTTTTCCAGGTCAAAACCCTTCATATAGAAAAAGATGGGCACCGAAGGCCTGCCAGGGGGCCCACGAGGCAGGGGGCGCGTCCAGGGGGGTAGTGTGCGCCCTCACCTCGTGGGATGTGGTGTGGCCCCCTCCGGTGCTTTCTTCACCAATATTTTTAATTTATTCCAAAACTGACTTTTGTGGAGTTTCAAGACTTTTGGAGTTGTGCAGAATAGGTCTCTAATATTTGCTCCTTTTCCAAATTTCGTAATTCCAATTACCGGCATTCTCCCTCTTCATGTAAAACTTGTAAGATAAGAAAGAAAAGGCATAAGTATTGTGACATAATGTGTAATAACAACCCATAATGCAATAAATATCGATATAAAAGCATGATGCAAAATGGACGTATCAACTCCCCAAGCTTAGACCTCGCTTGTCCTCAAGCGAAAGCCGATATCGAAAAATATGTCCACATGTTTAAAGATAGTGGTGTCGATAAAATAAAATACGGACATGAGGGCATCATGATCATTCTTAAAACAGGAATATATATATATATATATATATATATATATATATATATATATATATATATATATATATATATATATATATATATATATAGTCATATGATTTCTTATGCTTAAAGTAACAACATATTCACAATGTAAAGTATGAATTAGAAACTTCGTTGAAAACTAACAAACTATAATCTCAATCATTGAAGCAATTGCAATTTGTCATAACATCGGAAAGAGTCAATATAAGAGCTTTTCGAAGTCCACATACTCACTATCATTTAGTCTTTCACAATTTCTAACACTCACGCAATACTTATGGGTATGAAGTTTTAATCGAGAGAGAAAGATAGGGGCTTATAGTTTTGCCTCCCAACCTTTTACCCAAAGTGTAATCAACAATAATGCTTTATGAAAATGGACATCCAATTGATATATATATATATATATATATATATATATATATATATATATATATATATATATATATATATATATATATATATATATATACAACATCCCAGCTTATTACGCAAACACATTCCTGAATAAGCTATTCAGAACCCTTCCTAATCTGCCCGAGAACAGTATGTAAGCTAACTGTGCAAACTATACTAGTTAACCGTCAGGCGGACTTTTTCTGGCACCATTTTTTCACTCTTTTTGGGTCGTAATTATTGAACCGTCAATCGAATTGATGCAAATGATATACCGTTGGATAGGTGTTGAGAAGGAGCAAAAAACTCATGTTGATCGTTTTCCGAAAATCGATCCGGTTTTTAAACAAAATTAAAAAAACTGAAAACCCATCAAACGAGTTTTCAATGTTTTTGTGAAAGAAATTTTCAAACCATTTCTCGGAATGTTGCGTATGATATACCGTTGGAAAGGTATGGATTAGCCCGAACTTTGGTATATAGAACTCGTTTTCAGATTCGCTACGGTTTAAGAGCAGTTTTCAAAAAACTAACATCATTTTCGTCATTTTTTGCCTGAACTGCTACAGTACACGCTAACTGCCCGACCGGAATAGCTAACTGACATACGCTGATAAGCTAACTGCTGAGACTGAAGAAACTTATTTTTTTTGCTTTTTCCTGGTTTTCCCAGATCAAGCTAACTGTCGGTATTGAAATAGCTAATCGGAGGGATTGCGGCAGTTAACAGCAAGTTAACTGCCGGACTAAAGGTACTAAATTTTTCTTTTCATATTTTTTTCGCCTGGGTCATACTAACTGCTGGGCCCAAAATAGCTAACTGTCAGGACTACACCAAATTTAACTATCGGCAAACTATAAGTTAACTGTCGGTTTATTTCATACCCAAAAATTTTAGGTGTTTAACTTTTGAAAATATATAGGTTAACTAAACCAATTTAACTGCCAGATTGAGTCGAGTTAACTCTTCATGCTCCCATAGCTAACGGCATCGACTTTTTCGATTATTGTACCCAGCAAGCTGCCACAATGTTTAGAATTTAACAACTTTTTTTCCTGATGCGTCCAAAGTTAACTTATATAAATAAAAAAGTCAACTGCTGGAAATATGTCAAAGTCAACTGCTGTGTACCGTAGTTTTTGTACACTTAACTGCCAAAGCGCAATACACAAAAAATTCTAATTGGGGCACGTCCAAGGTTCAGAACTCAACAAGCGCGTCCTCTATACATTGGACCTTGGTTACTTGCACTTAGCCCACACACTCTATACGCCGGCATATATGCATATATGCATACAAACGCAAACAACCAAGTTCACAGCTTTCACGAGGACATCCTCTGGATTATAGGAAGAAAGTGGCGACGCCATAGAAGCTCTCCTCAATAGAGTCGGCAAAAAAAATCTAAAATTTGATAAGACGTGCATCCAAAATCAGAGGGAAATGAATGGAGACGTGCAGCTAACTACTTAGTTTTTTGAATGTACCTGTGTTATCCCATGATTTAACTACAGAAAGATGGGTCGTGGGAAGTCACTGTGTCAACTGAAGCCATGCCCACCACTAAGTGCTCGGTGAATTTCACATCGGGGGAAGATGTTGGTTTCGGGGCAGGATCTCAGTATCTTACTTGCGGAGGGGAGTCATGGACCTCGCGGGCGTAGACAAGGGGGCGTGCAGGATGGGCTGGCCGGCAATGGCAAGAGGCCCCCGGCTAAGGATCATGATTAGGTGGGGGAGGCTGATGGTTGTCGGAGCTTCAATGGGAAGAGCACGCGGCTCCGTAACTCGCAGCCCGGACCACGAGCTCTCCAAACAGCTTGGCGATGCAGTAAAAAGACACACACACACACACACACAAGTTTTTTATTCACTTCTCTCCTAGGACCTGACTGCTCCCATGGCCAGCGGCGGATGGATAACTACATGTCATACCCCGGGCGAACCGCACGCGCGCACTCTCCTAACTGCATCATGGCCGATGCAGATTTTTTTGCCACTGGAAGATTTGCTCGTCGAGAGAGGAGGAAGTGGAAAGCCACCAGACATGCACCGTACTGGGGCTCTGACCGAGGGTGAATCACACATGCACTCGAGGTGCTCGCCGTGCTCCCGTCGCAATCAACGCACGCTGGCCGGGTTGTTGTGGTCGCCGACCCAAGCTAGAAGGCAATGGCGTGCAGGAGGCCAAGGAGGAGAGGAGAACGGTGAGCAGAATCTGGCGCCACAACCTGCACTGCAGCGCACCTCCTCTGTTGTGTGAACCAAGGAGGTCGCAACTGCATCTGTATGGTGGACCGACGGTCGGGGTGGAAGGTGGGCAGTGCTCACGCGGATCTGGGCATGAGAGCAGAGATTGCGGCGGCGCCCGTTGAATCTGGGGCAGAGAGAAGAGACTGCGGTTGCACCCACCGGATCCGAGGAAGAGAGGAGTGGTTGGGGCCGTGCTCGCCGGATCTGCGGCGGAGAGGAAGGTTGGCCGCGGTGCTAGAGGTCCGGCCGCGCGGCGGCAACCAGAGGTAGAATGTGGGGAGGATTTGGTGACTTGGGGGTGGAAGAAGGTGTGCGTGCGTCCTGGCTTACCGCCAGCTCCGCTCGCTCCGCGGGGAGCTACAGGTAGGAGGGGGTGGGGGTTGCAGAATACCTTATTTAGGAACTCTAGAGGGGGTTGCAGAGTAGTCTCATTTCTGAATAAGCTATTCAGGAACAGTTCCTAACTGCCCGAAAACAGATAAGCTAACTGTGAGTCATACACTAGTTAACTGCGGGGCGGACTTTTTCTGGCACTGTTTTTTCGTATTGTTTTTTGGTCTTAATTTTTGAACCATTTAACGAAATGCTGCAAATGGTATACCGGTGGATAGCTATTGAATAGGCGGAACTTCATCATGTTGGTTGTTTTCCCAAAATAATTACGGTTTTTAAACAAAATTCAAAAAACTGAAAATTCTTCAAACAAGTTTCCAGTGTTTTTGTGAAAGAAAATTTCAAACCGTTTGTCGGAATGATGCGTATGATATACCGTTGGAAAGCTATTGATTAGCCCGAACTTTGGCATATATAACACTTTTTCATATTCGCGACGATCTAGGAGTGAAAAACTAACGTCATCTTTGACCCTTTTTGCCCGAATTGCTATAGTACTATCTCCGTCCTGGTTCATAGGTCCCCTTTGTAGTTTGTGCCAAATGTTGACTAAAGATTTAACTAACAAAATGTTAATGCATGTCAAGAAAAATTATCTCATTGCATTCGTATTTGAACATAGTTTTCAAAAATATAATGTTTGGTGACATGCGTGAACATTTTGTTAGTTTAATCTATGGTCAAAATTTGGCACGAAATACAATGAGGACCAATACCTGGACGGAGGTAGTACGTGCTAACTACTCGGCGGAATAATTAATCGCACTACAATCGAGCAAGCTAAGCGCCCGATGGAAAACACTACTTTTTTTTTATTCTTTTATTTATATTTTCCTGGTCATGTTAATCGCCAGGATTGAAATAACTAATCGGTTGGCTGCAACAGTTAACACCAAGTTAATCATTGGGATTGACAATACTATTTCCTCATTCTTTTTACCCGGTTCAAGCTAACGACTAGAAGTAAAATAGCTAACTGCCGAGGATTGCCGCAGTTAACACCGAGGTTAAAGATATTTTTTTTTCTTTAGTTTCTTTTTTGCCCTCGTCATGCTACATGTCGAGGATGAAATAGCTAACTGTCCCGCGATGAGAAAGCTAACTGCCAAGGCGATACCATTCTTTTGCTTCATTCATTTTTTTTCGGTGGTCACACTAAGTTCCATGGATGTTAACTACCACACCAGTCGACGTTAACTGCAAAACTTGATCAACTTTTATTTTTTATTTTGAACTACTACGGTTGTCGCAGTTAACTCGTTTACCTTTAAAGTTAACTGCTATGGTCGTTTGTTAACTGAACTTTCTATAATGGAAGTGTTATATGTTGCAATTTTTATTTAGTTTTTTTATTAATGATTGGTTGAGCAGAGTTAGCTATGTATGCTCCCATAGCTAACTGCACCAATTATTTTTAGAATTTTTAAAATCAAGCAAACAACCTCAATCTTTAAACTGTACACATATTTGTGCTCTAACAGAACTCACCTTCATTTAGTAAAAGTAAACTATTACAAATATCCAAAGTTAACTGAAGGACAAAGCACAATGCAAGAGAAAGTTCAAGCGCTGAAAGAAATACAAACTTAACTCTCGGTTTTTTTTCATTTTTTTTAGGTTTTTCACTGTTGCAAATTTTAAAGTTAAATATGTGTTTCTTCAGGCCGCAGTAGCACTCCCTTAGCTGCTGGTTGCAGATGTCCATAATCTTCTGGAACATGTGGTCCTCCTGGATAAACAGATTCTCCAGGAACTCCTCAAGCGGCATCCACTGGACCATATAAAGGCATAATATATATAGACGCTTCAGTAAAGCACTCCTTTTTCATGTATAGTTTTGTAGATGGTGACGCAACTTTGCTACCTGATTATCTATTTCGTCGATTTTGATAGCGCTAGACAAATGTCCCATCATGCAGATGAAGGACAAGTCGGACTTCTAAAATGCCACTTTGTGCGCGTCAGCGCGTGCCTATCGTTGCGAGCGGCAAGAGTGGTGAATGAGACAACATTCAGTGTAAGATACGATAGTTTTCAATGTTCCTACGTGGAGGTGGATGATTGTTTACCTGAAGGCAACCACAACCATGAATTAAGTGTCAACCCGTACAGAGCACCACTAGAACAATATGTTCAGACTTGATCCTCACAAGAAAGCCCAGAGAACGGGTATCCAAGTGCTCTATTTCTTTCTTACCCATGTTTCTTCCAGCCTCTCGATGATGGCTCCTGTGTATTTTTCTTCTTACTGCAAGAGGAAAACCAATTGGTTCAGTAACAACGACAAACATCACGTATTCTAAGGTTCTGTCGCCTGAGATGATCTTCAGCATGTCCTTACTCCTGAATGAACCCCATGGGGAGTCAGACACCATCTAACGCCTAGCCTTGATAATTCTCTTGCACCACTAGGACATGTCAGGTTGTTCATGGAATTGCTAGCTGCAAGAATGGTAATAGCTAACTGAAGAAGTGTTAATAGCTAACTGACAGAGATACAAATATGCAGCTAACTGATGAATAAGCATGCAAAAAATCTTGCCGGCAGTGTTCGATGGCTCGGGGCCTCTCGCTAGGTGGTTGTTGACTGTGGTGGTGTAGTAGACAACAGAGAGGTGCGGTAGTGCCAGAGGCTAGCATGGAGCAGGTGGACTAGGAGGTTGCTCCACCA
The DNA here is from genome assembly GCA_021605145.1 of Aegilops bicornis. Classification (NCBI taxonomy): domain Eukaryota; kingdom Viridiplantae; phylum Streptophyta; class Magnoliopsida; order Poales; family Poaceae; genus Aegilops; species Aegilops bicornis. The sequence goes on along the minus strand of JAHIAL010000023.1, from coordinate 610,612 downwards.
GCGAATCCCGATCGAGGTCCTGCACCTCGTCGATCCCTAGCGCAATGGAGCATGCGGCTGGGGCCAGGGTGCTTCTGAAGCACTGTGTGGAGAAGTGGGGAGGCCCATGTGGCAAACCAGACCATGGACGCTAACTACAGAAGTTAACTACAGGATCGAAATAGCTAATTGTTGAACCTGCGATAGTTAACTGCCAGGATTAAAAATACTGATGAAGATATGCGAAATGCAAGCGATAGTTAACTGCCAGGACCATGACACAACAGTAGCAGTTAACAATGGTACTTAGCAACAACTAATAACAACTAGAGCATCAGTTAGCGGCAGAGTTGGTGCGCGTTGGTGGCGGAGTGTGGTCGCATGGGTAGTGGCTCGCTCAACGGGGGCCTCGAGCCTCGACGGGCCTCGCTAGGATTAGGCGCATATAATATATCGTTGAAAAGCTATGGATTAGGCGCAACTTCACCATGTTGAACACTTTCCGAGATTTCTCACGGTTTAAGAGCAGTTTTGAAAATAGTGCGGCGGATGACGAGTGGCAGCGAGCGTTTTTTCGCGTTTTTTTCTAAACCGCTTGTCGGAATGAAGCAAACGATACGCCGTTGGATAGATATCATCGAGGCGCATCTTTTTCATATATAAATTTTTCTCTAATTCGTTACGTTTAAGAGAAGTTTCAAATTTACTAAATCGCAGAATTCTGTTTTTTAATTTTTTTCAAATTTTCGGTACTGTTTTCGCTCCAGTTTTTGAACCATTTGTCGAAACGAGGCGTGTGATACGCCGTTGGATAGCTACGAACGAGGCGCAAGTTTCATATGTTGAAATATTTTCGAGATTCCTTACTGTTTTAAGTTAATTTTGAAAATTGTGCGCGGATTTACAAGAGGCAGCGGCCGCTTTTTGAGAAATTTTACAAACCGCTTGTCGAAGTGATTCAAATGATATGCCGTTGGAAAGATATCGACGATACAGAACTTTTTCATGTAGAACACACTCTCTAATTCCTTACGGTTTAAGAGCAGCTTTAAAATTAGTGAAAATCGTCGTCAGATGTAAGAACGACCGCTTCAAACTGAAACCGTGACCGCAACAAACAACCAAGTGCACTACATCATTTCTTTTTGTCGGACGTAAACTTTCTCGCACAAGTTTTTGTTGTCTTTTTCAACTTTTTTGAACGAGAGTGGACCGCAACACTTTTAAAGTGAACCTCAACACTGCCAAAAGTGAACCTCATGAGTTTTTGTTGTCATTTTTTCGTACATATTAATTTTTTAAGCGCGTTGACCAAGCGAGTGGACCACAGGGACTGAGCGAGTGAACTACATCTAATATAGAAGCAAGCTTCCTTTGAGATCTTTTTTGTTTTTGTGTTTACCAAGTGGACAACAGAGGAGCGAGCGTGCTACATCTAATATATGCACTCCATTAGACGGGCAAACGAACTGCATAATTTCTTTTATTTAGACGTAAACTTTTCCAAAGTAGAAAGTGAAGTGCGCTCAGATCGGACACAAATGAACCGCAAAGACTATCGAGAAGTGAACCGCATTATTATTATTTTGTCATTTTCGTAATATTTTGTTGTACACTTCACTAGTGCGAGTAACTGAACCACGGCATTACCGAAAGTGAACCACATGAGTGAACTTCTATAAAGGATTTTTTCACGTTTTGAATTGCGTGGATGGGGCAAGAGAACTGCATTATTTTTGTGACTAAAATATTTCTTTTACTTTTTTTAGCGATGCATAGGACAAGGTGTTCTGCATGATCGAGGCTAGAGAACTGCATGAGCGGTGGGAAGCGAATCGCAACACAAATAGAAGAGAGTTGCATGACTTTTTTTCCTTATCAAAAATAAATAAATGAGTATGTGCTGCAGAGACGGGTAGAGTGTACAACACTGTTTTTTCCCAAATAAGGTGTGCAGTGCGCTAGTGCACTTCTCTTTCACTGCTCGTCTTCTGCTTAAAAAAGGTAAACAATGCACTTCACAATACACATTAACTGCATGGTTTGTCAACTAGCAAAACCATCATCCTCGACTTATGTTTTTGACCGAGTGTGCAGTGCACTTCTTTTTCTCTTTTGTTTGCTTCAAGTGAATCTCGTGCACATTCTAAACCGAACTGCATTTAGATTAGTGTATCTCGAGGTTTTTCCTAAAAAAATCTTCAGTAGAAAACCACATTTTTTTACCGAACCGAACTGCATCTCTTATTTCCTACAATTTTTGGTGTAGGTTTTTCCTTCACGCAAAATGAACAAGTGCACTGCAGTTTTTTTTCCTTCACTACTCTTTCTCTCTGCATTTCACAAAATAATAAAATGAACTTCAAATGAACAATGATGTTCTCTTCTTTTCATTACCAAGCGCACTGCAAATGATTCCCAGAAACAAAATGTAAACGAGTGAGCTCCAAAATGTAAAGGAGTGAGCTACAAAATGATTCACGTCGGCGAACGGTGGACTGCAGTATGGTCACCGTGTCTTGTGGGCGTCGGTTGCCACTAGCTCTTCCGACGCTAGTGAGCTAAGGAGGAAAAGAGAAGGTGGGGGCGAGAGAAGAGGACGAGGGACGAGACCTGCAGCGACCCGGCCGGACGGGCGGGCGGTAGAACTCCGTGGCCTCGACCGTCCAAGAGGTCGACAACCGAGCAGGAGGTGGCGCCAGGCTTTCAGATAAAGCGCGACCGGATCGGACCGAGAGCTTCTTGGTTGCTTCCCGCAGATTGCCTACCGGGGAGGGAACGAAGGCGCCTGGGCCTCAAGACGGGCGGCAGGCGACGCGGAGAGTCGACGCAGCAGGATCCAGGCTGGGCACAAGGCCGCGAGAGGGTCGGCAGGCGTGGATCCAAAGAACTGGCGGCGCGGAGAGCCGCTGCGGCCTGGATTCGGCCCCGGATCCCATCTAGCGGCCGGTAAGGGAAGGTGGCACCGTGGGTGGAGGAGAGGAGGCGCTACCGCCTGGGACGGGTGGGAGCAGGCAGCGGCGGCAGAAGTGTGGCTGGGCAAAGCGACGGTAGGTGGTGGCCGGGGCGGTCGCATGATGGGTGGTGGCCGAGGCGGTCGCGCGGTGGGTGGTGGTCAGGCGGTCATGGTGGGTGGTGGTGGCTGGTGGCGCTTGGGAAGATGAGGGGTGGCGGGCGACGGCGGTGGTGGCCGGGCGGGCAAGGAGGTAGTGGATCCCATGAGGCATGGCCATGGCATGCTACTGGAAGGAGCCATGAGGGCAAAGTGGGGTTCGGCCACGGGATAAGGTGGAGGGAGTGGGATGGGTGCGGAGAAAGAAGGTGGAGGGGGTGGGTGGTTTTTTTTTCTGTTCTCGATGCGGTTCGGTTTGTTGTGCGCTGTTCGATGGAGTGTTAGCAGAATAAGGTGGGGATGTGCAGAATAAGGGTCTTAAGGGGATTTATCATAATAGACCCACCTATATATATATATATATATATATATATATATATATATATATATATATATATCGATCTTTCCAACACATTGTGCTTGCCAAAGGATAAAGTGTAAAAAGGAAAGGTGAAGATCACCATGACTCTTGTATAAGGCATAAGACAAAAATAAAAGATATGTCCTTCGCAGAGGGAAGCAGAGGTTGTCATGTGCTTTTATGGTTGGATGCACAAAATCTTAATGCAAAAGAACGTCACTTTATATTGCCACTTGTGATAGGGACCTTTATTATGCAAATCTGGCCGCTTTTATTTCTTCCATATCACAAGAACGTATAAAGCTTATTTTCTTCACACTAATAGATCATACATATTTAGAGAGCAATTTTTATTGCATGCAACAATGACAACTTACTTGAAGGATCTTGCTCAATCCATAGGTAGATATGGTGAACTCTCATGGAAAAACTGGGTTTAAGGATATTTGGAAGCACAAGTAGTATCTCTACTTGGTGCAAAGAATTTGGCTAGCATGAGGGTAAAAGGAAAGCTCAACATGTTGGATGATCCATGACAATATACTTTATTTCGAATATAAGAGAACATAACCCATTACGTTGTCTTCCTTGTCCAACATCAACTTTTTAGCATCTCATATTTTAATGAGTGCTCACAATCATAAAAGATGTCCAAGATAGTATATTTATATATGAGAACCTCTCTTTCTTTATTACTTCCTATTAATTGCAACGATGACCAAAACTATGTTTGTCAACTCTCAACAACTTTTATTCATCACACTCTTTTATATGTGAAGTCATTACTCTCCATAAGATCAATATGATCTCTTTATTTCTTTTTATTCTTTCTTTTTACTATTATTCCCTCAAGATCATAGCAAGATAACCAAGCCCTCGATACAAGCCTAATCTTTATTATATGTAGCTCACGGATTCGATTATACAGATAAGGATCAACACAAAAACTGAAAGCTAGATCATACTAAACTTTATTCTACTAGATCAAGATATAACCAAAAGAATCGAACTAAGAAAAATGGTAAAGATAGAAGTGTGATGGTGATACGACATGGGCACCTCCCCAAGCTTAGCGGGTTGCCAAGGGGAGTGCCCATACCCGATACTCATTTCTCCTTCTTCGGAGGTGGTGATGTGATATTCTTGGCAATGATGCCTCTTAGGATATGATTCTCTTCCTCGAGCTTATTGACTTGCTACTTAAGATCCATTATTTCCTTACGGAGCTTACCGGTGATGATTAAAGCTCCTTTCACCCATGGATGTTGCATAGCTGCGGGAGAACAAGTAACACTCTTCTTCATATTTTTATAAGAAAGAAATCTAGCATTGGGAGGGATAACCGAGTTTGGAATTGCTACGCTCTGAAGTTCCTCCATCGTGAATATGGCTTGGAGATGAGAGGTAACTTCTTGATCTTCCTCCATGGCATTTATCCTTTTCAAGTCGGCCTCCATCTCCTCCTCAGTTGATGGCCCAAAGTGATAGGCATCGTTGTTTGCTCCTGGACTCGGTGTCGGATGAGATACCCGACTCTCCCCGACCGACTCTTGAGAAGACATCTTATTCTAATCTGCAGCAGAAACAAATCAAAGCAAAAACAGAGGATTGTGTCGTGGTACGGTGGTCAAAACCTTCGGGAGATTATATAATGAACTTTTATCGAACAAAAGAAGTATCGTGCAAGAAAACAGAGTTCGGAGAGCACACGAGGTGCCCACGAGGCAGGGGGGCGCGCCCTCCACCCTTGCGGATGCCTCGTGTCCTTTCTGGACTACTTATTTTCCTATTTTCTTAAATATTCCAAAACGGAGAAAAATTGCTATTAGAACTGTTTTGGAGTCGGTTTACTTACCATACCACATACCTATTCCTTTTCGGAGTCTGAAACGTTCTGGAAAGTATCCCTTATGTACTCCTCCGGTGTTACGGTTTCAATAACATTAGTTTCAACGTTTATGGGATTACCAGAGATATAATATTTGATTCTTTGACCATTCACCACCTTCGGATTTGTGCCTTCGAAGTTGTTGATTTTTATTGCATCGGAACGATAGACCTCCTCGATAGCGTAAGGACCTTCCCATTTAGAGAGGAGTTTACTTGCAAAAAATCTTAAACGAGAGTTGTATAGCAAAACATAATCACCTACATTAAACTCACGCTTTTGTATCCTTTTGTCATGCCATCTTTTAACTTTTTCTTTAAACAGTTTGGCATTCTCCTAGGCCTGGGTTTTCCATTCATCAAGTGAGCTAATGTCAAATAGTCTCTTCTCACCGGCAAATTTGAAATCATAATTGAGCTCTTTAATGGCCCAATATGCCTTATGTTCTACTTCAAGAGGTAAGTGACATGCTTTTCCGTAAACCATTTTATACGGAGACATACCCATAGGATTTTTATATGCAGTTCTATAGGCCCATAATGCATCATCAAGTTTCTTAGACCAATTCTTTCTAGATCTATTAACAGTCTTTTGCAAAATTAATTTAATCTCCCTATTACTCAATTCTACTTGACCACTAGACTGTGGGTGATATGGAGATGCAATTCTATGATTAAAGTCATACTTAGCAAGCATTTTACGAAAAGCACCATGAATAAAATGTGAACCACCATCAGTCATTAAATATCTAAGGACTCCAAACCTCGGAAAAATAGCTTCTTTAAGCATCTTAATAGAGGTGTTATGATCAGCACTACTAGTTGGGATAGCTTCTACCCACTTAGTAACGTAATCAACATCAACTAAAATATCTGTATACCTATTAGAGGAAGGAAATGGTCCCATATAATCAAAGCCCCAAACATCAAATGGTTCAACAACAAGTGAATAGTTCATAGGCATTTCTTGACGTCTACTAATATTACCAATTCACTACTAGGGAAAAGCCTATACACAGAACTTTAGCAGTAGCGCATGTTAGTAAGGGCGCCATCGCTAGACAAAGAAGATAGCGCCATGGAAATAACCGCATAGAGATACATATATAGCAAGAGTTAACGTCTTCGATTGTAAAAGTGCTACTACAAAATTCCCACCACTAAGCCGATCATTACACATAGTAGTAGCGCTTTTTAGAAACAGCGCTACCGCTAATTTTGTTGTAGCTTGGCTTTATGTATGTAAGGCACTACTGCTAACGAATATAAAATAAAATGAAAAACAAGTAGAAAAGTAAATGAAAATGAAAGAAATAGAAAAAGGAGAAAGGAAAAAAATAAAATGTAAAGAAAAATAAATGAAAAATGGAAAAAATAAGAAAGGAATAGCGATGGCTGTTTGTGGAACACGCTAGCTAACTAAGCTTATAGCGTTTTCAGAATGCGCCATCACACGCTTCACTTAAACAGCGGTTTCCCTCCCCCCGGCCACCACTTCTCCCCAAAATCCCTTGCCCTCGCCGCCGCCTCCCCAATTCGCCGTCGCCCCACTTTGCCGATGTCTCCTGCCGGCATGGACGCCCGCAACCTCACCGTCTCCCCCTGAGGGCGCCGTCATCCTCACCGCCGCCACCCGAGGCCGCCCTCAGCCTCACCGCCGCCGCCCGAGGCTGCCCTCGACCTCATTGCCGCCCAAGCCTGCCCAGACTGCCGCCGTGCGTCGAGCCCGCCTCTCTGCCTGCCTCCGCCGAGCACCTCCCGCCACCATATCTCCCCTCTCAGAAGTCCCCACCCCCCCCACTCCTCTCTCTCTGCATTTTAGAGCAAAAATTAGTAGAGCAAAAGTTAGTTTATAGCAAAAAATTTAGTTTAGAGCAAAAGATGTTAAGTAGTAGATGTTAGAGCAAAAATTAGTTTAGAGCAAAAAATTTGGTTTACAGCAAAAGTTAGTTAGGGCAGTAGGGTTTAATTAGGGTAAATGCTTCTTGTAGTATATAGTGATACTAGTAGATGTTAATTAGGTTAGGGCAGTAGTGGTACTAGTAGATGTTAATTAGATGTTTTTTAGCTAGGGCAGTAGAGTTTTGCTAGGTTAATTAGGTTAGTAGTGCTGCTGGTAGTAGTGGTACAGTAGGTTAATTAGGTGAAGTTAAATAAATAACCTAAATGAATGAAATTATTAGTTAACTGAATTTTTTTCCTTTCATCATTATAGTGCACAAAAGTTAACTGAATTTTGTTCTATTAGTAGTTAAATGAATTTTCTTCTACACTTTGTTTTTGAATTAGCCTGTGAAATTTGGACATGTGGTTGCTCGTGTATATTTGGACATGTGTTGTGTGTCGAAGATGGATATTTGAACACTGTTTCTGTGGAATGAAATGAGTGGCCTATGTTTTGCTTGGAATGTTGATTCATTTCCGTTCCGGAAAATTTCAGGTTCTCGATTTGTCCACTTTTTAACAAAGGTCATGCCGAAATTTTCCGTGAATTTTGGCATGACTTGTGCTACAAACTAGGACATATCGAGTGCTCGGGATTTGCCGCACCGGGAAGGAGTCAATATTCCTGCAAAACATAGGCCTTTTTATGTTATTATTCACTAGCACATATGCACGTGCGTTGCAACGTTTTGCGAGAAGCATCGGGAGAGATAATTGATGTGTCCATTAGAACGTTCTCCACAACAGTGGCGCGACGGAGCGGAGAGTTGTGGTGTTCTCGTGGGTCATGTTTGGTCCGCGAGATGTTTATAGTAGTGGGGTTGGTCCGAATGACGGCCACTACCTGACTCGTGCCTTTTTTTCCCTTCAGGTCCACCTCCTTATCGAGGTTATGGTGACCTCCCGATTTCTTTAAAAACATATCAGCATTTTTTTTGGAAAAAGCGTTAATTTCTGGAAAAGGCAAAAAAACTTGAAATAGGAAGATTTTTTTTAAATTCACAAAACATGTTTTGAAAACAAGACCATTTTTAAGGCGAAGAAAGAGACATTTTTGGAATTTGTGAAACAATTTTTTAATGGAAACTTATTTTCAACTTTCAAAACCATTTTGCAAAATGTGTTTTTTTATCATGAACATTATTTGGAAATTGTAAACATTTAAAAGAGTATTTTTTGATTACTATTAATTTTAAAATGAAATTTATTTCGTAAGTCTCGAAAAATTGGATTTTTAAAATGCTAACATTTTTGTATTTCGAGAAAAAATTGAACGAAAATATAAATTTAAAGTTCCAAATAATTTTTAAAATTTGAAATTTTTTGGAAATTCTAAGATTTAATGAAAATTATTACAAGAAACGAAATTTGGGAAAATTAAAAAAATAAATTTATGAGAAAGGAAAATATATCTTGGAAGGGAAAATTGAAAAATAGAAAAAAAACACAGAAAAACGGAAATGGGCCGGCCCAACATTGGGCGACAGATGGGAAACTCCAACTATATGTGGCTCTGTACATAAATAAGGTTCCTCAACGCGCGCAGGATATAAATGTGGGGATTTTTTGGGCCTTAGCGCGTGCAGCCCACGTACGAAATTCTGGACAAAACTCTTTTGTTTTCTTTTCTAGCAGGTGGACCACAAAAATTTAGTACCACCTCGGATATAAAAAATATATTTTTTCGACGTTGAACGGATGAAAAAATTGGCGAAACGCACCTTCCTTTATTAGTAGGTATAGATTTTATTAGGTCTAGAATTAATTGACTAGATTTAATCGTAGGAAACATGACTAGCAACGATGAAGGACATGGTTCTGGTGATTGCGACGACGTCTACCTGGCGGCAGATGAATTTTTGAGCCTTGCTGACGATCAACCGATGTTGTTGTTGGGCCCACCGGTTGCATCGGGGACTGATACCAACACGTAGACCAGTGCTGAGACTGAGACCAGCCTTGAGACTAAGACCGGCGCTGAGACTCAGACCGGCATCGAGACCGGCGCTGCCTCGGGGAGCGGAGCCAGTGTAGAACCGAAAGCGAAGAGGCAACGGCTTCCTAACAAACTCATGACTACTAGACTAGTGGTCACGAAGGTGGACGACGGCAATTTTGAGCCAAACGCTTCCGAGGAAGCGCGCACATGCTATGACAATCAAATAGGCTGCATCGTACGGACAAACGCCACCATCAACGATGAGAAACTACAGAAGATAGATAATATGAGGCCCTCCCTCCTAAAGAAGCTGCACCAGATATTCTTGTTCCCGGTCCGGAATGAAAAGGATTATAAAGATCCAGATAAGTACCCGGCAATGAAGAAGATAAACAAACACGCCATGACCAAGTTTAGCGACGCGTTGGCCGCCTGGAAAACAAGGGTGAAAGCAAGGATCATCGATAAAAAGGAACCCTACTCCAACATTGTAAAGGATAATCCGACAATCACGACAGAGCACTTTGAAATATTCAAGGCGTCTTACGAGGCCGAGGCTGCCAAATAAAAGTCGAAGTACATGAAGGGGCGTCAACAGAGGAACATTGGATGCCACCACCTCGGAAGCCGTGGTTACGGCGGGAAGAGGTCCATATGGGCCAAGGAGGACGCGGAAGCCGCGAGTCTGGGCATCCCAGACCCCTTGGCGGAGTTCACCATCCCGCAGGAGCGTGACGTCCTCAGGGCCCGGCACCGTTGGGACCCAGTGAAGAAGGTTTTCGAGATGAACGCGGTCACGAGGAGTTCATGAGACTTCTGGTAATTTTAGTTTCTGATCAATTCGACTACACGTTAGTCATATTTGTAAACGATCCTTGTGCCTTTTGCAGAGAGAGCAACACAGGATTGCGGCCGAAAGTGACTCGCCGTCTGAGGCATTGGTGAGGCCCAAGTGGGACACTCCATTCAACCGGGCGTTGAACATATTGAAACGACTCCCGGTGGAGACTCGACCGTCGTATGGACGCGTGCACGGTGTCGGAGATGGCGCCACGTGGAAGAAGTACTACCGTGAGACCACGGAGGAGAGAAAGGAAAGACGGAGGTTAACTGAAGAAAACATCGACAAGAAGGTTGAGATTGCGGTTGAGAAGAAATCATCTCGGACAGTCGCAACAGCATAGCTGCCGCAAAACAGGTGCTTGTAGATATGTCTACTTCCTTGGTTCCAGCCGTTTTCAATTGGACCAGGCAAAATCCAGAAAAAATGCAGCTGACTTTCCCCTTGCTGACTTCTCGGGGAGCAGCTCGACTAGCGTTGCACCAAGACTGCAGCTGCACCTACTCCCAGCACCAGCCTCCGACCTGCCTCCGCACCGTTCCTAAGACCGGACGTGTTCGGCGGTAAGCTTGCCTTTTGGCTGAGCTTCTACGCCCTCACGGTATCTCGGCTACACCGCCCCCTTCAATAAATGCATAATCTCCAGTTTTCGCTGCCTTTTCGATGTCTCACGTCGCAGACTTTTCTTTGCAGGCCAACGAAACCCCGCGGCACCATATTGTACACCATCGGCGACCGTAAGGTGGACGTGGGGAAGGCGGCGATAATGAAGCCAAAGGAACCATTGTTCCACAATGCCGATCCTAACGTCTTCAAGGTTTCCGTGTCCGATGTCAAACCGGGACACGAGAACTGCTCCTCCGGTACTAGTGGGGATGACGACGAGACCATGCGGCTTGGTGATTGTTGCATTGGGTGGGTCCTTTGTGGCCAAAGAGTCTGCTTCATTCGAGGCGGCCGAGCACACCCACGAGCACGCAGTTAGGTATGAACATCAACACCTCACCTACCCTGTTAGCGTCGGCTGTCGTGCTGGGTGATAGCGGAGGGGGTGGGGAAAAGGCTCCATTAGTCGCTGGTGACGTCGCCATAGATGAGGATGAGGATGATGATGGCACTCAACAGTATGTCAATACTACCGCCTACTTAGGGTTTGAGCATCATGAGTCGGTGCCGGAATTGCCGTCTCCGGAGGCTGAACGTATTATGGACGACCTTCCGGTAGTAAAGAAGTCTAGGAAGAGACCGAGGAAAGTCAAAAAAGCTGATTCTATGATCAAGCCACCTCAGCAGCATCGGGTTCAAGACCGTATAGATATCCCCGGTGCGGATAAATGGCATATCCCCGGTCAACCAATACTACCTGCAGCAGCTCTAGGGGCCAGGTTCGACGATCTAAGGAGACTTCATGACGATGTGCTGCAGATAGAGAAAGGCATCATCGCCTCGAAAGATCCAGGATACCCACTCTACATGGTTAACGTTACGCGGCAATTGTCGTACGTCGACACATTCCCCGCGGAGAAGTTCTTCCTTCGATTCGATTACATATTCGACATGTTTCATGTGAAGAAGCTGGATTTTACGTTTGTCCGCCTTTATGCCTTGCACATGAACTACATCATCGTGGTTGAGTAGATACCTCATATCTGTGTCGCTGACCTGCATTTCATGCACGAGGGCTTCTTGGGAGTCTGCACAAAGCACCATGAATACGCGAGGGAATACATCACAATTTCATGCTTGCCAATAAGGACAAGGAGGCGATTCGTGCCTTTATCATCCCTCGTAAGTCATCCGCGCAGATATTCTTCCTTCGATTTCAATCATTCATTTGCACGGTGGAGGCTAATTAATTTTAGGTGTACTTATTTTGCTTAGTCAAGAAGCGCGCTACCGTCCTCATCATCCTCTACCCTTGATACTCCCACGCTCTTTACTTGGACTCGTCAAGAACATTAACAAAAGTATTACACCCACATCAAGGATGTTCTCGGCGGTGCTATGTTTTACTACGACGCACGGGTGGAGAGGTCAATGACAAGAAGAGAAGGGACGGCAGCTCCGCTTTTGGCCATAAGATCGACTTGCCGCATCCAAAGAACCGAAAGTGATTCTCTTAATGATGGATTCTATGTCCTACACCACATGTCAGTAGTACAGACGGGATCACCGTAACCTTCGCATGTCACCTACATCCGGCGATGCTCATATTCGCAATGGGCAAAGAACGAGGAGATATCGAGGATCATCGACTTCGAGCTGAAGTTCTATCACATCCAGCTGCCCTTTGCCCAAATCATCATGAAGGAGGTCGTCGGAAAAATAGGGATGTTTTACGAAGAAGGACAAATGTCGCGGGAAGACGTACGAACACGGGTAGCCGCTCAGTGTCTCGACCTGAAGCCTTTCACTAGGCTTGCGGACTATCTCCCTGTCAGGACCCCGATTCTAAGTCACACCGATCTAGCCTGTAACACCTCATATCACTTTGCGGCCTCACGCACGGTATTCCCATGGGGGTCGCCTTACCATGGCTCGGGACCGCTTGGCGCCTTTTGGCTCACGATATGATAGTGTCGCTAGCATCCATATGGCGAGAACCCGGCCGACATGACTAGTCGTGAACCCAAAGTGGCACTAACTTATAGGGACAGGCATACATGAATCAACATCGAGCAATTCGTCAACGGCAGGCGAATCCGGCTGTAGCAATGGGCTAACAAAGACTCCGGGAACCCGGGCTATAGCAGGCTTAGGCAGACTCGGATGTCACCGCGTGACATTTCAAGGCGATGCATACAAGAACGAAGTGAATCACATGCCGCCACCAAGTGTTCCAGAGCAGTAGTGTTGGGCTAGCAGGACTCCGGTGAACCTGGAAGTAGCGGACTGCTATGTCTCAAGTAAGCACAAGACTACATTTCCCCATAAGAGAGGCTACCAAGGATAAACAACTAGGTTGTCGGATCCCACACATACCAAGCATTTCAATCATACACACAATATGCTCGATATGTGTAAATACAACATGGCATCACAACATAACTCTACGACTCAAGTATTTATTCATTAGGCTCCGAGGAGCGAGATATTACAAACATGGGTCTCATGACCCAACATCAGACCATACAAATCAAAGCACAAGCGGAAGCTTAACATGTCTGAGTACAGACATCTACAAATGAAAAAGGCTGAGAAGCCCGACTATCTACGGATTCCTGCCGAGGGCACAAGATCATAGCTGAGGTAACAAGCTAAACATCAAGTCCACGCTGAACTACTAGCGAGACTGATGTCTCTCTCGCAAAAACATAAAATAGGCAAACGTGAGTACAAATGTACCCAAGAAGACTTACATCGTAACTAACTACATATGCATCGGTATCAACAAAGGGGTAGTGGAGTTTAACCACGGCAAGCCAGCCTTTTGACTCAAGGCTAACCTGAACTACGCATCGCAAGCAACTCTTTTGAGGTGGCGCACATGAGTCCACATATTAACCAAATAATACACCACTATGGATCCGCCTCCCGTCTACCCACGAGAACGCCATCCATAGCACTCACGCTTATCTTGCATTTTAAAGTATCCACTTCCACTTGTCTATGAACCGTTATAGGCAAACCCAAAAGTCCTTTACCGTGGACGCGCTATTGAATAGATCATTTATAACCTCATAGGGTGTACTTCTTCACACATGTTTGCACCGGTTGAAGGCGACACACGACATGTGCTCGATCGACTTCAAGCAAAAGCCGACGTGGATGTAGACCACGACCTGACTAACCACACAAGTCTCTAGTCCAGGTTTATCGCCTATTCGGGTTCCATCCGCGAGGAGATCCGGCCGGAGTTTCACTCACAGCCCCAAACGATGTGTGCAGGGTTCCCGAGACACCAAACGGGCCCCCGGTACACCGGGACACAGTGTATCTACCGCAACATAGCCCACCCCTAGGGTCAGCGCTACGCACGGCCTCCAACACATATCCTACAAACACCAGAAACTAGTTGCAACTCCTGGACAGAGGACAAGGGCGGTTAATAAGTCGAGCGGGGTCATATTTTAGGGCCCAACGTGTGGTAGTAGCTGTTTCATGGATCACAAACACAGAACTCAGTTCCTAAGGATGGCTTCAATGAAACAACCCACCATGTACTCCTACATGGCCTCTCATCGATACCTTTACCAAATCGTGTTCACACACTTAGCTCTCAATAGTAGGACATGTTCACACACCTCCGATTCATCCCCGATGAATCAGACCTGACACAACTCTATGCAATAGCAGGCATGACAAACAAGCATGAATGAGTAGGCACATCAGGGCTCAAACAACTCCTACTCATGCTAGTGGGTTTCATCTATTTACTGTGCAATGACAGGTCATGCAGAGGAAAGGGGTTCAGCTACCACAACATGTAACAGTTGAAACGGTGTTGTCCTAATGCAGTAAAAGAGAGCAGGAGCGAGAGAGTGGGATTGTATCGGAATGAACAAGGGGGTTTTGCTTGCCTGGCACTTCTAAAGATAATATAGCTATTCATCGGTGTCATCGAACTCATCGTCGAAGCATCGCCTATCGAGAGGGACAAATACCAAAGAACAGAGAAGGAAAACACAATCAATGCGATGCACAATATGATGCATGATCATGACATGTCAATATGCTGTGTTTTGAGCTAATGCAACTAGCAACATGTTAAATGGAGTTGGTTTTAACCCTAGGTTCAAATTCAAACTCCATATGTGAGAGTTTAAATGCCGTTTATATGATTTGGCCTAAACAGCAGCCATAAGTTGTTCTAACATGCATGAAAGTGGTACAGAAAAGACTCCAAACCTCGGAAAAATAACTTCCTTAAGCATTTTAATAGAAGTGTTATGATCAGCACTACTAGTTGGAATAGCTTCTACCCACTTAGTAACATAATCAATAGCAACTAAAATATGAGTGTATCCATTAGAGGCGTGAAAAGGTCCCATATAATCAAAGCCCCAAACATCAAATGGTTCAATAACAAGTGAATAATTCATAGGCATTTCTTGACGCCTACTAATATTACCAATTCTTTGACATTCATCACAAGACAAAACAAACTTACGGGCATCTTTGAAGACAAGAGGCCAATAAAAACCAGATTGCAATACCTTATGTGCAGTTCTATCTCCAAGTGGTGTCCTCCATAAGCTTCGGAGTGACACTTCATGTAGGATCTGTTCTGTTCATGCTCAGGTACACAACGCCTAATAACACCATCTACTCCTTCTTTATAAAGATGTGGATCATCCCAAAAGTATTGTCTCAAATCATAAAAGAACTTTTCTTTTGTTGGTATGTGAAGCTAGGTGGTATAAATTTAGCAACAATATAATTAGCATAATCAAAGATACCATGGAGTCCTACGAGAAGTGCTTATGACATTTAATTGTTCATCAGAAAGCTATCATCAAGAGGTAGTGGGTTATCAAGAAAATTCTCTAACCTAGATAAGTTATGCGCAACGGGGTTCTCGACTCCTTTTCTATCAACAATATGCAAATCAAATTCTTGCAGCAAGAGATCCCATCTAATAAGTCTAGGTTTAGCATCTTTATTTTCCATAAGATATTTAATAGCAGCATGATCAGTGTGAATAGTTACTTTAGAATCAACAATATAGGGTCCGAATTTATCACAGGCAAGCACAACTGCTAAAAGTTCCTTTTCGGTAGTAGCATAATTTCTTTGAGCATTGTCTAGAGTCTTACCAGCATAATGGATAACATTTAACTTCTTATCAACTCTTTGCCCTAGAACAACACCTACAGCATAATCACTAGCATCACACATAATTTCAAAGGGTAAATTCCAATCGGTGGCTGAACAACAGTGTAGGAGACTAAAGCTTTCTTAAGTATTTCAAATGCTTCTACACAATCATCATCAAAGACAAATGGTACATCTTTTGTAATAAATTAGTCGAGGCCGAGAAATTTTTGGGAAGTCCTTAATGAACCTCCTATAAAATCCGGCGTGACCAAGGAAACTCCTTATACCTTTGATGTCCTTGGGACATGGCATCTTTTCAATAACATCAACCTTGGCTTTATCAACTTCAATACCTATTTCAGAAACTTTGTGCCCCAAGACAATACCTTCATTAACCATAAAGTGGCACTTTTCCCGATTCAAGACAAGATTAGTTTCTTCACATCTACGCAAAACTTCGATCAAGATTGCTCAAGCAATCATCAAAAGAGGATCCATAGACGGAAAAGTCATCCATGAAAACCTCACAAATCTTTTCATAAAAGTCGAGAGAATATAGCCATCATGCATCTTTGAAAGGTAGCAGGTGCATTACATAAACCAAAAGGCATACGCCTATAAGCAAAAAGTACCAAAAGGGCATGTAAAAGTAGTCTTTGATTGATCTTTAGCCGACCACGGTATTTGAGAGAAACCAGAATAACCATCTAGAAAGCAATAATGTGTATGTTTGCATAATCTCTCTAGCATTTGATCAATAAAAGGTAAGGGTAATGATCTTTCTTAGTAGCTTTATTTAATTTATGGAAATCAATTACCATCCTATAACCTTTGATAATTCTTTGCGGGATCAATTCATCTTTATCATTAGGGACAACGATAATACCTCCCTTCTTAGGGACACAATGGATGTGACTTATCCAACGACTATCGAAGAACGGGATAAATTGTACCTGCCTCCAGAAGCTTGAGTATTTCTTTTCTTACCACTTCTTTCATTTTGGGATTCAAACGTCGTTGAGGATCACGAACTGGTTTGGCATCCGCTTCCAAATTTATTTTATGCTGACTAATGCCCTTAAGATCATCAAGAGTATATCCAATAGCGGCACAGTGCTTTTTCAGAGTTTTCAATAATCTTTCTTCTTCATGCTCTGAAAGGTTAGCACTAATAATAACAGGATATATTTTCTTTTCATCAAGATAAGCATATTTAAGATTATAAGGCAACGGTTTAAGCTCAAACACGGGATCACCCTTGGGTGGAGGAGGATCCCCTAAGATTTCAACAGGAAAATTATGTTGCAGAATAGGTTCCTGTTTAAAGAATACTTCATCTATTTCTCTTCTTTCATTCATGAACATCTCATTCATGGTCTAGCAAATAGTGTTCTAAAGGATCACTAGGAGGTACGGCAAAAGAAGCAAGACCAATAATTTCATCCATACTAGGCAATTCTTCCTCACGATATTGTTTACTAAATTTAGAGAAATTAAACTCATGAACCATATCATCCAAGCCAACAGTAACAACATTCTTTTTGGAGTCTATCGTAGCATTAATGTATTCAAGAAGGGTCTACCAAAAATAATGGGACAAAAGCTATCTTTTGGAGAACCAAGAACAAGGAAATCAGCGGGATATTTGGTTTTTCCACACAAGACTTCAACATCTCTAACAATTCCCATTGCAGATATAGTATCTCTATTGGCAAGTTTAATTGTAACTTCAATATCTTCTAACTCAGCAGGTGCAATATCATGCATAATTTCTTTATATAAGTCAATGGGTATGACACTAGCACTAGCACCCATATCACATAAGCCATGATAACAATGATCTCCTATTTTAACAGAAATAACAGGCACGCCTACCACAGGTCTATGTTTATCTCTATCACAGGGTTTAGCAATTCTAGCAGTTTCACTAGAGAATTGAATGACACGCCCATCAATGTTATCAGACAAGAGATCTTTAACAATAGCAATATTAGGTTCTACTTTCACTTGCTCAGGAGGTGTATAAGTTCTAGTATTGCTTTTACGAACAACAGTTGAAGCTTTAGCATGATCCTTTACTCTAACAGGGAAAGGTGGTTTCTCAACATAAGAGGTGGGAACAATAGAATCGTTATAAGTGATAGTCTTTTCTTCAACTTTAATAGGTGCAGGTACTTTTACTTCTATGGGAGGATGATATTTAAACCACTTCTCCTTGGGGAGATCAACAAAAGTAACAAAAGATTCACAGAAAGAAGCTACTATCTCAGAGTCAAGTCCATATTTAGTGCTAAACTTACGGAAAATATCGGTATCCATAAAAGATTTAACACAATCAAAATTATGTGTCATACCTGACTGTCCTTCGCCGAGGTCCCAATCTTTAGAGTTGCGTTTAATTCTATCCAATAAATTCCATCTGAATTCAATAGTCTTCATCATAAAAGAGACTGACACAAGAAGTATCGAGCATGGTGCGATTGTTATCGAAGCCGAGCATAAAAATTCTGAAGAATTGTTTCTCTTGAGAGGTCATGATTGGGGCATGAATATAACATTCATTTAAGCCTCCCCAAGCTTGAGCGATGCTTTCTCCTTCGCGAGGCCAAAAATTATATATATAATTGCGATCACAGTGAACAAGATGCACAGGGTAATACTTTTGATGAAATTCCAATTTAACACTTTTATAGTTCCATGATCTCATATCATCACATAGCCTATACCATGTCAATGCGTCTCCCTCCAAAGATAAAGGGAAAGCCTTCTTCTTAACAACATCATTGGGTATACCTGCAACCTTAAATAGTCCGCAAATATCATCCACATAGCGTAGATGCTCGTCAGGATGCTTTGTTCCATCTCCTGTAAAAGTATTAGCCAACAGTTTTTCCATCATACCCGAAGGAAATTCAAAAGGAGTTTCATTTAAATAGGTTCAAGAGGTTGAGGAGCAACTCTTTGCTCTCTTTGACGGGTGAAGATACTGAACAAGCCCCTCGAGAGAATCACTTTCCATAGTAACAAGTGATGTAAAAAATTTCAGCACACTATATAAAATTTTCCTTACCAAAGTCCACTTACCAAAGGCGCTACACTCCACGGCCACGGCGCCAGAAAAGAGTCTTGCCACTTATATCAGATAGATTGGATTTTTCTGATCATTTTTCATATATAAATTATTTCATTCTGAGCTACGGTTGATTTTCTATGATTTTTAGAAGTTTTGGCTATTTTCTGGAATTTCCTGTAAAATAATAAATCCAGAAAAGAGTTATCACGTACAAGATCGCATCACAACTGCGTCCTTTGTGGACGTCGGCAGGTCAACGGGGCGGTCCAGGTCAAACTGACCAGTGGATCCTGCGTGTCAGTGTCATTAGTCTAACTAATTTTTAGTTAGTCCTAATCCTAACTTAATTAGCAGGCGGGTCCCCTTTGTCATAGACCCAGAGGGGTTAAACTGGGCCCACCCGGGGTCAACTCGGTCAGCGGGGTCAAACCTGCCGGCGTTGAGTCGCTGGTGAGGCCGAGACGGCGGAGAGCGCCGGAAACGCTGCTCCGACCCGCAGTTCGATCTGGTGGGTGCTACTGGTGTGGCGGTGTGGCGCATCCAGTGGCGGTGGGTGGTCTGGGTGGCGGAACGACGACAGCGGTGTCGAGCCGGGCGGTGGCCGGAGCTTCGGGTGTTCAGCGGGACCGGCGTGCGGGGGTGCAAACGAGCTGGCGTGTGGCCTGGAAGACTCTACGCCAAGCTGATGAGCATGTTGGGCGCACGCCTGGGACCAAATGGTCACCGGAGCATCACCGGCGACGAGCGCATGCGGCAGCGCGTGCGGGTGAACGCGGTGCAGCAGCTATGGCATGCGAGAGTTGGAGCAGAGAAGGGAAGCAGGGGCAGGAGCTCACTGCGATTGCGACGAGGCGAACGACGAGCTCGGGGAGGGGCCGGAGCAAGCGGGGCGGCGATGGCGATCTCGGTGGACCGAGGTTGAAGAAGATGGCGTGGTCGGCATTCGAAGGCGCCCGGCGGGGCGTGGCACGGTGAGGGGGTCGAGGACGACGTTGCGGAGCTTCTGGGCGCGTCGGTGAGGTGTGGGGTGGCCGGTGGTCGCGGCAACGACGGGCGGCGGCGACGGCTGCGCTCGGGCATGAGAGGGAGAGAGAGCATAGGAGGGGAAGAGCTCGAGAGAGAGTGAGGGGCGGTCGGGTAAGCTGTGTGGCATGCGCAGAGGCATCCAGGGCGGCGGGGACGCAGGTGCGGGGAGCTTCAGCGTGGTATGAGCACACTGCACAGCGGCACGCATACGTCCAACTTCTTGGGAGGACAACGACGGCCTTGCCGCAGCTGGGCTGGGCCGTGCTGGGCCAGGCCAGGTGAGCGCCAGGTAAAACCCTCTCTCTCTGCTTTCTGTTTTTCTTTTTATCTGTTTCTATTCTGTGTGTTGAAATAGTAGAAAAACTATTCCATTTAGGAAAAACCTGAAAAAATTCAGAGGCACATTTGAAAATATTCTCAACAGCCTAAAAATACCTTCAAGATTATTTGGGAATTTTAAAATATTTATAGGATTTAAATTGCCCAAATGCAAATACTTATGGCTTGGTGCAAAAATATAGAATAGCCTCCAAAAATATGAAACCATTTTTGGCAGAGGATTTAGCCATGACCAAAGATTGTGAACATTTATGAAGGCATTTTGGGTTCATTGAAATTCCAATTGTTGGAGCCTAGTATTCCAAAGGGGTGTTGGGGTTTGTTAGTCCCCATTTCAAGTTTAAGAATTTTTTTAGAGATTATGCACACATGAAGCTATCCTAGTGCAATGCCAGAAGCAAGGGATGTGACAACTCACCCCCACTAAGCAAGAATCTCGTCCCGAGATTCAGGATGTGAGGTAAGAAGACAAAGGGACACAAGCTAATACAATCTTCACGATCCAGATGTCTTTCTCGAGGATATTGACTCATTGCATCACCTTGATCTCGACATCTTGCTTTGAGAACTACATCCAACATGACAACGAGAAGAAAGGGAGGATTTTAGAAGAATCGATCTTCTTGAGGTTCGAGCAATTTAGGATCATCTTAATGATCACAAGATCAACTCACGGAATGAGACATAGAAACATCTCCGGAGCCGAGAGGCAAAGCATGCATCGAGCTGACGGAAGAAACAATTTGACGAGGGTTTCAAAGTAGCGAGGAAATTGCCATGATTCCAAACGGGCACCCTGTGGAAGGTGACTCGAAGAACTAGTCCCTTAAGTGGCAAAAAGAATTACTTTTGATACAAAGATTGTAACATCCCAAATTTTCAATTTGGAATGTTATACATTAAGTCATCATGCATATCATATTTTCTTGCATTTTTCCGATCCTAGAAAATTTCACGCAACTCAAGGACCCTCGGAGAGAGTTGGAGATTTCATTATTTTCATATTTGGGTTTTCTCAAATTTTGAAAATAGGATCATTTGGATTTATTTATTTTATCTTCAAATATTTTTCCAATAAAAAATAAGAGAGGGAATAATATGACTTTCCCAAAATTTAGGAAAAAATGAAGATTTAATAAATAAATCAAATTTTGGGTTTTTCGAGGTTTACTTGCTTTAGGGAAAAAAATGAGTATTTTAAAAAAAATATGCATTTTGGCCCCGTTTTAAAGTTCATTTTGCTCGACTCATTTTTAGGAGTCGGGGAAAATTTATTTTTTTTAGTTTGGAGTTCGTTTAGATTTATTTTAATTCGTTTTCGGTTTAAGAAAAAAAAACCCTCGCCCGCGGGCCAAGGGCCCAGCCCCCATTTCTCCTCAAGGCTCCTTCGGGAGGAGTCCCCGCCGCCGCCGCCGAGTCCGGCCACGGCCCAGCCGCCGTTGCCTCCCTGCAACCCCACCCTCCCTCCTTATAAGCCGCCTCTCCTCCCCACCCAGTGCCGCCCTTAACCCGCCTGCGCCGCCATTGTCGCCCGACGCCCGTTGCCGTCTTGTGTCGTCGACCACGCCTGGCCGAGCCCACCCGACCACGGAGCCGGAGACCATGGCGACCTCGCCGGAGGTAGCCACCGCGTCACCCCCCCGGTCCGGTTTTGTTTAAAAAAAACCGTCCGGTTTTCTTTCGTTGTTCGGTTTTTTTTAAAACCCTAGATTGGTTTATTTCTTTTTCTCGGTTTAGTTAATTAGTGAACGTTCACCGATCCGTTCGTTCTAACGAACGCGTTCGACGGTTAGTTTCTGTTAATCTAACGTCCGCTCGCTTAACCGCTCGTCGTTTTTCTTTTAAATCGGATTTAGTCCGTTATTTTCCGATTTCGATTTCCGATCCAATCTTGAATCAGTTTATCTTCTCACTCGCTTATCGGAATCAGGTGATTCAAGCGCACTGGAGTTTCGTTTCAAACCGCCGTTCCGACTAATCCACTTAAACAAAGTTTTGCTACATTAAAATTTGACCTAGTTTCAAATTGCTAGAACCGAGTCGTTTTCTTTCGACGTTTGACTTTCGTTGCTTTATTTGATTCGATTCTTTTTTGCACCCAGGATTCTTAAGTTGAATTCTCTGGTTAGATTTTCTATCCGAGATTTCCCTGTGCATTAGATGAGTACTTATTGTATGCTTGTTGTTTGTCTGCGTTAGATCACGGTGAGTGCGCCGCTTGTTACTTTGAGTCTCTAGGTTTCGCGGATCGTCGACAAGGCAAGTAACACTTTGATCATACTTTCTCATACCCAGTTTTATGCATTAGATCAATCCTCAAACATTGCATGATTAGGATCTAAATAAATTGTGGGATGGGAAGTAGATTGAGGTAGTACCTATTACCTGTTTTTACTTATGAAACCTTGGGAGTTACTTCTACGTTTGCTTATTATGCTATGCTATGCTAGTAGACGTGGATTGGGTGAGTGAATATCCATGACAGATGTGAGATTGTTAATTAATGGTTTATCTAAGGTGGCAACTTAAACACACATCCGGGTGGATTGAGGCACTGGTTTCTATCAGGACTTGCTGTATTTCTTCGGACCGCCACCTGTGCTCAAAGGGATCATGAGATTATTCAAACTAGAAACTTCCGTGTGCAGCCACAAGCCATTATGGGCTCTGGCCTAGTTGACTAAGTTGTGCGAACTCTTACGGGTAGACTAGCAGATGTAGGGGAAAGTAGGTGTACCGTTCTACCCACAAGTAAGGTGCTAGCGCTTCTGAAAGACTATGTCTCGGTCATCCGTCTCTCAAACACCATGTAGTGCGAGAAACCAAACGGAGGCGATCGAGTCTTGTGGGGAAAAGTCATAAACCTCTGCAGAGTGTATAAACTAATCATGATTAGCCGTGTCCCCGGTTATGGACATCTTGAGTATCTAGTACCTGAATATCATGTGAATCTCAACATGTTACTCTAATTAATATTGTTGGGTTTTTAAAGAGTACTTTTAAATGGGATTGAGGATGCTGTCAACCATTCTCAATGTTTAACAACCACCATGATAGTTAAACAAATTTATTTCTTTGCAGTAGGGAAAAAATGGCTTTATGCAAAAACTGTAACCATAGAGCTTTCCACCAGCCATATATGCATGTAGTATAGCTTATTCTTTCATTACTCTCTATGTGTTACATTGCCAGCATATTCCATGTCTTTGACCGTTTTGAGCTGCAACTTTCATGTTGCAGACTTTTAGAACGACGAGTAAGGTGTTTTAGGTCGTGGTTCTATACTCGGTGATGCCGATGGAGTTGATGGACTCACTTATCTTCCAAGTCTTCCGCTGTTATCGTTATTAGATGGCCTTAAGCCATATTTATTGTAATAAGTCCTCTTCTCGGACAAACGATGTAATGAGTGTGTGATTGCTACTCGCTATAAATCCTTGAAATCTTGTGTGGTGTCGGACATCGATCCAGGATGACACCTGAGCACAGAGACTTGATCCATTCGGGTCGGGTCGCTACAGAGGAGATGGTATCAGAGAAGCCCAAAAGGCAGATAAGGAAGTTGCCTCTATAAAGGAGAAAATGAGCAAAGGAAAAGCTAAAGGATTTCGTGAGGATGAGCACGATACCCTATGGTTTGAGGACCGTGTTTATGTGCCAAATAACCCGGAGATCGGGAAGTTGATTTTCGAGAAGCCCATGATTCACCCTATTCGATTCACCCAGGAAATACCAAGATGTATTTAGATTTGAAGGAAACATTACGGTGGACCGGAATGAAGAAGGATATTATGGAGTATGTAGCAGTTTGCGATGTATGTCGAGAGTGAAGGAAGAACATCGAAGCCAGCAGGATTGTTGCAGCCATTGCCAATACCCGAATGGAAGTGGGATAAACTAGGCATGGATTTCATCACAGGTTTGCCAAAGACTCGTTCAAGCTATGATTCGATTTGGGTTATAGTCGACCGCTTGACGAAGGTAGCTCATTTCATTCCAGTAAAGACTACCTATAGCAGTGCTAAGTTGGCAAAGATATACATGACCAGAATTGTGTGTTTGCACGGAGTTCCGAGGAGTATCGTATCAGATAGAGGAACCCAATTTACCTCAATGTTTTGGAATCAGTTGCACGAAACATTGGGAACCAGGCTGAATTCGCATGCTTTTCCACCCATGCATGATGGACAGACCGAGAGAGTCAATCAGATTTTGGAGGATATCCGAGAGCTTGTGCACTAGATTATGGATCTAGTTGGGACGATAACTTGTCGTATGTAGAGTTTTCCTATAACAACAGTTACCAAACCAGCTTGAAGATGGCACCTTCGAGGCTCAGTATGGAAGGAGATGCAGGACACCGTTGTCATGGGACGAAACCGAGATCAATTGTTTGGACCAGATGTGATTAAGGAGTCTGAAAGGTATGTTAAGTTGATTCGCCGACAGTGCTCAAGGTAGCCCAGTCCTGCATAGAAAAGCTATGCGGATTCAAAACGCAAGGCGATAGAATATGAAGTTGGAGACGAGTATATCTTAGAGTATCCCCGCCGAGGAGTTAAGCGTTTTGGAGTTAAAGGAAAATTAGCACCACGTTTCGTTGGACCGTATAAGATTTTGCAACGCATGGGAGAAGTTGCTTATAAAGCTGGAATTGCGGAGGGACTGTCGGAGTTCATGATGTATTCCATATTTCTCGATTGAAGAAATGTCACGCCGACATGGCGGAAGTACAGATTAAGAGATACAAAGTGCCGCTTGAAGCAATTCAGTTGAAGGATGATTTAACATATGAGGAAAAACGGTCAAGATTCTCGATTATGCCACAAAAGTTACTCGCAAAGCAAGGTTATCAAGTTTTGCAAGGTTCAATGGAGCCACCACACTGAGGATGAAGCCACCTGGGAAAGAGAGGAAGTTTTGCTCAAGGACCACCCTCACCTATTTTCTAGCCAACCCGAATCTCGAGGGCGAGATTCATCTTAAGGGGGGTTATACATTAAGTCATCATGCATATCATATTTTTTTGCATTTTTCCGATCCTAGAAAATTTCACGCAACTCAAGGACCCTCGGAGAGAGTTGGAGATTTCATTATTTTCATATTTGGGTTTTCTCAAATTTTGAAAATAGGATCATTTGGATTTATTTATTTTATCTTCAAATATTTTTCCAATAAAAAAATAAGAGAGGGAATAATATGACTTTCCCAAAATTTAGGAAAAAATGAAGATTTAATAAATAAATCAAATTTTGGGTTTTTCGAGGTTTATTTGCTTTAGGGAAAAAATGAGTATTTTAAAAAAATATGCATTTTGGCCCCGTATTAAAGTTCATTTTGTTCGACTCATTTTTAGGAGTCGGGAAAATTTATTTTTTAGTTTGGAGTTCGTTTAGATTTATTTTAATTAGTTTTTCGGTTTAAGAAAAAAAAAACCTGCCCACTTTGGGCTTAAGGGCCAGCCGACCAGGCCGCCCTCCCCTCATGGCCTTCGCTTTGCTTTCGAGAGGAGTCCCGCTGCCGCCGCCGAACTTGCCACGCTCGGCCACGCCGCCGGTTGCCCCTCCCAAGCAACCCACCTCCCTCCTTATAAGACGCCGCCCACCCCTCTCTCCTCCCCACCCAGCGCCTTGCTTAACCCCGCCTGAGAAGGCGCCCGGCCGCCATTGCCGCCTGACGTCACCTGTCGCAGGCCATCGTCGTCGACCCGCCGCCGCCACGAGCCCACCTCGACCCAGCCGAGCCTCGAGCCCCGCCGGCGACCTCGCCGGAGGTAGCCACCGCGTCACCCCCCCCCGGTCCGGTTTTGTTTAAAAAAACCGTCCGGTTTTCTTTCGTTGTTCGGTTTTTTTTAAACCCTAGATTGGTTTATTTCTTTTTCTCGGTTTAGTTAATTAGTGAACGTTCACCGATCCGTTCGTTCTAACGAACGCGTTAGCTGTTAGTTTTCTGTTAACGAACGAGCGTCCGCTCGCTTAACCGCTCGTCGTTTTTCTTTTAAATCGGATTTAATCCGTTATTTTCCGATTTCGATTTCCGATCCAATCTTCGAATCAGTTTATCTTCTCGCTCGTTTATCGGAATCAGGTGATTCAAGCGCCTGGAGTTTCGTTTTGAAACCGTCGTTCCGACTAATCCACTTAAACAAAGTTTTGCTACTGTAAAATTTGACCTAGTTTCAAATTGCTAGAACCGAGTCGTTTTCTTTCGACGTTTGACTTTCGTTGCTTTATTTGATTCGATTCTTTTTTGCACCCAGGATTCTCAAGTTGAATTCTTTGGTTAGATTTTCTATCCGAGATTTCCCTGTGCATTAGATGAGTACTTATTCTATGCTTGTTGTTTGTCTGCGTTAGATCACCCGGAGTGCGCCGCTTGTTACTTCGAGTCTCTAGGTTTGGCGGATCATCAGCAAGGCAAGTAACACTTTGATCATACTTTCTCATACCCAGTTTTTATGCATTAGATCAATCCTCAAACATTGCATGATTAGGATCTAAATAAATTGTGGGATGGGAAGTAGATTGAGGTAGTACCTATTACTGCTTTTACTTATGAAACCTTGGGAGTTACTTCTACGCTTTGCTTATTATGCTATGCTATGCTAGTAGACGTGGATTGGGTGAGTGAATATCCATGACAGATGTGAGATTGTTAATTAATGGTTTATCTAAGGTGGCAACTTAAACACACATCTGGGTGGATTGAGGCACCTGGTTTCTATCAGGACTTGCTTGTATTTCTTCGGAGCGCCACCTGTGCTCAAAGGGATCATGAGATTATTCAAACTAGAAACTTCCGTGTGCAGCCACAAGCCATTATGGGCTCTGGCCTAGTTGACTAAGATGTGCGAACACTTACGGTTAGACTAGCGGATGTAGGGGAAAGTAGGTGTACCGGTCTACCCACAAGTAAGGTGCTAAGCGCACGAAAGACTATGTCTCGGTCATCCGCCTCTCAAACACCATGTAGTGCGAGAAACCAAACGGAGGCGATCGAGTCTTGTGGGGAAAAGTGCGCAAACCTCTGCAGAGTGTATAAACTAATCATGATTAGCCGTGTCCCCGGTTATGGACATCTTGAGTATCTAGTACTGGAATATCATGTGAATCTCAACATGTTACTCTAATTAATTTTGTTGGGTTTTTAATGAGTACTTTTAAATGGGATTGAGGATGCTTGTCAACCATTCTCAATGTTTAACAACCACCATGATAGTTAAACAAATTTATTTCTTTGCAGAGGGAAAAAGCGGCTTTATGCAAAACTGTAACCATAGAGCTTTCCACCAGCCATATATGCATGTAGTATAGCTTATTCTTTCATTACTCTCTATGTGTTACATTGCCAAAGCATATTCCATGTGTGACCCGTTTCGGGCTGCAACTTTCATGTTGCAGACTTTTCGCACGCATTTACAGTAAGGTGTTTTAGGTCGTGGTTCTATACTCAGTGATGCCGATGGAGTTGATGGACTCACTTATCTTCCAAGTCTTCCGCTGTTATCGTTATTAGATGGCCTTAAGCCATATTTGTTGTAATAAGTCCTCTTCTGGACAAACGATGTAATGAGTGTGTGATTGCTACTCGCTATAAATCCTTAAATCTTTGTGTGGTGTCGGCATGCGATCCAGGGATGACACCTGAGCACAGAGACTTGATCCATTCGGGTCGGGTCGCTACAAAGATCATTGACATTCTTTATACCAGCCTAAGGCAATCACAAACGATCGTGTGAACGAATTCGAAAGAATGGCATACTCATACCAGAATAGATGATGTGGACTACCTTGTTGAAGACAACACAATGGATGATTTTTCTTATCATCGGGGATGGATGGGACCCATAGTAGGACCACTTTTGAAGATGATCCTAAACAGTAATTAGTGAGGTGCAAGCTGGGAACAAAGTGCAAATGCTGGGAATGATTCTGGTAAACGAAGGTGATTCCACCGTTTGAATGGTTATAGCTTAATCAAGGAAACCAAGAGCACAATAATCCCTAGGGAACAACTTAGAGAATAAGCCGCATGAAATCCTCGTGGAGAAGATGGAAAAATTGCCCAATCAAGATACTATGGTGATAGATCCTCCGGCTAGGTGCGTCGGCCAGAACATCAACCTTGTCGGGACCTACATGATAGATCTTGAGAAGTTCCAACCATCATATCTGCCTGAGATTCAGATTTGGTTGGTAACAGGATATTTCAGACAGCATGTCTGGAGACGGAACAGTTCCAACTCAAATTAACGAGATAATGTTGCGAGATTCTCAAGAAACGAACTACGGTAGCAAGCTCCAAAACATGAGCTGGTTCGGCTACATACATGTGAACACACCTTTGTCCCTACAAGCATGGCCACATAGTAGTCTTATAATAAAACACTACCGAGTTCTGGTTGGGAACCATCATCGAGGATATCGAAGCCCTTGCATAAGTCCGGATCCTAAGAAGGAACTTCTTCTCTTTGAACAAATCAATCAGTGGCTTGGTGAACTAGGAGACACATATGGAATGGAGGTAGCGAGCCTGTCAAACCATAGCGTACTTCGCACATATGCATGACTGACTTGGAATGATTCCAGAGGAAGCAACATTGACTTTCTCGAATTCATGGCGGCAACTTGCATCAAATGCACATGAATTAGAGGAAGTCACTTCTTTCATCCGAACATATACTTCATGAACGGTACATGAAGATAATGCTTATAAAAGTTTCCAACACTAACTTAAATGTTCAACACGAATCATGGACAAGATGAAAATGTTGTCAACGGGCTTAACTACAATCCATCCAGGCTTCCATATTGGTGGAATTCCACAATTAAGTGAACATAGTGATAGCATTGGTCAGACCCAAAAGATATAACGGTGTATGCTCGAGGAATCAACCACGAGCAATACAACATTACGATCTGATTTGATTTGACGATAGCCCATACTCAAATCAAGGATTGGATAAGACAATAGCACCGACAACTGATCACGAGGATCAATCAACGAAGATATCATCTTTCTTCAACACACACACACACAAGGATATCCCTTAGTGACGAACTAAGTCGGACAAGCTTTCATCTTCCAACTCTCCAAGTTGTTGTTTAGCTTAACCAACCAGTTCAGGGTATCCAACATGCATTCTTGGAGAAGGGTGATTTACAAGAAGCGAACTTGATCACGAGCTCAACATAACGATCGTGGGACAACCCGGTGATACTTCCGAGAAGATAATCAGAAAATCACGAACCACCGATATGTTACTAAGCTCGAGAACAATCTTGCTTCTCAGGCAAGACAATATGATCAAATAAGCAAGGATTGGCACAATCCTGACTCCTTGATCGAAGAGTGCTCCAGAAATAAGGACTAAGTAGCACAATCTATCTTAGAAATGATGATTCAATAACCAACACGCTAAGAATAAGTATATTGTCCATTTACTACCAAGCAACTAGTTGCTAGGAGTATTGATTTCACACATCACGTTTCACTTGTCGGTATTCCGGTTGCAACAACACGGAACCGAGGAGCGAATGATGATGGCGAGAAGTATCACTACGTCAAGAATTCATAAGGGAAGGTGCAATTCTCATGACGTTCTAGACATAAAGTGGGTAATACTTCCGGGTAGAATAGAACAAAATCTTGATTGCATTTGATCTGCGGAATACAACTGCTTTGACCCAATCCTAGAAATGGATGAGGTACTGGAGTTTGTTTCTCCTAGTCATTCCGGAATAGAATGGCTTGACGGACCACAAGAATAATAAGCATCGATGAACACGAATGCACAACTATTCCTGGCTATCAATTGATAGACTAGGGTCGGAATACAGCTGAGGAGGGTCAACTCAAGGAACATATAACTTTCTGAGTTGTGGATGCATAGATTAGTATGTCGAACGAAGCTCAACATTTCTTCCGGATAACCCATGCAGAGAGGTAGGATTGGCAGAGTCACAATATAGAATGGGGAACTCATCGAGAGCACTCTTGTTGTGATCTTTTGGTTCAAAGAACTTCTGCCATAAGAAGTTCATGGTATTCGAAAGAAGGAAATACCACAGACCTCGAGGACTATCGCAAGGTTACTAATATCATAAAGGAACTAGCAAACACTATCAATAGGAGGTAAGTAGAGTGAATCTCGGGTTCAAGAACCCAGGAATAGAGTACCTACTAACTAATAACATCACGGGATGCTTTCGAGAATGATGGCCAGAATCATCACACTAGGAATATAAAGCATGGCTAGCTTACGAGGTGACTCCCTAAAACACCTAGGGTCATAATAATAGCTCCAACACAAAGGCCGAGGCAATGGAGTACCTCAATAGACCGATTAGTGTGGTTGAACTGGCCCAAAGGGACATCGGGAACAGAAAGAAGGGATTTGCATATGCATCAGACTATTTAGAAACCTGGGATCACTCGGACAACATAACGGCTGTAAATGCTCAAAAAGTTTTGACACATCCTGCAAAATGGTGGCATAACCACTCAACATCATAAAATCAAGGTTCTGGGATCAACTAAAAACACACGGAAGTAGTCAGAACTGAACTGGGCTTAAATCCAACAATCTTATAAGTCTATGGATTAGTAACACGTCATCCTGATAGATAGATGAGAAGGCCTAGTTCTAAATCCCCGTAGGAAAGATAAGATGACTCGGATCAGAGGGCATGAGGTATAAGGAGTAAAAAGAGCCTTACGTTCCATCCCACAATCAATTCCCCTACATAACTAAAGCATTTCTAGACACAACTTCAACCAGTTTGGCTTGGTAATCCTACAGCAACAAAGCTCAGTACCAAAGCTGTCGGGACCCGATTCTAAGTCACACCGATCTAGCCCTGTAACACCTCATATCACTTTGCGGCCTCATGCACGGTATTCTAATGGGGTCGCCTACCATGGCTCGGGACCGTTTAAGCCTTTTTGGCTCACGTATATGATAGTGTCGCTAGCATCCATATGACAGAGAACCGGGCCGACATGACTAGTCATGAACCCAAAGTGGCACTAACTTACGAGGACAGGCATACATGAATCAACATCGAGCATGTCGGTCAAACAGCGTGTGAATCCGGGCTGTAGCCTGGGCTATGACACTCTGGGAACCCGGGTCATGGCATGCTAGGCGGACTCGGATGTCACCGCGTGACATTTCCCGAAAAGACGGAACACAGGAATGAAGTGAATCACATGCCGCTACCAAGTGTTAGGAGCAGAGTCTTTGGGCTAGCAGGACTCGGTGAACCGGGATGTAGCGGACTACTATGGCTCATGGAAGCACAAGACTACATTTCCCCATAAGAGAGGCTACCAAGGATAAACAACTAGGTTGTTGGATCCCACACATACCAAGCATTTCAATCATACACACAATATGCTCGATATCGATATGTGTAAATACAACATGGCATCACAACATAACTCTACGACTCAAGTATTTATTCATTAGGCTCCGAGGAGCGAGATATTACAAACATGGTTCTCATGACCCAACATTCAGAGCATACAAGTCAAAACACATGCGGAAGCTTAACATGTCTGAGTACAGACACCTATAAATGAAATAGGCTGAGAAGCCTGGCTATCTACCGGATCCTGCTGAGGGCACAAGATCGTAGCTGAGGTAACAAGCTAAACATCGAAGTCCACGTGGAACTACTAGCAAGACTAACGTCTATCTACAAAAACATAAAATAGGCAAACGTGAGTACAAATGTACCCAGCAAGACTTACATCAGAACTAACTACATATGCATCGGTATCAACAAAGGGGGTAGTGGAGTTTCACCGCAACAAGCCAGCTTTGACTCAGTGGCTAACCTGAACTACGACTGCAAGCAACTCCTTTGAGGTGGCGCACATGAGTCCACATATTCACCAATCAATACACCACTATGGATCCGCTCCCGTCTACCTATGAGAACGCCATCCATAGCACTCACGCTTATCTTGCGCATTTTAGAGTATCCACTTCCACTTGTCTATGAACTGTTATAGGCAACCTAGAAGTGCTTTACCGTGGACGCGGCTATTCGAATAGATCATTTATAACCCTGCAGGGGTGTACTTCTTCACACATGTTTCCACCACTTAGCGTCTGCACACGACATGTGCTCGGCAGACTTCAAGCGAAAGCCGACGTGGGTGTAGACCACGACCTGACTAACCACACAAGTCTCTAGTCTAGGTTTATCGCCTATTCGGGTTCCATCTGCGAGGAGATCCGGACGGAGTTTCGCCACGGCCCCAAACGATGTGTGTAGGGTTCGAGACACCAAGCAGGCGCCGGTACACCGGGCCACGGTATCTACCGCATCATAGCCCACCCCTAGGGTCAGCGCTACGCAAGGCCTCCAACACATATCCTACAAACACCAGAAACTAGTTGCAACTCCTGGACAGAGGACAAGGGCGGTTAATAAGTCGAGCGGGGTCATATTTCAGGGCCCAACGTGTGGTAGTAGCTGTTTCATGGATCACAAACACAGAACTCAGTTCCTAAGGACGGCTTCAATGAAACAACCCACCATGTACTCCTACATGGCCTCTCATCGATACCTTTACCAAATCGTGTTCACACACTTAGCTCTCAACAATAGGACATGTTCACACACCTCCAATTCATCCCCGATGAATCGGACTGACACAACTCTATGCAATAGCAGGCATGACAAACAAGCATGAATGAGTAGGCACATCAGAGGCTCAAACAACTCCTACTCATGCTAGTGGGTTTCATCTATTTATCTTGTGGCAATGTGAGTCATGCAGAGGAAAGGGGTTGACTACCGCAAAGATGTAACAGTTGAAATGGTGTTGTCCTAATGCAGTAAAAGAGAGCAGGAGTGAGTGAGTGGGATTGTATCGGAATGAACAAGGGGGTTTTGCTTTCCTGGCACTTCTGAAGATAATATAGCTCTTCATCGGTGTCATCGAACTCATCGTCGGAAGCACGTTATCGAGAGGGGACAAATACCTAAGAATGTAGAGAAGGAAAACACAATCAATGCAAAGGTTGCACAATATGATGCATGATCATGACATGTCAATATGTTGTGTTTTGAGCTAATGCAACTAGCAACATGTTAAATGGAGTTGGTTTGAACCCTAGGTTCAAATTCAAACTCCATATGTGAGGGTTTAAATACCATTTATATGATTTGGCCTAACAGCAGCCATAAGTTATTCTAACATGCAATGAAAGTGGTACAGATGGATAGATTGGATTTTTCTGATCATTTTTCATATATAAATTATTTCATTATGAGCTAAGGTTGATTTTCTATGATTTTTAGAAGATTTGGCTATTTTCTGGAATTTCCTGTAAAAGAATAAATCGAGAAAAGAGGATTCTTCTTGTCGACAACGTCGATGTGTGTCAGCGTCAGCAGGTCAACGGGGTGGTCCAGGTCAAACTGACCAGTGGGTCCCATGTGTCAGTGTCATTAGTCTAACTAATTTTTAGTTAGTCCCAATCCTAACTTAATTAGCAGGCGGGTCCGATTTGTCATAGACCGGAGAGGGTCAAACCGGGCCCACCCGGTCAACTCGGTCAAGGGGTCAAACCTGCCGTGAGGCGAGGGCAGCGGAGAGCGTCGGAAGCAGCTGCTCGGCCCGCGGTTCGATCTTGGGTGGGTGCTACGGGTAGGCTGGCGGTGTGGCGCATCCAACGGTGGCGGTGGGTGGTCTTTGAGGTGGCCGGACGATGGCGGCCGAGGCAGGCGGTGGCGGAGCTGGTATTCGCGGGACGGCTGCAGGTGCAAGCAAGCGTAGCGTGGCGCTGGGAATACTCTACGCGCTGCGGTGAGCATGTTGCGCGCACGCCCGGGACCAAATGGTCACCGGAGCATCACCGGCGACGAGCGTAGGCGGTGGCGCGTGCAGGTCAACGCGGTGCAGCAGCTACAGCGTGCCAGAGAGGGAGTGGAGAAGGGAAGCAGGGGCAGGAGATCACTGCGATTGCGATGAGGTGAATGGCAAGCTCGGGGAGGGGCCGGAGCAAGCGGGGCGGCGATGGCGATCTCGGCGGACCGAGGTTGAAGAAGACGGCGTGGTCGGCATTCGAGGGCGTCCGGCGGGGCATGGCTCGCTGAGGGGGTCGAGGACGACGTTACGGAGCTTCTGGGCGCGTCGGTGAGGCGTGGGGTGGCCGGTGGTCGCGGCAACGACGGGCGGCGGCGACGGCTGCGCTCGGGCATGAGAGGGAGAGAGAGCAGAGGAGGTGAAGATCTTGAGAGAGAGTGAGGGGCGGTCGGGGAGGCTACGTGGCGTCTGTGAGGCATCCAGGCGGCGGGGCGTGGCGAGCGAGGAGCTCGCGTGGCCTTGGCCTGAGCGCACGGCGCTGCTGTGCACGCACTGTCGGGTCTCGATCAAGGGGAGGACAACGACGACTGCACCCGATTAATTTGGAGCCCGTCTTTGGGCAACCAGGCAATTGAGCGCCGGTAAAACCCTCTCTCTCTCTCGCTTTCTGTTTTTCTTTTATTTGTTTCTGTTCTGTGTTTTGAAATAGTAGAAAAACTATTCCATTTAGGAAAAACCTGAAAATATTCAGAGGCACATTTGAAAATATTCTCAACAGCCTAAAAATACCTTCAAGATTATTTGGGCATTTTGAAATATTTATAGGATTTAACTTTCCCAAATGCAAATACTTATGGATTGTT
Source organism: Aegilops bicornis (assembly GCA_021605145.1). Classification (NCBI taxonomy): domain Eukaryota; kingdom Viridiplantae; phylum Streptophyta; class Magnoliopsida; order Poales; family Poaceae; genus Aegilops; species Aegilops bicornis. The sequence goes on along the minus strand of JAHIAL010000023.1, from coordinate 575,667 downwards.
GCAAAAATCCAGAATAGCCTCCAAAAATATGAAACCATTTTTGGCAGAGGATTTAGCCAGGACCAAAGATGGTGAACGTTTATGAAGGCATTTTGGGTTCATTGAAATTCAAATTGTTGGAACCTAGTATTCCAAAGGGGGTGTTGGGGTTTGTTAGTCCCCATTTCAAGTTTAAGAAAAAATTTAGACATGATGCACACATAAAGCTATCCTAGTGCAATGCCAGAAGCTAGGGATGTGACACTCCCTGACTTGGATGGATGGCACTACATGTTGGAGTGATTGTCGATATGTGACAATGTGTCCATTTAGTCCATACTTTCTGTATGACGAAACTTTGAGTTATGCATGAAGAAACTTTATTTGTGATGTAATTAAACCGTCCACCTCGACTAGCGACGATCACTGTTGTTAGGGCATTTTGGGTACGAACAACTTTGTTATTTATGCTTATGATATGTTGCTTCTATTTTTGCCAAGCCTGTCTGTTTCTGTTGCTCAACTATATATGTTGCATATCATCGACTCATGTGACGATGCAGGTGCATAGATCGTCGATGGCGAAGAAGTGCTACGCCAGAGTATATATCTGACGAGTGGCCGGAGTTTCAGCCCAGTGTACCGGCTTCCTGCTTCCGAGCTTACGAGGAAGTAGTTAGTTTAGGTTCACGCTAATGCGAGAGAGGGATATGAACTCATGTACTGCATAGTTCCGCTCTCAATCAAAGTGATAGCTCTTCTCGCGTATATCATTGTTTAGATCGATGACGATGTAGTTGCAAGTAATCGAGACTTGTATCACTATTTTCGAGATGATGATGAGAGACCACTTTGTGTTGGATGATGATTATGATGATGACATGATTTGATGAGACTATTTGTATGTATATGTTATGATTACATTTGTATGTGTATGATATGCTAAAGATTATTGTATAAAGACTATTCAAATACAAAACAAATATGCAGAAAAAAAACTAATAAAACTAGTAGTAGCGAGGGGAACACAGTTAGCAGTAGTGTTGCCTTACCAGTAGAGCTTCCTGCTAAAAAGTGCTGCAGATATTAGCAGTAGCGCTCTTCACTAAAGCTCGCTGCTGCTAGCCATGTATAGCAAAGAGCGTGGAGACTATTGTGTGCATCGCTACACGTTAGTATAGCGCCTTATCGGTAGTGCGTCGTCTCGCCATCGATAAGCAAAATACTCACAGCCTTCTTTGCAAGGGTTTTCCCTAGTAGTGATTCTTTGACATTCATCACAAGACAAGACAAACTTACGGGCATCTTTGAAAAGAGTAGGCCAATAAAAACCGGATTGCAATACCTTATGTACACAACGTCTAATAACACCATCTACTCCTTCTTTATAAAGGTGTGGGTCATCCCAGAAGTAATGTCTTAAATCATAGAATTTTTTTTTCGTTTGCTGGTATGTGAAACTAGGTGGTATAAATTTAGCAACAATGTAATTAGCATAATCAGCATACCATGGAGCAGTACGAGAAGCATTTATGACATGACTAATTGTTCATCAAGAAAGCTATCATCAATAGGTAGTGGGTCATCAAGAACATTCTCTAACCTAGATAAGTTGTCTGCAATAGGGTTCTCAGCTCCCTTTCTATCAATAATATGCAAATCAAATTCTTGTAGCAAGAGAACCCATCTAATAAGTCTAGGTTTAGCATCTTTCTTTTCCATTAGATATTTAATAGCAGCATGATCGGTGTGAACAGTTACTTTAGAATCAACAATATAAGGTCTGAACTTATCACAAGCAAATACAACTGCCAAAAATTCTTTTTCAGTAGTAGCATAATTTCTCTAGGCACTGTCTAGAGTTTTACTAGCATATTGGATAAAATTTAATTTCTCATCAACTATTTGTCCTAAAACAGCACCTACAGCACAATCGCTAGCATCACACATAATTTCAAAGGGTAAATTCCAATCAGGTGGCTGAACAATAGGTGTAGAAATCAAGGCTTTCTTAATTATTTCAAATGCTTCTACACAATCATCATCAAAGACAAAAGGAACATGTTTTTTTAAGGGATTAGTCAGAGGCCTAGAAATTTTTGAGAAGTCCTTAATGAACCTCCTATAAAAACCGACATGACCAAGGAAACTTCTTATACCTTTGATGTCCTTAGGACACAACATCTTTTCAATAGCATTTACTTTAGCTTTGTCAACTTCAATACCTCTTTCAGAAATTTTATGCCCCAAGACAATACCTTCATTAACCATAAAGTGGCACTTCACCCAATTCAAGACAAGACTAGTTTCTTCACATCTCTGCAAAACTCGATCAAGGCTGCTTAAGGAATCATCAAAAGAAGTCCCATACATGGAGAAATCATCCATGAAAACCTCAACAATCTTTTCACAAAAGTCAGAGAATATAGCAGTCATACATCTTTGAAAGGTAGCAGGTGCATTACATAAACCAAAAGGCATATGTCCGTAAGCAAAGGTACCGAAAGGGCATGTAAAAGTGTTCTTTTCCTGATTCTCTTTTGACATAGGTATTTGAGAGAAACCAGAATAACCATCTAGAAAGCAAAAATGTGTGTGTTTGGATAATCTTTCTAGTATTTGATCAATAAAAGGTAGAGGGTAATGATCCTTTTTAGTAGCTTTATTTAATTTGCGGAACTCAATTACCATTCTATAACCTGTAACAATTCTTTGTGGGATCAATTCATCTTTATCATTAGGAACAACAGTGATACCTCCCTTCTTAGGGACACAATGGACAAGACTTACCCACTCACTATCAGGAACAGGACAAATAATACCTGCCACCAGAAGCTTTACTATTTCTTTTCTTACCACTTCTTTCATCTTAGGATTTAACCGTCGTTGGTGATCAACAACAGGTTTAGCGCCTTTCTCCAATTTTATTTTCTGCTAGCATAGAGTGGGACTAACGCCCTTAAGATCATCAAGAGTATATCCAATGGCAACACGGTGCTTCTTCAGAGTTTTCAATAACTTCTCTTCTTCCTGCTCTGAAAGGTTAGCACTAATAATAACATAACATATCTTCTTTTCATCAAGGTAAGCATATTTAAGAGTATCAGGTAATGGTTTAAGCTCAAACACGGGATCACCCTTGGGTGGAGGAGGATCCCCTAGAATTTCAACAGGCAAGTCGTGTTTCAAAATAGGTCCCTGTTTAGAGAATACTTCATCTCTTTCCCTTCTTTCATGCATAAATATATCATTTTCATGGTCTAGCAAATATTGTTCTAAAGGATCATTAGGAGGCACGGCAATAGAAGCTAGACCAATAATTTCACCTTTACTAGGCAATTCTTTATCATGGGGTTGTCTGTGAAATTTAGCAAAATTAAAATCATGAGACATATCCCCTAAACCGACAGTAAGAATATCCTTTTTGCAATCTATCTTGGCATTAACAGTATTCAGGAAGGGTCTACCAAATATAATGGGACAAAAGTCATCTTGTGGGGAACCAAGAACAAGAAAATCAGTAGGATATTTGGCTTTTCCACACGAGACTTCAACATCTCTAACAATCCCAATTGGTGAAATAGTATCTCTATTGGCAAGCTTAATTGTAACATCAATATCTTCTATCTCAGCAGGTGCAATATCATGCATAATTTCTTCGTATAAAGAATGAGGTATTGCACTCACACTAGCACCCGTATCACAAAAGCCATGATAACAATGATCTCCTATTTTAACAGAAACAATAGGCATGCCTACAATAGGTCTATGTTTATTTTTAGTATCAGGTCTAGCAATTCTAGCAGCTTCATTACAGAAATAAATAACATGCCCATCAATATTATCGACCAAGAGATCCTTAACCATAGCAATACTAAGTTCAACTTTAATTTTCTCAGGGGGTGTAGGTGTTCTCACATTACTCTTACGAACCACAGTTGAATCTTTAGCATGATCCTTTATTCTAGTAGGGAAAGGTGGTTTCTCAATATAAGCGATGGAACAATAGGATCAACATTATAAGTGATAGTCTTTTCTTCAACTTTAATAGGTTCAACTACTTTTACTTCAATGGGAGGATGATATTTAAACCATTTCTCCTTAGGGAGATCAACATGAGTAGCAAATGATTCACAGAAAAAGCTACTATCTAAGAGTCAAGTGCATATTTAGTGCTAAATTCACGAAAAACATCGGTATCCATCAAAGATTTAACACAATCAAACTCAGGTGTTATACCTGACTCCTTACCTTCGTCGAGTTCCCAATCTTTAGAGTTGCGTTTAATTCTTTCCAATAAATTCAATATGAATTCAATAGTCTTCATCATAAAAGAACCAGTACAAGAAGTATCGAGCATGGAGCTATTATTGAGAGAAAGCCGAGCATAAATTTTTTGAATAATAATTTCTCTTGAGAGCTCATGATTGGGGCGTGAATATAACATTGACTTAAGCCTCCCCCAAGATTGAGCGATACTTTCTCCTTCGCGAGGCCAAAAATTATATATATAATTACGATCACGATGAACCAGATGCATAGGATAAAACTTATGATGAAATTCCAATTTCAGTCGGTTGTAGTTCCATGATCCAATATCATCACATAGCCTAAACCATGTCAATGCCTTTCCGTTCAAAGATAAAGGGAAGACCTTCTTCTTGATAACATCCTCGGGCATACCAGCAAGCCTAAATAATCCACAAACTTCATCCACATCGATTAGGTGCATATCGGGATGTAACGTTCCATCTCCTGTAAAAGGATTAGCTAGCAGTTTCTCTATCATACCCGATGGAATTTCGAAGTAAACATTTTCAGCAGGTTCAGTAGGTTGAGGAGCAACTCTTTGCTCTACTGGTCGGGGTCAAGATACCCCGAACAAGCCCCTCAAAGGATTACTTTTCATGGTAACAAGTGACCGTAAATTTCAGCACACTATATAAATTTGTCATTACCAAATTCCACCTACCAAATGCGCCAGAAAAGAGTCTTGATGACCCACAAGTATAGGGGATCTATCGTAGTCCTTTCGATAAGTAAGAGTGTCGAACCCAACGAGGAGCAGAAGGAAATGATAAGGGTTTTCAAAGAAGGTATTCTCTCGTAAGCAATTGAAATTATCGGTAACAGATAGTTTTGGGGTAAGGTAATTCATAACAGGTAGCAAGTATCAAAAGTAAACAAGGTGCAGTAAGGTGGCCCAATCCTTTTTGTAGTAAAGGACAATCCTGGACAAACTCTTATATAAAGGAAAACGCTCCCGAGGACACATGGGAATTATCGTCAAGCTAGTTTTCATCACGCTCATATGATTCGCGTCACATTTTGATAATTTGATATGCGGGTGGACCGGTGCTTGGGTAACGCCCTTCCTTGGACAAGAATCCCACTTATGATTAACCCCTCTCAAGCATCCGCAACTATGAAAGAAGAATTAAGGTAAACCTAACCATAGCATGAAACATATGGATCCAAATCAGCCCTTACTTAAGCAACGCATAAACTAGGGTTTAAGCTTTTGTCACTCTAGGAACCCATCATCTACTTATTACTTCCCAATGCCTTCCCTAGGCCCAAACAATGGTGAAGTGTCATGTAGTCGACGTTCACATAACACCACTAGAGGAAAGACAACATACATCTCATATCGAACGAATACCAAATTCACATGACTACTTATAGCCAGACTTCTCCCATCTCCTGAGGAATAAATGTAACTACTCACAAATCATACTCATGTTCATAATCAGAGGGGTATTAATATGCATAAAGGATCTGAACATATAATCTTCCACCAAAAATAAACCAACTAGCATTAACTACAAGGAGTAATCAACACTACTAGCAACCCACAGGTACCAATCTGAGGTTTTGAGACAAAGATCGGATACAAGAGATGAACTAGGGTTTGAGATGAGATGGTGCTGGTGAAGATGTTCATGGAGATTGACCCCCTCCTGATGAGAGGATTGATGGTGATGATGATGGTGATGATTTGCCCCTCCTGGAGGAATGTTTCCCCGGCAGAACAGCTCCACCGGAGCCCTAGATTGGTTGTGCCAAGGTTCCGCCTCGAGACGGCGGCGCTTCATCCCGAAAGCTTCCTCTCGATTTTTTTCCAGGTCAAAATCCTTCATATAGCAAAAGATGGGCACCAGAGGCCTGCCAAGGGGCCCACGAGGCAGGGGGGCGCACCCCCCACCCTCGTGGACAGGGTGTGGCCCCCCTATGGTGCTTTCTTCACCCAATATTTTCAATATATTCCAAAACTGACTTTCGTGGAGTTTCAGGACTTTTGGAGTTGTGCAGAATAGGTCTCTAATATTTGCTCCTTTTCCAGCCTAGAATTCCAGCTGCGGGCATTCTCCCTCTTCATGTAAACCTTGTAAGATAAGAGAGAAAAGGCATAAGTATTGTGACATAATGTGTAATAACAGCACATAATGCAATAAATATCGATATAAAAGCATGATGCAGACAAGACATATCACTCGGGCCCTCATAAGCAAGGGCTTCCGTACAGGTTTCTTTTGGCGAACGGCCCGAGCAGATGCACAGGCCCTTGTACGGCGCTGTGTAGGATGTCAACTTTTCGCCAATCAAAGTCATATGACACCCACTGCCCTAAGAACCATCCCCATCACTTGGCCTTTTGCGGTCTGGGGGCTAGATATGGTCGGACCCGTTAAAGGGGGAAGCCACAAGAAAAAATATTTGCTGGTTATGGTGGATAAATTCACTAAGTGGAGAGAGGCCAAACCAGTAAAAACGACTGAAGCTGGGCCGGTGATGGACTTTATATCCGACATTGTACACCGGTATGGTGTCCCGCATAACATCATTACCGACAATGGCTCTAACTTCACAGCCGATGAGGTGAAAAATTGGTGTGCTAACCTGGGCATTAAGCTCGATTACGCCTCCGTATATCACCCTCAAACAAACGGTCAGGTGGAATGGGCTAATGGCCTGATAATGAGCGGCATCAAACCCAGACTAGTGTGATCCCTACGGGAGTCAGATAAACACTGGGTCGAGGAACTTGATTTCATACTCTGGGGACTATGGACCACGCCCAATCGCACGACCGGATACACACCCTTTTTTATGGGTACGGCATAGAGGCTGTCCTGCCCTGCGACATTATTCATGACTCACCTCGAGTACGCATGTATGAAGATAGACAGGCCGAACTCGATCGGCAGGACGACCTAGATGGCCTGGAGGAGGAGTGTGACATTGCAAAAGCCCGTTCCGCATTTTATCAACAACAGTCTCGGCGATACCAAAGCAGAGAAGTGCGGGCCAAGACTTATAATGTCGGCGAACTCGTTCTACGCCTCCCAGAGAAGAAGAAGGATAAGCTCAAACCAAAATGGGAGGGCCCCTTTATCATAGATAAAGTTCTCACAGGAGGGGCCTATCGCCTTCGTAATGCATTGGATAACCGCCTAGAGCCGAATCCATGGAACGCCGCTCGGCTCCGAAGATTCTACGCATAAGTTCGATCATGTTCCTTTATTTCGTTTCTTTTTTCTCATCTCCATTTCTTTCTATTTCCTCATTTTTGTATGATTACTAGGGTATGTTCAGATAGGCCGAACACTTAAGGGGTACACATCCTAAAATTTATACACCCCACGACGCCTGGGGGCTTCTTTAACTAAAGTGTATTATTATTCAGAGCCTGGAGCTCACAGTGTATATGTCGTTTGTTCAGATACACACTTTTTTCCATTATATGCACCTCTATGACTTAAGTTTTTGCCAAGCTGGGTTGCCTTGCTCCTGTGTTTATGCCCTATGTTCCCGAATTGTTCGGCTAGGGCATAAAGGGAGCACCTCTGTGATTGTTACAACTTGGTAATCCGGACCTGTATCTCCTCTCATTTATTTATTTTTTGAAATATTTTTCGGAGAGAAAAATAATTAAAATCAAAGATCCTCGTTTCAATATTCAATAAAAATCAAATATGAAACCCGGAAAATCCCCAACTCTCTCCAAGGGTCCTTGAGTTGCTTAGGATTTCGAGGATTGCGGAATGAAAATGCAATAAAATATGCCATGCAAGAATGACCTATGTATAACATTCCAAATTAAAATTTGGGATGTTACAAACCTACCCCCCTTAAGATAAATCTAGATCCTCGAGATTCGGGTTAACTAGAAAATAGGTGCGGGTGGTCTTTATGAATATCATCCTCTCGCTTCTGGTGGCTTCCTCCTCGGTATGGTGGCTCCTTGAACTTTGCAAAACTTAATAACCTTCTTTGCGGGTGACTTCATTTGGCAAAGTCAAGAATCTTCATCGGCTTGTCCCCATAAGTCAAATTACTGTTCAACCGAATTGCCTGTGGGTACTGTATCTCTTAATGGTATATCGGCCATCTCAAAGATGACACTTCTTCAAGCTGTGAGACGTGGAACACATCGTGAACTCCGACAATCCTTCCGTAATTCCAGCTTGTAGGAAACTTCTCCCATCCGCTCCAAAACACGACACGGTCCTACAAATCTCGGAGCTAATTTTCCTTAACTCCAAAATGTTTTACTCCTCGCAAGGTGATACTCGCAAATATGCTCTGCTCCAATTTAATAGGTTACCTCCTTGCGTTTCGTGTATCGTGCATAACTCTTACGCCTCGACCGAAAGCAATCTTGATCTATCACGGATCAGTTTAACCTTCTCTTGAGACTCCTTGATCAAGTCTGGTCCAAACAAATATCGGTCTCCTACCTCATCCCACATCTGTGGTGTTCTCAGATCTGCATCCATACAGAGCTTCAACGGTGCCATCTTCAAACCGGTCTCGGTAGCTATTGTTGTACGAGAACTTCTGCGTAAGGGCAAATTGTCATCCCAACTAGATCCATAATCTAGCGACAGGCTCTCAACATGTCCTCCAGAATCTGGTTGACTCTCGGTCTGTCCATCATCTGCGGGTGAAAGGTCATCTTGAACTCCAATCTTGTTCTCAAAGTCTGGTGTAACTGATGCCAAAACCATGAACTGAACTGTGTTCCTCTATCTGATACGATGGTCCTCAGAACTCCATGCAGACATACGATCCTGGACATATATATCTTGGCCAACTTCGCACTTGTGTATGTTGTTTTCACTGGGATGAAGTGAGCCACTTTGGTCAAGCGATCCACTACTACCCATATTGAATCCTATCCTGCTTTGGTCCTGGGCAATCCGGTGATAAAATCCATGCCAAGTTTTTCCCACTTCCATTCGGGTATCGGCATAGGCTGTAATAGTCCTGCTGGCTTCTGATGCTCTGCCTTCACTCTCTGACATACATCACATACGGCTACATACTCGGCAATATCCTTCTTCATACCAGTCCACCAGAAACGTTCTTTCAAATCCAAATACATCTTGGTGTTTCCGGGTGTATCGAGTATGGTGAGTCATGAGCCTCTGAAGTATTAACTTCGATCTCTCGGGTTGTTGGGCACATAAACTCGGTCCTCAAACCATAACGTGTCGTGCTCGTCCTCACGAAAAACTTTGGCCTTTCCTTTACTCATCTTCTCCTTTATCTCGCAATCTCTTTGTCATTCTTCTGAGATTCTCGAATCTTTTCCAACAATGTCGACTGAACCTCCATTGTTGCAATGAAACCTCTTGGAACAATCTCCAACCGAAGTTCCATGATATCCTCAGCTAACTCCTTCGGCAATCCCTTACTTTCAAGGATATTAGCATAACTTTTCCGGCTCAAAGCGCCCCGCTTTCGACATTGGCCTTTCCTGGATGATAGTGTAGCTTCATATCGTAATCCTTTATAAGCTCCAACCATCTCCTCTGCCTAAGGTTCAACTCCTTATGTGTGAAAATGTACTTCAAAATCTTATGATCCGTGTACACATCACAACGATTTCCAATAAGATAATGCCTCCAGGTTTTCAATGCATGCACTACGGATGCTAACTCCAAATCATGCGTGGCATAGTTCAACTCATGGGGTTTTAGTTGTCGTGAGGCATACGAAACAACTCTTCCGTCCTGCATAAGCACACATCCAAGTCCTAAGTGAGAGGCGTCGCAATAAACTTGGAACTCCTTATGTATATTTGGCAGTGTTAGCATTGGGGCTGTAGTCAAACGTTTCTTCAATTCCTGAAAACTTGCCTCGCAATCTTCCATCGCCCATTTAAACTTAGTATCCTTCTTGATAATTCAGTCATTGGCTTAGCAATCTTGGAAAAATTCTCAATGAATCTCCGATAATATCCTGCGAGTCCAAGGAAAGCTGCGGATCTCGCTAATCGAAGTGGGTGCCAACCATTCAAAGGATCGACCGAACCTTGTTGGGGTCCACCGCTATACCTCTCCCGATATAACATGCCCAAGAAATCCAACTTCCTTCAACCAAAACTTGCACTTGCTGAACTTGGCGATAACTCGGTGTTCCACGAAGTTTCGAGAACTAAACGCAAAATGCTCCTTGTGCTCCTCTTCGTTCTTCGAGTATACCATAATATCATCAATAAACACCACAACAAACTTGTCCAAATACTCCATGAACACCTTGTTCATCATGCTCATGAAATAGGCAGGGCGTTAGTCACCCAAACGACATGACCGTATACTCAGATAATCCATACCGCATGGTGAACAACATCTTTGGTATATCCTTCTCTCAAATGTTCAATCGATGGTATCCCGATCGTAGATCGATCTTCGAAAACACCTTGGCTACTTGGTATTGATCAAACAGATCATTGATCATCGGCGGTGGGTACTTGTTCTTAATCGTTACTTCATTCAAGGCTCGGTAATCAACAAGCATCCTTAGGGATTTATCCTTCTTCTCAACCAAAAGCCTTTGGGGCTCCCCAAGGTGATGAACTCCTTCGAATGTAACCTTTCTCCAATAACTCCTTGATCTGCTTCTTAATTTCCTCCAGATCATTTGCGGGCATCCGATAGGGTCTCTTGGATATTGGCCCTGTACCTGGCAATAGCTCTATCAAAAACTCGATGTCTCGATCCGGTGGCATGCCTGGTAACTCCTCTGGGAAAACATCCGGGTAATCCTTTACTACAGGCACTTCTTCCTGAATAACTCCCGTGAGGGCATTCACTTGGCTCCTCCTAGGCACATGCCTAGATACATACTTAATCCTTTTTCCTTCCGGGGTGGTGAGGTAAATTGATTTGCTAGCACAGTCAATGCTTCCTCCATACTTTGACATCCAGTCCATACCTAATATCACATCCAATCCTTGTGACTCCAAGATAATTAGGTCAGACGGAAAAACATGTGTGCCAATGGTTAGGGGTATCTGGTTGCACCATCGGCTTGCCATGTACTCGCCTCCAAAGTAGCTTACTAAAAGAGGGGTCCTAAGGGTTTGGGTTGGTAGCTTAAACTTATCCACAAATCCCCTTGATAGGTATGAATGCGATGCACCAGTATCGAAAAGAACAAGAGTGGTAAATGACTTAACCAAAAACTTACCTATTACCGCGTTCGGCTGCTCTTCAACCTCCTCCACGTTAATGTGGTTCACTTGTCCTTTGTTGAATGGATTAGGCTTCTTCCCAATGCTCCCATTTCCGTTTCCATTCCTTCCTTTAGGGCAATCATTGGCATAGTGCCCTGTCTTCCCGAACTTAAAGCAAGTAACTTGACTTAGGTCTCTTTTGGCGGGTGTAGCTGGGTTGGAGCGGTTCTGGTTGTTATTAACTCCGTTCCCATTTCCGTTCTTGGCACCATTGTGGTTATGCGATCCTCCTCTAGTATGGTTGTGACCTCCATGGTTATGAACAAGTCCTCCCGAGTTAAGCGAGGCTTCACGAGCTCTGAAGTTATACTTCCCTTGTCCATACTTCCTTTTACGGCTCTCAATCCATCGCTGCTTCCCTTCAACCATAAGAGCCTTATCAACCAACTCCTGGTGAGGGAGTCCTGGACTAGGGGGTGTCCGGATAGCCGAACTATCACCGTTGGCCTGACTCCTGGACTATGAAGATACAAGATTGAAGACTTCGTCCCGTGTCCGGATGGGACTTTCCTTGGCGTGGAAGGCAAGCTTGGCAATACGGATATGTAGATCTCCTACCATTGTAACCGACTCTGTGTAACCCTAACCCTATCCGTGTCTATATAAACCGCAGGGTTTTAGTCCCAGAGGACGAACAACAATCATACCATAGGCTAGCTTCTAGGGTTTAGCCTCTCCGATCTCGTGGTAGATCTACTCTTGTACTACCCATATCATCAATATTAATCAAGGTGAGTAGGGTTTTACCTCCATCGAGAGGGCTTTGAACCTGGGTAAAAACATCGTGTCCCTTGTCTCCTGTTACCATCCGCCTAGACGCATTACCGGGGACCCCCTACCCGAGATCCGCCGGTTTTGACACCGACATTGGTGCTTTCATTGAGAGTTCCTCTGTGTCGTCACCTTTAGGCCCGATGGCTCCTTCGATCATCAACAACGACGCGGTCCAGGGTGAGACTTTTCTCCCCGGATAGATCTTCGTATTCGGCGGCTTTGCACTGCGGGCCAATTCACTTGGCCATCTGGAGCACATTGAAAGCTACGCCCCTAGCCATCAGGTCAGAGTTGGAAGTTTGAACTATACGGCCGATGTCCGTGGAGACTTGATCTTCGACGGATTCGAGCAGCCGAGCCGGCGATGCCGCATTGTCTCGATGGAGTACGATCTAGCTACTGCCGCGAATAGTGCCTGGAGGTCGCACGGTGCCCGCCTCCCGACCCTTAATCCGGAGCCGGTTTCACGATCGAGGACGAGTGGTTGGACACCGCCTCGGGGGCTGGAATCTCTACGGCAATTGAGCCGAACACCATCCCTGTCCTTTGCAAAGCCCGTGACTCCGAGGTGCCAGACTCCTCTCCGGACTCCAAACCTCCCGCGCTACCGCCAATCGAATCCGATTAGGCGCGGTTATGGAGTTCACCGCCATGACATCTTTTCAAAGACTCGCCCTTTGGCGACATCCTGAATTCACTAAAGTCTCTCTCTTTATCGGAGAGCCTGGCGGACTATCGTCAGGAAGGTTGGGATGCGGACGACGAAGAAATTCAACGCCCACCCACCACCCACTTTGTAGCCACTATCGATGATTTAACCGACATGTTCGACTTTGACTCCGAGGACATCGACGGTATGGACGACGATGCCGGAGACAATCAAGAGCCAGCGCCCACGGGGCTCTGGAAGGCCACCTCGGCCATATGACATATACATGGTGGACATCCCAAAAGATGGGAATGGTGATGGAACAGCGGAGGATGACCCCTCTAAGAAAACAGCCAAGCGCCGGCGTCGTGGCGCCGCTCTAAATCCCGCCACAGCAAAAGCGGTGATTCCAAGACGGAGATAATAACACCCTTGACAAAGGTCAAGACAACCCCTCCAGCAGGATTCAAAGCACAAGAGGAGGGAGAAGCCAGCCCTCATGATAGAGCGGCGCATGACAGAGAGGTAGAGGACGATAATTATATGCCTCCCTCAAGATGAGGCAAGCCTTGACGATTTACGAATTTGTCGCGGCCCGAGATCCCGCCAAGCAGAGCTGCTTTCAAACGCAGGCTTATGGCCACGGCAAGCATCCTCAAGAAAAAGCAGCAAAGATCTTAGAGCTGATCAAGACTTGCTAGTCGACAGATGGATCAAGTCCTTGCAGCCCAAGAGTACGAACTCAACGCCTCCAAAAGCTACCCCAAACGCAGGCCGTTGCCTCGATCGGAGGAGGAAGCACCCGCTACCACCACCACCACGACATGGCAGATCGGCCACCCTGCGGGTCAGCGATGAGAAGCCTCTCGCCCTCCGCTCAAGCCACGCCCTGACGCCGCTCAAAAAGTACCAAGGCACGGGGGAACGCACCGGACTTGCGAGATATACTGGAGGATAAGGCAAAGCAAACAAGATCGATCTACAGATCGCATGGGCGCCCAACGAGTCGGGATGATTACCATCACGCGGATATGACAACCCGGCCGGGCGAAACGCGATGAGACAAAGCTCATATGAGCTACGCCGTGATATAGCCCAATCTGAGGCGCCGCACACCCACTATGCTTCATGATGGAGTAATGGATCATCAAATCCTGTGAGGGCTTCAAACCCGTAAACATCGAATCATACGATGGTACCACAGATCCCGCGGTCCGGATCGAGGTCTATCTCCTCCATATCCACATGGCCCACGGTGATGATCTACATGCCATCAAATACCTCCCACTCAAGCTTAAAGGACCAGCTCGGCATTGGCTCAACAGCTTGCGGCCAGAATCAATTGGTTGTTGGGAAGACCTGGAAGCCGCATTCCTTGATAACTTCCAGTGGCACATATGTGCGACCACCAGACGCCGATGACCTAAGCCACATAATTCAGCAGCCAGATGAATCGCCGTACAATTCTCGACACGGTTCTTAACCAAGAAAAATCAAATCATTGACTGTCAGGATGCAGAGGCCCTTGCAGCCTTCAAACATAACATCCAAGCGACGAGTGGCTAGCCCGCACCTAGGACAGAAAAGTCAAATCCATGGCAGCCCTCACCACACTCATGACCCGCTTTTGCGCGGGAGAGGACAGCTGGCTAGCTCGAAGCAACAACTTGGCCAAACACCGGTAGTTCGGATACCAAGGATAGCAATGGCAGGTCGCGTCAAGAACAAGAATGAACGCCCGACATCTGCGGTGACAATGTCGAAGATACGACAAGAATGCCGGATTCAGAGGCTCTAAACCCGGTCAGCGGAAGAAGCCATTCAAAAGAAATACCCAGGGCCCGTCCGACTTGGACCGAATACTCGATCGCTTGTGCCAGATACATGGCACCCCCGAAAAACCAGCCAACCACACCAACAGGGATTGTTGGGTGTTCAAGTAGGCAGGCAAGTTAAATGCCGAACTCAATGACAAGGGGCTGCATAGCGGTGACGAGGAGGAGCCCCACGAACAATAGAGGATGAAGGGTTTTCCCCACAAGTGCGGACGGTGAACATGATATACGCAACCCACATACCCAAAAGGGAGCGGAAGCGTGCACTAAGGGACGTATATGCGATGGAGCCAGCCGCCTAAAGTTCAACCTGTGGGTCCTCCCGCCCGATCACTTTTGATCAAGGGACCACCCCACTAGCATCCGACATGGCGGATTCGCCGCATTGGTTCTTGACCCAATCATTGACGGATTTCACCTCACTAGAGTTACGATGGATTTGGCGGCAAAGAAATTTCGAACTCCGCTTACTGTGATACAAAGGCGCAAAATGGGCATAGACCCATCAAGGATTAAACCCACAAAGACGACCTTTAAAGGCGTCATACCAGGTGTAGAGGCCAACTGTACAGGCTCCGTTACACTTGAAGTGGTCTTCGGATCCCCGGATAACTTCCAAAGCAAAGAGTTAATCTTCGATATAGTCCCGTTCCGCAGCGGCTATCATGCACTGCTCGGACGAACCGCATTTGCAAAGTTCAATGCGGTGCCGCACTATGCATATCTCAAGCTCAAGATGCCAGGCCCTCCAGGAGTGATTACGGTCAATGGAAACACCGAATGCTCTCTCTGAACGGAGGAGCATATGGCCGCCCTTGCGGCAGAAGCGCAGAACAGCTCTTAAGGCAATCCTCCAGTCCGGCCAATAAACAATCGGACATTGTCAAGTGCGCCCGGAGTAACCTACTGCAAGACCGCCTGGCACGTTCCGAACAAGCGTAGTAATGCGGCCCCAACCCCAGCCCTCGTGAACTCGCGAAGCTAGTAGTACGCGCACGTAATTGCCCTCTGAAGAACCATGGGCATAGGGGACGGGCCACGACCACGGCATGCCCAGAATGCGGCTAGACCGCACTAGGGGCTCCCGTTTGTGTCATTCCTTTTTTTTCTTTCTTTTTTTTCTTTTTCTTTTTACTTTCAGGACTCTGTTCTCCAGAAGCCCAGTCCGGCACTAGAATTGCCGAACTCACGATGCAACAGCCAGGGAAGCGTAAAGTTACGCCGAAAGTGTCCAGTGGTCTCTATTACGAGCATTATACTTGTTTTACATACCATCCCGCAGCTTACCCCTGGAAGGGGGACATGTCAAAGTCCCGCACCTTGCTTATCGCCAAATTTGTATCGTTCTGCTTTTATTTGCAGTTTCATTTGAATACACAATATATAGCTCTTGCCTAATATTGCATTCTTTCCCATTGTATATGTTCATCTATGACATTGCAACTGCATAATTTGGTAAGGCCACCACACCAGGGGCTTATGTACCCCAAAATCATGGTGTGACAAGTCCGAACACTTTCACAAGTGCGGCACCCCGAACTTATAGCATTCTATGCATCGGCTCCGAATCATGTCTTGGGTCAATAGTTGGGTTTGCCTGCTCCCATGTTTTGGTACCTTACGTTCCGTTGTATCGGCCGAGGTAGCACCGGGAGAACCACCGCGATTGTGCCGGTTGAGCTGGGTTGAGCACCTCAAAGGAGAAAGCTAAAACTGACCGTCATGATAAGGCGAGAGCCGGTCGCTGTTCGAGATTTCTTCGAGTCCCTAAAGACTTATGCCGCTTAGAGCGAGGAACCGGCATTGTCCGCCAAGGCGTGGATAGCGCCCGAACTCGGTCTTCCGAATACTAGGGGCTTCACGAAATTTAAAATTATAGAATTCTATGGCTAAGTGAGAGTGTTCAAGCACTATAAGTCCGGTTGCCTTGTTCGTATGCGTTGAGCGCCTCCTTCAAGGACCCAAGAATGGGAACAAGAGCGCTCAAGTTTATCCCGAATACCCCAAAGACTTTCGTGGCATGGGGTTGAAGCCAACGACTTGCCATCTCTCAAATTTTGATAAACGGCCACACAGAAGGTAATATTTTAAATTCACAAGCGTTGCTTAGTGCATATGAACAAGTTTTCAGCGTACAGGATAACAAATGCGAGTCTATTCAAAAATTACGTCTTTGGAGCATTCACCCGCTTATCAGCGGGCACCCTCCGAGCGCCTCATAATACATTTCGGCTTGCGATGCTCCTTGCCGGTGGTGGCCCGTCCTTCACAAGCTTCTCATCGTCGGCTTGCCCCAAAGGCACCTTAAAGACGGGCAAGGGCCCTACGGGCACCTTCAATGTAGACGGAGCGCTTGATGACTTCAATCCATGGACAGGCGTCCACCAGCCGCCGCAGTAGCCCGAAGTAACTCCTGTGCATGGCTTCCGAGGGCCACGCCCAAACTATGAGGCCCTTCATTGCCTGCTCGGCGACCTTGTGGAGCTCGACCAGCTGCTTCAAATTGGTCGCTCAGGGCACTGGATGTTCGGCCTCGGCATCTGAGACCAAAACACCTTCTCCGTCGAGCTCCCTCTTGGCTCGGTAGAAAGCGGCGACATCGGACACCTGCAGGCAGATCTGCGAAGGCTCCCCGGAGAGCTCGGATTCGGGTAAGTAATGATAATTGACTTTTACATTCTTGCTTTGCATAAAAATGCCTTACCCGCCGCTATCTTCCTCATCGCCTCAATCTCTGGAGGGCTTTTTGGCCCGGCCTTAGCGGCCTTGGCACTCTCAAGAGCCGAGGCAAGCTCGACTCGGAGTCTTCGAGTCACGCTCCAAACCCTCGTGTTTTTTCATGAGAGCCTGGAGCTCTTGCCGTACCTCCGCCAGCTGTGCCTCCCCCTTCTCTCGCTCGGTGCGCTCCGCGGCCACTTTGTTTTTGGCCGTGGTCACCGCTTCCTTTAGGGTCGCCACCTCGTTCGTGGCCCCTACAATACCCATGTTATTCCTGTCTTTTTTGCAACCAACTCCTTTCTATAAGGTATTACTTTAATAAGTTATTACATACCTTCCTTGTCCTCGAGCTGCTTCTTGGCAAGGCCGAGCTCATTCTCGGACCGCTCGAGGTTACGCCTTCAATGCATTAACCTCCGCATGATCGGTCTGGCGGCAGGTCAGCAGCTAACCTACATTCCCATATTGACATATTTATGTTAGACTCCTGCGTATATCTTTTTAGATCCTCGGTCCGGCTTTTCTTTCGAACACCGAACTAAGCATCGTGGGCTACCGTCTATGCGGTAATATTTTTACATATTCGAAAACTTACCTCAAAACCCGTTAGAAGGCTGAGTACAGGGCTTGGTCAGCCCGCTCTTGGCGGACTGAACTTTCGGACCACCGCACTCATGATAGTGCGATGCTCCTCGTCGATGGAGGCGCCGTTAAGCGCCTCCAAAGAAGTTATCCCAAGTGCCTCCGGATGGACCGGAGGTCACCGGTGTCAGTAGCCTTGCCCTTCTTACGAAGGGGCCGCTTGCCGGACTTCGGAACCACTGAAGGTTCCGGTACGGAGTCCGGCACAGGGCCGGACTTAGAGCCCTCCGGGGTTTTGCCCCCTTTGCGCCCGGAGTCCGGGAGGTCGCCTTGCGGCGCCTCCTGGGCCACCTCCTCCTGGTTGGGCCCCTTTTGGGACTCCACCGCGGCATCGTCTGCGTCACGAGGGGAGGAGGCGGCCGGAAGTGAAGTGCTATTCACATCCGACGTATCCAGGGAGCCGCTCGACGAAGCGGCAAGCTCGTCCTTGGGCGGGCTACATGGTTATATTCGGCGTTAGAAGACACTATGCGACAAATGAAAATCCATGAGTTATTCTGGAGTCCGGACACTTACGATCTCGCCAGGGGCTTGGCCCTTGATGGCCACTCCTCCTCGTCATTGTCGATGTTGGTGGAGAAGTCCGGAGGAAGGGTCCTTCCTTTCTTGGACCCTCCGGCCTCCCCAGTCGGGGCGGCCTTCCTTTTCTTCTCTTCCCCCGCTAGGGGAGAGGCTTCTTTTTCCTCCTCCTCGTTCTCAGGAGAGGATTCTGCTTCAGAATCTGACAGCACCTGACGCCGGGAGCTCCTTCGAGTTCCCGTGGCCTCCTTCTTGGCCTTCTTCTCCGTCACCACGTGAGGTGCCGGAACCAGCAGCCCGCTGCCAAGCGGGCGTCTGCTAGATCTTCTGCAAAGGAGCCGGACGATTAATCTGCGGACATCTTCAGCCGATCTGTCAAAGGTTAGGGAGTTTTAGATCCCGCATAGAGTCAAACTATGAAAAAGAGTCCCATAAAGGGCAAAATAACTTACCTCGCTGGCTTGACGCTGCGGCGGAATCCGCGATCTTCGGTAGCGGATGCGGAGCTTGGCGCCTTCTTGAACAACACCTTCTGCATCTTCGCACGTAGTGTCGAAGAGCCGGCTCAAGGTCCGTGTGCCGGATCAAACTCCCACAAATTGAAGGCACGTTCTTGGCATGGGAGAATCCGGCGGATGAGCATAACTCGGACTACGTTGACAAGCTTGAGGTTCTTGTCCACCGAGTTTCGGACATGTGTTTGGAGTCCGGCCAGCTCTTCCGAATCAACCCATGTTAGGCCCGTCTCTTTCCATGATGTGAGCCGTGTGGGGGAGCCAGATCTGAATTCGGGGGCCGCCGCCCATTTGGAGTCGCGTGGCTCGGTGATGTACAACCACCCCGATTGCCACCCCTTTATGGTCTCCACGAAGGAACCCTCAAGCCATGTAACGTTGGGCATCCTGCCCGCCATGGCGCCTCCGCACTCCGCCTGTCGACCGCTCACTATCTTCGGCTTGACGCTAAAGGTCTTCAACCATAAACCGAAGTGGGGCTGGATGCAGAGGAAGGTTTCGCATACCTGACGATAAACGCTTAGATATTGAGGATGAAGTTTGGGGCGGATCGTGGAAATCCAGGCCGTAATAGAACATGAGCCCCCGGACAAATGGGTGAAGTGGAAAACCTAGTCCACAGAGGAAGTGGGTGAGGAACACCACCCTCTCATGGGGCCTGGGTTGGGGATGAGCTGCCCCTTGGTGGGGAGCCGACACGCAATGTCGTCGGACAAGTATCCGGCCTCCCGCAGCTTTGTGATGTGCCCCTCCGTGACGGAGGAGACCATCCACTGGCCTCCCGCTCCGGACATGGCTGGAGAAGGTTGAGGAGAGATGCGCGGACTTGGGCGCTGGAGCTCGAGTGCGCAGGAATGGATGAGCAAAGGAGGAAGAAGGCATAGGTGAAAAGGTGGATCCTTATCCCCTTATACGGACGGACGCAACTAAGCGCCCCCACCAGCCTGGTAAAACTCGCTTATCTCCCAAGCACCATAATCAATGGCGCAGTTGGGTTACCCACATCCGTATTGATGGGAATCCCGGAATGAGGGGGACACGATCTCTGCTTTGACAAGACGTGCCAAGGAAACCGCCTCGCTAAACACGCTGAGGTGGTACAGTAAAAACGATTCGAACGAAGACTTGCCGTCGCGTGATGGCACGCTGCGGAATACGTCAGCAGATTGATTTTGTGTAAATATTATTCTCTCTATGGTGTTATGTGGAAATTATTTTGCGAGCGGATTAATCGTCCTTGTGTTCAAAATCTTCTATAAAGTATTCGGAGGAGGAACCGCCTTGCAATGCCGAAGACAATATGCGCGCCGGACTAAATCGTCATTGAAGCTGGTTCAGGGAGACTCTTGAGGGAGTCCTGGACTAGGGGGTGTCCGGATAGCGAACTATTACCGTTGGCGGACTCATGGACTATGATGATACAAGATTGAAGACTTCGTCCCGTGTCCGGATGGGACTTTCCTTGGTGTGGAAGGCAAGATTGGCAATACGGATATGTAGATCTCCTACCATTGTAACCGACTCTGTGTAACCCTAACCCTATCGGGTGTCTATATAAACCGGAGGGTTTTAGTCCAGAGACGAACAACAATAATCATACCATAGGCTAGCTTCTAGGGTTTAGCCTCTACGATCTCGTGGTAGATCTACTCTTGTACTACCCATATCATCAATATTAATCACAGGAGTAGGTTTTTACCTCCATCGAGAGGGCCCGAACACAGGTAAAAACATCGTGTCCCTTGTCTCCTGTTACCATCCGCCTAGACGCCTGATTAGGGACCCCTACCCGAGATCCATGAGTTTTGACACCGACACTGGTAGTTGTTGAAAGTTGACACCATCAACTGCATGCTCATCTCATCATTCAGCCCTTCCATAAACTTCTCACCTTGCTTGGCAGACGTGGCCACATCATCGAGGGGCATAGGGTGATAACTTGCTAAACTCATCCACGCATCGAGCCACGATCACGGTTCCCTCGGTGTAAGTTGCGGAACTCCCGCTTCTTCATTTGCATGGCTCCGGTTGAGACATGGGCGTCGCAAAGCTTCTTTGAAACTGGTCCCAAGTAACATTGGCTATAGGAAAAGTAGCCGTAATTCTCCCACCATGAGGCTGCTGGCCCATCCAATTGGTGTGCAGCAAAGCGCACCTTCTCTGCATCTGTGCAACCTGCGGTGGTTAACTCCCTCCCAATACGGCGTAGCCAATCATCAGCAACTATTGGCTCGGTGCTACTGGAAAACACCGACGGCTGTAACCTCAGAAAATGGGCTAGGTTGTCCACTGGCGGCGGGTTATTGTTGTTGTTGTTGTTGCCCTGGTTCTGAACTAGCAATTGTATCAAAATATTCTGCTGCTAGATCAACTGGGTGAGCTCCGGTGGGAAAGCAAAACCGGTGTCACGTCTCGGAGGCATCTGATGGGTTTAGATGGAAGAGATTAGATTAGAAAAAGGTCTAACGGGAAAACACTACCCATATGCACATGAGGCAAACACAATCATTTCACTCAATCAATCAAGCAAGGGCATACAACGGTCTAGAACTATCGCATAAGTGCTCGACTGCTACTAAATACATGGGGGAAATACTACTAATATATGGTGGTCATCTAGAAATTTTGATCGGTGGAAGACTCCATGATGTATGCTCCAGCTTCGTCTTCGTAGTCATCATCACTTGGATCGGAATTAGTGTCGTCGATGATGATGTAGTTGTCCGGGCAAGTGGGGTGCCGCGTCTTCTTCTTAGGTGCTGGTCCTCCCATGAATACTCCGATCTTCTTAACCAGGTCGTCGTTCTTCTCCAAGAGAGAGTGTCTTGATTTCCTCCTCATATCCATCGTGGTGTAAACTTGAGTTCTTCCTCCAGCTCGATACCATCTTGTAGCGACCCGACCTCGAGATGGTCAAGTCTTCTCGTGCTTGATGTCATCCTCGGATCAAGAATGCTTTGACACACATATAGTACTCGAAGGATTTATAATGAGTAGCAACCACACACTTATTACATCGGATGTCTCAGGAAGAGAACTTATTACAATAATATGGCTTAAGGCCATCTAATACGATAACAATGGAAGGCTTGGAAGATAAAGTGAGTCCATCAACTCGAGCAAGATAGCTGAGCTGCATGGCAGCGACCTAATGAACCTTACTCCTCGCGAAAAGTACGCAACATAATACGTTGCAGCCCGAGAACGGTCAAAGACATGGAATATCACGGCAATATAACACGATGAGAGCAAGAACAAAATAATGCTATCACTACATGCATATTTGGCTGGTGGAAAGCTCTATGGTTATAGTTTTTATGAAAAGCCAATTTTTCCCTACAACAAAGGAATAGTTTTAGTTTAACTATCATGGTGGTTGAAACATTGAGAAGGTATAACCCCAACTCAATCCCAATTAAAGTAGTTAACAACCCAACAATATTAATTAAGAATGATGAGATACATGTGATAACCCAAGTACTAGATACTCAACATTGTCCATAACCGGGGACACTGCTAACAATGATTAGATTGTACGCTCTGCAGAGGTTTGCCCACTTTTCGCCACAAGACTCGATCGCCTCCGTTGATTTCTCGCACTGCATGGTGTTTGAGAAACGGATGACTGAGACACAGTCTTTCAGAAACATTAACTCTCTACTCCGGGTAGACCATACCAAACCTACCAAACCCACTACCTGCTAATCTACCTCTTCAAGAGCTTCACGTAACCTACTCAACTATGCTAGAGCCCACTGTAGCTTGTGGCTGCACACGGAATTTTCTAGCATGAATCATCTCAGTTCCCTTTAAGCCTGGGTGGCGGTCCATAGGAAGATCACACGGGTACCCCAGGATTTCCAAAAAAAAAACAGACAACACTGGGTTCCCCAGGTGCCTCAATCCACCCAGATGTTAATTTTAAGTTGCCACCTTAAGTTGAACCATTAATTAACAATCGCACATCTGTCATGGATTCACTCAAACCCAACCACGTCTACGAGCATAGCATAGCAATATAAGCAACACGTAGAAGTAACTCCCAAGGGTTTGATAGTAACAGGGCAATAGGTTCTACCTCAACATCTACTTCCCAACCCACAAGTTAAAGACATCCTAAAGATGCAATGTTTGAGGATAGGAACTAATGCATAAAAACTGGTTATGAAAAGAGTATGATCAATGTGTTACTTGCCTTCTTTGGCGATCCATGAATCCTAGAGACTCAATAGTAACACGCTTCGCACTCAAGAATTCTATCGCAAGCAAACAATAACATACATAAGCAACAAGCATTGATGCACAAGAAAAACTCAAAAAACGAGGCTAACCAGAAAGTTCAACTTAAGAACTCCGGTTCGCAAAAAGAATCAAACCAATCGGAACAACGAAATTCAAACAGCGAAAGAAACAAGATCCGTTTACTAATCTGAACTAAGGTCAAATTTTACAGTATGAAAATCTTGTTTAAGTTGTTTAGAAAGAAAGAGGGTCTCGAGATGAAGATCTAGGCGCTTGAATCGCCTGATTCCGACTAACGAGCGAAAAGATAAACAGAAACTAAGATCGGATCAGAAATCGAGATCAGAAAATCGCGGAATAAATCCGAGAAAAAGAAAAAACTAACGAACAGACTAGCGAACGAACGTTTGTTATCTGGATCTAAACGAACAACGCATTCGTTAAAATGAACAAACGAGCGAATGCTCGCTAAATAAATAAACCGGAGAAAAACCGATCTATTTTAAAAAAACGAAAACTAGGGTTTTCTAAAAATCAAACGTTTTTCTCGTAAAACCGGGCGGCGGGCGGTTACCTCGGCTTGGCTCCGCGTGGCGTCCGTGCGGCAACGGGCGGCGTGGGTGGCGGGTGGCGGCGGAGACGGCGGCGGCGGGCGCTTCAAGGCGGCGGCGTACTTCGGGGCGGGTCGGGAGGCGAGGCGGCTGTGGCGGTGTGGTTTGGGAAGGGCGGCGGCTTATAAAGAGGGGGGGACGGCGTCTGGGAGGAGGATGCAAGGCGCGGCGGTGATGAGGAGTCCCGGCCGTACTCCTCGTCCGAGTCGGCGGCGGTGCGGGCGCGCGAAGGCGGCGGCGGCGCGGGGGAGTTGGGCCGGTGACGGTGTCCTGGACTAGGGGGTACTCACCACGTCGTCCCCCGATCAGTTAGATTGGGCCAAGGACCCCCAGGGCCGCATACTCATGGGCCAGTCCGGACAGCTGCCGCATACAAGGAAGATTCCACAAAGACTTGGCGATCAAGACAAGGACTCCTCCCCCTCCGCGTATTCGGCTAGGACTCTTGTTATCCTAGGCCTCTGGTGCATTATATAAACCGAGGCCAGGCTAGTCGATAGACAATCTCATATACAATATACAACAATCATACCATAGGCTAGCTTCTAGGGTTTAGCCTCCTTGATCTCGTGGTAGATCTACTCTTGTAATACCCACATCATCAATATCAATCAAGCAGGACGAGGTTTTACCTCCATCAAGAGGGCCCGAACTCGGGTAAAACATCGTGTCCCTTGTCTCCTCGTTACCATCCGCCTAGACGCACGCCTGGGGACCCCTACCCGAGATCCGCGGTTTTGACAATCGACATTGGTGCTTTCATTGAGAGTTCCTCTATGTCGCCACCGATAGGCTTGATGGCCTCTTCGATCAACAACGACACGATCCCCAGGTGAGACTTTTCTCCCGGGCAGATCTTCAGATTCGGGCGGCTTCAAGCTGCGGGCCAACTCACTTGTCCATCTGGAGCAGATCGAAGCTACGCCTGGCCGTCAGGTCAGGTTTGGAAACTTCCCTAAACTTCACGGCCGATATCCGCGGGGACTTGATCTTCGATGGATCTGAGCCATAGCCGAAGCGTGCTGCGCTGTCACGATGGGCATGACCTAACTCGCCACCGGACGGCACCTTGAAGGTCCGCGACAGAATCCGCTCCGACTCATAGTCCGGAGCCGATCGCTCGGATCGAGGGCGGATGGCTGGACACCGCCTCGGGAGCCGCAACTTCTCTGGCGATAGAGCGAACACTTACCTTTGTCTGCATAAACCTCATGACTCCGAGGTGACGGACTCTCTGCCGGACTCCGAACCTCCTGCGCCCCTGACAGTCGAATCCGATTGGGCGCCGATCATGGAATTCACCGCTGTGGACATCTTTCAGCACTCGCCCTTCGGCGATATCATAAATTCACTGAAGCATCTCTCGCTATCCGGAGAGCCCTGGCCGAGCTACGGCCAGGACGGTTGGGACGCGGACGACGAAGAAATTCAGAGCCCACCCACCACCCACTTCGTAGCCACCGGCCGACGATTTGACCGACGATTTCGACTACGACTCAAGACATCGACGGTATGGACGACGATGCCGGAGACTACCACTGCAAAAATTTCGTCGAGTTCCGATGGAGGAATCTCCGGCAAACTCCGGGAAACTTCCGGTTAGTGCATCACTTTTCGGACCTGTTTTCTGCCCGAAAACGAATCCGACCCGAGTTCGTCTTTTTTTATGAACGGGATTTTGGACATCCTTTTTGAAGGAAGTTTTGTATGGCGTATTGTGTTTTGTTCCCAAACACATCCCACTAACTTTAAGATCTTTTGAACATGATCTTCAACATCATGCTGGTGTCAAACCAGTCCGGCAATATTGCTCCACGGCCGACTGCGCTTAGACATCGTCGTCACTTTGTTGAGCCAAGCTCAACTCCTCGGATCATCATCTTGGCAAGCCGAACAAGAGTCCGGCATCGCGAAGGATAAATCATCACCAACATTGCCGCCCACGGATTACACGGAGCGGGCATACCGCATCGCCGCACGGTCGCTTCATCAAGCCGGCATCGACCACGCCACGACCTGCATCGGCGGGCCGCACTATTGCTTCTTCAAGTTGGTGTCCATCACGCCCGACCTACTTCGACATCTCGGTTGGACGGACCGGCTTCGCCATCTCTTCATCAACCTACTCCGGACACTTCGGGCGTCACTAGCCGACTTAGGCAATGGGTGCAGCGGATCGAGTCCCAATTTTGGGAATCACCTTCCTTCGGATTGCTACAACAAATAAACCAGGTGCTATTAATCCTAGTGTTTCTTTTTGCTTGTTTGGGTTAATTTTCCCCAAGGAATTATTACTCTGGTTAGTCCATCATATGTACACAGGTCTATCAAATAGTGGCGCGATTATCGACGGTGATCGCATGATGGTTCGGTCGATCTCCGTACATAGTCCGGTGACGCCGCATCCGAACTTCGGACCGACACAGGGAATCGAGCTTTGCCACGCCTTCATTGCATTACGCCCGACGACCTGCATCGACATCGACTTGGCGCCCGGGCCATATTTCTTTTATTACTCACTTTGCATAAATTATTTATTATGCAACAATTTTTTAACTATTATCTCTGGTTTGCACTATTTTTTGTGCACAGGGAAAATGATCCAGCCGGACTATATCCTTTGGCGTCACCTCGGACGGGGGCTTCGTCAACACTTCATTACCCCATGCTAGGGACTTGGCATCACTGTCGTCCGCATTGACCATGCTATGTCACCACTTCCACAGTGCGAGGCTCTTTGCTCCGCCACCTCGGGACCGGCTTGGGGATGGAACCTTGTCCCGCATCAAGCTCGGACCGCGTCGTCAATACCGAACACATTAACCAGCTAAGTTGCCTTCATGCTCAAAGTTCTAAATTTCTAACTTGTGTTCGGTTCGACCAAGCATTATACTTCTTTGAAAAAAAACGTTGCTTGTAAAAATTTTCCTTGTCCAAACTTTGTTTGCACATACTTGACGCGCTACCCGCTCATTATATTCGGGGCTTCTTTAACGAAGCTTATTAACACGGGCTTTATGCCCAACACATGTGTCACACTTCCGCATGTACCTTTTATTCACCATTATATGCATCGATATGACTTAAGTTTTGGCCAAGCTGGGTTGCTCGCTCTGTGCTTACCCCCACGTTCCCGATTGTTCGGCTAGGTGGTAAAGGGAGCACCTCTGCGATTATTCTTGCCGGGTCAGCGGATGTGTACCTCAGACTGGGTGAAGCCGAAAGCTAAGCGTTCTTAAGGCAATATTTGGTCGGTGAACTAAAAGATGATTTTAATTATTTACCCATCTGCCCCGAGATGATTTTACGCTTTCATAGCAGCTTTGACATGCACTTTAGGGCATGCATCCCAGCGAAAGGAACCCTTAACGGAACTATTCTCCCTGGAAGATGTTTCTTACTACCCATGTAATATCACATAACTAGTTGGGCACTTGTCTGATACATCACTAATGACCCCTACGCCTTGTCTCCATGCATACCACGGTTCTTATATAACCACGAAGGTATTCGGACACACTCTGGACTATTGGGTCCTGAGGTCGAAGCGAAAAGGTCCGCTATGACAAACGATCTACAATCTGGCTAGAAGGCATTCTACATGTCACCTTACATTATATAGTCAACTTTTACCCAAGTCACTTGGGGGCTCTTATGTTTATTTGAGTCGTTTTATACTAAGTGTTTTTCTTCTTAGTCCTTGCCAAGTTTTTATTATTTATCACTCCTTTTCTCGACACGAGTGTGCGGTCACTAGCCAGGAGCCTAATTTCTCTCTCGAAATCGCTAGAGTTTAGTTTTCTAAACTTGCCTAATCCGTAGGCTGACCCACTTGACGTCTTGAGATAGGATGTGTCATGTTCAAGCATGGCGTAAGCACTTTTTTTCTACAAATTCAATTTCGGATTGGCACCGAACACTTAATCTTGTTCGGACGTCATGTTTTTACTGACTTTTTTGGTTTTCCAAGATTTTGGCACTTTTAAACTATTTGTATGTTTTCAGCACAAGTCTCGCAGTGCAACGCCCGACTCCTTTAGAGATTCGGCAAAAACATTCTCGGATATTGCTATATCTGCATCAGTTTCGAATTGTGTCTTTGGTCAATAGTTGGGTTGCCCGGCTCCCGCGCTTGCCTCCTACGTTCCGCTTTGTTCGGCTAGGTGTGCAAAGGGAGAACAATCGCGATTTTGCTTCCATTTCGCATGGTCAAGCACCTCAAAGGAGAAAAGCCAAACCGATTTGTCACAATAGGTGTAAACTGGTCGGCGATCCGATGACTATATTAAATGACGAGCCATTCATAACATTGGATTTAAGTGTTTACGGCTTGACCTCAATCGTAGCCGAACACTACCGGGGTTAACTGGCCTCCCAAACTAAATCCTCGATCTTTTGCTCTTACATTGGAGCTGAGGTTTCATGATCATGCTTAGCATGACAACCCAAAGAAAGGAACCGATAGCGGGACTATTTTCTTTGGAAGACATTTCTTACATTAAACAGCAATATAACATATCTCTCTGCATACCTTTGTTTAGAAAGCCGTATGACCAGGTTGCCTTGTTTGTCGTAAATCTTTGCCCTCATAAAGGCTTTATAAAGTAGGACAAACACTCCTCGGCTACTGGCCGAGGAGGTTGAAGCCCATGGTCAGTCAACAAAGTTTTGTACAATGCGGATCCGAGAATTAATGACATAAAGTACTTGGATACATTGAGTCATTACACATAATTTGTGATTTTACTATGGATATTGATCCTTACTTCGGCCACCCGTGCCCGCATTAAGGCTCGGGGGCTACTGGGCTTCGGGCTTATTACATACAAATATTAAAGGGGCACATTGATCCCCTGATCTAGCGTTGCCACCCGACCAGTGTCTCGGGGGCTACTGCATTGCTTGTTCTATGCGTAAAAATCTTAAGTGCAATACAATTTCGAGGAGATTTTGATCCTCAGGTTGGTCGGCCGCACCCAACTTTGAGTCTCGAGGCCCGAGCACGCCGCTTTTGTGTCGAAGTGTTACGCCGAGTTAGGACTTGATCCTCGAGACCGATTTTGCAAATCAACACGAGTCTCGGCTGCCACGGGATCGGCGGTCTTATGTCATCCTTCAGGTGCATCTCGGATTTTGGACCGATACATAACTTGAGGGCTACTGGCCATGTATCTCGTCAGAGAATAAATTGCATCAATAAAAAATATTGACCAAAAAGCAGCCCACATTCGGGGTGGTGCACCACCGGAAGCAATTCGGCATATAGTTGGATGCAAGTGGCTGGCTCCTTAGAGGGCATCTCCGGCATTAAGCTCGGCTAAACTCCTTCAAACTTCTTTGAACCAAGGTGATTTACGACACCTCGGATACAGTCCGGCGTTGAAGCTCGGATACATAGTCCGGCGATAGAGCTGGGAAGCAGTCCGGCGTTGGTGCTCGGTAAAAGATACCTCGAATGTAGTCGGCGTTAGAGCTCGGACGAAGAGGACACCGCCTCCGGGGATAACTTCAAACCCGAGGTGTGGCATAAAAATAACAAGGCATTGATAAAGGCCGTAAACTTAAAGGGCTCCTCGGATACCCGAAGCGTGTAAACTCGTCGAACGCATTTGGCGATCCTCAAGATCGAAGATGAGAAGATTTGTTGAACCAGTTTTCAAGACCGCAAATCAAGATGAAGAACAGTTCGGAAGAATCGAGGAGCGTCCCTAACTTGAAGACCGGTTCAGGGGGCTACTGACGGTGTCCTAGACTAGGGGGTACTCACCACGTCGTCCCCTGATCAGTTAGATTGGGCGGAGGACCACCAGGGCCGCGTACTCATGGGTCAGTCCGGACAGCTGCCGCATACAAGGAAGATTCCACAAAGACTTGGCGATCAAGACAAGGACTCCTCCCCACCGGCGTGATTCGGGCTAGGACTCTTGTTATCCTAGGCCTCGGTGCATTATATAAACCGAGGCCAGGCTAGTCGATAGACAATCTCATATACAATATACAACAATCATACCATAGGCTAGCTTCTAGGGTTTAGCCTCCTTGATCTCGTGGTAGATCTACTCTTGTAACATCCACAATATTAATATCAATCAAGCAGGACGTAGGGTTTTACCTCCATCAAGAGGGCCCGAACCTGGGTAAAACATCGTGTCCCTTGTCTCCTGTTACCATCCGCCTAGGCCTTGATTCAGGACCCCCTACCAGAGATCCGCGGTTTTGACACCGGCCTACCAAGGGTTTCGGCCCAGCCGGTGCCCGAAGTTTTTTTTAAATAATTCCGCCGACAGAAAATAAATCCTATAAAATAAAAATAAAAATCTAAAAATGCCAAAACAAATTTTCACCGTCTAAATGAAATATTTAGAATGAGATGAACATTTTCTTGGCCCTAAAATGAAATTTTGAAAACGTGCAAATTTTTCTAAGGCAAATAAAATCCAAATAAACTCAAATAAATCCAACAAATGATTTTAACATTTTTCATCCAATATTTCAATTGTTTTGGAGAAGTCATATTATCTCCTCTCATTTCTTTTGAAATATTTTTTGGAGAGAAAAATAATTAAAATCAAAGATCCTCGTTTCAATATTCGATAAAAATCAAATATGAAACCCGGAAAATTCCCAACTCTCTTCGAGGGTCCTTGAGTTGCTTAGGATTTCGAGGATTGCGGAACGAAAATGCAATAAAATATGCCATGCAAGAATGACCTATGTATAACATTCCAAATTGAAAATTTGGGATGTTACATTAGGAGAATAATTGGTCTACAATCAAACGACAGATTGTTACATTCCGGTAACTCTTCAAACATATAGGATAGCTTTTTCCGTACTGCAGACCAAAGCCTGGGCATGCATAATCAAAGCATGCCAACCCAAGGAAAGGAACCCTTAACGGAACTATTCTCCTTGGAAGATGTTCCTTACATATGTAATATAACATACACCCCGAACTAAACTTTTTGTCTGTTTGAGCACTATAA
Organism: Aegilops bicornis; assembly: GCA_021605145.1. Taxonomy (NCBI): domain Eukaryota; kingdom Viridiplantae; phylum Streptophyta; class Magnoliopsida; order Poales; family Poaceae; genus Aegilops; species Aegilops bicornis. Next base: position 544,673 of record JAHIAL010000023.1, on the reverse strand, counting down.
TGGGTTGCCTGGTTTCCGGACATCGTGAATGCTTCTTTTCATTCCGAATAGTATCCAGAAACACTCCACCATTTTGATTCGGAGGTTAAAGACGAAAGCCTACGATGACAAACTTTCCACATCACTAGTGCGCGTCGGTCCTAAACAAACGGTTTTTAACCCCTTTCCGCGACGGCATTTGGAACCGCCTCCAAGTGAGTGTGGGCGATAGGGGGGTCCTTCCCATACAACCCGAAGCTGCCGAGATATGCCCTCCTGGCACACACGTTCGGCAAAATGAGGTCGTAATGCATCAAGCGGCGCTCAAATACGGAAATACGTCTGAGAGCTAAAAATACAATTATCTGGCGAAATTGTTTCCAATCGCAAGTACATCCCACACAGTCAGTCCCGCTAACGTTTCCATTCGTATGCACATCCCACACGATCGCTCCAAGGAAAAGCGTTTCCGTTCACGGTACATCACACACAATTTTTCCCGTTAAACCGCTTGCGTTATTGAATGTATCACACCTTGTCCGTAGAAGAAGCGTGGTGGCAAAGGTTGTCCATCATACACAGTTTTATGTGGTAAACGTTTGCGCAAGGTGGCCTAACGCAAACAGTTTTCAAGAGAAAGTCGTGTGTGATTGTTCATTGATCCAACACGGTTTATTCCTAGAAATTGTGTGCGTTGTGTGAGGTCATTGCCCACGGTATTATTTCAACAACCATTTGCAATAGCAAAACCCAATTAGCAGGCAAATTCGCCATTAGCAGGCGAATTATCCAATTATTCGTAATCCATTTATTAATCTAATTAACATTTTATATTAAGCACACAATATATTTCATTTCCATATTGAGGAAGCAGAATTTCATAATTGAAATACATCAGAGAACAACATGATATAGCTTCAACACTCAGCTACCCAATTACACAACTGCACCAGCAGCAAGTTCCACATGCAACATGTAGAACCTTTCAAAATTAGCATCATCTGGAAAACTGCTGAAGCGGAAGGCGAATATTGAGCCTTCATTCATTTTGAAGGTCTTTGCAACTTTAGGCCAGTGCCTGTGGATGATTGACCATCCATCCTTCGTCCACTTCGGGAACACTTCAATATTGAACCGTGGGTGTTGTATGAAAACCTTCCTTGCCTCCTGACCATAGAGGTGGTTTGAGAGGTAATCATCAGTGAACTGATTTGGACAGGCACGAAAACAAGGATGTGCATAAATACCTTCTCTATATTGAAAATGGGGCAAAGGAATAAAAAAGGCAAGGTATAATAGTTAGTACCATCTTGTAGTGAACTGATGTCTTCTTCATTGTGCGGAACAAAGATCTTGTTGTTTTTGTCTCTAATTTCTTTATCCTAACTATATTTCTATGTTTCTTGATTTGATTGATATCCATTGACAATTCATTTCACCATATGCATAAAGGTTCGAACAGTGGGTCAAAACCTCGGCAATGCAGGACCTACATGTGCAAGACCAAATTGTTAAAAACCTAAATATTAGAATGGTTCCTGCAATTACACAATAATGTGCTATTAGACTACGGACCATGCACATGCTAACCTCGATTGTAAACCTCAGTGCTTCCCGTTGTTTCCCTGCAACACATATAAGGTAGTTAGTCATCAGGTTAAGTAAGGGTTCGTATGCTATCAGTAAAATATGTTGATGAAAAATAAGCACATTGCAGATTCATCAGATTAATTCAAGCCACACTGAAAACCCATTTACCCAAACCAAGCATGATAAGAACTAGGAAATATAGCACTTGTATATGTTTCTCATGTATTAAGTGCAGCCAAATTCGATTTATTCCTCACATGCACAACAATACGAAATTCTACCCACGACAATTGGACATTGCATTTTGAATTCAACCAAGCAGTTAACTAAACACCACAACAAATGAACGAAACATTAATTAAGCACCACATTGCACAATATAAGATACTCCTAATAGAAGATCAGACGATTAACCAAGCAGTTAACTACATACCAATTGTGTAGCAATTGTATTTGTTTCTCATGTATTTACTACAGCCAAATTCAATTTATTCCTCACATGGTATACAATAACAGAATGCACCCGCAAATTTGTACAGATAAATTCGATTTATTTCTCACACGGAAGACAATGCAAAATTGCAGCCTGACGAATTGAACATCACATTTGCAGATTTGAACCAAACAGTTAACTGAAGACGACAACCAATTAACAAAACAGTTATTAAGTGAGCACCACACTAGAGCAACAGATTGCATGGTAAAATTAGATAGCACAATTCACTAGAATTTGTGAAGGAAAGGCAGGAGTAGCACACGCAACGCGTAAACCGAGAATGCTTAACCGGCATAGCTAGCAAATGGCAAGGTGCTCCTTCAAGATCTGGGGGTCAGCACAAATGGCAACCATCGCGACCTCCACTACAAAAAAAGACACATCCGTGACATTTTGGGCCGAACGAAATTTTTTCTGTCATACTTATGACACTTCTATGATGATAGTTGTGACAAAACCCGGTATCATCATAGATGTGGTGGGGTCCTACTTCTATGACAAAAAATCATGATAGAAAATGGGCTTTTCGTCTCCGGCGGGCGGAGACGACTGCATGACATTCTTTGGGCCGTCCATGACGGAAAAACCATGGTAGAAGCGAGGCGAGGAAAATATCAGGTTTTCCGGTTACGATGGGTGGTCGGGGCGAGCTATGCGAAGTTTCTTCGTGACACGCACGCTGCGTGGGTGTGAGGCGTTAGGTTCTAAATCGAACTTCGGCGAGGCGTTGGGCTCTAATCGAACCCGGCGATTGCCTTTACCGCAGACTACGCGTTCTTGAACCCGAGCGATCGATCGATGGCTGTTAAGCTGAAGCTGGATCGAGCGATTCCTTCGCTACTGCTGCTAACTGAAGCCGATCGATGCTGCCTCTGGATGAACAGTGAGCGTTGCTGGGCGGTTTGGATGAACAGTTCCCGGTGGGGGTGGATGAACAGGACCCCGTGGTGTTGCCTCTGGATGAACAGGACCCCGATCGATCGAGCCGGTTGGGGCTGGATGAACAGGACCCCGTGGAGGGCAGGATGAACAGGACCACCCCGTGGAGGGCAGGATGAACAGTAGACGGTGGAGGGCTGGATGAGCGATGCCCGTGGAGGGTGGTTGATCGAGAGTCCGTGGAGAGGGTTGGTTGAGCGATGGCCGGTGGAGGCTGGATGAACAGGAGCTGTGGATGAACGATCGCGGTGGAGGCCGGAGGAGGTCGACGGTGGATGAACAGTAGCCCGTGGAGGCTGGAGGGGGTCGACGGTGGAGATGAACGATTATCTCGTGGAGTCCCGTTTTGCACGCCACACCTCCGATGAACGGGACCCCGTTTCGACCGTGGCGCTCCAACACAAGTCCGTTTCCTCCGTTTTGCGGTCGCCACCCTCCCGATCCGCGGGACCCTGTTTACGATCGTGGGAAGGTCCGCTTCCTCCGTTTTGCGATCGCGGACCCCTCCCGATGAACAGGATCCCGTTTGAGCGTGGCGGTTGAACACAAGGCCATTTCCTTCGTTCTGCAGTACGCCAGGCCTCGTTTCCATCGGCTGTTCCGTCCAAGCCCTCCTGATGAACACGATGATACATTCCGTTCCGACCTAGCCGGTTGGCTCCCCATGAACACGACGACTACGCCGTTTCTCCGTTCCGACCCAGCCATGTACACGAGCCCTGGCCGTACGTATGCGTGAGTAGGCGTTCGAGACCCTGCCCGTATGTACGTGCGTGGCCGTATTTTCTTTCTTGCACCGGCGGCATGTATGCGTGTACATGCTACGCGGCGCGCCTCTACTACGACACGTGCACGCCTCTACATCGACACGTATGTACGTACCGCGTTCACGACCAGAATGATAATGCTACGACGCCCGACCGGTGGGTCGGCTATCGAGCACTTCCTTGCTGCGAAGATGTAGCTGGTGGGTCGATGGTCGTGGGGCGAATCGTTTTTTTTGCCCGGGCGCACTTCCTTGCGTGTGGAGATGTAGCTGGTGGGTCCCAGTGATCGAGGGGTAAACGTTTTTTCGTGAAATACAAAGGTGGGCCCGTCCGGTGGGTCCCATTGTCGGTGGAGGAATAATTATTTTGCGGCGTAATAAGGAGGCACTTCCTTGCTGCGGCCATGGACCCGGTATCGTCACCTCTCCACGTCTGATCCACGTCCGATGGGAAGCCATTCCTTGACCACGTTGACCACGCCGCCGAGAGCACCAGGCGGTGGACGACGGCGAGACCTAGGAAGAGGACGACGGGAGCCGGAAGACGATGGATGCCGCGATGAGGAGTACGAGGGTTCATTAGTTATTTGCGGTGTGAGGCTACGTCAGCCGTAGAATAAAAGGTGGTGTGGGTGAGTAGAGGGATGGCCTGGCCAGCGGTGGGAGTAGTAGGGGGCGGTGAGGCCTCCGCCGCATCGCAGCCAGCCACGGGAGGCAGGAGCATGAGTCACGACCGGCGCTGGTTTGGGCGGCTGGAGCAAGAAGACCAGAGGTTGAAAAAGCACTATGGCCGTTGGATGGACATCGTACGGTCACTGGAGCTAGAATCGTGCATATTGACTAAGTTGACAAAGCCTTGGATGGACATTGTACGGTCACTGGAGCTAGAATCGTGCATATTGACTAAGTTGACAAAGCCCTCCGTCCCCGTCAACTTAGTAGGCCCACAAGTCAACTGCCACTATCTTGGGTCCCACTAGCGGGGAGTATTCATTTTTTTTGTGTAATAAGGAGGCACTTCCTTGCGTGCGAAGATATAGCTGGAGGGTCCAAGCATCGGCCGTGATAGCGTTTTTTTCGCAAAATACGAGAGGCCCTTCCGGTGGGTCCCGGATGTCGGTGGAGGAATCATTATTTTGCGCGTAATAAGGAGGCATTTCCTTGCGTGCGGCGTGGACCCTATCGGCCTCTCCACGCTGATCCACTTCAGATGCATGCCGGTCGTTGACCACGTTGACCAAAGCCACGAGAGCACCTGTGGCGGTGGACGGCGAGGCCTAGGAAGGAAACGACACGAGACAGTGGAAGACTCAGCGGTTGTTTCCCACGCGGAGGGGAGTACGAATGTACGAGGGTTTCTTGGTCTGTGTCTGCCGCCAGAGAATAAAAAGCAGGTGTGGGTGAGCGGAGGGATGGGTAGGCCAGCGATGGGAATGCGGTGGGCGGTGAGGCCTCATGGGCAGCAACCAGCCCATGTGAGGAGGAAAGCAGCAGTCCCTTGGCGCTTGTTTGAGCGGCTGGAGCAGGAAGAGCAGAGATTGAAGAAGCACGACGGCCGTTGGATGGACATCCAACAGTCACTGCTTGTGCGTCAACATTTTTTTTAGGAATGCCTCAAATCTGTGGAAAACATCATACAACCCATCTGCCATTATTTCTAATAATTTATAGCCCATTTGCTAATTCTTAAGGTTTTTTTGGAGCCCATATTCTTTTGTTAGCATTACAGCCCATATTGTGGCCACGGTTAAAAATTATACGAAATTTTGCATATTCGGTCTTGGTCCGAACTGTTTTGAATCCCGAAATTTCGAGTCACATTCAAACTGATTTTAAAAATAAATGTATATCAATACAAAATCCAACAAATTTTCCATGCATAAAAGTCAATGCAATTTAAAATCTCGAAATGAAAAAAAGAAATTTGAAACTAATTTCGGTTTGATGTGTTTTAAAATGTACAGCCCATTTCTCATTCTTGATAGGCCATTTTCTCGGCCCGAATGAAGCTCTCCTCGTCTTGAAAGATTTGCAGCCAACCGGAATTTGATAAAGCGACTTACTTGGCACACAAAAAAACTGGGCTATGGCCGTGGACCCAGCTGTCAGCCTCTCCACGTACAATACTCTTTCGATAGAAGTCGGTTGTTGACCATATTGTCCACGCCGCACCGAGAGCACCAAGGCGGTGGACGACAGCGAGGCCTAGGAAGGGGACGACGCGGAGCCGGGGAAGACGCGGCAGTGGATGCCCACGTGGAGAGGAGTATGAGGGTTCACTGGTTCGTTGCTTTGTGAGGCTCTGCCGTCGCCGTAGAATAACAGGCGTGGGTGGGTAGAGGGATGGCTGGCGGCGGTGGGAGTAGTAGAGGCGGTGAGGCCTCCATGGCATCACTGACCCACAGGAGGCAGGAGCACACGCACGACCGGGCGCTGGTTTGGGCGGCTGGAGCAAGAAGACCAGAGGTTGAAGAAGCACTCTGCCGTTGGATGAACATCGTCACGATGGCGGAGCTAGAATCATTCATATTGACTAAGTTGACAAAGCCCTCCGTCCCTGTCAACTTGGTAGGCCCACAAGTCAGCCTCCCACGATGCTGGGCTCCAGCTGGCAGGGGGAGTATTCATTTTTTGTGCGTAATAAGGAGGCACTTCCTTGCGTGCGAAGATAGCTGGTGGGTCCGACCTGTCAGCGGGGGGCACGTTTTTTTCGCAAAATACAGAGGCCCTTCCGGTGGGTCCCAGATGTCAGGTGGAGGAATCAAAGACTTGAGAAGGCGTACAGAACAAGCTAGTGTACCAGTAAAGAGACGTTGCTGAGTTTTAGAAAAAAGAGAGACGTGCTCCTGTAGTTGGTTCGAATCCAAACCTAGACTATGACTATATATGGTGCTATGCTACTCTGCAAGTAATGAAACTGACATATCCAACGTTCGCTTCTCCTCTTCTCTACTTACTCAGCCTAGCATCAGAAGCTCTAGCCGCAGTAACCATGTCCATTTGGCTTGCTTTCGTCCATCTCGCTCTTCAGCAGTAACAACCAAATATGCGCCAAGTCTCCACCTGCATTACCATCGCTGCGTGTGGGTCTCATCACACCCTCGCCAAGACACAGCGCGCAGCCGGTTGCTCATCGCAACTCATTGCCGTTGGTGTGGTGCCACTGCTGCAAATCACGCAGAGTCATCCATTGCGTCTCAACGAATCCTCAACCTGGCGAGTCTTCTACAAATGCCCGAATCATGGGGTAATAATATGTTTAAGTGTTGTTCTGCTGCTTTCGGTTGCTGATTTTTTAATAGTTTGGTTGATGATCTTCCAATTTGATTCGTGCGTAAAAGGGAAGATTCGTGTGATTTGTATTTGGGGAAGTTGTTGATGTGGGGAGTGCAACACGCTGATTATTTGGTTAGCCGAGGAATCCCAATACCAAAGAGGTTGGGGTGTTGGACAAATGGCTGAAGGAACGATGAAGAGGAAGATGCAGGCAAAAGGTTAAAGATCTGAGTTCCTCTGATCATGGCCAAGCAACAACTCTTTGAACGGCCTTGACAGCAATGAGGAGATGAAAGAGCTTGTGAAGATAATGGGAAAAATCGATGTGCTCTGTAGGATGATTGTCTCTTTATTTGAAGTGTATATAGCACTCGTGATGTATTCAGTGGCTATGACATGAGCACTTTGCTGAAACTAGTAATGAATGAAACACAATGTAGGCTGGGCGTAGTGTTGTGAACATCTAATGATTTCTATTAACGGAAATCAGGGGGTATCCCTTTTGCTCATAAATAAATAAATAGCAGAGGCCCTTTTGGTAATAAATAAATAAATTAGCAGAGGACCTGTCGGGTCAGCTTTGTTCTCATTCGAAGACGTCGAGCAAATTGCAGTCCAACATCAAACTATGTCATCAAATTCAAGTTTCACAGCCAAATATGAGTACAACTAAACAACAATGTCATCAAGTTTTAGTAAATCATACAATCACCAAACACAAATCAGCATACATAACAAGTGTTGTTCTCACAGGAAAATACTAAACAACATCTTCATCAGGTTTCAGTTGTCATAGCAAACACAAATTCACATAGTAGATAAAAAACATCTTCTGACAGGCAAATACGACAAAAGCCATGTCACAAGGTCATGTCACAAGGACTCATTACATCACCTCTGCAAGTCCAAAGCAATCCTGATTTCCCTCTGGTGCAGTACGCTGATGACACCCTGGTTTTAATTCAAGCAGACACTGGACAACTGCTTTGTCTTAAGGCACTTCTCAACACCTTTGCTTCACGCTCTTTGGGCTGAAAGTTAACTACCAAATGTCTGCATTGATTCCTCTGAATATTTCAGAAGACAGAGTTCACTTATTTTCTGGCCTCCTCAACTGTTCTAGAGGTTGTCTGCCTTTCACATATCTTGGTATGCCCCTAGGATTATATAAACCATCTGTGGAACAATGCTTGCCTTTGCTTGACAGAATGGCAAAAAAGATAGCAGGGCTGGCTATTTTCATGACAACTGCAGGAAGACTCCTCTTGGTTAAATCAGTGCTGGCTTCCATGACCATTTTCTTCATGACATGTATAGGTGTTCCTATTACAATCAAGCAACAACTCATTAAATACTTAAGGCACTGTTTGTGGAGAGGATCTGATTTGGAAGACAAAAGACCTACATCTGTTGCTTGGACCACTGTGTGCAGACCTAAAGATCAAGGGGGTCTTCGAGTCAAGGATATCTTTCTACACAATAAAACTCTCCTACTCAAGAATTTGCACAAATTCTACAATAGACATGACATTCCTTGGGTCAACCTTGTTTGGGAGACATATTATTCTGATGGTCAATTACCAGGAATGCAACAAGTAGGATCCTTCTGGTGGAAAGGAATTACACAGCTCCTCTATGACTATAAATCAATAGCAAGATGCAATATGGGAGATGGAAAATCTACATTCTTTTGGACTGATCTTTGGGCTGACTCAACTATGGAGAGAAAATTCCCACACTTATATTCTTTTGCTATGCATCAGCATATGACAATACACAAGGTGATTACTACCAAGTTTTTGGAGGACCTCTTTCATTTACCTCTCTCCACTCAAGCGTATCTTTGAGTTCACCGCAATTGAGGATATTTGTATCTCTCTCAGACATTCTGAGTTCCTCACCTATACAGATACATGGAGTTACATTTGGGGCACTGATAATTACACCTCAGCAAAAGCATACAAAGCAATGGTTCGGCACAGATGAAATCTACCTCATTTCAAATGGATTTGGAAATCTTCTTGTCAACCTAAACATAAGATGTTCTTTTGGATGCTCCTACATGATAGGCTAAACACAAGAAATCTTCTTAGGAGGAAGACCATGGTGTTAGAAAACTACAACTGTGCAGTGGCTACTTGTGCATCAGAGGAAACACTTCATCACTTATTCTATGGTTGCCCATTTGCCAAAATGTGCTGGAACTACATTTGTCCAACTAGAACTCAAAATATGTCTGTACTTGAGGACTTTCAAGATTTGAAGGACAAGCTGCAAATCCCTTTCTTTACGGAAATCATAATCCTGGGGTCCTAGGCCATCTGGATAACCAGAAATAACAAACTTTTTTAGAACATTACAGCTTCATTCCAAGGTTTGAAGAATATCTATTTTGAAGAATTAAAATGGCTAAGTTAGAGGATGAAACAGAAGCATGTTGATGTTTTTAGAGCTTGGTTGGAGGCTCTGGTGTAATCTTATTTTCTTTTCTTCTTTTATTTTTCTTCTTTTTTTGTTTTTTCTGTCCTTTTAGAGCTTCCCTGAAGCTCTAGTTGGACTTTGCTGTATTGAGACTATTTTATTAATAAAATTAAGCAGTGGGGTGTTTTCCCCTACTGTACATAGTCAAAAAAATATGACAAAAGCAATGTAATCATCATCCGCAGCAGTAGCGTCAACATCTTCGCCATGTGTATCAGTCTGAATCGTAATTCCCCATGGTGTCATCTTCTTCTTCGTCCTCAAGGTCCTCGAACATTGGCTTCTTCTCGATCAACTCTTGTATGTCCACAGCACGACATGTAATCTTTCCGCCAGCGTCATTGACGTGATGGTTCTCAAAGATATTAGGAACAACTGTGTTATCTTGTACATCAGGAGTAGTGTAAGCATCATCTTGTTGTGCAACTTCATTAAACGAATTCCTCTGCTCAAACCTTTGCACTACTCTCCAGTCATCGCTACGTGCAAATGTGTCTTCCAAGAAAAATATCTGTGTTTCTTGATTTGCCAAAATAAAAGGCTCGTAGGTCGGGTATGCCGCCTTGACATTGATGGATTTGAAATAATCATCAGCTCTGGGTTTTGCGATCCTGGAAAACAGGTTATACCAATGTGACAATGAGAACCACACACCGATGATCCTCGAAAGCTGGAGATATCTTGCAACTGAACAATGTCTTCTATGTTAGCATACATTTCGATTATCTCTTTGTCATACGTATCCGTGCTCATGACGGCACTGTTTTGTGTCTTCTGCCTTCGTCTCGTGCAAAGGGTGTTGTGGCGCACATCTCCAACAACATAAGATTCATAATGTCTTACCCGAGTATCGGGACCCATTTCTAGTGAGTAAAGGGCATCATCAACTGCCTGCCCATCCTCCCGCATCTTCTTAACCTATGGTTAGAAAATAGACAAGCTGATCATCTTATGTACTCAATATATTAAAAAAAGCTGACAGTGCAATTCAAAAGCTTACATGGCTCTTGAACCATTTCGTAAATCCTACCATAACCAGTTTGTCAATGTTTCTTTGATTTTGCGGCAGTAACTCCTTTTTGTAGATGCTGCACAACATAGTGATCATGTCAAAACATCTAAATATATAAGAATGTGCTGCAAGTTTAGTAGATTACGATGTATAATCTACAGTACTTAGCACTTACTTGATATAAGGTAGTATCTCAGACAGTTATTCAACACATACCAAACCATTTTGTCCAAATCTTTAGGTTTGTCCTCTTTTAGACTCTTCCACCTTAACTCAAATAGAATAATCGAAAACATTGAGCTTGGGACTGTCTTCATCCACGTCTTTGCTAAGTTGATCAGTTGTTTCAATGTATTTTGAGCAGAATGTCAACGCTTTTGTAGCAATGTAGGCCTCTGCAATGGAACCCTCGGGTCTAGCTCTGTTCCTAACATAGCCCTTGAAAGTGCCTAACCGCCTTTCAATAGGGTACATCCGGCCATCTTGTCTGGACCTCTAAGTAGTTCCTCATTAGGTAGATGAACAGCCAAATGCACCATCACATAAAAGAAAATTTGGATGATATATCTTCTCAAGGTGCATAGGATAGTTGGTATCTTGTCTCTAAGATGCTCCAAAGCATCTATCCCGATATTTCTCTTTATGAGTTCCTTGAAGAATTGTCCCAACTCTTGCAAGCTGCTCTTTATAAGTCGTAGGCGGACCAATCCTCTAAGGATATGGTAAAACCCTTTGAAGTAGGGCGTGGCAGGTCATGAGTTTTCAACCCTTGTACCTTTTCTCCATCTACACTGACTCTCCTTTCAGGGTTGGAAGCAAATCCATGTGTGAATCTCACACGTGACAGGACTTTGCAGAATTATTTTCTTTTTACCTTGTCCAAGACATACACAGCTGGTGCCATATCCCGTGGTTTACCTTCATCTTGCACCTCCAAATCCTTTCTAATACCCAGGTGTGTCAAATCAATCCTAGATTTTAAGGTATCTTTCGTCTTGCCTTCAATATTAAGAAGTGTGCCGATAATGATGTCACATATATTTTTCTTGATGTGCATCACATCAAGATTATGCCGCAGAATCCAAATCTTTCCAATACTCCAAGTCCCACAAAGTGGACTGCGGGTAAACAATAATCTCTCTTCCTTACATAGCGCTTCCTTTTCCCGCTACCATTATCGGGAAGGTTTCACGGTGTAATATACTGACCTTCTCTAATTCCACTTGCAACTCATCGGCGGTGAGCCTCTTTGGCGCATCACGGTTTTCATGGTTTGCATTGAACACATGTCTTCGGTATTTTCTAGGATGTGGCTTGTCCTTGGCAAGGAAACAGCGGTGTCTAATGTAACAGATCTTGCTAATTATTGCGTATGACAGCGGATTCCTGTCACAGCGAACACATGCATTGTAACCATGTGTCGTTAAGCCACGACATAGTGCCCAAAGCTGGATAATCATGGATGCACCAAATTATAACAACACGAGAAAGAAATCAATTTGGTGGGCTGCTATACAGTGTCTCGAGGTGAGAACACCCCTCCATAGATGTTGAAGTTCCTCCACAAGAGGCTCCATGAACAAATCAAAATCCTTTCCGAGGACTTTTTGGACTGAGATGAGCAAGGCCATCATGTAGTTTGATTCTTTGGTGCAGACATTTGGAGGCATGTTGTAAGGGATAACAAGCCTTTGGACACATGCTATATGTGGCTCTGGTGGCCAAATGGGTTAAATCCATCTGAAGCTAAGCCAAGTCTAATGTTTCTCGAATTGACAAGAAACTTTTCGTGCTTACGATTGAAGCTTTTCCACTCACAACCATGTGATGGATGGCTCATTACATTACGATCTCTGAAATCCTGGTTCCTAGAATGCCACAGTACATCCTCTCTTGTTTGACAGATCATGAAACAACCTCTGCAATCTTGGTGTAATTGGAAAATGTCTCGTAACATTGTGAGGAATCCTCTTCACAACATCGCCATCTTTCCATCTTGATGATTTGCATTTGGGCATTCACTTAAGTTGGCATAATCATACGGAAAAGAACACAATTATTCTTACAAACATGGATCATATCATATCCAATTCCAACTGCACGAAGGAAATTCTTCATTTCTTTGTAGGTGTGTGGCAGCTCAGGGCCTTGTCTGGGAAAGCTTTGCGGAAAGCAGCCAACATCGCATCGAATGATTTGTGGGCCATCCGCTCAGATGTCTTCACACGAAGAAAGGTGACCATAGCTGAGAATCTTGTGACTCAATTCACAGGGTGACAGCCACGTTGCATTGTTCCAACATGCGGGCCCACCGTTTTTCTTCTGCAGGTGAAAGTTCACGGAATGCACGAGCATTTCGCAGCATTGTTTCAATGTTGGTCAAACTCACTGGCTCCGCCACCACCTCCTCCTCTTCCACCTGAGCATCAGGCAGATCGAGATGGTGATCTCCTACTTCCATGTAGTCAATAACATTGATGTTCACAGCTTCACCATGATGAACCCACCTAGTATATGTGACCGACATCCCATACAAGTGTAGATGATTTTGCACGGTTGATTTGGGGTCTTGTAACTGAATTCATACAACTGCTACACGGGCAGAGCACATCTGATTTCGGACCACCGTACTCAGCTCTGATAAAGTTCATGAAGTTTTCAACCCCCTCGACATATGCAGCCGAGAATCTTCGAGCAGAAATTATCCAAGTCCTGTCCATCTGTTAGACATACAAATTAGTTCTTCTACTAGATATTAAAGGAAAAACATATGCTTTTTATGAAGTCCAGAAGAAAATGCCTAAGGTCGATGTCTAAAGCTATGGCAAGATATTTGAACGAGCAGATCTAAGTAACGAAATATATGTAAAGCTAATTCAGCAAACAGATTTGAGTGCTAAATTATGGCAGTTGTTTTGGCGATCAATGAGGTGAGCACTGACCATCGAACTATCGAAGGCCATCACAACAACAAAGATCGATTATAAAATGGTGTAGAGCTATTTCACCTAATAGATTGGCTACTAGACCATGGCAATCTACGCCACAATAAATATATGGCAGGATATTTTAGCACTAATCGGCCTTGGCATGCCATCTCAGCTAAGCATGATTGAGTGCGAAGCGAACAAGGAAGCTTCTTAAGCGAGCATATTGTACGTAAACTACTTGACCAAGCGATGAGATTAACAACGTCTATCAGCTAACATTCAGCGCTACACCGACATGCACGGGGCCTCAGCTAGAATGTGCGTACCGTGGGAGAAGCTGACCGCCATGCGTCTCCACACGAACATTGCCAGCGGTGGCGGTGCTGACCGTCGTGCGCCTCCACAAGAACGTTGCCAGCGGTGGCGGTAGCGGCTGAAGGGCGACGATCTACGAGCATCTTGTGGGGCGAGAGGATCGCCGTCGTCCCCTCAACGAACCACGGTGCCGGCGATATCGATGTGGCGGGGAGGCGGCTTTGGCGGAGCGAATGGAGTGGAGGGGATGGGGGAGGGGTTTGGGGAATATTATTGGCTAGTTGGCGAAGGCGGTTGAATCTAGGATTTGGGGAATTTTTGGGTGGAGGAGGATTTTTGCACGGTGGGCGGGGAGTTTGGCGCATGGTGGTTTCTCCAAGTGCAGTCCACATGTCGGTGAAGAGGCAAGCGAAGCGTGTTCCGTTCGCGTGAGCCGTGTGCAGGACCGAACATGTGTGGGGTGCAATGCGACCATGACGAAGTCTTTGTGAGTGTACCGCCTTTTTTCCTTTTAAACTAGGTGCTTCGCCCCCTAAAAAAAACTTGTTGCTTCGCGTGATCCATCGATACTACTACAAGTAATCCGGTAATCCCGACTAAAACGGCGCCGACCGGGTCTTTTCCCGCGCGATATGCTTGGAGGTTGGCTTAGTTGAGTTTTTTAGGATGAGTAATGCTACACCTACGTAGTCCGAGTTACGTAATTAACATAATGTGAAACATGTGAGCTTTTGATTGTAGATTGGGGGAGGGAGGGGCCCACCACCATGAAAATCAGGGGAGGAGAGAGATAGGCAATTTACGTTAACCCTTTCATAGGTTCCCGTAGATGTAGAAAAATGTGAAATGCGTGAATGTGCATTTGCAGATAAGGCCTTCCCTCGTTCATCCTTTTCTCCCACAAGATCTTGATCTTCCGGTACAGCATACGGGCATCTTACTAGTACTCCTACAATATACTACATTATTGTGAAAGTTCATATACACCGGCCGAGATTAATGCAAACACAACAGATTTTCATTATATTTCGAACTTTTATAGGACAGAAAAATAAAAGAAACCCAACCCTAAACCTATTCTAGGGCGGCGACCGATGTCCTCCATCTACGATCTCCATGTGCGGGGCCGGGGTTCAAGACCCGTGAAGTGAAGGTGCGGTCTCCGGCGAGGAAAAGTAGAACACGGGAGACGGACCGGCCAGTTGACACACCATGCCCTGCCGCCTCCCATGCCCTACTCATCCTCGGAGAGTCCCGACCTCGGCGGTGTCGGACGTTGACGGCGGCAAGTCGGACGCGTGGTAGCAGTGCTCCCATCGTCGGCCGCGCGGCGTGGCCACCGCTTGTGCAGCGACTTGAGCGAGGGCAGCGACCTCGAGCTCCATCCCCGAAGACAAGCTCTCCCGCAGAGCGTTCGTGCTTGCGGTCATGGCGGATGTGGTGCCAGGTAGGAAGACGATATGCTATGGTGTGGAGGTTAGCTGGGTGTTGCCGCTTTAAGTAGCGCATTCCGGTGAGGCCAAGCGTCCTGGTGCGTCATTAAGTCGCCGGAGTTGGTTCCTCGGGCACCGAGCCTCTTAACGACGGCGTACGGGACGGATGGCATGAATGCGGGCAGCTGGCACCGGCTGGGAATGCACCCGTCTTGACGGTAGCGAGGGACGAGGGTTTTTGGTGTGCCAGGGTAGTCAGCTGCGGTCGTGGCAACATTGGAGATGCCCTTTGCTCACATGCGATCGACGCATGGCATGGTCTCAGGTCCTGAGGATGTAGTTGGCCGCGCTACACCACTCCGCGGACGCATCCTGGCGCCCCGTGCATCCTCGACGAGCCGTGTGTTGGGATTTGTTTGTATTGTGGCCAAAGTGCACCTTACCAAAATTTTGGTCATGACCCAAAGATTGGTCTTTGTTTGGATGGTTGCCATTTTTTTTGAGGTTTTGGTCATGACCCAAAAATGGATGGTTGCCATTTTTTGGCATGCCAATGAACTCTAGCCAACTCTAGTTCATTTTTCTTGCCGATGTCGGCCAAATCATGGGCAACCAAAACCTCCACAAAATTTTGGCTACCCAATGCTTTGATGGGGCAACCTTGGGCACAGACCAAACTTACTAGCTGTTGGTCGTGCCACAGCACTAACGCCACCCTCGGCACATTGAAACCGACCGTGTCTAGTGACGATGAGCGTGCCGCTCACTGCGGTCGCCCCACATGTCGGTTTCCCTATTTTTCCGGCCATATTTGAGGGTCAGTGCTCCGCGTTGCGCATTAGGCCTTTCACTAGGCCAAGCGAGACAACCTATTGTTTATTTGAGCCGGTCAAGTATAATCATGTGGCGTTTGCTTATTTCTCATTCATCTCCAACCCTATTCTCCATCGATCATGTCGCCCTCCGGTCGAGTCCATCCTCCCGCATGCCTCATTTGAACATTCTGCCGAGTATCATTCGCATGTGGGCCTAGACCATGCTTGTATTTCCAATGTTTATTTGTAATTTTGTCCCACATGCATACAAACAAATGGTTCATTTGAAGTTTCACTTTGCCTCCACTACATTAATCGCCGGCGTCTTAGTTTTGGCATCCCATTCGGTTCATGCATGCCCCGACACATGTTGTGAGATCGGTTGATGTTGAGAGATCAATTACGTGTCATGCAAGGAGATAAAGGTTTGGTGCTGTTTCTATGAAGAAATGACCAGGGAGGGGGTGTACGTGTGGATTAGAGGGAGTATATTGTTATGCGTTCATAAGCGAAGCGAGCGTATTGTACCCACCTAGTCCTCTTTCAATCGATCTCGGACCCGAGATGAAACCGAGAGAGAACGAGTGGGGGCATGTGTGATACCTAAAGGCGGATTCAAAATTTTGAACCGGTGATCATAGCATCATAAATCATATATAAAGGGTATTCAATGTTCGTTTTGTTTTTGAACGTACAATATACTCCCTCCTATCCTTTCTAGTTTGCATATAAGTTTTATGTGTAGTCAAAGTATCTCTACTTTTATAAAAAAAGTATCAACATTCAACAACGCCCAATCAATATTGTTAGATTAAATCGTGCTCCTAGATTTGTACTCGAGATGGTTTCCAAGTTGTTTTCAACCACGTGAATGTGCTTATTCTCGTGCATGCTCTTCCTACTAAGATTTCGCCACGTATAGCCAATCCAATAGTAACTTTTTTAAGCTCCCTGTCCAATAGTACTAGTGGAGTACTAACAACATCTGTACTAGAGTACGCAGTGCTCATAGTTGTACTCCCTCCTTCCATTTATATAGGGCCTATGTGGAGGAGAGAGATGTGAAAAAGTAAGGGGTGAGCTCTCATGCAAGAGCCTAGCTATATACGCATTCCTAGTTAAATCATTACAATAAATATGAAGAAAGCAGATGGGCCGGAGATGGAAAAAAGTACTAATACAATAGCCAACCTAATAATTTTTTTGCGGGAAATAGCCAACCTTATAGCCCACACTACTGTATGAGTGCATATAATAGATGATGGCTATAGATGACATGGCAGTTCCTTATAGCCATCGACCCGCATGTCAGTTACTCAATGGGTATTGCCACGTCAGGGGATCCTCATCCGTAGTATACTCCCTCTGTTTTCGTTTACTCCGCATAAAATAGCCTTGAGGCGGGGAGGGAGGGGCGTCGGTTTGCTCTCAGCTGCGGTCCCACAAACGGCGAAAACGCAAGGCAGCGCGTTCCATTCGGTGAGCGACGTGGAGGGTCTGCGTGCGGGCTGCAGCGAAAGGCGACTAGGCGATGTCTGATCAAAACCGATTGACGGTCGTCACTAGAACCACTATTCACATCAGAACCTTCGCTGCTCGGCATCGCCCGATAACGCCCTAAGACCACACCTAATCTCAGCCCCTTCCTCACCTTTGATCCCTAGCCCGCATCAAGCGTCCCCTAGTTCACCGGAAAGCCATGGTGCACCGCAAGATCACGTACTACAAGATCTGGCGGCGGAGGCAGCGCGCAGAAATCGCGGCGGCGGTCGGCACCAGAGACCTCCGTTCCCAAGCTCGCTTTGCGGCGGGCCAATCCCCGAGTTCTCTGGAGCCAAGCTACGAGGAGGAGGAAGCCAATCGAATGTTCATGGCGGAGGTCGCGGCGCAGAAGGCCCCCGATGGGTATGAGACGATGGACGTCGACTTCGTGCCGGCTGATACGTCTCCGTTGTATCTATAATTTTTGATTGTTTCATGCCAATATTATTCAACTTTCATATACTTTTGGCAACTTTTTATATTATTTTTGGGACTAACATATTGATCCGATTGCCGATGCGGTTCTGTCTGTTGCATGTTTTTGGTTTCGTGAATATCCATATCAAAGCTGAGTCCAAAGCGGGATAAAAGCGAATGGAGATTTTTTGGAATATTTGGAAAATGCGGAAGAAAGATCATGTGAAAGCGGAGTCCGAGGTGGGCACGAGGTAGGGGGGCACGCCCTACCCCCCCAGGGCGCGCCCCTGACCCTCGTGGCCCACTTGTGAGGCGGTTGATGCTCTCCTTCAGCCGCAAGAAAGCAAATTTTTGGTAAAAAATCACGGCGAAGGTTTCAGTCCAATCGGAGTTATGGATCTCCATATATACCCAAAACGGTGAAAGGGCAGCAGACGAGAATGCAGAAACAGAGAGAGACAGAGAGATATATCCAATCTCGGAGGGCTCTCGCCCTCCCACGCCATGGGAGCCAAGGACGGAGGAAACCCTTCTCCCATCTAGGAAGGAGGTCAAGGAAGAAGAAGGGGGGGGGGCCTCTCCCCCTTGCTTCCGGGGGCGCCGGAGCACTGCCGGGGCCATCATCATCGCCGCCATCTTCACCAACAACTTCACCGCCATCATCACCAACTCTTCCCCCCTCTATGCAGCGGTGTAACCTCTCTCTTACCCGTTGTAATCTCTACTTAAACATTGTGCTCAACGCTATATATTATTTCCCAATGATGTATGGCTATCCTATGATGTTTGAGTAGATCCGTTTTGTCCTAATGGCTATTTGATGATCAAGATTGGTTTGAGTTGCATGTTTTATTATTGGTGCTGTCCTATGGTGCTCTCCATGTCGCGCAAGCGTGAGGGATTCCTGTTGTAGGGTTTGCAATATGTTCATGATTTGCTTATGGTGGGTGGCGTGAGTGACAGAAGCACAAACTCGAGTAAGTAGGTTGTTTGTGTATGGGATAAAGGGGACTTGATACTTTAATGCTATGGTTGGGTTTTACCTTAATGATCTTTAGTAGTTGCGGATGCTTGCTAGAGTTCCAATCATAAGTGCATATGATCCAAGTAGAGAAAGTATGTTAGCTTATGCCTCTCCCTCAAATAAAATTGCAATAATGATTACCAGTCTAGTTATCGATTGCCTAGGCACAAATAACTTTCTCGTGACAACAAGCTCTCTACTAAAACTAATTTAGTTGTATCTTTATCTAAACAGCCCCTAGCTTTTATTTACTCGCTCTTTACTTTCTTGCAAACCTATCCAAAAACACCTACAAAGTACTTCTAGTTTCATACTTGTTCTAGGTAAAGGGAACGTCAAGCGTGCGTAGAGTAGTATCGGTGGTCGATAGAACTTGAGGGAATATTTGTTCTACCTTTAGCTCGTCGTTGTGTTAGACACTATTACTAATCGAAAGAGGCTACAATTGATCCCCTTTACTTGTGGGTTATCAAGACCTTTTTTTAAAGGTAGCCGTTCTGAGGGAGTCATAGCGATGGGGTGAATATTCTCGTGTGCGCTTGTTTGCTTTATCACTAAGTAATTTTTATTTGCTGTTCTTAGTTGTTCTTTATCTTTAGTTATGGATATGGAACACGAAATACCAAAAAAGTTAGGTGTACTTGCTACTCATGGAGATGCGGAACCTCCTAAAACCCTCGATGCTGGTTATATGGAAGATATTATGTACTACTTTAATAATCCTGAGAAAACCCCATTTAATTATGTAATGGGAGTAATGTTGGATCAACGTGAATACTTTAGGGATTATCGCTTGACACAAAAAGGGAAACTATTATGGGATCAAATTCATATATTGAAGTGGTATGCTTGGCAACTATGCGTGAGTATGATTATAGTTGTTGCTCTAGGATGAAGGCTCCACACCTTCCCTTTTCATGCAAATTTAATGATAATAAAACCTTAGCTTCTTATGCTAATGGTATATATGATTACTATGATGTGGAACGAATAGAAGAATTTGTTGCTTTTATGGGTGCTTATGAAGTTGAATCTATGTGTAAAGAGTTTGAAGATTTTGATGATGCTGTTTATATATCTGAAAATTTAGCTATCCTCAAATATTGCTATGAGAATTATGAATACAATTCCGATATTAATGCACTTATTGAGAAAGTCTCCGCTGTCCAAGAAGAGACTAATATTTTGCAGGAATCTATGGAATAAGAAATTGATAAACTGTGAGCTCATTGGATGAAAAAGATGAGGAGGAGAGCGAAGAACAAAAGGAGGAAGAGCGGATTGATCACCGTGCCCACCTTCTAATGAGAGTAACTCTTCAACTCATACATTGTTTAATTCCCCTTCGTGCTTACGAAGGATGATTGCTATGATGACTGTTATGATCCCATGAATTCCTTTGAAATATCCCTTTTTGATGATGCTTACTATGCTTGTGGCCAAGATGCCAATATGAATTATGCTTATGGAGATGAACTTGCTATAGTTACTTATGTTAAACATGAAATTGTTGCTATTGCACCCACGCATGATAGTCCTATTACCTTTTTGAATTCTCCCGACTACACTATATCGAAGAAGTTTGTGCTTATTAAGGATTATATTGATGGGTTGCCTTTTACTACTACACATGATGATTTTGATAGATATAATATGCATGTGCTTGCTGATCCTACTTGCAATTATTATGAGAGAGGAACTATATCTCCACCTCTCTATGTTTCCCACACGATAAAATTGCAAGAAACTGTTTATACTATGCATTGGCCTTTACTATGTGTGCATGAATTGTTCTTTTATGACATGCCGATGCATAGGAAGAGAGTTAGACTTCATTGTTGCATGATATATGTTACTTTGTGCTCAATACTAAATTACAAATCATTGCTAATAAAATTGGCTTTGATATACCTTGGGATCCGGGTGGATTCATTACTTGAGCACTATATGCCTAGCTTAATGGCTTTAAAGAAAGCGCTGCCAGGGAGACAACCCAGAAGTTTTAGAGAGTCATTTATTTCTGTTGAGTGCTTTCTTATAGTTTAAAAACAACAAATATAAAGAGGGGAACCCAAAACTTTTTCAAAAAGAAAAGCGAAAGTGAGAAAGACAAGCATTGTTGAAGTGGGAGAGCTCCTCGAACTTTGTTCATGCTCACGGAAACTTTGTGAATCTTGATTACAGAAACTTTTCAACAAAAATAATTAGCCCCTTGTAAAATTCCATTGTATTATAAAAATAATGTGCCAAGGTTTGCCTTTAGGATGTTTACAATACTTGTTGGTTTGTACGGTGCAGGACAGAAACTTTGGCTGTAGTGCGCAAATTTTAGTTGTTTACTGGAATGTCAAATGGTTCTGATTCTTTTTGCACTGTCTTTCTGCACAAATTGTTTATTTTTCCTAATTTTCGTAGAATTTTGCAGGTATCAGAAGTATGGTGAATGTTCAGATTATTACAGACTGTTCTGTTTTAGACAGATTCTGTTTTTGATGCATAGTTTGCTTGTTTTGATGAAACTATCAATTTATATCAGTGGATTAAGCCATGAAAAAGTTATATTACAGTATACACAATGAAAAAACAAAATATGAATTGGTTTGCAATAGTACTGAGAGTGGTGATTTGCTTTATTATACTAACGGATCTTACCGAGTTTTCTGTTAAAGTTTTGTGTGGATGAAGTGTTCGATGATCGAGAAGGTCCCGATGTGAGAAGAAGGAGGAGAGGCAAGAGCTCAAGCTTGGGGATGCCCAAGGCACCCCAAGTAAATATTCAAGCAGACTCAAGCGTCTAAGCTTGGGGATGCCCCGGAAGGCATCCCCTCTTTCTTCAACAAGTATCGGTATGTTTTCGGATTCGTTTCGTTCATGCGATATGTGCAAATCTTGGAGCGTCTTTTGAATTTAGTTTTCGTTTTCCTTTTATGCACCATGATGGTATGAGATAGTCCTTGGTTGATTTATAGAATGCTCTTTGCACTTCACTTATATCTTTTGAGTATGGCTTTATAGAATGCTTCATGTGCTTCACTTATATTATTTGAAGTTTGGATTGCCCGTTTCTCTTTACTTAGACAACCGCCATTTGTAGAATGCTCTTTTGCTTCACTTATACTTGTTAGAGCGTGGGCACATCTTTTGTAGAAAGAATTAAACTCTCTTGCTTCACTTATATCTATTTAGATAGTTGACAGGAATTGGTCATTCACATGGTTAGTCATAAAATCCAACATAAACTTGTAGATCGCTGAATATGATATGTTTGATTGCTTGCAATAGTTTTGCGATATAAAGATGGTGATATTAGAGTCGAGTAATTGTGAAATTGAGAAATACTTGTGTTGAGGTTTGCAAGTCCGTAGCATGCATTATGGTGAACCGTTATGTAACAAAGTCGGAGCATGAGGTGTTTATTATTTGTCTTCCTTATGAGTGGCGGTCGGGGATGAGCGATGGTCTTTTCCTACCAATCTATCCCCCTAGGAGCATGCGCCTAGTACTTTGTTTCGATGACTAATAGATTTTTGCAATAAGTATGTGAGTTCTTTATGACTAATGTTGAGTCCATGGATTATACACACTCTCATCCTTCCATCATTGCTAGCCTCCTCGGTACCGTGCATTGCCCTTCTCACCTCGAGAGTTGGTGAAAACTTCGCCGATGCATCCAAACCCCGTGATACGATATGCTCGGTCACACATAAGACTCATTATATCTTCTTCAAAAAAGCCACCATACCTACCTATTATGGCATTTCCATAGCCATTCCGAGATATATTGCCATGCAACTTCCATCATCATCATATACATGACTTGAGCATTTATTGTCATATTGCTTTGCATGATCGTAAGATAGCTAGCATGATATTTTCATGGCTTGTCCGTTTTTTGATGTCATTGCTACGCTAGATCATTACACATCCCGGTACACCACCGGAGGCATTCATATAGAGTCCTATCTTTGTTGTAGATATCGAGTTGTAATATTGAGTTGTTAGTAAATAAAAGTGTGATGATCATCATTATTAGAGCATTGCCCCAGTGAGGAAGGGATGATGGAGACTATGATTCCCCCACAAGTCGGGATCAGACTCCGGACTTTATGAAAAATAAAAGAGTCCAAAGAAGCCCAAATAAAAAGAGGCCAAAGAAGCCCACCAAAAAATAAAAAAATAAAAAGAAAATAAAAATGAGAGACAAAGAGAGAAGGGGCAATGTTACTATCCTTTTACCACACTTGTGCTTCAAAGTAGCACCATGTTCTTCATATAGAGAGTCTCTTGAGTTATCACTTTCATATACTAGTGGGAATTTTCATTATAGAACTTGGCTGGTATATTCCGATGATGGGCTTCCTCAAATGCCGAGGTCTTCATGAGCAAGCAAGTTGGATGCACACCCACTCAGTTTCCAGTTTGAGCTTTCATACACTTATAGCTCTTAGTGCATCCGTTGCCTGGCAATCCCTACTCACTCACATTGATATCTATTGATGGGCATCCCCATAGCCCGTTGATACGCCTAGTTGATGTGAGACTTTCTCCTTTTTGTCTTCTCCACATAACCCCCACCATCATATTCTATTTCACATATAGTGTTATGTCCATGGCTCACGCTCATGTATTGCGTGAAAGTTGAAAAGGTTTGAGAACGTCAAAAGTATGAAACAATTGCTTGGCTTGTCATCGGGGTTGTGCATGATTTGAATATTTTGTGTGGTGAAGATGGAGCATAGCCAGACTATATGATTTTGTGGGGATAACTTTCTATGGCCATGTTATTTTGAACAGACATGATTGCTTTATTAGTAGGCTTGAAGTATTATTGTTTTTATGCCAAAAGATAGACTATTGCTTTGAATCACTCGTGTCTTAATATTCATGCCATGATTAGACATATGATAAAGATTATGCTAGGTAGCATTCCACATCAAAAATTATCTTTTTTATCATTTACCTACTCGAGGATGAGCAGGAATTAAGCTTGGGGATGCTAATACGTTTCCGTCGTATCTATAATTTTTGATTATTTCATGCCAATATTATTCAACTTTCATATACTTTTGGCAACTTTTTATATTATTTTTTGGACTAACATATTGATCCAATGCCCGGTGCGGTTCACATGCATTTGCATGTTTTTGGTTTCGAAGAATATCCATATCAAACAGAGTCCAAACGGGATAAAAATGGACGGAGATTTTTTTTGGAATATTTGGAAAGTCTGGAAGAAAGATCATCGTGAAACGGAGTCTGAGGTGGGCACGAGGTAGGGGGGCGCGCCCCTGACCCTCGTAGCCCACCTGTGAGGCAGTTGATGCTCTCCTTCGGCCGCAAGAAAGCTAAGTTTTGGTAAAAAATCACGGCGAAAGTTTCAGTCCAATTGGAGTTACGGATCTCCATATATACCCAAAACGGTGAAAGGGCAGCAGACAAGAACGCAGAAACAGTGAGAGACAGAGAGATAGATCCAATCTCGGAGGGGCTCTCGCCCCTCCCATGCCATGGGAGCCAAGGACCAGAGGGGAAACCCTTCTCCCATCTAGGGAGGAGGTCAAGGAAGAAGAAGAAGAAGGGGACCCTCTCCCCTTGCTTCAGTGGCGCCGGGCTGCAGGGGCCATCATCATCACCGCCATCTTCACCAACAACTTCACCGCCATCATCACCAACTCTTCCCCCCTCTATGCAGCAGTGTAACTTCTCTCTTACCTGCTGTAATCTCTACTTAAACATGGTGCTCAATGATATATTATTTTTGATTGCTCCATGCTACTTTATCTATTGTTTTGGACTATAATGGGCTTTATTTTCCACTTTTATATTATTTTTGGGACTAACCTATTAGCAGGAGGCCCGGCCCGAAATTGCTGTTTTTGCCTTTTTAGTATTTGAAGAAAGCAGAATATCAAGCGGAGTCCAAGCGGAATGAAATCTTGAGCGTGATTTTCTCATCGAGATAAGACCAGGAGACTTGGACCCTCCGTCAAGAAAGCCACGAGGCGATCCGAGGTGGAGGACGCCCCTAGGCGCGCCCCTGCCTCGTGGGCCTCAAGCTCCACCAACGTACTCCTTCCTCCTATATATACCTACGTACCCCAAACGATCGTAGCAGGGCCAAAAACCTAATTCCACCGCCGCAACTTCATGTATCCACAAGATCCCATCTTGGGGCCTGTTCCGGAGCTCCACCGGAGGGGGCATCCACCATGGAGGGCTTCTACATCATCATCAAAGTCTCTCCAATGAAGTGTGAGTAGTTTACTTCAGACCTTCCGGTCCATAGTTAGTAGCTGGATGGCTTCTTCTCTCTTTTTGGATCTCAATACAATGTTCTACCCCTCTCTCGTGGAGATCTATTCGATGTAATCTTCTTTTTTGCGGTGTGTTTGTTGAGATCGATGAATTGTGGGTTTATGATCCAACTTATCTATGAATAATATTTGAATCTTCTCTGAGTTCTTTTATGTATGATTGAGTTATCTTTGCAAGTCTCTTCGAATTATCCGTTTGGTTTGGCCAACTAGATTGGTAGTTTTTTCAATGGGAGAAGTGCTTGGCTTTGGGTTCAATCTTGCGATGTCCTTACCCAGTGACAAAGGGTTGCAAGGCACGTATTGTATTGTTGCCATCGAGGATAACAAGATGGGGTATTTATCATATTGCATGAATTTATTCCTCTACATCATGTCATCTTGCTTAAGGCGTTACTCTTGTTTTAACTTAATACTCTAGATGCATCTTTGGTAGCGGTCGATGAGTGGAGTAATAGTAGTAGATGCAGAATCGTTTCGATCTACTTGTCATGGACGTGATGCCTATATACATGATCATACCTAGATAACCTCACAACTATGCTCAATTCTGTCAATTGCTCAACAGTAATTTGTTCACCCACCGTGAAATACTTATGCTCTTGAGAGAAGCCACTAGTGAAACCTATGGCCCCCGGGTCTATTCTCATCATATCAATCTCCATCACTTTTATACTTACTTTGTTTTACTTTGCCTTTTACTTTTCACTTTGCATCTTTATACCAAAAATACCAAAAATATTATCTCTATCAGATCTCACTCTCGTAAGTGACCGTGAAGGGATTGACAACCCCTAATCGCGTTGGTTGCAGTAGCTATCATTTTGTGCAGGTCACGAGGGACTTGCGCGTGGCCTCCTCTTGGATTGATACCTTGGTTCTCAAAAACTGAGGGAAATACTTACGCTCTTGTGCTGCATCATCCTCTCCTCTTGAGGGAAAACCAGCATAAGCTCAAGGCGTAGCAAGAAGGATTTACGGCGCCGTTCTTAGGGAGTCTCATAAAAGTCAACCATACCAAGTACCCATCACAATCCCTATCTCCCGCATTACATTATTTGCCATTTGCCTCTCGTTTTCCTCTCCCCCACTTCACCCTTGCCGTTTTATTCGCCCTCTCTTTCCCAATCTCCTCCTCTCTTTCCGTTGCCTTTTCCTCGTCCGTTTGTTTGCTCGTGTGTTGGATTGCTTGTTGTCGCGATGGCTCAAGATGCTACCATATTGTGTGACTTCACCAATACCAATAATAATGATTTCCTTAGCACTCCGATTGCTCCTCTTGCCAATCTTGAATCTTGTGAAATCAATACTGCTTTGTTGAATCTTGTTATGAAAGATCAATTCGCCGGCCTTCCTAGTGAAGATGCCGCTGCTCATCTGAATAACCGTTGATTTATGTGATATGCAAAAGAAAAAAGATGTCGATAATGATGTCGTTAAATTGAAGCTATTTCCTTTTTCGCTTAGAGATCGTGCTAAAGCGTGGTTTTCATCTTTGCCTAAAAATAGTATTGATTCTTGGAACAAGTGCAAAGATGCTTTCATCTCTAAGTATTTTCCTTCCGATAAGATCATCTCTCTTAGGAAAGATATTATGAATTTTAAGCAACTTGATCATGAACATGTTGCACAAGCTTGGGAGAGAATGAAATTAATGATACGTAATTGTCCTACTCATGGTTTGAACTTGTGGATGATTATACAAATTTTTTATGCTGGATTGAATTTTGCTTCTAGAAATCTTTTAGATTTGGCCGCGGGAGGCACTTTTATGGAAATCACTTTAGGATATGCTACTAAACTCCTAGATAATATTATGGTTAATTATTCTCAATGGCATACTGAAAGATCTACTAATAAAAAAGTGCATGCTATAGAAGAAATCAATGTTTTGAGTGAAAAGATGGATGAACTTATGAAAATATTTGCTACTAAGAGTGTTTCTTCTGATCCTAATGATATGCCTTTGTCTACTTTGATTGAGAATAATAATGAATCTATGGATGTGAATTCTGTTGGTAGGAATAATTTTGGTAACAACGGCGTATAGAGGGAATTTTAATCCTAGGCCTTATCCTAGTAATCCTTCCAATAATTATGGAAATTCCTACAACAACTCTTATGGAAATTTTAATAAGATGCCCTCTGAATTTGAGAGTAGTGTTAAAGAGTTTTTAAATTCACAAAAGAATTTTAGTGCTTTGCTTGAGGAGAAATTGCTTAAAGTTGATGATTTGGCTAGGAACGTTGATAGAATTTCTCTTGAGCTTGATTCTTTAAATCTTAGATCTCTTCCTCCTAAGCATGATATCAATGAGTCTCTCAAAGCTATGAGAATTTCCATTGATGAGTGCAAAGAAAGAACCGCTAGGATGCGTGCTTCCAAAGATGCCTTTATTAAAGCGTGTTCTTCTAATTCCTATGATAATCAAGATGAAGATCTAAAAGTTATTGATGTGTCCCCTATTAAATCCTTGATTTGCAATATGAATCTTGATGAAACTAAATATGATCTTCCTTTACCTAGAAGGCGTTCTAAGAATTCAGAGTTTTTAGATCTTGATGATGAAATTGATAAAAGTGGGATTGAAAGAAATAAAAATATAGATGTTGCTAAACCCACTTTATTGGATCTCAAGGAATTTAATTATGAAAATTGCTCTTTAACTGATTGTATTTCTTTGTTGCAAACCGTGCTAAATTCTCCTCATGCTTATAGTCAGAATAAGGCCTTCACCGAACACATTGTTGATGCCTTGATGCAATCTTATGAAGAAAAACTTGAGTTGAAAGTTTCGATCCCTAGGAAACTCTACGATGAGTGGGAACCTACTATCAAAATTAAAATTAAAGATTATGAGTTTAATGCTTTGTGTGATTTGGGTGCTAGTGTCTCTACTATCCCCCAAACTTTGTGTGATTTGCTAGATTTCCGTGACTTTGATGATTGCTCTCTAAACTTGCATCTTGCGGATTCCACTATTAAAAAGCCTATGTGAAGAATTAATGATGTTATTATTGTTGCAAATAGGAATTATGTGCCCGTAGATTTTATCGTTCTTGATATAGATTGCAATCCTTCATGTCCTATTATTCTTGGTAGAC
Source organism: Aegilops bicornis (assembly GCA_021605145.1). Classification (NCBI taxonomy): domain Eukaryota; kingdom Viridiplantae; phylum Streptophyta; class Magnoliopsida; order Poales; family Poaceae; genus Aegilops; species Aegilops bicornis. Next base: position 516,239 of record JAHIAL010000023.1, on the reverse strand, counting down.
ATTTCCTTAGAACGATTGGTGCAATTATTGATATGAAGGAAGGGAATATTAGATTCCAATTTCCATTAAAGAAAGGCATGGAACACATTCCTAGAAAGAAAATAAAATTACCATATGAATCTATTATGAGAGCCACTTATGGATTGCCTACCAAAGATGGCAACACTTAGATCTATCCTTGCTTTTATACCTAGCTAGGGGCGTTAAACGATAGCGTTTGTTGGGAGGCAACCCAATTTTATTTTTTTTGTTTTTTGTTTTTGCTCCTGTTTAGGAATAAATAATCCATCTAGCCTCTGTTTAGATGTGGTTTTATCTTTTAATTAGTGTTTGTGCCAAGCTAGACCTATTGGATCTTCTTGGATGATAGTTATTTGATCTTGCTGTAATTTCCAGAAACTTTGCGCTCAGTGCCCGAATTGTTAAAAATCACCAGGACGTGATAAAATACTAATTCCAATTTCTGCTGATCAATAAACAAATTTTCCAGGTCGTCTAATTTTGGTAGAATTTTTGGAGTTCCAGAAGTTTGCGTTAGTTATAGATTACTAAAGACTTTTCTGTTTTTGACAGATTCTGTTTTGCGTGTGTTGTTTGCTTATTTTGATGAATCTATGGCTAGTAAAATAGTTTATAATACATAGAGAAGTTGCAATACACTAGGTTTAACACCAATATAAATAAAGAATGAGTTCATTACAGTACCTTAAAAGTAGTCTTTTGTTTTCTTTCTCTAACGGAGCTCACGATATTTCTATTGAGTTTTGTGTTGTGAAGTTTTCAAGTTTTGGGTGAATTCTTTTGATGGATTATGGAACAAGGAGTGGCAAGAGCCTAAGCTTGGGGATGCCCATGGCACCCCCAAGATAATCCAAGGACACCAAAAATCAAAGCTTGGGGATGCCGGAAGGCATCCCTCTTTAAATCCACTTCCATCGGTAATTTACTTGGAGCTATATTTTTATTCACCACATGATAAGTGTTTTGCTTGGAGCGTCTTGTATTATTTGCGTATTTGCTTGTTAGTTTACCACAATCATCCTTGCTGTACACACCTTTTGAGAGAGCCATACATGAATTGGAATTTGATAGAATGCTCATAGTGCTTCACTTATATTTTTTGAGTTTGATAGTTATGCTCATAGTGCTTCACTTATATCTTTTGAGCGTGATAATTTTTGCTCTAGTGCTTCACTTAGATCTTTTAGAGCACGGTGGTGGATTTGTTTTAAAGAAGCTTTATCTATCATGCTTCACTTAGATTATTTTGAGAGTCGTTAATAGCATGGTAATTTGCTTAAAGTTAATATACTTGGTATTCAAGATATGTGGAACTTTCTTTTGAGTGCGTTGAATACTAAGATAAGTTTGATACTTGATAATTGATTTGAGATATGGAGGTGATAATATCAAAGTCGTGCTAGTTGAGTAGTTGTGAATTTGAGAAATGCTTGTGTTGAAGTTAACAAATCCCGTAGCATGCACGTATGGTTAAAGTTGTGTAACAAATTTGAAACATGAAGTGTACTGGCTTGTGCATCCTTATGAGTGGCGGTCGAGGACGAGCGATGGTCTTTTCCTACCAATCTATCCCCCTAGGAGCATGCGCGTAGTACTTGATTTTTGATGACTTCTAAACCTTTTCAATAAGTATATGAGTTCTTTTGACTAATGTTGAGTCCATGGATTATACGCACTTTTACCTTTCCGCCTTTGCTAGCCTCTTCGGTACCGTGCATTGCCCTTTCTCACCTTGAGAGTTGGTGCAAAGTTCGCCGGTGCATCCAAACCCCGTGATATGATACGCTCTTTCACACATTAAACTCCTTATGTCTTCCTCAAAACAGCCACCATACCTACCTATTATGGCATTTCCATAGCCATTCCGAGATATATTGCCATGCAACTTTCCACCGTTCTGTTCATCATCATCATGACATACATTACTTTTGTCATATTGCCATTGCATGATCATGTAGTTGACATCGTATTTGCGGCAAAGCCACCATGCATTATTTTTCATACATGTCACTCTTGATTCATTGCACCATCCAGAATTACAGCGGAGGCATTCATATAGAGTCATACCTTGTTCTAGTTTTGAGTTGTAATCCTTATGTTGTAATTAATAGAAGTGTGATGATCATCATTATTAGAGCATTGCCCAAAAAAAAAGAGAAAGGCCAAAAATAAATAAAAGAAAGGCCCAAAAAAAGAAAATAAATAAAAAGGGCAATGCTACTATCTCTTTTTCCACACTTGTGCTTCAAAGTAGCACCTTATTCTTCATGTAGTGAGTCTCATATATTGTGCTTCAAAGTAGCACCATGTTTTTCATATAGTGAGTCTCATAAGTTGTCTTTTTCATACTAGTGGGAATTTTTCATTATAGAACTTGGCTTGTATATTCCTCGATGGGCTTCCTCAAAATGCCCTAGGTCTTCATGAGCAAGCAAGTTGGATGCACACCCACTAGTTTTCTTTTGTTGAGCATTCATAGCTCTAGTGCATCCGTTGCATGGCAATCCCTACTCCTCATGTTGACATCAATTTATGGGCATCTCCATAGCCCGTTGATTATCCTCGTCAATGTGAGACTTTCTCCTTTTTTGTCTTCTCCACACAATCCCCATAATCATATTCTATTGAACCCATAGTGCTATATCCATGGCTCACGCTCATGTATTGCGTGAAGGTTGAAAAAGTTTGAGATTATTTAAGTATGAAACAATTGCTTGGCTTGTCATCGGGGGTATAGAAGTTGGGAACATCTTTGTGTGTGAAAATGAAGCATAGCCTAACTATATGATTTTGTAGGGATGAACTTTCTTTTGCCATGCTATTTTGAGAAGACATAATTACTTTGAGTAGTATGCTTGAAGTATTATTATTTTTATGTCAATATGAAATTTTGTCTTGAATCTTCGGATCTGAATATTCATACCATGATTAAGAAGATTTACATTGAAATTATGCCAAAGTATCACTCCGCATCAAAATTCTCTTTTATCATTTACCTACTCGAGGACGAGCAGGAATTAAGCTTGGGGATGCCTAATACGTCTCCAACGTATCTATAATTTTGATTGCTCCATGCTACTTTATCTATTGCTTTGGACTATAATGGGATTTATTTTCCACTTTTATATTATTTTGGGACTAACCTATTAACCGGAGGCCCAGCCCAGGTGCTGTTTTTTGCCTTTTCAGGTATTTGAAGAAAGCAGAATATCAAACGGAGTCGAACGGAATGAAATCTTGAAACGTGATTTTCTCATCGAGATAAGACCAGGAGACTTGGACCTTCCGTCAAGAAAGCCACGAGGCGGTCACGAGGGTGGAGGGCGCCCCCCCACCCCTAGGGCGCGCCCCCAGCCTCGTGGGCCCCTCGAAGCTCCACCGACGTACTCCTTCCTCCAATATATACCTACGTACCCCCAAACGATCAGAACAGGTGCCAAAAACCTAACTCCACCGCCGCAACTTCCTGTATCCCCGAGATCCCATCTTGGGGCCTGTTCGAGCTTCACGGAGGGGGGCATCCACCATGGAGGGCTTCTACATCATCATCAAAGCCTCTCCGATGAAGTGTGAGTAGTTTACTTCAGACCTTGGGTCCATAGTTAGTAGCTAGATGGCTTCTTCTCTCTTTTGGATCTCAATACAATGTTCTCCCCTCTCTCGTGGAGATCTATTCGATGTAATCTTCTTTTTTGCGGTGTGTTTGTTGAGACCGATGAATTGTGGGTTTATGATCCAGCTTATCTATGAATAATATTTGAATCTTCTCTGAATTCTTTTATGTATGATTGAGTTATCTTTGCAAGTCTCTTCAAATTATCCGTTTGGTTTGGCCAACTAGATTGGTAGTTCTTGCAATGGGAGAAGTGCTTGGCTTTGGGTTCAATCTTGCGGTGTCCTTACCCAAAGGATGTAAAGGGTTGCAAGGCATGTATTGTATTGTTGCCATCGAGGATAACAAGCTGGGGTATTTATCATATTGCATGAATTTATTCCTCTACATCATGTCATCTTACTTAAGGCGTTACTCTGTTTTTAACTTAATACTCTAGATGCATCTTTGGATAGCGGTCGAAGAGTGGAGTAATAGTAGTAGATGCAGAATGGTTTCGATCTACTTGTCACGGACGTGATGCCTATATACATGATGATACCTAGATAACCTCATAACCATGCTCAATTCTGTCAATTGCTCAACAGTAATTTGTTCACCTACCGTGAAATACTTATGCTCTTGAGAGAAGCCACTTGTGAAACCTATGGCCCCCGGGTCTATTCTCATCATATTAATCTCCATCACTTTTATACTTGCTTTGTTTTACTTTGCCTTTTACTTTTCACTTTGCATCTTTATACTAAAAATACCAAAAATATTATCTCTATCAGATCTCACTCTCGTAAGTGACCGTGAAGGGATTGACAACCCCTAATCACGTTGGTTGCAGTAGCTATCGTTTTGTGCAGTGCGAGGGACTTGCGTGTGCCCTCCCTCTTGGATTGATACCTTGGTTCTCAAAACTGAAGGAAATACTTACGCCATCTTGTCTTGCATCATCCTCTCCTCTTCGGGGAAAACCAACGCAAGCTCAAGACGTAGCACTCAACGCTATATATTATTTCCCAATGATGTATGGCTATCCTATGATGTTTGAGTAGATCCGTTTTGTCCTAATGGCTATTTGATGATCAAGATTGGTTTGAGTTGCATGTTTTATTATTGGTGCTATCCTATGGTGCTCTCCGTGTCCGGCATAAGCGTGAGGGATTCATTGTAGGGTTTGCAATATGTTCATGATTTGCTTATGGTGGGTGGCGTGAGTGACAGAAGCATAGACCCGAGTAAGTAGGTTGTTTGCGTATGGGATAAAGGGGACTTGATACTTTAATGCTATGGTTGGGTTTTTACCTTAATGATCTTTAGTAGTTAGGATGCTTGCTAGAGTTCCAATCATAAGTGCATATGATCCAAGTAGAGAAAGTATGTTAGCTTATGCCTCTCCCTCAAATAAAATTGCAATAATGATTACCGGTCTAGTTATCGATTGCCTAGGGACAAATATATTTCTCGTGACAACAAGATCTCTACTAAAACTAATTTAGTTGTGTCTTTATCTAAACAGCCCCTAGCTTTTATTTACTCGCTCTTTACTTTCTTGCAAACCTATCCAAAAACACCTACAAAGTACTTCTAGTTTCATACTTGTTCTGGGTAAAGCGAACATCAAGCGTGCGTAGAGTTGTATCGGTGGTCGATAGAACTTGAGGGAATATTTGTTCTGCCTTTAGCTCCTCATTGGGTTCGACACTCTTACTTATCAAAAGAGGCTACAATTGATCCCCTATACTTGTGGGTTATCACCGGCGTCCGAGTCCCCCATGGTGCAGGTAGACCAGCGGTTCAACCTGACAATACTAAAGGAGAACCGGGAGGCAGAGGCTCAACTCGAAGTGGAGCGCGTGCATGCCGCTGCCATCGAGGCTCCCCTGCAGGCGGAACCGGATGTCGTGGATGTGAACCGGGCGGCGGAGGCTCAACTTGAGGCGGAGCGCGCGGATGCCGCTGCCATCGAGGCCCTCCTGCAGGTGGATACGGACGTCCTAGACTTGAACTGGGCGGCAGAGGCTCAATTTGATGCGGAGCGTGCGGATGCCGTTCTCATCGAGGCCCTCCTGCAGGCGGAACCAGACGTCCTGGACTTGAACCGGGCGGTGGAGGCTCGACTTCGGCGGAAGCCTTGAGCGGATGCCGCTGCCATGAGAGGCCCTCCTGCAGCGTAACCGGGCGTCCTCGACTTGAACCGGCCAAAGTGTTCTCGCCCTGCGGACAAGGCCTGCGCCGCTCCGCGTGAACGAGTAGCTGGAGGCCGAGGACAACCACGGTGTAGCGACCCGACCTCAGACGGTCAAGTCTTTGTGTTTCCGTGTCATCCTGGATCGATGTCTTGACACACCACAGTACTTCGAAGGATTTATAATAGAGTAGCAATCACACTTATTACATCGAATGTCTCAAAAGAGAACTTAGTACAGTAATATGGCTTAAGGCCATCTAATGCGATAACAGCGGAAGGCTTGGAAGATAAAGTGAGTCCATCAACTCCAACGGCATAAGCGAGCTGCATGACAGCGACCTAACGAACCTTACTCCTCGTCTGAAAAGTCTGCAACATAATACGTTGCAGCCCAAGAACGGTCGACACATGGAATATGCTGGCAATGTAACACAATAGAGCAATAACATAATAATGCTACCACTACATGCATATTTGGCTGGTGGAAAGCTCTACGGTTACAGTTTTGCGGAAAGCCAATTTTTCCCTACAACAAAGGAATAAATTTTAATTTAACTATCATGGTGGTTGAAACATCATTGAGAAGGTATAACCCCAACTCAATCCCAATTAAAGTAGTTAACATCCCAGCAATATTACTTTAGAGTGATGAGATACATGTGAATACTCAAGTACTAGATACTCGAATTGTCCATAACAGGGACACGGCTAACCATGATTAGATTGTACACTCTGCAGAGGTTTAAGCACTTTTCCCCACAAGACTCGACGCTTTCGTTGATTTCTCGACCTTGCATGGTGTTTGAGAAAGCGGATGACCGAGACACGATCTTTCGAAACATTAACTCTTTACTCAGGGTAGACCATACCAAACCTACAAACCCACTACTAGCTGATCTACCTCTTCAAGAGCTTCACGTAACTTACTCAACTATGCTAGAGCCCATAATAGCTTGTGGCTGCTGCGGAAGTTTCTAGCATGAATAATCTCGGTTCCCTTTGAGCCTGGTGGCGGTCCATAGGAAGATCACGGGTACCCGGGATTTCCAAAACAAAGCAGAACAACCTTTGGGTTCCCAGGTGCCTCAATCCACCCAGATGTGTATTAAAGTTGCCACCTTAAGTTAACCATTAATTAACAATCTCACATCTGTCGTGGATAACTCTCAAACCCAACCACGTCTACGAGCATAGCATAGCAATATAAGAAACACATAGAAGTAACTCCCAAGGGTTTGATAATAACAGGGCAATAGGTTCCTACCTCAACTACTACTTCCCAACCCACAAGTTAATGACATCCTAAACATGCAATATGTGAGGGTTGAATCTAATGCATAAAAACTGGGTATGAAAAGAGTATGATCAATGTGTTACTTGCCTTGTCGACGATCAGGAATCCTATAGACTCAGAGTAACACGCTTCGCACTCCGGGAATTCTATTGCAAGCAAACAATACATACATAAGTAAACAAGCAAAGATGCACAAACGAAACTTCAACTGAAAGAGGTTGACCGAAGAGTTCAACTTATGAACTCCGGTTCACAAAAAGAATCAAACCAAGCAGAGCAGCGAAACTCAAACGGGCGAAAGAAACAAGATTCGTTTACTAATCTGAACTAGGGTCAAATTTTACAGAGGCAAAAACTTGTTTGAGTTGGCTATTCGGAAAGAGGGTTTCGAGATGAAACTCCAGCGCTTTGAATCTCCTGATTCCGATAAACGAGCGAAAAGTTAAGCTAGAAGCGAAAATCGGATCGTAAACCGCGATCAGAAAATCGCGGAATAAATCCGATAAAAGAAAAACGACGAACGGCTAAACGAGCGAGCGTTAACGTTAGCGTAAACTAACGACGAACACGTTCGTTAGAACGAAACGAGCAATAACGCCGCTAAGTAAATAAACCGAAAAATATAAAACTGATCTATATAAAAAAAGCGAACTAGGTTTTTTTAAAAAAAACCGAAGGGTTTTAAAAAACCGGCGGCGGGTGGCTACCTCCGACGAGGTCGTCCCGGCGAGGCGGCTCGGCGCGAGGCTCGGCAAGGGCGGCAGGGTTCGCGGGTGCGGGCGGCGGCGGGGTGCGGGCGTGGCGGGGGACTCGGGCGGCGGCGGCTCGGGCTCGGCTCAAGACTCCCGGTGGTGGTGGTGGTGGTTGTTTAGAGGGGGGTGGCGGCGTATATAAAGGCGGGCGGCGACTTGGAGCAGGGGGCAAGGCGCGGCGGAGGCGGAGTCCGCCTCGGACTCAGTCCAAGTGGCGGCAAGGCTGCTACAGGAGGCGGCGTGGCGGCTGGCTCGGCTGGGCTTCATTGGCCCTAGGCCCCAAGGGTCTTTAAAAAAACGTTCATAAAACTTAGAAAAATCCTAGAAAAATAAATAAAATCTAAAAATACCAAAATAAGTTTTCTCCGTCTAAATGGAATATTTAGAACTGGATGAACTTATCTTGGCCCCTAAAATGCAATTTTAAAACATGCAAATTTTTCTAGGTGAATAAAATTCCAAAATAAATCAAATAAAGACCAAATAATGATTTTAACATTTTTCCTCCGATATTTCAATTATTTTGGAGAGGTCATATTATCTCCCTCATTTATTATTTAAAAATGAAATATTTTAGGAGAGAAAAATGATTAAAACCAAAAATCCTCGTCTTCACTACTTGATAAAAATCAAATATGAAAATCGAAAAATCCCCAACTCTCTCCGAGGGTCCTTGAGTTGCTTAGGATTTCGAGGATTGCAAACAAAAAGCAATAAAATATGATATGCATGGATGACCGATGTATAACATGCCAAATTAAAATTTTGGGATGTTACAAAACTACCCCCCTTAAGATGAATCTTGCCCTCGAGATTCTGGTTGGCTAGAAAATAGGTGCGGATAGTCCTTGCGAATATCCTCTTCTCGCTCCCTGTGGCTTCCTCCTCGGTATGGTGGCTCCAATCGAACTTTGCAAAACTTGATAACCTTGTCATGCGAGTGACTCATTGTCGAAATCAAGAATCTTTATTGGCTTCTCCTCATAGGTCAGATTACTATCCAGCTGAATCTCCTCCAAGGGCACTATATCATTTAACGGCATATCGGCCATCTCAGCATGGCACTTCTTCAGCTGTGATACGTGAAACACATCGTGAACTCCCGACAATCCTTGAGTAACTCCAGCTTGTAGGCAACTTCTCCCATCCGTTCCAAAACACGATATGGTCCTACAAATCTTGGGGCTAACTTTCCCTTTACTCCAAAACGTTTTACTCCCCTCAAGGGTGATACTCGCAGATAGACTCTGTCTCCAATTTCATAGGTTACTTCCTTGCGTTTTGAATCTGCGTAACTCTGCTGTCTAGATTGAGCAATCTTTAGTCTGTCTCTGATCAGTTTAACCTTCTCCTCTGATTCCCTAATCAAATCTGGTCCGAACAACTGATGGTCTCCAACCTCATCCCACATCAATGGTGTTCTACATCTGCGTCCATACAGAGCTTCGAACGGTGCCATCTTCAAACTGGCCTGGTAGTTGTTGTTGTATGAGAACTCTGCGTACGGCAAATTGTCATCCCAACTAGATCCATAATCTAGCGCACAGGCTCTCAACATGTCCTCCAGAATCTGATTGACTCTCTCTGCATCCATCCGTCATGCGGGTGCAAAGCAGATCTTGAACTCCAACTGGTACCCAAAGTCCGTGTAGCTGATGCCAAAATTTTGAAGTAAACTGCGTTCCTCTATCTCGACACGATGCTCCTCGGAACTCCATGCAAACATACGATCATGGTCATATATATCTTGGCCAACTTTGCACTTGTATAGGTTGTTTTCACCGGGATAAAATGAGCTACTTTGGTCAAACGATCCACAACTACCCATATTGAATCATATCCCCGCCTTGGTTACGGGTAATCGATAATAAAGTCCATGCCAAGTTTGTCCCACTTCCATTCGGGTATTGGCATAGGCTGTAACAGTCCGCCGGCTTCGATGCTCTGCCTTCACTCTCGACATACATCACATACGGCTACATACTCGGCAATATCCTTCTTCATACCACCACCGTAAACGTTCCTTCAAGTCCAAATACATCTTGGTGTTTCCGGGGTGAATCGAGTATGGTGAGTCATGGGCCTCCTGAAGTATTAACTTCCTGATCACCGAATTGTTGGGCACATAAATCCGGTCCTGAAACCACAAGGTACCGTGCTCATCCTCGCGAAAACCTTTGGCTTTTCCTTCGCCCATCTTCTCTCTTATCTCAGCAATCTCTTTGTCCTCCTTCTGAGCTTCTCGAATCTTGTTCAACAACGTCGAGTGAACCTCCATTGTTGCAAGAAAACCTCTTGGAACAATCTCCAATCGAAGTTCCATGATCTCTGCAGCTAACTCCTTTGGTAATCCTTTGCTTTCAAGGATATTAGCATAACTCTTCCGGCTCAAAGCGCCCGCTTTCACGCTGGCCTTTCCTGGATGATAGTGTAGCTTCATGTCGTAATCCTTTATAAGTTCCAGCCATCTCCTCTCTTCGAGGTTTAACTCCTTCGTGTGAAAATGTACTTCAAACTCTTATGATCCGTGTACACATCACAACGGTTTCCAATAAGATAATGTCTCAGTCTTCAACGCATGTACTACGATCGCTAACTCCAAATCAGGCGTGGCATAGTTCAACTCATGTGGCTTCGGTTGCCGTGGAGGCATACGAAACAACTTTTCCATCCTGCATAAGAACACATCCAAGTCCCAAGCGAGAGGCGCCACAATACACTTGAAACTCCTTATGTATATACGGCAATGTCAAGATCGGGGCTGTAGTCAATCGTTTCTTCAACTCTGAAAGATTGTCTGCAATCCTCATCCATTTGAACTTAGTATCCTTCTTTAGCAATTCAGTCATTGGCTTAGCAATCTTGGAGAAATTCTCAATGAACCTCCGATAATATCCTCGCTACCAAGGAAATCGCGGATCTCGCCAAGCGGAAGTGGGTGCCAACCAATCGATGTTGGCCGAACCTTCTTTGGGATCTCTTGCTATACCCTCTCCCGATATAACATGCCCAAGAAATCCAACTTCCTTCAACCAAAACGTGCACTTGCTGAATTTGGCGTATAACCGATGTTCCTCGAAGTTTCGAGAACCAAACGCAAGTGTTCCGCGTGCTCCTCTTCGTTCTTCGAGTATACCATAAAATCATCAATAAATACCACAACAAACTTGTCCAAATACTCCATGAACACCTTGTTCATCATACTCATGAAATAGGCAGGGGCGTTAGTCAGTCCAAATGACATGACAGTATACTCATATAATCCATACCGTGTGTTAATTGCTGTATTTGGTATATCGTTCTCTCTGATCTTCAATCGATGGTATCCTCGATCGTAGATCAATCTTCAAAACACCTTTAGCTCCTTGCAACTGATCAAACAGATCATTAATCATCGGTAAGGGATACTTGTTCTTTATCGTTACTTCATTCGTAGCTCGATAATCAACAACCATCCTCGTGGATTTATCCTTCTTCTCCACCAAAAGTACTTTGGGGCTTCCTAAGGTGATGAACTTCTCTGAATGTAACCTTTCTCCAATAGTTCCTTGATCTGCTACTTAATTTCCTCCAGATCATTTGCGGGCATCCGATAGGGTCTCTTGGATATTGGCCCTGTTCCTGTCAATAACTCTATCAGAAATTCGATGTCTCGATCCGGTGGCATGCCTGGTAACTCCTCTGGGAAAACATCCGGATAATCCTTTACTAAAGGAACTTCCTCCTGTACAACTCCCGTGAGGGCATTCACTTGGCTCCTCCTAGGCACATGCCTAGATACATACTTAATCCTTTTTCCCCACAGGGTGGTAAGATAAATTGACTTGCTAGCAGGTCAATACTTCCTCCATACTTTGACATCCAGTCCATACCTAATATCACATCCAATCCTTGCGACTCCAAGATAATTAGGTCAGGACGGAAAAACATGCGTGCAATGATTAGGGGTATCTGGTGCACCATCTGCTAGCCATGTACTCGCCTCCAAAGTAGCTCACTAAAGTGGGGTCCTAAGGGTTTGGGTTGGTAACTTAAACTTTTACACAAATCCACTCTATATGTATGAATGCGATGCACCAGTATCAAAAAGAACAAGAGTGGTAAATGACTGAACCAAAAACTTACCTATTACCGCGTCCGGCTGCTCTTCAACTTCCTCCACGTTAACGTGGTTCACTTGGCCTTTGTTGAATGCATTGGGCTTCTTCCCAGCGCTCCCATTTCCGTTTCCATTCTTTCCGTCAGGGCAGTCATTGGCATAGTGCCCTGTCTTCCCGCACTTAAAGCAAATAACTTGGCTTAAGTCCCTCTTGGCGGGTGTAGCTGGGTTAGAGCGATTTTGATTATTGTTGACTCCATTCCCATTCTCGTTCTTCGCACCATTTTGGTTATGCGATCCTCCTCCAGTATGGTTATGAGCTCCATGGTTATGAACAAGTCCTCCCGAGTTCGGGGTTAAGCGAGGCTTCCGGTGAGCTCCTCGAGTTATACTTCCCTTGTCCATACTTCCTCTTACGGTTCTCAATTTGTTGTTGCTTTCCTTCAATCATTAGGGCCTTATCTACCAACTCCTAGTAGTTGTTGAAAGTTGCCACCATCAAGCTGCATACTCATCTCATCATTCAACCCTTCCATAAACTTCTCACCTTCGCGGCATCTGTGGCCCACATCATCAGGGCATAGCGTGATAACTTGCTAAACTCATCCACGTCTTTGGGCCACAAGACGGTTCCCTAGGGCGGAAGGCGAAACTCACGCTTCTTCATCTGCATGGCTCCAGTTGAGACATGGGCCGTGCGGAAATCTTGTTGGAACTGGTCCCAAGTGACATTGGCTATAGGAAAAGTAGCCGTGTAATTCTCCCACCATGCGACTGCTGGTCCATCCAATTGATGTGCAGCAAAGCGCACCCTCTCAGCATCCGTGCATCCTGCGGTGGTTAACTCCCTTCCAATACGGCGTAGCCAATCATCAGCAACTATTGGCTCGGTGCTACTAGAAAACACCGGCGGTTGTAACCTCAGGAAACGGGCTAACTTGTCCACTGGCGGTGGGTTATTGTTGTTGTTGTTGTTGCACTGGTTCTGAACTATCAATTGCATCAAGGTATTTTGTGCTTTGGATCATTGGGTGAGCTCCGGTGTGAAAAAAACGGTGTCACGTCTCGGAGGCATCCGAGGGTTTAGATGGAAGAGATTAGAATAGAAAAGGTCTAATGAGAAAACACTACCCATATGCATATGAGGCAAACACAATCATTTCACTCAATCCATCAAGCAAGGGCATACAAAACGGTCTAGGACTATCGTAAAAGTGCGCAACTACTATTAGATACATGGGGAAATACTACTAATATTTGGTGGTCATCTAGAAATTTTGATCGGTGGAAGACTCCATGATGTACGCTCGACTTCGTCTTCGTAGTCATCATCACTTGGATCGAGAATCGGTGTAAATCGATGATGATGTAGTTGTCCGCAAGTGGGATCTTCCTCCTCTTCTTCGGTCTTTGATCCTCCCATGAATACTCCGATCTTCTTAACTAGGTCGTCATTCTTCTCCAGTAGTGTCTTGATTTCTTCCTCATATCCATCGCGTGTACACTTGAGTTCTTCCTCCAGCTCGATGATCCTAGTTTTCGCCTTCTTCAACTCCATCATGTTTGCGCACATCTGGTTCTCCTGACGTCGAATGTGCTGGTTTAGCTCCTAGATGTAAGCTGCAATGGATCTATCCTTCTTGGTGCTGATTACTTCCCATTGCTCGTCTCGGTGCCCACGTATTTGATATATGTGTCTTTAAGCTCTCTGTTGTAGACTTCTCCAATACGTCCTATGGTAATGTGAGCTGCCATACTCTTGCCAAGGCTCCAGGTGGGTGCTTCAAAAGAAAACTCTATGGGCTTGGAAGTTGGCGAGAACGTCCTTCCTGGAACTTGTACTTGAATCATCCAGCGTTTCTCTTCTGGTAGAGTAGCGTTGTATGTCCCGGTGAAGCTTGGTATTCCAATATTCAGGTACCTAGTGACTTCCTTCAAGTGGCGTCCAAAAGGTGTGTCTTCATCCGGTTGTGCAAACTTGTTCTTCATCTCTGTCATCCTAAAGAGTGGAAAAATGGAGAGGAGTCAGAAATGAGTAGAGAAGAGTGACCTATGGTTTATCTTAGTGGTCGTGTCCTACACTCAGTAAGTGGTGCTCGATACCATCTTGTAGCGACCCGACCTCGACGGTCAAGTCTCTGTGTTTCCGTGTCATCCACGGATCAAGAATGTCGACACACACGATTACTCGAAGGATTTATAACGAGTAGCAATCACACACTTATTACATCGAATGTCTCAAAAGAGAACTTATTACGAATATGGCTTAAGGCCATCTAATGCGATAACAAATGAAGGCTTGGAAGATAAAGTGAGTCCATCAACTCCAACGCAAGATAATCGAAGCTGCGCAGGCAACGACCTATCGAACCTTACTCCTCGTCTGAAAAGTTCGCAACATAATACGTTGCAGCCCGAGAACGTCAAGACGCGTGATATATCTTGGCAATGTAACACAATAGAGCAATAAAATAATAATGCTACTACTACATGCTTATTTGGCTGGTGGAAAGCTCTACGGTTACATTTTTTGCGGAAAGCCAATTTTTAACTACAACAAATGAATAAATTTTTAATTTAACTATCATGGTTGTTGAAACATCATTGAGAAGGTATAACCCCAACTCAATCCCAATTAAAGTAGTTAACATCCCAAAGCAATATTACTTTAGAGTGATGAGATGCATGTGAATACTCAAGTACTAGATACTCAGAATTGTCCATAACCGGGACACGGCTAACCATGATTAGATTGTACACTCGCAGAGGTTTATGCACTTTTCCCCACAAGACTCGATCGCCTCCGCTGATTTCTCGTGACCGCATGGTGTTTGAGAAACGCATGACCGAGACACGCCTTCGTAAACATTAACTCTTTACTCCGGGTAGACCATACCAAACCTACAAAACCACTACACCGCTGATCTACCTCTTCCAGAGCTTCACGTAACTTACTCAACTATGCTAGAGCCCATAATAGCTTGTGGCTGCACACGGAAGTTTCTAGCATGAATAATCTTAGTTCCCTTTGAGCCTGGGTGGCGGTCCATAGGAAGGTCACACGGGTACCCCGGGATTTCCAAAACAAAACAGACAACACTGGGTTCCCCAGGTGCGTCAATCCACCCAGATGTGTATTAAAGTTGCCACCTTAAGTTAACCATTAATTAACAATCTCACATCTGTCATGGATAACTCTCAAACCCAACCATGTCTACGAGCATAGCATAGCAATATAAGCAACACGTAGAAGTAACTCCCAAGGGTTTGATAATAACAGGGCAATAGGTTCCTACCTCAACTACTACTTCCCAACCCACAAGTTAATGACATCCTAAACATGCAATGTGTGAGGGTTGAATCTAATGCATAAAAACTGGGTATGAAAAGAGTATGATCAATGTGTTACTTGCCTTGCTGACGATCCGGAATCCTAGAGACTCAGAGTAACACGCTTCAAGACTCGGGAATTCTATCGCAAGCAAACAATACATACATAAGTAAACAAGCAAAGATGCACAAACGAAACTTCAACTGAAAGAGGTTGACCGGAGAGTTTAACTTAAGAACTCCGGTTCACAAAAAGAATCAAACCAGACGGAGCAACGAAACTCAAACGGCGAAAGAAACAAGATTCATTTACAAATCTGAACTAGGGTCAAATTTTACAGAGGCAAAAACTTGTTTGAGTTGGCTATTCGGAAAGAGGGTTTCGAGATGAAACTCTAGGCGCTTGAATCGCCTGATTCCGATAAACGAGCGAAAAGTTAAGCTAGAACGAAAATCGGGTTAGAAATCGCGATCAGGAAAATCGCGGAATAAATCCGATAAAAAGAAAAACGACGAACGGCTAAACGAACGAACGTTCGTTAGCAGAAACTAAACGACGAACACGTTCTTTAGAACGAACGAACGAGCGAACGCTCGCTAAGTAAATAAACCGAAAAAATATAAAACCAATCTATATAAAAAAACGAACTAGGGTTTTTTTTAAAAAAAACCGAAGGGGCTTTTCAACAAAAAACCGGGCGGCGGGTGGCTACCTCCGACGAGGTCGTCCGGCGAGGCGGGCGGCGGGAACTCGGCGAGGGGCGGCGGGTCTTGAAGTGCGGAGGCGGTGGGTGCGGGCGTGGCGGGGACTCGGCGGCGGGCGAGGCTCGGGGCTCGGCTCGCTCGGCTCCGTGGTGGTGGTGATGGTGGTTTAGAGGAGGGGTGGCGTATATAAAGGGCAAGGGGCGGCGACTTGGAGGAGGGGGCAAGGCGCGGGCGGGAGGCGGAGTCCCACTCGACTCGTCCCGAGGCTGGCGGCGGCGGCGGGCGTGACAGGAGGCGGCCGGGCGGCCGGGCTGGGCCGGCTGGCCGGGCCCTAGGCCCGATCAGTATGATCTTTTTTTTTAAAACGTTCGCTGAAACTTAGAAAATCCTAGAAAAATAAATAAAAATCTAAAAATACCAGAATAAGTTTTCTCCGTCTAAATGGAATATTTAGAACTGGATGAACTTATCTTGGCCCCTAAAATGCAATTTTTAAAACATGCAAATTTTTCTAGGGCGAATAAAATTCCAAAATAAATCAAATAAAGACCAAATAATGATTTTAACATTTTTCCTCCGATATTTCAATTATTTTGGAGAGGTCATATTATCTCCCTCATTTATTATTTAAAAATGAAATATTTTCCGGAGAGAAAAATGATTAAAACCAAAAATCCTCGTCTTCACTACTTGATAAAAATCAAATATGAAATTCGAAAAATCCCCAACTCTCTCCGAGGGTCCTTGAGTTGCTTAGGGTTTCGAGGATTGCAAACAAAAAGCAATAAAATATGATATGCATGGATGACCTATGTATAACATGCCAGATTAAAAATTTGGGATGTTACACACGGTGCGGAGACACACGTCGGCAGCTACGGCTGGTTCGCGCCGGCAGCCAAAGACGATGAGGCCGTCTCGTTCTGTGAGCAGTGATAGTTTTTCTTTATGTTGTTGTTATTATGGATCTTTTGATGTGTAAAAACATATATTGTTATGCAAGTCGCCTGACTTGGGTCAGTCTACCATTTCAGGCGGTTGGATGAAAATCCTACGTCTCCTAACCCTTCTTCCCCACCTCTTCTTCTTCCCCAACAGACCACCGCACGGGCTGTACGGATACTCCCCAACATGCGGTTGGATAAACATACTCTATGAACGAAAATTATGTGTCAGCGGTAGGATGGCTGAGTTTGGTTTGTTCACATGCGACAGCACGTGTCAGTGAGGGTGCGTTCCCTTGGTTGGGTTTGCGGCATGCAGGAGCGACTGTGCATGTGAGGGTGCGGTGCGACCACATCGTGCAGGAGAGACCGTGTGAGGGTGCGGTGCGACGCGCGACAGCCGTCTTGTAAGTGTACCTCCTTTTCATTTTGAAACTTTAGGCAAGTTTGGCAAAAATGTGTGGCGAAGTATGGCAATGCAAGGCCTAGACCGAAACAGGATTAGTACGTAGTACTAGTACTATGTACTAGGAGTACTAGTGTTAGAAAAGAAAGGCGGGGTCTTCCTTCGCGGGATTAATCGATACAAATCCTCGTTTCACGTATCAATTAATGCGTATTTTTTTCTCCAAAGCCCAAACAGCTAACCATCTCACTCCTCATCGCTTGATTAATGCAGCGCCATGCAAACCAACCTTCTCACTTCCGCATGCATGCAGGGGATATTAATGTCCTTGGTTGCTACTACGAGGCAAACCCCATCAATTTTGCCTCGATTAGTGTTAGTGGCCTTTTGCAAATTGTAATTTTCATATGCTGGCCTTGTGTACAAAAAAATGGAGGTAAATCATACCTGAATTTTTATATTTGACTTCCTTCCCCATTGCGGTGACGTCGACGGTATCTCGAACTTTGTGGTTTGGCGAAGTGCGTTCGACGGAGAACACCATTGAGGGAGACCACGGTAAGTCGTTCGCAAGTGCCGCCTGCAAGCCGAGACAACCGCCATATTTGCATTCAGGAAGTCTGTTGAACCAAAGGATGCGTAAATGTACTAGTACTACTAGTACACAATAGCGTCGTCCGTCCAGCTTAGTGCGGTGAGATGGTTTATCGAAGAACACGATGGAGAAGCGGAGTCAGCGAAGAGTGAAATGATGGTTGCTTCGTCCGTGCTTTGTGATTTGACGCCTCACTGCTTTGTGATTTATGATAGAAGCGACAGGGGAGTAGACTCATCCTCTATCTTGTATAAGCGCCCAAGCACGGGAGAAAGAGGAGAGACATTGCATTTTCTATTCCTTCAATCAATCAATCAATCGTGGAGCTTCGGTTCCATCCTTTTGGCTTTGGCAACACCGTCCACAATGGTTCCCATGATGCCAAAAGCTATTTTCACAATTGGCTACACATTGTGGATGCCCTTAACCATACCACTTGGTTTTGCTCCTGTGTGCTATCTATACAAATCTCAAATATATTGATCTAAAAAATTATAGAATCACGATTAGTAAAAAGGAGGTGATTTTGCCGCGCGGATGGCGGGGGAGGTTTCTTATTTTTAGAGGACGTTGTCCTGGCGGTTTGCTAACATGCAGTCCCACGTGTCAGTGCTTTACCAAGCCGATCCGCTTCCCACATGAGGCAGAACAACGGCAGAAGCAACACGTGGTTAACTTGAAGAAGATGAGGGAGAAGCAGATTCAAAGAACGAGTGAAATGATGGTTGCTTCGCCTCCAACTTCTTTTTTAGCATTATTACTTCGTCGCTCCAACTTAATCTGCGGAAAGGTGCAACTCTGTGATTTGACGCCTCATTGCTCATTACTACGCCGGCGCCATGTCTGGGTGCTTCACCCCGGCTGCTTTGCACTGTATTCCAGTAGGGGACATGGACCCGGTAGCTTGATGCCCCACATGTCGGCGAAAGGGACTAGAAGATTTATGAAAGCGAGCGCTCCACTCTTAGGACGAAGGAGTACACGACACGACGGCCTAGCTAGTGAACTGTCACTTGTACTGTATATAGTACTATAGTTTTGCTGTTTCGCACGATCCATCGATACAAACCCGATTAAACAGGAAAGGGCGGGATTTTTCCAGCACGGTATATGATACTGGCCATACATTTCAAAGGCAACTTTAATGTATGCAAACTGAATAATTAAGTAACAATATGATATCTAGTAAAACTAAAAACACATATGATTTATTGTGTTAGAGTGTAGTAGTAGTGCTTGTATTGCATAGTTGTTAGATGTAACATGCGAGAACGTAGAGATGTAGTTTTGGAGGGCCTATAGAGAGAAAAGCGTGTCGTTCACCGAACTTGAGAATAAGCTGATTACAGTCACTATATACGTTTTGCGGTGATTATACGATCACTTGCTCATGGTTCAGCATCGGATTGCACTCTGTTGACCAGCCAAATAGTCTGCGTGGCACCATGTTGACTAGTTAAATTGACCATGTTCCTTGTGGGTCCCACCTATCGATTCGCAGATAGGGAAAAGGTCGATAAACACAAATTTATGTAGGCGCCGACAAGACTCCACCCGCGCGCTGGAATCACCTGGTTGTGTATGTATGCATCGGGGCCTGATGTGTGCGCATGCACGTGTAGGTTGAGCACTTGAGCGTGAGAGTATGTGCTGGTCGTGTGGTGTACGGTGTGTGTGCGTGGTGTGTGCGTGTGAGTGTTTGGTGCGTGCGTGGATGCGGGTGTTCATGTGAGTTTTGCGTGCGTCCGTGGGTGCATGTGTTCGTGTGAGTGTTGCGTGCATGCAGTTCGTGTGCATGCTTGCGTGTGTGTATAATCACCACACCAGCTCCTGTGTGTTAAAACAGACGGCTCAGCATACCAATACAAGGCCACCTTGCCCGTTGTGCCCGCGTTCATGACTTCGAACCACCGTCAAATATTTTTTTGTCATTTGATTTCATTCTTACTAGCAACATGCCCGTGCGTTGCATGTAACATCAAGATGCATTTGTATAACTAGTTTATCTTGTGAGAGAAAAGGATGAGCGAGGGAATGCCTTATTTGCAAATGTGGAGAGGTGTGTGGGTACATCTTAGGAAAAATTCTCATAGTTTCTTTCCTATCCGTCGAGATATAAATCGGATGACCTATATAAGGATGGCGGCACACCATCATCACCAACTCTGTTTTTATAAGAGTGTATTTTAACTCTTATAAAAGCATAGTCGGTGATGATCGTGCCTGCCATCCCGCAATATAGGCTGTCCGATCTATATCGATGGATAGGAAGAAACTATGGTAATTTGCAAAAGATACCCACACCCTCTCCACACTTGCAAATAAGGCCTTCCTTTGTTCATCATTTCTCCCACAAGATAAACTACTCATACAAATGCATCTTGATGTTCCGCAGGCAACGCATGGGCATCTTTGCTAGTATTTTATAAGACTGTAGATGTAGAGTAGATACAAGCCGGCTGTGGGCACGATGGTAGTAGATAATGTGATGCAACACTAGAGGTGCCATGTGGAGCATTTAACTGGTCAACTAGTCGTGTCTTGAGCAAATACAGAGTTGTGCGGTGAGCTTGTGACTGTATAATAACCACAAAACATAAATGGTAACCGTAATGAGTGGATTACGAAGTCCAACATACGTATCGTGCTTTTCGCTTCAAATACAATGATAAATCCTTGTATATATCGCGAGAGAAAGATGAAACATGCGTGAATGTCTTGGGGCTTACTTTTAGAGGACACGGAGATAGTTTATGTGTGTGCGTGAAAGGGGCGAGAGGGGGGGTATGCGATGGAGAGAGAGATGATCTTCGCTTTCTCTTTATTATGACTAACTTTATATATAGTATAAAAATATACAAATTCACAAAGGCGGAATAAATATCATTGTGGGCACCATGCGTGTGCAAGCGTTCATACTCCTCCATATAACTTTGTAATGTTGTATATATATAGAAATTCTAAAATATTTTTTTGGCCACACTTTATTCAAAAGGAATGTTTTATGCGAAATAAACGTGAAGAGAGGGCTTTTTAGATCAATGGGGTACGTGATGTAACATGTGTGAATGTGTAGTTGATGCATTTGGCAGGGACTAGAGAGGTATGTGTGTGTATTATGTATTCGAGAGAGGCATGGATAGAGGGGCCGACAGGGGGGCGTGGGAGAGATAGCACGAGAAATGAGAGTGGTCTAGAGAGAGAGACGAATATGACGTCACGGCGAGAGATTCCCTTGAGTGTGTATATGCAAGGGGGGAGTGGATAGAGGCACCAGGAGAATATATATTTTGTGTGTGGTGTCTGTGTTGGTATGTGTGGGTGTGAGAAGATAACAAGACATGGGGGCAGAGGGTGTGTCACCGCGTGAGGTCCGGCGAGTCGAGGTGAGGCCCCTCGTTCGGTTCCGTCCTGCGCCACATTGGTCGGCCCGTGACGCATTTAGGGAGACCCATGGATGACTAGTCGTACAAGACAAAGATAGCATAATTGTGAAGGACTCTATGTCCACTGACAAAGCCGGCTAGGATTTGTAACCCTAGGTTCTCGGACTAAGGTAACCCCTTTAACTCTGATATTACTATTCATCCAACCTAACTTTAAGGGGCATCCTACAGAATGCTCTGCTAGAATCATACTCGTCGATTAGGAAGAGAGGTGTGAGACAATGCGTGAGAGACATGACTAAAGATATTGTGCGTATAGGAGACACGTAGGCAAGTCTATGTATATAGAAAGGGTCGATGGGGATTGTGTGTGTGTATGCTTGCGAGAGGAAGAGTGCTTGTGATAAAGGTTAGTAAAAACAGTCGTAAATGGTTACGAGAGGGAGGGAGGGTTATATGGAGAGCATGTGTGCGAGAAAGAAACCTCGGGAGAGTGTGTGTGAGCATGTGGGAGAGACCACCGATGGAGACTGAAACTACACGTACAAGACTGCTATACACATTGATTAAAGATATAAATTGTATCCAAATACTAGGATGGGATCATGATATTTGCAATTCGCGTAAGGAACGGTCATTGATCCATCAGACATCTAGATTCTATCGAATTTGAGCATGTCTATGTTATTATTCGACACAATTGATCCGCATAGTTAGTATTTTGAACTCCAGCACAATGCATCGCTTTAGCAATCGAATATAAGCGTGAGTATAGTTCATGTTGTGTGTAAAGCACATTATACATACGAAAGTTACACAATGAACATTATAAATAGCTACCTATGAACTAGCATACATTTGAATTCAACTTAAGGTGGTTTTGAAAAATCGAATTCAACATGAAGTCCATTCAATTATTTGAATTTGATATCATGGCATTTGTAAATCATACCTGAATTATGGGGGCACCAATCTTTGCTCTGATTTTGTACATAATAGCATATATAGTCGTGTACCAAATAGATTCTAATTTAGCTCCTCCATTCCAAAATAATCGTAGTTAAAGGATTTTCAAGTGTCAAAATTTCAAAAAGAAGCGGATAATTTAATGAGGTTTTCAAACATACAAGGTCAAATTTAACATTGTCTATTTAGGTCAATCCTCAAAGTTCAAGAGTACTCTAAACGTGAATGCTTGTGTTTCAAAATTTGAACGAAGCGCCTAAAAGAGCCTCTACTACTTGAAACCGCGTGAGACCAATGTTTGGTAGTACAAGGAAATTTCTTTTCTAATAACTTCGACCCGTGAAACCTACCGCCCGACGTCCAAAGGTCTAACCGGGTAGGTTTGTAGCTTCATCTAGACGCCACGCAACCGCCTCGAAAAACATTCATACACAATGGCAGCCTAAGCACACATGCGCTACGGGTCAAATCACTCCCGCCAACTATTTGGGACACCTGGGATTACCATCCTACCCCGACCCGATGAGGTCCGAAATTTAAGAGGGGGGCAAAGTTTGTACTTTCCCCAAATTTCAAACAAGCGCGTCCCATCTTCTGTTCAAAAAAGCCAAAAACAAGTGCGTCCTAGACCGAAACATGGTTCTCCCCCGTCCCCCCAGCCCACCCGTCCGATTCCCCATTCGTACTCTGTGGGCGCAAAAACTACCTCTCCACCAGCCGTGAAACCCCCGCGTCCTCCGTCCGCCACCCCATTCGACCCATCAACCGCTGCCCTCCTCCATCACGCTGGAGCTGATACCCCGACATCGTCAGTCACCGCATAACCTCAACATAACGCCCTCCACGGCTAGTAGTTGAACCCGAGGCCGAGCCGCCCATACCCGAGCTGTTCAACCACGCCGCCCTGCGCCTCACGCTGCGGCTCCAACTTTGCCACCTCCATCGTGACCGTGATTCTGCTCGCCGCGGCCCTTCGCCGCCTCAGATCTGCTTCTCCTCCGCTGACATGCGACCACAGCAACACAGTCAACAATTTGGCCATGGGTTCGTCCAAACTTGCACCCTCCGGAACATCGGTTTCCCTAGCAAAAAGAAGAAGATCGGCGCGACATGTGGAGGTGACCACACCGGCAACCGAAAATGGTAGTCCTCTTCCCTTATTCGTGCAAATCTTACGTGTCTGCTTGCACGATATTCAACCAACAAAAGACCATAGATGACCGCTTCTTCTTGATACTAGATGTTCCTAGTAACTCTCGATGCACAAGGTTTCTCCTCATATACTATTTCACCTTAGCTAGAGGTCCGCCGCCCCCTGAATTTCAATTCCTGGTCAGTTGATTCCCAATTAATGAAAGCATTCCCCGGCATAACAGGTGCTAGTCCGCCTATTACACCGGGGAAGCAGCTCTCAGTGTTTATCTTAGGGGCGTGTGGGGCCTAGAGCCACCGGTGCCTCGATCCGGAGGTCGGCCGGGATTAAAGGGATGGCCTGAGGCGCTGCCAAGCCTGGCGGTGGTGTGAGGTGGAGGTGGTGGGCGGGCGAGGAGGGTGCAGGCCGTGGTCGCCGCGGTTCGAGAAAGATCGCCAACAAGGATCAAGCGGGAGGTAGAGCGAAGGCCATCTTCCGTTCCTTATAGATCGGACGGTTCATTAAAAAATCGACCGACCTATTTATTTTCAATGATCGTTATCTTGACATGACCACATGTGGCGGTGTGCTGGAGGAGTACCTGCATTTCCTGTGCTCATATATTAGAAAATCATATGGAGTGGAATCTAATTTTGTTTGCCATGCAATGTTGTAGAGCTATCATATGTCTCCTGTCATTTATTTTTCAGCCACCTGCTATCTGCTACTTCTACAGTGCACTAGTTCTGCACACACTTCACCTATACTCTCACTATTGTGTTTTTATGCAAGGGTATTTCAGACCCTGCCTTGACACAAGCAGAAAAGATAAGAGAGAAGTCGCTCCGAGTACGCGGCTAAGCGGAGACACGTTTCAAGACTTTAAAGGGTGTAGTGTCGGCCGAGATGGAGACGGGGAACGTAGCTCGAGTTGATGATCTCGCCGCCATGAACCACCATCCTGTGTGTGCTTAAGGCCACCTCCGACATGATTCTCAAGAAACAAAGAAGGCTAGATGAAGATAGTGAACGTAGCTCAGTAGTTGATTACCGCATTTCCCCTACACTAGCATCAGAGGTGCTTGCTCTAACTTGGCAGCGTGATATGTGGTTGCATGTTGCATATGGTGTCTAGATTGTAATTCTTCCAATGCAGTTAAACCGCATGTGCTATTCTCGCTTAGCTTATACATTATACTGTTAATTTGACATGCCTTCCTATATTTAGTACATAGTACATCCGTCTATTAAGCATGTCCTCACATAAAACTATTGTTTTTTGTATCCCGCATAAATCAATATGACGAGACACCTTCAAAGATATGCGGTGTGATATTAGTTGCATCTTTGATATGATTTATAGCATGCGCTGCTTCTAATTTGTTGAAATGCCATTTATGATGGGACACTTTTAACTTGGCGAGAGTCATATTGGTTGCATCTTTCACGTGGTGTCTAGCTTGCATTGCTTCTTATTTGGTGAAATGGTTTCGCTTAGTTTACACAAGCAGGTTGTGAATATGCCATGCCGTCTGCTTTTTCGTATTATTCCATCCTCGAATCATGTGTTTGCCTTACATCAAAGTAGTGATTGTCAAGATCATGCATGAATGAGTTACGAAGAGTGAATTTTATTGCTTTTTCTTGTCGGTTTTACTTGACAATTCAAAATCAATAAAGCGGAAGGAAGTTAGCAAGGCAAATGGATGAAGGTGCTCCTTCCAAATGGAGGGCCTCACAGATTCGACTCCTCCATCCCCCAAGATGATTTCCAAGACAACACATGCATAGACACTCAACGTAGTCATGTTGGTGATGAGCACGTCTCCCATAGAGCACCATCACCGGTGCTCCCTCTAACTTGGCAATCGCTATTATATGTGGTTGCATGTTATGTACGATATCTAGCTTGTATTGTTTCTAATTTTGTTGAATTGCATCTGCTTACTTTACACATTATACTTGTGACTAAGACACGTGTTCCTGTTTCTAGATCATACAATATATGTATATCACACCATGTTCTTACATCAAAGTACATTTGTTCTGAAGAACTAAATTGTTATTCGTTATTCTTGTCGGCTTGACTTAACATGGCACATAGACAGAGGAAGCAAGACAGAACGACAGGGAAAGGGAAGTGGAACAATCCTGCAGATTCTGCTGGTACTGATGGTGAAATAGAAGGTCAAAGTCCAGCGGAAAATTGTACCGACAGTGTATCCCATGCTACACGAGCTGCAGAACAAGCCAAACAGAAAAAAAATAGCTGCCACCAAACAAGCAGAGACAACCCTAGTTGTTGCAACACCTTCCACAGTACCACCAGCTGCATGATTTACTCGTTCGTCAACTCAGCTAGCTGCACGTTCCCAAGCTCCCTTGCCACCTGACACTACTTCTGAAGCACTCTTGACACAAGATGAGTTGGCAAGATCAGATGAACTTTGTGAGATTCAACAGCAAGAAGGTAGTTGCTGGAGTCAAATTCTGATCTTTATATGTAGTCTCACGATCCGATGTACACTAACACTTCCTATGTTTGTTGTTGGACTAGCACCTAGGCGCAAGAGGAAACAAACATCGAGGATAATGCTTGATAGGTTAACTAAATCTAGAGGAGGAAGAATGGAGATCCGCTTTTGAGGCAGGTTTAAAAAGGCCATGTGATGCTCTGAGTCACCAAGTTAGTATCGTGAGGTCATGATTCTGTTAGGTGTCATGTACGTATCCTCCCAACATGGATTGATGCAGGGAATGACAAAGACGAAACCAGTTCAACACCTTCCTCGACCATTTATCTGTAAGTATGGTTATGTATGGAAACTAGTAATATCGTCTTGCTCTGTCCAATTCTTTCTAGGTTCTTGATAATGAGACTCCCATAATTTTCAACAGTATGAGGTTCGTTGGATAGCCAAGATGATGCAAACTGCATGCTTGCACCCATGTTTTCAAGTTCCGCTCTCTACGACAAAGGTGTCGGTATAACTTGAGGAAAACTCACTTTGAAGGCAAGGCTAACGGTGAACTTGCCCAAACATCTCCAAAGGAAAATATATCGATGAAGGCTGGAGAGGCCTCGTTAAACACCGTACGATCCAAGTATCGTGTAAATTATATATATGTCATCGATCACATGTTGAAGTCCTATTTACGCATTTGCCACACAAATCTATCTTCTTGTAGGGTGAACTGCTCAAAGAACAAGGCCAACTGCATTTAAAGTGAAATTCAACAGCACTGACGGGATCTCCTAGCTATATTGCACACTGCGAGGCTCTTGTAATTAGCATTGTTTCACTCTTTTCACTGTACCATATTATCATATCTATATTGACTTGTTCCAAATGCAGAGGAAAGCCCGCAAGGACCAAAAAGTACCTGAACCAAATGCTGTGGAAATCTTCAAGGACTATCACACCAGCAAGAAGAAGGTCATGACTACACCAGTCAAAGCCGTTGTTGTAAGTCCTTAATCCTCATGCCTTTTAACTACTACTTACTCTGACTTGTGCCTTGAACTGCATGGTTTGCAGCCAATGTCTATTACTCTTTTCAATTTTATACACAATTGTCTTAGCGTATCATTGCACCTTACAAGGTTTAAAAGAGAGGAGTGATGTTCCTTTGATCCTGACCTGTAATCTAGTTCCGTGCTGGACTTGCCCACACAACGTTACAATTGCCTATTTGTTTGTTCTCACTTGTTTTGTGATATGAATGATGTCATACTATGCTTACCGTATTATAAACTTTGTCTCTTTATCCTTAGCCCTCAATACAATGTGAAGAAATAGACAATACATTAGCGATGGTACATGGTCATATGTTTGGAACCTGGTTTTATTATGTACTTTGCAATAAAATACAACTATTATTTTACATGGGTTCACTCGTAATAAGTTACGTATATAGACCAAAGCTATTTTATTTGGTTTTGCTGCCTCCTTAATATCTTACATTGCCGGTACTACTAATGTAAAACCACAACTTTTCAGCGAGCTATGGAAAAAATGGTGGAACCGCCACCTTACGAAGGTGGCGAGGCAACTATAACCGCAATGTCGACTCTTATGCGGTGGGGTCGATACCTGTCCACTAACAGTGCCAAAGCACGTTCTGCGTATCTGGGTTGGTTGTTAAGGCAATCTCGCCCAAGCGCCTCATGATCAAGATATGCAAGCTCAAAACAATGTTGTATTCAAGGCCTGCATACAAGTCCATTCCCTAACAGAGACCCTTTGTGAAACAAGGAGAGACATTGTTCGATGTTGTCAAGATATGCATGGTTTTGAAACCGGACTATCAGACATTTGCTATGTTGTTCAGGAGCCTAGGAGAACTGAAGGCGAAGGTTATGGTGCTCCATGGGACAATACAGCATGAAAACGTGTGATCAAAGTCAAATGAATCGAGCTTCAACTTACGGTGGTGCATTTATCTCGCTAGATCTGCTAACTTTTATGACAACCTTCCTTTTGTTTTACAGTTGTAATTTGTTTTGGTGCGATACAAAATTTGTTCTTAACATGCAGCCACCGGCTGAAGAAAACAGCAAGCCATTTTTGTATAGTGTACGGTGTTCCCTATATTTGCACTGGTGGCGAACTTTGATGCCCATCGGCTGTAGTTTACATGGGCCTCCTACGGGCCGTAGAAACAATGGGCCTTCTAAGCCCGTAGAAACAATGGGCCTTCTACGTGGCGTAGAAACAATGGGCCTTATACGAATCGTGAGACACAATGGGCCTTCTATGGGCCGTATCATCAATGGGCCTTCTACGGGCTTATGATCGGTTGGCCAAACATGGGCCAATAACAGACCACATTATGGCCGTAAATGTGCTAGAGTTGAAATCGTCCGTTCATGGGCCAACCATAACAGGCCGTCGTTAATCGGCCGTATTTTGATGACGCTATGAAAACGGCCCAACATATTAACGGGCCACAAACGGCCGATCAGAACCATGGGCTGAATTTGGCCCTAAGCTAAAATAGCAAAGAACGGGCCGTAAGTAAACGAATGTGAAATGAGCCCAAGAATAAATGGGCCCGAGAAGGCCGAAAGATAACATGAAATGAAACGCCCAACGGAATAATGCGCCGTTAATGGGTATAAAGTGATACACTGTTCATTACGGGCCAGTTTCACCACTGGCCGTTAATGGGTATAAAGTGATACACTATTGATTACGGGCCAGTTTCACCACGGGCCGTTAATGGGTATAAACTGATACACTGTTCATTACGGGCCGGTTTTACCATGGGCCGTTAATGGGCTGAGAGTAATAAGGGCCTCATATGGGCCGAAAGACGTCATGGGCCATACATGGGCTGGAAGTTAAAACGGGCTGGAATTATATTGGACGGCCAGATGACGCCATCTTGGGCCTAATTAGGTTAGGCCGTAAGCGGGCCCTGGGTTAGCGGGCTGTAAATGGGCTATATGCGAATTGGCCGTTAACAGGCTTGCCATGGGCCGGCCCGCCACCTTTTGACCAAGTCAAACGGGACGGCCTTTTCATAGGAATGGGCCTCTATTGGGCCGTGCCACGTGTCGACGTATCATAGGCGCTTTGTGTCCAATGAGTGGATGACATCTGTCCCAACGATGAGCCGACACATGTTTCCTCCGACCAATGATGATTTTACACGTGGAAAATCCCCATTGGTCGGGTACATTAACGGGTTATCGGATCCAAAACCGGACCCGATAGCTTAACGGCGTTCCGTTACGGTGGATGCCACATGTCGGTCACCCTTGACGAAAGCACTTACGTGACGCTGCGATTGATCGTCATGGAAGTGGACACTGCCGTGATGATAATTTTGGTAATGTCATGGAACACTTCTACGGCAAAGACAGGTATAACTATCTTGATTCTGTCATAAATTTGTCATGGATGTACATGCATGACAGAAAATGTGACCTATTGTGACAAACACGTATCATCACGGAAGTGTATTTTTTTTGTAGTGCTCATCCGCGCGTGCGACCGCGATTTGCTTCTCCGCTGCTAAATGCTCCTTGAGGTCCTGGCTATACTGCATGCACCATGGCTTAGGATAGCGCTTATTTGGTGGAGGGGTCGGTGATTTGGGTGGAAGGTGTCGGCGCTTCATGCGCGTGTCGGCATGTGGGATGTGGAAGGAGGAGGAGGATGGGGGTCGGTGTGGATTACCTGCTGGATAGAGGAGGCCGAGTAGCATGAAGGAGGGTCACCGACGAGGAGGCGGTCTTGCAAGCAAGGAGTGAAAGGTTTCAACACGGAAAGGAAAGCGGAAAGAGGGGAAATGTGGCTTTTGGAAGGGGGAGGCGGGGGAGTTAGATATTTCACAGAAACCGAAAATTTGGAATCGCTTGACAAAAAAACTGGCAGCAAAAGTGTCATCGGACACGGTCCCTTATTCGAGAATCGGTATACGATATGTGGACATCACAAATGATTCAGATAGCTTAACCCATGTGTGATGATTTTGAACGTCAAAAGTTTTGGTTCGAATTTCCATGATTACAGTGGTCATCCACGTCATTGCATAATTTGGGTACACAAAGGAGTCTACAACACACCCACACTTCTTAATCGAGCAAGTTCAGCAATTAAACAAAGCTAGCTGACCTAAACATTACTCTAACAAATTAAAGGCCGGCGCTCTTAATTAAATAAAACATAGAGTACTACTACGGCTGGTGCTTGTCGATCTTCGCCGCCGCCTCCATGTCCAGCTCGTGCCCGATGGTCTGCTAGGGAAGGGGCTCCATGGCATCCATTGCACCATCCGTGTCCGCCATCTCTTTGGAAAAGGCCGCCACGAGCTGGGCGTGGGCGGACGCGATCTGGGCTTGGACGGGCTCCGTCGTTGCAAGGTATGCGGTGGAGGAACGGATGGCTGCTCGAATGCTCTCGGCGATTGCCAGCTCTTCGGCCGTGGGTTGCCGACCATTGTCGGAGAAGCTTCGTTCGATTTGTGCGGTGACCACTAGGAGCTGGGCGTGGGCGGCCTCGACATGGTCGTGGGCGGCCTCCATAAGGGCTAAGGCCGCCCCGCTGCGAACGGACATTCTTGTGCCGCTCTCGCTAGTTGCTATCCCGAGGCGTATGTTGCCGCCGCCACCGAGAAGCAACAATGGCCGCTTTGGGCTGCCTTTTGCCGCCGGTCGCATATTGCGGCGCTTATGCACCTTGTTAGCACGCCGCATGGCGGCTGCAGCAGCGCTCGGCCGGAGTGGGCCACCGAAGTTGCCCTCACGGCGGGTCCACGTGTCGATCTTTCACCGCTGGCGATGATTGAACAATGAAATGATATTTGGGGAGCGAAGCTAGTGTGCTTGAGACGCCGTTGTGAGATCGTAGCGACGCTTTTCCTTCTCACGTAAGCCATAGGCGTACTATACACCGACGGTGCTCCAGGATATTTTGTGTTGCATCTCACACGGTTGCTGATAATAAACTGTGTGCAATCTATGTAACATCCCAAATTTTTAATTTGGCATGTTATACATAGGTCATCCATGCATATCATATTTTATTGCTTTTTGTTTGCAATCCTCGAAATCCTAAGCAACTCAAGGACCCTCGGAGAGAGTTGGGGATTTTTTGATTTTCATATTTGATTTTTATCAAGTAGTGAAGACGAGGATTTTTGGTTTTAATCATTTTTCTCTCCGGAAAATATTTCATTTTTAAATAATAAATGAGGGGAGATAATATGACCTCTCCAAAATAATTGAAATATCGGAGGAAAAATGTTAAAATCATTATTTGGTCTTTATTTGATTTATTTTGGAATTTTATTCGCCCTAGAAAAATTTGCATGTTTTAAAAATTGCATTTTTCGGGCCAAGATAAGTTCATCCTGTTCTAAATATTCCATTTAGACGGAGAAAACTTATTTTGGTATTTTTAGATTTTATTTATTTTTCTAGGATTTTTCTATGTTTTTTAACGCTTTAAAAAAGATCATACCGACCGGGCCTAGGGCTCACCGAAAGCCGCTCAGCCGCTCATTGGCTGGATCGGAGTCCGAGCCGGACTCCGCCTCCTCCAGCGCCTTGCCCTCCTCCAAGTCGCCGCCTTTTATATATGCGCCCCCTCTAAACCACCACCACCACCACTCACCCGGAGCCCGAGCCGAGCCCGAGCCTCGAGCCGGGCCGAGCCGCCGAGTCCCGCCACGCCCGAGCCTCGCCGAACCCTGCCGCCCCTTGCCGAGCCCCGCCGGAGCCGCCCGCCTCGCCGGACGACCTCGTCGGAGGTAGCCACCCGCCGCCCGGTTTTTTTTAAAAACCCCTTCGGTTTTTTTTTAAAAAAAACCCTAGTTCATTTTTTTATATAGATCGGTTTTATATTTTTTTTGGTTTATTTACTTAGCGAGCGTTCGCTCGTTCGTTCGTTCTATCGAACGTGTTCGTCGTTTAGTTTCTGCTAACGAACGTTCGTTCTTTAGCCGTTCGTCGTTTTTCTTTTTATCGGATTTATTACGCGATTTTCCTGATCGCGATTTCTGATCCGATTTTCGTTCTAGCTTAACTTTTAGCTCGTTTATCGGAATCAGGCGATTCAAGTGCCTGGAGTTTCATCTCGAAACCCTCTTTCCGAATAGCCAACTCAAACAAGTTTTTGCCTCTGTAAAATTTGACCCTAGTTCAGATTAGTAATCGAATCTTGTTTCTTTCTCCGTTTGAGTTTCGTTGCTACATTTGGTTTGATTCTTTTTGTGAACGGAGTTCTTAAGTTGAACTCTCCGGTCAACCTCTTTCAGTTGAAGTTTCATTTGTGCATCTTTAGCTTGTTTACTTATGTATGTATTGTTTGCTTGCGATAGAATTCCCGAAGCTAAGCGTGTTACTCTGAGTCTCTAGGATTCCGGATCGTCGACCAAGAAGGCAAGTAACACATTGATCATACTCTTTTCATACCCAGTTTTATGCATTAGATTCAACCCTCACACATTGCATGTTTAGGATGTCATTAACTTGTGGGTTGGGAAGTAGTAGTTGAGGTAGAACCTATTGTTCTGTTATTATCAAACCCTTGGGAGTTACTTCTACGTGTTGCTTATATTGCTATGCTATGCTCGTAGGCGTGGTTGGGTTTGAGAGTTATCCATGACAGATGTGAGCTTGTTAATTAATGGTTAACTTAAGGTGGCAACTTTAATACACATCTGGGTGGATTGACGCACCTGGGAACCCAAAGTGTTATGCATTTTGTTTTGGAAATCCCGGGGTACCGTGGTGATCTTCCTATGGACCGCCACCAGGGCTCAAAGGGCCGAGATTATTCATGCTAGAAACTTCCGTGTGCAGCCACAAGCTATTATGGGCTCTAGCATAGTTGAGTAAGTTACGTGAAGCTCTTGAAGAGGTAGATCAGCTAGTAGTGGGTTTGTAGGTTTGGTATGGTCTACCCGGAGTAAAGAGTTAATGTTTACGAAAGGCATGTCTCGGTCATCCGTTTCTCAAACACCATGCAAAGGCGAGAAATCAACGAAGGCGATCGAAGTCTTGTGGGGAAAGTGCATAAACCTCTGCAGAGTGTACAATCTAATCATGGTTAGCCGTGTCCCGGTTATGGACAATTACGAGTATCTAGTACTTGAGTATTCACATGTATCTCATCACTCTAAAGTAATATTGCTGGGATGTTAACTACTTTAATTGGGATTGAGTTGGGGTTATACCTTCTCAATGATGTTTCAACCACCATGATAGTTAAATTAAAATTTATTCCTTTGTTGTAGGGAAAAATTGGCTTTCATAGAAAAATCGTAACCATAGAGCTTTCCACCAGCCAAATATGCATGTAGTAGTAGCATTATTCTGTTATTGCTCTATTGTGTTACATTTCCAAAGATATTCCATGTCTTGACCCGTTCTCGGGCTGCAACGTATTATGTTGCATACTTTTAGAGACGAGGAGTAAGGTTCGATAGGTCGTTGCCGTGCAGCTCGATTATGCCGTTGGAGTTGATGGACTCACTTTATCTTCCAAACCTTCCATTTGTTATCGCATTAGATGGCCTTAAGCCATATTATCGTAATAAGTTCTCTTTTGAGACATTCGATGTAATAAGTGTGTGATTGCTACTCTGTTATAAATCCTTCGATCTGTGTGTGTCAAGACATTCTTGATCCGAGGATGACACGGAAACACAGAGACTTGACCGTTCGAGGTCGGTCGCTACAAGATGGTATCGAGCACACTGAGTGTAGGACACGACCACTAAGATAAACCATAGGTCACTCTTCTCTACTCATTTCTGACTCCTCTCCATTTTTCCACTCTTTAGGATGACGAGAGATGAAGAACAAGTTTGCACAATCGGATGAAGACACACCTTTTGGACGCCACTTGAAGGAAGTCACTAGGTACTGAATATTGGAATACCAAGCTTCAGGGGACGCATAACGCTACTCTACCGAGAAGAGGAACGCTGGATGATTCAAGTACAAGTTCCGGGAAGGACGTTCGCCAACTTCCAAGCCCATAGAGTTTTCTTTTGAAGCACCCACCGAGCCTTGGCAAGAGTATGGCAGCTCACATTACCATAGGACGTATTGGAGAAGTGTACAACAGAGAGCTTAAAGACACCATATATCAAATATGTGGGCGCCGAGCGAGCAATGGGGAAGTAATCAGCACCAAGAAGGATAGATCCATTGCAGCTTACATCCAGGAGCTAAACCAGCATATTCGACGTCAGAGAACCAGATGTCAAAGCAGACATGATGGAGTTGAAGAAGGCAAAACTAGGATCATCAATTTGGAGGAAGAACTCAAGTTTACACGCCGACGGATATGAGGAAGAAATCAAGACACTACTGGAGAAGAATGACGACCTAGTTAAGAAGATCGGAGTATTCAAGGTAGGATCAGCACCGGAAGAAGAGGAGGAAGATCCCACTTGCCCGGACAACTACATCATCATCGACGACACCGATTCTGATCCATGTGATGATGAATACGAAGACGAAGCTGGAGCAGACATCATGGAGTCTTCCACCGATGAAAATTTCTAGATGACCACCAAATATTAGTAGTATTTCCCCCATGTATCTAATAGTAGTTGAGCACTTTTACGATAGTCCTAGACCGTTTTTTATGCCCTTGCTTGATGGATTGAGTGAAATGATTGTGTTTGCCTCATATGCATATGGGTAGTGTTTTCTCATTAGACCTTTTCTATTCTAATCTCTTCCATCTAAACCCTCAGATGCCTCCGAGATGTGACATCGGTTTTGTTTTCCCACCGGAGCTCACCCAGTTGATCCAGCAGGAAAATACCTTGATGCAATTGCTAGTTCAGAACCAGGACAACAACAACAACAACAATAACCCACCGCCAGTGGACAACTTAGCCCGTTTCCTGAGGTTACAAACGTCGGTGTTTTCCAGTAGCACCGAGCCAATAGTTGCTGATGATTGGCTACACCGTATTGGAAGGGAGTTAACCACCGCAGGATGCACGGATGCTGAGAGGGTGCGCTTTGCCGCACATCAATTGGATGGACCAGCAGCCGCATGGTGGGAGAATTACACGGGTACTTCTTCTATAGCCAATGTCACTTGGGACCAGTTCCAACAAGCTTTCAAGACGGCCCATGTCTCAACCGGAGCCATGCAGATGAAGAAGCGTGAGTTTCGTAACTTACGCCAGGGAACCGCATCGTGGCCCAAAGACGTGGATGAGTTTAGCAAGTTATCACGCTTATGCCCACGATGATGTGGCCGAGATGCATGAAGCGGAGAAGTTTATGGAAGGGTTGAATGATGAGATGAGTATGCGGTTGATGGTGGCAACTTTCAACAACTACCGGGAGTTGGTAGATAAGGCCCTAATGATTGAAGGAAAGCAACGACAAATTGAGAACCGTAAGAGGAAATATGGACAAGGGAAGTATAACTCGAGCTCACGGAAGCCTCGCTTAACCCCGAACTCGGGAGGACTTGTTCATAACCATGGAGGTCATAACCATCTTTGGAGGAGGATCGCAAAACCAAAATGGTGCGAAGAACGGGAATGGGAATGGAGTCAACAATAATCAGAATCGCTCTAACCCAGCTACATCCGCCAAGAGGGACTTAAGCCAAGTTATTTGCAAGTGCGGGAAGACAGGGCACTATGCCACTGACTGCCCTGAAGGAAGGAATGGAACCGGAACTGGGAGCGCTGGAAGAAGCCCAATCCATTCAACAAAGGCCAAGTGAACCACGTTAACGTGGAGGAAGTTGAAGAGCAGCAGACGCAGAATAATAGGTAAGTTTTTGGTTCAGTCATTTACCGCTCTTGTTCTTTTTGATCTTTGGTGCATCGCATTCATACATATCGAGGATTTGTGGAAAAGTTTAAGTTACCGACCCAAACCCTTAGGACCCCTCTTTTAGTGAGCCCTTTGGAGCAGAGTACATGGCTAGCAGATGGTGCACCCAGATACCCCTAATCATTGGCACGCATGTTTTTCCGTCGACCTAATTATCTTGGAGTCGCAAGGATTGGATGTGATATTAGGTATGGACTGGATGTCAAAGTATGGAGGAAGTATTGACTATGCTAGCAAGTCAATTTATCTTACCACCCTGTGGGGAAAAAGGATTAAGTATGTATCTAGGCATGTGCCTAGGAGGAGCCATGTAATGCCCTCACGGGAGTTGTACGGAGGAAGTACACAGTAGTAAAGGATTATCCGGATGTTTTCCCAGAGGAGTTACCAGGCATGCCACCGGATCGAGACATCGAATTTCTGATAGAGTTATTACCAGGAACAGGGCCAATATCCAAGAGACCCTATCGGATGCCCGCGAATGATCTGGAGGAAATTAAGAAGCAGATCAAGGAACTATTGGAGAAAGGTTACATTCGTAGAAGTTCATCACCTTGGGGAGCCCCAAGACTTTTGGTGGAGAAGAAGGATAAATCCACGAGGATGGTTGTTGATTATCGAGCTCTGAATGAAGTAACGATAAAGAACAAGTATCCCTTACCGATGATTAATGATCTGTTTGATCGGTTGCAAGGAGCTAAGGTGTTTTCGAAGATTGATCTACGATCGAGGATACCATCGATTGATTATCCGAGAGAAGGATATCTAGAAGACAGCATTTACCACACGGTATGGATTATATGAGTATACGGTCATGTCATTTGGACTGACTAACGCCCCTGCCTATTTCATGAGTATGATGAACAAGGTGTTCATGGAGTATTTGGACAAGTTTGTTGTGGTATGATATTATGGTATACTCGAAGAACGAAGAGGAGCACGTGGAACACTTGCGTTTGGTTCTCGAGTAACTCAGGGAACATCAGTTATACGCCAAATTCAGCAAGTGCGAGTTTTGGTTGAAGGAAGTTGGATTTCTTGGGCATGTTATATCGGGAGAGGGTATAGCAGTAGATCCGATGAAGGTTCAATCGATCGATTGGTTGGCACCCACTTCAGCTTGGCGAGATCCATGATTTCCTTGGTGGCAGGATATTATCGGAGGTTCATTGAGAATTTCTCCAAGATTGCTAAGCCAATGAATGAATTGCTAAAGAAGGATACTAAGTTCAAATGGGCCGGAGGATTGCGAGACAAGCTTCCGGAGTTGAAGAAATGGTTGACTACAGCCCCAGTCTTGACATTGCGGATATACATAAGGAGTTTCAAGTGTATTGTGACGCCTCTCGCTTGGGACTTGGATGTGTTCTTATGCAGGACGGAAAAGTTGTTTCAGTATGCCTCACGAGCTGAAGCCACATGAGTTGAACTATGCCACGCATGATTTGGAGTTAGCAGCCGTAGTACATGCGTTGAAGACCCGGAGACATTATCTTATTGGAAACCGTTGTGATGTGTACACGGATCATAAGAGTTTGAAGTACATTTTCACACAGAAGGAGTTAAACCTCAGACAGAGGAGATGGCTGGAACTTATAAAGGATTACGACATGAAGCTACACTATCATCCAGGAAAGGCCAACGCCGTAGCAGACGCTTTGAGCCGGAAGAGTTATGCTAATATCCTTGAAAGCAAAGGATTGCCAAAGGAGTTAGCTGCAGAGATCATAGAACTGATTGGAGATTGTTCCAAGAGGTTTTCTTGCAACAATGGAGGTTCGGTCAACGTTGTTGAACAAGATTTGAGAAGCTCAGAAGGAGGACAAAGAGATTGCTGAGATAAGAGAGAAGATGGGCGAAGGAAAAGCCAAAGGTTTTTGCGAGGATGAGCACGATACCTTGTGGTTTGAGGACCGGATTTATGTGCCCAACAATTCGGAGATCAGGAAGTTAATACTTGAGGCCCATGACTCACCATACTCGATTCACCCGAAACACCAAGATGTATTTGGACTTGAAGGAGCGCTTCTACGGTGGACTGGTATGAAGAAGAATATTGCAGTATGTAGCCGTATGTGATGTATGTCGAGAGTGAAGGCAGAGCATCGAAGAAGCCAGGATCTATGTACCTATGCCAATACCCGAATGGAAGTGGGACAAACTTGGCAAGGACTTTATTACCGGATTACCCAGTAACCAAGGCAGGATATGATTCAATATGGGTAGTTGTGGATCGTTTGACCAAAGTAGCTCATTTTATCCGTGAAAACAACCTATACAAGTGCAAAGTTGGCCAAGATATATATGACCAGGATCGTATGTTTGCATGGAGTTCCGAGGAGCATCGTATCGGATAGAGGAACACGGTTTACTTGAAATTTTGGCATCAGCTACACGGACTTTGGGTACCAGATTGGAGTTCATGCCGCTTTCCACCTGCATATGGATGGATGTAGAGAGAGTCAATCAGATTACGGAGGACATGTTGAGAGCACATGCGCTTAGATTATGGATCTAGTTGGGATGACAATTTGTCAGACGCAGAGTTCTCATACAACAACATCTACCGTGCCGGTTTGAAGATGGCACGATTGAGCTACTGTATGGGACGCAGGGCGTAGAACCACGATTAATGTGGGATGAGGTTGAGACCGTGGGTTGTTCGGACCAGATTTGATCGGGGAATCAGAGGAGAAGGTTAAACTGATCAGAGACAGACTAAAGATTGCTCAGTCTAGACAGAAGAGTTACGCAGATTCAAAACGCAAGGAAGTAACCTATGAAATTGGAGACAGAGTCTATCTGCGAGTATCACCCTTGAGGGGAGTAAAACGTTTTGGAGTAAAGGGAAAGTTAGCTCAAGATTTGTAGGACCATATCGTGTTTTGGAGCGGATGGGAGAAGTTGCCTACAAGCTGGAGTTACGAAGGATTGTCGAGTTCACGATGTGTTTCACGTATCACGGTGAAGAAGTGCCATGTTGAGATGGCCGATATGCCGTTAAATGATACAAAGTGCCCTTGGAGGCGATTCAAATTGGATAGTAATCTGACCTATGAGGAGAAGCCAATAAAAGATTCTTGATTTGACGGTCGAGTCACTCGCATGACAAGGTTATCAAGTTTTGCAAAGTTCGATTGGAGCCACCATACCGAGGAGGAAGCCACCGGAGCGAGAAGAGGATATTCGCAAGGACTATCCGCACCTATTTTCTAGCCAACCCGAATCTCGAGGGCGAGATTCATCTTAAGGGGGGTAGGTTTGTAACATCCCAAATTTTTAATTTGGCATGTTATACATAGGTCATCCATGCATATCATATTTTATTGCTTTTTGTTTGCAATCCTCAAAATCCTAAGCAACTCAAGGACCCTCGGAGAGAGTTGGGGATTTTAGATTTTCATATTTGATTTTTATCAAGTAGTGAAGGCGAGGATTTTTGGTTTTAATCATTTTCTCTCGGAAAATATTTCATTTTAAATAATAAATGAGGGAGATAATATGACCTCTCCAAAATAATTGAAATATCGGAGGAAAAATGTTAAAGTCATTATTTGGTCTTTATTTGATTTATTTTGGAATTTTATTCGCCCTAGAAAAATTTGCATGTTTTAAAAATTGCATTTTTGGGGCCAAGATAAGTTCATCCTGTTCTAAATATTCCATTTAGACGGAGAAAACTTATTTTGGTATTTTTAGATTTTTATTTATTTATCTAGGATTTTTCTAAGTTTCAGTTGAACGCTTTTATTTAAAAAAGACCGCTGGGCCTAGGGCCCGGCCAAACCCGGTAGCCGCCAGCCGCCGCCCTCCTGTGGCCTTGCCGCTGACGCTGCACGGAGTCCGAGCCGGACTCCGCCTCCTTGCCCCCTCCTCCAAGTCGCCGCCGCCTTTATATCGCCGCCACCCCACAGAAACCACCACCACCACCACCACCCGAGCAGAGCCGAGCCTCGAGCCCCTAGCCCGAGTCCCACCGCCGCCCTGCACCCGAACCCCGCCGCCCCTCGCCGAGCCCCGTCGGAGCCGCCCGCCTCGCCGGACAACCTCGTCGGAGGTAGCCACCGCCGCCCGGTTTTTTTTGAAAAACCCCTTCGGTTTTTAAAAAAAAACCTATTTCGTTTTTTTATATAGATCGGTTTTATATTTTTTTTCGGTTTATTTACTTAGCGAGCATTCGCTCGTTCGTTCGTTCTAACGAACGTGTTCGTCGTTTAGTTTCTGCTAACGAACGCTCATTCGTTTAGCCGTTAAATCGTTTTCTTTTTATCGGATTTATTCCGCGATTTTCCTGATCGCAATTTCTGATCCGATTTTCGTTCTAGCTTAAATTTTCGCTCGTTTATCGGAATTAGGCGATTCAAGCGCCTGGAGTTTCATCTCGAAGCCCTCTTTTCGAATAGCCAACTCAAACAAGTTTTTGCCTCTGTAAAATTTGACCCTAGTTCAGATTAGTAAACGAATCTTGTTTCTTTTGCCGTTTGAGTTTCGTTGCTCCGTTTGGTTTGATTCTTTTCGTGAACCGGAGTTCTTAAGTTGAACTCTCCGGTCAACCTCTTTCAGTTGAAGTTTTGTTTGTGCATCTTTGCTTGTTTACTTATGTATGTATTGTTTGCTTGCGATAGAATTCCTGAGTGCGAAGCGTGTTACTCTGAGTCTCTAGGATTCCGGATCGTCGACAAGGCAAGTAACACATTGATCATACTCTTTTCATACCCAGTTTTTATGCATTAGATTCAACCTCACACATTGCATGTTTAGGATGTCATTAACTTGTGGGTTGGGAAGTAGTAGTTGAGGTAGAACCTATTGCCTGTTATTATCAAACCCTTGGGAGTTACTTCTACGTGTTGCTTATATTGCTATGCTATGCTCGTAGACGTGGTTGGGTTTGAGAGCTATCCATGACAGATGTGAGATTGTTAATTAATGGTTAACTTAAGGTGGCAACTTTAATACACATCTGGGTGGATTGAGGCACCTGGGGAACCCAGTGTTGTCTGTTTTGTTTTGGAAATCCCGGGGTACCCGTGTGATCTTCCTATGGACCGCCACCGGGGATCAAAGGGAACTGAGATTATACATGCTAGAAACTTCCGTGTGTAGCCACAAGCTATTATGGGCTCTAGCATAGTAGAGTAAGTTAAGTGAAGCTCTCGAAGAGGTAGATCAGTAGGTAGTGGGTTTGTAGGTTTGGTATGGTCTACCCGGAGTAAAGAGTTAATGTTTTTGAAAGACTGTGTGTCGGTCATCCGTTTCTCAAACACCATGCAGTGCGAGAAATCAACGGAGGCAATCGAGTCTTGTGGGGAAAAGTGCGCAAGCCTCTGCAGAGTGTACAATCTAATCATGGTTAGCCGTGTCCCCGGTTATGGACAATTCTGAGTATCTAGTACTTGAGTATTCACATGTATCTCATCACTCTAAAGTAATATTGCTGGGATGTTAACTACTTTAATTGGGATTGAGTTGGGGTTATACCTTCTCAATGATGTTTCAACCACCATGATAGTTAAATTAAAATTTATTCCTTTGTTGTAGGGAAAAATTGGCTTTCATAAAAGCTGTAACCGTGAGAGCTTTCCACCAGCCAAATATGCATGTAGTAGTAGCATTATTCTGTTATTGCTCTATTGTGTTACATTGCGGCCCATATTCCATGTCTTGACCCGTTCTCGGGCTGCAACGTATTATGTTGCAGACTTTTGAGAAAGAGGAGTAAGGTTCGATGGAGTCGTTCTTTGTGCAGCTTTCGGTTATCTTGAATTGCAGTTGATGGACTCACTTTATCTTCCAAGCCTTCCACTCGTTATCGCGTTAGATGGCCTTAAGCCATATTACGTAATAAGTTCTCTTTTGAGACATTCGATGTAATAAGTGTGTGATTGCTACTCATATAAATCCTTCGAGTACTATGTGTGTCAGTATTACTGATCCAGGGATGACACGGAAACACAGAGACTTGACCGTCTGAGGTCGGGTCGCTACAATCTACTTGATTTTTTATCTTGATTTGAATTACATAATGGGGTCACAGCGGCAATGGATAGTGTTTGAATTGCTAGACCTCTTATCTGGAGTGAACATGCAACTATATGTGTGTCACAAAAGAATTGGAATTATTCATGGCTCGTTTGAACATTTAATACATTAAATTGGATTTCTAGCCATTTCAGGTGAACAATTCAAATTTGAACTACATGCACATGCTCCAGTGCATATAAATTGGTCGAAAAATGAAATCGTGTCCTTGGGTGCATGCTTAGGTCCCATGCAAGAAATGGGAATGAATTTCAAACACTGTGGCATCGTTGATTCTTAGAAGCAAAACATTGAGATGCCTGGTTTTAAAATTCTAGTAAATCGAAAAATCGTCTGAAATTCATGAAACTTGGCATGCTATCATCGAGCGGCATCAATATGCCGTGGTAAATTTTTTGTCCCATTTGGGGCAGGTTTGGGTATATGCTTCACACAAACCGGAGCTTCTCACCACAAGCAGGATGGTTTTCGGTAGGGAACGTCCCACCTTTGGGGACGAGACGGTATCCATTGCCTCTTATTGCTTTCAATTTTTTTCTCGTGTCAACATAGAACAACAAGAGTGTTGTGTGAATTTTTGTGATTTTTCGGGGTTCATTTGGACATTTTTATGCACTAACTGAGTTTTCAATGCATTTATGTGCATAATTCAAATTTGAACTACATGCACATGCTCCAGTGCATATAAGTTGGTCGAAAAATCAAATATGTGTCCTTGGGTGCATGCTTAGGTCCCATGCAAAAATGGGACGAATTTCAAACACCAGGGGCACCGTTGATTGCCGACAAAAATATTGACATGCCCGGTTTTTAAATTCTAGTAAATCCAAAACTCAAATGCGAAATTCATGAAACTTGGCATGCAATCATGGAGCGACATCAACATGTCGTGGTACAAGTTTTGTCCCATTTGGGGCAGGTTTGGGTATATGCTTCTCACAACTCGGAGGTTCTCACAACAAGCATGACGGTTTTCGGTAGGGAACGTCCCACCTTTGGGGATGAAACGATATCCATTGCCTCTTATTGCTTTCATGTAGCGACCCGACCTCAGCAGTCAAGTCTCTGTGCTTAAGTGTCATCCCTGGATCGTTATGCTGACACATACAGTACTCGAGGATTTATAACAGAGGTAAATCACATGTATAAAGTAACATAAATACTATTACCTCAATCCAAATAGCGGAAGTAACAACAAGGTTGTGGATTCCCATCAACACCAACGGCAACGTTGAGTGTAGAAATCGTAACCCTGACGTATCACTTACTCGTCGTAAGATTCCTGCTACATGAGACGTTGCAGCCACAAAGGGTCAGTACATTGAATGTACTGGCAAATTCATACCATAGAGCAATGATGAATAAAGGCTATCACTACATGCATATTTGGCTGGTGGAAAGCTCTAAGTTTATTTTTGCATAAAGCCAATTTTTCCCTACTGCAAAGGAATTTGTTTTATTTAACTACAAAGTTTGTTGAAAACATTGAGATGGTTCCTCCAACTCAATCCCAATTAAAAGTTAACATCCCAAAAAATTAATTAAATAGAGTGTTGGGATCAACATGATAATTCAAGAACCAGATACTCAAGTTGTCCATAACCGGGGACACGGCTAACCATAATTAGTTTGTACACTCTGTAGAGGTTTGCGCACTTTTCCCCACAAGACTCGATCTCGTCCGTTGGATTTCTCGCACTACATGGTGTTTGAGAAGCGGATGGCCGAGACACGATCTTTCTGAAGCATTAACTCTAACCTCTGGTAGACAGTACCAACCTACATACCATACATCTGCTTGCCTACCACTGGTTGAGGTCTTGCAACCTACTGAACTATGCTAGTGCCCATAATACCTTTTGGCTGCTCACGAAAGTTTCAAGCAAGAATAATCTTATGATCCCTTTGAGCACGGGTGGCGGACCATAGGATGGTCACACGGGTCCTCCGGGATATCCTAGGACAACACTTTGGATTCTCCAGTGCCCACAAGCAATCCACCGGATGTGTATTAAAGTTGCCACCTTAAGTTGAACCATTAATTAACAAACTCACATCTGTCATGGATACACTCAATCCCAATCCACGTCTACGAGCATAGCATAGCAATATAAGCATAACGTAGAACTAACTCCCAAGGGTTTTATAATAAAAGGGCAATAGGTTCTACCTCATCATCTACTTCCTAGACCGACAAGTTAAGAGATCCTACTCATGCAAGGTGTGAGGGTTGTAACTAATGCATAAAAACTGGGTATAAAAAGAGTATGATCAATGTGTTACTTGCCTCGTACTGTTGATGAAGATGATTCGCACACATAACTCCTGATAGTTCTACTCGTCACACTCCGGTCAATCTATCGTAAGCAAGCAATAGTAACCACACATAAGAAATCACTCAAAAGATCGGGAAGAACGAACAAGACAATTCCGAAAACATCAAAACCAAGCAAATAACGCTTGCAACATAATTTTTTTCTAATAGTACCAAAATTAGGTGAATTTGGCCTTATCAGAAAGTTTAGGTCAAGAGCTTCAATTAGCAAAAGGAATCAACT
Source organism: Aegilops bicornis (assembly GCA_021605145.1). NCBI lineage: Eukaryota > Viridiplantae > Streptophyta > Magnoliopsida > Poales > Poaceae > Aegilops > Aegilops bicornis. The sequence continues at coordinate 471,889 of JAHIAL010000023.1, read as the reverse complement.
AAAACGGAGTTATAAAACTCAAGTTGTGATCAAACGAAGTTCAAATTCAAATTTGTTTGAATTCAAATTATAAAACTTTCAAAAATATGTTTAAGTTGTTTCACTGGATAGAGGGGATCATAACAAAGAAGTAGGCGTTGATTTCGTCTAATTCCGACTAACAAGCAGAAAGTAGTGATAGATTTAAGATTAGGGACTAATCTGTAAAAACTTTAATCACAGATAGGTCCCTGACAAAAAAATAACAGAAAAAGAAAAAGACTAAATAACAAACGTTCACTACTGAGCCCTAATATACGAACACGTTCGCTCCAGAGGCTTAGACAGCGAACGATCTCTAAACAAGCTAACTAAAATAGAAAACCGGGTTTAAAATAAATCATGAAGCCGAGAAATAAACTCGATCGGATCGGGCGGTTTACGGTCATTTGCGGTCAACGGCGGCGGTTGTGTGGTAGCGGCATGCTCGGGTGACGAGCGTTAGCGGCGATGGCGTGGCGTAAGCGGCCGTGGATCTGGCGCAGATCGGTAGCGGTAAGCGCAGTTAGCCGAGGCGAAAGCGGCGGCATGGCGGCGCGGCTCGTCTGTGACGGCGGCGGTGGCGGGAGGTGTGGCGGCGCGCGGCGATTCTTTGCGAGATGCGGTGACGACACGATACAAAGCGAGGAGGAGAGGGCGGCCGGGCGGCGCTTTTTAAGAGGAGGCGAGGGTGGCGTGGGGAAGGGCGGGAAGAGGCGGGCGGCGACGGCCTCCCATGGCGGTCTTGATGGCGTGCTCGGCAGCGGACTGCCGCTTCGGGGAGAGGGCGGCCAAGGCTGGGCCGGCTGCACTGGCTGGACATCCGAGTAAGCCCAACAACAGTGGAAAGGTTTTTTTTCAAACAATTTTGACAGAAAAAATAAAATAAAACCAAATAAACTAAAAATATACTATAGGCATATAATATATCAAAAATTTCAGAAAAAGATTTTCTACGACATGAACATTTTTTAGAGTCAAATAAAATCAACACAAATTTAAATAAATCAAACAGTGCTACTGTCTAAATAAATCAAACACAAAGTTAAATAAATCAACCAAAATACTTTCAAATTTATTTCTCTCCAATTTTATGATGTAGAGAATCATTTTACCCTATTTTCCATATATTTTATTTTCGGAGAAAAATAATTTGAATAAAAATCAAAATAACTCCAAATTGAAAATAACTTCAAAAGGACTTTAGATTTGATCCTTTTAGACTTCCAACTCATATTTCATATGTTTTGAAGAAGTCATTTTATCTTCTCTCATGAAAATCATTGAGTTGCTTAAAGTTTCTGAATTTGAAGTATTTCCAAGTGAAATTCAAATATTTACAAAAACCCTTTTCATTTATTTTAGTGGAAGAAGTCATGTCATCTTCTCTCTAGGGTTTTGTATTTGAAAAGAATTTGAATTCACGAAGATCATAAATGCAAAAATGAAAGTTTGGGAAAGTCCTTTTATTCCCTCTGATTTAACTTTCAAAAAAAATGCGTATTTTGCTCAATTTCACACAAGCAACCACACCACAACAAACAATCAATCAAATCTATCTATTTAATATAACATTCCAAAATTTAGAATTTTGGGATGTTACAAACCTACCCCCCTTAAAATGAATCTCGTCCTCGAGATTCGGAGAGGCTGGAAAGAAATAGGTTAGGTTCGGGGGTCTTATCAAAATCCATCGATCGTCACAGGGGGGGTCTGGGGTGCTACCACACTTATAAACATGGTTACGGTTCCATCAAAACTCAGGCCGTACATCCTTATTGTTGACAGTGTCAGTCTTCTCAGATCTTCAGTATAATTCCTTCTCTGGCTCTTCCGGTAGCGGCATAACATTTTCCTCAATCCTTCTGTCCTTTCATCTTGGTAAGGTTATTCCGAGACTGGGTCTTCTTAGCTGACGGGTCTAGCGCCAATACTAAACAACTATCGATATCTCATGGTGGTCAACAATGTATGGTTTTTCCTGCAGGAAATGGGTCTGGGTTGAACCTTACCGTATATCCTACGATTGGCAGCAGTTGCCTTGTACAAGGGGAAGAATTGTCATACCATTCTAAGGTTTAAACAAGGTTTTATATCATTGTCTCTCTACTATAGGAAAGTCACTCAGATTTACCATCCCATATAGCAAGGCGAATAATAAGAGTAAGTCGGTATGGTGATCAATCCATCCTGCACCCAAATCATTACCTTGTATATGGTTTAGCGAATATCGTATGCTAACACTCGGTCATCCTCACAAGCATTGCAGAATTTCTCTTGTCGACGAACTAAGTTCGGATAAATCCATTGATTCTGCAAGCCAAACAAAACATCTATCATTCCTTCACAACTCTCAGGTTTTGCGTTACTCCTAAGAAACGTCTGCTGATAAAGTCGTAACTTCTTCCAGGGTTTTTCCTTCAGCAAGAGTGTGCTTGCTTCTTGGCAGGTCCTGGGGCCTATGGGTTATGGCCCATCTCATCACTTATAAACCTTGAACTCATCATCGGGGCAACTGATCGTTATTCCAACAACCAGCTTCCTAGCATTCTTAAATCCATCCCATTGTACTATCTCCTTTCCTTCTATTGGTACCAAACTAAGACGTGATTACTCAGACTCATCCTGGAGTTGCAATTGCTCCATATTACCAACATTCTACCTCCTTTATATCCAATAGTACTCCATTCCTTCATATTGTTGGGGTACCTGATACGTCTTCGTCGTATCTACTTTTCCAAACACTTTTGACCTTGTTTTGGACTGTAACTTGCATGATTTGAATGGAACTAACCCGGATTGTATTTGTTTTCAGAATTGCCATGGTTTTATTTATATGCGAAACAAAAGTTCTCGGAATGACACGAAACTCTACGGACTTATTTTTGGAAAATATTAAAAATCTTTGGAAGAAGAATCCACGTTAGGGGGCCTCCACATCCCACGAGGGTGGGGGGCGCGCTTCCCCAGTGGGCCCCATTGCTCCAATCGACCTCAACTCCAACTCCATATATTCATGTTCAGGGAGAAAAAAAAATCAGAGAGAAAGATTCATCACGTTTTACGATACGGAGCCGCCGCCAAGCCCTAAAACCTCTTGGGAGGGCTGATCTGGAGTCCGTTCGGGGCTCCGGAGAGGGGAATCCATCGCCATCGTCATCATCAACCATCCTCCATCACCAATTTCATGATGCTCACCGCCGTGCGTGAGTAATTCCATTGTAGGCTTGATGGACGGTGATGGGTTGGATGAGATTTATCATGTAATAGAGTTAGTTTTGTTAGGGTTTGATCCCTAGTATCCACTATGTTCTCAGATTGATGTTGCTATGACTTTGCTATGCTTAATGCTTGTCACTAGGGCCCGAGTGCCATGATTTCAGATCTGAACCTATTATGTTTTCATGAATATATGTGAGTTCTTGATCCTATCTTGCAGGTCTATAGTCACCTACTATGTGTTATGATCCCAAGCAGCGAAGTGAAAATAATCGGGACCACTCCGGTGATGACCGTAGTTTCGGGAGTTCATGTATTCACTATGTGTTAATGCTTTGGTCCGGTACTCTATTAAAAGGTATCCCTTAGTTTCCATTAGGACCCCGCTGCCACGGGAGGGTAGGACAAAAGATGTCATGCAAGTTCTTTTTCATAAGCACGTATGACTATATTAGGAATACATGCCTACATTACATTGATGAATTAGAGCTAGTTACATTGTCACCCTATGTTATGATTGTTACATGATGAACCGCATCGGCATAATTCTCCATCACCGATCCAATGCCTCTGAGCTTTTCACATATTGTTCTCCGCTTATTTACTTTTCCATTGTTATCAAGTATAATCACTACAAAACCCAAAAATATTACTTTTGCTACCGTTACCGTTACTTCCATATTACTTTGCTACTAAATACTTTGCTGCAGATACCAAGTTATCCAGGTGTGGTTGAATTGACAACTCAACTGCTAATACTTGAGAATATTCTTTGGCTCCCCTTGTGTCGAATCAATAAATTTGGGTTGAATACTCTACCTCGAAAATTGTTGGGATCCCCTATACTTGTGGGTTATCAAGACTATTTTCTGGTGCCGTTGCCGGGGAGCATAGCTCTATTCTTTGAGTCACTTGGGATTTAAATCTCCTGGTCATTATGAAGAACTTGAAAGACGAGAAAACAAAATTTTATCCCTCAACTACGAGGGGAGGTAAGGAACTGCCATCTAGCTCGCACTTTATTCACCTTACATTTTGCGTGAGGTTCGACACCTAAACCCGCTTCTACTATTAATTCTAATATGTCACATGTTATTGATGATGCCACTTACGCTATGCATGATACTTATGATGAAACTACTTCTATGCTTGATACTACTGTGCCACTTGGTGAATTTCTTGATGAACAACTTGCTAGGGCTAGAGAGAATGAAATTATTGAAACTGATAATATTGATGATAGTGATGATGAAGACTCTCCCCCTAATAAATATGAATTAACCTGAGGGTTATGTCATGGATGAAGAAGCTGCTAGAGCTATTTTAGCTTGCAATGATAGATATGATCTTAAGAATTTATTAGCTAAATGGAAGCAGCAATCTCTTAATGCTAGAATGAAACCCGACCCTGCTTTTCTACTTCACCTATACGTATTCTTGATAAGGATTATGAATTCTCTGTTGATCCTGATATAATTACTTTGGTTGAATCTGATCCTTTTTATGGCTATGAATCTGAAACTGTTGTGGCACATCATACGAAATTAAATGATATATCCACCCTGTTCACTAATGATGAGAGAACTCGCTACTTTTATATCCTTAAAATATTTCTGTTCTCATTAAAGGGTGATGCTAAGACATGGTTTAATTCTCTTGATCCTGGTTGTGTGCGTAGTCCCCAGGATATGATTTATTACTTCTCTGCTAAATGTTTCCCTGCTCATAAGAAATAAGCTGCTTTAAGGGACATATATAATTTTGTGCAAATTGAAGAAGAGAGTCTCCCACAAGCTTGGGGAGGCTTCTCCAATTACTTAATGCTTTGCCTGATCATCCTCTTAAGAAAAATGAAATACTTGATATCTTTTATGATAGACTAGCGATGCTTGTAGAGATTACGATAGTTGTGTTGGTTACATTTTAGGGAAAGAACACCGGATGAAGCTGAGATTCTATTGAATAATATGTTGACAAATGAAAATAATTGGACACTTCCTGAGCCAGTTCCTGAACCAATTCCTAAACCAACTCCGAAGAAGAGGGGTGTTCTATTTCTCAGTCCTGAAGATATGCAAGAGGCAAAGAAATCTATGAAAAAAGGTATTAAAGCTGAAGACGTTAAAAATTTACCTCCTATTGAAGAAATACATGGTCTTAATTTACCGCCCGTTGAAGAAACATATGATCTTAATCCATCACCTATTGAAGAAACTCATGGTCTTGATAACCCGACACAGGTAGTAAAGGTAAATTCTCTCTATAGATTTGATGAAGGTGATATTCCTCCTTATAAGTCTGCTAGACAGTGCTTAGATGAGTTTGACAACTTTATTGTTAAACAAGAAAACTTCAATGCTTAGATTGGTAGACAGTTGAAATATAATTCCGACACACTTGAACACTTGGGTAATTATATGTCTAGAGTTAAAGGTGAACTTAAACTCATTAGTAAACACGCTTCCATGGTTACCACTCAAGTAGAACAAGTACTTAAGGCTCAGAATGATTTGCTCAATGAATTGAATAGTAATAATAATGACTATGTTGTTAGAGTGGCTACTAGAACTGGTAAAATGACTCAGGAAACTTTGTATCCTGAAGGCCACCCTAAGAGAATCGAGCAGGATTCTCAGAGAAATAATTTAGATGCACCTAGTCCTTCTAAAAAGAAGAAAAAGAAAAACGATAGGACTTTGCATGCTTCTAGTGAACTTGTTGCTGACACACCTGAGAATCCAAATGATATTTCTATTTCAGATGCTGAAACACAATCTGGTAATGAACATGAACCTAGTGACAATGTTAATGATGATGTTCATGATGACGCTCAACCTAGTAATGACAATGATGTAGAAACTGAACCTGCTATTGATCTTGATAGCCCACAATCAAAGAATCAATGTTATGATAAGAGAGACTTTGTGGCTAGGAAGCACGGTGAAGAAAGGGAACCTTGGGTTCAGAAACCCATGCCTTTCCCTCCCAAACCATCCAAGAAAAAGGATGATGAGGATTTTGAGCGCTTTGCTGAAATGATTAGACCTATCTTCTTGCGTATGCGATTAACTGATATGCTCAAAATGAATCCTTATGCTAAGTATATGAAAGAAATTGTTACAAATAAAAGAAAGATACCGGAAGCTGAAATTTCCACCATGCTTGCTAATTATACTTTTAAAGGTGGAATACCAAAGGAACTTCGAGATCCAGGAGTACCTACTATACCATGCTCCATTAAAATAAATTATGTTAGAACTGATTTATGTGATCTTGGAGCCGGTGTTAGTGTTATGCCTCTCTCTTTATATCGTAGACTTGATTTGAATAAGTTGACACCTACTGAAATATCTTTGCAAATGGCTGATAAATCAACTGCTATACTGCCGGTATTTGTGAGGATGTGCTGTTGTGGTTGCAAACGTTACAATTTTAACGGACTTTGTTATTCTTGATATTCCCGAGGACGATAGTATGTCTATTATTCTTGGAAGACCCTTTTTGAATACTGCAGGGGCTGTTATTGATTGCAACAGAGGCAATGTCACTTTTCATGTTAATGGTAATGAGCATACGGTACACTTTCCTAGGAAACAACCTCAAGTCCACAGTATATATTCTATTGGAAAAATTCCATCTTTTATTCTTGGAGGTTTTGAATTTCCTCTACCTACTGTCAAGAAGAAATATGATATTCTTATTATTGGGGATGTGCATATCCCTGTTGAGGTAACATAGTGTTATTCGAAATTTCTCCGGTTCCATGTTATTCGGAATGAGTTCGTTAACAAGACCTGATCAACCTTGTTAGTGGATTCCTTTTGATGAGAATGAGATGGATTAATCTAGAAGGCACAAACTTCTGTACCCTGTCCCTACTTTCTATTATTTAGTTGAAATATAGCAAAAATAGTATTTTCCTGTCAGTTTTCCGAATTATCCGTACAATATAAAAATACCCCGAAAATAAAAGTTCTCCAAATGCCCTGCCAATTTAATATGATTTTTCTGGAATATTTGAGAATATCTGGCACTGAGAACACAGCAGGGGGAGCAAGCACCTGGCCACGAGGGTCCAGGGCGCGCCCACCCCCCTGGGCGCGCCCCCTGCCTCGTGGGCCCATGGTGGCTCCCCTCCACTTATTCCTGCACCCACACGCTTCTTGTTCCTCCCAAAAAAATCACCAACCAGCTCAAGCACGAGTTCTTGCTCGTTTTGATGCGATTTTCGATCTCCTTGCTTAAAGCACCTCTCACAAAACTGCTTTGGGAGTGATGTCTACTACGCAACCTTCTTCTTGTAGACGTTGTTGGTCCTCCAAGTGCAGAGGTTCGTAGGACAGTAGCAAATTTCCCTCAAGTGGATGACCTAAGGTTTATCAATCCGTGGGAGGCGTAGGATGAAGATGGTCTCTCTCAAACAACCCTGCAACCAAATAACAAAGAGTCTCTTGTGTCCCCAACACACCCAATACAATGGTAAATTGTATAGGTGCACTAGTTCGGCGAAGAGATGGTGAGACAAGTGCAATATGGATGGTAGATATGGGTTTTTGTAAACTGAAAATATAAAAACAGCAAGGTAACTAATGATAAAAGTGAGCGCAAACGGTATTGCAATGCTAGGAAACAAGGCCTAGGGTTCATACTTTCACTAGCGCAAGTTCTCTCAACAATAATAACATAATTGGATCATATAACTATCCCTCAACATGCAACAAAGAGTCACTCCAAAGTCACTAATAGTGGAGAACAAACAAAGAGATTATGGTAGGGTACAAAACCACCTCAAAGTTATTCTTTCCAATCAATCCGTTGGGCTCTTCCTATAAGCTATGCATAAACAGCCCTAGAGTTCGTACTAGAATAACACCTTAAGACACAAATCAACCAAAACCCTAATGTCACCTCAAGTATCCGTGGGTATGACTATACGATATGCATCACACAATCTCAGATTCATCTATTCAACCAACACATAGAACCTCAAAGAGTGCCCCAAAGTTTCTACCGGAGAATCAAGACGAACACATGTGCCAACCCCTATGCATAGGTTCTTGGGAGGAACCCGCAAGTTGATCACCAAAACATACATCAAGTGAATCACGTGATATCCCATTGTCACCACAGTCATACGCGGCAAGACATACATCAAGTGTTCTCAAATCATTAAAGACTCAATCCGATAAGATTACTTCAAAAGGAAAACTCAATCCATTACAAGAGAGTAGAGGAGGAGAAGCAACATGAGATCCAACTATAATAGCAAAGCTCGTGATACATCAAGATCATGCCAAATCAAGAACACGAGAGAGAGAGAGAGAGAGAGAGAGAGAGAGAGATAGAGAGATCAAACACATAGCTACTGGTACATACCCTTAGCCCGGAGGGTGAACTCCTCCCTCCTTGTCATGGAGAGCGTCGGGATGATAAGATGGCCACGGTGAGGATCCCCCTCGGTGAGGTGCGGAATAGGGTCTCGATTGGTTTTGGTAGCTACAGAGGCTTGCGGCGGCGGATCTCCCGATCTATTCTGTTCCCCGATCGTTTTTGGGTATATGGATATATATAGGCGGAAGAAATACGTCAGGGGAGCCACGAGGGGGTCACGAGGGTGGAGGGCGCGCCCCCCTGCCTTGTGCCTTCCTCGTTGCTTTCTTGACGTGGACTCCAAGTCTCTCTGGTTGCTTTCCTTCCAAAAATAACTTCTCCAGAAGATTTTCATTCCGTTTCGACTCCGTTTGATATTCCTATTCTTCGAAACACTGAAACAAGGGAAAAAATAGCACTGGGCTCTGGGTCAATAGGTTAGTCCCAAAAATAATATAAAAGTGTAAAATAAAGCCCATAAACATCCAAAACAGATAATATAATAGCATGGAACAATCAAAAATTATAGATACGTCGGAGACGTATCAGGGAGATTGTTCCTTGGTATGTGACTCCTCCATTGGTCCAATTAGTTTTTGTTCTAGTGCTTTATTCATTGCAAATTTGTGCTGCCTAGGTGACCATGTTCTTGAGCTTGCATGTCAAATTTATATGGTTCCATGTAGTTCTAATGCATGATATAGGCTCTAGGCACTTGTAGGAGTAGTTGCTATCAATTTGGTTGAGCTCGGTTCACTTTTATTTGAAGTTACTAAATTTTTTAGAAATTTTGCAGAGGACGAAATATGTTTAGGAAAATTTACCAAGGTGGTCCTTCAAGGAAGCAAGGACCCAGGCTTGCAATGCGTGATGCTGATGATGAACCACCAAGGGACGCCCCAGTGCGGCCTTGTGAATGGCCTTCAGAAGACATTATGGATTGATCAGAAATTAAAGAAGAATTTAACGCGTATTTGCGTAACGCTGATCTTGTGAGCTTCGAGGCAGAAAAGTGCCGCTAGTACCACTATCTCACTAGTTCCTTTGTGAGGAGGTTTGAATTTTCATCTTCACGTAATTCTCAAACTGTCCTGTTTGATCTTTATGAAAATTCTTATACCATGGACTTATAGGATTTTACCACTGCTTGCAAACTTCCACAATGGGGTAGAACTAGTGAACCTCGCAAATCTGAATTTAGAGAATTTCTTGCTAGTATAATTGTGGGGGAATCTAGAGATATAGCACAAGCTACCATAGGGAGCATTCATTTTCCTGCTATACATTATTTTACTCTCTTTATAGGTAGGTGCATAAATGGTAAAGGCAAGCATGTCATATGTGTGTCCCACGACCTCGGTATTCTTAGGAGTGCTGTGTTAGGAGACAAATCTTATAATTTGGGAGCCATTGTTGTGCGTAGGTTGCATCACAATAGATTTAATGGATATTTCTTTGGTGGAATTTATGCAACCCGCTTAGCTGATTTTCTTGGTATAACCATACGTGATGATGATATTGAATTGCCTCCTACTTATCTAGACTTTAATGCTATGGTTCACCATCAGTTTGTCGAGAGGAATGAACCACCTCTCCAGTACCGACTAATCTTTGACAGGCGTCACGCTGTCAATATTGTCCTCCCTGCTCCTGCTCTCTTTGACTTTCAGGCAAAGGGAAGACATTTTATAACCAGAGAGGAGGCAAATGAGTACGAAAGGAGGACGAGGGCAGCTCACCTCCAAGCTGCAGCCCATAGCTGCTGCATCTCAGTACGACCCCCACTACAACTATGGATATCCGCCAGGCCATCCGTGGCAATAAACCAACTTAGGACAAAAGCCTAAGCTTGGGGGAGTACATATTTCTCACCGACATTATATTCATGTTCACGCATTCATTGCTAGATGTCGGTGCTCATACTTTTTCACTGTAATATCCATGCTAGTTTATTTTCTTTTTTTATGCTTTCTTCTTGTGTGTTCGATAAACCTTAAGAAAAACCAAAAAAATTAGTGTAGCTTTTAGTTAGTTTACTTTTCTTGTTGTAGTAGTAATAATTAAAAAGAAAACCCAAAAATATTTCATGTTCTTCTTTTGCTTGTTGGGAGCTTTCCCATGTAAATAGTTTTATTTCTTTTCTTCTCTTTGGGGTTCGATAGGAGAAGACCATAATGAAATTGTTTAAGTGGCTCTTATATGCATTATTGTTGATTTAACCAAGAGCCCATATTGCCTTGTCTTCTCCTGTTTATTGAATGCTCATGATTCCAAATTTAGTCAATGCACGTGCACTCTTATTATTATTCACATCGTTCGGTCATGCAAGTGAAAGGCAATTATGACGATATATGATGGACTGATTGAGATGGGAGAAAATTTGGTATGAACTTCGACCTGTCTTGTTTTTGTAAATATGATTAGTTCATCATTCCTGATTCAGCCTATTATGAATAAACATGTTTGCAATGACAATTAGAGATCATAGTTGCTCGTGCCATGCTTAATTAGCTAGGAGTTTATAATGATTTACCTTGCGTGCCAACATGCTATTAAAATGGTTGTGATGTGGTATAGTGGGGTGGTATCCTCCTTTGAATGATTTAAGTGACTTGACTTGGCACATGTTCACACATGTAGTTGAAACAAATCAACATAGCCTTCACGATATTTATGTTCATGGTGGATTATATCCTACTCAAGCTTGCACCCAATGTTCATTAATTTTAATGCATGTTCATGACTATTGTCGCTCTCTAGTTGGTCGCTTCCCAGTCTTTTGCTAGCCTTCACTTGTACAAAGCGGGAATACTGCTTGTGCATCCAATCCCTTAAACCCCAAAGTTATGCCATATGAGTCCACTATACCTTTTTATATGCGGTGTCTACCTGCCGTTCCAAGTAAATTTGTATGTGCCAAACTCTAAACCTTCAAATGAAATTCTGTTTTGTATGCTCGAATAGCTCATGTCTCAACTAGGGATGTTCGTATCTTCCATGCTAGGCGGGTTATTCTCAAGAGGAGTGGACTCAGCTCCTCAGTCACGAGAAAATGGCTGGTCACCGGGATGCCCAGTCCCATGCTTTATGCAAACCAAATCAAAATAATTGTAAACAAAACTCCCCCTGGGACTGTTGTTAGTTAGAGGCACTCATTGTTTCGAGCAAGCCATGGATTGATGCTTGTTGGTGGAGGGGGAGTATAAACTTTACCATTCTGTATGGGAACCGCCTATAATATGTGTAGCATGGAAGATATCGCCATCTCTTGGTTGTTATGTTGACAATGAAAGTATGCCGCTCAAAATATTATTTATCTCTGCTTTAAAATTGAGCTCTGGCACCTCTACAAATCCCTGCTTCCCTCTGCGAAGGGCCTATCTATTTAATTTCATGTTGAGTCATCACCCTCTTATTAAAAGCACCGGTGGAAACCTTCTTTGTCATTTGCATCCATTACTATTAGTTTATATTGGGTATGACTATGACTGGATCTCTTTTACCATGAATTACAATGTTTGGTCAGTCCTTAATCTTTAAAGGTGCTCTGCATTTATGTTTTGCGGTCTCAGAAAGGGCTAGCGAGATACCATGTTGTTATATCATATCATGATTGTTTTGAGAAAGTGTTGTCATCCGAGATTTATTATTATTGCTCGCTAGTTGATTATGCCATTGGTATGAGTAAACATGAGACCTAAGAGTTATTGTGAATGTGGTTAGTCATAATCTTTGCTGAAAACTTGAAAGCTGGCTTTACATATTTACAACAACAAGAGCAAGCGAGTTCGTAAAAGTTTTCTTTATCACTTTCGGTTTATCAACTGAATTGCTTGCGGACAAGCAAAGGTTTAAGCTTGGGGAGTTGATACGTCTCCGTCGTATCTACTTTTCCAAACACTTTTGCCCTTGTTTTGGACTCTAACTTGCATGATTTGAATGGAACTAACTTGATTGATGGCGCTGTTTTCAGCAAAATTTCCATGGTGTTATTTGTATGCGAAACAAAAGTTCTTGGAATGACACGAAACTCTCTGGAACTTATTTTTGGAAAATATTAAAAATCTTTGGAAGAAGAATCCACGTCAGGGGGGCCTCCATCTGTCCACGAGGGTGGGGGCTCGCCCCCTGCCTCGTGGGCCCCCTGTTGCTCCATCGACCTCAACTCCAACTCCATATATTCGTGTTCGGGGAGAAAAAATCAAAGAGATAGATTCATCGCGTTTCACGATCTGAGCCGCCGCCAAGCCCTAAAACCTCTCGGGAGGGCTGATGCGGAGTCGTTTGGGGCTCCGGAGAGGGGAATCCGTCGCCATCGTCATCAGCAACCATCCTCCATCACAAATTTCACGATGCTCACCTCCGTGCGTGAGTAATTCCATCGTAGGCTTGCTGGATGGTGATGGGTTGGATGAGATTTATCATGTTATCGAGTTAGTTTTGTTAGGGTTTGATCCCCAGTATCCACTATGTTCTCAGATTGATGTTGCTATGACATTGCTATGCTTAATGCTTGTCACTAGGGCCCGAGTGCCATGAGTTCAGATCTGAACCTATTATGTTCTCATGAATATATGTGAGTTCTTTATCCTATCTTGCAAGTCTGTAGTCACCTACTATGAGTTATGATCCGGCAACCCCAAAGTGACAGTAATTGGGACCGCTCCCGGTGATGACCGTAGTTTGAGGAGTTCATGTATTCACTATCTGTTAATGCTTTGGTCCGGTACTCGATTCAAAGGAGGCCTTAATATCCCTTAGTTTCCATTAGGACCCCGCTACCACGGGAGGGTAGGACAAAAGATGTCATGCAAGTTCTTTTCCATAAGCACGTATGACTATACTCGGAATACATGCCTACATTACATTGATGAATTGGAGCTAGTTCTGTGTCACCCTATGTTATGATCGTTACATGATGAATCGCATCAAGCATAATTCTCCATCACCGATCCAATGCCTCTGAGCTTTTCACATATTGTTCTCCGCTTATTTACTTTTCCGATTTATTCAAGTTACAATCACTACAAAACCAAAAATATTACTTTTGCTACCGTTACCGTTACTTCCATATTACTTTGCTACTAAATACTTTGCTGCGGATACTAAGTTATCCGGTGTGGTTGAATTGACAACTCAACTGCTAATACTTGAGAATATTCTTTGGCTCCCCTTGTGTCAAATCAATAAATTTGGGTTGAATACTCTACCCTCGAAAACTGTTGCGATCCCCTATACTTGTGGGTTATCAGTATCCCACATATCAAGATAAAACTCGTACTTATTTTGTCCGAAGTCCACTCCGTGGAATATTATTATCTTTTCCAGGGGTCAAGGGTCCTCACGGTTACTACCACCCTTGAAATCCACAAACTCATCCATAGGCCATGTTTCTCATATCCTCGAAAATGGTCAAATTTTTTCTTCATAGAGTCACTACTCATAAACTCCAAATAAGTACCAACAATGCTTACTGTATTGATCCTCAAATTGCTACAATCTCCTACATTTCCATTACATGCCTCAACTCAACACCTCAATACAAAGAATTGTTCCCACTACTACTACTATACTTCTTTTGTTGCAACTCAACTATTTGGCACAAGCCTCCTTCTCTTTGGGACAATCCCTGGAAAAGTGCCCTGCTTCATTACAACAAAAACATATTACATAGCCTCCTTGGGTCCTCGGCTTCCTTTTTGGGCAACTGCTGAAGTAGTGCCCTGATTCCTTGCACCTGAAATAGGTGATTTGACTCAGGTCCTTCCTGGATTCCAATCTACTCCTCTTCCTGGAATTTTCTGTTCCAATCAGAGCTTCTATTTCCTGTGGGTCATACTCTACTTCCTCTGTCAGGAATTCTACTAGATCCTCATTCAAAAAATTCTGGGAGATGTGTCCTTCTTCCCCACATGAATAGCAAGACTTAGTGCAAGGTCTAATTGGTTCTACTTTAGGTGTATCCTCCACGTCTTCCTTCATCACAAGTTCTTCTAAAATTTCCATGAGAGCTCCTTTCATTGCTTGTTTCTTCGGCTGGATGGTTCTACTGAGCAGGGTAGTGGGTAGTCCCTTCACATAAGAAACAAGTAATCTGCCTAGTTCGGCATTCTTCAGCTGGGTGACTTTCTTCACAATTAGGGCATTCATCCTTGTGTTCCTTGTGGTTGTGTCCTATTTCTCCACAAAGCTTGCACGCACAGGGTTTCTTCATATCATTTCCATAAGGCTTCAATTTCTGGGATACAAGACGAGATCTTTGCAGAGTCAACTTAAATTGTTCCCAAGTGGTTATTGCTTGCCATCCATTGATGATTCGGTACATCCTCCACCAAGTAGCAGCACCTCTTTCAAAGCACTGAAGAGCATGCTGGGCCATATCCTTTCCGACTATAGGGTTATTCTCCATATGACCTTCCATGTTCTGAATCCATCGGTCCGTCTCCAATTGAGTCATCGATCCAGAAAATATGGGTTCATCTCCATTCATCCTCTATTGATTCCATGGGTTTTGGGGTGAGATAAGAGAGATAGAGAGGGATACACACATTGCAAACAATAGTTTTGAAAAGACGGATTTTATTTGTGGTTGTCGGAAAAACATCAAACAAATGACGGCTCACAAACGTCGCATCTAACGCAAGTATATAACGGCGGTTTGGTCTTCTAAAGGTCAATAAATCTTCAAAGTCGCCAAACTTTCAAGTCTTGTTCATGTCTTCGATGGATTTTTCCGATTGTGCTAGTCCTTCTCAAGTTCTTTTGCGGATCATCTCTTGTTGGCCGAAGACTCTCGTGACATCCTTTAATATTACGGAGTTGCATTCCAAAATTACGGCTTCAACATCCTTGGCATGAACCATGGTCCTCTTGTCTTTCGGTTCCTAGCAATTCTCCGGTATCTCGAGGTTTTTGCTCCTCCGGCTTGGCTACTATCGACTTCCGGTCACAGGTTCTTCACGAAATGCCTCCTTGTCAAATATGACTTCCTAAAGGTCCACCCTAAACTTCTTGATGTAATACTTCAGATCCTGGTGATACACCAGCTAAGGTCAAAACTGCATCCTTTGCTGATAGGTGCTCCATCAGTCTTCTTGTCATCCAATCCTTCCGAAGAAATGCATGCTTAAGTCAGCACGATGACAATAGCATACGCGGGCGATAACATCATGGATAACCATGCTTCTTCTCTTTTTATTTCCATGAGCTATCATTCCATAGTTGATATCTCCTACCTTAGGGTTTTCTTGACAAAAGTTTGAGTTCTAATGCTCCATGTTCCGGTCTTTCTCCGATACACATTGATCTCGGGTATTGACAGCTTCCATAGTCTGTCAAGTTCCATAAGGGTAGCCTTACTAGGTCATACTATATCTAGAAACTCTTCATGGCCTTCAAATTCTCATAGTCTTCGGAGCCTTCAACCGTTGAGGTTTCCATTATTCTAATGCACGGTAAAATCCTCTTCATTCCGAAGTGATCTTAGTTGTCTGATATCTTGTACTCCTTGGAGTGGTCCCATCAGTCGATTCCTCGTGTGGTCAAAAGGGGAAAAGGTATAGTCTCGCTAAAAGGGAATATTTGAATAAGCTCAGAAGAGAAGAGAGGTAACAGATCTTTTGAAAAAGAAGTTGTAGAAAAAAGCTTTCCTAGGGGCTTGCTAGTTTCTAGGGTCATGTCCTACAGTCAACATGTGCTCTGATACCATCTTGTAGCGACCCAACCTCAGATGGTCAAGTCTCTGTGTTTAAGTGTCATCCCTAGATCGGTATGCTGACACACACAATACTCGAGGATTTATAACAGAGGTAAATCACATGTATAAAGTAACGTAAATACTATTACCTCAATCCAAATAGAGGAAGTAACAACAAGGTTGTGGATTCCCATCAACACCAACGACAGAGTTGAGTGTAGAAATCGTAACCCTAACGTATCACTTACTCGTCGTAAGATCAACTTTGCCAACATGAGGCGTTACGTACCACAAAAGGGTCGATTACATTGAATGTACTGGCAAATTTACACCATAGAGCAATGATGAATAAAGGCTATCACTACATGCATATTTGGCTGGTGGAAAGCTCTAAGTTTATTTTTGCATAAAGCCGATTTTTCCCTACTGCAAAGGAATTTGTTTTATTTAACTACAAAGTTTGTTGAAAACATTGAGAAGGTTCCTCCAACTCAATCCCAATTAAAAGTTAACATCCCAACAAATTAATTAAATAGAGTGTTGAGATCAACATGATAATTCAAGAACCAGATATTCAAGTTGTCCATAACTGGGGACACGGCTAACCATGATTAGTTTGTACACTCTGCAGAGGTTTGTGCACCTTTTCAAACAAGACTCGATCTCCTCCGTTGGATTTCTCGCACTACATGGTGTTTGACAAACGGATGACCGAGACATAGTCTTTTGAAGCATTAACTCTAACCGGGTAGATAGTACCAACCTACATCCCCTACATCGCTAGCCTACCCTTTGGAAGAGGTCATGCAACGTACTCAACTATGCTAGAGCCCATAATAGCTTGTGGCTGCACACGGAAGTTTCTAGCATGAATAATCTTATGATCCCTTTGAGCCTGGGTGGCGGACCATAGGATGATCACACGGGTCCTCCAGGATATCCTAGGGCAACACTGGATTCTCCAGGTGCCCACAAGCAATCAACCCGCATGTGTATTAAAGTTGCCACCTTAAGTTGAACCATTAATTAACAAACTCACATGTGTCATGGATACACTCAATCCCAATCCACGTCTACGAGCATATCATAGCAATATAAGCATAAAGTAGAAGTAACTCCCAAGGGTTTGATAATAAAAGGGCAATAGGTTCTACCTCGTCATCTACTTCCCACACCCACAAGTTAAGAGATCCTACTCATGCAAGGTGTGAGGGTTGTAACTAATGCATAAAAACTGGGTATGAAAAGAGTATGATCAATGTGTTACTTGCCTCGTACTATTGATGAAGATGATTCGCACTCATAACTCCTGATAGTTCTACTCGTCACACTCCGTTCAATCTATCGTAAGCAAGCAATAGTAACCACACATAAGCAATCACTCAAAAGATCGGGAAGAACGAAGAAGACAATTCGGAAAACATCAAAACCAAGAAAATAACGCTTGCAACATAAAACAATTTATAACAGTACCAAATTTAGGTTAATTTGGCCTTATCATAAAGTTTAGGTCAAGAGCTTCAATTAGCAAAAAGAATCAACTAAAACAGAGTTATAAAACTCAAGTTATGATCAAACGAAGTTCAAATTCAAATATGTTTGAATTCAAATTTTAAAACTTTCAAAAATATGTTTAAGTTGTTTTACTGGATAGAGGGGATCATAACAAAGAAGTAGGCATTGGTTTCGTCTAATTCCGACTAACGAGCAGAAAGTAGTGATCGATTTAAGATTAGGGACTAATCTGTAAAAACTTTAATCATGAATAGGTCCACGAAAAAAACGAGAGAAAAAGAAAAAGGCTAAATAACGAACGTTCCCTACTGAGCCCTAATCTATGAACACGTTCGCTCCAGAGGCTTAGACAGCAAACGATCTCTAAACAACCTAACTAAAATAGAAAACCGGGTTTAAAAAGAAACCGTGAGCTAAGAAATAATAGGATCGAATGAGGCGGTTTCTGCAGTCCCACCGCGTTTAACTTGGCGGCAGTTTCAGCGGTAACAGCGTGCTCCAGTGGCAATGATTCTGCAGCAGTGGGCGTGGGCGGCGGCGGTGGATGCACGCAGAATGCGGCGGCATCGCGGCGGCAATGAGGCGGCGGCCGCTTGGCTTTCGTGAGGATAAGCGGCGGCGGGAAGTGCGGCGGCGGCGCGGCAGTTGCTGCGAGATGCAGCTGTTGGGGAACGTGGTAATTTCAAAAAATTCCCTCGCTACGCATAAGATCATGGTGATGCATAGCAAGAGATGGGAGAGTGTTGTCTCGATACCCTCGTAAGACGAAAGCGAAGCGTTAGCACTGCGTTGTTGATGTAGTCGTCACGTTTTCTTGATCCGACCGATCAAGTACCAAACGCATATAGCACCTCCGAGTTCAGCACACTTTCAGCCCGATGGCGTCCCTCGAACTCCGATCCGGTAGAGTGTCGAGGAGAGTTTCGTCGGCGACTGACAGCGTGGTGGTGGCGATGATGATGTTCTCTGAACCACGAGGCTTCGCCTAAGCACCGCTTCTGATGTGCTCGAGGTGGACTATGGTGGAGGGGGCACCGCGGCTAAAAGATCAAGCGATCAATTATTGTGTCTCTAGGGTGCCCTGCCCCTTCGTATATAAAAGGAGCAAGGGGGAGGTGCGGCCCGGCCTAGAGGCGCGCACCGGGGAGGAGTCCTACTCTCTACAGGGTAGGAATCCCTCGCTTTTCCTTGTTGGACTAGGAGTGGAGGGGGAAAGAGGTGGGAGAGAGGAAGGAAAGGGGGGAGGGGGCGCCCCCCTCTCCTTGTCCTATTCGGACTAGGGGGAGGGGCGCGCGGCCCTGCCATGGCCGCCTCTCCTCTTCTCCACAAGGCCCACGATGGCCCAGTAAGCCTACAGGGGGTTCGGTAACCTCCCGATACTCGATAAAATCCGATTTCACCCGGAACACTTCCGATATCCAAATATAGGCTTCCAATATATCAATATTCATGTCTCGACCATTTTAAGACTCCTCGTCATGTCCGTGATCACATCTGGGACTCAGAACAACCTAAGTGTGTGGACCCTACGGGTTCGAGAACTATGTAGACATGACCGAGACACGTCTCCGGTCAAGAACCAATAGCGGAACATGGATGCTCATCTTGGCTCCCACATATTCTACGAAGATCTTTATCGGTCAGACCGCATAACAACATACGTTGTTCCCTTTGTCATCGGTATGTTACTTGCCCGAGATTCGATCGTCGGTATCTCAATACCTAGTTCAATCTAGATTGCGGCAAGTCTCTTTAGTTGTTCCGTAATACATCATCCATAACTAACTCATTAGTTGCAATGCTTGCAAGGCTTAAGTGATGTGCATTACCGAGAGGGCCCGAGAGATACCTCTCCGACAATCGGATGACAAATCCTTTTCTCGAAATACGCCAACTCAACAAGTACCTTCGGAGACACATAGAGCACCTTTATAATCACCCGATTACGTTGTGATGTTTGGTAGCACACAAAGTGTTCCTCCCGTAAGCGGAGTTGCATAATCTCATAGTCAGCCGGAACATGTATAAGTCATGAAGAAAGCAATATCAACATACTAAGCGATCGAGTGCTAAGCTAACGGAATGGGTCAAGTCAATCACATAATTCTCTAATGATGTGATCCCGTTAATCAAATGACAACTCATGTCAATGGTTAGGAAACATAACCATCTTTGATCAACGAGCTAGTCAAGTAGAGGCATACTAGTGACACTCTGTTTGTCTATGTATCCACACATGTATTATGTTTCCGGTTAATACAATTCTAGCATGAATAATAAACATTTATCGTGATATAAGGAAATAAATAATAACTTTATTATTGCCTCTAGGGCATATTTCCTTGATCTCCCACTTGCACTAGAGTCAATAATCTAGATTACGGTAATGATTCTAACACCCATGGAGCCTTGGTGCTGATCATGTTTTGCTCGTGGAAGAGGCTTAGTCAACGGGTCTGCAACATTCAGATCCGTATGTATCTTGCAAATTTCTATGTCTCCCACCTGGACTAAATCCCGGATGGAATTGAAGCGTCTCTTGATGTGCTTGGTTCTCTTGTGAAATCTGGATTCCTTCGCCAAGGCAATTGCACCAGTATTGTCACAAAAGATTTTCATTGGACCCGATGCACTAGGTATGACACCTAGATCGGATATGAACTCCTTCATCCAGACTCCTTCATTTGCTGCTTCCGGCAGCTATGTACTCCGCTTCTCACGTAGATCCCGCCACGGCGCTTTGTTTAGAACTGCACCAACCGACAGCTCCACGCTCAATGTAAACACGTATCCGTTTTGCGATTTAGAATCGTTCCGGATCAGTGTCAAAGCTTGCATCAACGTAACCATTTACGATGAGCTCTTTGTCACCTCCATAAACTAGAAACATATCCTTAGTCCTTTTCAGGTATTTCAGGATGTTCTTGACCGCTGTCCAGTGATCCACTCTTGGATTACTTTGGTACCTCCCTGCTAGACTTATAGCAAGGCACACATTAGGTCTGGTACATAACATTGCATACATGATAGAGCCTATGGCTGAAGCATAGGGAACATCTTTCATTTTCTCTCTATCTTACTCGCGGTGGTCGGGCATTGAGTCTTACTCAACTTCACACCTTGTAACACAGGCAAGAATCCTTTCTTTCCTTGATCCATTTTGAACTTCTTCAAAACTTTGTCAAGGTATGTGCTTTATGAAGTCCAATTAAAAGCGTCTTGATCTATCTCTATAGATCATGATGCCCAATATATAAGCAGCTTCACCGAGGTCTTTCATTGAAAAACTCTTATTCAAGTATCCCTTTATGCTATCCGGAAATTCTATATCATTTCCAATTAGCAATATGTCATCCACATATAATATCAGAAATGCTACAGAGCTCCCACTCACTTTCTTGTAAATCTGAGGCTTCTCCAAAAGTCAGTACAAAGCCAAATGCTTTGATCACACTATCAAAGCGTTTATTCCAACTCCGAGAGGCTTGCACCAGTCCATAAATGTATCACTGGAGCTTGCACACTTTGTTAGCTCCCTATGGATCGACAAAACCTTCCGGTTGCATCATATACAACTCTTCTTCCAGAATCCATTCAGAATGCGCTTTTGACATCCATTTGCCAAATTTCATAATCATAAAATGCGGCAATTGCTAACATGATTGAACGGACTTAAGCATCACTACGGGTGAGAAGGTCTCATCGTAGTCAATCCCTTGAACTTGTCGAAAACCTTTTGCAACAAGTCGAGCTTTATAGGCGATAACATTACCGTCGCCGGTCTTCTTCTTGAAGATCCATTTATTCTCAATTGCTTGCCGATCATCGGGCAAGTCAACCAAAGTCCACACTTTGTTCTCATACATGGATCCCATCTCGATTTCATGGCCTCCAAGCCATTTCGCGGAATCTGGGCTCACCATCGCTTCTTCATAGTTCGTGGGTTCGCCATGGTCTAGTAACATAACCTCCGAACAGGATTACCGTACCACCGGTGCGGATCTTACTGGTTGACCTACAAGGTTCAAGAACAACTTGATCTGAAGTTTCATGATCATCATCATTAACTTCCTCACTAATTGGTGCGGTGTACTTAAAAACCGATTTACGTGATAAACTACTTTCCAATAAGGGAGCAGTACAGTTACCTCATCAAGTTCTACTTTCCTCCCACTCACTTCTTTCGAGAGAAACTCCTTCTCGAAAGATTCAATTTAGCAACAAAAGTCTTGCCTTCGGATCTGTGATAGAAGGTGTGCCCAATGATCTCCTTTGGGTATCCTATGAAGACATATTTCTCCGATTTGGGTTCGAGCTTATCGAGGTTGAAGCTTTTCAAATAAGCATCGTAGCCCCAAACTTTAAGAAAGCGACAACTTTGGTTTCTTGCCAAACCACAGTTCATAAGGCGTCGTCTCAGCAGTTCGATGGTGCCCTATTTAACGTGAATGCGGCCATCCCTAAAGCATAACCCCAAAACGATAGTGGTAAATCAGCAAGAGACATCATAGATCGCACCATATCTAGTAGAGTACGATTACGACGTTTGGACACACCATTATGCTGTGGTGTTCCGGGTGGCGTGAGTTGCGAAACTATTCCGCATTGTTTCAAATGAAGACCAAACTCATAACTGAAATATTCTCCTCCACGATCAGATCATAGAACCTTTATTTTCTTGTTACAATGATTTTCAACTTCACTCTGAAATTCTTTGAACTTTTCAAATGTTTCAGACTTATGTTTCATTAAGTAGATATACCCATATCTGCTTAAGTCATCTGTGAAGGTGAGAAAATAACGATATCCATACGAGCTTCAACATTCATCGGACCACATACATGCAGTATGTATGATTTCCAACAAATCTGTTGCTCTCTCCATAGTTCGGAGAACGGCGTTTTAGTCATCTTACCCATGAGGCACGGTTCACAAGTACCAAGTGATTCATAATCAAGTGGTTCGAAGTCCATCAAGATGGAGTTTCTTCATGCGCTTTTACACCGATATGACCTAAGCGGCGATTGCCACAAATAAGTTGCACTATCATTATCAACTCTGCATCTTTAAGCTTCAACATTATGAATATGTGTATCACTACTATCGAGATTCATCAAAAATAGACCACTCTTCAAGGGTGCATGACCATAAAAGATATTACTCATATAAATAGAACAACCATTATTCTACGATTTAAATGAATAACCGTCTCGCATCAAACAATATCCAGATATAATGTTCATGCTCAGCGGCACCAAATAACAGTTATTTAGGTCTAAAACTAATCCCGAAGGTAGATGTATAGGTAGCTTGCTGACCGCGATCACATAAACTTTGGAACCATTTCCCACGCGCATTGTCACCTCGTCCTTAGCCAATCTTCGCTTAATCCGTAGCCCCTGTTTCGAGTTGCAAATATGAGCAATGTAACCAAGTATCAAATACCAGTGCTACTGCGAGCATTAGTAAGGTACACATCAATAACATGTATATCACATATACCTTTGTTCACCTTTGCCATCCTTCTTGTCCGCCAAATACTTGGGGCAGTTCCGCTTCCATTGACCCGATCTACTTGCGGTGAGAAGCACTCAGTCTCGTGCTTAGGTCCAAACTTGGGTTTCTTCTCTGAGCGACAACTTGCTTGCTGTTCTTCTTGAAGTTCCCCTTCTTCTTCCCTTTGCCCTTTTTCTTGAAACTGGTGGTCTTATTGACCATCAACACTTGATGATCCTTCTTGATTTCTTCCTCCGCAGCCTTCAGGATTGCGAAGAGCTCGGGAATCGTCTTATCCATCTCTTGCATGGTATAGTTCATCACGAAGCTCTTGTAGCTTGGTGGCAGTGATTGGAGAATTCTGTCAATGACGCTATCATCCGGAAGATTAACTCCCAGTTGAATCAAGTGATTATTATACCCAGACATTTTGAGTATATGCTCCTTGACTGAACTATTATCCTCCATCTTGCATTTGTAGAACTTATTGGAGACTTCATATCTCTCAATCCGGGCATTTGCTTGAAATATTAACTTCAACTCCTGGAACATCTCATATGCTCCATGATGTTAAAAACGTCGTTGAAGTCGGTTCTAAGCCGTAAAGCATGGCACATTGAACTATCGGTAGTCATCGACTTTGCTCGCCAGACGTTCTTAACATCGTCGGTTGCATCAATGACGGGCCTGGCACCCAGCGGTGCTTCGGGGCGTAATTTAATTCTTGAGCAATGAGGATAATCCTCAAATTCTGGGCCCGATCCGTGTAATTGCTACCATCATCTTTCAACTTTGCTTTCTCAAGGAACGCATTAAAATTCAACGGAACAACTGACGTGCCATCTATCTACAATCAACATAGACAAGCAAGATACTATCAGGTACTAATTTCATGATAAATTTAAGTTCAATTAATCATATTGCTTAAGAACACCCACTTAGATAGACATCCCTCTAATCTTCTAAGTGATCACGTGATCCATATCAACTAAACCATGTCCGGTCATCACGTGAGATGGAGTAGTTTCGACGGTGAACATCACTATGTTGGTCATATCTACTATATGATTCACGCTCGACCTTTCGGTCTCCGTGTTCCGAGGCCATATCTGTTATATGCTAGGCTCATCAAGTTTAAGCTGAGTATTCCGCGTGTGCAACTGTTTTGCACACGTTGTATTTGAACGTAGAGCCTATCACACCCGATCATCACGTGGTGTCTCAGCATGAAGAACTTTCGCAACGGTGCATACTCAACGAGAACACTTATACTTTGATAATTTAGTGAGGGATCATCTTATAATGCTATCGTCAATCAAAGCAAGATAAGATGCATTAAAGATAAACATCACATGCAATCAATATAAGTGATATGATATGGCCATCATCATCTTGTGCTTGTGATCTCCATCTTCGAAGCACCGTCATGATCACCATCGTCACCGGCACGACACCTTGATCTCCATCGTAGCATCGTTTTCGTCTCGCCAATCTTATGCTTCTCCGACTATCGCTATCGCTGAGTGATAAACTAAAGCATGACAGGGCGATAGCAATGCATACAATAGCGACAACTATATGGCTCCTGCCCGATTAACGATAACTTCGGTTACAAAACATGATTATCTCATGCAATAAAATTTAGCATCATGTCTTGACCATATCACATCACAACATGCCCTGCAAAAACAAGTTAGACATCCTCTACTTTGTTGTTGCAAGTTTTACGTGGCTGCTATGGGCTTAGCAAGAACCGTTCTTACCTACGCATCAAAACCACAGCGATAGTTTGTCAAGTTGGTGCTGTTTTAACCTTCGTAAGGACGGGCGTAGCCACACTTTCGGTTCAATTAAAGTTGGGAACCGACACCCGCCAGCCACATGTGTGCAAAACGCGTCGGTAGAACCAGGTCTACGCATAAGCGTCGCACGCGTAATGTCGGTCCGCGCCACTTCATCCAACAATACCGCGAACCAAAGTATGACATCTTTGGTAAGCGGTATGACTTATATCGCCCACAACTCACTTGTGTTCTACTCGTGCATATGACATCTACGCATAAAACCGGGCTCGGATGCCTTTGTTGGGGAACGTAGTAATTTCAAAAAATCCCTACGCACACGCAAGATCATGGTGATGCAAAGCAGCGAGAGGGGAGAGTGTTGTCTCGTACCCTCATAGACCGAAAGCGGAAGCGTTAACTGTAGCGGTTGATGTAGTCGTCGTCTTCATGATCCGACTTGATCAAGTACCGAGCATACGACACCTCCGAGTTCAGCTGCGTTCGGCGCAGAATGGCGTCCCTCGAACTCTGATCCAGCCCGAGTGTTGAGGGAGAGTTTTGTCGACATGATGGCGTGGTGGCGATGATGATGTTCTACCGACGCAGGCTTCGCCTAAGCACCGCTTCTGATGTGCTCGAGGTGGACTATGGTGGAGGGGGGCACCGCACACGGCTAAAAGATCAAATGATCAATTGTTGTGTCTCTAGAGTGCCCCTGCCCCCGTATATAAAGGATCAAGGGGGGAGGTGCGGCCCGCCTAGAGGGGGCGCGCCAGGAGGAGTCCTACTCCTACCGGGAGTAGGACTCCCTCCCTTTTCCTTGTTGGACTAGGAGTGGAGGGGAAGAGGAGGAGAGAGGAAGGAAGGCGCCTCCCCCTCTCCTTGTCCTAGTCGGACTAGGGGGAAGGGGCACGCGGCCCTGCCATGGACGCATCTCCTCTTCTCCTCAAGGCCCACTATGGCCCATTAAGCCTCCGGGGTTCAGTAACCTCCCTACTCCAGAAAATCGGTTTGACCCGGAACACTTCCGATATCCAAATATAGGCTTCCAATATATCAATCTTCATGTCTCGACCATTTCGAGACTCCTCGTCATGACCGTGATCACATCCGGGACTCCGAACAACCTTCGGTACATCCAAACATATCAACTCATAATATAAGCATCATCGAAACTTTAAGCGTCACGGACCCTACGGGTTCGAGAACTATGTAGACATGACCGAGACACATCTCCGGTCAATAACCAATAGCGGAACCTGGATGCTCCTATTGGCTCCCACATATTCTACGAAGATCTTTATCGGTCAGACCGCATAACAACATACGTTGTTCCCTTTGTCATCTGTATGTTACTTGCCCGAGATTCGATCGTCGGTATCTAAATACCTAGTTCAATCTCGTTACCAGCAAGTCTCTTTACTCGTTCCATAATACATCATCCCGGAACTAACTCATTAGTTGCAATGCTTGCAAGGCTTAAGTGATGTGCATTACGAGAGGGCCCAGAGATACCTCTCCGAGCAATCGGAGTGACAAATCCTAATCTCTAAATACACCAACCCAACAAGTACCTTCGGAGACACCTGTAGAGCACCTTTATAATCACCCAGTTACGTTGTGATGTTTGGTAGCACACAAAGTGTTCCTCCGGTAAACGGGAGTTGCATAATCTCATAGTCATCGGAACATGTATAAGTCATGAAGAAAGCAATATCAACATACTAAACGATCGAGTGCTATGCTAACGGAATGGGTCAAGTCAATCACATCATTCTCCTAATGATGTGATCCCGTTAATCAAATGACAACTCATGTCAATGGTTAGGAAACATAACCATCTTTGATCAACGAGCTAGTCAAGTAGAGGCATACTAGTGACACTCTGTTTGTCTATGTATCCACACATGTATTATGTTTAGGTTAATACAATTCTAGCATGAATAATAAACATTTGTCATGATATAAGGAAATAAATAATAACTTTATTATTGCCTCTAGGGCATATTTCCTTCGTGGCGGCTGACGCACGTCTGAGCGAGGAGGAGAGGAACGCGCGGGCGCCTTTTTAAGAAGGAGGCGAGGGGTGGCGTGGGGAAGGCGGGGAAGAGGTCGGGCGGCACGGCCTCCCATGGTGATGTGTTGTTGGCGTGCCTGGCCAGGGACTGCCCGCTCGGGAAGGGAGAGGAAGCATGTATTTGAGGTGGGCTTGTGACACAGGTGAAGCATTGGGCGAAGCCCGGTCGGCATGGAAAGGTTAAAAAAACAGTTTTGACAGAAAAATAAAATAAAACCAAATAAACTAAAAATATACTATAGGCATATAATATATCAAAAAATTCAGAAAAAGATTTTCTACGACATGAACATTTTTCTAGAGTCAAATAAAAGCAACACAGATTTAAATAAATCAAATAGTGTTACTGTTCTAATAAAATCCAGTAAAAATCATTCTAAAAATACCAAAATACTTTCAAATTTATTTCTCTCCAATTTTATGATGTAGGGAATCATTTTACCCTATTTTCCATATATTTTATTTTTGGAGAAAAATAATTTGAATAAAAATCAAAATAACTCCAAATTGAAAATAACTTCAAAAGGACTTTAGATTTGATACTTTTAAACTTCCAACTCATATTTCATATGTTTTGAAGAAGTCATTTTATCTTCTCTCATGAAAATCATTGAGTTGCTTAAAGTTTCTGAATTTGAAGTATTTCCAAGTGAAATTCAAATATTTTCAAAAACCCTTTTCATTTATTTTAATGGAAGAAGTCATGTCATCTTCTCTCTAGGGTTTTGTATTTGAAAAGAATTTGAATTCACGGAGATCATAAATGCAAAAAATGAAAGTTTGGGAAAGTCCTTTCATTCCATCTCATTTAACCTTAAAAAAAATGCGTATTTCGCTCAATTTCACACAAGCAACCACACCACAACAAATAATCAATCAAATCTATCTATTTAATATAACATTCCAAAACTTAGAATTTTGGGTCGTTACATTTCAATTTTTTTTTCTCGTGTCAACATAGAACAACAGGAGTGTTATGTGAATTTATGTGATTTTTCGGGGTTCGTTTGGACATTTTTATGCATTAACTGAGTTTTCAATGCATTTATGTGCATAATTCAAATTTGAACTATATGCACATGCTCCAGTGCATATAAATTGGTCGAAAAATCAAATATGTGTCCTTGGGTGCATGCTTAGGTCCCATGCAAGAAATGGGAATGAATTTCAAACACCAGGGCACCGTTGATTGCCGGCAAAATATTGAGATGCCTGGTTTTTAAATTCGAGTAAATCCAAAACTCGTCTGAAATTCATGAAACTTAGCATGCTATCATGTAACGGCATCAATATGCCGTGGTACAAATTTTTTCCCGTTTGGGGAAGGTTTGGGTATATGCTTCTCACAGACCGGAGCTTCTCACAACAAGCATGATGGTTTTCGGTAGGGAACGTCCAGCCTTTGGGGACGAAACGATATCCATTGCCTCTTATTGCTTTCAATTTTTTTCTCATGTCAACATAGAAAAACAAGAGTGTTGTGTGAATTTTTTTGATTTTTCGGGGGTTCGTCTGGACATTTTTATGCATTAACTGAGTTTTCAATGCATTTATGTGCATAATTCAAATTTGAACTACATGCACATGCTCCAGTGCATATAAACTGGTCGAAAAATCAAATCTGTGTCCTTGGGTGCATGCTTAGGTCCCATGCAAGAAATGGGAATGAATTTCAAACACCAGGGCACCGTTGATTGCCAGCCAAATATTGAGATTCCTGGTTTTTAAATTCTAGTAAATCCAAAACTCGCCTGAAATTCATGAAACTTGGCATGCTATCATGGAGCGGCGTCAACATGCCGTGGTAACAATTTTGTCCCATTTGGCGTAGGTTTGGGTATATGCTTCTCACAAACCGGAGGTTCTCGGAACAAGCATGATGGTTTTCGGTAGGGAACGTCCCACCATTGGGGATGAAACGATGTCTATTGCCTCTTATTGCTTTCATTTTTTTTCTCGTGTCAACATAGAACAATAGGAGTGTTATGTGAATTTTTGTGATTTTTTGGGGTTCATTTGGACATTGTTATGCATCAACTGAGTTTTCAATGCATTTATGTGCATAATTCAAATTTGAAATACATGCACATGCTCCAGTGCATATAAGTTGGTCGAAAAATCAAATATGTGTCCTTGGGTGCATGCTTAGGTCCCATGCAAGAAATGGGAATGAATTTCAAACACCAGGGCACTGTTGATTGCCGGTAAAACATTGAGATGCTTGGTTTTTAAATTCTAGTAAATCCAAAATTTGTCTAAAATTCATGAAACTTGGCAGGCTATCATGTAACGGCATCAACATGTCGTGGTACAAATTTTGTCCCATTGGGGGCAGGTTTGGGTATGTGCTTCTCACAAACCGGAGCTTCCCACAACAAGCATGATGGTTTTCGGTAGGGAACGTCCACCCTTTGGGGACGAAACGATATCCATTGCCTCTTATTGCTTTCAATTTTTTTTCTCGTGTCAACATAGAACGACAGGAGTGTTGTGCAATTTTTTGTGATTTTTTGGGGTTCGTTTGGACATTTTAATGCATTAACTGAGTTTTCAATGCATTTATGTGCATAATTAAAATTTGAACTACATGCACATGCTCCAGTGCATATAAATTGGGTGAAAAATCAAATCTGTGTCCTTCGGTGCATGCTTAGGTCCCATGCAAGAAATGGAATGAATTTCAAACTCCAGGGCACCGTTGATTGCCGGCAAAACATTGAGATGCCTAGCTTTTAAATTCAAATAAATTAAAAACTCTCCTGAAATTCATGAAACTTGGCATGCTATCATGGAGCGGCATCAACATGCCGTGGTACAAATTTTGTCCCATTTGGGGCAGGTTTGGGTATATGCTTCTCACAAACCGGAGCATCTCACAACAAGCATGATGGTTTTTGGTAGGGAACGTCCCACCTTTGGGGACGAAACCATATCTATTGCCTCTTATTGCTTTCAATTTCTTTTCTCGTGTCAACATAGAACAACAGGAGTGTTGTGCAATTTTTTGCGATTTTTCGGGGTTTGTTTGGACATTTTTATGCATTAACTGAGTTTTCAATGCATTTATGTGCATAATTCAAATTTGAACTACATGCACATGCTCCAGTGCATATAAATTGGTTGAGAAATCAAATTTGTGTCCTTGGGTGCATGCTTAGATCCCATGCAAGAAATGGGAATGAATTTCAAACACCAGGGCACCGTTGATTGCCGGCAAAACATTGAGATGTCTGGTTTCTAAATTCTAGTAAATAAAAAATTCATCTGAAATTCATGAAACTTGGCATGCTATCATGGAGCGGAATCAACATGCCGTGGTACAAATTTTGTCCCATTTGGGGCAGGTTTGGGTATATGCTTCTCTGGGCAGAGCTTCTCACAACAAGCATGATGGTTTTCGGTGGGAAAGCGTCCCACCCGAGGGGACGAAACGATATCCATTGCCTCTTATTGCTTTTAATTTTTTTTCTCGTGTCAACATAGAAGAACAGGAGTGTTGTGTGAATTTTTGTGATTTTTCGGGGTTTATTTGGACATTTTTATGCATTAACTGAGTTTTCAATGCATTTATGTGCATAATTCAATTTTGAACTACATGCACATGCTCCATTGCATATAAATTGGTCGAAAAATGAAATATGTGTCCTTGGGTGCATGCTTAGGTCCCATGCAAGAAATGGGAATGAATTTCAAACACCAAGGCACCATTGATTGCCGGGAAAACATTGAGATGCCTGGTTTTTAAATTCTAGTAAATCCAAAACTCGTCTATAATTCATGAAACTTGGCATGCTATCATGGAGCGGCATCCACATGCCGTGGTACAAATTTTGTCCCATTTGGGGCAGGTTTGGGTATATGCTTCTCACAAATTGGAGTTTCTCACAACAAGCATGATGGTTTTCGGTAGGGAACGTCCCATCTTTGGGGACAAAACGATATCCATAGCCTCTTATTGCTTTCAATTTTTTTCTCGTGTCAACATAGAACAACAGGGAGTGTTGTGTGAATTTTTGTGATTTTTCGGGGTTCGTTTGGACATTTTTATGCATTAACTGAGTTTTCAATGCATTTATGTGCATAATTCAAATTTGAACTACATGCACATGCTCCAGTGCATATAAATTGGTTGAAAAATAAAATCTGTGTCCTTGGGTGCATGCTTAGGTCCCATGCAATAAATGGGAATGAATTTCAAACACCTGGGAACCATTCATTGCCGACAAAACATTGAGATGCCTGGTTTTTAAATTCTACTAAATCCAAAATTCCATTAACCATTCACGTGACGCCACGTGTCTTGGTTTTAATGGTTGTAGGAGGTGCCGTGCGGACAGCTGCTTGACCTTGACTGAATGGGAGGCGTGCTAGCGCCGTCTGTTGCGCAGGCTGACCGAGAGGCGTGCAAGCTATCCTCAAGTGCGCAGGCTCACCAGGAAGCGTGCGAGCTGTATGCTGCGCAGGCTCACTAGGAAGTGAGCCCTTTGACTCCCATGGCCGCCCGCCTTGCTCGCATCTTCTCCATTAATGGCGCCCAAGCCGTAGTTTAATTTGCTTTTTAAATATAAAACACTCATCGCAAACGTTTTAGTTAGAACACACGTATGCAAACCGACAGCTTCCCTAGGAAGCCAAGAGAAAATGTGTCGAGCAGGATATCCGCAGCTCTTGATCGCAAATGTTTTAGATAGAACACCCGTATGCAAAGTGAGAGCACCGCAGGATTTTTGCAACCCTTCAACGCAAACGGTTGTTTTGGATGACCCGTGTGCAACCACGTACAAAAAATTTGGTAAGATATGTCAATACTTGTAACACTTCTATTTGTCAAAATTCAGTAATTAAGCATAGATTTCATTCATAGATTAAGCAGTCATTCTTAATTTATACAAATAGTTCAACTCGACAGCTGAACCGACCAAACTTTTGCCAACCACATACTGAAATAGCTAGTTCAACTATATATACTAGCTAATTTTAAGTACATTGTACAGTTCCACCACATCTATAGTCAGATGAACTGAACAAAATTGCCCCTAAATACTACTACTACTGCGGAGGGGCTTTGTACTACTTCCGGCTACCTCTCCTCTATCGAGAGCGCTCAGTAAGAGGCGGAGGAGGAGGAGCCTACCTACGAGCTGGGAAACCGCAATGCGGTGCCTCCAGCTAATGCAGCTTCAGCGACGCTCACCTCAAACGCCCTCTGCCGCTCCAGACTACCCCTCTCGAAGCGGTGGTTCTCCTCGTAGATCTCTTGATTCCTCGCCTCTGAGGCGGCGTGTGCCGCGGCCATGGTGGTGGTAAGGCTCTTTGCATGCTCGACGAGGCGCTCCTCCTCCTCCCGCTGGAACTTGGTGTAGCGCACAAGGTCGCTGACGCATGTGCGGGCATCCACCTCCGCCTCCCGCCTTCGAGTGGCGGTGGCGGAGCGGGTAATGACCCCGGCGGTCGACGGTGGGCCAGCGGCCACGACCACCACCTCCCGCCTTCGGGCCGCGGTGGCGGAGCGGGTGATGGCCACAGTGGCCGGCACTGGGGTGGCGGCCACGACGGCCACCTCCCGCCTACGGGTCGCGGCGGCGGAGCGGGCGATTGCCCTGGATTTTGACGGTGGTGTGGCGGCAACGGCGGCCGGCAACAGCGGCCGGCAATGGCTGCCTACGGGCACCGACGGCGGAGCTTGTGGTGGGTGTTCCGTGCACACCCAACAGGGACGCCACGCGCACTACACTACGCCGGGGACTGCGCTGCCGCTGTGGTGTGGCCTCCCAGCTGGAGCTGTCCTCTGATGATGGCGGAGTGGCTGAGCGACGGCGACGGACCGGTGCCATTGGCGATTGTGGGAGATGCAGACAAGATAAGCTACAGGGATGGAGGGAAAATCTGACGCAGACTCGCGCCGCCATGAGGGTTTTTATAGCAGGCGGTAAGCATTTGGATTTTGGGGGATTTCACCGAGTCGGGAGGAAGCTTGCATGGGAACACAACGAAGTGCGTCTTGAGAATGGGCTCACCGACGATTCATTGGTGCCACCGTTTGGCAAAAAGAATGCCCCCGCGCGCTGCGCAAGCTTGCGCTGTAAGCCGTCTGCGGCAGTGGGGTGACAAGACGTGCAAGAGGAGGACGAAAGGCCACGTACACATACGGTTAATAAACGTTTGCGATTTGATTACCTACTATACCACCGTCCTGATTTATAAGTATGATTTAACTAATAAAATACGAATGCATGTCGCCAAAGATTATATAGTTGGATTTGTATTTGAACATAGTTTCCAATTATATAATTTTTAAAACACGCATTAACATTTTGTTGGTTAAATTTGAGGGCAAAGTATGGCACGGAATATAATGGAGACTATAGACTAGATGGAGGTGGTACCACACGGCCGCTCTCTACGTAGCGACGCAACTGTCGACCGGCTTGTAGGTGACCATTTCCTACATGTTCAACTGCTCTATGCGTGTGGTTGCTTGTGGTTCAGGCGGCCGCGGCGCGCTCTGCTCTCGCGTCCCTCCGGGTGCTCTGCCCTCGTCCCTCCACGCGCACTGCCAGTGTTTGGGGCCGGCGCACGATCACGCACGTTAGTGTGCAAGCGGTTGTGTCGGGCGCGGCGCGACGATGCAGTTACCTGCTGCAAAAACTGCCATGCGGACACGCCGACAATCCACGCCGCCCGTCCCCCTTTTATGCCTGCAGGCACTTACCTTCATCTCTCGTCTCACACGACACAATAAGCACACCCACGAGGACACATATAGAGAGGACATCCAGCGGTTCCAATGGCGCTCCCCGTGGCTCCAATGGTGCTCCGGCTGACCGGCAACGACAACAGCGGGCAGTTCACCATGCATCACGTAGTGGACACCCATGTGAGGGGAAGGCCCTCTCGGTGGTGTACCGCGAGCGATCCGGTCTCGGTGGAGAGCTCCATCCAAACTATTGAGCAGGTTTCTTGCCGAGGACAAGTACCGAATGGTCGGCCCGACCTTGAGTACACCATCGATCGTCTTAAGACGCGATCGGAAAATTCTTGCGTCGCCCGATTATGCATGCGACATGACGTCCTCGTCTACCACTTCCACCTTGCCACAAGGCATTGCCAGCGTTTCCCTAGGTTTATCAAGAGCTCCGACTATAGTTTTGCTATGGTGGACACCACCAACGATGTAAAAGCGCTCAAGGTTTCGGACTTGAAATGCCCGAATCTTGTCAACATCCAGCACCACTACAAGGTCTGCGATACGTACATTTTGCATCATGCTTTTATATCGATATTTATTGCATTATGGGATGTTATTACATATTATGTCACAATACTTATGCATATTCTCTCTTATTTTACAAGGTTTACACGAAGAGGGAGAATCTTGAAATTTGGAATGCAGGCTAGAAAAGGAGCAAATATTAGAGACCTATTCTGCACAGCTCCAAAAGTCCTGAATCTTCGCAGAGGCAGTTTTTGGAATAAATAAAAAATACTAGCGAAAGAATCAACCAGAGGGGGCCACCCACCATCCACGAGGGTGCGGCCGCGCCCTACCCCCTGGGCACGCCCCCTGCCTCGTGGGCCCCCTGGCAGGCCTCCGGTGCCCATCTTCTGCTATATGAAGTCTTTCACCCTAGAAAAAATCAGAGGGAAGCTTCCGGACGAGACACCGCCGCCATGCAGCGGAACCTTGGCAAAACCAATCTAGGGCTCCCATGAACTCTTCGCCGGAAACATCCCTCGGGAGGGAAATCATCACCATCGTCATCACCATCGATCCCCTCAGCGGGAGGGGGTCAATCTCCATCAACATATTCACCAACACCATCTCCTCTCAAACCCTAGTTCATCTCTTGTATCCAATTGTCGGATTTCGGGTTCCGGCAGACCCTCTAGGTTCGAACTCTGGGGTGCGCGCGGAGATATCACCCCCACCTACCTGCACCTCGTCGCCTCGCTGGGATCTAAGCTACACGAAGAGCAACACAAGAGACACAAGGTTTATACTGGTTCGGGCCACCATTGTGGTGTAATACCCTACTCCAGTGTGTGGTGTGGTGGATTGCCTCTTGGGCTGATGATGAACAATACAAGGAAGAACAGCCTCGCGAGGGTCTGTTCTTGGCTGGAGCGATGAACTGCTAGGGGGAGTTCAGTCGCTTCTCTCTCTCTCTCTCTCTGGTTGATCTCTCGATGCCGTTGTTCTTCCCGGCTCTCTCTACCCTGTGGGTGGCTAGTCCTATTTATAGGCAGAGGCCCTGGGCCTCTTCCCAAATATTGAGCGGGAAGGGCGCCAACAATTGGCCATTTTAAAGGGAACATCTAGTACACTTATCCTCGACTAAAGCTGGTCCTCGCCTATCAAAAGCTCCTGGTGGTGACGCCCGGCTTGGGCTCCACGATGACTTCCTTCCTGCCGTTCGCGACGGTCTTGGTCTTGTTGCACGAAGCGGATGCCTTTGCTTGATGCTCTAAGCTGCGCTTGCCCCCTTTGCACCAAAGAGGAATTGAGGACACTTCATGGCTGGCGCCTGCCTGGCGCCTTGGTAAATCATGGCTTGCGTCATGGGCACCTCGTGAGGTACCCTGCCTTGATCTCTCCGCCTCCTCATGAGCCAGCCTGACGAGGCCGTGCTGAGGAAGCTCGTCGTCCGCCCATGAGGCTTGGCCCCTCGTGAGGGTCTTGAGCTTGTCTTTGGTGAAGATGGGCGTCTTGGGCCACCCTTGAGCCACGCCGCAGGCCGCAAGCAGCAAGTCTGGTGTCGGTGTCAAACCGGCGGATCTCGGTAGGGGGTCCCGAGCTGTCGCGTCTAGGCGGATGGTAACAGGAGACAAGGGACACAATGTTTTTACCCAGGTTCGGGCCCTCTCGATTGTGGTAAAACCCTACTCCTGCTTGATTAATATTGATGATATGGGTAGTACAAGAGTAGATCTACCACGAGATCAAGGAGGCTAAACCCTAGAAGCTCGCCTATGGAATGATTGTTGATCATGAAGTTATTCGTCCTATGGACTAAAACCCTCCGGTTTATATAGACACCGGATAGGCTAGGGTGACACAGAGTCGATTACAATGGTAGGAGATCTACATATCCGTATTGCCAAGCTTGCCTTCCACGCCAAGGAAAGTCCCATCCGGACACGGGACGAAGTCTTCAATCTTGTATCTTCATAGTCTTGGAGTCCAGCCGTGACGATAGTCCGGCTGTCCGGACACCCCCTAGTCTGGGACTCCCTCAGTAGCCCCTGAACCTGGCTTCAATGACGATGAGTCCGGCGCGCATATTGTCTTTCGGCATTGCAAGGTGGGTTCCTCCTCTGAATACTTCATAGAAGGTTTTGAACACAAGGATAGTGTCCGGCTCTGCAAAACAAGTTCCACATAACACCGTAGAGAGAATAATTTTTGCATAGATCTGCTGACGTATTCCGCGGTGTGACATCACACCACGGCCAGGCCTTTATATGAATCGTTTTTACTGTTCCA
Organism: Aegilops bicornis; assembly: GCA_021605145.1. NCBI lineage: Eukaryota > Viridiplantae > Streptophyta > Magnoliopsida > Poales > Poaceae > Aegilops > Aegilops bicornis. The sequence continues at coordinate 435,230 of JAHIAL010000023.1, read as the reverse complement.
CCTCAGCGTGTTTAGCGAGGCAGTTTCCTTGGCACGTCTTATCAAAGCATAGATCGTGCCCCCCTTATTCCGGGATTCTCATCAATACGGACGTGGGTAACCCAACCGGGCCCGCTGGCCTGCCTCCTCTATCGAAGGCGAGTCCTAATCGACCACGGGGTGGGCTCTTGGTATTCAACCTCTTTATAATGAGACCAAGGCCCTCTTCTTTTTACACCCTCCATCGAGTTCGCCTCGCGCTTCGAGTTCCAACACCCAAAGCTTAAGATTCAGGCACTTCGGACTTTCGACGATGTCCGGATCCGACCAACATGACCGAGGGGTGTCTTCCTCCGTCACAGAAGAAGATGTGCTAAAGCTGCGCAGCGCGAGGTACCTAACTGGCGAGATCTCGCATAGGCTGCCTGCTCCAAGGCAGGTCATTCCCACTCCTGAGCCCGGCGAGAACGTGGTGTTCATGTCCCACTTCCTTCGGGTTTTAGGCTTCCCGACGGATCCCTTTGTGCGGGGGCTCATGTTTTATTATGGGCTTGATTTCCATGACTTGAATCCGGAGTCCATCCTCCATATCTCGTCATTCATTGTTGTATGTGAGGTCTTCCTCCATGTTACCCCCCATTTTGGATTGTGGCTCAAGACCTTCAAGGTGGAGCCAAAGATGATCGAGGGGCCACAAACAGAGTGCGGAGGGGCGGTCATAAGCAAATGTGCCGATGCTCCGTGGGCCCGAGGGCTCTTTTCAAGAGGAGCTTGATTTGTGGCAGCGGGGTGGTTTTATATCCACCGCTCCTGTGGGCACCAAATGGGCGGCGCTCCTGCCTTCCTTCAGGTCCACCACCAATGGCTGGCATCATGGGTCAACAAGGGGCTCGACTGGGGCCGTCCAAGGACGCTCCCTTGCTGCAGGGCCGTGTTGAGACCTCCAAGAAAGAGGAATCAATCCGGTTGTAGTGGCGCAGGTTATGGTGATCCGGCACTTTCTGCCCCGCAAACGTCGCCCCCTCCGCTTGTGGGAATTTAATCCGGAGGGACCACGAGCTCTCCAAAATTTTATGGGCACGACGCCCATGGAGATGTATAAACTGTTCTTCGGATCACAAGAGAAGTGTCCGGATTTGACCAAGATGCACGAGGACTAAGCTGCAATCGCCTCGGATACTCAAGTAAGTAGTCCCAGAATCGGACAAGCTGTTCCTTCATTTATTTCATATATGTGCCCTTTAAAGGAGCTGTTTTTGAACAGGAATGGATAGCCAAGGCAAAGTTGATAAGGTGTCCGGCTCCTCCCGAGACCACGCCCGGATCCCATGCTTGACCAAGATGTTGAAGGTCGCGCCTTTTAAAGAAGGCGAAGGGGGAGCGGGAAAGCAACTGCTTATGAAGGAGGCCATCGAGGAAGGAGGGATTAAGAGTCCCGCCTCTCGAGGAGAGAAGAGGACCGCCTGGAAGATCCGGGGTCAAGGCCTCAAAAAGGGAAAAGGATCTTGGAGAAAAGAGTCCAGTGAGGGAAGTAACCCAGCCGCATTATTTCCCCAACGGATCAGCCCTCCAATGAGTCAGTAAGTCAAAAAAAGAAGGGGTCTTGTAAATAAGGAACATCCTCAGATTTATTTATGAAGATAACCGAAATTGTACCTTGTAGTTCGGACCTCAGCCCTTCTCGCCAGAGCTCGCCTTCGGGGATCTTTCTTCCCGGAGATGCTTTGGAGAGCGAACGCCCTCCTCTCGCCGCACCCTCATGTGAAGCGTGACGAGCCGGAGGTGTCGTCATGAGGGTTCCCCAAATCCGGGCGAGGGCCGGGAAGGTCCGGCGCCAGGTGGTGTCTTGATCGGGAGGAGCTGAAGGATCTGCTCGGGCGAGCGGCTATTTTAGAGGATCACCATGCTCTAATGGGTACGGTGGTTGAAAGAATTGCATCCACGGAGAACGGATTGCATGAAGCCGTCAGAAGCTTACTGACGGGGTTTGAGGTACGTAAAAATGACGTACCTTCTGACAGTTATGCATATAAAATGCATACCAGTATAGATAGTAGCCCCTAAGACTCGGTATGTTGTCAAAATTGACAACGTGCGGGATCAAATTCTCAGCTATAACAAATCGCCGCTCTTAAACAGGTGGCGGGGCGTCCGGAGGCCAGTCGGACTGATGAGTATGCCGAACTAATGCGGCGACTTGACAAGGCGGATGCGGACATCACGCTGGTCAATAAACGGTTCGACGAGTCACAAGGTATGCGACTTCTATGCGGACACTGGTAAGGGGGCTGACGCATATGTCTTACTATTCGTATGCTTATCGCAGGTGGTGCATTGGCCGTGGAAGAGCTGCGCGGAACTCGCCCGAGCAAAGAGCAGGAGCCAATTGGTAATGCGGCTGCTTTAAAGGCAGCCGAAGAGCTAGAAGCCGAACGGGCTGCTCACTGCCGAAGCAAGGAGGAAATGGCCAATATGACCAAAAAGTTAAAGAATACTACCGGTCGCTGCGAGGTTCTTGAAAAAGAACGTCAAGCGGAACAAGAGGGCTTAAAAAAGGCCGCCGCTGAATCCAAGAGTGCCCAAGCGGCGTTGAGAGCTGCCAAGGAGGAGCCGAGTCGGGCCGGGCAATTGCGGCCGGAAAACTGTTTCGCTATGGAGAAAATACATGCATCCAAAGTATGCTCAATTGGATAAGTTGTGGAGTTAGGAGGATGCTTATCTCGATTTGGCGGCGAAGCGCCGTGGACGCAGTTGAGCACTTCCGTACGTAAGGGTCGCTGTAAGGGAAGAGCTGTATTGGTCTCAATTCCATAGTCCGGATCGTCCTTTGTCGCTGACCGATCGGTTGGCCGAATGGGACGAGCTGAATCGGTTGTCCGGCTTTGCCATGAAGCATGTCCTGACCCACTTGTGGCCGGGCGGACCCCAGTCGAAGAGCTATTTTGGTTAGTGCAGCAGTTCCTTGGTGCGGTGCCGTGTATCGACGAGATGAGGCGGTCGGCGTGTATTGAGGGAGCGTGGATGGCCCTTGCCCGTGTCAAGACATACTGGGCTGAGATGAAGGCCACCGATGTTGCATCCCAAGATTCGGACAGAAGCCGATTACCTGCAGAGCACTACTTTGAAGAAGTCCTACCGGGCGCTCGTTTAATAGAGACGCTTGATTCTTTCAAGGATATTTTGTTTTAGATGACATGTATGATCTGTGAAAACAATGTTTCAAAGATAATATAATCACTTTTTATACTTGTGCGTTCAAGTAGGAAACTACTCCCCGCGGCCGTTTATGTATATGTGTATATAACTCCGAAGATGCAGTCCTTGGCTTCAGCCTCACGCACAGAAGTGCAGGGTGTTCGCAAAAAAAGGCGCTTTTCACACTTTAATCCAACGCCTTGGTCCTCTTAAGGAGGTGATAAGCGTAGCAAACCAGGCAACCGGACTATAATGCTTTATCACTTTCACTTAGCCATGGAGTTAGAGAGTGGGGCTACGATATAGCCCCTAGGGGCACCGCAGACTCGCTCGCGTGCTCGGGTGCGTGTGCCTGACCGAAAACCAGTCCTTCGTTAATGCGAGGAATGCTACACATTCCCTGTAAGTCATCGAGTGGTTGACCAGCCTCGCTATATCATGACAACAGTTTTCGCTTTCTCCATCGAGGTGCTCGCGGCGAACCGGAGAACAATCGTATGATGGTTCCCACAGTGCCACGTTAGCCATGAAAACGGAACGAAGGGCAGCAAAACGCAGGAGCAGACAACCCAACATTTGACCAAAGACATGATTCGAGCTGATGCATATAAGTCCTAACTCTCGAGACGCCGAATACTCCCTAAGGTATTCGGTCTTTATGAAAATGGGCAGAATAATGCCCTAAGCCCTCGATGTCCAAGTACGCGCAAAAAATTTTGATGCGGTCAATGCCAAAACACCAGCCTCCTCCTCGGTTATAGTAAGGGAACCAGGGGATGTATATCAACAAGAGACAGTAAAAAAGGTTTACGCAGGTCTTAATCTGAAAAGAATCCTTGAACGGGTCCCTACCGCTTGCGTCTGCGCCTATGTCTCCGTTGTGCCGTATCTTGGACGGGTGTAGCACGTTGTTCATCTGTAAAGGAGAGGAACTTAGTTTTTTTTGAAGAAAAAAGAATCATGCAAAATGTGTACATAAATAGTAAATAGACAAAGTATTGTTCGAAGAAGTGGGTAAAGTTGAGCTTTATTGTCTCTTATTATACATTCATGCAGCCCCTCATATGAGGGTGTGCTTCTAGTAGGCGCCGGACTCGTCTAGCCGTGTCCGGAGAGTGAATGACCAATTCAGGTTGTTTGCCGAGTAGAGCCGGATAGCTGTGGGGCTGTCAAGGCAGTCTCCCGCTTTTCCGTGCTCGAGTAACACTTAATACTTCCTTTTAACGAGATGATGCCGCGTGGACCGGGCATTTTAAGTGTTAGAGATGCATAGTGCGGTATTGCGTTAAAGCGGGCGAAAGCTTCGCATCCCAATAGCGCTTGATGGCTGCTTTTAAACGGGGCGATATGGAAGAGTAACCTTTCGCACTCCTTTAAAGGAGGTGTTGCTACGGCGAATTTTGGTTGGGTTTATCCCCATCCTGCGGATTGTGTCTGATATATCAGGTTTATGTCATCGCCGCCATCCATGAGGACTTGTGTAAATTGGAATCCGTTGATGATAGGATCCAATATCGTAGGCAGTCCATCCTGCGTTCCGGAAGGTGATTGGTTTTGACAACCGAAGTGCGGGCGGCGCGCTTTTAGTGGGCGCCGCCGGTTTTTCCCTTTGATCACGTGGAAGTGAGTTTACGATTTTGACCTCTTGTGGGAAAAGTCTTTTGTTTTCCGGGGCTCTCGCTTGTGGTGCTCGTCTACATCTTCACTTGGTGTGTCGAGCCCCTTGTGTTCGGGCGTTGATCCGCACGGACTCTTTGAAGACCCTAACAGTTTCGGTGGGTATGGTTAGCAGGCCTCCCAGGAGTACTGTGTATTTGACATACCTTGTCCAGGATTTTGTTGAAGTTTGATAGCTCATCGCTATCGTCCTTAAGGGGCAGTTTTTTGTTGTTCTGCCGTGAGCTTTTGAATCCGGCGTTGACTGCGGGTGCTCTTTTGGACTGTTTCTTTTAATCCGCGCTGGTCCTTGTTGCGCGTGGTTTCTATTTCCATCCCCGATTTTGGATGTACTTCGGTCGCTGGTGCTGCATCTTGCTAGCCAACTATCCTCTCCCGCATAAAAGCGGGTCATGAGAGCTTGTTAATGCGGCCATTGTTCTTCGCTTTTCTTGGCCAAGGTGTCTCATGCAGCCATTCGTCTCGGACATTGTGTTTGAAAGCTGCTAAGGCTTCGGCGTCCGGACAGTCGACTATTTGGTTCTTTTTAGTAAGGAACCTGTTCCAGAATTTCCGGGCTGACTCTCCGGGCTGTTGAGTTATGTCACTTAGATCGAATACATCCGAAGGGCGGACATAAGTCCCCTGAAAATTTGCCCGAAATGCATCCTCGAGCTCTTCCCAGCTTCCAATGGTATTTTCGGGGAGGCTTTTAAGCCAATGCCGAGCTGGCCCTTTGAGTTTAAGGGGTAAGTATTTTATTGGGTGGAGATCATCTCCTCGAGCCATGTGTATGTGGAGGATGTAATCCTCAATCCGAGACCTGTGGTCTGCTTTTTCCGTCATATGCCTCTATGTTTACGGGTTTAAATCCGGGCCGGAAATTCATGATCCAAAGACCTCATCGGTGAAACATAGGGGTGTGCGGCGCCTGTATTTGGGGTGTGCCGTGATCTTCGGAATTTTGGCGTGTTGTATTGCTTTGACGAGCATGCTTTCTTGGCCCATAGATGGACCTAAGCTGGCCATCCTTTTGATGTGAATCCTTATGCGCGGATCGCATATTGGCTTGTGTGTGCAGCGGCACTCGCGCTCCCTTCTTGCCGTGAGGTCGCCCATCCGACCGAGTGGCTTTCTTTGCTTTTTGATTGTGGGGGCTCTAAGGCCTCCTCGTCAATTCGAGCGTAGCTTTCTTTTTGGGTAGCTCCTTGTTCGGGCGATCGTCAGCCAGACTTGTCTGCGGTGTAATACTTTGCTCCATCTGATTAAAGAGTGCATCTTCCGCTATTTTGAGCTTCCGCTTCGCTTTTTTAGGCTACGCGAAGCGGGCGACGAGCCTTTTCTCGAGGTCGCCTCTTGCTCCAATAGTTTGTCCGGTGTCGGTCGTCGTTCGATTGTTGTCTTCGCCGGGACAGATTGTTTTTCCACGTTGTCTTGTTCGGACGATTGCTCAATAGTTTGTTCGTTGTCCACCGTTCGCCTTTACTTTATGGCTGGGTCTTTGTTGAGGCGGGACTTTGTTCGGGCGCTTTACGCTGCCGCTTTGACCGCTTTCGAGGATTTATCCTTCAGTAGCGCCCCGTTGTTCCTCGCTCTTCATTTCCTTTTAGGTGTATCCACCATGTATACATCATGAGATGAGGTGGTTGTCCTAAGCATCCTAGCGGTCTTGGCTCATTGTTGTCTCCTACATCGCCGCCCATACCGTCGATGTCTCCGAGTCAAGTCGAGCACGCCCCGTAAACTTTCGATAGTGGCTATGAAGTGGGTGGTGGATGGGAGTTGAATTTCGCCGTCATCCGTATCTCAACCTTCCGACCGTAGTCCGCCAGGGGCTCTCGAATAAAGAGAGAGACTTTATTGAATTCAGGATGTCGCCAAAGGGCGAGTGCTGAAAGATGTCCGCGGCCGTGAACTCCATGACAGGTGCCCAATCGGATTTGATTGGCCGGGGCGCGAAGGTTTCGGGGTCCAGAGAGGAGTCCGACGCCCTGGAGTCGAGGTCTTCGCAGCGACAGGGGATGGAGTTCGGCTCGATCGCCGTAGAGATTGTAGCCCCCGAGGCGGTGTCCAACCACTCGTCCTCGATCGGGGAATCCGGCTCCGGATTAAGGGTCGGAGCGGATACTGGTGCGGCCTCCAGGGCACTGTTCGGTTGCAGAGCGAGATCATGCCCATCGAGACAGTGCGGCACGCTTGGCTGCGGCTCGAATCCGTCGAAGATCAAGTCCCCGCGGATATCGGCCGTATAGTTTAAACTTCCAAATCTGTCCTAATGGCGGGCGAAGCCCGATCTGCTCCAAATGGCCAAGCGAGTTGGCTCTACAGCAAAAGTTTTTCACCGAACACGAAGATCTGTCCGGGGAGAAAAGTCTCACCTCGACCGCGCCGTGGTTGACGATCGAAGCGAGCCATCGGGCCTATCGGGTGACGCATACACAAAGGAACTCTTAATGAAAGCACCAATGTCGGTGTCAAACCGCGGATCTCGGGTAGGGGGTTCCGAATCGTGCGTCTAGGGCGGATGGTAACAGGAGACAAGGGACACAAAGTTTTACCCAGGTTCGGGCCCTCTCGATGGAGGTAAAACCCTACTCCTGCTTGATTAATATTGATGATATGGGTAGTACAAGAGTAGATCTACCTCGAGATCAAGGAGGCTAAACCCTAGAAGCTAGCCTATGGTATGATTGTTGATCATGAAGTTATTCATCCTATGGACTAAAACCCTCCGGTTTATATAGACACCGGATAGGTTAGGGTTACACAGAGTCGGTTACACTGGTAGGAGATCTTCATCTCCGTTTTGCCAAGCTTGCCTTCCACGCCAAGGAAAGTCCCATCCGGACACGGGACGAAGTCTTCAATCTTGTATCTTCATAGTCTTGGAGTCCGGCCGTGACGACAGTCCGCTGTCCGGACACCCCTAGTCCGGGACTCCTCATCCGGGTACCCCTGCTCCTGCATCGCCGACAAGAGCCCCGGCCCAAGGCGCGCTGGACTTGGCTGGCGAGCAGAAGCGAAAGGGCAAGTGTGAAGTGCTGCGGGCCCTAACAGCCTGCGGCCTTGGGCGCCGCGTGGCGGTTGATTGGACGTGGGCGCCCCTGCTTCCCCACGACGCCTCGGGAGCTGCACGAATTGACAAGTCCCTGCATGCAAAGCGGGTCATGATTACCTGCGATCGTGGAGGCCGGCGGTTGGCCTTCCCCGGCTATAAGTACGGGACGGCGCGTGCCCTTCCAGTCCATCTCTCCTTGCTTCTCCTTCTTCTCCGTCCTTGCTCCATTTTGCGGCAATGGCTCCGATCCGCCGGTTCTCCGCAGAAGAGAAGGAAAAGGCTCCCCGAGAGGGTCCCGACCCGCTTCCCTTGAAGAAACGGCTAGCCCTATGCCGTCGAGATGAGGGCATCCGGTAGGAGGTGTCGAGGCCCTGGTACGAGCGGCCGCCGCCAGGGTTCCCGCTGCCCTTTTACGCCCACAATTAGGGCCCTGAAGGAGTTGACGCCGAGCGCCATGGACGACGCAGCCTGGCCGGGCGTTTCAAGGGTCACGGCGGTGCGCGTTGTCCCTCCTGGAGTCCATGCCGAGGGCACCTCCCGAGAGTTTGTGCTCCACGCCGCCATGCCTCCTCAGTCTTGGATCTGCCTTCCTCCCTCCTTCGCCTTCGTGATGCCGCAGGGGGGATATTTGGAGCTCTGGTTGCAGCACGCCGGCTGCAGCACCCTCGCGACCGAAGCGGAGGTCGCGGTCGTCGCTCCGGGCAAGGTCTTCATGACTCGAGGCTGGGGCGAGATCGCCCGAAACCGTTAGACGAGGGCGCCGCGATCCACCTGGAGTACGACGGCGCTTCCATGATGCTCTTCAAGGTCTTCGACGCGGAAGGACGCCGGCTGGAGTGCTGCCCTGAGAGAGGTGGTCGGGGCCCTGCATGGGCGTAGCACCAGGCTTGCCGACCGCCTCCCTGCAGCTCCTCAGCGGCGGAGGCGCTTGAGGATCCAGCGACTCCGCCCGAGCTCTTCGCGACTCAAGATGAGCGACGACAGCCACGAGCCCTCGAGCCTGCGCCCGCTCACGGAGGGAGGGAGTGGACTTCGTGCCAGCCACCGCCTCGACCTGGATGAGGTTGGCGCCGGTGCCCGACGCCCACCGCTGATGATGGGCGTCTCGCGGAGGCGCATGTAGTTAGCGTTCTTTAGGATCTGCTCCCTCTGTTCCCTGCGAGGAATCGAAAAGCGCGCCCCGTGGGGGCTTGTAAGGTGCTTGTGGTCTTGTTTGTTAATATAATCCTTGCCGTGAAGTAGTGCGAGATGCCCATTCCGTCTTAGCTTAGTTCTTCCTTTCGAACCTCACGAGGGCTTGGTGCTCTGCGACAAGTCCCGTCCCAAGGCGAGGCTTCAGCCGTCGCTGTATGCCAGGTCGCGATGCCGTGGTCAAGGCCAGGAGGTGAGCGGCCGGGGTCCATGAAGAGCCCACGAGTCGCGATGCTCAGGAGGTCCCCTTTAGCGCTCAAGCAGCCATCGTTCGGTGAGAAAGGAACGCGACGTTGCTAACACGGGATTGCATTAGGTGCGAGGTCGGCGCTGCGATAGCCAGTGCTTCCGGAGAGTGACTTATCTCAGGAGTCAGGAACCGCTTCCTGGTGCGACGTTAGGTCCGCGCATCGGCAAGCGAGGGGTTGCCTAGCGTGGTCCCCGCGCGCCTCTTCCCTCTCGCCTTTGCTCCCCTTTCTGCTCTACGTCCTCGGGTCCCGGCCCTCGAGCGAGTCTCAGCCGTCGCTGGTATGCCAGGTCGCGATGCCGTGGTCAAGGCCAGAGGGTGAGGGCTGGAGAGCCAGTAGGAGTCCATGAGTCGTGATGCTCAGGTACCCCCCCTTTAACGTGCAAGCGGTTCGCGCGGACGAGAGTGAAGAAGACGCCGTGAGGGCCTCGCCTGGCGCTGCTTCTTGAAGGGATCTTGCAGGCTCACCACAAGAAGAAAAAGAGTCCGCTATGACAAGCGACGGTCAGCCGTTTGTTGCTTTGGAGAGGTGGCGAGGCAATCAAGGCTCGACGAGGTGGCGCTGCAGGGGCTACCGCTGCCGAGCTCAGCCCATTCAGGTTTGTCGGCGTTGCGGTGGACGGACCCATGCACAAGCCGCCGTGTCGCTTGGGGAGCAGCTCCATCAGTTGGTGTCAATTGAGCAGGTAACTAGGTCAAGCACGTTAATCACGAAGGAGCAAGTTCATTTAGATAGGTGCAGGGAAGGCAGACGTCGCTGGGTCTGGCCCGAGCGACTTGGGGATGATGCAGCCCTGGGGGCGCCCCCGATAAGGTAAGCTAGGAACATGAAGTAAAAGGGATACATGCCGCAGGGACGGACCCACGCGGCCTGGGAATGATGCAGCCACAGGGGCACTCCCGGCTGGAAATGAAACTTGAAGGATGTCACACGATAACGTTGAAGATGAAGGGATGTCAAGTAGCGGACGTCGTGGGGTGGAAGCCGATCTTCACGAGCCTCAGGGCCCAGGAGCCTCGGGAGGCTCGGGAGGCGCCGGGCGGCTCCTCGCGACCATCTCCATCTCTACCAGACTGCGGAACGCTGGCCTCTTGAGCCTCAGGATGCTCCCCATGAGGCGCTGGCGTGGCGGCTGCGTTCGGCACGCCGTAGGGCATGCGAACATAGCTGTGGGGTGGACCTTCCGCGGCGCCAGCTGCTGCGTGAGGGCCAAGCGCCTCGAGAGGCAGCTCGGTTGAGCCCTGGTATGTCGATGCAGACGCTGCAGCCCACCATCCTCGCTTTGGATGGGGAGCTACGGTGGGGTGGCGGGCGGCTGCCACTCACGACTCGACTCCTGCAGCCTCCCGAATGATCTGGGCCGAACTCCACGAGGGTTTGGCCCTCCTTGCCTCGCTCCTTCCCGAGGGAAACGTGCTCAAACACGCCCAAGTGGTGCCCAAGCGCCTCCCTCGTGACCTTAGCAAGGTCGGTGGCCCTCCAGAGAGAGCCCCGAGCCTTGCTCAAGGAGGCGCCGGGCGCGCCTTCCTATGCGACGAAGGAGGTGCCCCTGAACAGCGCGACCCCGAGGGGCCTGCCTCCCGAGGGGTTGGGCCTCATGGCGATGCCTTCTTCTTCTTGGGAGCGGTCTCGGGAGCCTCCCCGCCTCCGCGATCTGGGTCTTCAAGTGATGCGGCTTGAAAAGCTCGCTTCCAGGGAGCATCTGCGTCTCTCTCTTCACAAGGCACCGTGGATGACTCCGCCGCTTCCTGGCATCTTGAGGGCGTTGTAGCCGTGATGAGTCACGGCCATGAACTTGGCCGTAGCTGGGTACCCGAGGATGGCATTGTATGGCAAAGTAATGTTGGCGACATCAAAGTCGATGAGCTCGGTGCGGTAGTTAGTTGTCGCGCCCGAAGGTTGCTGAGGCGGACCTGCCCAATTGGGCTGTGGAGCCATCGGTGACTCGGAGAAAGGCTTGGTTGGCTGAAGCTGATTGTAAGGCACTTGGAGATTGTTGAATGTCTCTACGGATAGGACATTGAGCCCTGCTCCACCATCGATGAGGGTCCTGGTGACTTGCACATTGCTGATGATTGGGGAACAAAGCATCAGGAGGACTCCGGCTGTGGCCGCGCACTTGAGCTGATCTGCTGAGCTGAACGTGATGGCGCATGCTGACCACCTGAGAGGGCGCGTGGCTTCAAGCTTGGGGAGGACTGCATTCACTTCGCGGGCGAACTGCTTGAAGACGCGTTGAGAGGTCGGGGCTTGAGCTCCGCCCAGATGCAAGCGATCGTGGCGCTGCTCCCCGGAAGCCCCTGCCCCTTTCGGCCCCGATGATGGTCCTCGTTTCTCCTTGGCTGCGGCGGCAGAGGAGGGAGGCCTGCATTTCCTTGAGGGCGATCCTCGCGAGGCTGATCCCTCCAGCCTCCCTCGCGAGGCTGATCCTGCCAATGATCCTCGCGAGGTCGGTCACGCCACCCTTGGCGACGGCCACGGTCTTCCCAGCGTCCTGCGTTTCTTCTTCCTCCTCGGCCGTAGCCTCGGTCGCTGCGGTCGGGGCGTCGACCGATTCTCCCTTCTCGCACGACTCAGAGCTCTTGACACTCGTTGCTGTTGTGGGTGTGGAGGTCGTGGTACACACAGTACCGGCTGCTCTTGGAAGACTCAGGCTGATCCCTGCCTCGCTTGGTGTCTCGTTCTGCCGCGAGCACGGCAGCCCCCTTGCACTTCACGTCCTTGGCCTTGGGCTTCTTCTCTTCTGGATCTGCGGTTGGCAGCTCGAGGAGGGAAAGGCGCCCTTCCTCAGCCCTGGCGCACTTGGTCGCCAAGTTGAACAGCTCTAAGGATGTGCACAGATCTTCATGCATTGCCAGCTCCTCCTTCATCTTGACGTCACGCACGCCGTCGGAGAAGGCTGAGATGATGGCCTCCTCGGTCACCTTGGGAATCTTGAGGCGTGCGTTGTTGAAGCGCTGGATGTACTTCTGCAGAGTCTCCCGGCTGCTGCTGCTTGATGCGGCGCGATGTCGCTTCACGGCAGGAGGCCGTCCACGAGTACCTTGGAAGTTGGCGATGAAGCGGTGCGCATCTCGCCCTGTGGGAGGAGATCGTGCCGGGAGCCAGTTTCAGGGAGCTGTGTGCGGGCCCCTGCCTTGAGTGCCATGGGAAACCAGTTCTCCATGACCTTCTCGTCCCTGTTGGCGGCTTGATGCCCAGCTCAGAGCTGGAGGAACTCCGCAGGTCGGCCGTCTTGTCAGAGCGAGGAGGCAGGTCAGCTTGAACTTGCCGGGCCACGCGACGTTATGCGCAGCTCGGTGGTGAAGCGCGCGGCAGCCTGCCTTGGCCATGGGAGGCCTTTTCGTGGACGTAAGAGCCTGGTCTTGCGGGTCCCCATGCACCTTTGCCACTGGGAGCAGCGGGTCTGTAGCGTCTTGGCGGAGCGAGGCCTTGAGTCGTGACGAGCCGGTGCGGGAGCACCCGGCAGCTTCTTGGGGACGAGGGACCTCTTGACAAGATCGCTTTGCTGCGCCGGGCGCGGACGGAGTGGGTTCCGCCCGAGGCCCGCGCCTTGGGGCTAAGGCGCCTTCTTGAGGGGGAGGCGGCTGAGGCGCCCCTGGAGCTTCATCGCCCGCGCAGGGCGGGGCGCGGCGAGAAGGACGGCGCGGGGAGCCCCCTGCGGCACGGACGAGCTCGGCGACGCAGTCGAGCCACTCTTCGTAGACATCGCCGATGTGGCGAGCGCGCAGGAGCTCGCTTGCCGCTGGCGATGAGCGCTCGAGTTTTCCAGTGGCATGAGCGCGCGAGACGAAGAACCAGCCGGGGCGAGCGAAGGAGTAGCGGTATGGCCGTCTCGCTTCATAGACGGATGCTGGGACGATGCTTGCTGCCCGTTCCCCGCCGGGCCGCTGTCGGCGTTGACGGCAGGCGACGGGGAACGACGGGGACGGGGGCCGTCTGGGCGATGCGGGTAGCGAGAGCGGCTCGGTGCTCGGCGCGGGGCCACGCGAAGCGTCGACATGGATGCGATAGGCGGCGAAGAACAGGGGCGGTAGACGAATTCGGCGCACCTTACCGGGCGCGCCAAATGTCGGATTCGGGTTGCGGCGAGACCCTCTAGGTTCGAACTCGTGCGCGCGGATATTTCACCCCCACCTACGGCACCTCGTCGCCTCGCTAGGATCTAAGTTACACGAAGAGCAACACAAGAGACACAAGGTTTATCTTGGTTCGGGCCACCATTGTGGTGTAATACCCTACCCAAAGGTGTGTGGTGTGGTGGATTGCCTCTTGGGCTGATGATGAACAATACAAGGAAGAACAGCCTCACGAGGGTGCATTCTTGGCTGGAGCGATGAACTGCTAGGGGAGTTCACGCTTCTCTCTCTCTCTGGTTGATCTCTCGATGCTGCTTGTTCTTCCCGGCTCTCTCTACCCCTGTGGGTGGCTAGTCCTATTTATAGGCGCAGGCCCCGGCCTCTTCCCAAATATTGAGTTGGAAGGGCGCCAACAATTGGCCATTTTAAAGGGGAACATCTAGTACACTTATCCCGACTAAAGTTGGTCCTCGCTTTGTCAAAGGCTCTGGTGGTGACGCCTTGGCTTGGGCTCCACGATGACTTCCTTCCTGCCCGCTATGACGGTCTTGGTCTTGTTGCACCTAAGCGGATGCCTTTGCTTGATGCTCTCGCTGCGCTTGCTCCCTTTGCACCAAAGAGGAAATGAGGACATCTTGGCTGGCCGGGCGCCCACCGGCGCCTCTTGGTCGTCATGGCTTTGCATCATGGGCACCTCGTGAGGTACCCCGCCTTGATCTCTCCGCCTCCTCGTGAGCCAGCCTGACGAGGCCGTGCCTGAGGAAGCTTCCTGTCGTCCTCCCCGCGAGGCTTGGCCCCTCGCGAGGGTCTTGAGCTTGTGCTGATGAATATTGGCCGTACTGGGCCACCCCTTGAGCCACGCCGCAGGCCGCAGGCAGGCAAGTCTGGGTACCCCCGTTCCCAGAACGCCGACACCAATCTTTATCTCAAAACCTCATATTGGTACCTGTGGGTTGCTAGTACTGTTGATTACTCCTTGTACTTGATGCTAGTTGGTTTATTTTGTGGAAGATCATATGTTCAGATCCTTTATGCGTATTAATACCCCTCTGATTATGAACATGAATATGATTTGTTATTAGTTAGGTTTGTTCCTGAGGACATGGGAGAAGTCTTGCTATAAGTAGTCATGTGAATTTGGTATTTGTTCGATATTTTGATGAGATGTATGTTGTCTTTCCTCTAGTGGTGTTATGTGAAGGTTGACTACATGACACTGCACCATTGTTTGGTCCTAGAGGAAGGCATTGAGAAGTAATAAGTAGATGATGGGTTGCTAGAGTGACAGAAGCTTAAACCCTAGTTTATGCATTGCTTCGTAAGGGGCTGATTTGGATCCATATGTTTCATGCTATGGTTAGGTTTACCTTAATACTTCTTTTTTAGTTGCGGATGCTTGCAATAGGGTTTAATCATAAGTGGGATGCTTTTCCAAGGAAGGGCAGCACCCAAGCACCGGTCCACCCACATATCAAATTATCAAAGTAACGAGCGTGAATCATATGAGAGTGATGAAAACTAGCTTGACGATAATTCCCGTGTGTCCTCGGGAGCGTTTTCCTTCATATAAGAATTTGTCTATGCTTGTCCTTTGCTACAAAAAGGATTGGGCCATCTTGCTGCACCTTATTTACTTTCATTACTTGTTACCCGTTACAAATTACCTTATCACAAAACTATCTGTTACCGATAATTTCAGTGCTTGCAAAGAATACCTTCGAAAACTGCTTGTCATTTCCTTCTGCTCCTCGTTGGGTTCGACACTCTTACTTATTGAAAGGACTACGATAGATCCCCTACACTTGTGGGTCATCAAGACCCTTTTCTGGCGCCATTGCCGGGGAGTGAAGTGCCTTTGGTAGGTGGAATTTGGTAAGGAAAAATTTATATAGTGTGCTGAAATTTACTATCACTTGTTACTATGGAAAGTAATCCTTTGAGGGGCTTGTTCGGGGTATCTTCACCTGCATCAAAGAGAGAAAAGAGTTGCTCCTCAACCTACTAAACCTACTGAAAATGTTTACTTTGAAATTTCTTCGGGTATGATAGAAAAACTGCTAGCTAATCCTTTTACAGGAGATGGAACATTGCATCCCGATTTACACATAATATATGTGGATGAAGTTTGTGGATTATTTAAGCTTGCAGGTATGCCCGAGGATGTTATAAATAAGTAGGTCTTCCCTTTATCTTTGAAGAGGCATTGACATGGTTTAGGCTATGTGATGATATGGGATCATGGAACTACAACCGATTGAAATTGGAATTTCATCAGAAGTTTTATCCTATGCATCTTGTTCACCGTGATCGTAATTATATATATAATTTTTGGCCTCGCAAAGTAGAAAGCATCACTCAAGCTTGGGGGAGGCTTAACTCAATGTTATATTCATGCCCCAATCATGAGCTCTCAAGAGAAATTATTATTCAAAAAATTTATGCTCGGCTTTCTCTCAATAATCGCTCCATGCTCGATACTTCTTGTACTGGTTCTCTTATGATGAAGACTATTGAATTCAAATGGGATTTATTGGAAAGAATTAAACGCAACTCTGAAGATTGGGATCTCGAGGAAGGTGAGGAGTCAGGTATAACACCTAAGTTTGATTGTGTTAAATCTTTTATGGATACCGATGTTTTCCATGAATTTAGCACTAAATATGGACTTGACTCTGAGATAGTAGCTTCTTTCTGTGAATCTTTTGCTACTCATGTTGATCTCCCTAAGGAGAAGTGGTTTAAATATAACCCTCCCATTGAAGTAAAATTAGTTGCACCTATTAAAGTTGAAGAAAAGACTATCACTTATAATGTTGATCCTATTGTTCCTACTGCTTATATTGAGAACCCACCTTTCCCTGTTAGAATAAAGGATCATGCTAAAGCTTCAACTGTGGTTCGTAAGAGTAACACTAGAACACCTACACCCCTTGAGAAAACTAAAGTTGAACCTAGTATTGCTATGGTTAAAGATCTCTTGGCCGATAATATTGATGGGCATGTTATTTACTTCTGTGATGAAGCTGCTAGAATTGCTCGACCCGATACTAAGGGCAAGCATAGACTTGTTGTAGGCATGCCTGTTATTTCTGTTAAAATAGGAGATCTTTGTTATCATGGCTTATGTGATATGGGTGCTAGTGCAAGTGCAATACCGCATTCCTTATACAAAGAAATTATGCATGATATTGCAGCCTCTAGGATAGAGGAGATTGATGTTACAATTAAGCTTTCCAATAGAGACACTATTTCACCAGTTGGGATTGTTAGAGATGTTGAAGTCTTTTGTGGGAAAGTTAAATATCCTGCTGATTTTCTTGTTCTTGGTTCCCCACAAGATGACTTTTGTCCCATTATATTTGGTAGACCCTTCTTGAATACTGTTAATGCTAAGATGGATTGCAAAAAGGATGTTGTTACTATTGGTTTAGGGGATATGTCTCATGATTTTCATTTTGCTAAATTCCGTAGACAACCCCATGATAAAGAATTGCCTAGTAAAGATGAAATTATTGGTCTTGCTTCTATTGCCGTGCCTCCTAATGATCCTTTAGAACAATATTTGCTAGACCATGAAAATGATATGATTATGAATGAAAGATGGGAAATAGATGAAGTATTCTTTAAACATGGACCTATTTTGAAACACAACTTGCCTGTTGAAATCCTAGGGGATCCTCCTCCACCCAAGGGTGATCCCGTGTTTGAGCTTAAACAATTACCTAATACTCTTAAATATGCTTATCTTGATGA
Source organism: Aegilops bicornis (assembly GCA_021605145.1). Lineage (NCBI taxonomy): Eukaryota > Viridiplantae > Streptophyta > Magnoliopsida > Poales > Poaceae > Aegilops > Aegilops bicornis. The sequence goes on along the minus strand of JAHIAL010000023.1, from coordinate 418,071 downwards.
GAAAAAGATATATCCTGTAATTATTAGTGCTAACCTTTCAGAGCATGAAGAAAAGAAATTATTAAAAACTCTGAAGAAACACCGTGCTGCTATTGGATATAGTCTTGATGATCTTAAGGGCATTAGTCCCACTCTATGCCAACACAAAATTAAATTGGAGAAAGACGCTAAACCGGTTGTTGATCACCAACGATGGTTAGATCCTAAGATGAAATAAGTGGTAAAAGAAATACTAAAGCTTCTGGAGGCAGGTATAATTTATCCCATTTCTGATAGTCAGTGGGTAAGTCATGTCCATTGTGTCCCTAAGAAGGGAGGTATTACTGTTGTCCCTAATGATAAAGATGAATTGATCCCACAAAGAATCGTTACATGTTATAGAATGGTAATTGATTTCCGCAAACTAAATAAAGCTACTAAAAAGGATCATTACCCTTTACCATTTATTGGTCAAATGCTAGAAAGATTATCTAAACATACACATTTTTGCTTTCTAGATGGTTATTCTGGTTTCTCTCAAATACCCGTGTCAAAAGAGGATCAAGAAAAGACCACTTTTACTTACCCTTTCGGTACCTTTGCTTATAGACGTATGCCTTTTGGTTTATACAATGCACCTACTACTTTTCAAAGATGCATGATGGCTATATTCTCTGATTTTTGTGAAAAGATTGTTGAGGTTTTCATGGATTACTTCTCTGTTTATGGAACTTCTTTTGATGATTGCTTGCGCAACCTTGATCGAGTTTTGCAGAGATGTGAAGAAACTGAAACATCCCAAATGTTCAATTTGGAATGTTATACACTAGATCATCGTTGCATATCATATTTTATTGCTTTTGGCCTGATTCAGAAATTCTACACAACTCAAGGACCTACAGAGAGAGTTGGGGATTTCGTTATTTTCATATTTGAGTTTTCTCAAATTTTGAAAATAGGATCATTTCATTTTATTTATTTTATCTTCAAGTATTTCTATTACAAAAATCTGAGAGAGGGAATAAAATGACTTTCCCAAAATAAAGAAATATTGAGGATTTAATAAAAAAATCAAATAAGATTTTATTTCGGAGTTTTTGGCTATTTTATTTGAATTTAGGAAAATTGCACGTTTTTCATAACTGCATTTTAGGGCCAAGAAAATGTTCATCTCGTTCTAAATGTTTTATTTAGGCGGTGAAAATTTATTTTTGCATTTTTAGAATTTTATTTTATTTTCTAGAATTTTTCTTAGTTTCGGCTGAATTTATTTAAAAAAATATTACTGCTTGGGCGGGCCGAAGGCCAGCCGAGCAGCCGAGCCTTGCGCCATGGTCTCCCTTAGCAGCTCGGCGCCCGTCCCCAAGGCGGGGCGCCCCATAAATACCGCTGCCGCCCGCCCTCCTCACCGCCACCCGGCCGCCCCACCTCCCGCCGACGCAGATCATCAGCTGCCGCCGTTACCGCCACGCCCGTCGCCGCCATCGCCTACGCCGCCGAGCCCGCCCGCCCGCGGGACCCCGCCGGAGCTGCCGGACCTCACCGGAGACCCGACGAGGTAGCCGGCCGCCACCGCCCTGGTTTTCTAAAGAAAATTGACTCGGTTTTTTTGTAAACCCTAGGTTATTCTTTTAGATCGGTTTTTTTATTTTTTCGGTTCACTTATTTAGCGAGCGTTCGCTCGTTCGTTCGTTTTAACGAACGAGTTCATCGTTTAGTCGCAGTTAATGAACATTCGTTCCTTAAACCGTTCGTCTGTTTTTCTTTTTCTCGGATTTTCCGCGATTATTCCATATCGCGATTTCTGATCCGATTTTCGTTTTAGTTTAACTTTTCGCTCGTTTATCAGAATCAGGCGATTCAAGCGCCTAGAGTTTCGTCTCGAAACCCTCTTTCCGTTTAACCAACTCAAACAAGTTTTCGCTTCTGTAAAATTTGACTTAGGTCCATATTAGTAAACTAAGCTTGTTTCTTTCGCCGTTTGAATTTCGTTGCTTCGTTTCATTTGATTCTATTTGCAAACCGGAGTTCTTAAGTTGAACTTTCTGGTTATATTTCTTATTTGAGTTTTACCCGTGCATTAGTTGAGTACTTATTTTATGCTTGTTTGTTGCGATAGAGTACCCGGAGTGCGCCGCTTGCTACTTCGAATCTCTAGGTTTCTCGGATCATCAGCAAGGCAAGTAACACTTTGATCATACCTCTTTACTACCCAGTTTTATTGCATTAGTTTCATTGTCGGTGTACAAAAGTAGGGGCTCTGCTTTTGACCCCTTTACTTGTGCAGGGCAAATGAGCTTCCATACGACCACGCATAGACATAGCAGGAAAGGGGAGGTGGAGAGGAGCAAAGCCATGAAGACAAATGAAGCAACGACAAGGACCAAGGCCACAAGGATCGGATGGGCGGAGCAGGTTTTCCCGGCAAGGACCCTTGCCGGGCAGCCTCAGCTGACCCCGGCAAGACCCTTTGCCGGGCAGCTCACCACGCCAAATGAAGCGAGCCACCCTTGAGCCCACCAATGCTCGGACAAATGCGTTGGGAGACGGGGCTGGGAGGCACCTCCGTGGTGGCATGCAGATCTTTGTGAAGACATAGAATGCTCAAGATCAAATGAGGATAAGAGGGCAACCATCCTCACCAGAAGAAACCCACAAGACCCGGGCAAGGCCCTTGCCGGGAGGCCAGCAGACCACGACAAGACCCTTGCGGGTCACCGTGGCAAGACCCTTCTTGGGGAGGCCAGCGTGCCTGACAAGACCCTTGCCGGGCCACTCCGGCAAGACCCTTCTTGAGACCACCCGACAAGGCGCCGCCAATGCGCACCAGTTGGGCCACTGCCAGGCCCGCACCAGATAAGTCTTCGCCGCCGTTTGCATGCGGCTGCCGACCCAACTAGCTGGGCAGGCACCTGCGTGGCGGCATGCAATCCTTCGTGGAGGCTCCACCACCGCGCCACCTCAGCTGCCTGCCTGCCTACATGGCACCGCATGCGCCGCTGGCGAGCCGCGTGTCAAAGCAAGGAGGAAGGCGACGGATGGGACGGGCCTCACTCCCGTCCCCAATAAAGCGAAGAAGGACACCTAAGCCCCGCATTAAATGCATCTTGTCTGTGTCTGAGGGATAACCTCGCAGACCTTTACCCTTTCCACCTCACGCTTGCCCTTGTGGCGACCCCTTTCCCTATAAAAGGAGGCCCGAGGCGACCAGGAAAAGGATTCGGCTCTTTGGAACCTCGCAGCACCTAGAGCTAGTTCGAGAGCTCAAGAACACTAAGGGCGTGTTTGGTTGCCTGGGTAGCTCCAGCCTGCATCGCATGAAAGATCCTGGCTGAGCTTGGCCTGGTTGAGCTGATGCAAAGTTGAATTGAGATGTATGTTTGGTGGACTGTAGGATATCGCTACACGAGAGGTGTTGTATACGACAGATGTTGTTTGGTAGGTTGCACTAGAAATTTTGAACCAAAAAAATCAAGTTTTAGTTTTATTTATCAGAAATTCCTCAAACAAGTAAAATAAATCTGAACCAAAAAACAAGTTGTGTTAGACCTTAATTCCATGAATTAGACCACTGTTTTGGTCTCAAATTGCAAAGTAGACACAATGACTAGTAGATGACATTTAAAGGGCAATTCACAACCAAATAAGACGACCAGCAAGCAATTAGTACATCAATTGCAGATGCTAACAAACAGCCGATGAAAAGATTAGCACCAGTCGACATTAAATTCTCAGGCTATCCTTGTGAGTAACTGAACACTTTCTTGTTCGTCAACATTCACAGAAAAACAAGGCACAGATTGGAAGATTAGGAATACGAAATACAAGATCTGGAACAAAATATGTAACAAAGACGAAGCACATGCGCTATCCATGAGCAAATCACAAGACCTTGCAAGAAAAAGTTGAACGAGCGTGGTTGACATTGGGCGGCGGCTGCTGTTGCATTTTGGAAGGGACAGCGGACGAACAAGTTGGTACCTCCTGACCTGGGCCTCCGGCTCCCATCCACACCGCTCCGATCGATGGGATGGTAGATCTGGCCGAGCAAGGGACGCCGGGAAGGAGGCGTTGGCGGCGGGACTCCCGCTGCCACCCACCCCGCTCGGCCACTCCGATCGATGGGGTCTGGATCTGACAGAGCAACGGCCGTTGTAACGTGGCGTTGGCCGTGGAGTTCGACGGCGGACGGTGGGGTCAGCGTCAGGGAGGAGATTGATGGGGATTCGACCAACTCCGTCGCGGATTTGGGGACGGCGGCGAGAAGGCGAGGTGAGCTCGAGTGGGGAGCGAGAAAGAAGTGAGTGGCGAGAGCGAGGAACGCTCGACCCCGGCCGCGAGAGAATCGCTACCCACGCTGCATTGCGGGTGCAGCCAATTTGCACCGATTGGGCTGCACACGGGGAAGCGGCGAATCTGCGTTCCTCTCAGCCTGGCTGAGAGGCCACTGTTTGCATCGATCGCCCCAGGCTGAGGACGCCACACAGGATACCAAACAGGCTAAAAGTTGCATGCCGAGTGCAAGCCAGGTGCGATTCAAGGAACCAAACACGCCCTAAATACATCCACCAAAGCAGGACTAGGGTTTTACGCATCCTCGCGGCCCGAACCTGGGTAAAATCCCTTTGTGTTGTCTGCTGGTCCCGCTCTTCTCACGATCCCCGCGCCCCGCAACCGTAGAAGGGATTCCAGTGATCCCATAGGTGTCGTCTCCCACCGACATCTTTGGCGCGCCAGGTAGGGGGCGCAATTGTGAGAATCTGGTCCAGCAGTTGACCTAGCTGTTCTTCATCGCCATCGCTCCTATGAAGAGGCGACCACGGCAATCGGTTAAATGCAGGAACCGGGTTGGTACGGCGCGGACGGACCGGCAGCGGGCCAGTCGTGGAGAGGACCCGTGGCGCGGCCCGCGGACATCCACATCTCCCTGATGGTCTGGACCTGGCGAGTGGCCTCGTTCGCGCGCCGGGCGGTGAACCACCAGTCGCGGGCTTCGAAGACGGAGTCAGGCCCCGCAGCGGCGGGGCCCTCGAGGGTGCCGCCGTTCCGCCCGAGGCGGCGTGCAGCGATCTCCAAACGCCAACACTTTGGCGCCCGAGCGCTCCCTCGAGGTTGTCGCGTGATGAGCAGCGTCACCTGCTGGTGACCCTGCTCGCCCGCCACAGGAAGAGTCCCGTGCATCCGTCACATGAAAGAGAGGGCCAGCATGCGCGCCGAGGTGCTGATGGAGGTGGCGAACGGCTGCGGAGCCGCGACGCAGCTCCTTCTAACGTGGTTAGGAGTCGAGGCGCATCGCGGTCCACCCAGCTTTCGCCGCCACCCACGCCAGCGGAAGCCCTAGCGCGCGCACAGCTGCTCCTCGATTTTCCTCCCGCCGCGGAGAAGCTCGACGAATGGAGGGCCACCGTCCGGAGCCTCGTCGGCATCGCCAACGACGACAGGCTGCGGCCGGCGGAACCCGTCGGCCGTCGCTCCGCCTGGCTGCCACCTGCTAGCGGAGAGCCACGCCCGGGCGCTGACCGCCACGGTGTACTCCCCACATCCATCCCGACCGCCCGGGCGTCGGCCCATCATGGCGACGCTTCGTGATGATATCTCCATCGCGTCGTCCGACCCGCGGACCAACCACGATCAGCGCCAAGTCCCGGGAGGCGGGCTCACGAGGACGCCCGAATCACAATCGAGCGCCGACGTGACGCAAGGCCACTGGGGCGGACAGCGGGTAGGGCCCGCTACAGACCACCCAGCGCCGGGAGGCTATGGTGGCCTACCTTACGAGGTGGGTTGTCCGGCCTTCACCCGTGAGCTGCGGCTGTTCCAGTGGCCCTCCCACCGTACGTTCAAACCCGACGTTGGCGAGAAGTACAACGGCAAAACTCACCCGTCGGAGTTCCTCAGCATCTACACCATCGTGATGCAAGCTGCCGGGGCCCGCGACGACAAGGTGCTTGCCAACTACTTCCTGTTGGCACTCAAGCCTAATGTTATGTCATGGTTGATGCATTTGCCAGTGGATTCCATCTCTTCTTGGGCGGATCTGTGCCATGAGTTTGTTGGCGCCTTCACTGGAGGTCACCAAGCTCATGGCCAGGCGAGTGATTTACACATCATCCCCCAGAAGGAAGGAGAAAACCTGCGCAAGTACATCCAAAGGTTCAGCCGGGTGCAGTACAACATCCCCGATGTTCATCCCGCCGCTGTGATCAGTGCGTTCCATCAGAACGTGCACAATCGCAAGATGCGTGAAGAGCTGGCGATGAACAAGGTTAAGGATGTGGCCGAGCTCTATGTTCTGGCCGATCGGTGCGCTCGTGCCGAGGAAGGAAGGAAGTACCCCGGCGAAGATGCCGGTGCGGAAACCGACTCCACTTGCGATGCCGTAATAGGAAGCGCAAGGGCAAGGCCGTGCTTGCCGTTGAGGATCCGGCGACACCGGTACCACCAAGAAGACCAAAGGCGGCGACCCGGCAAGGAGATTGCGGGTGTGGCGCTGCGAACCTTGGCGGTTGCCGACAAGCCGAGAGACTCCAACAAGCGATCTTGCAAGATCCCACGCACCAAGGGCCACGACTTCCAAAACTGCCGGCGGTAGAGCTGCTTTCGCCGAGAAGCGAAAGCCGAGTATGAGCGGCGGGACAAGGAGAAAAGGCCGGATGGTGCCGATGGATCCGACAAGAAACATGGCGGCAAGGAGGCCGCCACGGCAAGGAGAGTCAGCAAGAGAGGCCCGCCCGGGGCCGCGACAAGAAGCAGGAAGACGATGATCATGACGAGGATGGCGAGTCCGGCGACCACGAGTTTTAGAAAGCCATAGAGGCCATGTGCGTTGATGGAGGCGCCTCGCTGCACACATCCCACCGCCAACTCAAGCAATGGGCGCGTGAGATCACAGCGATGGAGCCATCATTTGACGCACGGAAGCCGCTGAAATGGACTAGCACACCCATCATCTTCGACACCGAGGACCACTCTGACCGCACCACTGCGGTCGGGTGCTTGCCATTGTTGGTTTCACCAACAATCCGCAACCTCAAGGTGACAAAGATATTGGGTGACTGGGGGGCCGGCGTGAGCGTGATCTCGCCCATTGTGGTTAGAAGGCTGCGGATCCTGATGGAGACCTCGAGGAGATGGAGTGCGTTCCAAGGGGTTAACCCGACGAGGAGCCAGCCAAAAGGGAAAGATCACACTGCCTGCGACATTCGGAGGCGAGCTGAACCACAGGGACGGAGAGGATTGTTTTGATGTGGCCGGATGCCCTTGCCTTACAACGGGATCCTCGGCCGCCTTGACAGCAGCCAAGTTCATGGCGGCTCAAGACTACGCCTACAACATCTTGAAGATGCCGGGCTGATGAACATCATCACCGTCCCCTTCTACAAGAAAGATGCGTTGATCTGCACCGGCCAACTCTACCGGAAGCGGTTGCAAAGAGCTGCCGCTAAGGTACCTACTCGCCGGCGGAGCCGGGAGAAGAAGACCGGCGAGACTCCTAGCACCCACTCCGGCAAGCGCACCTCTTGAGGTGTTGCGCTCCCGTTGAGGGCGTGCGAGAGAGCTCCGCCGGCAAGAGCAAGAAGTCGAGCCACGCCACGAGACCAAGAAGGTGCCCGTCAAGGAGGACGATGCAGGGGAGTTTTACCGTAAGCTCCACCCTCGATGACAAATAGGAAAGCGAGCTCGTCGCCTTCCTGCGGGCGAATGTCGATGTGTTTGCATGGCGAGCCTCCGATATCCCCGGCATTCCCAGGGAGGTGATTGAGCACCACCTTGCTGTCTGTCCTCATGCGCAGCCGTCAAGCGAAGGTCGGAAGCAAGCTCTGAGAGGCAGGAGTTCATCACGGAGGAAATCAGAAAGCTAGAGGCGGCAGTTTGGTGAGAGGAGTACTCCATCCAGCGTGGTTGGCCAATCCGGTAGTGGTGCGCCAAGGCAAATGGGAAATGGAGGCTGTGTATTGATTACATAGACATCAATAAGGTCTGCCCAAAGGATCCTTTCCCGTTGCGGCCAGCATTGACCAGATTGTCGACTCCGCGGCTGGGTGTAACCTCTTATCATTCACGGACTCCCTACTCGAGGATACCACCAGATCTTCATGACAAAGGAAGATGAGGAAAGACAGCATTCATCACCCCATGTGGTGCGTATTGTTTTTACGGATGCCTTCGGGTTGAGGAGTCTTGGCTCGACCTTTGCAAGAGCAGTCAAATTGGTTTTGAGCCCCAGCTACATAGAAATATGGAAGCTTATATGGATGACATAAGCGGTCAAAACCAAGGACAAAGCAACGCTTCGTGCAAGATCTGGAGGAAACATTTGGGAACCTGTGCAAGATCAACCTCAAATTGAACCACGAAGTGTGTCTTGGCGTCCCGTCCCCGGCAAGCTTCTCGGGTTCTTTGTCAATCCTACTTGTGCGGATTGAAGCAAACCAGGATAAGATCAAGGCTATCGAGCAGATTGAGGCACCCAAAGCGGATCAGGGCGTGCGTCGGCTCACTGGGCTGCATTGCTGCCATGAGCCGGTTCATCTCAAGTCCATGAGCGTGCCCTTCCTTTTTTCTAGATCTTAAAGAAAGCAAGGCCGATGGAGTGGACCCCGGAGGCCGAGGCAACGCAAGATTTGAAGAAATACCTCTCCTCTACCCTAGTCTTGGTTGCACCAGACCACAAGAACCGTTGCTTTGCTTTATCTAGCGGCGAATCAGATCGAATAGTTAGCGCCGCACTAGTGGTAGCGCAGAGAGGTTGATGAGAGCAGACGACAGCGGCAGAGTCGACGGTTGGCGGGCGGAACCCTTCCGGCAGGCTCAGCCCCTGGCAAGGCCGAGCCCGGCAAGGTTCGCCCAAGCAAGCAGTGCCCGTGTGGCGGGGGCCCACGCGACCGGTGAAGAAGCAGGCGACGAAGAAAATGGTGCAGCACCCGGTTTACTTCGTCAGCTGCCTCTTGCAGGGGGCTAGGTCGAGGTACTCAGGTGTGCAAAAGCTGCTCTTGGGCCTCCTTATGGCTTCGAGGAAGCTGCGCCATTACTTCCAAGCGCACGAAATCACGGTGGTCACCCGCCTCCCGTTGCAACGGATACTACATAACCTAGATGCAACGGGGAGGATTGTGGAATGGGCCCTGGAGCTGTCAAGTTTCGGTTTGATGTTTGAGAGTACCTCGACAATTCAGAGCAGAGTCTTGGCGGAGTTCATTGCAGAATGGACCTCGACGCCCGACGAAGAGGTACAGGAGACCACTCTCCCCGGCAAGGAAACGAGTAAACTGGTTCATGTACTTTGATGGTGCCTTCTCGGTGCAAAGCGCCGGTGCTGTGCTTTGCTTATCGCGCATGCCGGAGAGCACCTCAAGTATGTCGTCGAGATGCACTTCCCGGAGATGTCAACCAACAACACCGCCGAAAGCACGAGGGTTTACTTGCCGGTCTCGTGGATCGCGGCAGACCTCGGAGTTAAAAAGCTCATCGTCGAGGGCGACTCACAGCTCGTCGTCGAAGCAGATCAACAAAGACTATCAAAAGCCCGTTGATGGAAGCTACGTAGATGAGGTGAGGAAGCTGGAGGGCGCTTTGACGGTATACAAGCGGAGCATGTCCCTCGAGGCGGAGAGCGACATCGCCGACTACACCATCAAAACGCGCTGCCCTCAAGCTACTGTGGAACGGTACTTTTGTGCTTTAGTTAACCCACCGTCCGTTGAACCATCAACAGGCGAGAACAAGCGAGGAGAAGCTAGGCCCGGCAAGTACTTCCCCACCGAGTTCCCCCAGATTACCGGCGAAGATGTTGCCACGGATGCCGATCCTCCCACGGGGCAACCAACTCCGGCAGGACCTCACGTCATGGCCGTGGAGGCGGCCGCTCCCGTGGCAGAAGAGATGCCTTTGGTCCTTGTCGTCGAGCCACAGGCTCCGGTGTGGGCACAGCACACCGTCCAATTCCTTCAAAAAGGAGAGCTTCCTGAGGAGTAGGAAGAGGCAGACAGATGGACAAACAGAGAGAGTCAATTAGATTTTGGAGGATATGCTGAGAGCTTGTGCGCTAGATTATGGATCTAGTTGGGATGACAACTTTCCATATGCAGAGTTCTCTTACAACAACAGTTATCAATCCAGTTTGAAGATGGCCCCTTTTGAAGCCTTGTACGGAAGGAGGTGCAAAACACCATTGTCGTGGGATGAAGTTGGAGATCGCCAGTTGTTTGGACCAGATTTGATTAAGGAATCTGAACAGAAGGTGAAGTTTATTCGCGATAGGCTCAAGGTAGCCCAGTCCAGGCAGAAGAGCTATGCAAATTGTAAACACAAGGAGACAGTTTACGAAGTCGGAAATAGAGTTTATCTTCGTGTATCTCCAATTCGAGGAGTTAAGCGCTTTGGAGTTAAGGGAAAGTTAGCGCCACGTTTTGCGGGACCATACAAAGTTTTGGAACTCATGGGAGAAGTTGCTTACAAATTTGAATTGCCCGAAGGATTGTCAGGAGTTCATGATGTGTTCCACGTTTCCCAGTTGAAGAAGTGCCACGCAGAGATGGCTGATATACCGCTGAGAGATACAGTCTTTGCTGGAAGCCATTCAGGTTAGATAGTGATTTGACCTACGCGGAGAAGCCAGTCAAGATTCTCGAATATGCCAGCCGAGTCACCCACGGCAAGGTTATCAAGTTTTGCAAAGTTTAGTGGAGCCACCACACCGAGGATGAAGCCACCAGGGAGCGAGATGAAGATCTGCTGAAGGACCACCCTCACCTATTTTCTAACCAACCCGAATCTCGAGGGCGAGATTCATCTTAAGGGGGGTAGGTTTGTAACATCCCAAATTTTCAATTTGGAATGTTATACACTAAATCAACATTGCATATCATATTTTATTGCTTTTGGCCTGATCTAGAAATTCTACGAAACTCAAGGACCCACGGAGAGAGTTGGGGATTTCATTATTTTCATATTTGAGTTTTCTCAAATTTTGAAAATAGGATCATTTGATTTTATTTATTTTATCAGAGAGGGAATAAAATGACTTTCCCAAAATAAAGAAATATTGAGGATTTAATAAAAAAATCAAATAAGATTTTATTTCGGAATTTTTGGCTATTTTATTTGAACTTAGGAAAATTGCACATTTTTCAAAACTGCATTTTAGGGCCAAGAAAATGTTCATCTCGTTCTAAATATTTTATTTAGGCGGTGAATTTTTTTGGCATTTTTAGAATTTTATTTTATTTTTCTAGAATTTTTCGTAGTTTCGATGGAATTTATTTAAAAAAAATAAAAAAATTACATGTGCCCGTGGGCGAAGGCCAGGCCAACCGGCTTGGCCAGCCGCCCGTCTCACTTTGCTCGGGGCGAGTCCCAGCCGCCCGCCGCCGCCATGAATGCAGGAAAACCACGCCTCGGCGCCCCCCTCCCAAGGCGCGCGCCCCCATAAATACAGCCCGCCGCCGCCCTCCTCACCCGCCACCCCTACCGCCCGCCTCCGCCGTAGTAGATCGCGCCGCTCGCCCGCCGTTCGCCGCCCGCCGCCGCCGTCCGCCGTCGTCGCCTTCTTGCCCGAGCCACCGCTTCTTGGGACCCGCGAACCGCGGACCTCACCGGAGCCCGGCAGGTAGCCGCCCGCCACCGCCCAGTTTTCTAAAGAAAACCGACTCGGTTTTTTTGTAAACACTAGGTTATTTTTTAGATGGGTTTTTTTATTTTTTTCGGTTCACTTATTTAGCGAGCGTTCGCTCATTTGTTCATTTTAACGGACGAGTTCATCGTTTAGTCGCAGTTAACGAACGTCCGTTCGTTAAACCCTTTGTCAGTTTTTCTTTTCTCGGATTTTCCACGATTATTCCATATCGCGATTTCTGATCCGATTTTCGTTTTAGTTTAACTTTTCGCTCGTTTATCGGAATCAGGCAATTCAAGCGCCTAGAGTTTCGTCTCGAAACCCTCTTTCCGTTTAACCAACTCAAACAAGTTTTTAAACTACGTAAAATTTGACTTAGGGCCATATTAGTAAACGAAGCTTGTTTCTTTCGCCGTTTGACTTTCGTTGCTTCGTTTGATTTGATTCTTTTTGCAAACCGGAGTTCTTAAGTTGAACTTTCTGGTTAGATTTCTTATTTGAGTTTTACCCATGCATTAGTTGAGTACTTATTGTATGCTTGTTTGTTGCAATAGAGTACCCGGAGTGCGCCGCTTGCTACTTTGAATCTCTAGGTTTCTCGGATCATCAGCAAGGCAAGTAACACTTTGATCATACCTCTTTACTACCCAGTTTTATTGCATTAGTTTCACCCTCAAACAATTGCAGGATTTGGATATGATTAAATTGTGGGTTTTGGGAAGTAGATGAGGTAGTACCTATTACCTGTTTTATTATCAAACCCTTGGGAATTACTTCTATGTTTGCTTATCGCCATGCTATGCTAGTAGACGTGGATTGGGTGAGTGTATCCATGACAGATGTGAGATTGTTATTTAATGGTTTATTTAAGGTGGCAACTTTAACACACATCTGGGTGGTGAGGCACACGGGATTCCAGTGATTCTGATGTTTTTCTTTATGGACCGCCACCCGGGCTCAAAGGGATCATGAGATTATTCATGCTAGAAACTTCCGTGTGCAGCCACAAGCTACTATGGGCTCTAGCATAGTTGATTAAGTCGTCACGAACTCTTGCAGTGGTAGACTAGCGAGATGTAGGGGATAGTAGGTGTAGCTGTCTACCCGATCGTAAGGTGCTAAGCGCTTACGAAAGACTATGTCTCGGTCATCCGTTTCTCAAACACCATGTAGTGCGAGAATCTCAACGGAGGAGATCGAGTCTTGTGGGGAAAAGTGCGCAAACCTCTGCAGAGTGTATAAACTAATCATGGTTAGCCATGTCCCCGGTTATGGACATCTTGAGTATCTAGTAGTTGGATTATCATGTGAATCTCATCATGTTACATTAATTAATTTTGTTGGGTTTAATGATGATGCTTAATTGGGATTGAGAGGGTGTCTACACTCTCAATGTTTAACAACCACCATGATAGTTAAATAAAATGTATTCCTTTGTAGTAGGGAAAAATTGGCTTTATGCAAAAACTATAACCATAGAGCTTTCCACCAACCATATATGCATGTAGTATAGCATATTTCTGTTCATTACTCTCTATGTGTTACATTGCCAGCATATTCCATGTGCTGACCCGTTTTCGGGCTGCAACGTTCATGTTGTAGATTTTTCAGACGATGAGTAAGGTGCCTTAGGTCGTGGTTCTATACTCAGTGATGCCGTTGGAGTTCATGGACTCGCTTATCTTCCAAGCCTTCCGCTGTTATCGATTTTAGATGGCCTTAAGCCATTTTTATTGTAATAAGTTCTCTTTTGAGACATTCGATGTAATAAGTGTGTGATTGCTACTCTGTTATAAATCCTTCAGAAATGCATGCGTGTCGACATTCTTGATCCGAGGATGACACTAAAGCATAGAGATCGAATTGTTTGAGGTCACGGTCGCTCTGAGAAACTAATCTTGTCTTGAATTGGGAGAAGTGCCACTTTATGGTTAATGAAGGTATTGTCTTGGGGCATAAAATTTCTGAAAGAGGTATTGAAGTTGATAAAGCTAAAGTTGACGCTATTGAAAAGATGCCGTGTCCCAAGGACATTAAAGGTATAAGAAGTTTCCTTGGTCATGTCGGCTTTTATAGGAGGTTCATTAAAGACTTCTCACAAATCTCGAGGCCTATAACTAATCTCTTACAAAAAGATGTTCCTTTTGTCTTTGATGCTGATTGTGTAGAAGCATTTGAAATACTTAAGAAAACCTTGATTTCTGCACCTATTGTTCAGCCACCTGATTGGAATTTACCCTTCGAAATTATGTGTGATGCTAGTGATTATGCTATAGCTGCTGTTTTAGGACAAAGAGTTGACAAGAAATTAAATGTTATCCAATATGCTAGTAAAACTCTAGACAATGCCCAGAGAAATTATGCTACTACTGAAAAACAAATTTTAGCAGTTGTATTTGCTTGTGATAAGTTCAGACCTTATATTATTGATTCCAAAGTAACTGTTCACACTGATCATGCTGCTATTAAATATCTTATGGAAAAGAAACAAGCTAAACCTAGACTTATTAGGTGGGTTCTCCTATTACAAGAATTTGATTTGCATATTATTGATAGAAAGGGAGCTGAGAACCCCGTTGCAGACAACTTATCTAAGTTAGAGAATGTTCTTGATGACCCACTACCTATTGATGATAGCTTTCTGATGAACAATTAGCTATCATAAATGCTTCAGATCTTGCTCCATGGTATGCATGATTATGCTAATTACATTGTTGCTAAATTCATACCACCTTGTTTCACATACCAGCAAAAGAAAAAGTTTTTCTATGATTTAAGACATTACTTCTGGGATGACCCACACATTTATAAAGGAGTGGATGGTGTTATTAGACATTGTGTACCTGAGCATGAACAGGAACAGATCCTACGCAAGTGTCACTCTGAGGCTTATGGAGGACACCTGTTTGGAGATAGAACTGCACATAAGGTATTGCAATCCGGTTTTTATTGGCCCACTCTCTTCAAGGATGCCCGTAAGTTTGTCTTGTCTTGTGATGAATGTCAAAGAATTGGTAATATTAGTAGACGTCAAGAAATGCCTAGGAACTATTCACTTGTTATTGAACCATTTGATGTTTGGGGCTTTGATTATATGGGACCGTTTCCTTCCTCTAATGGGTATACACATATTTTAGTTCTTGTTGATTACGTTACTAAGTGGGTAGAAGCTATTCCAACTAGTAGTGCTGATCATAACACCTCTATTAAGATGCTTAAAGAAGTTATTTTTCCAAGGTTTGGAGTCCCTAGATACTTAATGACTAATGGTAGTTCACACTTTATTCATGGTGCCTTTCGTAAAATGCTTGCTAAGTATGACGTTAATCATAGAATTGCATCTCCTTACCACCCACAATCTAGTGGCCAGGTAGAAGTGAGTAATAGAGAGATCAAATTAATTTTGCAAAAGACTCTTAATAGATCTAGAAAGAATTGGTCCAAGAAACTTGATGATGCATTATGGGCCTATAGAACTGCATATAAAAATCCTATGGGTATGTCTCCGTATAAAATGGTTTATGGAAAAGCATGTCACTTACCTCTCAAACTAGAACATAAGGCATATTGGGCCATTAAAGAGCTCAATTATGATTTCAAACTTGCTGATGAGAAGAGGCTATTTGACATTAGTTCACTTGATGAATGGAGAACTCAAGCCTATGAGAATGCCAAATTGTTTAAAGAAAAAGTTAAAAGATGGCATGACAAAAGGATACAAAAGAGTGAGTTTAATGTAGCTGATTATGTGTTGCTATTCAACTCTCATTTAAGATTTTTTGCAGGAAAGCTTCTCTCTAAATGGGAAGGTCCTTACGTTATCGAGGAGGTCTATCATTCCGGTGCCATAAAAATTGACAACTTCGAAGGGACAAATCGGAAAGTGTTGAAACTAATGTTATTGAAACCGTAACCACGGAGGAGTACATAAGGGACACCTTCCAGAATGTTTTAGACTCCGAAAAGGAATAGGTATGTGGTATGGTAAGTAAACCGACTCCAAAACAGTTCTAATGGCAATTTTTCTCCGCTTTTGGAATATTTAAGAAAATAGAAAAATAAGAAGTAGTCGGGAAGGACACGAGGCGTCCACGAGGGTGGAGGGAGCGCCCTACCTCGGCGCGCCCCCGCCTCGTGGGCACCTCGTGTGCTCTCCGGACTCCGCTTTCTTGCACGATACTTCTTTTGGTCGGTAAAATTCATTATATAATCTCCAGAAGGTTTTGACCACCGTACCACGCAAATATCCTCTATTTTTGTTTTGAGCTATTTCGTCAGCATGATTAGAGCAAGATGTCTTCTCAAGAGTCAGTCGGGGAGTGTCGGGTGTCTCATCCGACACCGGGACCAGGTGCAAACAGCAATGCTGACCACTTTGGGCCATCAACGGAGGAAGAGACGGAGGCCGACTTGAAAAGGATATATGCCATGGAGGAGGATCAAGAAGTTACTTCTCGATTCCGAGCCGGATTCACGATGGGGGAACTACAGAGCTCAGCTATTCCAAACTCGGTTACCCCTTCCAGTGCTAGATTCCTTTCTTATGAAAATATGAAAAAGAGTGTCACTTGTTGTCCCGCAGCTATGCAACATCCATGGGTGAAAGGGGCTTTAGCCGTCACGGGAAAGCTCCGTAAGGAAATAATGGACCTCAAGCAGCAAGTCAATAAGCTCGAGGAGGAGAATCGTATCCTGATGGGCATCATAGCCAAGAATATCACATCACCACTTCCAAAGAAAGAGACATAATCACATGGGTATGGGCACTCCCCTTGGCAACTGCCAAGCTTGGGGGAGGTGCCCTGGTATCGTATAACCATCACACTCCTATCTTTAACGTTTTTCTTAGTTCGATCCTTTTAGTAATATCTTGATCTAGTAGAATAAAGTTTTAGTATGATTTAGTTTTGAGTTTTGCTTTATGATCCTTCTATGTAATCGAGTCCGTGAGCTATATATAATAAATATTAGTTTTGAATCAAGGGCTTGATTATCTTGCTATGATCGTGAGGGAATAAAAGAAAAAGAAAGAATAGAAAGAAATAAAGAGATCATAATGATCTTATGAAGAGTAATGACTTCACATATAAAAGAGTATGATGAAGAAAAGTTGTTGAGAGTTGACAAACATAGTTTTGGTCGTCGTTGAAATTAATAGGAAATAATAAAGAAAGAGAGGTTTTCACATATAAATATACTATCTTGGACATCTTTTATGATTGTGAGCACTCATTAAAATATGACATGCTAAAAGTTGATCTTGCGGACAAGGAAGACAACATAATTGGTTATGTTTTCTTATATCCGAAATAAAGTATATTGTCATGGATCGTCCAACATGTTGAGCTTGCCTTTCCCCCTCATGCTAGCCAAATTCTATGCACCAAGTAGAGATACTACTTGTGTTTCAGAATATCCTTAAACCCAGTTTTGCCGTGAGAGTCCACCATATCTACCTATGGATTGAGTAAGATCCTTCAAGTAAGTTGTCATTGTTGCATGCAATAAAAGTTGCTCTCTAAATATGTATGATTTATTAGTGTGGAGAAAATAAGCTTTATACGATCTTGTGATGTGGAAGAAATAAAAGTTATTTTGATCGCATAATAAAGGTCCATATCACAAGTGGCAATATAAAGTGACGTTCTTTCGCATTAAGATTTTGTGCATCCAACCATAAAAGCACATGACAAACTCTGCTTCCCTCTGCGAAGGGCCTATCTTTTTCTTGTCTTATACCTTATACAAGAGTCATGGTGATCTTCACCTTTCCTTTTTTACATTTTATCCTTTGGCAAGCACATTGTGTTGGAAAGATCCTGATGTAAACAATTATTATCCTTTTACCATAAGTATTGCGTGAGTGTTAGCAATTGTAAAAGACTAAATGATAGTTGATTATGTGGACTTGCTGAAAAGCTCTTATATTGACTCTTTCCTATGTTATGATAAATTGCGATTGCTTCAATGACCGAGATTATAGTTTGTTATATTGCAGTGAAGTTTCTGATTCATACTTTACATTGTGAATAGATTGTTATTTGAGCAAAAGAAATCATATGAAAATATATATATATGTTACTGTTATCAGAATGATCATGATGCCCTCATGTCCGTATTTTATTTTATCGACACCTCTATCTCTAAACATGGGGAAATATTTTTCGTTATCGGTTTACATCATGCTTTTATATCGATATTTATTGCATTATGGGCTATTATTACATATTATGTCACAATACTTATGCCTATTATCTCTTATTTTACAAGGTTAACACGAAGAGGGAGAATGCCGGCAGCTGGAATTCTGGGCTGGAAAAGGAGCAAATATTAGAGATCTATTCTCAAGACAGCTCAAAAGTCCTGAAACTTCACGAGGGCAGTTTTGGAATTAATGAAAAATCCGCAAAAGAATCAACCAGAGGGGGGCCACCCACCATCCACGGTGGGGCACGCCCCTGCCTCGTGGGCCCCTGGCAGCCTCGGTGCCCATCATCCGCTATATGAAGTCTTTCACCCCGAAAAAAAAATCGAGGGAAGCTTTGGGACAAAACACCGCCGCCACGAGTGAACCTTTGAGGAACCAATCTAGGGCTCCTGCGGAGCTGTTCTGCCGGGGAAACATCCCTCCGGGAGGGGGAAATCATCACCATCATCATCACCATAGATCCTCTCAGCGGAAGGGGGTTAATTTCCATCAACATCTTCACCATCACCATCTCCTCTCAAACCCTAGTTCATCTCTTGTATCCAATCTTTGTCTCAAAACCTCAGATTGGTACCTGTGGGTTGCTAGTAGTGTTGATTACTCCTTGTAGTTGATGCTAGTTGGTTTATTTGGTGGAAGATCATATGTTCAGATCCTTTATGCATATTAATACCCTCTGATTATGAACATGAATATGATTTGTGAGTAGTTACGTTTGTTCCCGAGGACATGGGAGAAGTCTTGCTATAAGTAGTCATGTGAATTTGGTATTCGATTCGATATTTTGATGAGATGTATGTTGTCTTTCCTCTAGTGGTGTTATGTGAACGTCGACTACATGACACTTCACCATTGTTTGGGCCTAGGGGAAGGCATTGGGAAGTAATAAGTAGATGATGGGTTGCTAGAGTGACAGAAGCTTAAACCCTAGTTTATGCGCTGCTTCGTAAGGGGCTGATTTGGATCCATATGTTTCATGCTATGGTTAGGTTTACCTTAATACTTCTTTTGTAGTTGCGGATGCTTGCAATAGAGGTTAATCATAAGTGGGATGCTTGTCCAAGGAAGGGTAGCACCCAAGCACCGGTCCACCCACATATCAAATTATCAAAGTAACAAACGCGAATCATATGAGCGTGATGAAAACTAGCTTGACGATAATTCCCACGTGTCCTTGGGAGCGTTTTCCTTCATATAAGAATTTGTCCAGGCTTGTCCTTTGCTACAAAATGGATTGGGCCATCTTGCTGCACCTTATTTACTTTGATTACTTGTTACCCGTTACAAATTACCTTATCACAAAACTATCTGTTACCGATAATTTCAGTGCTTGCAGAGAATACCTTACTGAAAACCGCTTGTCATTTCCTTCTGCTCCTCGTTGGGTTCGACACACTTACTTATCGAAAGGACTATGATAGATCCCCTACACTTGTGGATCATCAATCTGGGGCAGCAACAAAAACAAACTGAACTCCCTGGTTGACCTTGCCTCGGCCATCATCGACCCCTACTAGGCGAAGATGTAGGAAGAGAGCAATAAGAACAAGAACGCCTGGCACAGTGTGTGGCATAAGAGACTGGATGAACAACATGTAAAGTGTGTGTCCATGGACGCGTACACAAGCTACGAGATGTACAGGCGGATCGTTGACATGAGGAACTATCTTCTTCCTGATAAAGACGAGGGATCGAGCCACATAGCAGTGGCGGGAGCGTCACAAGAAGTAGATGACTAGACGATCATTTCTCCTACTTTAGAATGCATGCAATTGTTTATTGAGGTGTGTGTGAATGATCTGTATAGTCACGTATGTAATTGGATGTTTATTTCCGTTATATATATACATGTTATTCTACTATAGACAGAGCAATTCACACGGCTTATTAGCAGCAATCGTCTGTGTTATTATTGGTCTTCTTTTACATTTGATTACGGACCTGTTTGCCGCGTATCACACACATCTTGTTTAGTTGAACCGTTTCCATTGTGTTGCCTAATCACACACAGCTTCATCCCAAAGGAATCAGAGTGTCAGATATCGCACACGCCTTCATCTGGCTGCCCATTTCTTTTGTGCCTCCTCATCCCAAACAGTTAATTGAGCTGAACCGTATGCCCTGCATCACACACGCAACTAAATTCTGAACCGCGTTTGATGCATCTGTCGTCGCAAATGATTTGCACCTTTTTTGACGGTTTTTTACACCACCATTTGCGATTATAGCATTGCACACAGTTTCGTAGAAGGGTCTCTGATCGTAGTGTCGCGTTTGGACCATCCTGCAGTAGTGCATGTTCGGATAAAGGTATAGGTTAATCATAAAGTACATTAATACACTGAATCAAATACCTATTCCTTATCTATTCCATCTATAAGACTGTCTAACCTGTCTTCCTGCGAATACTTCGCAGCTATCATTACTTGGTAATACACCAAATTCACTAGAATTTCTTTCCTGTCTGGTCCT
Source organism: Aegilops bicornis (assembly GCA_021605145.1). Taxonomy (NCBI): domain Eukaryota; kingdom Viridiplantae; phylum Streptophyta; class Magnoliopsida; order Poales; family Poaceae; genus Aegilops; species Aegilops bicornis. Next base: position 397,798 of record JAHIAL010000023.1, on the reverse strand, counting down.
TGCGGTCCCACTCGGGTCATATGATTTGGATCTAGCTTGGTGAAACGTGTTTTCACCATGGCCTAGGCTTCTCATGCGCCTTCACGGCAGGCGGATGTCTTCCATAGCTCAAACCGGCGTCGGGCACCTCTGAACAGGTTTACCAAGCCCCCCACACTTTTTGGAGGGTATCGGCTGGTCATAATGCCTTGACCATACTCCTCATGGCTTTCCGGGCCCAAGCATGTACCACGGATAGTTCCTTCAGCACGTCGCCTTGAAATGCGGATACTTCTTCTTCCGGCTGACTAGTTAACAGACCTGCAACAACAGATTCATGACGTTTCGTATTATGGACTATAAACATGAGCCCCTAGGGAGGTTTTAAAAAAAGAGAAAGGAAGACATACCGAACATGCCGCCCTTCAACATCTCATTTTCTTTCTGAGCGGCCGATAACTGAGCCTTTAAGCTCTCTATCTCTTCGGATTGTTTGTCTTTTTCCTCCTCGTGTTTTTTATTACCGGAAGCAATCATTGCGGCCTTTTTCATTTCCGCCAGTTCGGCAGTGCCGGCATTTAGCTGCATTTAATTTATCTTTAGCTCCTGGGATAGCGCAATATTCTTCTCTTTGAGAACCTACGGGTCATATCTATCCTTAAATCGGTTTGCCTCACCACTTCAAGTCTCGGGGGCTACTCGCATATGACTATCATAATTGCATAAACTTTTACCTGTATATCTTTTGAGAACAACTGAGTGACTCCAGGAACTCCGTCTCGAGCGGCTCACATATATGCATCCACCGAGCTGAGTGCAAAAACTCCTGCTCGGAAAAGGCCGGAGCGCGCATGGCTTCTTTCAATCGACGATGATTCATCACGCTCTCCACTTCAGAATTCGTGACAGATGCGTCGTCCGAATCCTCATGAGGCGGCAGAACTGGCATTTCATCAGCTCTCGTCCTAGTTGGCGAGTCCGGCACCGGATTGGCGGACATTCGGCTAACAGGGCGTTTTCCCACCGTCTACCGCGTGTTTCTCCTGACCTCAAGGATAAACGGAGACTTTAAACAATCCGGACTCATGCCCAGGCATGTATTAAGCTGACATACCTCTTGGAAGACTGTGAGGTTTCTGCAGCGCTCCCGGTACCCTTTCGTTTTGAATGACTACCCTGCGTAGGGGCTGCCCTTGAGGAGGTACAGTCCGCCGAGCGCCGATCCTATTAAAGTCCGGATCAGTATAATGGATAAAGGTGCAAGTAGGGACTTCCTTTCAAGAGCCCTCCGAATACTTACGATGGAGAAGGGCTAGGGGCGGGGGTAGTCGGCAGTGATAGCCACTTTTGAGCCGTCAAGGCTCACTTGATAAAATACCCCATCATCAAACTCTCTCTCTCTCTCTCTCTCTCTCTATATATATATATATATATATATATATATATATATATATATCCGGATCCTCGCGAAAGCCAGGGTCTCCATCGTGATTATGATCCTCTGGTTGTGGGGCAGGACAGTGAACGTCCTCGATCATCTTCCGCCATGACTGTTTTAACAAAGAACAAATTGGATTAGCATGCCGTGACAGCAATAAGGCAACACAGATAATCGAAGTCTTACCCATTCAATGGGGTTGTACATGGAATAGCCTTCCCGACAGTTTAAACGGATGAAATCTTCTTTTTCCCCCTTATACAGATCGACCAAGATTGTGGCCAGTTCAGCAAGGGTATCCGGACCCTTGCGTCTGTAACGGGATGCGTCATATTCTCCGTTGTAACACCATAAGGGACTTACTATGGATTGGAGAGGCTGGACGCACCTCTTTATTGCAATAACCATAACCTCAATTATTGAGAGCTCAGTATGGGCTAGCAACCTGACCTTGCTAACCAACCTTTTTATTTCTGCACTGTCTTCATCCTTGCGACTTCGGGGACGCCAGTTGAAGCGCTTATTTAAAGGAGCACTGGAAAATCCAGGAAGGCCGCGTCGAACTGGGTCCGGCAGTGGGACGTCATACATGTAGAACCATTCCAAAGACCAGTGTGGGTATACCTCTTTGGGAGTTCCTATGAGGTATCCGGATCCGGCTATACGCCATACTTCGGCACCACCCACTTCAAATATGGAGCCTCCTCAATGGCGGGGAACGAGGAAAAGAACTTCCTCCATAGTTCGAAATGGACCTTGATGCCTAGGAACAGTTCGCAGAGGGCAACGAAACCTGAGATGTGCAGAATCGAACCTGGGGTAAGGTTGTGCAGTTGAATGCCGTGAGCATTAAGCAAGATGACATGATGTAGAGGGATAAACTCAAGCAATATGATATAAACCCCATCTTTTTATCCTTGATGGCAACAATACAATCCGTGTCTTGCTGCCCCTACTGTCACTAGGAAAGGACACCGCAAGATTGAACCCAAAGCTAAGCACTTCTCCCATTGCAAGAAAGATCAATCTAGTAGGCCAAACTAAACCGATAATTCGAAGAGACTTGCAAAGATATCAAATCATGCATATAAGAATTCAGAGAAGAATCAAATATTGTTCATAGATAATCTTGATCATAAACCCACAATTCATCGGATCTCGACAAACACACCGCAAAAAGTATTACATCGAATATATCTCCAAGAACATCGAGGAGAACTTTGTATTGAGAACCAAAGAGAGAGAAGAAGCCATCTAGCTAATAACTATGGACCAAGATCTGTGGTAAACTACTCACACATCATCGGAGAGGCTATGGTGTTGATGTAGAAGCCCTCCGTGATCGAATCCCTCCGAGGAGCACCGGAAAAGGCCACAAGATGGGATCTCGCGGGTACAGAACGTTGCGGCGGTGGAAAAGTGGTTGAAATAGGCAAAAAAACAGCAATTTGCACTGGGCCTTTGGTTAATAGGTTAGTCCCAAAAATAATAATAAAAAGAGCATATTAAAGCCCATTAAACATTCAAAACAGATAATATAATAGCATGGAACAATCAAAAATTATAGATACGTTGGAGATGTATCACATATTGATTCGCCAATAGTTTCAAGCGGTGAGCGACACCATAACCAGCCTCGTAGGCATGACCCGCCGCGTGCTGGTCACGATGCTCAGGCTTTGGTGGATCAGGCCAGGGCACGTCGGGAGGCTGAGCTGGCGGCTCAATTGGTGGCTCAACAACAATCTCTGGCTTACCCAACAGTGTCTGTGGAGGCAGGAGTGACCTCTAGAACCTATGGTGTGCCATGTTTAGTGCCGACTCTATGTAACGAGCGCTTGCCTACGGATTTGAGGGCCCCCGCAAGGTGCCTAATTACACAGCGGATCAGCCCCAGAGGCGTGGATTGAGAGCTATGAGATGGCCATGGAGATGTTGGATGTTAGTGATGTTGCGTGTGCTAAATACTTCACCATGAAGTTGGATGGGCCGGCATGCACTTGCCTGAAAGGATTGCCCCCTAATTCCATCAGATCATGGGCTGAATTGAAGATGCGTTTTATCCAAAATTACAAGGACACGTGGAAGCAACCTATGTCAATTCTTGACTTAGACTCTTTGCGTCCAGGGTGAGAGCAAGTCAACAACCAATTGGGTGCGCCGGATCTCGGCTGTCATACACTCATCGGATAGTATCAACGCCGGTTCAACCATGCTAATGTTGGAAAAGAATTGCCATTTCCTTTCCCTTAAGCAGAAGATGGGGAGGCAATGATATGGGAGAGCTCATGGCGGCTCTCTTTAAATACGCCAACTCGATAATCTTTGAAGACCCGATTACGATGAGGAGAAGGTCGGAAAGGGGGAGAAGAGTGGCAATGCAAAGGGACAGCAACATAATACGGCGGGTCAAGGTGGCAACGGTAAGCGCAATGCTGACGGCGGTTTAGACTTTGTGGCTAACACCAATACGCAGAATAATAATCAGCATCGTAAGGGGAAGTCGTCAGTACCCCGGTTTGGCGGGCCAAAGTTCAACCTTGAGGCGATGATGAATCAGCCTTGCCCGAAGCACGGTACACAAGAGAAGTCGGCCAGTCGTCTATGGAAGGATTGCTTCATCATGAGGGAGTATAGAAATTCCAATTTTTTCCAGAATAATCATGGCCTGAACGGCGGCTCAGGATCCGACTCTCATGGACCTAGCTTTGGGGTGGCGGCTCAAGCTCTGGTTTTCAGGGCCAAGGCAATCAAGGTGGTTTTAATCAGCAATCCGATCAAGGGGATCATCAGCAGCAGTCCGATTATCACAGCAATCCAAAACAACTGAATAGTGGTCAGTATCATGTGTTTACCATGAGCTTGTGCAAACGAGATCAGAAGATTCATAAGCGGGCGGTGAACACGGTTGAGCCGGCAGTCCCTCGATACTTAGATGGTCTGAACATCCTATTGTATGGATCCGGGAGGATCACCCGCCCCGGGTCGACAATCCGAGTCAATTAGCTTTGGTGGTTGCTCCTCAGGTTGGAGGATACAAGTTTACCAAGGTTCTTATGGATGGAGGCAATAGCATCAATATCCTTTATTATGATACTTTTTGCCGTATGAATTTGACTGACAAAGATCTTAAGCCGTCTTCTACTGTTTTTCATGGGGTGGTGCCTGGTAAGTCGGTTCACCCAATGGGTAAGATAGCTTTGGAAGTCACCTTTGGCGATGATCATGATTACAAAGCTGAGACATTGACTTTTGAAGTAGTAAAGATCAAGAGCCCTTATCACGCCCTATATAGTCGGCCGGCTTATGCTAAATTCATGGCACGACCTTATTATGTTTATTTGCAGCTTAAGATGCCGGGTCGTAAGGGCACTATCACTTTTGCAACGGCGGGAAGATAGCTTTGGATGTGAAGAGGGCGATGTTGCTTATGCTGAGTCTGTTTGTGCAACAGAGGAGTTGAAGTTCTACAAGGATAATGTTGACCCGGCAGATATGACACCTTTGAAAAAAGCCAACCACAGAGCATGACCCCTTGTTGAAGTTTAAGTCGGCAGATGATGCTAAGCTGGTTGACTTTGTTCCGGCTGACTCATCCAAGAAGTTCAGTAGCAGTGCTAATATGGATCCGAAATAGGAAAGCGCGCTCATCGAGTTCATCTGTGAGAGTCTGGACATCTTTGCATGGAAGCCTTCAGACATGCCAGGTGTACAGAGGGAACTCGTTGAGCACACTCTCAATGTTGATCCAAAGAATAAACCGGTCAAGCAATTCCTTCATCGTTTTAATGAAGAGAGGCGTAAGGCCATTGGTGAAGAAGTGGCCCGGCTCTTGGCGGCTGGGTTCATCATTGAAGTTTTTCATCCTGAATGGTTGGCTAACCCGGTCCTGGTAGTTAAGAAAAATGACACCTGGCGTATGTGTGTGGATTACACAGATCTTAATAAGGTGTGTTCGACTGACCCTTTTGCTCTCCCTCGTATTGATCAGATCATTGATGCTACGGTGGGTTGTGAGTGTTTGAGTTTTTTTGGATGCTTATTCTAGTTATCATCAGATCAAGATGGCAGTTAAGGACCAGGAGAAGACAACTTTCATCACTCCCTTTGGAGCCTTCTGCTATGTGTCTATGCCGTTTGGTCTCAAGAGTGCCCAGGTGACTTATCAGCGGTGTGTTCAGAATTGCCTTCATGATCAGATTGGGCGCAATGTTCATGCTTATGTGGATGATATTGTTGTGAAATCCAGAAAGAAGGAGACCTTGATAGATGATTCGAAAGAGTCCTTTGACAATCTCCGGGTCTATAAGATGATGCTTAACCCGGCCAAGTGTGTCTTTGGTGTGCCAGCAGGCAAGCTCTTGGGTTTTTTGGTTTCTGAAAGAGGCATTGAGCTAACCCAGAGAAAATCAAGGCTATCACTTCTTTGGCTAAACTAGCGTGTATTAATGACGTCCAACGTCTGGCAGGTCGTATTGCGGCTTTAAGCCGGTTTATAAGCCGTTTGGGCGAAATGGCTATCCCTCTGTATTAGATGATGAAGAAAACAGATCATTTTGTGTGGAGTGATGCTGCCAATCAGGCGTTTGAGGCATTGAAAAAATAGTTGGCTGAGCCGCCAATCCTTGCAGCTCCTATTGATAAGGAGTCCTTGCTATTATATGTAGCTGCTAATAGGAGAGCCATCAGTGTAGAGGTTGTTGTGGAAAGGAAAGAATCAGGCAAGGAACATCCGGTTCAGCGGCCGGTTTACTATGTCAGTGAGATACTCATTGAATCCAAGCAGAGATACCCACATTGGCAGAAGCTGGTTTATGGAGTGTTCATGGCTAGTCGTAAGTTAAAGTAGTATTTCCTTGGTCATCCCATCACTGTGGTCAGTTCTGCTCCTTTAGGGGATATTATTCAAAACAGAGAAGCCATTGGCCGGGTGGCCAAGTGGGCTATTGAGCTTGGACCCCATGGTTTGAAATATATGCCTCGGACAGCTATCAAGTCTCAAGCACTTGTGGATTTCATCAATGACTAGACAGAGCTGCAGATGCCCGAGGAGAAGTCGGATAACACATATTGGACTATTCATTTTGATGGATCCAGGCAGTTAGAGGGCTCGGGGCTAAAGTTGTTTTGACTTCCCCACGAGGTGATAAATTTGGTTATGTCTTAAGGTTGATGTTCCCTTGTACTTATAATGCAGCTGAGTATGAAGCCTTGCTCCATGCTCTTCGGATGGCTAAATAGATGAATCTAAGCTGGGTGAGGTGCTTTGGCGACTCAGATTTGGTGGCTCGGCAGGTTTCAGGGACTTGGGACTCCAAGGATCCACTCATGGCGGCTCATCACCGCGAGGTTGATGCTATTGCTAGTCATTTCAAGGGCTATCAAGTGGAACATGTTGATCGCGGGGAAAATGAGGTGACTGATGCTTTAAGCCGGCTGGGGTCCCAGCGTAAGCCGGTACCACCCAATATTTTCCTTGATATTTTGCATAACCCTTCGGTTAACTTGCCTACGAAGGAAGATATTGTTGTTCCTGACCCGGAGACGCAGTTGGTGGCGGCTCTTCATGCTATTCCTGATTGGTTAGTACCATATTTGGCTTATATGACCCGGGGTGAGTTGCCTCAGGATGAAACTTTGGCCAGGCAGATAAGTCGGCGATGTAAGTCAATGACTATTGTCAACGGCGAGTCGCACCGATGCAGTGTTACAGGGGTGTTTCAGCTAAACCCGAGCAAACGTCAGGCCGGGCCGGGTTTCGGGCCGGGCTCGTAAAAGCCCGACCTTCATTTCTCAAGCCCGAGCTCGGCCCGAAGCCCAAAATACTCCCTGTTTTCAAGCCCGAGCCCGGCCCGAAATCAAGCCCGAAGCCCGAAGGCCCGAAGCCCGAAAGCCCGGCCCGAATGCTGTCTTTTTGTACGCGCGGGTGCAAGCCCGGCCCGAAATACAGAAAAATTGAAGTCCGAGCCCGGCCCGAACTATCTTCGGGCTGCAAAACAAAGCCCGAGCACAGCAGAATGTCACGCCGAGCCGACCAGGCCTGTGTTTTTAGGCTGTGCTCGGGCGAGTTAGCCGGGCGGGCTGCCATGCCTGTGTTTAGTTTCAGCCGCTCGCTTCTCGCCGAGGAGGGCCGTGAGATTCTACGAGAGAGATTCATGAAGGAGATTGTAGCCATCATCTTGGGCTCTAAGTCTCTCGTGGCTAAGGCTTTTCGTCATGGGTTTTATTGGCTGACGGCTCATGCTGATGCAGAGGATTTGGTCAGCAAGTGTGATGGTTGTCAGAAATTTTCAAGACGAGCTCATGTGCCGGCTCAAGAATTGATGATGATTCCAATTACTTGGCCGTTTGTAGTCAGGGGGCTGGATATGGTTGGACCTTTTAAAAGATCCAAGGACAAAAAGACTCACCTCCTGGTCGCGGTTGACAAGTTTACAAAGTGGGTTGAGGCAGATCCGGTCAGCAAGTGTGACGCGGCAACGGCGGTTCAATTCATCAAAAAGGTGATTTTTTTCTGTTTTGGTTGCTGTCGGTGTCCAAACCGCGGATCTCGGGTAGGGGGTCCCGAACTATGCGTCTAGGCGGATGGTAACAGGAGACAAGGGACACGATGTTTTTACCTGTGTTCGGGCCCTCTCGATGGAGGCAATACCCTACTACCTCCTTGATTAATATTGATGATATGGGTAGTACAAGAGTAGATCTACCACGAGATCAGAGAGGCTAAACCCTAGAAACTAGCCTATGGTATGATTGTTGTTCGTCCTACGGACTAAAACCCTCCGGTTTATATAGACACCGGATAGGGTTAGGGTGACAGATCGGTTACAATGGTAGGAAATCTACATATCCGTATCGCCAAGCTTGCCTTCCACGCCAAGGAAAGTCCTATCAGGACACGGGGCGAAGTCTTCAATCTTGTATCTTCATAGTCCGAGGAGTCCAATTTAAAGATGATAGTTCGGCTATCCGGACACCCCCAGTCCAGACTCCTCAAGTAGCCCCTGAACCAGGCTTCAATGACGACGAGTCCGGCGCGCACATTGTCTTCGGCATTGCAAGGCGGGTTCCTCCTCCGAGTACTTCATATAGGGTTTTGAACACAAGGATAGTGTCCGGCTCTGCAAAATAATTTCCATATAACACCGTAGAGAGAATAATATTTGCAAAATCAATCTGCTGACGTATTCCGCAGCGTGCCATCACGCCACGGCCAAGTCTTCGTTTGAATCATTTTTCTTGTACCACCTCGGTAGCGTTTAGCGAGGCGGTTTCCTTGGCACGTCTTGTCAAAGGAGAGATCGTGGTCCCCTTATTCGGGATTCTCATCAATACGGATGTGGGTAACCCAACCGCGCCATTAATTTACTTGCTTGGAAGATAAGCGAGTTTTAACAAGCTGGTGGGGGACGATAGCTTCATCCGTCCATATAAGGGGATAAGGATCCACCTTTTCACCCACGCCTTCTTCCTCCTTTGCTCATCCATTCCTCAAGACCGAGCTCCAGCGCCCAAGTCCAAGACATTCCTCCTCAACCTTCTCCAGCCATGTCCTGAGCAGAGGCAAGTGGATGGCCTCCTCCGTCACCAGAGGGGCACATCGAAGGCTGCAGGAGGCCGGATACTTGTCCGGGCGACATCGCTGTCGGCTCCCCAACAAGGGGCAGCTCATCCCCACCCCCAGGCCCCATGAGAGGGTGGTGTTCCTCACCCACTTCCTCCGCGGAGTAGGTGTTCCACTTCACCCATTTGTCCGGGGGCTCATGTTCTACTACTGCATGGATTTCCACGATCTGGCCCCAAACTTCATCCTCAATATCTCGACGCTTATCGTCGTAGGCGAAACCTTCCTCCGCATCCAGCCCCACTTCGGTTTATGGTTGAAGACCTTAGCGTCAAGCCGAAGATAGTGGGCGTACCGACGCGGTAGGCGGAGGCGCCATGTGACGGGATGCCCAACGTTACATGGCTTGAGGGCTCCTTCGTGGAGACCATAAAGGGGTGGCAATCGGGGTGGTTCTACATCACCGAGCCGTGACTCCAAATGGGTGGCGGCCCCAATTTAGATCTGGCTTCCCACACGGCTCACATCATGGAAAGAGACGGGCCTAACATGGGGTGATTCGGAAGAAGAGCTGGCGGACTCCAAACTCAAGGCCCAAAACTGGTGGACAAGAAGCTCCAAGCTTGTCAACGCATGATCCAGTTATGCTCATCCGCCGGATCCTCCCATGCCAGCAACGGGCCTTCAATTTGTGGGAGTTTGATCCGCACAGCACATCGATTTGAGCCGGCTCTTCGACACTACGCACGAAGATGCCTCGGAAGGTGTCTGTTCAAGGGCGCCAAGCTCCGCATCCGCATCAAGATCGCTGGATTCCGCTCACAGCGTCAAGCCAGCGAGGTAAGTTATTTTGCCCTTTATGGGACTCTTTTTTTCATAGTTTGACTCTATGCGGGATCTAAAACTCCTAACCTTTGGCGGGACTGGCTGAAGACGTCTGACAGATTAACCGTCCGGCTCCTTTGCTGTGAAGACCAGCGGACGCCCGCTTGATCGGGAAGTTGCTGGTTCCGGCACCTCATGTGGTGACGGAGAAGAAGGCCAAGAAGGAGGCCACGGGAATTCGAAAAGGAGCTCCCGCCAGGCCAGGCCGCCGCCGATTCTGAAGCAGAATCCTCTCCCGAGAACGAGGAGGAGGAAAGAAGCCTCTCCCCGGTGAAGAGAGAAGAAAAGGAAGGCCGCCCCGGCTGGGGAGGCCGGAGGGTCCAAGAAAGGAAGGACCCTTCCTCCGGACTTCTCCACCGACGTCGACAACGACGAGGAGGAGTGGCCATCAAGGGCCAAGCCCCTGGCGAGATCGTAAGTGTCCGGATTCCGGAATAACTCATGATTTTTACTTGTCGCATGATGTCTTCTAACGCCGAATATAACCATGTAGCCCGCCCAAGGGACGCAGCTCGCCGCTTGGCCGAGCGGCTCCTGGATTCGTCGGATATGAATAGTACTTCACTTCCGGCCGCCTCCTCTCCTCGCGACGCCTTGAACAACACCGCAAAGTGGAATCCCAAAGGGCCCAACCAGGGAGGAGGAGGTCCTGGAGGCGCCAAGGCGACCTCCGGACCCAGGCGCAAAGGGGAAAAACCCCAGAGGGCTCTAAGTCCGCCCGTGCGGACCCCGCATACCGAGAACCTTCGGTGCTTCCAAAGTCCAGAAGAAGCGGCCCCTTCGTAAGAAGAAGGGCAAGCTGCGACACCGGTGACCTCCGTCCATTCGGAGGCACCGGATAACTTGCTGGAGGCGCTTAACGGCGCCTCCATCGACGAGGAGCATCTCACTATCATGAGTGCGGTGGTCCAGAAAGTTCAGTCCACCAAGAGCGGGCTGACCGAAGCCTGTACCAGCCTTCTAACAGGCTTTGAGGTAAGTTTCGAATATGTAAAAGTATTACCGCATAGGCAGTAGCTCCTGATGCTTAGTTCGGTGTTCGGAAAGAAAAGCCGGACGCAGGAGTCTAACATAAATATGTCAATATGGGAATGCAGGTGTCGTGTGCTGACCAAGACCGACTACTAGAGGTCAATGCATTGAGCAGAGCCTCGAGCAAATTCGAGAACGAGCTCGGACTTGCCAAGAAGCTGACTCGAGGACAAGGAAGGTAAGTAATACCTTATTAAAGTAATACCTTATAGAAAGGATTTGGTTGCAAAAAATGACAGGAATAACGTGAGTATTGCAGGGGCCACGAATGAGGTGGCGACCCTGAAGGAAGCGGAGTCCGCGGCCGAAATCAAAGCGGCCGCGGAGCACACCAAGCGAGAGAAGCAGGAGGCGCGGGTGGTGGAGGTGCGGCAAGAGCTCTAGGCTCTCGTGAAAAAACACGAGAGTTTGGAGCGTGACTCGAAGACTCGAGTCCGAGCTCGCTTTGGCTCTTGAGAGTGCCAAAGCCGCTAAGGCGAAGCCCAAAAAGCCCTCTAGGAAATTGAGGCGATGATGAAGAAGATAGCGGAGGGTAAGGCATTCTTTATGCAAAGCAAGCATGTGAAGGTGAATTATCACATTTACCCGAATCCGGAGCTCTCAGAGCATTCGCAGATCTGCTTGTGATGTGTCCCGATCTTTGCCGCTTTCTACCGAGCCGAGGAGGGAAGCAGATCTGCCCGACAGTGTTCTGGTCTCAGTATGCTGAGTCCGGACATCTGGTGCCCCTGAGCGACCAGCTGAAGCAGCTGGTCGAGCTCCACAAGGTCGCCGAACAGGCCATGAAGGCCCTCATAGTTCGGCTGTGGCCAACGGAAGCCATGCCTGGGAGCTACTTCGGTCTAGTGCGGCGCCGGTGGCGGGCGCTGTGTGGATTGAAGTCATCAAAGCGCTCCGTCTGCACATTGAAGGTGCCCGTGGGAGCCTTGCCCGTGCTAAGGTGCACTTTGGGGCAAGCTGGACGGTGAGAAGTTTGTGAAGGACGGACCACCACCGGGCAAGGAGCATCGCAAGCCTGAAATGTATTATGAGGGCGCCCTGAAGGAGTGCCCGCCTTATATAGCGGGTGAATGGTCCAAAGATGTAATTTTGAATAGACTCGCATTTGTTATCTCCGTGACGCTGAAAACTTGTTCATATGCGCTAAGCAACGCTTGTGAATTTAAAATATTACCTTACAATGCGGTTTGTTTATCAAATTTGAGAGATGGCAAGTCGTTGGCTTCAGCCCCCATGCCACGAGTGCTAGGGTGTTCGGGATAAACTTGAGCGCTCTTGTTCCCATTCTTGGGTCCTTTGAGGGAGGCGCTCAATGCAACGAACAAGGCAATCGGACTTATAGTGCTTGAACACTCTCACTTAGCCATATAATTCTATAATTTTAAATTTAGTGAAGCCTTGTATTCGTAAGACCGAAGTTCGGCACTATCCACGCCTTGGCGGACAATGCCGGCTCCCTCGCTCTATGCGGCATAAGTCTTTAGGGACCCAAAAAACCTCTCAAACAGCGACCGGCTCTCGCCCTATCATGATCGGGTTTTAGCTTTCTCCACCGAGGTGCTCAACCCAGCTCAACCGGGGCACAATCGCGATGGTTCTCCCAACGCTACCTTAGCCGATATAATGGAACGTAAGGTACCAAAACATGGGAGCCGGGCAAACCCAACTATTGACCCAAGACATGATTCGGAGCCGATGCATATAATGCTATAAGTTCGGGGTGCCGCACTTGTGAAAGTGTTCGGACTTATCACACCTTTCTTTGGGGTACTTAAGCCCCTGGTGTATTGGTCGTACCAAAGGTATGCAGGTGCAACATGTCATAGATGAACATATATGGGAAAAAAGAAAGGGAACACAATAATAAGCGAAGCTATGTATTGTTTATTCAAAAGATTGCTGCGATGAAAGCGGGGCGATACAAATGGTGCGATAAGCAAGGGATGGGACTATTTAGCATGTCCCTCTCGAGGGGTAAGCGGGATGGTATGTAAAACAGGTATAATGCTCGTAATAGAGACCACTGGACATTCGACGTAAGCCGCCTCTCGGTTGTTGCATCGTGAGTTCGGCAATGCTAGTGCAGACAGGGCTTCCGAAGGCGGAGTCCTGAAAGTAAGAGAAAAGAAGAAAGAAAAGAATGACACAAATGGGAGCCCCTAGTGAAGACTAGCCGCATGACGGGCATGCCGTGGTCGTGGCCCGTCCCCTATGCCCATGGTGCCAGAGAGCGCAATTACGTGCGGCGTAATCTTGGCCAGCGAGTTCGCGAGGGCTGGGGTTGGGGCGGATTGCTACGCTTTGCTTCGGATCATGCCAGGCCGGTCTTGTTGTAGGTTACTCCGTGGCGGCAGCGGTGTCCGCCGCTTAATAGCGGACTCGAGAATTGCCTTAAGAGGCTGCTTTGTACTTCCGCTGCTAGGGCGCCCGTATGCTCCTCCGCTCGGAGAGAGCGTTCGGTGTTTCCATTGACCGTGATTACTCCTCGAGGGCTGGCATTTTGAGCTTGATGTATGCGTGATGCGGCACCGCATTGAACTTTACCAAATGCGGTTCGTCCGAGCAATGCATGTTAGCCGCCGCGGAACGGGACTATGTCGAAGATTAACTCTTCGCCTCGGTTATCCGGGATCCAAGACCACTTTCGAGTGTGGTGAGCCTGCATAATTGGCCTCTACACCTGTTATGACGCCTTTAAAGGTCGTCTTTGTGGGTTTAATCCTTGAGGGTCTATGCCCATTTTGCGCACTGTATCCTGGTAAAGCAGGTTCAAGCTGCTGCCGCCGTCCATTAGGACTCTAGCGAGGTGAAATCTGTCAATGATTGGGTCAAGAACCAATGCGGCGAATCCGCCGTGGCGGATGCTAGTGGGGTGGTCCCTTCGGTCAAAAGTGATCGGGCAGGAGGACCACGGGTTGAACTTTGGGGGCGACCGCTCCATCGCATATACGATCCCTTAGTGCACGCTCCGCTCCCTTTTGGGTATGTGGGTTGCGATATCATGTTCATCGTCCGCACTTGTGGGGAAAGCCCTTCATCCTCTATTGTTCGTGGCGGGGCTCTTCCTCGCCATCGCTATGCAGCCTTACGTTGTTTTCGGCGTTTAGCTTGCACCTTGCTTGAACACCCAACAATCCTGTTGGTTTGGTTGGCTGGTTTTTCGGGGTGCCATGTATCTCGCACAAGCGATCGGTATTCCGGTGCAAGTTGGACGAGCCACAGGTATTTCTTTTGAATGGCTTCTTCCGTGACGGGTTTAGAGCCTCACGAATCGGCATTTCTTGTCGTATCTTCAGCATTGTCACCGTTAATCGCGGCATTTATGCTGTTTATGACGACCTGCCATTGCTGTCCTTGGTATCCGAACTACCGGTGTTTGGCCAAGTTGTTGCTTAGAGCTAGCCATTGTCTTCTCCCGCATGAGCGGATCATGAGTGATGTGGAGGGCTGCCATGGATTTCGGCTTTTCCTGTCTTCTAGGTGTGGGCAAGCCATTAAATGTCTGTGGATGTTGTGTTTGAAGGTCGCTAAGCGCCTCGGCATCGAGACGATCGACGATCTGATTTTTTCTTTATTAGGAACCGCGTCGTAATTCGTGCGAGTCGATTCTTACGGCTGCTGAATTATATGGCTAAGGTCATCGGCGTCTGGTGGTCGCACATATGTGCCTGGAAGTTATCGAGGAATGAGGCTTGAGGTCCTCCCCAAAGAACCGATTGACTTCTGCTAGCAAGCTGTTGAGCCAATGCCGAGCTGGTCCTTTAAGCTTGAGTGGGAGGTATTTGATGGCATGTAGACCATCACCGCGGGCCATGTGGATATGGAGGAGATAGTCCTAGATCCAGACCCGCAGGATCTGTGGTACCATCGTATGATTCGATGTTTACGGGGTTGAAGCCCTCCGAGATTTGATGATCCATTACTTCATCTGTGAAGCATAGTGGGTGTGCGGCGCCTCTATATTGGGCAATATATCACGGCGTAGCTCATATGAGCTTTGTCTCATCTGTGTTCGGCCCGACCGGGGAGTTGTCTGTATCTGACGTATTTGTAATCATCCCGAGTCATTACGCCACAAGCGCGATCTGTAGATCGATCTTGTTTGCTTTGCCTTATCCTCCAAAGATATCTCGCAAGTCCGGTAGCATTCTCCGTTCCTTGGTACTTTTGAAAGCGGCGTCGGGCGTGGCTTGAGCGGAGGGCCGAGAGGCTTCTCTGTCATGACCCGGGGTGGCCGATCCGCCATGTCGTCTTGTTGGTGGCTGGGTGCTTCCTCCTCGATCGAGGCAACGGCCTGCGTTTGGGGTAGCTTTTGGAGGGGCGTTGAGTTCATACTCTTCGGCTGCAAGGACTTGGTCCATCTGTCGACCTAGCGAGTCTTAGTCAGCTTTAAGCCGTTGCTGCTTTTTTCTTGAGGCTGCTTGCGTGGCCATGAGCCTGCGTTTAAAACGCTCTTGTTCGACATGATCCTCACAGCACGACGAATTAAATCGTCGTCGAGGCTTGCCTCGAAATCTTCTGGGAGGGGCGCGATAATTATCGCCCTCTACCTCTCTTTCTGCCAGACCTTTGTCGTATGTGACTTGCTTCTCCCCTCCTCATGCCGAGTCCCGCCGAGGGGGAAGTCGCCTTCTGCACTATCCGGGTATTATTGTCTCCGTGCTGGGAATCACCGCTTTTTTACCGTGGCGGGATTTAGAGCGGCGCCCGCCACGTCGGCGCTTGGGTTGTTTCTTGGAGGGTCATCCTCCGCTGTTCCATCGCCATTCCCATCTTTTGGGATGTCCACCATGTATATGTCATATGACGAGGTGGCTTTGCGATTGCCCGTGGTATTGGCTCTTGATCGTCTCCGGCACCGTCGTCCATACTGGTCGATATCTTCGAGTAGAAGTCGAGCATATCGGTTAAATCATCGGCAGTGATTGCTACAAAAGTGGGTGGTGGGTGGGCGTTGAATTTCTTCGTCGTCCGATCCCAACCTTCCCGATCAGAAGTTCGGCCGTGGCTCCCGACAAAGAGAGATACTTTAATGAGTTCAGGATATCGCCAAAGGCGGAAGTCTTGAAAGACGTCCATGACAGGTGAACTCCATAATCGGCGCCCGGTCGGATTCGATTGGCGCTGGAGGTTCGAGTCCGGAAGGAGTCCGGCACACGAGTCACGAAGCTTTACAAAGGACAGGGATGGTGTTCGGCTCAATCGCGTAGAGATTTCAGCCGAGGCGGTGTCCAACCAACCGTCCTCGATCAGCGAAACCGTTCCGGATTAAAGAATTCGGGCTGAGCAGACGCGTGCGGCCTCGAACCTTGACCCGGGCGGCGAGCTAGATCATACCCATCGAGACAGTGCGGCACGCTCGGCCATGGCTCGAATCCGTCGAAGATCAAGTCTCCCCGGACATCGACCGTATAGTTCAAGCTTCCAAATCTGACCTGATGGCCAAGGGCGTAGCTTTCAATCTGCTCCAGATGGCTTCCAGCGAATTAGCCCGATTAGCAAAGCCACCGAATCACGAAGATCTCGTCCGGGGAGAAAAATCTCACCGGATCACAAATGCGTTGCTACATGATTGAAGGAGCCATCGGGCCTATAGGTGACGACACAAAGGAACTCTCAATGAAAGCACCAATGTCGGTGTCAAAACCCCATGGATCTCGGGTAGGGGGTCCCAACTGGCAAGGCCTCTAGGCGGATGGTAACAGGGTGGAGACAAGGGACACGATGTTTTTACCCAAGTTCGGCCCTCTCGATGGAGGTAATACCCTACTCCCTACTTGATTAATATTGATGATATGGGTAGTACAAGAGTAGATCTACCACGAGATCGGAGAGGCTAAACCTAGAAGCTAGCCTATGGTATGATTGTTGTTAGTCCTCACGGACTAAAACCCTAGGTTTATATAGACATCGGATAGGGTTAGGGTTACCGCAGTCGGTTACAATGGTAGGAAATCTACACATCCAGTCTCGCCAAGCTTGCCTTCCACGCCAAGGAAAGTCCTATCCGGACACGGGACGAAGTCTTCAATCTTGTATCTTCATAGTCCAGGAGTCCGGCCAAAGATGATAGTTCGGCTATCCGGACAACCCCTAGTCCAAGACTCCCTCAGTTGCCCTCACAGCATCATCACTGATAATGGCACTAATCTGTCTAAGGGTGCTATGAAAGAATTTTGTCAACATGAACATATTTGTCTTGTGTTTCATCTATGGCCCACCTCCAGTCCAATGGTCAAGCTAAAAGAGCCAATCAAGAAATCTTGAGAGACATAAAGCCCCAGCTTATGGTCCCTTTGCAGAGGACGCGGGTTGTTGGGTTGAGGAGTGTGACGCCCCTGATTCAATCGTACACTAATCATGCACGCAAATGTGTACGATTAAGATCAGGGACTCACGGGAAGATATCACAACACAACTCTACAAATAAAAATAAGTCATACAAGCATCATAATACAAGCCAGGGGCCTCGAGGGCTCGAATACAAGTGCTCGATCATGAGCGAGTTAGCGGAAGCAACAATATCTGAGTCTGGACATAAGTTAAACAAGTTTGCCTTAAGAAGGCTAGCACAAACTGGGATCTGTCGAGGAAAGAAGCATGAGCCTCGCTGGGATCCTCCTAACTACTCTTGGTGCGTCGTCGGGCTGCCTGCGTAGTAGTAGGCGCCTCAGGAGTAGTAGTCATCGATCGGCAGTGGCGTCTAGCTCCTGGGCTCCATCAAATGCAGTCTGCGGCTGACAATCGGGTATAGAGATAGGGGGAAAAGGGGGAACAAGGCACAGCCGTGAGTACTCATCCAAAGTACTCATAAACAAGAGCTACACTACATATGCATGGATATATGTGTAAAGGGCCATATCGATGGACTGAACTGCAGAATGCCAAAATAAGAGGGGGGTAGCTAATCTTGTCGAGACTACGCTTAGTGCAGCCTCCGTCTTGCGACATGTAGAAGAGAGTGGACTGAAGTCCTCCAAGTAGCATCACATAGCAATAATCCTACCTTGGCGATCCCTCCTTGTAACCACGAGAGAGTGACCACGAGTTGTATCGCACTTGGAAGGTGTGTTTTATTAAGTATCCGGTTCTAGTTGTCATAAGGTCAAGGTACAACTCCAAGTCGTCCTGTTAGAAGATCACGGCTATTGAATAGATTAACTTCCTGCAGGGTGCACCACATAACCCAACATGCTTGATCCCATTTGGCGGACACACTTTCCCTGGGTCATGCCCGGCCGACATGAAGATCAACACGTCGCAGCCCCACCTGACAACAGAGAGGCCAGCACGCCGGTCTAAACCTAAAGCGCCTGCAGGGTGGGGCCCATCGCCATAGCACACCGCACTGCGTGTGACAGCAGCCAAAGCGTAACTAGCCCCTTAATACAAGAGCAGCGCTTACGTTCCAATCCGGTAGCAGCCACTCGATCGCTAGCGTCACGAAGGCTTGCTGATACCATCAGCCTTGGGATACCCATAACTACACCCAGCGTAGATGGTTAGTGCGTATAGACCAAATGGCGGGACTAGAGATCAAATACCGGATCTCGTTAAGCGTGTTAAGTATCATGAGCGCCCGAGCAGGGCCAGAGCCACCTCTCTCCCAGGTGGTCTCAACCTGCCCTGTCCCTCCGCCACAAAGATCCACTCATGCGGGTGCTCCACAAGCCGTAATTCACTTTAGTCACCACATGTATCATGTATAAGTATATAGTATATACCCGTGATCACCTCCCGAAGTGATCACGCGACCCGATAATATAACGGATAGACGGACAAGAATGTAGGGCCACAGATGGAAATACTAGCATCCTATACTAAGCATGTAGGATTGCTGGGTAAAGGTAACAATGCGAAGTAGCAAAAACAGGCTATGCATCGGGATAGGTATAACAGTGAAGCGGTAACATGCTACACTACTCTAATGCAAGCGGTATAGAGTAGAGTAGGCGATATCACAGTGATCAAGGGGGGCTTGCCTGGTTGCTCTGGCAAGAGAGAGGGGTCGTCGACTCCGTGAGTCGAACTGGCAGCTGACGGCCGGTCTCGTAGTCTACTCAGAGAGAAGAGGGGAAGAAACAATGAACCATATGCAAACAGATGCATATCGATGCATGACATGACATGTAACTATGCATAGGGGTGCCCTAACGGCAATTAGATGAGGTAGATCTGGGTTGAAGGGGAAGCATCAAGGAAAGTACTTTCCGGCGTTGCGTTCGAGGCGAGGAAGGAAGGCCAGGGAGGGAAAGTTGCGAGTTCGTGTGACATGGTTGACCCACAACTACGTGGTCGGTCCCGCACGTCATACACTTTTAGTTTAAGTAGAGGTTTAGCTAATTAACTATTGCTTAATTAAATTAACTAATTGATTAGATTAATTTAAACATAATTAGTCAACTAAATTATTTTTACTAATTAATTAATTAATTAATGTAATTTTATTAATTACATTTTCATTTCTTTTTTAATTTCGTTTTAGGGGTGTGGGGCCAAGGGGGCCTGGTGCTTGACGGGTCTCACCCTAAGCAGTGGCCCGAGAGGCCGACCGGGATGAGTGCGTAACCAGGCGTGGGCGCTCGAGGTCCGAGGCCTTCCGCCCGTGGCCTTCGCCCGGCAAAGCCGAGCCAGCCACAACCCGATCGCGGCCGCGGATTAACAGCCGGGCGAGGAAGAAGGAGCCATGGTGAGAAACGGCCAAGCGGCAAGCGGGCAGCGAGTATAAGCCACCCACAAGCAAAGGGGGCTCAATGGCATGTTAGCGGCCAGTCTGAGCATATGGTAAGGGGCGGAAGCAGGCGTCTTGAAGCGGGAGGGGCTAAAGCGGCAACACATGGCCGAAGCCGGCTCGGGTTGTCATACATATGAAGAACGCTTGAAGCGTCTTGAGGAAGGAGAAACTCGGCCTTTGGCGCCGTCAAGGCTGACAGAGCAGCGGCAAGCGTGGCAACAGCCAGTGGTGCTTCGTCTGCAGCTGACTGCCAGGAGACGGTCGAGAGGAAGAAGGAGGAGTGTAAGCCTTGGCAACTGGATGGCCCGGTCATGATGTGTGCCATGGCGCCTTGAGGGAGGAGGGAGAAGCGAGGCTCATGGTGGGGTGCAGGGTTCGTGGCCGCGAGGAGTCGGGTGGTGGTCGGAGGCAGGCGTCGTCAACGTAGATAAAGCAGATGGGCGAGGAGGCTCGGGAGGCCGTCCAGCGAGAACTCCGGTGTGGCGGCGTCCGGTGGTGTGGTGGCCTCGGATGCGGTTCGAAGACTGGCGGCGATTTGTTGGGCGCTAACGTCGCCGATCTAGATCGAGGGAGGAGAGGGGTGCGAGGGTGGCTCGTCGGGGAGCCCGAGGATTCAAGGGCGGCCAGGTGGCTCAAAGTGAGCGAGGAGCCGCGAGGCCATCCCGATCCGATCTGGATCGAGAGGGAAGAAGAGCGTGGGAGTGGGGGAGTGTGCAGTTGGGGTTTGGGGATGGGGGTTATGGGGAGGCGGTTGGGCCAAGGGAAGCCAGGAGACGGTGACGGCAGTGTGCCTGGGCCAGACGGTAACTTTCTTTGGCCGAACCCCGGGGTTTCTCTTCCTTTTTTTTTGTTTTTTTTCTCTTTTGCATTTTCTTTATTATTTGTTTTCTGTTTTAATTCATTTAAAAGTATTTAGGCATTTATAAAAAATGTGTTTATCGGCACTATAATTACCCTATGCCATTTTTGGCACAAATTTCTAACATTTTAGTTTAATATTTTGAAAACTTTTGTCGCTTTGATTGATTTAGGATTTAAATTTGAAACGGTTTCAATTAACCTGAGATTAATTATAAAGTGACAGAGGTGGCGTGCCATCATTAGTAGGGGATTCATTGTAGCTTGATTATCCGGGCGTCAATTCTCCTCCCATTACAAGAAATCTCGTCCCGAGATTTAAGAGGGAGACTTGGGGTAAGGTCTGATTTACGAATTCTAACGAACCCTCTCGGTCTTGGTTGCTCTTCTCTAAGTGGTTGATTCATTACATTGATGTCTTCTATTTTCCGCTTCAAAGTCATTGAGATGAAGTCGGCATCCTTTCTTCTAAACTCCATCGCACTTACGAATAGGTAGCAGGGTAGATTCAAAACGGCGAATCGCTATAAGGGTAATAACAGGATTAACCCATGAATGAGCATATGAGTACCTCTCGAAGTTGAACAAATAGAACACATCGAGAGTAAAGTTGGAAGGTCCAACAAGAAGTTTCAAGCAGCGAGCAATCGCTCAATGCCTAGACATAAGGTGAAAGGGTTCCAAGCAACGGAATAATTATTGTTTCCGATGCCGTAATTGATGATCTCATGGAAGGTGGCTCATGAATTACATACGAGTCCACGCGAGAGGAATAACTTTGAGGAACAGGGGTTGCAGGAGAGTCAGGTTTCGATCGTGCGGGACCTGTGGGGTTATGGGCCCACCATGTGGGTTAAAAGTAGGAAGGCCGGAGACGCCTTGCGTGATCATGCAAGAAAGGCATGTGAGGATAGCCTGTCGATTATGTTGGCAACAACATCGGTACCAAGGGCGAGGGACTTAAGAGAACTATTTTCCCGCTTCACGAACGAGGCGGACCAATAGTCAAAGTTCTCGCCCATCGCAAGCAGTTACCGAATGTCATCAACAATAGTAACATGGTCTTACTAACAACGTGGTACCACAATTGTTCTTACCTAAGCAGGGAATTATCCTTTGCTTAGTTAAGTCGGATTACGAGAAGGTTAATCAAAACAATAGAAAGGAAAATACGATTATCTAATAATCGAACAATGGAAGGGAAAATGTGTTTAAACACATGTTTCGTGGTATATCCTTCCCAAGGACAAGTAGAGCAAGATATCCACGACGGGATAGAAAGTAGAGTAAGGGAGAGGAATTTCAAGACCTTACCCATACAACGGTGTTTGGATAATTGAGCAAGAAACATTTAGCATTGGGTTTCAAATGCTCTTATTGAAAATCGGAGTACCAAAGACATGCTTCAAGATAGCAATTACATGGTCTTCAAGCAAAGATCGGACTTTGAATACAAGAAGGATTCATCAGGAACAACTTGCAGAATAAGTCTTACAGTTTCCCCATGGAAGAATGGGTAACCTTGCTGAAAGGGGAACTATAACAGCAGGTCATCCGGCCAGGTGTGCTGGGCATGCCATCACCTTACCGGGTCATAAAAGACCAGTGTTATAACTCTTGGAAAAATGTTCCAACCATCATATCTGACCGAGATTCAGATCTGATCGGTGTTAGGATACCTCAGACTCAGGATGCCTGAGAATAAAAGGTGCAACTCAAATAGACGAAATGATATTGCAAGATTCTCGGGAAATGAACTATGGGAGCGGGTTCCTGAAACAATAGTTCATCATTCAACCACGGAGGGGATGAGAAGGTGGGTGATGGGCTCGTGACAATCCATCGAGAATTCCAAGCGGATGGCTTTCCACAATAATGTGAACAAGAAGATGACACTTGCCAATTCAAATGATATAATGTTGTATGCTCTAGGAAAACATACACCATCAATCATTAGTTGAAAGGTGCTACCAAGTAGGACCTTAGGCAAAGCAAGATCAATGTTAGAGTGCCGACTCAATAACCAACAGCCTAAGAACAAGCGTCGATCATTAACTTCAAAGCAATAGGGTTGCTAGAAATGCGTAACTCAAACAACACCGTTAGCATATTGGTATCCCGGTTAAAAACAACATGGGGACCAAGGAAGAATGGTGATGGTGAGAAGTATCATCATACCAAGAATTCTTAAGAGGTGGTGAAATTCCCGACACATCCTTGACATAAAAGATGGCAATATTCCAAAGTAGAACATAACACAAGCGGGTAGGAAGGAACTCAAGGTAATACACAAAACATGAGCAGGTTTGTGTTGGAGGGAGGGCATTAACGCGTTGCGATGATAATACAAACCATCGAGGGTAAGGATGGTATTTCTCATCATGAATTCAATTGATATCTTGGAAGAACTCAGAATGTTGATGATGATCATGACAAATTTTGTCGAGAGGTTTCATGGAGACGTAATCGGTCGGCGATGACATCAAGTCAAAGGAATGATGGAGCGAAATGTTCTTGGGACCATGAGTACGACACAAACTCGAATTCAAGCTTGTCGTTCAAAGCGGAACGATAAGACGAGCAAATCAGCATAAGCTTAGCTCATCATCAAAAGTTGCGCACCGGAATTAAGGGCCCGGTAGCACAGTTAAAATTAGCACGATAATGGTGTAGCCGATTAGGCTAGGAATGACTTGAAGGATTATTAAACTCATAAGCAATGAAAATTACTTAGAGTTAATGAATCAAAGTGCGGAATTGATTCACTTATCAGTGTTCTCGGTTGACGACAAGCCGAAACCCAGGAAAATCGGCATCGGTGAGAAATAACAGTTGATGAAGAACCCATAAGAAGTTATGTAGTTCCATGATATTCTCGCGGTACCAGAGGGTATACTCAAGGGTAGAGAAGGATAGAGGTTGGACAAGTGAAGTCATTTGCAGAAGGCAAGCACTTAAACTTGTCCAAGAAATGGGATCAAAGAAGAACAATATGGTCGAACCCACGATCATAAAGGATCGAACCACGGATACAAGATGAACTTATAACAAGGGGGTAATTATTTTTACGAGCAACTTCCCATGATAAGTTATACATCGTGTCCATGGGCATGAACGCAAGGTTCAAGGTCGACCTCACTTCTTCAATGTATAACCTTCCATTCACTTCTCGCTTTGATAAAGGCATTAGTGTTGAAAGTTTTACCTGTTGAAATACCAGATGAGTTTTTCTCGTGAAAACTTCCGTGTTCACACATATTAAGGAAGGCATATGTTCAACCCGTCAGGTTATCGTGGAAACATATACCACAAGCTTCAATAGTAAATACCACCAGCTCGAAAGCAGAGCATGGTTGGCCAAGCAGATGATACAATTTATCAGGGGCATTATGTATCAGGTAAAGAACTTCCAACGTGATTGAATATGAAGGATATTGCTCGGATAAAATCCAACAAAGGACTTGATGGTCCATTAAAGGACCCGATGTGAGTATCGATACTCAATCGTAAGAGGAAAGATGAAAATGCAACTTGAGGTTATGGAATCAAGCGAATAATTTCAAGCTTAAATGCAAAGGAATTATGATTCCAAATCTAAGGATCGAAGCGATGCTCCGATCAAGGATGGACAAGTTGAATAGACTTAGGGGAACAATCGACGACAATTTGATTGGTCGAGAACTAGCTCCTCGCTCAAAATGACGTGTCTGGGAGGGATGATTTCTAGGACCTGATTGAGGATTGCGAGCATTACATAACCGTCTAATAAACGGACTCAAAATGATAATGACAATGGATGTCAACAAGATTACTAGACTTATGGGATTAACCATAATGCAAGCAATCAAGAATTTCAAGAGCAATAGGATGTTCAGGATTTTCAGAAGATCGAATGGTATTTCGAGGATTGGTGACATACATGAATCAACTGGGGATGAGCGGATACTTGGTAAGTGTGAGAAATTATCCGTAGGGGTATTCATGTAACAAAGATCTGCAAGGCAATAGGCACAAAGCATTATCGGAACATTAGAGAGAATTTTGAGGTATCTTGTAATAACAAGATCGACTGGGTATAAAGTAAGAACGACGGGTGTAAGTATTTATCCATAGGGATATTGCAGTGGTAGGGAATTGCAAAAGCAACTGGCACAAGGTCTCGAGAGAATATCCAAGGTATCTTGAATCCTTGATTGCACAAGGTAATCATCCGGATCAAGAGGCTCTCCTGGGAGAAAGTATTATCGAGAACCCAGAGTCGAGTTAGTAAAAAATTGTTTAACGAATAGAAGAGAGATCGATTCCTGAGTACGATCGAGGAGTAAAAGATCCTAATACCACCCAATGGCGACATTAAGGCATGGGCCGATACGACCATGTTAGTAAAAACAGTTTTCATCGACTAGACTCAACTTCGCCAAGGAGTGTGGAAGGGGATTCCTACAGCAGTCATGGCTACGATACCAACTTGTGAGGCCCCGATTCAATCGTGACACTAACCATGCACGCAAATGTGTACGACCAAGATCGAGGACTCAGGAAGATATCACAACACAACTCTAAAACATAAATAAGTCATACAAGCATCATAATACAAGCCAGGGCCTCGAGGGCTCGAATACAAGTGCTTTCGATCATAGACGCAGTCATTGGAAGCAACAATATCTCGAGTACGTATATAAGTTAAACAAGTTTTCCTTAAGAAGGCTAGCACAAAGCCGGGATACATACCGAAGAGGCGCAGCCTCCCGCCTGGGATCCTCCTAACTACTCTCGGTCGCCGCTGGTACTGCACGTAGTAGTAGGCACCTCCGGTAGTGGCCGCCATCGACGGTGGCGATCTAGCTCACAGGCTCCATCAGCTCGTCGCAGCAATCGAGTAGAGATAGGGGGAAAAGGGGAACAAGGCAACCGTGAGTACTCATCCAAAGTACTTTCGCAAGCAAGCGAGCCACACTACATATGCATGGATATATGTGTAAAGGCCATATCGGTGGACCGAGCTGCAGAATGCCGTAATAAGAGGGGATAGCTAGTCTTATCGAAGACTACGCTTATGACGCCCGCCTTGCAACAGAAGTAGAAGAGAGTAGACCAAATCCTCCAAGTAGCATCAGATAGCATAATCCTACCTCCTACGATCCTCCTCGTAATAATCGAGAGATGGCGACACCACCGGGTTGTATCCGCACTTGGAAGGGTGTGTTTATTAAGTATCCGGTTCTAGTTGTCATAAGGTCAAGGTACAACTCCAAGTAGATCCACATTCTGAAGAAGATCACGGATATTCAATAGATTAACTTCCTGCGAGGGTGCACCACATAACCCAACATGCTTGATCCCATTTGGCGGACACACTTTTTCGGGTCATGCCCGCCATGGAAGATCAACACGTCGCAGCCCCACCTAGGCACAATAGAGAGGCCAAAGACGCCGGGTCTAAACCTAAGCCTTGTGGTTACGGGCCCGCCCATCGCCCATAGCACAATCAAGACGTTGCATGACGAACAAAGCAGAACTAGCCTCTTAATACAAGAGCGTGCTTACGTTCCAATCCGGCCAAGGCCTCCCGGGTCACGGCGTCCATCTTAAGGTTTTCGGGCCGATACCACGACGCCGGATACCCATAACTACTCCACGTAGATGGTTAGTGCGTATAGACCAAATGGCCGGACTCGGATCAAATACCGGATCTCGTTAAACGTGTTAAGTATCCATGAACGCCGACGGGGCCATGTGCCCACCTCTCACTCAGTAGTCTCAACCTGCCTGCTGCCTCCGCCTCAAAGATCCACCATGGTGCTCCACAAAGCCTACCCGACTTTAGTCACCACATGTATCATGTATAAGTATATAGTATATACCGTGATCACCTCCCGAGTGATCACGGCCCGATAGTATAGCACACTGCGACGGACAAGAATGTAGGGGCCACAGATGAATACTAGCATCCTATACTAAGCATGTAGGATTGTAAAAAGGTAATAATATAGAGTAGCAAGGACAAAGGCTATGCATCGTGGATAGGTATAACGGAAAGCAAGAATATGCTACACTACTCTAATGCAAGCAAGATAGAGTAGAATAGGCGATATCTGGTGATCAAGGGGGGCTTGCCCGGTTGCTCTGGCAAGAGAGAGGGGTCGCCAACT
This sequence comes from Aegilops bicornis, assembly GCA_021605145.1. Classification (NCBI taxonomy): domain Eukaryota; kingdom Viridiplantae; phylum Streptophyta; class Magnoliopsida; order Poales; family Poaceae; genus Aegilops; species Aegilops bicornis. The sequence continues at coordinate 371,156 of JAHIAL010000023.1, read as the reverse complement.
CCGTAGTCGAACCGGGCAAAGAAGCAGCTGGGGTCTCGTAGTCTACCGTAGAGAAGAGGGGGAAGAAACAATGAATACTATGCAAACAGATGCATATCGATGCATGACATGACATGTAACTATGCTAGGGGTGCCCTAACGCGGTATGAGGTGATACTGGTGAAGGAAGCATCCAGGAAAGGATTCGGCGTTTGTCAATTTTCGGTGAGGAAGGCCGAAGGGGAAAGTTGCGAAGTTCGATAGGTTAGGGGGTGTGGCGGATTTAACGAGCAGGGTTGCGTATCCGGGTTCGTCCTGTCAGTCGTTCTGAGCAACTTTCATGTTGAAAATATTTTCATCTCAGCTACGGTTTATTTTATATTAATTTTAAAAGATTTAAATCATCTTTTAGGATTTATTTAATTATTTAAAACAACATTATCCAGAATAGTAAAAGATGACGCCAAGATGACAACATGTCGACGTCAAGAATAATCAGATTGACTCCACAACTACGTATGGGTCCCGCGACGTCATACACTTTTTAGTTTAAGTAGGGTTTAGCTAATTAACTATTGCTTAATTAGATTAACTAATTGATTAGATTAATTTAAACATAATTAATTAACTTAATTATTTTACTAATTAATTAATTAACTAATTAATAATTTTATTAATTACATTTTCGCTTCTTTTTTAATTTTCGCTTAGGGTGTGGGGCCCCTACGTCGCTGGCCTGGAGAATCGGGCCCACCGGCAATGGCTCAGGAGGCTCACTGGTTGCAAAAGGGCAGGTAATTCATGGCGCTGAGGTTCAAGCCTTGAGGCAGTTCTGCCAAGGCCACCCAAAGAAGGGCGAGGCCACAGCCACACCGATGGCCAGCCGGGCGTCAGCCTTGATGAGGAGGTCACATGAGGGGGAACGCACAATGACAAGGGCGGGCGGAGATGTAAGCCTGACGAGAAAAGGGGCTCCAGGCGGCAGCTGGTGAGGGGTCGGCATGGCAAGGGCGGCATGCCAAGCGTGTGTAATAGGCTGGGAGCGACGGCATCTGCTGGCTGACAAGCCGACCTGAATGGCCACAGACAGGCGCAAGTAGGAGGTGGGGAGCTCGGCCTGGACTGCCGTCAGGCGGCCCGAGGAGACGCGGCGACGGGCCAAGCGGTGGTGCTTTCACGATCTGCAACATGAGCGCCAGGAGAGTCGAGGAGGAAGAGAGGAGGGGTGTAAGGCGGCTGGATGGCCCCGGTCGCGCGATGTGGCGCAGCGCAGGAGAGGGAGGGAGCGAGGAGCTCACGCACGGGTGCAGGGTTCGTGGGCAAGGGGTCGGGGTGGTGGTCGGAGACGGGCGTCGGCGTGCAGCAGCGGGCCGTGGAGCGCCCGGGAGGCCGTCTGGCGAGGGAGCCTGGCCAAGGCATGCCCTGGTGTGGGTGGCCTCGGATGCGGCCGAGGACGAAGCGGGCGATGGGTTCAAGGCCTTCGTCGCCGATCTAGATCTGTGGAAGGAGAGGGGTGCGAGGGGGGGCTCGTCGAGGACGAGGACGGGCGGCTGGCCAGGCGGCTCGAGCGAGGCCACGAGGCCATCCCCGATCCGATCTGGATCGGGGGAAGAGGGAGACGTGGGGAGTGGGGGGGGAGTGTGCGGTTAGGGTTTCGGGGATGGGGGGTTATGGGGAGGCCGGTTGGGCCAAGGGGGAGCTGGGCACCTGTGGTGTCGTGGCTCAATGGCCGGTGGATTTCTGGCCGAGCCTGGGGGTTTCTCTTCCTTTTTGTTTCTTTTTTCTGTTGCATTTTCTTTTATTATTTGTTTTCCTGCTTTAATTCATTTAAAAGTATTTAGGCATTTTATAAAAATGTATTTATTGCACTATAATTACCTATGCCATTTTTGGCACGGACCGAACATTTTAGTTTAATATTTTGAAAACTTTTGTCGTTTGATTGATTTAGGATTTAAATTTGAAACGGTTTCGAATTAACCCGAGATTAACTACAGTGACAGAGGTGACGTGTCATTATTAGTAGGGGATTACTGTAGCTTGATTATCCAGGCGTCACATCAACGCCATAAGTCGCCGCGAAATTACACGTCACGATTTGACATCCATAGTACCTAAAGTACTTGCATGCGTAAAGCGTTGAAAACCGAAACAAAATTCTGGGACAATACGACCCTGAATACAATCCCAGTCTGAAACAAAAGGGCGCATTATCGCTAGGCACCTGGTCCAAACAGCAAAAAACAAAAACACTCTATAGGGTATGGAACCGTACTGGAGGGATGGCTCAATGGACCCTGTAAAATTCATAGTTCGTGGAAGTCACACCAACTCAGCCTTAGACCATGTTGGATACTTGCCAAGTGGCAGAATCAAGCGAGGAGTCTAACTCGCAGAATCCGCAGAGCCCCACCTCAAACGCCAAGACGGTGTCAACAGTCTTTGAGACTTCGCATCAAACAATGCGAGGAAACGAACGCTCATGGCCTTACATCAAGTCTACCAAGTAGCAAATAATAAACCCATGGGTGACACGGCTATTACCTTTAATGCGGTGATTTAACCTAAATTCCAGACAGCGAGCACGGCCACCAAGACTGGTCCTCGGTCCGATAGTGGATGGGCTTAGGCTTACAAAGGTACTCATGGACGTGGTGGCGGATCGAACCTCATCTATGAGGAAACCTTATGTAAAAATGGAAATAGATTGGAGCCGCATTGAGCGAAGCAACACAACCTTTAGAAGAATAATCCCCAAATTGCGGAAGCGTGTTGTTCAGTGGAAAATCACACCGGATGTGGTGTTCGCACGCCGGATAATTACAGATCGAGGAGGTCACATTTCAAGTGGCCCCTGCTCAAAGTCGGCCGATACCACGCCTGTTAGGGCGAGAAGCATTCACAATTTTTCAAGCTATACCCCATTACGGGTACATGAAGCTCAAAATGCGGACCAAATGGAATCATCACTCTTGCTAGTGATCTGGGACATAGGCCTCATACCGAAAACAAGCAAGATAGCCGTGACCGCCCTTGAGGCATTATCCAAGCCACCGCAGCCGAGGAACTAACTGTATTTTGCGCTCCATGGTGGATGGACGACGTGATACTCGACAAAAGATCCAAGTCCACCTCCTTCAAGCCCGGCATTTAAATAGTCAAGTTCCAAGTCCATCCAACGGACACTACAAAAGCGCCTCCATCGATTGCACAACTAAAACTCGATGTAGACGCTGCACCTGCAGAATTCTCAAAGAAAATTGGGACATTTTTGCCTGGCACCCTTCAGACATGCCAGAATCCCACGCAGTCGGCCGAAAGCATGACCCTGATCCTAAAAGGATTCAAGCCCATTAAGGCAGCACTCTTGATGTTTCTCCCAACCTAAGAGACAAGCCACGGAGAGAGCTAGTAAACCATCGGGAAAGCCGGATTCATCAGAGATATAAAACATCCTGACCGGCTAGCAAACCCGGTGATGGTACCAAAGAAGGACAAATCTGGCGCCTATGCTGCCGATTTCAAAGAACCTAAATAAGGCATGCCCAAAGCGATCCCTTCCTCCCCCACATTGATCAAATCATCGACGCCACTACAGGTGACACACGATTCATTGTGTTCCTCGATGCATACTCTAGCTACCACCAAATCAAGATGGCAGAGTCGCACTCAAGCCGCTAACGGCATTCATCACCCCATACGCCCATTCGCTTCAACACGATGCCTTCTTGACCAAAACGCCAAGCGCAACATATCGCCGCATGATTCGTATACATGTCCGCCAACCAGATCGGCAAAACAGTTGAAGCGTACGTGGATGACGTGGTCGTCAAAGCCAAACACGTCGAAACTCTAATAGACGTCTTTAGGCTCATGTTCGATAACCTCCGAACATATGACATTAGGCTCAACCCGGAAAAATGCGTTTTCGGGCGTACAGCCGAAAGCTCTTGGGCTTCATTGTATCCGTAGAGGAATTGAAGCAAACCCAGCCAAGATCCGAAGCTCACACAATTGATATTCCAAAAGATCTCAAGCAAATACAAAAATTGATCGATGCGTATGGCTGTAAAGCCGCTCATCTCCCGCTTGGGGAAAAGGCATTACCCTTTCATCAGCCTCCTCCCAAGACCAACACTTTGAGTGGACGGCAGCCGCCACGCCGGACTCAAGAAATAAAAGCCATATCGGCCACAAACCCTGTCCTTGTTGCTACCAACATCGCAGTGAACCAATGTTGTTATACATCGCGGCAACTCACCAAGTTGTAAGCTTGATTCTCATTAATCGAGCGAGAAGCGGACGGACACAAATTTCCTGTCCGTAAACAGGTGTACTACTACGTGTCCACCGCTCCCTCACTCCATGCAAGTCCGGCACCCGCATTACCAAAAAAATAGCATAATGCAGTTGTTCATGGTATCCCTAAGGTTACGACACTACTTTCAATAGTGTTCGATAATAGTAGCCTCTGAAGTACCTCTTAAAGATATCATAAACAACCGCGATGCAATAGGCCGGATTGCCAAATGGGCCATTGAGCTCCTCCCGTTCGACATAACATATAAGCCACGGCGAGCCATCAAGTCGCAAGCCTTAGCCGACTTTCATGGAATGGATCAAGCCGAACTCCTAAAGAGTACAGCACATATTCCAACCGACCATGCACTTCGACGGCTCCAAAATGCCGGCAGGCAGTGTCTGGCGTCAAGGCATTCTCGACGCTCCCTAACAGGAGATAGATACCTCCAATATGTACCCAGATAATGTATACGTAACTCAACAATGCAAATTGAACACGAGGCCCTTCTACATGGCCTCCGATGGCGATCTCTCATGGCATTCAACGCCTAGAGGTGTGTGGGGATTCGAACCTCGCGATATCCCAAATAAACGGAGACTTTGACGCCAAAGATCCGAAAATGGCAGCTTGCCGCAACGCCATCCTAAATATGTCACCGGTTCAAGGGCTGGAATTCCACCATATAGCTCAGAAAATAATCGAGCAGCAGACGTTCAAGACGCATCGACAAGAAAAGCGCGATGCAGCCCCCCCAACATTTTCCCCGAAAGGTTATTCAAGCCATACGCATAAAGGTGGAAGGGGAATCCGGATTAACAAATCGACCAGCCGCATTACCCTAATTCCCTAACACTATGACACAAAATCTAAGACTCCGGCCAATGAAGTCACACCCTCAAATTTCACGTAATAATGGCGAATTGCCCCTGCGGTGATGTAACCATTCTTAGCCTACTTAACTAGGCAGAACTCCCCGAGGACCAAAATGAGGCACATTCACTGACAGAAGCGCGATCTAAAGCCTATAAAGTCCATGAAGGAGAGCTTTATAAGAAAAGCACCACCGGAGTCCTTCAAAGGTGTATCTCGAAGAGGAAGGGCGGAACCTTGGGCGGAAATTCATGCCGGACTGTGGGCACCACGCCGCGAGCCCGAGCCCTTGTGGGCAAGGCCTTCAGATCGGATTTTATTGGCGAGACCAGGCAAGTATCGTCAGGACTTAGTCCAAATACGCGCTTGCCACAATTATTCGCTAATCAAAGCCACATGCCGCCTACCGCCCTACAAAACCATACCCATAACCTGGCCTTTATGTAACTGGGGCTTGACATGGTTGGACCCCTTAAAGGAGGAAACCCACAAGCAAAAATACCTCATCGGTCATGGTGGATAAATTCACCAAATGGATAGAGGCCAAGCTCAGAAGACGCGCAAGAATCCGGACCGGTGATAGACTTCATGTCCGGGGTTGTACATTGCTACTATTCCCCCACAAAGCATCATCAATGACAACGGCACAAACTTTACTACCGACGGTTAAACTCGGTGCAAAAACATGGGCATTAAGCTCGACTACGCTTCGCCTATCACCCACAAACCAATCGGTCAAGTCGAGCGAGCCAACGGTCTCATCATGATGGGCATCAAAACCAGGATTAGTGCGATCCATCAAGGAATCTAACACGACCGGGTAGAGGGAGCTTGACTCAGACTGGGGCTGCGGACCACGCAATCGCATCACCGGATTCACACCATTTTTTATGGTATATGCGCAGGCGCCCTTCCTCATGTATATAATTCATGACTCACCTCGCGTGCGCATGTACGAAGAAAGTGTTGGAAATATGCCCTAGAGGCAATAATAAATTAGTTATTATTATATTTCCTTGTTCATGATAATCGTTTATTATCCATGCTATAATTGTATTGATAGGAAACTCAGATACATGTGTGGGTACATAGACAACACCATGTCCCTAGTAAGCATCTCGTTGACTAGCCTGTTGATCCATAGATGGTTACAGCTTCACGACCATGGACATTGGATGTCGTTGATAACGGGATCACATCATTAGCAGAATGATGTGATGGACAAGACCCAATCCTAAGCCTAGCACAAAAGATCATGTAATTCAGATGCTAAAGATTTTCTAATGTCAAGTATCTTTTCCTTAGACCATGAGATTGTGCAACCTTGGACACCGTAGGGAATGCTTTGGTGTACCAAACGTCACAACGAATGTGGGTGGCTATAAAGGTGCACTACATGGTATCTCCGAAAGTGTCATGGTTGGCACTTAATCGAGATCGGGATTTGTCACCCATGTAAACGGAGAGGTAATTCTCGCCCACTCGGTAGGACATCATCATAATGTGCACAATGTGACCAAGGGGTTGATCACGGATGATGTGTTACGAACGAGTAAAGAGACTTGCCCGTAAGAACGAGATTGAACAAGGTATCAAGATACCGGACGATGAATCTCGTGCAAGTACAATATCGTTAGACAAAGGGAATTGTATACGGGATCGATTGGAGTCCTTGACATCGTGGTTCATCCGATGAGATCATCGTGGAACATGTGGGAGCCAACATGGGTATCCAGATCCCGTTGTTGGTTATTGACCGAGAACGCCCCTGGCCATGTCTCAGATGGTTCCCGAACCCGTAGGGTCTATACACTTAAGGTTCAAGGACGCTTAGGGTTATAAAGCGAAGTTTGTATGTGGTTACCTAATGTTGTTCGGAGTCACGATGATGAGATCCCGACACGAGGAGTTCCGGAATGGTCCGAGGTAAAGATTTATATATGGGAAGTCCTATTTTGGCCACGGAAATAAAACGGGATTTTCAGATTATTGTACTCAGAGAAGGTTCTAGAAGGTTCTGGAGGGGGGCCCGCTTGCATGCGGGGACCTACATGAACGGGGTAGTGGGGCAAGGCCCCACACCCCGGGTCAAGGCACCAAGATCCCCCCTTAGAAGGAATAAGATCATATCCCAAGGGATAAGATCAAGATCCCAAAAAGGGGGGGATAACAATCCAGGGAAGGAAATGATGGGATTTCTTTCCTCCCACCTTGCTAACGCCCCAATGGACTTGGAGGGCAAGAAACCAGCCCCCTCCACCCCTATATATAGTGGGGAGGCGCATGTGAGCTTTACTCCCAAGTTCGCAGCCTCCCCTCTCCCAAGTACTCCTCCTCTCGTGGTGCTTGGGCGAAGCCTCGCAGGATTGCCACGCTTCCTCCATCACCACTCACGCCTGCCAGTCGCTGCTGGATGGAGTCTCTCAACCTCTCCCTCTCTCCTTGCCGGATCAAGGCATGGGAGACGCCACCGGTCTGTACGTGTGTTGAACGCTGGAGGTGCCGGGTCTGCTTCGGCACTAGGTTCTCCTATGATTTGGATCACAGCAGTAATGACTCCTTCAACCCCGTTCTCTTGAACGCTTCCGCTTAGCGTAGATCTACAAGGGTATGTAGATGCACCTCCTTCCCTCGCCAAGGTCTCTCCATAGATAGATCTTGGTGACTCATAGGGAAAATTTTGAATTTCTCGCTTACGCTCCCCAACAAAGGGCATAATGAGCTAGGTCTATTGCGTAGATTCTTTGCACCAGTAGAACACAAAAAGTAGTTGTGGGCGGATTTTGTTCAATATGCTTAATTACATTAGTCCAATCTTATTTCCGACGGGTATTGTGGGATGAAGCGGCCCTGGACCGACCTTTACACGCACACTTACGTGAGATGTGTCTGACCGAATCGACATGCACTTGGTGCATAAGCGAAAATGGTGCCGCCTCTCCCACTTTAGCTCGGATCGGATTCGATGAAAAGGGTCCTTATGAAGGGTAAATAGCAATTGACATATCACGCCAGGTTTTTTATAGGTAAGAAACGTTCTTACAGAAACCCATAGCAGCCACGTAAAACATGCAAACAACAATTAGAGGACGCCTAACTTGTTTTTGCAGGGTATGCTATGTGATGTGATATGGCCAAAAGAATGTGATGAATGATATATGTGATGTATAAGATTGATCATGTTCTTGTAATAGGAATCACAACTTGCATGTCGATGAGTATGACAACCCCAGGAGCCATAGGAGTTGTCTTTAATTTATTGTATGACTGCGTGTCATTGAACAAACGCCATGTAATTACTTTTACTTTATTGCTAACCGGTAGCCATAGTAGTAGAAGTAATAAGTTGGCGTAGACAACTCATGGAGACATCGATGATGGAGATCATGATGATGGAGATCATGGTGTCATGCCGGTGACGATGATGATCATGGAGCCCTCAAGATGGAGATCAAAGGAGCTATATGATATTGGCCATATCATGTCACTATTTGATTGCATGTGATGTTTATCATGTTTATGCATCTTATTTGCTTAGAACGACGGTAGTAAATAAGATGATCCCTCATTAAAATTTCAACATGAAGAGACCGAAAGGTCGAGCATGAGTCGTATAGTAGATACGATCAACATGAAGATGTTCACCGATGATGACTAGTCCGTCTCACGTGATGATCGGACACGGCCTAGTTGACTTCGGATCATGTAATCACTTAGATGACTAGAGGGATGTCTATCTCGAGTGGGAGTTCATAAGATGAACTTTAATTATCTGAACATAGTCAAAAGATCTTTGCAAATTATGTCGAAGCTCGCTTTAGTTCCACTATTTAGATATGTTCCTAGAGAAAATATAGTTGAAAGTTGTGATGGCGATTATGCAGACGAGAAAGCTTCTGTCCTTAATGCACCGCTTTGGTGTCTTTGAACCCCAAACATCGTCTGTGGATGTTGCGAACATCTGGACATGCACGTTTTGGATAACTACGTGATAGTTCGATTAAACGGTTTAGAGTTGAGGGCACCAAAGACGTCAAACGTCATGAACATATGAGATGTTTTGAGGGCTGAAATTGGGATTTCAGCTGCGTGCCCATGTCAAGAGGTATAAGACCTCAAGCGATTTTCTTAGCCTGCAAACTAAGGGAGAAAAGCTCAATCGTTGAGCTTGTGCTCAGATTGTCCGAGTGCAACAATCACTTGAATCAGTGGGAGTTGATCTTCCGTAGATAGTGATGTTTCTCAAAAGTCATTGCCACCAATTGCTAGAGCTTCATGATGAACTATAACAAATCAGGGATAGATATGATAATCCTTGAGATATTCGCAATGTTTGACACCGCGAAAGTAGGAATTAAGAAGGAGCATCAATTGTTGATGGTTGGTGAAACCACTAGTTTCAAAAAGGGCAAGGGCAAGAAGGGATACTTCATGAAACGGCAAATCAAATGCTGCTCTAGTGAAGAAACCCAAGGTTGAACCCAAACCCGAGACTAAGTGCTTACGTAATAAGGGGAACGACCCTTTGGAGCAGAATCACCCTAGATACTTGGTAGATGAGAAGGTCGACAAGGTCGATAGGAAGTATATTGGATATACATTATGTTAATGTGTACTTTACTAGTACTCCTAGTAGCACCGAAATTATTAGATACGGTTCGGTTGCTAAGTGTTAGTAACTCGAAATAAAAGGCTACGGAATAAATGGAGATTAGCTAAAGGCGAGGTGACGATAGGTGTTGGAAGTATTTCCAAGGTTGATATGATCAAACATCGCACGCTCCCTCTACCATCGGGATCGGTGTTAAACCTAAATAATTGTTATTTGGTGTTATGCTGAGCATAGACATGATTGATTATGTCTATACTTAATACGGTCATTCATTTAAGGAGAATAATGGTTACCTGTTTATTTGAATAATACCTTCAATGGTCTTACACCTAAAATGAATGGTTTATTGAATCTCGATCGTAGTGATACACATTTTCATGCCAAAAGATATAAGATAGTAATGATAGTACCACTTACTTTGTGGCACCGCCATGTAAGTCATATTGGTGTAAATGCATGAAGAAGCTCCATGTTGATGGATCTTTGGATTCACTCATTTTTGAAAAGTTTGAGACATGCGAACCATGTCTATTGGTGTATACGCATGAAGAAACTCCATGCTTGAGATGGATCGTTTGGACTCACTTGATTTTGAATCACTTGATATATGCAAATCATACCACATGGGCAAAATGACTGAAAAGCCTCGTTTTTGAGAAGATGGAACAAGATAGCAACTTGTTGGAAGTAACACATTTTGATGTGTGCAGTCCAATGAGTGCCGAGGCATGCAAAGGAATATCGTTATGTTCTTACTTACGGATGATTAAGTAGATGTTGAGTATATTTACTTGATGAAACACAAGTCTGAATTATTGAATGGTTCAAGTAATTCCAGAGTGAAGTTAAAGATCATCGTGACAAGAGGATAAAATGTTTATGATATGATCATAGAGATGAGTATCTGAGTTACGAGCTTTGGCACGCAATTAAGACATTGTGGAAATTGTTTCACAATTAATACCACTACCAACACCATAGTGTGATGGTGTGTCCGAACATCATAGTTGCACCCTATTGGATATGGTGCGCACCATGATGTCTCTTATCGAATTACCACTATCGCTCAAGGGTTAGGCATTAGAGACAACCGCACTCACTTTAATAGGGCACCACGTAATTCCGCTGAGATGACACCGTATGAACTATGGTTTAGAGAAACCTAAGTTGTCGCTTTCTTAAAAGTTTGGGGGTGGCAGCTTATGTGAAAAAAGTTTCGAGGTTGATAAAGTCAACCTAAAGCGGATAAATGCATCTTCAAATGACACCCAAAATAGTTGGGTATACCTCCTAATTCAGATCCGAAAGCAATAGGGATTGTTTTTGAATCGGGTCCTTTCGAGGAAAAGTTTGTCTCGAAAATTGAGTGGGAGGATGGTGGAGACTTGATGAGGTTATTGAACCATCACTTCAAATAGTGTGTAGCAGGTACGTGAAGTTGTTCTGTGGGCGCCTACACCAATTGAAGTAGAAACTTATGATAGTGATAATGAAGTTTTGGATCAAGTCCACTGCATTCCTCGAGGGAGGGTGGCAAACGGCGCGCATTTACTTCAGAGTGGTACAGTAATCCTGTCTTGAAGGTCATGTTGCTAGATGAACCTACGAGCTATGGAGAAGCGATGGTGGGCCCATATTCCAACAAATGGTTAGAAGCCATGAAATCCGAGATAGGATCCATGTATCAGAACAAAGCATGGACTTTGGTAGACTTGTCCGGCGATCGGCAAGCCATTGAGATAAATCGATCATTAAGAAGAAGACGACGTGGACGGTAATGTCACCGTCTTCATGAAGCTCGATTTGTGGCGAAGAGTTTTCACAAGTTCAAGGAGTTGACTACGATGAGATTTTCTCATCCGTAGCGATGCTTAAGTCCTGTCGGAATCATGTTAGCATTAGTCGCATTTATGAAATCTGGCAGATGGATGTCAAAACGAAGTTTCCTTACCGGTCTTCGTAAGGAAAGGTTGTATGTGATACAATCAGAAAGTTTTTGTCGATCCTAAGGATGCTAAAAGGTATGATGGCTCCAAATGATCCTTCTAAGGACCGGAGTAAGCATCTCGGAGTTGGAATGTGCGCTTTGATGAGATGATCAAAGATTTTGGGTTTATACAAAGTTCATGAGAAACTTGTATTTCCAAAGAAGTGAGTGGGAGCACTATAGAATTTCTGATGAGTATATGTTGTTGACATATTGTTGATCGAAATGATGTAGAATTTGGAAAGCATATAGGGTTATTTGAAAGGTGTTTTTCAATAGAAAACATGGATTAAGCTACTTGAACATTGAGCATCAAGATCTATGAGGATAGATCAAAAACGCTTAATGGTACTTTCAAATGAGCATATACCTTGACATGATCTTCAAGGTGTTTAAGATGGATCACCAAAGAAGGAGTTCTTGCACGAGATGTAAGGTATGAAGTTAAGACTTAAAGCTCGACCACGGCGAGTAAAAGAGAGAAAGGACGAAGGTCGCCCCTATGCCTTTAGACGAGGGCTCTCACAGATGCTATGTTGTGTACCGCCTCACGATGTGTGCCTTGCTACATATCCGCAAGAGGGTACAAAGGTGATCAAGGAGTGGATCACCAGATAGCGGTCAAAATTATCCTTAGAGGAATAAGGATATGTTTTCTCGATTATGGAGGTGATAAAGAGTTCGGCGTAAAGGGTTACGTCGATGCAAGCTTTAACACCTATCCGAATGACTCAGTAGCAAACCGGACACGATAGTGGAGCAACCATTTGGAATAGCTCCAAGTGGAGCGTGGAAGCAGCATTTACAATATGACCTAGAGATTTGCGATATACATACGGATCTGAATGTTGCAGACCCGCTGCCTAAAACCTCTTTACAAGCAAAACATGATCAAACCCGTAACTCATTGAGTCTTAATCACATGATGATATGAACTAGTTTAGTGACACTAGTAAACTCTTTGGATGTTGGTCACATGGTGATGTGACCTGTGAGTGTTAATCACATGGCGATGTGAACTAGATTATTGACTCTAGTGCAAGTGGGAGACTGTTGTAAATATGCCCTAGAGGCAATAATAAATTAGTTATTATTATATTTCCTTGTTCATGATAATCGTTTATTATCCATGCTATAATTGTATTGATAGGAAACTCGGATACATGTGTGGGTACATAGACAACACCATGTCCCTAGTAAGCATCTAGTTGACTAGCTCGTTGATCAATAGATGGTTACAGTTTCCTGACCATGGACATTGGATGTCGTTGATAACGGGATCACATCATTAGCATAATGATGTGATGGACAAGACCCAATCCTAAGCCTAGCACAAAGATCATGTAGTTCGTATGCTAAAGATTTTCTAATGTCAAGTATCTTTTCCTTAGACCATGAGATTGTGCAACTCCGGACACCGTAGGGAATGCTTTGGGTGTACCAAAGCGTCACAAACGTGAATCGGGTGGCTATAAAGGTGCACTACAGGTATCTCCGAAAGTGTCCGCGGTTAGGCACGAATCGAGGCTGGATTTGTCACTCCGTGTAAGCGGAGAGGTATCTCCGGCCCACTCGCAGGGACATCATCATAATGTGCACAATGTGACCAAGGGGTTGATCACGGGATGATGTGTTACGGAACGAGTAAAGAGACTTGCCGATAACGAGATTGAACAAGGTATCGGTATACCGACGATCGAATCTCGGGCAGGTACAATACCGCTAGACAAAGGAATTGTATAATGGGATCAATTTAGTCCTTGACATCGTGGTTCATCCGATGAGATCATCGTGGAACATGTGGGAGACCAACATGGGTATCGGATCCCGTTGTTGGTTATTGACCGGAGAAACGCCTCGGTCATGTCTCAGATGGTTCCCGAACCCGTAGGGGTCCACACTTAAGGTTCGATGCGACGCTTAGGGTTATAAAGGAAGTTTGTATGTGGTTACCGAATGTTGTTCGAGTCCGGATGAGATCGCAGACGTCACGAGGAGTTCCCGAATGGTCCGGAGGTAAAGATTTATATATGGGAAGTCCTATTTTGGCCACCGAAAATGTCCGGATTTTTCGGTATTGTACCGGAAGGTTCTAGAAGGTTCCGGAGTGGGGCCCGCCTGCATGGGGGGACCCACATGAACGTGGGGTAGTGGGGGCAAGGCCCCACACCCCTGGTCAGCGCACTCAAGATCCCCCTTAGAAGGAATAAGATCATATCCCAAGGGATAAGATCAAGATCCCTAAAAGGGGGATAACAACAGTGGGGAAGGAAATGATGGGATTTCTTTCCTCCCACCTTTGCCAACGCCCAATGGACTTGGAGGGCAAGAACCAGCCCCTCCACCCCTATATATAGTGGGGAGGCGATGGGAGCTTTACCCCAAGTTGCCGGGCGCCCTCCCCTCTCCCAAGTACTCCTCCTCTCCCAAGCCCCGCAGGATTGCCACACTCCTCCATCACCACCACGCCGTTGTGCTGCCATCGGACTGAGTCTTCTCAACCTCTCCCTCTCTCCTTGCTGGATCAAGGCATGGGAGACGCCACCGGGTTGTACATGTGTTGAACGCGAGGTGCCATCTGCTCGGCACTAGGATCTCTGGTGATTTGGATCACGACGAGTACGACTCCTTCAACTCCGTTCTCTTGAACGCTTCCGCTTAGCGATCTACAAGGGTATGTAGATGCACTCTCCTTCCCCTCGTTGCTAGTCTCTCCATAGATAGATCTTGGTGACTCATAGGAAAAATTTGAATTTCTGCTACGTTCCCCAACAGAAAGAGAAGCCGAGCTCGATCGGCAGGACAGCTTGGACGCATTGGAGGAGGAGCGCGACGTGGCAAAAGCCCGTTCCGCATTCTCCCAACAGCAGGCTTGAAGATATCAAAGGCAGAAGCACGGCCAAAAACTTATAACGTTGGCGAACTAGTTCTACGCCTGCTAGACAAGAAAAGGACAAACTAAAGCCCAAATGGGAGGGTCCCTTCCTAATCGACCAAGTCCTCGATCGGTGGAGCGCATCTGCTCATGAAACACATCAGACAACCGACTCGAGCCGAACCCATGGAACGCAAAGACGCCTCATTTAAGATTCTACGATGGCGCTGACTCTGTGTTCGTCTCCTTCCTCTGTCCCTTTTTTTTATTATTTATTTCAAATTAGCTGCCTGGTATTTCTCTCCTTCTCCCTCCCTTCTTCCTCCCAAGCCTTTAGGGGCTTGCCTGCGCGTTGTTCGCACATACTTGACGCGCCACCCGCGCTCATTATACCTGGGGGCTTCTTTATCAGAAGTTTATATAAACGGGCCTCATGCCCAAAACATGTGTGACACTTCCGCATGAACCTTTTATACACCATTATATGCATCGATATGACTTAAGTTTTGGCCAAGCTGGGTTGCCTGGCTCCTGTGCTTACCCCTGCGTTCCCGTTTGTTCGGCTAGGTGGTAAAGGGAGCACCTCTGCCATTGTTACTGCTGGGTCAGCCGGATGTGTACCTCAGACTGGGTGAAGCCGAAAGCTAGCGTTCTTAAGGGAATATTCGGTCGGTGAACTAAAAAGATGATTTTTTTCAATTTTCTATTTATCTGCCCCCAGATGCTTTTCTGCTTTCTTTTCGCAGTCCGGACATGCACTTTAGGGCATGCCTCTCAGGGAAAGGAACCCCTAACGGAACTATTCTCCATGGAAGACGTTTCTTACTAACCATGTAATATAACATAACTAGTTGGGCACTTGTCTGCTAAAGCACTTATGACCCCTCACGCTCGGTCTCCATGCATGCCCCGGTTCTTACATAACCGAGAGGGTATTCGGACACACCCAGGACTATCGGGTCCAGAGGTTGAAGCGAAAAGGTCCGCAATGACAAACGATCTACAATCCGGCTAGAAGGCATTTTACATGTCATTTTAAATTACATAGTCAATTTGACTAGGTATATTCTTCTTTAATACCATCCAATAGGCTGTCTAATTTACAGTCCTGTTGAGAATACTTGGCAGCCAGCTCTACCTGGCCATACACCAAACTGACAGGGATCTCCTTCCCATCGGGCCCCACAGGGCCGACCTTGGCCATGTGGTTCGGGTCAGCCTTCGTACCGAAGTCTTCACCATGGCCTGTGCCTCCTCGAACCTTGACGGCAGGCCGATATCTTCCATAACCTAAGTTACCGCCGACTCCCTCAAATTTTCTCTGCAAGCTCTCCAAGGCCTTCGGGCATTGAGAGGGATGGCCACATAGTTCGGACGACGCTTGCATCGCCGAACTCGTTCAAATGCAGTTGCAACAACTGGGAAGAAGGTCCCCAGCTGAATCGGGCATTTCTCCATGTGACGGCACTGTCAAGATATCTCTGACATAGCTCCTCGCTAATCGACTTCCTCGCCAACTCTTTTTTTAAGATCTGCTCAAGCACTTACTAAAATGCCGTCGAAGTCAGCCGATTCTCCTTTACGAATCGCATACCTGAGCACGAACATCCTTTAGTTCCTCGCCCAGCTGGGTATTTGCCTTGAAGTTTGTTCTTCTCTTGCCTCACCTCGCCAAAGACGCTTCTCGCCGCCTTTAGTTAGCGAGGAGTTGTTGTTTGTCCGGATTCACTCCGCCCCATCTCGCACCGTTATTGTCGAATTGCACACATGCCGCACTTCACAACGGAATTATCTTTGAAGCATATATTACTCCGAGGGGGTCCCCTTGGCACTATCTCAAGCGCCAAGGTGGCCTCGAAGTTGGCCTTGCACTCTTCCACCTCTGGGACAATTGCGTGTTCTTTTTGTAAGATCCTCAGATAACATATGATCCTTAAATCAGCTTATCTTAAGCTGTTTCAAGTCTCGGGGCTCTTGACATATATAACCATCAGATTTACTCACCCGTATGTCTTTCACATACTGCCCGTGGCTCGGCTAGACCATTTTGAGCTGCACGAGGTACGATCTCCTCGTATTAAAGGCGCCCAACGCCTTTGGGAAAACATGCGTCGTGCCGTTCTCATTGTTCTTTACCCGCTACATTCTGCTGTTCTATATTTGGACCCGTCAAGAACATATGTAAGAAAGATTACACACATAAAGTATGTTCGACAGAGCTATGCTGGCTTCAAAGATGCGGGGTGGCTACATCCAACACAAAAAACAAATAAGGTCGGGCTTTGCTTCACCCACAAGATCGACTTTCTGCATCCAAAGAACCGGCAAGAAGTGAGAATGATGGATTCTACGTCATCCATCTAATGATGGAGCATGAAGGGATGTGCAATCACTTTGCATGAAATCTTCATCCGATACCCATATCCAGAGATGGGACGAAGCCTTTGGAGCCGTGCCGGATAATCGACTTCCAAATGATTTCTACCGGGTCCAACAGGAAATTGCGTCCATCATCATCAAAGATGTCCTCGAAGAGAATGGGATGTTCTACGCCGGCCCAATATCGCGAAAGCCGACGTCTCAACTCAAGATTGCTCCTACAGCGTCGTGACATGACGCCTTTCACTAAGCTTGGGTCTGCATCCTCCTGGATATGGACAGATGGGAAGAGTGCACCGCTTAAAAACAATGTGTCTGCTTAGTTACTTGTTACTTTCTCGCATTTACTCTAAACTTCTCAATCTCTCAAAGCATTTACTTAAACTATTAGATGTATGGTGTCGCGCTCTAGTTAATTACTTTCGGTAAGATAAATTTTTTTAACTATGTTTACTATATATGTTGCTTCTATTTCATAACTGTTTTGTTGAATTCGCTTCATGGTATATATATGTGCATCTCCATGGTATATAGATCAACGATGGCAGGAAGTGGTATGCCGTGTATGTAGGGCATGTTCCGGTGTATTATGAGTGGCCAGTGTCGGGGCCCAAGTCTACAGCTTCTCCGTGGGAAGCAGAGAAAGGGTTTGATAGCAGAGTGGAAGTCAAGCTTAGTTACTTGAGATTCATAGCAAACCAGGGATTCGTAATCAGCCGCTACATAAAAACTACTACATAATACCGCTTTTGATCATCGTGGATCGCTTGTCGTGGTATGTCTTAGTTTAGGTAGATGATGAAACATGTGTCTACGGTGACAATGTAAGATACATGTCATCATTATAACTTGTATCGCTATTTCGAGATGATGATGAGATCGACATCATTTGTGTTGAGACTATGTTGATATGATGAGACTATGTTGTACCAGTTCGATGATGATGATGAGACATTCCTTTTTCATACGGTTCCAGTGTATGTTGTAAATGTATAAAACATGTAAAATACCTAATACAACAACATAAAAAAGGAAAATACTAGCGTGAGCGGGGGTATTGGAGTAGTAGTAGCCGCTTACCAAGAGGCGTTTGTTTGTCGGGCCACGCTACTAGCATTAGCAAGTAGCGATGGGTAGAGGCGCTACTGCTAGGTACAGTATAGCAAGAGCGCCTGGTTCAAACAAGCGCCATCGCTAAAAAAATAGTCAGAAGCGCCATAGCAGTAGCGCGCCCACCCGCGCTACTAATAGCCAAATAACCAGCGCTACTGATAAGGGTTTTCCTAGTAGTTCTTGCTCTGCCACCTCAGCAATTTTCTATCCACCTAGCCCGCATGCAACAGTCATCAATAGAGGATCGCTAAATTGACACGAACATGCAATGGTTCTATGGGCAGCCTTCAATATAGGATCACATGCAAATACTCCTGTACTTCCTTCATCTCCCTCACCGAATAAATCCCCACTGATTCGCTCAAAAAATCGCCACGGATTCTTCTCACCTTCCTTCTCTCAAGAAGGTCGAATATCGCCTGGCTATGGCGTATGCCTCATCTCAAGACAAGGTGAGAATATCGCCTACTTGGCGTGCAAACCCTTATTGGCACCATGGTTGCCTCGGACCGTGCTCCTCTCACCTTCACCACCACGCAGCAGGCAACGGTGGTTCAACTGAGTGCAGCCCGTGATGGCGCTCCCATCCCGTGTGCATCACTCCCATTGCCAGACCAATTGTTCACCTTATATGAATCCAGGTAGACGCCTTCAAGGATGACGAGGCTATGAGCACGCGATGCTAGGTGAGTTCTGTCTAGCCCTGATGATGAAATCAGCGGTCGCTAGCTTTTGCCCTGGCAAGATCCAGAGCCTTGATGCCTCAGTGAGTCCATTCTCTCTTCAATTCCTTCCATCAGAATATAGACAATATTATTATTTCCTAATGAATTTCTTCTCTTACTTTATTCCTATTATCCCCAGTCATGTTTTGCTATTCTACTCTGTCCTCATTGCAAAATTTGATCTAAAATTTGTTGCTGATGTGGAATCATGAGCATTTGACGTTTGATAAGGTTACAGATCCTGTTTTTGTTTCTGAATAGGTTCTGTTCAAACAATTCACCATGAGATTTTGGATTTGCGCCATCTCTTCATTGTTATTTTGGACGATGTAGATATGAAATAGCAACGATTGTAGTTTTTTCCCAGGACTAAATGGACCAAGAATCCAGAACATTACTCATTTCATAATTATACTTGGTATTGTCAAGTTTACATATCAGTCCATCAGAGTTATTCATAAGAGCATGCTTGCCGTTTACTAATGAGAAGTGAAACGGAGATTACTAATCAGAAGTTAAAAGGAGATTATGTTTGGCAGTATAGGGCGATATAGAATTTTGTTTAACTATAGTCAATTTGCCTCAGGACATATGCTCGGTAATTATTCAACATTACATTTATATTATTGTGATATGATTATGAAAGTATGAGTTGGACACCAGCCATTTATTTGGTATCTAAAACTTTCAATATCATCATAATATATAACTCCATAGGTTTACACTTATTTTCTTAACATCATGTGTTACAAATTCCCGCCGCAACGCGCGGGGCATCATCTAGTTCTATAGATGGTTGGGAACATAAACAAATTGATTAGTAAATGTTGGTCTTCTAAGGAGGTAAACTAGATTAAGTTAAATTCCAATCTAGCAGATCATTATAACTTTCTAAGTGGAAGTTTTACACACTAAAATTGGAATTGAAATTCGAAGTCTTCTGGTCTCTCTTAGAGGCGGTTTATACTAAACTTTTGTATTTATTTTAATCTTATTGTAACATATTACAATTTTAATTAGTACAAGTTTCTATTACTTAGCCACCATAATTAAACCCATAACAATGTTCTAAATAATAATAATAATAATAGTATTCTTTGGTATACATTTGTAATGTATATAATTAAGAACTTTGATTTTGCAAAATGTAAATTGTATAATGTAAAAAAATCTCTTTCTTGTTAAATAATATTATTAACAATGCAGAAATTATATTGTGTATACACATATATTTGTGTATCTATGCATATATTTATATATATTTTTAATTATTCAATATCATGATAGAGATTTCTAAATCATACATGTGATAAATATATTCTGATAGCGGTTTCTAGTGTATATTAGGTAACATGTTCCTAGAAGCTTAGGGCATATCAATTTTGATTTTCAAGTTGGGTTCAGTACAAGTTACCACATGTGTATGCTTTGTATCTGTACTTAAATTAGCAGTATTATTATAATCATCAAATAATAAAATGTTATCGATTGTACTTTTGCATATGATTTGATTATTTGACATGCTCGTCTAGATTCTTTTCCATATCATTCGGAAGATAAACAGATTGATGAGTACATGCTAGTCATCTATAAGGAGGTGAACTAAATTAAGTTACATTCCAATTTAGGAGATCATTATACTTTTCTAGTCGAATTGACACCCTTTTGTGACCTAACAGGATTGGGGGGCATTCAGAAGATTGTGAAGAGAATATCAAAAATTCACAAGAGCCCTCGAAGGTGAATTGTGCAAATATTTTGATGCATGCCCCAGTAGTGGTCATTCTTTGTTTTTATTGATCACTGATTTGTCTTATGATCTAGGGCGTAAGTTGGTGACAAGAGAGACCGTAGCTTAGGACATTGCATTTTCGGGCTCCTGTGAGATGACCTCTTACCTGCTCGTTTTTCAACTCCTACCCTCACTAACACTAGTAAGCATGCACGTGTAACACACATATAATCATAGGAAAGAATTTCCTCCTTTGTCACAATTGGTAGACAACTATTTAAATAAAAAAAGTCTCGCAATCATATGTATATGTCACACATGCCAACGGCAATCAACTGGTTGAACTTCTCCATAGAGAAGATAGAGACATAGGACATTTAGTCTAGTGTATAGTAAAAAACGAGTCAAATATCCTAGAATGTCTATATTTTATAATGCAAACTTCATAGTAATTATGGAACATGTAAGAATTGTCCAAATGAACATGGCCGAGATGCAAACTTGAAACAAATTGTAAAGTTTCTCAGAGGTACGTATAACTCATAAAGTCCATATACTGTCACATGGGATAAAAACTGGCTTTTAAAGCAGTGAAAAAAAAGTAAAATCATAATATGATTCTTCATAGTTATTACATGATGGACCACAGATTTTCCCAAAAATATAAGGAAAAAAGGATAATATATTATCTGATTTAAGAACAAGCTCATGTCATACATGCATGAGACCAGATTCACAAATAAATTTCAATCTTAACAAGTAGAACAATGTCACGTGAAGGCTTTGAATACTACATGAATCATCAGTTATAATTGTGCGGGGCCACGAAACAACTCACCAATCTAACTGATCACAATGTCATTCCATTTTACACTTGGAAGCATTGGACATAGTGCTTTTAAAGGCTATGATTTCATCTTGGTAGAGTTCCCGTTGATCAATAATGAGACATAAAGTGCATCACCTCCATACAAAAAGCGACAGATAACAAAGAGCTCCTATCCCGAAAAGGGAAATATGAGATACCATACAAATCAAGATTCAACAATAGCACACTTAAGAAAAGTTGGTCCCTCTCAAGGTTTTCTTCAAGCTCTGCGCTAATCCTTCTTACCGAAAAAGAATCAGACACTCCTACTTCACGAGATTATGACATAGCAAAACATGTTCTAAAAATGATACCATGAATCCAATGCATCCACTTTTAACTACTATTTCCATGGTTTGGGATTGTGCAATGGAATAAGGATAGGTTAATCTTAAGGCCCATGAAAATATTCAAAAGTGAATTAACCTACTATATATAGTAAGACAAGAGTTAACTAAAATTGATTGCAGAATAGTAGGATGTTGGTTTATTGCCAATAAAATTCACTGCAGAATAGTAGGCCAAATTTCCTCCAATGGTGGCATGATCTTGAGGAGGAGCATCAACGTAATTGCAGCAGACTGATGCTCAACCACTGAATCTTCCTTCAACTTATTGGCATGCCCACCTGCACCGCGAAACTCAATTAACTGAAGAAAAGCTAAAATTTCAACAAATTAATGTCACCTCTTTATTTGTAAGTTCTCATCCGAGGAGTTCATTACCGACCTTCATACACAATAAGTTTGTCCTCTTGTTTAGCATACTAAACTTTCCTTTCTCTACAGGAAATTCTTCATACACAATATGTACACAAAAGGAAAACCAATAACTACAGTTCATGATGTAGATAGTTTGATAGAGCAGAAAACTCTTATGATATGGATCATAATATAATTTATGGAATATATGTATGTTTGTCCTTAAGTAGATTCAAGGTCTTAGCTCGTAGAAAATAAGAAGTACAAAAGAAATTTTCAAGGGTTCTACATTTGACACGGCCGCAAAAACTTCAGCTTAGTACATGGTATACATGGCATAAGTTTCTTCCAATATATCACATACCTATAATTGCAAGTCAATCCAAACGGTGGTTTGCATGCATATACCGCAATGAACAGAGCATTAACCATGTGATTGCATATAAATCAAGCTTGCTCGCATAAAACAAAAGGAATCACTCAGAGAAAAATCAGATATCTTATTCGCAAAACTTGATGCGTGTTTTTGCGGTTCATTCACTGCACGGAAGTTGGTCGAGGTCTTAAACTTGTATTGAACTCGCTTGTGGCTATGACATCTCTAAGCGCGAGGTGCAATGGCTTTCAGAATCGCGGCGCTTGCTGGGCGGCGAAGGCGCCGGGCCGATCTCCTTCCTCCGCCTCCATTCCATCCACCAAGACTAGATCCGGACTGCTCTCCGCATCCTCTCTACCGCATGTATTCTCGCCCGAAGCTCTTGCCGGTTGGCCCATGACTCTTGGATCCGCGTCCTCGGCTCGGGCTCGGCGTAAGCCGCTCGCCTATTCTGCGCAGTTGCAAGGGCTGCTCTTGCCTCCATAAAGAGCCGCCGCGGCTGTGGCCGCTGGGCCTTGCCATTGGGCGCCCGATGCCTGCTCGCCGGCTGCATCTCCGCAGAACGTTTGGGGATGCACTCGCCGGGCTCTCCAGGCGCCCAACGGCCGGCTGTAGCTCGACGCCTCCTCGGCTGCATGTGCTCGGCTCGGAGGAAGGAGGGCGGGTCTCGCCGCCCGGCCCAGTATGGGCGCCCCTTCGCCCCCGCCAAGCATCGACACCGTGGGCGCCCGGCTCACCCGTTAGTACCTTTGGGCCGCCGCTTCGATCGCCGCTAACGACGCACCGTCCCCGACTTCGCCGCGCCGCTACATCGCCCCTTCGCTGTTGAAGCTGTGCCGGCCCTTGGCTCTCGCCGACACCGCGATCGTGTCTCGGACACAAGGCGACTTGTTTTGTGGAGCTCCCTTGTTGAGGAAGAAGAAGAAGAGGATGATGATGAGCTGGCCTCGCCGACGCCACCTCCGGCTACCGCTTCCTCGCTTTTGCTCGCCGGTCCAAAGCATGGAGAGTGATGCGGCTACCACTACCCTCCACGCCGCCTGGACGGGTGGAGGAGATGCTTGAGGCCCCGCCCACGGACATCCGGCTCGCTTGGTCCATCTTTTCGTGATCGGCATGTAACAGCCTTTTTCTGCCGCTACCGCTCTTGAAGCCGAGGTGGGCTGGGAGCATGTGGGCTGGGCGCCATTCCGACGAGGTGCTCCCCTCGAGATGTCGAGGGAAGGTCTCGAGCGTAGCCTGGCCTTCAAGCATTGGGCTCGAGGAAGGTGCTTCCGTTGCCTCGAGCGTGGTCACCAAGTCGGCGCATGTCGTGAACCATTCAGATGCATTCGTTGTCGTCGCTCGGTCATCGGGAGAGGTTCTGCTGCGGTTCTCTCTCCGGTTGGTTGCGATCGCCTCGGTTGCTCGGCCGGGTTTCCTCCGGTTACGCGCTCCTCGCCAAATGGGTTGCGGCCCCATGCGTCCAGCCTTGTCCTTCGTTGAATAGGAGTTGGGCTGAGGTCGTGGGCCACTTGTCGCCACGTGCATCGGTGCCGCCAAGGTCCCAATCTGGGTGTTGCAAGGATTCCAATGTCAATGCCTTGTTGGTCTCTACTTTGGAGCCCTAGCTTGCCCTATTGCGCACAGAGCTCCTTGAGGAGGTTGAGCTGCTCCGCACTGAGTTTCGCAACGCTCTTGCCAAGCTTCATGTTGCTTCGTTTGTGCCTTTGTTGCCCGAGCTTCAGGTTGGTTCCATTGATGGGGAGGCTGAATGCTTCTTTGGAGATTTTTCTCCTCGTGGTCAGCATGCGACGCCGTTGAAAGTGCAATCATGCCCTTAATCATATTTTGATGTTGATGACAACACATATGCTAGGGACTAATCATGTTTATCAAGTATATCTCAGGATTATGTCTCAAAGACCGTGTGCATGGATGATGACTAGGGTCAAAAAGCATATAACTCAAGAATGGAGATACAAGATATTGACTTCATTTATGGTTTGTTCTTGAGTATAGGGATCCCGCACTATTAAGAGGGGATCGTTGGATCTAGTGAAAAACTTGCTCAAAGCCACTTTTCCTATACCTTGCCTTCGGACGTCCCGGTGTTCTCTATTTAACGTCCGGTCCCTCTCGACGGGACGTCTCGGCCACTTCCTATCGTCCGGTGTTCCTTTACAAGATGCTTTTTACGGATGTCCGAACTCTCCGGACGTCTGCATTTTCTACAACAGAATCATTTTTACGGACTTCTCCGGACTCTCCTGTCGTCCGTGTCTCGGATGTCCGCCCATCTTGGACGTCTGGTATCTCAGATGACTGGTCGTGGCTCATAGCCATTCAAATAAGTCAGTGTCACGCCTAAGATGCGACCCTATCCTAAAGGAACTCAAGGTCCCACTAAGGATAGAAGCGCATCTTGAAGACGCTTTTGCAAGGTGGATATCATTACATCAACATTACATAATAGATGGAGATGCATACAAGAGGCATACAATGCCACACGAATACAACATCACAATACATAAGAGCATCATCCGACTACGGATGAAACAAAAACAGAAACTCAAACGACATCCACCTGCTAGCCCAGTGTCACGACCGGAACCTATCCCCGATCGAAGAAGAAGCGTAAGAACTCCAAAACAAGCAAACATCGCTTCGCGGCCATGATCATCACATAACCCGCACTGCAACTGTTGTTGTAGTAATCAGAGCCACGAGGACTCAAAGAATCCCATTACCATGGGTATCAAGACTAGCAAAGCTTATTGGGAAGGAAGGGGTAAAGTGGTGAGGTTGCAAAGAAATGACTAAGCATATATGGTGGCTAACATACGCAAATAAGAGCGAGAAGAGAGCAAAGCGGAATGGTCGTGAAGCTAGCAATGATCAAGAAGTGATCCTAAACTCCTACTTACGTCAAACATAACCCAAAACCGTGTTCACTTCCGGACCACTTGAAAAAGAGACCATCACGGCTACACGCTGCATTGATGCGCTTTTAATCGGATCGGGTGTCAAGTTATCTACAACCGGACATTAACAAATTCCCATTCCGCCCATAACCGTAAGTACGGCTTTCGAAAAGTTTATACCCCTCGTAGGGTGTCCCAACTTAGCCCATGATAAGCTCTCGCGGTCAACGAAGGATATTCCTTCTCCCAGAAGACCGATCGGACTTCGGAATCCGGTTACAAGACATTTCGACAATGGTAAACAAGACCAGCAAAGCCGCCTCGAATGTGCCGACAAATCTCGATAGGAGCTGCACATATCTCGTTCTCGTGGGCACACCGGATTGTCCAAACTTCCCAGAGGCCAGCCAGAAGTTGCCCTCGTGACCACCGGCGGCTGACAGGTTGGACCAACACTCACGATGAGCACTGGCCCGGGGGGTAAAAATAAGATGACCCTCGAGAGCGTGACTCCCAAGGGAAAAAAGGGCTATGTGAGGCAAATGGTAAAACCAAGGTTGGGCCTTGCTGGAGGAGTTTTACTCAAAGCTTAACTCGTCAAGGGGGTCCCATAAATCACCCAACCGCGAAGGAACGCATAAAATCCGGGAACATAACACCGGTATGGCGGAAACTAGGCGGCAAGAGTGGAACAAAACACCGGCATAAGGCCGAGTCTTCCACCCTTTACCAAGTATATAGATGCATTAATTAAATAAGAGATATTGTGATATCCCAACATAATCCTGTCCACCATGGAGCAATCTTCAACTTCACCTGCAACTAACAATGCTATAAGAGGGCTGAGCAAAGCGGTAACATAGCCAAGCAATGGTTTGCTAGGAAGAGTGGAAAGGTTAGAGGCTGACATGGCAATTTGGGAGGCTTGAAGAGCAAGTGATAGGTAGCGCAACATAGCGATAGAACGAAACAACTAGCATAGCAATGATAGTAGTGAGATCCAGGGTAGCGGTCATCTTGCCTGAAATCCCGCAAGGAAGAAGAATGAGTCCATGAAGAAGATGAAGCCAATGAAGACGAACCAAGCGTGATTTAACGAATCCTCACTATCGCAACGAAACGGGAACTATCGAGAAGAAGCACACAACATAGTAAACACACCACACATAAACATGACATGATGCACAAACAAGTATGATGCAAGACAAGACTACATGAATCTACTCATGGCAAGAGATGATGCATACAAGATCAACACAACAAAGCAAGTTTAAATGAGGCCGGGAACAACATATAACAATTCCGGTAAGTCCTCATATGCAAGTTTCGAAATTGGTCCAGATCTGAATAAACCTTATGTTCAAGTTGTTAAACAGCCAGTTAAGATGCAACAAGATGATCTACACGAGATTCTAGTCAAGTTACATATAAAGTTCATTTAATTCGGAGCTACGGCCTAGAAGATATGAGCAAAACAAGTTAAACATGGCATTGATGCAAAAGGCATTCAAACATCAAGCAAACATCTCAAAACAAGGATGAAACATGATAATATGAAGCTACATGCAAAATCAAGCAAGTTTCATATAGAGCACACTCAAAACGGAGCAACGGTTCAACACACACACTCTATACAAGTTTAAAAGACAAGTTGTCTAAAACAGCAACTAGGCATATTGCAAGCATCAAAACAACATGCTACAGCACCTCAACATACAAACAAAAGGCATGGACATGATATACAGGTAAATCGTAACAAAACATGAACAATGAGCTATCTCCAGAAATCACCAGAACATGCTCCAAAACACATGTCAAGATTGCAAATAATAACAGTTTCAGACTTTGCAGAAATAACATCAGGTTGCAATGTTTAAAGCTATCAAACAACATGCTACAGGAACTTATCATGGCAAAAAAAGGCATAGAATGAAACTACTAATTGCATAGAACAAAAGTCTTTTAATGACCATGAGCCAAAAATGAACAGAAGATATGATGGCACCCATGTAAACATGGCAAGTTATGACAGATTCATACATGGCAGAAACAGCAATAAGTAGGCATGTTGGTGAGCTTGTACCACACACCACAGAGCAACACATGGCATGAAAAGATAACCAAAAGTAACAATACACATTTATGAAGCTAAGAATGGCAATAGCAAGTTCATAGGGTGCATGGATCACTAGAAAAACACATGGAAAAACTGAACTTAATGTTAACAGCCTGACAGCAACATTATTTAGCAAATTTGGAGCATGATAACAACAATCTACAGAAAGCCATAAATGCAACCAGGGACATGGATGGATAGAGCATGACATTTATAACAAAACATCCTTAGTGAACATCTCCAGATTATGCATAGAATGACTTGTAGCAGCAGGTTTACATAGCATCACAAACTAACAGATTCAGCCTAGCAAAACAGCAACAGCAAGCACCCTACTTAACAAGCTTGATGCACTCAGTACAAGGCTCACAAAAATACATGGAATGCACCTATGCAAAGATGGCATGATGTAGTTCAAAACACATGTAGACATAAAGCTCATAGGATGCACACATCAAATGCAACAAAAATGACAAATCACCAAGTTATAACAGTTTCAGCAGATTAACATCATATAGCACTCCTGCAACGATTATTCAGGCATTAAGCTGGACTCAAATGAACATGGAACAATGGAACAAAATAAAGAGCATCTCCTGGTGAACATTTTGATATATTACACGCATAAAACGGAGCAGTATGCATCAAGTTATGACAGGTCAAAGATAGCACCAGAATATGCAAAATATCAGGGACTTGGCAGTTTTTCTGGAAAAAAAACGAAACGCGCTATATAACTATTCGACGCACGGAGCGGAGGATAAGGGGCTGCTCACCCTGGGCTCGGCCCAGCAGGATGGAGGACGAGGCGGGCCGGAGGAGATTGGCCGCAGGGAGGCGTTGGCCCACCCGGGGGTCAACGCGGGCACGACACCTGGATCAGGCTCCTCCCGATCCGCAAGGCGGCGGCGGCGACGGGAATGGCCGGCGGCGGCGATGGTCAGGCTCCGGCGAGGGTCAACGCGGCAAGCGAAAGGGCGGATCCAGCGAGGGGACGCCAGATCCGCGGCCGGGCTCGAGGCAACGGGCGGGAAGAGGCGCCGCAACTCCGACATGGCTGGCACGCGGCGCGGCGAGGGTCGACGGAGCGGCACCGGCCTTGGTCCCAGCGCGGCAAGGGCGACATGCGGCGACGGGTGCGAGCGAACGGTGGCGCGCGACGGAGCCGAGGGCCTCGCTGGCCCGGGCCGGCGTGGCGCCAAGTGGGCCACGTGGCAGTGAGTGAGTGGTCATGGAGGCGGCCGGACGCGGCTCCATCTGAGCGGACATGTCCGGTGCGGTGAGGGAGGAGATTTAGGGTTGGACTGCGAAAAATTCGGAGGGGATCACATATTTACAGGTAAAGGGAGCTAGGAGAGTCCAAATGAGGAGCGGTTTTTGCCCACACGATCGTGATGGAACGACCGAGAGGATGGAGGGGGTTATGATGGGCTCATGGGCTGTGGTGAAGAGGGGCTGGGCTGCAAAGAGAAGGGGGTTTCGGGCTACGCGGTTAACCATTGGAGTATCAAACGGACTCCAAATGGCACGAAACTTGACAGGCGGTCTACCAGTGCTATATCAAGGCCGCTAGGCAAACCTCAGGCCATTCCGAGAAAGTTTAACACCCGCTCACAACAGGAGACAAAAAGGGGGACGCCGGAGGACATAGGAGTGCCGGATTGCAAAACGGACAATGGGAAAAATGCTCGGATGCATGAGACGAACACGTATGCAAATTGAAATGCACATAATGACATGATAAAATACAACACACAAGCAAATGACATGGCAACGACGGCGAATAACTAGCGGACACTGGCGCACGAATCCGAGGCGTTATAGGGCGGTCGTCTGACGATCATCGGACGCCCCTGACCTATTGTGCCTCCGGACGTCCGATGTTCTCGGACGTCCGACCCATCCTTCAGACACTTATGTTCCCCAAACGGTCACTTTTACTCACCTACTATATATATGCCTTTCCCTTCCACGGGATAAGGTTGACCATTCACTTTGAGCCTACCAAGAACACTCCTCACTCTCTCTCTCTCGCTCATCTACACCAAATCCTAGATTCCCAAGTGTTCTAGGAGCATTTGAGAGAAGTTCTCCAATCAAGTGATAGATCCACTCCTTCCCCTTCTTTGCACCAAAGGAATTCGTGACTTGAGCAAGTTTTTGAGCTTTCCCCCATCGTTCTTGTTACTCTTGGAGGTTGGAGACTCCTAGGCGGTAGGAGTCATTCGGAGAGGAATCATACGTTGTGATTACCCTCGGAAAAGTTTGTGAGGGTTTGGAGACCACCCCAAGGTCTACCACTAGTGGTTGAGAAACGCCTCCGTGGTGTTATCTCAAAGGGAGAATAGGGTGAGCCTTCGTGGCGTTGGTGTGCCTTCGTGGTAACATCCACCTCTCTAACGGTGACTAGCTTCCCTCCAAGGAAGTGAACATCGGCAAGATACATCCTCGTCTCCTGGAGTTGCGGTTATTCCTAACCCTAACTCTCTACTTGTGGTTACTTGTCTCTTTGCACCTACATATATCATATTGTGCTTGTTAACTTGCATGCTTCGGTTACTTGCTTAGTATCTAGTACTCACTTGCAATTGTTAGGCTCACCTTCATATTCCGCACTATTGCCTAAAATTGCTAAGTAGTAATAATTAAAATTTGTAGTTGTACCTATTACCCCCCCCCTCTAGGTCCATCTCGATCCTTTCAGCTGTCTGTTCATGGGAATGCAGTCATCTCCGAGGTCGTGGCTCCAGTTCTGCAGATTATGCCTGAGCTGCGGGAGCTTTGTGGGGACTCACCTATGGTGCTACCGATGGAGTCCTTTGCGGTGGCCATGGCGCCATCACCACCACCACGGTCAGAGTATTGTCAGTCGCCCGCCTTTTGTGGACACTGAAGGCTTGGTTGGTTCTGTCACTCTCTCATCTATGGCCTTTGGGCATGTGGCGTCTTTGAGTGACGAGGTTGATGAAATAAGTGTGTTGGCACCTAACTCTGAGGCTTTGTCTTGTGAGCAACTCGAGGTGCCTGAGTCCATTGTGCCGGTGGTACCTGCGATTGTTGATGTTGAGGCGGTTGGTATGTTGGCGCTGGTCCTTGGAGCCCACACGACGCCACCTCTGTGGGCGTGGAGGTTACGATGTTGCGGTCACTCACTCGCATCCCACTGCTGGGCGTGTTTACGTGGCGTGATAAGGTCAATGAGATTCTCTTCCTAATAGAGCTTCATAGCTTGCTCAAACGCTTGGAGAGGGTTAGCCCGGATCCGCAACGCAATTGTGGAGGAGGCTCTTAGGAGCAAAGGAAAGAAGAGTGATGTCACAGGAAAGGCGTCTGCAGCTGCTTGATGGATGGTCATCGGTATCTTGGGTTGTCCTTATGGATTGACTTGTCTTCGTGGCTTTGGTGGTGCGCGTGGTCTTCAGCCGAATTACTCTCGTTGGGGCTATCTTTGCGATGTTGCGGTGTGAGGGTTGGTTGTCGGATTACGTGCTTATAGGGTTGCATGCTCCGTGCGTATGGTTGGTTTGTATCGGTTTACTCTTGGAGGTTGGAGACTCCTAGGCGGTAGGAGTCATTCGGAGAGGAATCGTACGTTGTGATTACCCTCGGAAAAGTTTGTGAGGGTTTGGAGACCACCCCAAGGTCTACCACTAGTGGTTAAGAAACGCCTCCATGGTGTTATCTCAAAGGGAGAATAGGGTGGGCCTTTCTGGCGTTGGTGTGCCTTCGTGGTAACATCCACCTCTCTAACGGTGACTAGCTTCCCTCCAAGGAAGTGAACATCGGCATACATCCTCGTCTCCTGGAGTTGCGGTTATTCCTAACCCTAACTCTCTACTTGTGGTTACTTGTCTCTTTGCACCTACGTATATCATATTGTGCTTGTTAACTTGCATGCTTGTGTTACTTGCTTAGTATCTAGTACTCACTTGCAATTGTTAGGCTCACCTTCATATTCCGCACTATTGCCTAAAATTGCTAAGTAATAATTAAAATTTGTAGTTGTACCTATTCACCCCCCCTCCCTCTAGGTCCATCTCGATCCTTTCAATTGGTATCAGAGCCTCGTGCTCTATTCTTGTGGCTTAACCGCCCTAGAGCGAGATGAACCCAGATGGGACTCCCCTGGTTGTAGATCCTAAGGATAAAGGCGAGGTTTCTTCTGAAGTCAAGTCCTTTACGTTTGAGGATCTAGAACGGGCCCTTGCTAAGCAAAAAGAGGAGCATGATGCTTCTCTTGAGGCCTTGGTCCAACTGAGATTAGCCACGTTGTCCGCGGTGCTTGCACCACACTCAGGTGGTGTGGGTTCGAGGCCAACCGTGCCTACTTCATCACTTGGTCAACAACCTCCTAGCAATGAACACGCCCGGTGTTCCTTGGCTTTATGCAAGACCTCAGGTTGAGAAACCAAGATATAATCCTCAAGGCAAACCTCCTTTACTTAATGCCACTTCCGATTTTGCTTTGTGGAGAGTTGCTATGCAGGATCATCTTTGACATGGAAACGATGAGATGCTGGAGATCATAGAGTATGGCTATCATGTGGTTGATCCAAAGAACCCCACACCAAGAGAAATATATGACAAGAACATCAATGACACTGCAATCATGTGTATAAGGAGAGGTATGGCTGAAAAGCAAAGGAGGCCGTTCATACACATCACATGTGCCAAGGAACTATGGGAAAGTATTATAAGATCCAAGACTGGCACCTCTACCCTCCGGAGTGCTCAATATGCAATTGCCAGGGGGCAATTGCAAAACTTTTGTATGGAGAAAGGTGAAACCCCCAATCAACTCCATGAGCATCTCATGACTCTCACTGCCGATATTGAGTCATGTGAGTGTGACAAGACACAAGATGGATTCAACATGACCAAGCGCTTTCTTGTGGATAAGTTGCTTCATGCTCTTGCCCCATATCACCATCAAATGGTGTGGGACATAAGACAACACCATACCTTCAAGGAAATGACTACAGATGACATCATATCCACCTTTCAACTATCTGAAGAGTCAAAGGCTAATGCCACAAAACATCTTGCCATGCATGGTTCCCCATCATCAAAGATCAATCTTGCATTGAAGGCCAAGCATGTATGTGAAGATGAGCAAAGTGAAGAAGAAGAAGATGATGATGATGACGAAGATGGTGATGAGATTGAATCCGACGAGGGCCCTTCATATGAAGACATGGCTCTCTTTGTCAAGAAGTTTAGCGCGGGAAAATTCAAGGGAAGATTTCCAAAGAAGAAAGTAAGAAAATGCTACAACTGTGAAGAAACCAACCACTTCTCCAATGAGTGCCCTTATGAGAAGAGAGAAGATAAACCAAGGTTTCCCAATATCTTTCCCAAGAAGAAGTTGCCAAATCCTTTGAACTCCAAGCTCAAGAAGAGAGATGGAAAAGCAATGGTTACTCAAAAAGAATCCGATCCGGATGATGTTAGTGGTGTTGCCGGAGTTGCTCAAGACTCTCAAAACACCTTGAGGTTAGTAAACAAGAGTGGTGACATGGTCACCTACAACTACATGAAAGATTACAGGGGCAACGCTCACAAGTGCCTAATGGCAAAGGCCATGGTTGAAGATGGAGAGGACCAAAGCTCTTCTGACAAGGTCAAGGTAACTCCACGATCAAATCCTCCTCTCTTCACTCCTTCTACTTCTAGTGATGAGTATCTTGATGCAGAGGATAGTTATGAGGATGATGATCTAGATGATCATATGATTGCTAAACTTAATAAGTTCATGTGCTCCCTCAAAGGAAAGAAGCTCGCTATGTTTCGTATGCTTATGGTGCTGGTGAGTAAGCACACCATCACCATTAAGGAACTCGAAACCCTCATCCTTGAGGAAAAGGAAAATGTGAAATCCTTGAGCGGAAAGTCCAATATGAGGAAGCACGAAATGATGAATTATGCTTAAAAATTGGTGCAAATATTGATGTTCACACTAATGATCTTGCCTCCTTGAAAAGGCTATTGACTCTTGTGAAGAGTTAATGAATGATAAAAGTAAGCTTGTAAAGTCTCATGCTTCTTTATCTAAGGATTGTGAGCTTCTATCCGTGTCTCTCAAGACTAAGGAAGGAGAGCTCACCGTTCTTACAAAGAGTTTTGACACACTCAAACGTACTTATCTTGAAACTCTAGCCAAGGCTTACTCTTCTCCTATTATCAATGTTGATGCTTGTACTACTAATTCTAGTAGCGATCTAGCACCTATTCTTGAGGAAAATCGTTTTCTCAAGGCTCAAATCGAGAAAGGTCTCATGACATGTGCTCAAGGGCAAAAGAATCTTGATGAGATATTAAGCCAACACAATGAAGTGTTTGCCAAAGAGGGACTTGGGTTTGACCCAAGCACAAGCAAGAAGAAGACATCCTCCCTAAAGTGCACAACTCCTCTAAGAGAAACATTTATGAGAGAAGGGCACAAGGAGAAAGGTAAGGTTGTGAGTGGGAAGGCCACAAGGGGCATGCCCACTCTCAACAAGCCTAAAGAGTGCATGCCTCCATCCTATGTACTTCGTGAAGACTAAGGATGGAGAAGTCTTGCAAAATTTGTTGGTCCTCGAAATGCATTCCGGTTCTATGCTATTTGGGTCCCTAAGACCCTCGTGACTAACTTGAGAGGTCCCATTGCAAAATGGGTGCCTCTAACCAAGTCCTAATTGTGTGTAGGTTAACTTCTCCGGTGGAGTGAAATGGGTGATTGATAGCGGATGTACAAATCATATGACCGGAGATAGCAAATTGCTCTACGATTTCATGGAAGCTATTCAACCATTCATGAGCATTATGTTTGGTGGAGGTTCAAAAGGATAGGTACTCGGGTTGGGCAAGGTGGCTATCACAAATGACATGTCTCTTGCAAATGTCATGCTTGTCCAATCCCTTAAATACCACTTGTTTTCTGTTCGCCAATTGGCTTCTGTTGGTTATGATACACTCTTTGGACTAACGGATGTGAAAGTCTTTAAGAGAGATACTCTCGAAGTGGCCTTTGTTGGAGAGTTGGATGGCAACCTTTACGGTTGATTTCTAAAGAGAGCACATTCCATGCAACTTGTCTAATGGCCAAGGCTGACAAGGGGTGGCTATGGCATCGCCGGCTAGCCCATGTCGGCATGAGAAATCTTCAAGATCTCTTAAAAGGGAATCACATCCTTGGACTAACAAAATGTCTCTTTTGAGAAAGATCGTGTGTGTAGTGCATGCATAGCCGGGAAGCAACATCAATCAAAGCACCCACCCAAGAACATAGTATCTACTTCAAGGCCCCTGGAGCTCTTTCATGTGGATCTGTTTGGGCCTCCTTCATGGGATAGTCTTGGTGGGAAAAAGTATGGGCCTGTCATTGTTGATGATTACTCAAGATATACATGGATGTTCTTCCTCAAGTCCAAGGACGAAACGAAGATCACCTTCATTGATTTTGCCAAGCAAGCCCAACATAAGTTTGACAAAAGAAATCCGGGCTATAAGAAATGACAATGGCTCTGAGTTCAAGAACTATACCTTGGAAGAATTTCTTAGTGATGAAGGGATTGAACATCAATATTCAGCTCCATACACTCCTCAGCAAAATGGTGTAGCCGAAAGGAAGAACCGTACACTTGTAGAGATGGCAAGGTCCATGTTGGATGAATACAACTCACCACATAGTTTTTGGGCAAATAAGTCAACACCGCATGCCATGCATCAAACCGGCTCTTCCTCCGCACTATATTGGAAAAGACACCATATGAGCTTCTAACTGGAAACAAGCCAAATGTCAAGTACTTTCGTGTATTTGGGTGCAAATGTTTCATCCTCAACAAAAGAGAACGGTTAGGAAAATTTCAATCCAAAACAATTGAGGGTATATTTGTTGGCTATGGATCAAACTCTCACGCTTATAGAGTCTACAACAAATCCAATGGATGTGTTGTAGAAACTTGTGACGTGGTGTTTGATCAATTTAATGGCTCCCATGGGGAGCAAGTTGATCTAAGTGATGTAGGTGAAGAAGATTCTTCTCAAGACATTTTGACCATGGGTGTTGGTGCACTTCTTCCTATGGAACAAGAACCTCATGATGATATAGAAGAAGATGGAAGTCTCACTCATCATCAAACTACTTCAATATCCATACCACCACAAGCTCCTGTTGTTCAACCGATACCCTTAGCCCAAGTTGTTGAAGATGATCAAGTTCCTCTTAATGATAATCATCAAGAACAAGATCATCACCAAGTGCAAGAACAAGAAAGTCCAATCATTGATGATGAACCTCAACAAATGCAATATGAACAAGAAGATCTTCCTCCACACGTTAATGATCCATATGTAGAAGATGTGGATGATGGACATGAAGTTGAACCTCGTGAAACCCTTACCTCCATCATGCCTCGAGTGGCCGGTCGTGTTGATGTTGACAAAATCCTCACCGGCATCTCGGAAGGTAGAGTCACTCGTAAACATTTGACAAACTTTTGTGCTCCCTTCTCGTTTGTGTCTAGTATTGAGCCCCTCAAGGTACAAGATGCATTGATGGACAACAATTGGCTAGTTGCTATGCAAGAAGAGTTGAACAGTTTTGAACGCAACCAAGTGTGGTCATTAGTCAAGAAGCCATCTACCGAGCACAACGTCATTGGAACAAAATGGATTTTCAAGAACAAGCAAGATGAAAATGGTGTAATCATCCGCAACAAGGCAAGGTTAGTGGCACAAGGGTACTCACAAGTTGAAGGTTTGGACTTTGGTGAGACCTTTGCCCCCGTTGCCCATCTTGAACCCATTCACATCTTACTTGCTTATGCCGCTTTCAATGGTTTTACATTACATCAAATGGATGTGAAGAGTGCTTTCCTTAACGGTCCTCTACAAGAAGAAGTATATGTGTCACAACCACCCGGGTTCGTTGATCCCTTTCACAAAGACTATGTGTATAAACTTCATAAGGCTTTGTATGGCCTCAAACAAGCACCTCGTGCTTGGTATGATCATTTGAAGAAGTTTTTGCTCGATGATGGTTTTGTGAGAGGGGTGATCGATCCCACTCTTTTTACTAAGAGGGACAAGGGTGATTTGATCCTATGCCAAATCTATGTAGATGACATCATTTTTGGTTCTCCTAACATTCATTTGTGTAAGAAGTTTGCAGCTTCAATGACCAAGAATTTTGAAATTTCACTCAATACGGATTTGAAGTTCTTTCTCGGATTTCAAATTCAACAATTTCAAGAAGGAATTTTCTTATCTCAAGCAAAGTACCTCAAGGATATTCTAGAAAAGTTTGGTATGTCTGATGCTAGTCCGTGCAAGACACCCATGCCAACCAAAATTGCTCTCACTGAAGACACAAATGGTACTCCTTTCGACCCTTCTACTTACCGCTCTATGATTGGTTCATTGCTTTATCTTTGTGCATCTAGATCGGACATCATGTTCAAGGTGTATGCATGTGTGCTAGATTTGAAGCTTTCCCTATGGAAAGTCATCATAAAGGCGGTTAAGCATATTCTTAGATACCTTGTTCACACCCCAAAGTTGGGCCTCTGGTACCCCAAGGATGCTAAGTTTGATCTCATTGGGTACACGGATGCGGATTGGGCTGGAGACAAAGTGGATCGTAAGTCCACATCCGGTGCATGTCGATTTCTTGGACGATCCTTGGTAAGTTGGTCCTTGAAGAAACAAAATTGTATTGCTCTCTCTCTTGCAGGTTGAATATATTGTTGCCGCTTAGTTGTGCAACTCAGTTGTTATGGATGAGGCAAACTCAAGGATTACGGTATCACCTATAGAAATGTGCCTCTTACGTGTGATAATGAAAGTGCCATCAATATTGCCGAGAACCCCAAAGATCATCTCCGCACCAAACACATTGATATTAGGTATCATTTCTTGAGAGATCATGTTGAAAAGGGTGATATTCACATTGATCACATTGGCACAGATTTTCAACTAGCAGATATCTTTACCAAACCTTTAGATGAAGCAAGGTTTTGTCGACTTAGGCGTGAACTTGGTATCTTGGAGCTTGACAATATTATGTGAAATCTAGTACCCATTCATGCATGAATCTAATGTCTTGTCATGATGTAGGCATATACTTAGGGGGAGGCATTCAATTCATGAATATTCTCACCCTACTTAATGCATAAAACGAA
The DNA here is from genome assembly GCA_021605145.1 of Aegilops bicornis. Lineage (NCBI taxonomy): Eukaryota > Viridiplantae > Streptophyta > Magnoliopsida > Poales > Poaceae > Aegilops > Aegilops bicornis. The sequence goes on along the minus strand of JAHIAL010000023.1, from coordinate 333,454 downwards.
CCAACACTCTCAAAGTGACCATGGTTCTAGAACTATGGTGCTTTAACATGATGGAGTAATGACTATGCACTCAAAGTTCAAATATTTCCGTGTCATGTCATGTCTACTCATACATGGTGGCATTAGCCACCACTGTAGTATATGGCTATGATTGATTGGGGTAGGGTATTGGTTACTAAATAAATTTTTCTTTACTATGGACGATAATTGTCTTCTCCTCATCATGATCAGCACTTACACCTTGCCTCCTGTCACAGTTCTGTCGTCGGACGTCCGTAGGTTCCGGACGTCCGTGTGGTTCTTCAATGCCGGTCGTCCATAGGAATCCGGACGTCCGTAAATTCTTCTCTGATTACCATCACCCGGTCGTCCAGCCTATCCGGACGTCCGTGAAATCCTCTCTGGTTCCCTTAGTTGGCCTAGACGCCGAAACGTCGGACATCCGTAAGACTTCGGACGTCCGTAATAAACTTTCTGGTACAATCTGACCGGACATCCGAGGCCGTCGGTCGTCCGTAAAATCATCTCTGTCATCTTTTATTCTTTTCCTGGCCCCGACTCCGGTCGTCCGTACCCCCCCCCCCCCGGTCATCCGGACGCCTATTCGACTCCGGTCGTCCGGTCGTTTTCACCGGCCACTATATATAGTGCGCGGTAGGGTTTCCCAACTGTTCCTCATCTCCTCTCCACTATTTCCCCACAGCCGCCGCCGCTCGCCCGTGTAGCCACTACTTCGCCGTCACGCCGCTGCCCCTCGCCGGGGCTCCTCTCCGCCGCGGATCTGCGGTCCTGCTTGGCTACGCTCAAGCCCATCGGCCTCTTGCTCTCTCCGGTTGCTTATCTTTGGTCCCGTCGCCCGTTTCCTCCGTGTTCCTCCCTTCCAGGTAGGGCATAACCTTCCCCCCCCCCCCCTTCATGCATCTACTTGATCTATGGAGAGGTGTTAATTTGTGTCCTCTTTCTCCCCTAGGTCATGATGCCTCGGACCAAGCACTCACTAGCAAGCAAGTCGCCGGAGGGCCGGCTCGTCTGCCTCTCGTCGTGGTGGCTCTGATGACTCCTGTGAGCAGGCTCGCCCTCGAAACGTGTCGCTCGTCCTCCCAGCTCGTCTAGCGATTCCTCCTCGGAGGGGTCGGACTTTGAGGATGAGCTTGAGGAGGTGGAACCGCCCCTGCTTGTTGGTGTTCGCAGCCGCACCCAAGCCGGGCACTCGCCGTCCAACCTTTCACCCTCCTCCTCCGGTGCAACCCCACGGTGATGCTCGTCACATCTCAATTGAGCCTCCATTTCCACTCGGCCGTCATGTTAAGCGTTTCAAAGAGGTCCCCAAAACTTCATATCCTAAATTGCGTCGCGATGTAGATCAATTTACTGTTGTTAGGGGTTCTCAAGATAGTCGCTTTCGCACAAATGTCCAAGCCGACATCTTCACCACGATTGTCATCCCTAAAGGCTTGTCACTCCATGTCTGCATTGATCTTGAGCATATTCGTACTCATCCGGAGAAATATCCGGGAGCCATTGAGCTCATTGAGTCGTCCAATCTAGCTGCTCCATTCGCATTTCAACATGATTTTAACCACGCTGCCATTCATCAATTATATGCCACATGTTACTTTGCTCCTGATAACACTGTCACATGGATGACTTACGACATCGCACTCACAAAGATCTTATGCTCGGTTTGTCATCGCCCTTGGATTTCCCGACACCGGGTTCAAAATCCACAAGGATGACCCCAACCATAGGCCCAAGGGCATTGCGGTCTGTGCGCATCTTCTTCGACCTATATCAACTTTGTCCGCCAATCGAAAAACAAAAGGTTCTAAACCAAATCTCCATTTGGCGCTTTCCATTCAACATCATTTATCAGTGTATCATCCGCACCATCTATCCCAAGATGGGTGACAAGGGCTCCTGCAGCAGCTATTGCATTGATCTCATGCATCGCCTCGTCACATCTCCTAAAGGGAAGATCAATGTTCCACACTTTCTATGGCATGAGATCCGTCTTGCTAGCTTCCAGCACAAGAGGGCTTTTCCTCATGCACCCTTTATTCAGGCTTTTATCAAGAGTGTAGCTCCCTTTCCCGTTGCCCGCACTCATGTACATGAGCGATGGGTCATTCCTGCTCACATGGCGGCTGATCATGTTCCTCCTCCTCCCGCCATCGCTAGTCGCACCGCCGCTTAGTGTTCCTTCTCATGCTGCCCATCCTCCTTCCAGCTTGCACCTTTTGGGCGCATTGCTCGCTTTTTTCTTGGGAAGGCTCACTCGCCATGATGAAGATGTTCACCTTCCATTGCTCCCAAAGACCACGATGTTGTCACTCACATGGTAACTTCCAAGAACGCTCAAGGCTCGTCTCGAGAGACTCAGGAGTGTATGATGTGAGTGACGATGAGCGTCTTCGTAAGCACCCCTTCCGACTTTGGTTTTCCTCCCATTCCCGAGTGGGCTGATTTCTTCGATTTAGGTCAGGGCAAAGTGGTGTTCATGATGATGATGATGATGATGATCTCTGATGCTCTTATGTTTCCCCCCTATTCTCTATTTTTGGATATTTGATGCCAAGGGGGAATAGGCTCTATATGCATGTTCTTCTAGCTCATTATGTAATCGAACTTATTGTTATGGTTGTGTTTTAGCTTGTACTGAACCTATGTTATGAGTTTGTTGAGTCTGAGATTTGGTGAATCTATATGTGATGAATCTATATGAAGTTTAACTCTTGATTATCATGTGTATGAGATTTGGTTATATTGGGGGCATCATTTTGAGGGGGAGCCCTCGTCATGTTTTTAGTATCTATGGTATCACTTTGAGGGGGAGCTCACTCATTACTCATTCTTGATTATTGTTATTTGAGCTCCACAACAAATACTTTCGATTACTATTATGAGTAGGCATATGAGTTGTCATCAACTACCAAAAAGGGGGAGACTGAAAGTGCAAGCATGCCCTTAATCATATTTTGATGTTGATGACAACACATATGCTAGGGATTAATCATGTTTATCAAGTATATCTTGGGATTATGTCTCAAAGACCGTGTGCATGGATCATTACTAGGGTCAAAAAGCATATAACTCAAGACTGGAGATACAAGATATTGACTTCATTTATGGTTTGTTCTTGAGTATAGGGATCCCGCACTATTAAGAGGGGATCGTTGGATCTAGTGAAAAACTTGCTCAAAGCCACTTTTCCTATACCTTGCCTTCGGACGTCCGGTGTTCTACGGAAATCCGGACCCTCTCAGTTGCCCGGACGTCCGGCCACTTCCGGTCGTCCGGTGTTCCTTTACAGTATGCTTTTTACGAATGTCCGGAACTCTCCGGACGTCCGGTACTTTCACAACAGAATCATTTTTACGGACTTCCGGACTCTCCGGTCGTCCGTGCTCCGGATGTCCGGCCCATCTCGGACGTTCGTGTCCTGTACACTGGGTCGTGGCTCACAGTTTCACAGCGGTCGGTCGTCCGACGACTGTTGGACGTCCGGACCTATTTGTGCCTCCGGACGTCCGACCCATCCTGTACACTTATGTTCCCCAAACGGTCACTTTTATTCACCTACTATATATATGCCTTTCCCTTCCACGGGATAAGGTTGACCATTCACTTTGAGCCTACCAAGAACACTCCTCACTCTCTCTCTCTCGTTCATCTACACCAAATCCTAGATTCCCAAGTGTTCTAGGAGCATTTGAGAGAAGTTCTCCAATCAAGTGATAGATCCACTCCTTCCCCTTCTTTGCACCAAAGGAATTCGTGACTTGAGCAAGTTTTTGAGCTTTCCCCCATCGTTCTTGTTACTCTTGGAGGTTGGAGACTCCTAGGCGGTAGGAGTCATTCGGAGAGGAATCGTACGTTGTGATTACCCTCGGAAAAGTTTGTGAGGGTTTGGAGACCACCCCAAGGTCTACCACTAGTGGTTGAGAAACGCCTCCGTGGTGTTATCTCAAAGGGAGAATAGGGTGAGCCTTCGTGGCGTTGGTGTGCCTTCGTGGTAACATCCACCTCTCTAACGGTGACTAGCTTCCCTCCAAGAAAGTGAACATCGGCATACATCCTCGTCTCCTGGAGTTGCGGTTATTCCTAACCCTAACTCTCTACTTGTGGTTACTTGTCTCTTTGCACCTACATATATCATATTGTGCTTGTTAACTTGCATGCTTTTACTTGCTTAGTATCTAGTACTCACTTGCAATTGTTAGGCTCACCTTCATATTCCGCACTATTGCCTAAAATTGCTAAGTAGTAATAATTAAAATTTGTAGTTGTACCTATTACCCCCCCCCTCTAGGTCCATCTCGATCCTTTCAAATTGCCCTGCTCATGGGAATGCAACATCTCCGAGGTCGTGGCTCCAGCTCTGCAGATTATGCCCGAGCTGGCGGAGCTTTGTGGGGACTCACCTATGGTGCTACCGATGGAGTCCTTTGCGGTGGCCATGACGCCATCACCACCACCACGGTCGAGTATTGTCACGCCCGCCTTTTGTGGACACCTTTGAAGGCTTGGTTGGTTCTCACACTCTCTCATCTATGGCCTTTGGGCATGTGGGCGCCTTTGAGTGACGAGGTTGATGAAATAAGTGTGTTGGCACCTAACTCGAGGCTTTGTCTTGTGAGCAACTCGAGGTGCTGAGTCCATCGTGCCGGTGGTACCGCGATTGCTGATGTTGAGGCGGTTGGTATGTTGGCGCCTGGTCCCTTGGAGCCCACACAGTCGCTCACCTCTGTGGAGCGTGGAGGTTCTGATGTTGCGGTCACTCACTCGCATCTGACCGTTGGGCAGGTTTCTGTGCGTGATAAGGTCAATGAGATTCTCTTCCAAATAGAGCTTCATAGCTTGCTCAAACGTTTGGAGAGGGTTAGCCCGGGATCTGGCAACGCAATTGTGGAGGAGGCTCTTAGGAGCAAAGGAAAGAAGAGTGATGTCACAGGAAAGGCGTCTGCAGCTGCTTGATGGATGGTCATCGGTATCTTGGGTTGTCCTTATGGATTGACTTGTCTTCGTGGCTTTGGTGGTGCGCGTGGTCTTCGGCCGAATTACTCTCGTTGGGGCTATCTTTGCAATGTTGCGGTGTGAGGGTTGGTTGTCGGATTACGTGCTTATAGGGTTGCATGCTCCGTGCGTATGGTTGGTTTGTATCGGTTTTCGCCCGGTTTTCCGTTTAATTAGCTGGGCAATTCTCTTCTGCTTAATTAATCGATGAGGGAAATCTTTTGCCTCCGTTTCAAAAAAAAAACTTGTATTGATGCTAATGTTTTGAGTCAGTGTAATATCATGGCCTTGTTTTGGCTTTTTTGTGTTGAACTCTGTTGTAGTTTAGGTTTCTTGTTCCTGTGTAATTCCCATTTTGAAAGGATCATACCTCGTGTAATTCTCAAGCCCCCGCGTCCCCGTCGCCGGTTGCTGGCAGAATGCGCTAAGATTCCAATTATCGTTCTCGGTCTGCTGGGACAGGGGAACCAGTCCCTTTGTATATTTCATACAACCCTGCTAGCTAGTTAACATGGCGCCCATGGATTGCACCCGACCTATCACGGTGCTGAGTGCACGGTCACGGCTCCTACGTAGGGCGGCATGCCGAACAACCGATGATTAAACGCCCACGGAACGGTATTTTTTGATAAGAGGGGCTCCAACCTGCGCTCGAGTTGTTCTCGTGTCCAAAACGCGATAAATAGTTGTTCTCGTATCTGTTGTGGCAGTGGTGGACGGAAAGAAATAAGAGGAGGCATGGCTAGCGTTGATACAAAGGATACATCTTAGCGAATGGCAAGCTTGTAGCGGGAGAGAGGTCCTACCAGCATCAATGTACAAGCCAGGTGGAAAGCCCCGCCCATCGACTGGGTGATGATTAATGTTGATACAGGATACATCAACAGTACCAGGCAGGGCGGGTGGGGATGTTTAGCTCGCGACACAGCTGGGATGTGCTTTTTTGCTGCTGCAGGCCGACTAACAGATGTTTGCGGAGGCTCCTCATACATGTGCAACCCAACGACCCGAGTTTAATTTTCAGAATTGACAGGTGATGCACAGGGATTTTCCTCCGTTTATTGAGGATCAAGCTTGATGTGTGGTGGAACCACTCATCAAGAAATATCTTGATACTCATTTAAAAAAAAAATCTAAGGACCATGTTTATCTTGGTACTCATACTAAAATGGCCGTATGCATCCTTAGTTGGTGCAGAGGCCGGGAAGTGAAAATCTCCCCATTTTTACTTTATCGAAAAAAAATCTTGCTGAAAAATTTGGTATGGGCCGTGTCATTTCCACTGACTGTCAAACAGTTAAAATGGCCATGGAGTCATCACAGTGGGATCGCGCCGATCGGTGTTCTCTTCAGAGAAGCAAAGTTCCAGCTTAGTATATGTTTCATCGAGCATAAGATTGAGCACTGTCCCCGGCAATGTAATAGACCAGCTCATATTCTGGCTAGTCTTGGTTCACGGGTATGGTCGAGAGCCAACATGTCTGGCTAATTGGCCTACCCTCGGATGTAATGGGTGTTGTGGCTGCCAGTGCCAATGTTGGAGCAAGCACTAGCTAATGGAATGCATGGTGTTTCAGATAAAAAAAAAGCAATAACTAGTTTATGAAGGCTTTTTACTGCAATAATCCTACACCTAGGAAAGTTGATACCTGCCTAACAAACTCTGTGCACGCCACCTAGGCACAATGCTAGTATCACCCAATGGTGCAACGGCACTGCAGTCCTGCCGAGGATAGCCAGAGCACAGCGAGGGGGAGCACGAGAGACGTGGCAGTCTGTGCAAACAGGGCCGAAGCTAAGGACGTGCTGCCAGCAGATTAGGTTTCGTCTCGATGCTTGAACAGCTTGTGGTATGCAAATAAGCTACTATTCCAGACAGGGTAAATAAAGAACACAAAAGAAATTGGACAAGCCTTCCAGCCTTGTTCACATATGACATTACACGCAAACGTCATTAAGTCGAGTGTTTATAACTTGGTAACAAGTTCAAATACTCAGCTCCACTGAGTTCAATCTACTGATGAGTGAAAACAGGTGATAATAGGCAGGGACATCTTCACTCTTCATCTGAATCAGAGGCAATTTCTTCATCTGACTGTAAGATAGCAGCAATGAAAGAACAGTGTCAAAAACACAAAAATTTGAATACAAGATGAGTTCACGGCCATGTCGCATACAGGCAGTGCCTCCAAAAGACAATAGAGCTAGAGAACTGCTGACGACTGACATTCAAAAAGGTGGCTGGTGGCGAAATATATAGTACTGTGGACCGTGATTGCACAGTAGTTCAATTTTCAAAATCACATCAGCAACACTACTTTTCTCAGCAGTCAACGAGTATATGGAGTCATCTAAACAAAAACATGCAACGGCATAACTAATCTTGTACTCCCTCTGTAAACTACTCCCTCCGTTCCTAAATAGTTGTCTTTCTAGAGATTTCAACAAGTGACTACATACGGAGCAAAATGAGTGAATCTACACTCTAAAACATGTCTACATACATCCGTATGTTGTAGTCCATTTGAGATGGCTAGAAAGACAATTATTTGGGAACGGAGGGAGTAATATAAGAGCGTTTAGATCACTACTTTAATATTCTAAACGCTCTTATATTAGTTTACGGAGGGAGTACATGGCACAACTAAAAGAGCAAAGTAAAACAGATAGTAGACCGGTTTCAAACACCAATAATGGACACCAAACAGATTTAGTGACCTCAGAACAATCAAGTTTCAGGGTGGATACAAACCCAAGCAAACTACTGAGCAGTTCAGAGGCAAGTGCCGTATTCTTCTCACAAGCAGGTCGCCACAAAACAGGCTCGGAACTAAAAAAACAGTTTGGTAACACTACCAACATCCAGGAGCTTTCATTAAAATTAAAACATAATTGTTTCTACCAATTCTTGTTAAACACAAGCACGATTACAAAAATATTTTCTTTCACAGCGCATACAATGTGTATGTGCTTCCCATTATTTACAATTATGAATTATATTAAGATTATATGCATAAAAGCACTCCACTAAAAGCTTGAACTCTAAAGCTTGTCACTACCTCACATTAAATAAAGTTGATACTTTCAGTGAACCCTTTCTTTGGCACTCAGGGTAAGTGCAAGGTGTGCCTTTCTCTAACTCCTGTTGTTTTTCGCATTCGCCCACTTCATCATGTATAGAGAAGCTTCATCAGATTCACAGTTACCTTCATTTTCTCAAGCTCCTCCTTTGTCAATAACACTCGTTAGACGACAATTATTTGATCAATGAATTTACTCAAAATAAATCTCTCAAATTGTTGACCGGGATAAAAATGGCACAAAACAACCAAAAGAATATATTTGCAGAAACTTACTCGGTTCCCATGTTAATATGAGCCAACAAAAATAGCATGTTACAAATATGTAGAACTGGAATCACTTATGTTTCACTCATCAGGCAAACATGCAGGTCAACACAGACACCTATAGAAAATCCCCACAAATGTTTGTCGTGTGTGCATATTTTAAATCCATGCACTTGTTGCTTGGTGACTAAATAATTACCTAGAACAAATCTTGGTTTTGTATGGAAATTCAATGACTAGAGTTGAACAAACAACATACTCCCTCTGTCTCATAATGTAAGACGTTTTTTCAAGCTAATATAGCTTGCAAAAACATCTTACATTGTGGGGCGGAGGGAGTAGCATTGAAAGCTATCAACAGGTCAACCTACCACAAATCTTGTTTCCGGAATTGAACAGACAACATACCATTGAAAGCTATCAAGGTATCACACCATTCAAAATATCATGGTATATCCGAGTTACAACTTTTGGTATTTGATCTGATTGTCATAACTATCAGCTTCATCACGGTGCATACAAAAAACAAAAACTGATTCAGGCCTATCATCACAACAATAGAAAATAATTGCTTGACAGAAAAAAGATAAATGGCATAACCAACAGGCACACCTCAAATTACCCAGCATAAATCAAATGTCAAACCTCCTCGGCTAGTTTCAGTGGCTCCTAATGCTTGTTCCAAATTATACATAGTTATAATTCCAAATAATATATAGTTATAATCTAAATTATGCTGCATTTATTTTTGATTTCAAGTGTCTTTTATCAATATGGATTTAAAATTAATGTTAAAGTTGTTTAAAAATCCATAATATTTTTTATCAAATAATTTCTCCACCATATAAACTCTAAAATAAATATTTTAAACTTTCACGTTAAAAGATTAAACTAAATCATTAAGTATATGCAAGTCACCTTAAATTCAATGAGAATATAGTTTTCAAAGTCAAGTAATTCTAATATTTTTAGAACAATAACAGCTTAATTTTGAGTTAAAATAAGTAGATAATCTTTTTAGTATTTAAGAGAATTCTTGTATTGCTGGCTGCTGCTGATTTACTTTGTGGTGACTGATGGGACCGAAGTACTTATCTGTAGTTAATCTATATTAGCACACGCACGCGCGCGCGCATACACACATGTACTTGGGTGCTTCCTCGTGGCACCACACCTGGCCGAGGTAGAGTTAGACCACGCTGAGGTAGACCATCGTCGCTGTCAAAGATAGTCGGCAATCAAAGTGGCGTAATTACATATGCCTGAAAGCAAGACATCCGTTGTAGAGTTGCCATCGAGATACAAAGGGCCTCACCTTTAATGTCCAAAATCGTCGAGATGTAGAAGTTGTAGTACCAAGCGCCTAGCAACTGCATGTAGAAAGGGATAATCAGCATCAAAACAGGGAAGAGATTGAAAAGGAGAAAGATCATGTTACTTGCATCCAATTTACTGTATGTGTGTATCCCATTCTTTGCACATCCGACGACAACACGTGGAGCCCGTGGAAACACATAGCAGGATCGGCCCAAAAGCATGATGCAACCCAGTCCAACGGAAGGGAGAGGGAAAGTGGCGCACCAGCTCTGAAAAGCCCTCCTTTCTTGAGTTCCCCTACACTCATGGTCGTTGTTCGCTCATCAAAGGAGGACTCGACATGGACTCTCCGTTTTCATTCACGCGTCCGGCACGCCCGTCCCCACGGTCGGTCAGCTATACCTAAGGATGGCAATTTTATCCATGGGTACGGGTACCCACGGGTATCGTACCTGCATGGGCAGGGTATGGGCACACTTTTATACCCACGGATAGTACCCATATCCTACCCATTAAGTCATGGGTAGGGTACGGGTATAGTCTTGTACCCACGGGTATACCCATACCCCGCCCGTTTGTGAACTAATGTTAAGTTGTCGTCAATTAGTCCTTAATTTGTCATGTGACTCGTCCACTCCTATTGACTTAAGAGTATGTTGTGATTTCTAAATGTTGATATTTGTCAATTACTCATCTACTACCTGTTATTGGGCTGACATAATTGATTTTTTGTCAAATGTGCTATCAATGAGCTTAAAATTGTGAATAACTTGTGTACTATTTGTTCTACCCGCTGGATACCCAATGGGTACGGGTACCTGTCGGGTATGGGTATGGGTAAAGTTTCATACCCATGGGTACGAGTATGGGTAGAATTTTGTACCCACTGACTATACGGGTATGGGTATGGTATTGCTCTACCCTGCCCATACCCTACCCATTGCCATCCTTAGCTATACCACACCATCGAGGTTGCTCTCAACCAGTGTTGGTTTCATCCTTTGCGATGCCACTGCCCTAGCGATAGGGTGCAAGTACTTCGCCAAGAGAAAATTAATAGAGAATTGGCTCAAAAAAAACAAGCCTTACCAATTGATAGAATCAATGAAAAGAATGATGATTTGAAACATGAATTGCTTCGCTTGAAAAAGCTGAATCAAGTAGTATATATTCTAAGTCCATCAAGTCCAAAGAGACAAGCATTATTGAGAAAGGGCATGGCAAGAATAGCAAAACGACTGTGCTTGATTTTACTGAAGTTAATGGAACCTACTTCCTGCCCTATGAGTTTCGTGCCATAGAAATTGACAAGCCTCAAGGACAAGAACAAGTAGCCGAACAAAGTTTGGTTGACAAAGATCTTCAAAGTAAAGATACACGGAATCAAGAAAAAGGTGATGAAAAGGTGTTGTGGAGCCATCCAAAGATGGAGCACGATACTGTTCAAGTCACACCACCATCATGCTCTCCCAACCTAATTAAAGAGGTATGTTTAACAACTAATTTACCTATATTCCGATTGGTCATAACTTTGTTGTTGATGCATCTATTAGAAAAATCTTCATAAGCAATACTGAGAGACCAATGAAGAATGGAAATTTATTTATTAGCAATCTGATTGTCACAAAGCATATCGGTCAACATATTGCACCATTCAGAAAGGCCGATATTGACAAAATATTACAATCAAAGCTTTTCCCGTTGTCTTCAGAGTTTATATCTACATGGATAGCTTTGCTTGTTTCATACCTAGCTTACATTTGGTCTCAATTGTGGCATATATATTCTAACTATTTTTGTTTCAGAAACTTAAAGCCAAGGTTAGATTCTTTTGAGAAAACTGATGCTAGTATAATATCTTATCCAATGACATCATAAAAAGAATGCAAAAGAAAAATCATAGCCGAATGGGGAGATGTCAAATCTGAACCATTTGTTTGCTCAATTCCAAAGTTGTTCTCACAACAAGATCGGCTAGAAAATGAAAATTATACCTTCAATTCAAATATGTGTGATCAAATCTTTGATTTGTTGTTGAGAAATAGTTATATTAGAATTCTTGATCATCATGGTGAGCCATCTATCCATGGACAAATGTATTGTAAGTTGCATGATTCGTTCAAGCATAGTTTTGAGGATTGCAACATATTTCGTCAAATAGTTAAATCGGCATTGAAAAAGGACGATTGAAATTTGTTGAAACACCAAGAGATGACCAGTCTAGTCAGATTGGTCCTGATGGCAAACAATTTTTGCATTGACTGCTTCAAGCCGATGCATTTAAACGTGAGAAGGTAAAAACTGCGGATAATGGGATCAAGTTTCAAGTAAGGAAGTTGTTTAAGGGCACAATGATAATATTCTTGAGGGCGAAAATTCCATCAAAGTTGCAATGAAGATGCCAAGTACTGGGGGCCAATAAGAAAATCCAAAGATAGATGCAAGCAAAGGCTGAGGAAAGCACTAAAAAACCGAAAGTCACTTTTGCGCAACTATTGGAAAAATATCAGAAGATAAGTGAGGAGAAGATTGCTTATCGGCCAAGTAATTCAAAAGCATCAAGATCATCCCCTAGGCACAAAATTGAGGATCGGTATTGGCAAAATGAGAATTCCAATGCAGCGTATTCATATCCTTATTTTGGGCCGTCAATGACAATATCGTGGATACCTCGCTATGCTCATGTAAATCCATATCCATCATTTGACAGGTATGATACAGTGGCATATTCTCCATCTTATTTTAGACCATCTCACCAACATTATGCAGCTCCAAGAAGATCAACATTTGAATAATCATGCATCAAAGACCGTTTCAATAATAAGGAATCAGTCCAGAGCTCAAGGAAGAAGACAGAGGTGGTCAAGCAAGTTTATCGCGTGAAAAGAGATGGTCGTAAGAGTGCTACTTCAGATTTGATCCCAAATGAAAAAGAGCCAATTAAAGTGTTGACATTGGCTGCTAAAGACAATGAGATGAGTCAATCAAGTGCCAAATCTGAAGAGAAGAAGCTGAAAGTGCACAAGGTAAAACAAGAATTTTCATTACTTCAAACAAAATCACAGCCGGGGTGCCCACTCGGCTTATCGTATTGGCAAAAGAAGAAATTGCAAAAGCTTAGTGCACAAGAGCTGGAAAAAAAGATGGCATGAGTTCCCAAAGGAGGCACTCAAAACAAAAATGATATCCAAGCTTCTATTGCAAGAAGTGCATCAAAGGTGAAAAAAAGAGAAGACTGAATGCTATGAACAACCAAGACAAAGGTTTCAACATCTTCGATCCACACATTATCCACATTCCCCAACTACGCCATTGATGTTGATGCCATGGAATTCATCTTCAGGTATGATTGGTTGCTCTCCATGGGTTTATTTTGATCCATGGATGCAATATAATTTTCTACGTCATGCAAGGGTATTACCACATCGTTATACATTCCATTAGCTACACTTTTGTTGCTAATCTAAGTGGCCGATACACAATTATCGCCCTAAGAGTAAAGATGGCCGATATATACGTATCGTCCTAAAAACATGCAAATGACCGATGGAGTGTTCGTGCTTAGAACAAAATCCATGCAAATTATTTTTCGGCACACAAGTTTTGCCGAAAAACAGGGGGTATGTGTTGACACCAGATTTTGGCACTGTCAAGAATTTAATTAACATGTCCTCAAATGGAGAAGTGACCTACATGAAAAAATTTATATTGTCGACATGAACATCTTTGAAGTTTGGGCCATCGACATCCGATCTCATCTCGAAGGCCGAAGTTATGTTCGAAGTAGTAGGATTTTGTATGAAGAGTACTGTTCAGCCAATTAGGCCTCTAAGACAGCCTCATATGAGAAAAGTTTATACACACATTGTTTTCGTCTCATCGAAACGATCAATTTTGATATAAAAACCATAGCCGTCGTGCTCCCTTACGAGGTCCCTCCCGGGTGTGTGAGGTTTCGAGTCCTCAAAATCGCCCGCCAAATTGCTTGCGTACCACGCTTACGGACGGGTCTCCTTCGCGTGAGTTGTGGTGGATCACCCTCGGTGTTAGAGGTACATAGTGACGTGTTCGTGTGCGAACAACGCGTCCATTCAAAGTACGCAAGCACACCAACACTGCTGAAAATAAATACTATGAAATATGAAATGAAAAAGAAAGAACGCCTGAGATCTAAACGTAACTGCTGAAAGTATACAGCCCCTCCTTCCCTTCACTTATAATCCACTACTGCTGTAGTTTGCATTCAAACAAACGATATGAGCATAGCAAGGAACCGTATGTAGGAGTGTATATATATACAGTAGCAAGGAAAATTTATTCTATGCGGCTACCATAGTTCACCGCGCAAGTTAGCATTTACGAGGAGTCGGCAACTCAAACTTCAAAAGAAACCATGAAATGCGCATTCAAGAAAACCCCCAAAGTGTTTCCTTTAAAGAAAAACTTCAAACTGGATGTGTTGGCTGCTGTGCCTTTCTTCTGAATCATTTCCGCTTAGCACTCTCTTCCGCCCTAGTAAAAGCATCAGTGAGCACATCAACAGCCCAATCCTTGGCATCCTCCTGCAAGGCAGAGATGTCGAGACAAGTCTTAGCATCAAGCTCTCAAGCGAAAGGCAGCAGGTCAAACCTTCAAAATGTATGCAGGTTGTAACTCTACTGAGTTAGGTAAGGACGTGGGTAAAATCAACACATTAGAAAAGAGGTGAAAAGAGATGCGGGTAAGGGAGAACAAGACAAAATGGATCCGACACACGCACACCCACAAATATATCGAAAAGCAATAAAATATATATATACCTAGTTTTTTTTTAGAAGATCAGGGAGGGGAGAACCCCTCCCCAGTTCCATTACTCAGAATGAAACCAGACAGACCCAGAAGTGCCATGTCAAGCATGTACCAAAGCAAAAGAAAACTAAAGGGAAAGGAAACAAAATATCCTTAGGAGAGTCGCTCGCAGGCGACCAAATATGAACTAGGGTACGAATTACATCGAGATCAGCAGCTTCGGTTTGACAGAGCCCGCGGTCTTCATCTTCTTGATCTTTTTCAATGGCGTCGCTCCGGGGGATGGGGACCACACCCCCATCTCCAGCACTGAGACCGGGCTGAGGATGTTGTGCTTCCCTGGTTTCTTCTTGATGGAAGGAGACCCTGGTGCTTCATCATCCGACAGACTGAGGGCTCTCAAGCAAGTTGGCGCTTCCAGGGATGTTAACCACTTTTTATCCTCAGAGGCTGCTTGAGGACGTGCAGCAGATGAGTCAAGAAAGCTTCTAGCTCCCTTTGTTCCTGGGTCGGAAGAAGAATCGACCAAGACCTTAACGTCTTCAGGATCCTCCACCCAATCTGTTTGATATCGATCCATGGAAGATAAGTCAAAAATCATGCTGTTTCTAAATTTCCAGATGCACCAGAGAACCGCAGCATTAACCATGTTCACAACTAGATGTTTCTTATTAGAAACCCACAGTTTCGCTACAGATTCATAAGAAATGGTGTCTGGCTTCTTAAAGAAACTGCGCACGATGTCCCAGATAGCCGTAGGCACCACACAATCAAAGAAAAGATGAGTGATGCTTTCATCACAGGAGCAGAAAAGGCATTCCTTGCCTTTGTCTATATGCCTTTTAAGCAGATTATCTTTGGTCATAAGCTTATTATACCCCAGGAGCCACAGAAACATGTGAATCCTGGGGGGAACATCTAATTTCCAAACAGTGGGGATGAAAACTGGCTGCACCCCGCGGAAATTAATGATAGCATAGAGAGAGCTAGTCGAGTAAACACCACTGTTCTCTAATTGCCAGATCAGGGCATCTGTATCATTAGAGAAAGTAATACTTTTGGCTATTTCTAAAAGTTCATACCACTTCTCCATCATAGATGGTGAGAAGGCCCTCCTAAAGGAAAGTTTGAGGGAGTCCCCATCCCAAATAGTCTGGATAGTAACATTCTTCTCCTCACAAATGAGGTAAAGGTCCCAGAATTGCACAGCAAGGGGAGCTGTGCCTATCCAAGAATCTTCCCAGAACCTGATCTTAGAACCATCCCCCACTACCCATCTATATCCAAACTTGATGCTCTTGATCACAGAAACCACCCCTTTCCAAAAAATGGAGGCATTGGTGGAGTTGCTCAAGAAGATATTTGGGGAATTGGTATTATATTTACTATCTATTACTTTCTTCCACAGCTTCCCTTCCCCCTGGATGTACCTTTTGAGCCAAGAGCCAAGGAGGCACATGTTGATCTCTTTGAGGTTAGGAATGCCCAGACCCCCATATTCTTTCTTCATGCAGATCATCCCCCAGTTAGCTAGGTGGAGCTTTCTGTTCCCCTCAAAATCACTCCACAGGCAGTGTGCCATTTGAGTGTTGATGAGATCCAGTGCCCATTTGGGGAATTTAAAGAAAGAGAGGAGATATATAGGAATACTAGCTAGGCATGCTTGGATCAGGATCAGCCTCCCTCTATATGAGAGAAGCTTACCTCTCCAGCCAGCAATCCTTTTAAGGATTTTATCAATCAGAGGCTGAATATCTTCTCTTCTAAGTTTGTCATGGTGGAGAGGTACCCCTAGGTATTTAATGGGAAAATTACCAACAGGGCAGCCAAAGATCTCAGCAAAGATGCTAGAGTCCTCTTGTGACAGCCCCATTGGTACTAATTCACTTTTGCTATAGTTAATCCTCATCCCTGAAACTTTTTCAAAGCAGTGGAGGACCAGTTTGAGGTTTTCAGCCATTTCCTGGTTTGCTTCAGAGAAGAGGATAGTGTCATCTGCATATTGGAGGCAAATGACCCCTCCAGGGCAGACCCTACTCCCAAGCCCCCTAATTAAATTGGCATTGGCAGCCCTGTCTAGCATTTTGGTGAGAGAGTCTACTACTAGATTAAAAAGAAGGGGGGACAGAGAATCTCCTTGTCTCAGCCCTTTTCCAGTGGTAAAGAACTCTCCAATAGCCTGGTTGAGTTTCACTGCAACTGAACCCCCATGGGTGATTTTGTCAATCCAGGAGAGCCAAAGCTCTCCAAAACCCCTAAGCTTAAGCATCTCTGCCAAGAAATCTAGGTTGACCATGTCAAAAGCTTTCTCATAATCAAGCTTTAGGACTAGACCAGGGCTTTTGGAACTGTTGACAGAATGCAAAATCTCATGGGCAGTGACCACACTCTCTAGAATGTACCTCCCTTTAATGAAGGCTGTTTGATTACTGGCAATGAGCCTGTCTAAAATGCATGAAAGTCTATTTGTAAGAACTTTAGTAAAAAATTTAAAGTTGCAGTTAAGAAGACTAATGGGTCTGAACTTCTTCATATTGACAGCATCCTTCTCTTTTGGGATGAGAGAGATAATAGCAAAATTTAATCTATAAATGTCTAAATTCCCTAGGAAGAAATCATGGAACAGAGCCATGAGATCCTTTTTTATCAACTCCTAGAAATTCTGATAAAACATGAAAGAGAGTCCATCAGGGCCAGGGGCCCCATCAGAGTATGAGCCCATGACAGCTTTTTTGACCTCTTCCTCTGTGAACTCAGCTTGAAGTAAAGAATTTTCCTCCTCAGAAACTTTTTCTTCAGTTTTGAAAAAGTCATTTCTGAGTTTGAAACCTTCCCTATTTTCTTTCCTAAAGAGATCCTTATAAAAGTTAGAGGCAATGTCCATCATCTCTTTCTCTTCAGAGACTAAGCCATTAGGGCCTTCAAGTTGATGAACCATTGGTTAGCTACAGCCTGGAAATAGGCTGTATTCCTATCACCTTCTGTAATGTCTCTATCCCTAGATCTCTGTTTGGCTTTGGTTTCTTCTTTAAGCCAGAGCTTAGAGATTTCTAGAGTAAGGAATTTGAGCCTCTGCTGATCTGCCTCAGAAAGTTCAGTAGTCTCAGCTTGGATGTCTAATGCATCATATTCCTCCATGAGATATTTTTTAACTTTTCTAAGCTCAGCTTCAACATTCTTGCTCCACCCCCTAGAGACCTTCCTAAACCTCGGCGTGAAATTCCCCGAGGCGCGCCTCTGTGTCGGGGTTGTGCCGGTAAGTGGCGGAGGGGAGGCAGAGGGGGAGCGCCGGAGCGGAGGAGAGGCGGAGGGGGAGCGCCGGAGCGGAGGGGCGGTGGAGGTGTGGTGCGGTGGGGGGCGAGGCGGGGGCAAGAGCGAGAGCGGAAGCATGACAATTCACGAAGAATTTTGACAGGAATAACTACCCTATCATTCAAAAACCTTTTGATCTGACCGTGCGCCGTTTCACCATGCATGCATGAACTGTTGTTTCGTCCAGAGACGGCAACCCGCGACGTTGCTATGCTTTTGCTTGGTCTTTGGGACTTGGGGTCGTAATCGACCTATATACCTTGTTTTTAAACTAATAAAGGCATGTTTGAGTGACTAATGCCTTCAGAATTACTTACTACACTGATTAATCAAAATATATATACCAAAAACTGCAAGCTTGTTTCCTCAAGATGTATTTTGGCTACAGGTTCTATTATACTCTACAGTAAATGTCTACCACAATCACTCAAATCATACAGAATACAGAAGGTGTACCAAGTGCTCAAAGCTTCCACACAAGGTGAGGCCTGGGGAAGGGAATTTCTAGACAGCCTTACCCTTGCACAATAATTCTGCAAGGAGGTTGGCAGAATTTAACCAAATAACTGAAGAGGACACAGGTTAAATCAAATCTAGCACCATAAATGCACAGGTGACCCTGCTAGTTATATATAGCAGCAAGTTGTTGAAACATGGAACAGTAGTATCTACTAGTATGGATCAGCAATTTGTTTTCATCATGGAAGCAAGACTGGATCTAGTAAACTCACTCCAAAGTGATATAACCATCAATTATCGTCGAATTAGCGTATGAAAATGCATCTATGAGATTATAACAACAAAGTTCTATCAGCTACTTACCAGCCGCACTTTTTCCCCAGTTCTTAAGCGGGCATGTGGACGAGCTAACTTTGATTCAAAAGGGGTCCCTGGCCTGACTTCTTGGATTTCATCCCACTCTTCACGTGAAAGCATCCTTACTGTTCCTTGCTCAGGGTGACTATTCTTTATCTTGCGTTCTCTCCTTTCTTGGTCTGTGGCTTCATGTTCCTACCCAGAAAACATGGAAAAGGTTCAGAACATACCAAATTCAGAAGAGAAAGAAGATTTTCTGAACACATGCAAACAATGCTGAATTAAATTATTTAATTGACATGTACAATATGTGGTAGGTAGATAATCTGGCAAACAGCAGGCTTGATGATTACAAAACAAGGCCACACATATCTTATCATGAAAATCTGGTTGACTATTAGTTCATGAGATAACTAACATAAATTTGTTTGAACATTTCTTGAATGAAGCCATTAAGAGGGGAGAGACAAAGTCGAACTGTAACATCGAAGAAAAACAACATACCTGGATAGCACAAAGTTAGAGATGCTCTATGCACTACTCTTCCAATGGATAGAGAATCATTTGACCCACTAAGAAATCTTGTAACGTCTCTTCTCTAAACGTATTTTATGCATTGTTAACAGTACTAGCATAAATAAACCACTCCAAAATTCTGCTCATTCCGAGAGGTTACATTTCTACAAGCTCACATGTCTTGCAGCCACTCTATAATTATGATTGTGTAATTATCAATTATCAGAGCAAGGCAAGTACAATGCTGAGTGCTAACATGTAACTCATTCAGTGTGTAACATTCAGTTTTATCTAAAAGTAAATGGAACATTCCATTCCAATGCCAAGTGCTGCGTTAGAAACTTTAGTTGAATGCATAAAACTGCAATTATTAGCTATGAATGCGCTCATTCAGAATTTATGTGTACGACAGCTTGAACCTTAGCATACAATTTTGGACTGGCAGTAGTTCAACCAGTTACCGTTAGGATTTTAAGAAAGAGTGCTAGCTTTGGTTAATGTGTGCTTGCCCATTTCGGTAGGAAACTCGACGAGGATTGTCTGTACAAAATGAATACACAGGATCATCTAATAATTATAGTTTGCTTTGAAATTATCTGATTATTAGCACATAACCTGATTCCCACGTACAACCTTCAGTAACTTGAAATAATGCTAATTTAGAATTAGAAGCGTGTGCATTTCCCGTTTCCGATCAATGTACTGAACTGACATGCCATTCTATAAAGTAGAAACTGAATCTACATGACATTAACTTTCGAAGCACATAATCTGATTATTAGCACATGTGTATGCATGACAGGGCTGTATTACACAGTTGTGAGCCAATCATTTGGGGACAGTGGAAGGAACAGAGCAGATGGAGAAGCTATAACTTGAACTATCAAGTGGGTAGAGTGGTAGATGAGAGCTTAGTGTAACCGTTGATTTACGTTGATATCTCATATGCTTTTGGTTTATTATTCAAGATGATTTTCTTGCTGACGATGTTCTCAAAATCATAGGTTAAGTTATTAGGTAATATTGAATTTCAGGATTGATACTTCAAAGGTTTGCCACTAGGCTCCTTATGGTTAAAGATAATCTCCATTGCTTCTGTAGTCAGTCTTTAATTTCATTATTCACACTACAAACTTGAGTTTAGCTGTTTTTGTTGGCATTTGACTCTGTCATAGATAATCAAATTTTAAACTTACGTGTTCTTCTATGATGTGATATTGTAGCACTATAACCTTCTATGGATTGTTCTGGTCGCAATACCCAGATCTACATTTGTTTAATTATCTACAGTACATCTTTACTCTGCTGGGAGAGGATAAACGAACAGGAATTAAGGGAGGGATTGAAGGGGAATTTTGTATGGGTGGAGGGTGGAGGATACCATCATGAGGAGCTTGGTGAAGAGGGCGACGGCGGCGGCGGTGAGGATCATGGGCAGGGTGACGGAGCCGAGCCATTTAAGCGACTCCGGCGTCGGCACGAAGAACTCATCGCGCCCCGGGTCGCGCCGACGCCGCCGAGAGCGCTCCCGCTCCGCCACGCTCAGCCGTAGAAGGTTCCCCGTAGATCCCTCGGCCAGCGCGGCCTGCCTCATGGCCGCCTCCCGGCGCACCGCCCGCAGCATCGCTGCGCCCACGCCCGCCACGGCGACTTAGACGGGACGACGGGGCCAGGGAAGTGGAGCAGTCTTGCGGGAGGTGCGCGTCCTTCGCCGTCCGCGCGCTCCCAGGACCACCTGTCAACGGAGGCTGCGCCGCTCGCCTGATTCCCCCCGGCCCCGGCGGCGGTCCTGTTTCGCCGGCGCTTCAGGCCTTGTTTGACAGCAAGGGATTGTGGAGGTTTTGGAAGGAGAGGATTCCAGGGGATTTGGTGAATCCCCCTCTTCCATCCAATCCCCTTGAAACCTCAAATCTCTCTCCAGCCACACATCCCTCAAATTCCCCTCCGTACAAAACAGTGTTTAACAGAAAGGGATTGACATATTAAATTAAAATATTATAAAACAGTTAAAAATCTAATCTTGCAACAGTTCTTCACATGAACAACATAATTTGCTTGACTTGGAATCAATATATCATCACATAATTGCGCTGTCACATAACAGCAACATATTCTCTTACATCAGCATGACTTGGAACATAGAGAAAAGTCCTAGGCAAGACATGCGTATATTTAAGCATGCTTAACTATTTATGCAACATAAAGAAAATCATCACTTGATGTTCTGCATGCTTAACTATTGTTGGATGAGAGTACATGACAGGAGCACAAATTCCAACCACAAGACAGCAGTAGCGCAGACACAAAAGCAACCGAGGAGACTCTCAAACAGACGATTTCGAGGGACGCTGCAAACAGACGATAACCGAGTAGGCTGTAGACTGTTTGCAAAGGGAAAAGTACAATAAAGAAATAGTATGAATTATTTCATGGCCTTATTAGAGTTACATCAAGAGGCACACAACTACTTCCAGATTAAATCAAATAGTAACAAACACAAAAAGCAAGAAGAATCTGATGTGACACGCAAGTAACGTTGAACATTCACTGGGCAGTCCCATGAATATTTCTTCAGACCAACAAGCAGCAAGAGATTACACATTCATAACACAATCCATTGCTCCAAAATCAGCCAACTACATACAGAATACAGAAACTTCCAGACCGAACAGTTTTTTCGTGGAAGAGAAAACTCACAACAAATTCTGATGAGCAAACAATTTATGATGCACTGTAGAGTTATTGCACTACTGGAGGCAGCACATTTAGTTAGTGCTTATCCAAGCCAAGGAAACGAACAATTTAGTCTAAATATACCCACTGTCCATTGCTCCAATGGATGAGAAGAAGCTAATCCCCTTTGGGCTGTGGAAGAAACATGTATCATATCTAAGCTAGCACAGGTGCTCTCGATCCAGCAAGAACAACTATACTCTATATTACTTAAAAAACATGTATCATCACTGTTTCTTTATTGCCAAACACTGATTCCACCGCACCGTAGCAGGTATCCTTAAAATCATATTTGTAAAATTTTGCCGAGTGATCTCATCTCGGAAACATCATAATGCACACCAGTAAAGCCCGTGAATCTCTCTGTCCTGGTTGACCTGTGCGGCGGGACGATTCACTTTGCTATGTCAGTCGCTAGTGCAAGGACAAATCTAAATCAGAGTATACAGCATATACAAATACAAATCAGAACAAGCACCCAAATCAGAGTATACAGTATATACAAATACAAATGACAAAGAAAGGAAGGCAATAGATTTGTTCATGAATTAGTAAACAATGGCTACAAACAAGAAAGATGTCGTTTAGACTTCAGATACCACAACATCAGACCATCACCATCACTAATTAATAGCTCTACACCACACTTCAATCACCATCAACATCAGATCATCACCTACGGTGAAAAAGGTAGTTTACAAACTGTCAATCCTCCAAGATCCATCAGACCATCACCATCACCATCAGAAAATCACGGCAATCTCGCCGGGTAGGGTTAGGGTTGATGAGGGGCTAGAAGAGGACAGCGTTCTTGGCGAGCTCGCCGGGTAGGGTTAGGACAGAGGTGGGGAGAGGCGGCGATGACGTACCACCGGGGAGAACACCAGTATTCTGGAGGAGTAACGCCGGTGTCGGGCGGCGTGGGGGCGTCAGGTAGAATCGGGCGGCAGCGGCGGGCTCCTCCTCTCGCCGGCGGGGCTCCTCCCCTCGGTGGCGGCGGCGGCGTTGAAGATCCGGCGGCGGGGCTCCTCCCCTCCGTAGCTAGCGGCGTGCGCTCGGTCGAGAGATTCCCTGAGTCCCTCGACAAGGGTTCTGAGTCGCGTGGGTTCGGGAGGATCGAAGGGGATTAGAGAGGATCCGACCATCCAAACCCCCTGTACCAAATGGGCCGACGGTTTTTTTGGGGTTTCTGGCCCACGCGAGGAAAATCCTCTTGAAACCCCTCCAATCCACTCGCGCCAAACGAACCCTCACGGTGGTTGCAATGCGCTTGGCCCTGAGCACTGGGATTCTCCCGGAGCTCAACGATGCGGCGGCTCTGCTTGCATTTCTCTGCATCACGGCGTGGAACTATCTTCTCAATGCTTTTGGCGTTCAGGATATCCGACCGTTCAACCGACAGGAAAACACTGTGATCCAAGCCTGCGTCAGCAGCATTGTCTTAACAGGTACGTACCGAAGAATCCCCCTTCTCTCTGCCTATTGGCTAAACAAAATCAACATACAGCAACTTCTGTTGGTTTGGTAATTCAAGATCCTGTTTTTTTGGTTCTTGTGCTCGGCTTCACTTCTGAAATGAATCGTCCAACCTTATTTTCACCGCCACCAGCCCCTTCCTTTTACTAGAATGAAATCCATCACGGCTATAGGCTGCATGTTTGAGGTTTTTTCCGTGATTAAATCTGCCCGCTGATTTTCAAGGGCAATATTGACCCTTTTCGCGTGATTTAGAGTGTTAGCGGGGTCGCTCCGCGGGCGCCGCCGTGGCCAGTCTGCCTCCGTCGCATCCGTCTCCCTCTGGGCCGACCCCTCCTATCCCACCTACACCGCTATCTGCGTGTGACCTTGCCCAAGCCCCAAGGCGACGGCACCAAGTCACCAGCCCACCTATCGTCTTGGTCGAGCTCTTTGTTTATCTCGTATGCAGATCTCTTCGTCGTGCTCCTCCTATGCTACTGTGCACAGCTCATGTCCATTGTTAGGTTGCACTCGTGTTTAGAAGTAAGCATTGGTAATAGTAAACATTCATCAGAAGTAGAAATTCAGGAAAGGTATGCACGGGTAATCATGGAGATCGTAAAAGCAGTAGAACCAGATATCAAATTAATCAAGATGGGCTCATGAACGCAAATCTTGAAATCACATGAAGATAGGGATCGACTCTTGGGAGCGACTTCCTGTTCCAGTTAGTGCTGTGCCTAGGTTCGACTCCGAACGAGGAGCCCGTCGAGGCCACCTCTCCGACAAGGCAAGACATGTCGCCATTGGCAGGGTCAGTCACGGTGAATGTCATTTGACTATCATATGTGCGCCGCCGGTGCCGGAACATCTTCCAATTATGCCCCAAGGCCATATACTGCGCCGGTTATCATCAGAAGTAGGTAGGAAGCAGAACAAGCTTCAAGTTCTGGTCCATTTGCTAATAACTTAGCAATTGGCCATCTTATTAGTGTAGTAGATGCAGTTTCGTGCGAGTTTGGATTGTAGCATTACCACCGAAACTGATTAGGCAATACTTATTGAGACCTCCTTGTTGCTGTGTTACAAAATGAGGAAAAAGTTTGACACAAATCTGAATTTTCGGTCCTGGCAATGCATAAAACTACCAACTGCACATTTTCCAGTTCAGTTGGCTCTCAAAATTGCGAGTAAATTGTGGCTGTGATAATCTTTTTTCCTTTCAAGAATTACTCTACAGTAGGGTGTGTTCTACTTAGTATTAACACATACGGCCAATGTATCAACTCTACTAATTAAAACTGTTATCCACATTTGTAGGCGGATTTGGAACCAACTTGTACACGATGAGCAACAGGATCGGCAGTCGATCAGGAAAATTCATGGACGAGACTAACAAGGACCCTGCAATGGGATAGATTATTGCGTTTCTATTTGCTATCAGTTTCGCGGGCACATTTTGTATCCTGCCTCTCAAAAAGGCAAGTAATATTACTACCTTGTAATTTACTTTGCATTTGGCGAGTTTAGAGCTACACCTGTCTTTGCGTCTGACGAGCTTGTAAAATTTGCAGCTACTGATATTGGATTACAAATTGAGTTTTTCAACTGGCACGGCAACAGGGCATCTTATCAACAGTCTCCATTTTTTTGGAAAAGGGGGGATTCCCCGGTCTCTGCATCAGAAAGATGCATACGGCCATTTATCAACAGTCTCCATACACCATTGGGTTTTAAGTTTTAACCTTGCGGACGGTCCGAATCTTGCGTGGTGTGTAAGGGATAAAAAATATTGTGATGTGGATACACTATATTTTTTTTCTTTCTTTTTGTCTAACATGTCAAAGGCTGTTGCAGGAAACAAGTTAAGTGCCTCACAAAATTTCTTGTCGTAAGTTTCACTTGGGGGTTCTTTGGTTGGTTTTTTGCCGGAGGTGAGGAGTGTGGCTTCGAGCACTTCCCAACACTTGGCCTACAGGCATACAAACATAGGTAAAATTCTTAATTCCTCATCTCCAAAACGGAAGGTTACAAGTTTCGTCTCTAGTCAAACTTCTTGCATTAGGGAATTGTAGTTGCAGTTAAGGCTTGTTTGGTTTACAACCTAAGGTACCACAACATCTTAGTCATGTGTTTGGTTTGTTGTCATACTTGTGTCTTGCCACACTTTTTTAGCAACATGGTTCACATGTCATAGGCTTAATTTTTTCCCAAATCTTACCACACTTGTGGTGGCCATTTTGAGGATGTTTGGTTTGTGATTAACTTTGCCAAAGGTTGCCACACCTAAGGTTGTGCAAGTTTGACCAATTTAGATGAGTGTTTGATTCAAGTCTTATCTTAGGCAATCCACAATAGGCCCCACATGATATACACACAAAAAGTGTGATAAGATTCTCAGTGCCGCTTAACTTGTGGCTTATTTTGTTGAACTAACCTATAAGCTTGGCAAAAAATGTGTGGCAAAGTGTGGCAACGCAAGGCCTAGAACCAAACAGCCCTTGTTAGCCACACTTTGCCTAAACATAGTTGTGACGAAGTTAGTCATGAAGCAAATAGGCCTTTAGTTTGTTCTACAATTTTTTTTCAAACTTTGCAATTTGATGTGAGACAAAAATAAGTTAGAGCTTTTGCAAATAATCTCTATTGTTACTCTTGCAGCTTCGCCTTCGTGTTCTCCACCATGTATGTCGGCATTGGCATGATTTGCCCGTTGATTGTAAGCTACTCAGTTCTAGTCGGAGCAATCTTCTCTTCCGGATTCATCATACCTTTCCTGGAACACAAGAAGGGCAATGGTACACTGCGGACTCTGGGGAATGTAGCCTTGACGGCATGGGAGGTTATCAAGTAAGCTTTTGCTTCTTCAAAGAAAAGATAATTGGTAGTACTGTATATCCATCTTACTCTAATTTCCACAGATCGCCATGTCGTGCGCGCTTATGCTTGGGGACGGCCTGTACATCCTCATCCGGGCCATAGCCCTGCGCGTGCGCGGAAGACGGGCTGCTGTTCAGGCAGAAGATGAGACGTTTGACAACCAGCGACGCACCAGCAGTGGTGGCGCTTGGTACAAATTGCTGGGTGGGGGCCGATGCAAAAACATGAGTATTTGGGGTTGTAAATTGCTAAAAAATCTCATCTAAGCCCTCCCTAAAAAGATTTCTTCAGAGTTTGGTCCAAGGCTGGGGGGGTGGGGGGGCAGTTGCCCCCCACGGCCTCAACATAGCTCCACCAGTGCGCACCAGTATGAGGACCTGATACCCACACCATTGGCGTTGATTGCTTACGTAGCATTGGCCCTGATATCTACTGTTGTGCTACCACACATTTTCACCCAATTGGCATGGTACTACTCGGCTCTACGTAGTTGCACCAGCAGCGGCGTTCTGCACCATCTACGGTTTTGGACTGACCGATTTCAACATCGGGGTAACGTATGCCAAAGTGGCGATCCTAGCTGTCGGAGCATGGTCAGACGTGACAGGCGGTGTCATCGCTGGCCTGGCAGCCTATGGTGTTATTGGGGGCGTGATCAACACAGCAAGTACCATGATGTCCAACATGAAAGTTGCTCATATGACACTCACATCGCCAAGGTCCATCGCAGTGAACTAGACGTTCGGCGTGCTAATTGGCTGCGTCGTCTCGCTAGGAACATTTTGGATCTTCTACTCGGTCGTTAAAGGATTTGGTGTGGACAGCTCAGAGCACGCCTTGAAGCCGAGTCTCTTGTACTGCAACGTAGCCAACCTGAGTGTGCAGGGAATCGAGTCGCTGCCCAAGCAGTGCATATTGCTCTTTGTTCTGCTCTTCATGGTTGCCATCTTGATCAACTTGGTGAGAGATCTTACAGGGCCAAGGGTGGCCAGGGTTGTGCCTCTGCCGATGGCCATGGCAATTCCAATGTACTTTCACTCTCGGTTCGTCATCGACATGTGCGTGGGCAGACTCATCCTGTTCGTGTGGGAATGCGTGCACGGCGCCACCGCCAGGGAGCTTGGGCCGACTGTCGTGTCTGGTCTGATGTGCGGCGACGCAATATGGCTCGTCGTAAAGTCGGTTCGCAGCCTCACAGGGATTTTGCCGCCTATCTGCATGCGGTTCTTCTCTCGTTCTACCAACAACTTGGTGGAAGGGTATCTGAAGAGGGGCTCGCCCTAGCTGTTCTGAATCAAGGTATGTTCATGTTAGACTCTGTATATACTGGGCCCCACTTGTAATTATGTTGTATATGTCTATATAATGAAAAGGTCACCCCACGTTGGAGGTGTGCCACAAACCCTAAAACCCTTGTCTATTATGGTATCCGACCTAACGATCTAATGTCTTCCGCTCCGCCTCCGCCACCAGCCGCCGCCGCCGCCTCAAGCGCCGCCCGGCACCAGTTTCCTCCCCGCCCTCCTGCCGCCCGGCCCGTCCACATGGATCACTTCGTTCCTTCCGCCGTCCCTCGCTGCGTCTCCTCAACGCCGGATCGCGCTTCTACATGGCGGATGGCTCGCTGGGCCCCCGCAGACTCAATCGGCGGGGTCTCTCTTCGCCGCCCAGTGTCTTCCCCAGACGCCGGCGCCTCTCTTCATCGCCGCCGCTTCGCCCGGTCCCAAAGAATTGCCGCCACCGCTGCTGCCAGGCACTCCCCAATGCCCGCTGCCGCTTCTACCGCCGCACCAGATATGCGGCGATCGCTACCGCTTCCGGCCGCCGCCATCTACACCGCAGCCCCCATCATGCCGGCCGCCCATGCCAATCACGGCGGCTACCCATCAGACGCTGTGAGCCATACGGGCCATCTCCACATCGCCGCGTCCTTCCTACGGGCGTATCACGGCAGGGCGTGATTTCGCCCGGCCGCCCTATGGGCGCCCTACCCAGACGGCCCTCGCACCAGACGCACCGCCGCGCGCCATACGCACCGATGATCTCCCCGACGCCATACGTGGATGCCGAGCCGCTCGCCGCGATCTCCTCGCCGCCATTTTTGTTCTCGCACCTCCTACCGGTGAAGCTTAAACGGACAACTATCTATATTGGCGTGCTTCGGTGCTACCTCTCCTTCGCAGCCATTACTTGGAGGGTTCGTCAACGGTACACTGCCGTGTCCACCGCCACATCATCCGATGTTCCGTGCGTGGATCGCCAGACCAAGCCATCCTCTCGGCTATCCGGTCTTCCCCGGTGAGGGTGTGGCGGGCTAGTCCTCTTTGCTTCGCCCTCTCATGAGGTGTGGGACATCCCGAGTCGAGTTTCGTCTCGATCTCTTGCTCAATCCATGGCCATCCGTGTCAAGCTTGGTGAAACTCGCAAGGACAATGGTACGGTGACCACCTTCTACAACAAGATCAAGAAGTTGGCTGACACTCTGGCTTCCATTGGAGAGCCCCTTCGCGACAGCGAGTTCACATCCTTCATCCTAGCCGGTCTCGACAGCGACTACGACTCGCTTGCCGAGGTGATTAACGAACGTAAGGAGCCTCTTCGTCCTCAGGAACTCTACAGCCGTCTCCTGTCAACGGAGCAACGGCTCAACGCGCGCCGCCCCGACGTCTCCACCGACTCCTCCGTCAACGCCGTGTACCGCGGCAAAGGCGGTGGCCGTGGCCCCTCTGCATCTTCCTCGGGAGGAGGGGGCAAGTCCGGTGGTGGTGGTGCGACACAACAGCGAGCCCCGCCTTCTGGCGCCCGGTGGTTGTCGTTGATGGCGGCTGCGCCTGCTGCATCACGCGTGGTGCGGCTCACCATGCCAGCTCAGGCTGCTTTCGCCATGTTGCCTCACCGTCATCGCCGCGGTTCAAGGCGGACTTCCTTGGCTTCCGGCAATAATGGCAAGGGCAACGAGCGGCGTCAAGTTAACATGGCGCAACAGGGTCACACCCCTTCTTATCCTGTTGATCCCTCTTGGTACATGGACACTTTGGAGCAACCACGCACGCCACCAACGTAGCTGGGCAAGCTAATCGTCCAAAGAGCCTTACCGCGGGCATGACAAGGTTCACACAGCTAACGGGCAAGTATGCGCATTTCACATGTTGGTCAGGCATCACTTCTCACAAGCACCTCTAGGACATTGCATCTTAGAAATGTTCTTCGTGTTCCCACAGTTGCACGTAATTTACTCTCTGTTCCTAAACTTACACAGGATAGTAATGTTTTCTATGAGTTTCACTCGTTTCATCTCTTTGTTAAGGATCGTGCTACGAGGAACATACTTCTTAGAGGTCGCTACCGCCATGGTCTATATGCGCTTGACGCCCCCACCGACGTTCCCCGCCTGGCCGCTGCTCCAAGTCTTGATGGCGTCAGGTGTGTCTCCATCACTATGGCACTCTCGCCTTGGTCACCCAAAGCATCTCCCATTGTTCGCCATGTCCTCCATCGTCATGAGCTGCCATCCCAGTCTAGTAATAAAGATGCCTCGTTCGTGATGCTCGCGCCAGGCAAGAGTCATCGCCATCTTTTTCTCGCTTTCTACACATATAGTCAAAACTCCTCTTGAGCTTGTGTTTTCAGATGTATGGGGTCCTGCCCACTGTCCGTTAGTGTGCACGAATATTATGTCAGTTTCATTGATGCTTACTCGCTTTAACTGGATTTATCTTCTTAATCATAAGTCTGATGTGTTTAATGTGTTTTTACAATTCCAAGCACATGTTGAGAGACTCCTAGATCATAAAATCATTCATGTACAGTCAGACTGGGGGGGTGAATACCGCAACCTCAGTACCTTCTTTGAGAAACTAGGAATTGCTCATCGTGTTTCTTGCCCACATACACATCAAAGGTAATGGTTCAGCTGAACGTAAGCACCTGGCCATATTGTTGAAACTGGTTTCACCTTGCTTGCTCATGCATCCGTCCGTTCCGTTTTGGAGCGATGCTTTTACTACAGCCTGTTTTCTTATAAATAGGCTTCCTTCATGACTCCTTCATATGAAAACTCCACTTGAACTCTTGCTTGGTCAGACTCGATTACACGTTTCTTAAAGTGTTCGGTTGTGCGTGTTGGCGCATCTCCGTCCGTATAATAATCGCAAGCTTGAGTTCCGTCAAAGAAGTGTGTCTTCCTGGGGTATAGTTACATTCACAAAGGGTACAAGTGCCTTCATGTCCCGATCTAATCGTGTGTATATCTCCGCGATGTTGTTTTTTGATGAGCACGTTTTTCCTTTGCTGCTCTTCCTCACCGACACAAGCTCCACACCGCCAAGGCACCCATTCACTATATTGCTCGATCAATTTGTAGATGCTGCACATTCGCCCTCTTTGTTGTCTAACCATGGTGCAGTCTTTGGGAGATGTGCGCTGCTTGAGCTCTGGATGAGGTTGATGCCCTCCCTCGTCCCTGCACGGCCACGCCATCACCGCCGCCAATCGCCGATCGGTCGGCAGCATGTCCTATGCAACGAGCCCGCCTGTAACCGTCGTGACTGGCCGCGCTGCAGCGTCACCACTCCGGCCAGTCGCCGCCTCTCGCCGATCGGGCGCGTCGCCAATGGGCCCGTCTCGTCTGCTGCCGTCATCCTCGCTTATCGCCGCCGTCACACCGCACCGACGCTGGGCTGCCCCCGCATTGGGAGCTCGCCGACGCTGGGCCGTCTCCGCCTGGGAGTTCCGCGACACCAACGTCGCCTGTGCGGCACTTATCATGCTCGCCTGGATCAGCGTTGACCTCGAGTGGGTCGGCATCTCCTGCAGTGTCTTCGTCGTCACCGCCACCGACCGTGATCGGCCTTCGCCGCCATGACGGATGTCGCATCCCTTCATCATCCTCACCATCGGTCTCGCCACCTGCTCCGACCCCGGTGTTGCGCCCTCACACTCGCAGAATAAGTGGGGTGTTTCGTCCTAAAGAAAGAAAGGATGGCACGGTGGCCTGGCTTGCGACTTGCATGGCGCAGGCCCAGTCCGACCCTCTTCACCGAGCCTCGGCATTTTCAGGCTGCCCTGAGTATCCCACACTGGCGTACTGCGATGGAACAAGAATACCACGCTCTTCTTAAGAATGAAACGTGGCGACTGGTTCCTCCCAAGGCTGGTGTCAACATCATTGACTCAAAGTGGGTTTTCAAGGTAAAAAGACATGCTGATGGTTCCATCGAGAGATACAAGGCTCGACTGGTCGCTAAAGGATTCAAGCAACGCCATGGCCTTGATTATGAGGACACCTTCAGTCCCGTGGTCAAACCGACCACGATTCGGCTTCTGCTCTCACTGGCAATTACCCGTGGATGGTCTCTTCGTCAGCTTGATGTTCAGAATGCCTTCCTTCATGGTGTTCTTGAGGAGGAAGTTTACATGCGTCAGCCTCCTGGTTTTGTTGATCCAGCTCGTCCGCAGCATCTGTGCCGTCTTGTTAAGGCACTCTATGGTCTGAAGCAGGCTCCACGTGCTTGGCATGCGCGTCTTGGCACCACTCTTCGGGCTCATGGATTTGTTCCCTCTCTGGCCGATACCTCGTTATTTCTTCTTTAGCGACCTACAGTTACTATGTACCTCCTGGTCTATGTTGATGATATCATCCTGGTCAGTTCCTCGGACTATGTTGCGGATCGCCTGGTTTCTGCTTGAGTGTCGACTTTCTTTGTTAAGGATCTTGGGCAGCTTCACTATTTCCTTGGCCTTGAAGTTTTGTCCTCTGGTTCTGGCTTGACTCTCACTCAGCAGAAGTATTCTCTTGATATTCTTCGCCGGTCTGGTATGCTTCAGTGCAAGACAGCTACTACACCTATGTCCTCCACTGACAGACTGTCTGCTCATGATGGTTCTCTCCTTCCTGCTGATGAGGCTACTGAGTATCGCAGCATTGTTGGTGGCTTGCAGTACTTGACTATCACACGTCCTGATATATCCTATGTCAGCCAACCGAAGTTCCGCCGCTTTCTTCATGCTCCTCGAGACTCTCACCGGCTGCGCGGTTAAGCGCATCTTGCGTTACATCCGTCCACTTCTTCTTATAGCTTGCATCTGCAACCGGTCCCTCTCGGTGAGCTCTCTGCGTTCTCCGATGCAGATCGGGCCGAGTCCTGACGCATTTATCAACGGGATATGCAGGTTCCTTGGTTCGAACTTGATCGCTGGAGTGCTCGTAAGCGAACAGTAACGGTGTCTCGCAGAGTAATCAAGCCGAGTACAAAGCAGTTGCAAATGCCACAACAGAGCTTATTTGGATACGCTTCTTGCTCAGAGAGTTGAAGATTTCTCACAAGCAGCCGCGGTGCTTTGGTGTGATAACATTGGTGCGACGTGTTTGTCTTCAAATCCAGTCTTTCATGCTCGCACCAAACACATCGAAGTTGATTACCACTTTGTCGTGAACGTGTTGCCCAGAACTGCTTCTTATCAAGTTCATCTCCTCGAAAGATCAACTTGTCGACATCTTCACGAAGCCATTGCCTCTTCCTCAGTTTGAAGGGTGTAGGCACAATCTCAACCTAGTGAATTCGTCTGAGCATGGTTAAGATTGAGGGAGGGTGTTAGACTCTGTATATACTGGGCCCCACTTGTAATTATGTTGTACTCCTATATGTCTATATAATGAAAAGGTCACCCCACTTTGGAGGTGTGCCACAAACCCTAAAACCCTTGTCTATTAGTTCAAATACAAACTCCTCCGACTTCCGTTAATTGGTAAGGGCATTGAGGTGATCGTCTTTCAGGTCTGGAGCTGAGAAGGGTGGACACCGCCGGGCCGCAGTGGAAGATTCTTCTGGTCTTTCTCATGTTCAGTTCCATGATGCTTGTCGGGTGCATCTGCATCCGTAGTTGGCTTTGCTTGGTTTGAGTGCTTGTCCTAGTGCATCTGTAGTCCCCTGAGCCGGTGTAGTTTCAGTGGCGCTTCTCGCTGCTGTAGTCCCGAAGTTTATTGCCGTTCTGTTGGCACCTTAAACCACTGTTACATGTTTAATGTTCCAAAACTGCTGAGTTATTGTGATCTGTTATGCGTATGATCTCGTCGGCCATGCCGTCCGTCAGGCTGTGCAGCATTTGTCGAGGAATCGCGTTGCTCTGTTTTGTGCTTACAGTATAACCCAACTCTGTTTCCGCTTCGCTGGTCTGTGAGATTGGGTACGGAACACGCTATTGCTTGCTTCGTCACGACGAACAACCAGCATGCGTGTACAAGAGTCTCAATGTGATTGGAGCAATAAATGTATCTTTTGTTTTCCTTCCTTGCTATGTATAAGCAATATATGTAGTACTGTATCTGATAAGAATACAGGCAGAATGCATGCACCAAGTACCAAATTGTTCAGCACCCTACGCCAGGTCACACACACACCAAGTGCAAGAATACTTGTTACATTATCTCTAGCACTTCCCATATAAAATCCTAAGTAAAACTTGTTCTAGGAAATTAACGTGCACCTATCCCTTCCCCTCTACCTGAACCTTTATAGCGCTCTAACAGAAATAGCTTTTCATTTCCAAAACGTACCCTTCTAGCTGAAATTTTGCTACAAGAGCATTTCTCAGTAAAAGTAGGGAGAAGAACCCCCTCCCACAATATGGTGTGCTTGCCCGCACGCCGCCCGATTAGCCTGGCTCCGGCGACCCCTAACCTAGCATCCCCCTCCTCCACCGGCCCCCCGACCATCGCCGAATAAATTCAAGCTTCCCCGCGACCCCAACACCTGCTGCCTGGGTTCAAGCTCCCGTACGACTAGCGCCGTTCCAGCGCCATTCCCGAGCTCCCTCCACCGCCAGCACGCCTGCTCGACGGATTCGAGCTCTCCCGCGATCACTGTGGTCTCCATGTTTGCTAGTTTATCTCCATGATTTAGCTAGTTTATCCAAAAAAGGCTGGTGCCCCTTTTCTCTTCTACTACTTATAAAGGTTTAAGTTGGTGGTGAGTTCATTCACCTTCCTATTACTCTTACATGTGAGACATAGTTCAATTGTTACCGAAATAAAATAATTTCAGCACCTGGCCTGGATCAAACCAGAATGTTGTGTCAGAGTGGCCTGCTCTTTACCATCTAGCCACGCAAGCAGAGCCAGTTTGGTTGGTGTCCTGGACACCACGCCTGGGATATATTGTTGCCTGGCATGTGCCTGAGAATTTCAAAAAACCTGCCTGGTCAGGCAAGCATAGAAGTGCCCTGTTTTGTTCATGGCCTGGCCTGGAGAGCGCTAAAAAGTCATTTTTGTCCCTGACACAGTGATTCATTTTCTACCTTGACACCTCGTTTCTCAAGCCATATGATTAAACAACCGCTGCTGCTCCAGGCAAGCCCAGGCGTCCAAAAACGTTTGCCTGGGCCAGGCTAACCAAGTTGCCTGGTTTAGCGGCCAGGCTAATTGCTCTGCCTTGTTCTCCGGCCAGGCTGGCTCCCTGGTCATGAGGATTCGAACCAAACATGAGCCAAGAAGCTCTCAGGGAAGCCCCAAGCCAGGCGCACAATGCCCGGGAAGTGAACCAAACTGGCCCGCAATCATGTCATGCTATGACACAATGATTTTTAAATATCAATTCTCAGCTGTTTAATACTCCCTCCGTTCTGCTTCCTCTATTCCCGTGCTTCAATTTTGACCATAAATTTAACCAATAAGACCGACTGCGGCGGAAGCAAAAGTTATACCAGTGAATTCGTATTCAAATGAAGTTTTCAATTAAATAATTTTTTCTCCCGTCGCAGTCAGTTTCTTTGGTTAAATTTATGATCAAAATTGGACCTCGAAAAGCGCGGGCACACTATATTTTGAAAATGGAGGGAGTAATGTGCATCCCTCCCAAATCGCCTCAACCGCCAGATCTCGACCGCCTCAACTCTCCACCACTGGCCCCGCCAGTCAAAAAATTTAACCATCATCTCCCATGGGTGCTTGGGCCCGATGCCATGAGAGTGCTAAGAGCATCTACAGCCGGGCGCCTCAAATCCGCCTCAAACGTCCGGGCGGATGTCCCGGTCACTGACCGGTCACGAAAATGCGAACCAGACAGGCGCCTCAAACGGGCCTCAGACGCGTGGGCTGACCGGCACCCCTCATATCCAGTGGATATGGGCGCGCCCACGCGCTTCCGCCATGTCGACCCGGCCCATGCTGTCCCACCGGACCACACATATATTCCTCCTTATCCGCTCGCCGGACCAAACCCTAGCCACTTCACTCCCCTCCCCCTCCTGAAAGTGCAACTAATCCGTGGGTGGTTTTGGTATTTCAAAACAACATATATCTCATTGACCTAATATCCATTCAAGTTAAATATTTCAGGATGTTCAATGTATGGCATGACATGACATAGAGATGTGGACCTCTCAAAATGCTAAGGACAAGGATTGGCAAAAGCTCAAGACTCTTCATCTTTGTTTAAGTAATCCAAGATCACATTGAGTCCATAGGAAAGCAAATACTATTAAAAGGAATGAGGTGTTGCATAATGTTCTACTTGCTCAAAGTGCTTAGTGATATTGCTCTAAAACCCTCAACCACTTTCTCTATCCAAATATGTCAAAACCCTAAACTCCAAACTCGGCCCCACCAATATCTTCCATCCGGAGCCACTGAGTTCTTCTTGACATAGCCACTGTGAGAAATCCTAACAGTTCGGTCACACCAATACGGATCTCGGTTCCACCGAGATAGCCTTGCCAACGCTATGTGACTTGTTGCATTCACTTCGGTCTCACCTAGTTGTTGAAGTCAGTCCCACCGAGTTGGCTTGACAGATTCTCTGTTGCCCATTGCACTCACTTCGGTCTCACCGAAATGACGCAATCGGTGCCATCGAGATGAAGGTTGCCCTAAGCCCTAGCACATCGGTCCCACCGAGTTGTTCCAGTCGGTCCCACCGAAATTCCTAACATTCATATTTTTGAACAGATCGGTGCCACCGAGTTTCCTAATTGGTGCCATCGAAATGAGTCAAAAGTGTGTAACAGTTGGATTTTGTGTGGAGGCTATATATACCCCTCCACCCCCTTCTTCTCATTGAGGAGAGCCTTCAGAATGTGCCTACACTTCCACCATCCATTTTCTGAGAGAGAACCACCTACTCATGTGTTGATATCAAGAGATTTCATTCCTACCATTTGAACCTTGATTTCTAGCCTTCCCCAAGTTGCTTTCCACTCAAATCCTTCTTCCACCATAGCAAAATCTGTGAGAGAGTTGAGTGTTGGGAAGACTATCATTTGGAGCACAAGACCAAGGAGTTCATCATAAACACACCGTATATTACCTTTTGGAGAGTGGTGTCTCCTAGATTGGTTAGGTGTCGCTTGGGAGCATCCGTCATGATGTGGTGAACCAAGAAGCTTGTAAGGGCAAGGAGATCGCCTACTTCGTGAAGATCTACCCGAGTGAGGCAAGTCCTTCATGGACTATGGCCATGGTGATATAGACAAGGTTGCTTATTCGTGGACCTTTATGTGATATGATGTGCTAGATTTACCCAAAAACTTTATGTGATGTGCTAGATTTCCTTGAATTTGATGACTGCTCTTTGAATTTGCATCTAGCAGATTCCACTATTAAGAAACCTATGGGAAGAATTAATTATGTTCTTATTGTTGCAAGTAGGAATTATGTGCCCATAGATTTTATTGTGCTTGATATAGATTGCTATCCTATATGTCCTATTATTCTTGGTACACCTTTCCTTAGAATGATAGGTGCAATTATTGATATGAAAGAAGAAAATATTAGATTTCAATTTCCATTAAGGAAGGGCATGGAACACTTTCCACGAAAGAAAATTAAGTTTTCATATGAATCTATTATAAGGGCTACTTATGGTTTGCATACCAAAGATGACAATACATAGATCTATGCAATATGCCTAGCTAGGGGCGTTAAACAATAGCGCTTGTTGGGAGGCACCCCAATTTTATTGTGTTTTTTTTGTGTTTGCTTCTGTTTTTCAATAATACACGATATTACCCCTGCAGTAATTGTGTTTTGGTGTTTTAATTAGTGTTTGAGCCAAGTAAGACCTTTGGGATGGTCTACGGTGATAGTTGATTTGATCTTGCTAAAAACAGAAACTTTTACGCTCATTGCCAGAATTTTAAAAACTCTCAGAAATGTGCTTTTGATCTGAATTTCTTACACAATGTTGATATACAAATTTTCCAGGTTTTCCTAATCTTTTAAAAAATTTAGAGTTACAGAAGTATACGAAGTTTCCAGATTACTACGGATTGTTCCGTTTTTGATAGATTATGTTTTCTATGTGTTGTTTGCTTATTTTGATGAATCTATGGGTAGTATCAGGGGGTATGAACCATGGAGAAGTTGGAATACAGTAGATATAACACCAATATAAATTAAAAATGAGTTCACAACAGTACCAAAAGTGGTGATTTATTTTATTATACTAACGAATCTTACGAGTTTTCTGTTGAGTTTTGTGTTGTGAAGTTTTCAAGTTTTGGTAAAGATTTGATGGACAACGGAATAAGGAGTGGCAAGAGCCTAAGCTTGGGGATTCCCAAGACACCCCAAGGTAATATTCAAGGACAACCAAGAATCTAAGATTGGGGATGCCCCGGATGGCATCCCCTCTTTCGTCTTCATTCCATCGATAAATTTACTTGAGGCTATATTTTTATTCACCACACGATATGTGTTTTGCTTGGAGCGTCTTGTATGATATGAGTCTTTACTTTTTAGTTTGTCACAATCATCCTTTATGTACACACCTTTTGAGAGGGACACGCATGACTATCGAACTACATGATTGTTGGGCATGCAAAGGTTCAAGTATTTCTACCAGAACACGATGACTATCTAGATGTGTTTATGAAGACAATGAAGGATGGGCGGTCGGCCATCACAAGGGGTTGGACTAGAGTCATGCGTGCCTTCTGCATGGAGGAGGGCACAATATGGACATTTCGCTTCACCTTGTTCGACAACCAGAATGTATTTCGCCTCTTTCTTTACCGTCTTTAATAGTACAAGTATACAATTGTGGTTCATCATTCTTTATTTAGTGCTTATGCAATTCTTGAACATATGTACCTGTGAATCGAATAATGCATTGATTGTTTGAACCTGATGGATATGAATAAAGCTATAGCATACTTTTAAATTCAAATCAGGTACAATTTTAAATAACAACAATTGAATTACGGCGAAATTACACTCTGCAAGCCGTTACAGCGCACACGGTCGGTAAAACACAAATGTTTGTCATATACACCATAATCCGACACGGTGCACAGAGAGGAAACTTGTGTGATCATTCACATAGTTGCCGTTTGCAAAGCGTGTGTGATGTCAGACAATATCACAAACGGTGCAGGCAAACTAAATGTTTGTGATAGTTGCCTTATCGTACATGATTTGCAATCATGAACTATTTCTGATGTGGTACGATCGTAAACGCTATGCGCCACAAATAGCGTGTGCGATAGTTATTATGTATGACGATGTTATGACGGTCCGATGTTTCGTAATCCTATCCGACACTCCTACGATGATTACCTAATCTTCTTAATTAGTTATCGCATACGGTTTGAGAAAAGTGAATGTGTGTGATTGTCTCGCTTATCATACATGTTTTATAATCGTGAACTGTTGTGATGGGCCGCACATCGTAAACGTAGCACCACGTAATACCGATCGCGATGGCAATACGAGCACAAACAAGTAGTAAGGATGGAGCGTTTGGGATATTCGAGATATCGTGAAAAGTTTTATAGGGACAATCAGATGCATCATGGCTCCCTATCCCGACGATTTATTTTAGGTCGTGTGTGGAAAGGACACCCCCTATCGCACACACTCATTTGGCGACGGTTCAAAATGCCGTCTCGAAAAGGGGTTAAAAACCGTTTGTATAGCACCTCGTTGTACCAATGAATGGCAAGCCGAAGTGGACACAACTTATGGTCGATCTCAAGGCCGGCAAGAAGAGAAATGATGGCTCAAGCTCCCACCAATCAATTAGGCTGGACGATGAAGAGGACGATGTTGTCGTCACGAATGGAAGAGCCATGGTGCCAAAAGATAACCGACAAGTCATGGGAAACAAATGGGGGAAGGCACGAGCCTCCCGTGTCGCCGCGGCTATTATAGTATCGTACACATGGTCGGACATTTTTTCGTTTAGGGAGAACAAGAAAGAGGAGTTGTACAAGCTCATGTTATTTGCGCAAAAGGTGAGGAGGGAGGGACGGACGATGGCGGAGAAGAAGCTGGAAATTGAGAGGGAGAAGATCGGCTTGGAGAAGCAAGAGGCGGCGGTCAAATGGGAACGCGAGAAGGCCAAGACATTTGGCGAGATTGAATTTGAGTAGGAGAGGTTGCAACTCGCACGGGACGCGAAGGATGCGAAATAATGTTGGCGGACGATACCCTCTTGGATAAGCATGCAAAGAAGTGGCGTGCTGACAAGAAGGAGATCAATGACCGTAGAGAGTACGAGGCAGCGAGGGCAACAGCGGCAGCGGATCATGTGGCCAGGATGTAGGCGGAGCAGGATGAGCAGGAATGCAATCCGCCTGGGCTCGGAGCAGGCGCCATGGAAGGCGACCGGCCAGTGATTCGACGCCATCTGTCAAGTTCAGACATTGATTTCATTTTGACATGTCCGGTTTTATTGAACTATGATTTGCTTTGCTTTTTTCAAACTGTTGAATTCGGACAATTTGTATCGTATGATCGACGTGCATGGATTGCATGGATTTGAGGGTCGGAATTTGAGGTATGTGGATGTGCGGCGCAATATATAAGGGACCGGCAGACGCTGTCTGCGGAGGCGCCCGCGAGCGTATAGGAGGGCGGATTTCTCAAGTCTAGTTTTAGATGCTCTTAGTGGTGGCATGACACATAATAGCATAGCACTGGCCATGGTGGTGGCATCTTAGTCAGTATCATGCAGTCAGGACTAACAAATACGCTGATGTTGCAAACAATTAAAGAAGAAGATAGTGAGAAATTCACTTTGGCTCATAGGTGTATATGCACCCATTGTCTAAATACACAATTTAAAAAGTTGAAAAAATTGAGAAAAAATCCCGCGTGTAAATCCGGACATTATATGTGCGTGAACTAAGTTTCGATGAAAAAGGACATTTTTTGTGGCTTGTGTAAAAAAGGCAATTTTCAATGCTTGACTACAACTATTCACGAGATTTTTTTTATTTATCTTTTTTATACATGCCACAAAAAATATATTTTTTTCACCGAAATTTTGTGTGCGAACATCGGATGCCCAGATGTACATGCAGGATCTTTTCTCAAAAATATTTAACATTTTGAAATATGTTGTTTACACATATTTCATAATAGATGCATCTACACCTAGGAGCCAAGACACTACTCTAGAAGATACTATCATACACTAGTAACAAATGCATATGCATGATATTAATACATGGTCACACCCACATAATATGTCACATCTAAAATGATGTCACCTTATAGCTCTTCCTCCGCTTTTCCTTGTTGGTTTGGTTCTTTTTATCCAGTCCAGTTTCTACTTGCCGCTAAGCAAGCCTACTGGAAGAAAAAAAGAAAGAGTACACGACAGGGCCGGCCCACTGCTACGCACGGAAGTGGCTTGTGTTGAGAGCTCCTCCTTGGCGCCTTCAGCGCCCGCTAGCGAACCCACCGCCCACTGCGTCGTTTGCATGGGCCTGGCCCAGCAACGCGCGCTGGCTCCCGCTCGCTCGCTAGCCGCCCACTCTCGATCGCTGGCTCACGCACGCTGGCTTGTTTTTTTTTCTTTCCCCAAAAATTGCTACATTATGTCATGATTTTCTTAGAAAAAAACAAACTACATCAAAAAAGTTCATTGAATATGAAAAAAGTTCATTGAATTCAAAAAAAATTATCAAATTTGAAAAAAAGTTCATTAAATTTGAAAAAAGTTCATTGAATATGAAAAAAAGTTCATCGAATTTGAAAAAAGTTCATCGAATTTGAAAAAGGTTCATTGAATTCAAAAAAAAATTATCAAATTCGAAAAAAAGTTCATCGATATGAAAAAAAGTTCATCGAATTTGAAAAAAAGTTCATCGATTTGAAAAAAAGTTCATTGAATATGAAAAAAAGTTCATCGAATTTGAAAAAAGTTAATCCATTTGCAGAAAAAAAACATGAAGAAAGAAATTTTCTCGAATTTTAAAAAAGGGAAAAAGGAAATGCAGAAATGAAAGGGGACACAAGAAAGGAAAGAAACGATGTGTGTTGTCGCAGTGCGTTCAGTGGCGCGTTGGTTGTCGCGGCCCCCCTCGATGCAGGAGGTCGCTGGTTCGATTCTCCCTCAAGCGCACTTTCTTGCGGCTATGAAAGCATACCTTACGAAAGGTAAGGTGGGCCGGCCCTTTAGTAGCGAAGGAAGGAAGTGGGGGTGTGCGCCCGATTGCAGGAACAACTAAATCGGGCGCTTAAGGCGCCGAATAGGAACCAGCCTTGTGTTTGTCGCTCTCGAGAAAATTAGAAAGAAAAAAATACTCCCTCCGTTTCATAATATAAAAATGTTCTTATATTTTGAAACAGAGAGAGTAGTTTTTGACAAAGGGAGTAGTTTATGACACTAGTGTAATGTTGAAAACGTTCTTATATTTTGGGACAAAGGGAGTAGTTTTTTAAAGGAATCGAACTCCCCACCTCCAAGTACCAGAGCTAATAGATGTTTTAGTGACAAATGATGCACGCGGATATTCAAGAACTCACTATAGCGTTAGATCTGAAATCTTTTTTGAACATTTATTGAAAAATTGTGCAGGATTTTGAAATGTCGAATATTTTTTTATAAGTGCGAAAAATATTTGTAATTCAAAACTTTTTTCAAAAAACAATCAATTTTTGAATCCTCATTATTATTTAAATGCGAATAATCTTAAAATTTTAGAACATTTTCTGAAAACATGAGCACTCTCCCAAAAACACGAACAAATTTTAAAAGTGTGAACATTTTATGAAAATGTGAACTTCCTTTATGAAAACATGAACCTTTTTTGAATTTGTTAACAAAATTTTGAAAATGACAACTTGTTTTGAACATTCAGAACATTTATTTTATACAAACTGATTTTTTTTAGTGTAAGATGAACTATTTTTAATATATGATGAACATTTTCTTTAACAAGCTGAAGTTTCTTTAGATTTTTGAATGACTATTCGTATGCACTGATCATCGTGCATGCCTTTTATACCTTGGCCTTGGATTTATGCATGTATTTGTATGTACCTTGACATGCATGAACATA
Source organism: Aegilops bicornis (assembly GCA_021605145.1). NCBI lineage: Eukaryota > Viridiplantae > Streptophyta > Magnoliopsida > Poales > Poaceae > Aegilops > Aegilops bicornis. The sequence goes on along the minus strand of JAHIAL010000023.1, from coordinate 290,990 downwards.
CAAAGCTCATCAAAGGATCAGCTAATGCATGTACTGGTGTAATGACATGCTTCTTTCCGTGTGTATCCTATGCATAACCAAAACCTTCCACATTGAAAAAAAGAATTGTATGGCTTAGTCACATAAGAGAGGGAGAAAAAATGGTTAATCCACATATTTCTTCCTTTTCAAATACTAACATAAGTATTTAATTTATCTTCTTTGGCATAAAACCGTGTCGAATATCTGTGCGGAAAATGGACTTGCAACTAGGTCGAATCATTTACATCGGGTTAGAGGGTCAACAACAAGTTACAAGTCAATGATGGACATGCAACAACGATAGCAAAAAATTGCATGTCGGAGGTGTAGTTGGACTTGCAACTCGCACAAAAATAGATTGGGCCCCAGTTGCATGTCAGGGTAGACTTGCAACTGGACGAAGAAAAAGACATGGGCCCCAATTGCATGTCGGAGATGGAGTTGCAACTAGGACAAAAAGGGGCAGACCCTTAGTGGCATGTCGAGGGTGGATTCGCAACTAGAAAAAATGGGTCCAGCCTTAGTTATTTGTCAAGGATGGACTAGCAAGTGGGACAAGAGAAAAAAGTTCCCCCTCCCCCAATCGCCTGTCTTGGTGTGGAGTTGCAACTCGGACAAAAATGGTCGCCCCCGAGTTTTGTGTCGAGGTTAGGCAAGTTGAGCATCGGCGGTGGATATGCAACTTGGATGAAGGGGTCGAAGGTCAGCTGCATGTCGAGAGTGGACTTGCAACTAGGGACAAGGGCCAGTTGCAACTCAAGGATGGACTTGCAACTGGGACAAAGGGTCGAGGTCGAGTTACTTGTCGAGGATAGACTTGCAACTAGGGCAAAGGGTCGGAGAAAAGTTGTGTGTCGAGGCGGACTATGGCAAGGGACAAAATGATTCAGGCCAGTTGCCTGTCGAGGGTGGACCTACAATTAGGTTAAAAGGGTTGAGAACAAAGTTACATGTCTAGTGTGGACTTGCAACTACGACAACTACGAGCCCAATTGCGAGTTAAAGGTCGACTTGCAACTGGGATCGAGAACTGTGATGAAAAAGTACACACTCCAATTGCGACTCGAGGGTGGGCTTGTAACTGAGACAACTACTGGCCTAGTTGCAAGTCGAGGGTTGACTTACAACTGAGACAACTACGAGCCCAGTTGCGAGTTAAGGGTCGACTTGCAACTGGGATGTAACAAACTACATGCCCAGTGCGAGTCAAGTGTGGACCTGCAAATGGGATGAAAATACAACATAGGTCGATTTGGGAGTCAAGGGTGGGCTTGCAATTTAGGTGAAACAAACTACGTGCCTATTTGCGTAGTCGAGGGTGGACATGCAATTGGCATAATCGCACAAAACTACGATACGAAGTTGCGAGTCAATGGTGGTCTTGCAACTGGGACAACTACACAAAACCATGGACAACTGGGACAACAACGAAACTATGAGGCCTGTCGCGACTCAAGGATGAACTTACAACTGGGACAACTACGAAAATATGAGCCTAGTTGCGAGTCAAGGGTGGACTTGTAAATGGGATAAAACAAAAATTATGGGCCTAGTTGCGAGTCAAGGGCCGACTTCAACTTGGACAACCACACAAAACTACGGTACCACTTGCGAGTCGAAGATGAACTTGCAAGTGGCACAATAAAAAACTACAAGCCCAGTTGCGAGTCGAGGGTAGACTTGCAACTGGGATGAAAATAAAACACATACCCAGTTGCGAGTCAACGGTGAACTTGTAACTGGGACAACTACGAGCCCATTTACGAGTCGATGATGGACTTCTAACTAGGACAACTACGAAACTACGAGCCCACTTACGAATCAAGGGTCGACTTGCAACTGAAATGAGAAACAAAAACACTGGCTCCAATTACGAGTTGAAGATTGACTTACAAATGAGACAACTAAAAAACTACAAGCCCATTTGCGAGTCAAGGAGCGACTTGCAACTAGGATTACAGATAATACAGGTCGAGTTGCGAGTCAAGGGTGGACCTGCAAATGAGAAGGAAATAAAACATAGGTCAAGTTGCAAGTCAATGGTGGCCTTGCAACTAGGATGAAACAAACTGCGGACCTAGTTGCGACTCGAGGGTGGTGTTGCAACTAGGATGAAACAAACTGCGGACCTAGTTGCGACTCGAGGGTGGTGTTGCAACTGAAACAACTACACAAAACTATGATACGAGTTGCGAGTTCTAGGTGGACTTGCAACTCGGACAACTGAACAAAACTACAATACGAGTTGCAGCTGGGACAACAACAAAACTATGGGCTCAATTGCGAGTCAAGGGAGAATTTGCAACTGAGGCAACTACGAAACTACGAGCCCAGTTGCGACTCAAAGGTGAACTTGCAACCGGGATGAAACAAACTACAAACCTAGTTGCGAGTGAAGGGCGGACATGCAACTGGTACAGCTACTGCTGACAACTACATACTATTTGCAAGTTGAGGGTGGACTTGCAACTGTGATCAGAACAAATTACGAGCCTAGTTTACAGTCGAGCATGGACTTACAACTAGGATGAAAAACAAAACATACGCCTAGTTGTGAGTCGATGGTGAACTTGCAACTCGCAACTACGAATTTATTTGCGAGTCGAGGGTGGACTCTGGAAATTCTCAACTGGGCCATAAAAAGGCACAACAAAAAGGAACAAAAAAGAAACGGGTCGTGCCTCCCAAACTATGCCATATGTGGGCCCATGTGAAAAGAAACGCGAGAACAAACCGACATAAAATAAAATGGATTAAGAGGACGTGCAACAAAAAAAACAAGTTGACATGAACGCACATGATCGAACTTGTGCGAAAAATAAACAAACCGAATGATTATAGACATAGATGAGACATCACTAAATCTCATCTACACGAGGTTTGGCAAATCCGAAAGAAAAAAAATCTAGTTATGCTCTCCTCTAGTAAACAGTCAAACTAAAATAAAACAAAACAAGGAATAAAAGACAGATGAGCCTCCAAAAAGGCTACAACCCACAAAATAAAGCCAATACGCAAAACACAAAAACGACCACTAAAAGAAATCATATCGGGCCTCACTGCTTCCAAGTATATTTATGACTTCCTTGTGGATATCTTGTTCCTTCATGTTGTAACTATTTCGGGTGTACATCCCTCTTTGTAGATATATATCATCATGATTTTGTCTACTTAGAACCTTATACACTTGAGAGAAATTACATCTCTAGTTGATATCCTTTCTTTCACGACCACCTTGTCTTTCTTATGTTATTTCTTTGGTGGCTCCATGAAAGCTTTTGCCTTGAGTGTGTGTCCTCTATCGTTGCATCTTGATGCACTCTTGTGTGGTGAAGATTATTTTCCTCTTGCTTATATTTACGAGGCTTTTGCCATCTTAACTGGTACCCCTCGTCTTGATGAGCCTCTCCTCGTCCATCTTCACCACGGGTTGTCACAAGCATAGGTTCTCTATTTTCTTATTAGTAAGCTTGTGAACCCATTTGCTAGTTGTGTGTGAGAATGAAAGGCTTTGCACCGTGTATCTCATTCATTCGAGACTATGTTGATGCTTATGCTCATCCGTATATTAGTCTTCTCATGTGCTTTGCCATGACTCACACACATCATTTTGGTTGAGCCTATTCTTAAGTTGCCTCTTTTACAATGTTGCTCAACCATGTGCTTGTTGAAAGAGCTAGGCTTAGTCTCCTATATGCTCACTTGCACCTGTTGTTAGTTTCTATTGACTTTGGGGGAGCTATGATCCTATTTTGTGCACTTTGTATCCAAATACAAAAATTCTTGATGTGCACAAATCATGGGGAGCTTCTCTAGTTTCTTTAGAACACTCCTTTGTTCATACCATAATATCTTTGTTCTTGTGGCACGTAGGATCATTGGTCTAGTTGGTTCAACTGATATCCGTTGATTTCTTGCTTCAATTGGTATCTTCCGATTGCTTGTTTCTCTCTTTGTTAAGTCTTTGTGGCATATCATTCTTTTGCAATCTTTGGGCCTCAACATAGTTTGTCCTCCTCCAAGTATTTATCACTGGATATGTGTATTGCATTCCACTCTCTTTTTGAGAGATACACAATTTTTGGAGGACCACAATTTATTTTGGCCTTCTAAGCTTTTCGCCCATTTTGGCAATCGATGCCAATGGGGGAGAAGTTTCAGAGAGTTTTGTGGAGTAGCTTTGGTTTTTTTCTCCTTAGCATTTGCATCTCATACGCATGCACTATTGGTTGTTGCATTGCATAGTGAAGCATAATTCCTTATATAAACTCTCTTGAAAGTGATTGTCATCAATTACCAAAATGGGGGAGATTGAAAGAACATGCGGTGCCCCCATGTTTGGTTTTGGTAATTGATGACAATCTCTATGGACTAATGGTTGTCTTGAGTTATATTTGAAGGATTTGTCTATAGGCTTTTCTTGAAGTCCATGTGTTGGTTTCAAGGAGTTTATGAATTGACCAAGGTGCTATTAAGGAATTATCCAAAGATTGGTCATGTGAGTGTTGAGCTTATTGCAAACATGTCTTGATGAAGAAGATTGTGTGATCATTCATGTTTACCTTCAAGACATCATCCAAATGAAGAGAGTTGGAAAGATTCAAGGTTGATCAAGACTAAGTCAAGAGTGGATCAAGTGATCCCATGGTATGGTAAGCTTTGTCCATTGCACTTTGTGTACTAACCCATGGTCTATGTGAGAGTTCTATGTGGGGTTAGTGCGTGTCCATGGGCTTGCGTCCAGGAGGAAGATATCATACAACCCATGGAAAGGATGACATCAAGTGGTGATCGTCATCAAGATTGCCGTGTGCAAGTTCAAGTGGAGCATCACGAAGAGATCAAGTGCTTGATTCTTTCCATCCATTATGGTGTCAATGGACTTGTGAAGATGTGTCAAGAGTGGCTCACCCATAGTGGACTATGGGGAGCAATCATCTAGTCTTCATCGAGCCAACGCAATCAAGAAAGGTGGTCCATCTTGAGGGAGTCAAGATCGTCATCATCTAGCTAAAGTGGACCATGTGCAAGGCAAAGGTTTGCCCTTGATAGGTTTTCTATTTTACTGGTCTCGTGGTGGTAGTAGGGAGACCGGTTTATATGATTGTTTGCCGTACTATCAAGGGGGGCTCTCAAGTTGGTAGCTTGATCGTATCGTTAGTAGAGAGCTCAAACACTTGCATCCTTGCATCATGTTTCTTGGTTCTTGTTTGGTTCTCTTTGTGAGTCTTAGAGCTTATGGTCATTTGGATGACAAGCTTGAGTTCATCGAAAACGGAGTTCACATGCGTCTTCTATGATGTTTTCGGTGTTGGAGGTTTTACCGGTCTTATCCGAGGAAGGGTTCTCACCATTTTCCATTGGGCCTTTTCTCATTTGCTTCTTATTGGTATTTCTTTCAAGATTGTGTTAGCCCTTGTCGCTAGCTTTCCAACGAACTTGGTTTCGTTGAATTCGGAGTCTGTTGCAAAAGTTGTGGTTGTTTTGGTAAAGGTCAGCGGTACTACCGCGACTAGAGCGGATGTAATTTTTACTACCGCTCTAGAGCAAGATCATCTGTGACTCGAGCTGGTAGTACCGCTCCAGAGCAGTACTACCGCGGCTCCTAAGCGGTAGTACCGCCCGGACCAAAATCTCGTGGTTTTGCTCAATGGATGTAGGCCTGAAGTATTTTTAGTACCGCCATAGCGGTAGTACCGCTACCATTTGCGGTAGTACTGCGGAGGTCGAGCGGTAGTACCGTGAGGACGAGCGGTACTACCGCTCCGATGGTTCTTCTGGCCTTTTGCCTCCTCGCTGTTGTGTTTCGAAGGGTACTACCGCCCTAGCGGTAGTACCGCTTCTATCTTTTGTGAGCATAACGGTTGGATTCGGGAGCTCCTATAAAAGGGGGTCTTCTTTCCCATTCAACCTTATCCTTTGAGCTCGTGTTCTTCCCCCATTGTTGACCTTCTTCGAGCTTGGTAACTCTCAATCCCTCCAATGATTCTTGCTAGTTCTTGAGGGAAAAGAGAGAGGAGATCTAGATCCACGTTTCCACCAATCACTTTCTCCTCTAAGTGAGGGAACCCCTTGGATCTATATCTTGGAGTTCTTCGTGTTCTCCTTTCGTTCTTCCTCTCATTTTCCTCCCTAGCATTAGTTGCTTTGGTGGGATTTGGGAGAGAAGGACTTGGGCACTCCATGTGCCCTAGCCATTGCATTTGGTGCACCGGTTTGAGTTCTCCATGTGATACGTGGAAGTTACGAGTTGAGAAGCTTATTACTCTTGGGTGCTTGGTGCCCTTGAGCTTGTTCCTCTTGGGTGCTTTGGCGCCCTAGACGGTTGGTGGTGTTCGGAGCTCAATCATTGTGGTGCAAAGCTCCGGGCAAGCGTCGGGGTCTCCAATTAGGTTGTGGAGATCGCCCCGAGTGATTTGATCTGCACGGTGACCGCCCCAAGGGTTGCCAAAGTGTACGGGTTCGGTGACCACCCCCAAGGGTTGCCATTTGTATGGGTTCGGTGACCGCCCTCAAGGGTCCCTTAGTGGAATCACGGCATCTTGCATTGTGCGAGGGCGTGAGGAGATTACGGTGGCCCTAGTGGCTTCTTGGGGAGCATTGTGCCTCCACACCGCCCAAACGGAGATTAGCATCCGCAAGGGTGTGAACTTCGGATACATCGTCGTCTCCGCGTGCCTCGGTTATCTCTTACCCGAGCCCTTTACTTATGCACTTTACTTTGTGATAGCCATATTGTTCTTTGTCATATATCTTGCTATCACATATTTGATTATCTTGCTTAGCATAAGTTGTTGGTGCACATAGGTCAGCCTAGTTGTTTTAGGTTTTGTGCTTGACAAATTAACCGCTAGGTTTATTCCGCATTTGTTCAAGCCTAAACCGTAATTATTTTAAAGCGCCTATCCACCCCCTCTAGGCGACATCCTCGATCTTTCAAAGATCTCATTTCTTGGTTGATTGCTTATATATATTCAACTTCTGTTTCCTGGCATTCATATATTAGAAGCTAAATGAAGTTTGCCATTCCTTTTGGCCACTTATAGTTGTAACTAGAAGTATGGATGATCTGTGATGCTGGCAATTGTCGATTACCCTTTTAATTATAGCACAATATATCACATTTGTGGTAAATTTAGCTAAGCTTGTGCCTACCCTTTTAGTAGTCAATATGGTTCAGATGCGATTTTTTTACTTCCTTTTTCTTTTTTTGCTTTCAAAGACACATATGGCATTAAAGTTCTTTATCATATATGTAGGCAAAGTAGTTGTGTCACTTACTGATGCTCTTATGGTACACAGTATACTATTAAGTTGTTGGGCCTAGAACAGGAAGAGTAATCCTCTTCCAAGGTTAATTTTGTGCCTACTTCTCTATGTACATAACTCATGATTTGACAAATAGTTAAGTTCCCTATATTTTAGTATTTCTTTCTCTTTCGCTTTCTCTTTCCTATTTATGGTTCTGGAACAAAACTTCTATCCTTTTCTACAAAATTGGAACAGAAAATAATGTTGACAAATCATTATAACTGCTTATTTATTTTCTTGGTGTTAGATTACTAATGTGGAGAACTATAATTTTATTGATGGTCGCTTGATGGCGCTTGAGCATCATGTAAGGTCATTAGAATTCATATATGAATCAACATATTCTTCGGCTGCTAATTAGCATGTTTGGTCTATTTAGTTTCAAACATATCTATTATTCACCAAGGCTACCGCCTACTTTCATAATGATGTTATAACATTAGGTGTTAGGTCATTATAAGTCGTAGATGGATCAACGTGTTCTTCCTCTTCTAATTAGCATGTTTGGTCTATTTATTTCAAACATATCTATTATTCGCAAAGGTTCCTGCCTACTTCCATAATGATGTTATCCCAAAGTTAGATTGGTGTCTAAAACTGAGGCCCCTCTTAACTCCATTTCTCTGCAGTAAATGAAGCCCAGAGGTGGAGGGATTTGGATGATCTGTAGTCAAAGGATACCATCAAGCAAGCGGACGCACAAGGAGGGTCGCCCTGGAGTAGAGATAGAGGACGTTTTGCATCTCCCTCGACACAAGCCCACCTTGGCATGGATGTGACCAGTGTTGATCCCCAACATTGGCAAGCATTGTAAGGTCCCTCTTCTTATGTTTCGGTACAAATATACCTCATATATGTTCATATGCGAAGGTAAAGATCGACTATTATCGGCAGTTATTTTACTTAGTTGTAGATACTACTGAATAGTTTGTTTAAAATTATGATAGTTTAAAAGAAGTATTATGGTGTAGTGCAGTAATAATCTTTACTTAAAATTGCAGACCTTGCATCATATTTTGGTTGTGTATGTGGGCAAGTATGCGTTCAAGTAGATCTGGAACAATTTGAAGGGTTTCCTCGACACAAAATCTTCAGCCAAGGTTTACTTAAGCACCTTGAATTATGTATAGAAGTTTCAAATTGTAACTGTTTCAGGTTCTTCGCCACATTATGTATGCTTTTTTAAATTTTTTTTAATAATTGGACCTATTTGCTATGTGGAACATGTAGCATTTACTTGATCATAATATAATTCAATTTTTGAGCATCGTCTTTTGGCTCTTGCTTTCAACATATGTAGTATCGCTTAGTCATTTTCTTGACACGACACTTTAGGCAACGGCTCAGACTTCTTGAGCCATTTTCTGTTTATTGTCGATACATCTTCCAAAATAAACGAAGAAATGTTTCCTCCATATATGAATGACACAATGACACTATGAATTTTTTCCTGTCAACTGATCATCCTAAGCCTCATCATGTATTCTTTTTTTTGCGGGATAAGCCTCATCCTGTATTCAATACATTTATGTTCCATTGCTAACTAACGTTCATTTGTGATGTCTTCCTCGGGATAGAAATGTTCCTTGGCACCATGACGAACATCAACGGAGGAAAAACCTTTTTATTTTATTTTCTGTTCCATCTACTGTATTGTTGCTGCCACAAAGATTTACCTAGACATGGAGCCATCATGATGTGTTTAAAAATGATTACATTATCCTTTTTCTAACCTGATGGTGTTGGAAACATCTTAGCATTCAAGCAGGTTTAGTACGTTGTCTATTAATTCCATTATGTAAAAAATCGCGATCATCGCTGACGTAAAATATTTTGATATGCCATCATGTGCATGGGCGAAGAACCTGGATGTTATTTACATGTTTTGGATCATGGATGATTGTTTTGAATGAAAAAAAATATCAGATAAAAGAAAGAATGTGATAATGCTGATAGATTGAAACTTTGGTTCTTTTTCAAAGGCCCACTTGGATCCTGCCTTTCCGATCTGCATGAATCTTCCTAATTCAGCAAGGCCTTCAAACCTCGATGCTTCTAAATTTGTGTGAGCTAAATGATAATTTTTGCAACACCCAAAACTGTACGCTGCCTTATAGTTTCAGGATGATATTGAACTTATCGGTGCTTTGCTCCTATTACATGTGAATGTTTCTTCCTTTTATTTTGTTATATCCTGTTTGAATACATACGCTAAACTTGATTTTCTACTAAATTGAGCATTCACTACTTGGCCATAGCATTGTGACCGGCACCCTCGCGCCAAGGCGCGTTTCCGATCTAGTATAGACTACCAGCGCTACCTAACGTGGCTTACGAAACATTGGCTACGAAGACGTTTTTAAAAGGTAGCTTACGAAACAGGACAACAAAACAACCTAGGGAAAGAAACAAAGCGCTGCATGCACGAATCTTAAATATGTGATCAAACGGTTTAGTAGTTAGATGTGAGATATGTTGGAAATATGCCCTAGAGGCAATAATAAATTAGTTATTATTATATTTCCTTGTTCATGATAATTGTTTATTATCCATGCTATAATTGTATTGAAAGGAAACTCAGATACATGTGTGGGTACATAGACAACACCATGTCCCTAGTAAGCCTCTAGTTGACTAGCTCGTTGATCAATAGATGGTTACGGTTTCACGACCATGGACATTGGATGTCGTTGATAACGGGATCACATCATTAGGGAGAATGATGTGATGGACAAGACCAATCCTAAGCCTAGCACAAAGATCGTGGATTCGTATGCTAAAGCTTTTCTAAATGTCAAGTATCATTTCCTTAGACCATGAGATTGTGCAACTCCGGATACCGCTTTGGGTGTACCAAAGCGTCACAACGAATCGGGTGGCTATAAAGGTGCATTATGGTATCTCCGAAAGTGTATGTTGGGTTGGCACGAATCGAGATGGGATTTGTCCTCCGTGTAAATGGAGAGGTATCTCTGGGCCCTTTCGGTAGGACATCATCATAATATGCACAATGTGACCAAGGGGTTGATCACGGGATGATGTGTTACGGAATGAGTAAAGAGACTTGCGATAACGAGATTGAACAAGGTATCGGGATACCGACGATCGAATCTCGCAAGTACAATGCCGCTAGACAAAGGGAATTGTATACAGGATCGATCGAGTCCTTGACATCGTGGTTCATCCGATGAGATCATCGTGGAACATGTGGGAGCCAACATGGGTATCCAGATCCCGCTGTTGGTTATTAATGGGAGAACGCCTCGGTCATGTCTCAAGATGGTTCCCGAACCCGTAGGGTCTACACACTTAAGGTTCGATGACGCTTAGGGTTATAAAGGAAGTCTGTATGTGGTTACCGAATGTTGTTGGAGTCCGGATGAGATCCCGGACGTCACGAGGAGTTCCGGAATGGTCCGGAGGTAAAGAATTATATATGGGAAGTCATGTTTTGGTCAATGGAAAAGTTTCTGTGTTTTATCGGTAATGTCTGGGACCACCGGGAGGGTCCCGAGGGTCCACCAAGTGGGGCCACCATCCTCGGAGGGCTGCATGGGCCAAGTGTGGGAGGGACCAGCCCAGGGTGGGCTGGTGCGCCCCAAGAGGCCCATGCGCCAAGAGATAAGGGAAAGGAGAGTCCTAAAGGGAAGGCACCTCCTAGGTGCCTTAGGGAGGATGGACTCCTCCTGGCCGCACCTTCCTTGGAGGAAGGGGCCAAGGCTGCGCTTGCCCCTCTCCTTGCCCCTATATATAGTGGAGGGAGGGAGGAAGCCACACCTGAGTCCTGGCGCCTCCCTCCCTCCGTGACACCTCCTCTCCCTTGGTGCTTGGCGAGGCCTGCGCAGGATTGCCACGCTCCTCCACCACCACCACGCCCGTTGTGCTACTGCTGGATGGAGTCTTCCTCAACCTCTCCCTCTCTCCTTGCTGGATCAAGGCGTGGGAGGCGTCACCGGGCTGTGCACGTGTGTTGAGCAGCGGAGGTGCCGTCCGTTCGGCACTAGGATCTCCGGTGATTTGGATCACGACGAGTCTGACTCCTTCAACCCCGTTCTCTTGAACGCTTCCGCTTTAGCGATCTACAAGGGTATGTAGATGCACTCTCCTTCCCTCGTTGCTGGTTTCTCCATAGATAGATCTTGGTGACACGTGGAAAATTTTGAATTTACCTTTCGTTCCCCAACAAAGGGCATCATGAGCTAGGTCTATTACGTAGATTCTTTGCACGAGTAGAACACAAAGTAGTTGTGGGCGTTGATTTTGTTCAATATGCTTACCGTTACTAGTCCAATCTTGTTTCGACGGTATTGTGGGAGAAGCGGCCGGACCGACCTTACACGCACTCTTACGTGAGAGAGTTCCATAATCGACATGCACTTGGTGCATAAGGTGGCTAGCGGGTGCCGGTCTCCCACTTTAGTCGGAATGGATTCGATGAAAAGGGTCCTTATGAAGGGTAAATAGCAATTGGCATATCACGTTGTGGTTTTGCGTAGGTAAGAAACGTTCTTGCTAGAAACCCATAGCAGCCACGTAAAACATGCAAACAACAATTAGAGGACGTCTAACTTGTTTTTGCGGGGTATGCTATGTGATGTGATATGGCCAAGAAGAATGTGATGAATATATGTGATGTATGAGATTGATCATGTTCTTGTAATAGGAATCACGACTTGCAGGAGCCATAGGAGTTGTCTTTATTTATTGTATGACCTGCGTGTCATTATACAACGCCATGTAATTACTTTACTTTATTGCTAACCGGTAGCCATAGTAGTAGATGTAATAGTTGGCGAGACAACTTCATGAAGACACGATGATGGAGATCATGATGATGGAGATCATGGTGTCATGCCGGTGACGATGATGGAGATCAAAAGGAGCAAACTGATATTGGCCATATCACGTCACTATTTGATTGCATGTGATGTTTATCATGTTTATGCATCTTATTTGCTTAGAACGACGGTAGTAAATAAGATGATCCCGCATTAAAATTTCAAGAAGGTGTTCCCCTAAGCTGTACCGTTGCGTAAAGTTAAATCGTTTGAAGCACCACGTGATGATCGGGTGTGATAGATTCTTACGTTCACATACAACGGGTGTAAGCCAGATTTACGCACGCAGAACACTTAGGTTAACTTGACGAGCCTAGCATGTACGAGACATGGCCTCGGAACACAAGAGACCGAAAGGTCGCAAAGCATGAGTCGTATAGTAGATACGATCAACATGAAGATGTTCACCGATGATGACTAGTCCGTCTCACGTGATGATGGGACACGGCCTAATTGACTCGGATCATGTAATCACTTAGATGACTAGAGGGATGTCTATCTGGTGGGAGTTCATGAGATGAACTTAATTATCTGAACATAGTCAAAAGATCTTTTGCAAATTATGTCGTAAGCTCGCTTTTAGTTCCACTTTGTTTAGATATGTTCCTAGAAAAAATATAGTTGCAAGTTGACAAGATGGCGATTATGCGAGACGAGAAAGCTTATGTCCTTAATGCACCGCTTCGGTGTCTTTGAACCCCAAAGCGTCGTTTGTGGATGTTAAGAACATCGGACATACACGTTTTGATAACTACGTGATAGTTCGGTTAAACGGTTTAGAGTTGAAGCACCAAAGACGTTTTTTGAAACGTCATGGAACATATGAGATGTTCTCGAGAGCTGAAATTGGGATCTCAGGGCTCGTGCTGGCGTCCAAGAGGTATGAGACCTCCGGCGAATTTTCTAGCCTACAAACTAAGGGAGAAGATCTCAATCGTTGAGCTTGTACTCAGATTATGCGGGTACAACAATCACTTGAATCGAGTGGGAGTTAATCTTCCGGATGAGATAGTGATGTTTCTCCAAAGACATTGCCACCAAGCTACTAGAGCTTCGTGATGAACTATAACATATCGAGGGATAGATATGATGATCCTTGAAGTGTTCGCGATGTTTGACACCGAAAGTAGAAGTCAAGTAGGAGCATCAATTGTTGATGGTTGGTAAAACCACTAGTTTCAAGAAGGGCAAGGGCAACAAGGGATACTTCATGAAACGGCAAAACAGTTCTTTGCTCTAGTGAAGAAACCCAAGGTTGAACCCAAACCCGAGACTAAGTGCTTACGTAATGAGAGGAGCGGACATCAAGCGGAACCACCCTAGATACTTGGTAGATGAGCAAGGTGGCAAGGTCGATAGAAGTATATTGGATATACATTATGTTAATATATACTTTACTAGTACTCCTAGTAGCACCGATTGTGGTATTAGATACCGGTTCGGTTTGCTAAGTGTTAGTAACTCGAAATAAAAGCTACGGAATAAGCGGAGACTAGCTAAAGGTGAGCCGACGATATGTGTTGGAAGTGTTTCCAAGGTTGATGTGATCAAGCATCGCACGCTCCCTCTACCATCGAGATTGGAGTTAAACCTAAAATTGTTATTTGGTGTTTATGCGTTGAGCATAGACATGATTGGATTATGTCTATCGCTTGATGCATTTATTCATTTAAGGAGAATAATGGTTACTCTATTTATTTGAATAATACCTACAATGGTCTTGCACCTAAAATAAATGGTTAATTGAAATCTCGATCGTAGTGATACACAATTTCATGCCAAAAGATATAAGATAGTAATGATAGTACCACCTGCTTGTGGCACTGCGATTTGAGTCATATTGGTATAAAACGCATGAAGAAGCTCCATGATGATGGATCTTTGGACTCACTCGTTTTGAAAAGTTTGAGACATGCGAACCATGTCTATTGGTGTATACGCATGAAGAAACTCCATGCAGATGGATCGTTTGGACTCACTTGATTTTGAATCACTTGAGATATGCAAATCATACCACATGGGCAAGATGACTGAAAAGCCTCGGTTTCGATGAAGATGGAACAAGATAGCAACTTGTTGGAAGTAACACATTTTGATGTGTGCAGTCCAATGAGTGATGAGGCATGCGATGAATATCGTTATGTTCTTACTTCACCGGATGATTTAAGTAGATCTTGAGTGTATTTACTTGATGAAACACAAGTCTGAATTATTGAATGGTTCAAGTAATTTCAGAGTGAAGTTAAAGATCATCGTGACAAGAGGATAAAAATGTCTATGATATGATCATAGAGATGAGTATCTGAGATTCTGAGCTATGGCACGCTATTAAGACATTGTGAAAATTGTTTCACAACTAATACCGCCTGGAACACCATAGTGTGATGGTGTGTCCGAACATCATAGTTGCACCCTATCAGATATGGTGTGTACCATAATGTCTCTTATCGAATTACCACTATCGTTCATGGGTTAGGCATTAGAGACAACCGCACTCACTTTAATAGGGCACCACGTAATTCCGTTGAGACGACCTTTGTTTGAACTATGGTTTGGAGAAATCTAAGTTGTCGTTTCTTAAAAGTTTGGGGCTGCGGCGCTTATGTGAAAAAGTTTCATCGTGATAAGCTCGAACCCAAAGCGGATAAATACATCTTCATAGGACACCCAAAACAGTTGGGTATACCTCCTATCTCAAGATCCGGAAGCAAAAGTAATTGTTTCTAGAAACGGGTCCTTTCTCGAGGAAAAGTTTCTCTCGAAAGAATTGGTGGGAGGATGGTGGAGACTTGATGAGGTTCTTGAACCATCACTTCAACTAGTGTGCGGCGAGCACGGTGAAGTTGTTCTGTGGCGCCTACACCAATTGAAGTAGAAGCTTATGATAGTGATCATGAAGTTTTGGATCAAGTCACTACTGCACCTCGTGGGGTGACAAGGATGCGTACTACTTGAGTGGTACAGTAATCCTGTCTTGAAGGTCATATTGCTAGATGAACCTACAAGCTATGGAGAAGCGATGGTGGGCCCATATTCCGACAAATGGTTAGAAGCCATGAAATCCGAGATAGGATCCATGTATCAGAACAAAGCATGGACTTTGGTGGACTTGCCCGATAGGCAAGCCATTGAGATAAATGGATCTTTAAGAAGAAGAGGGACGTGGACGGTAATGTCACCGTCTATGAAGCTCGACTTGTGGCAAAGAGTTTTCACAAGTTCAAGGAGTTGACTACGATGAGATTTTCTCATACGTAGCGATGCTTAAGTCCGTCGGAATCATGTTAGCATTAGCTGCATTTATGAAATCTGGCGAGATGGATATCAAAGCGAAGTTTCCTTACCGGTCTTAAGGAAAGGTTGTATGTGATACAAATAGAAAGTTTTGTCGATCCTAAGGATGCTAAAAGGTATCTGGCTCCAAATGATCCTTCTAAGGATGGAGTAAGCATCTCGGAGTTGGAATGTGCGCTTTGATGAGATGATCAAAGATTTTGGGTTTATACAAAGTTTATGAGAAACTTGTATTTCCAAAGAAGTGAGTGGGAGCACTATAGAATTTCGATGAGTATATCTTTGTTGACATATTGTTGATCGAAATGATGTAGAATTCTGGAAAGCATACAGGGTTATTTGAAAGGTGTTTTTCAATAGAAAACCTGGATTAAGCTACTTGAACATTGTGCATCAAGATCTATAAGGATAGATAAAAACGCTTAATGGTACTTTCAAATGAGCACATACCTTGACATAATCTTGAAGGTGTTCAAGATGGATCGACCAAAGAAGGAGTTCTTGCACGAGTTGTAAGGTATGAAGTTAAGAGTTAAAGCTCGACCATGGCGTAAAGAGAGAAAGGGCGAAGGTCGTCCCCTATGCCTTAGACATAGGCTCTATAGTATGCTATCTTTGGTACACATCGGAAGTGTGCATTGCCATGAGTCGATCAAGGGGTACAAGAATGATCCAGGAATGGATCATTGGACAATGAGTCAAAATTGTCCTTGGAGTAAATAAGGACATGTTTCTCGATTATGGAGGTGATAAAGAGTTCGGCGTAAAGGGTTACGTCGATGCAAGCTTTAACACCTATCCGAATGACTCTGAGTAGCAAACCGGATACGTGTAATGGAGCGACAATTCTGAATAGCTCCTAGTGGAACGTGGTAGCAGCATCTATGATATGACATAAAGTTTTGCGAAATACATAGGGATCTGAATATTGCAGACCCGTTGGCTACAACCTCTCTCACAAGCATAAACATGATCAAACCCAGAACTCATTGAGTGTTAATCACATAGTGATGTGAACTAGATTATTGATTCTAGTAAACTCTTTGGATGTTGGTCACATGGCGATGTGACACGAGAGTGTTAATCACATGGCGATGTGAACTAGATTATTGACTCTAGTGCAAGTGGGAAACTGTTGGAAATATGCCCTAGAGGCAATAATAAATTAGTTATTATTATATTTCCTTGTTCATGATAATTGTTTATTATCCATGCCATAATTGTATTGAAAGGAAACTGGGATACATGTGTGGGTACATAGACAACACCATGTCCCTAGTAAGCCTCTAGTTGACTAGCTCGTTGATCAATAGATGGTTACGGTTTCCTGACCATGGACATTGGATGTCGTTGATAACGGGATCACATCATTAGGAGAATGATGTGATGGACAAGACAATCCTAAGCCTAGCACAAAGATCGTAGTTCAGATGCTAAAGCTTTTCTAAATGTCAAGTATCATTTCCTTAGACCATGAGATTGTGCAACTCCGGATACCGTAGGAATGCTTTGGGTGTACCAAAGCGTCACAACGTGGCGGGTGGCTATAAAGGTGCATTAAGGTATCTCCGAAAGTGTGCATTGGGTTGTACGAATCGAGATCGGGATTTGTCACTCCGTGTAAGCGGAGAGGTATCTCTGGGCCCACTCGGTAGGACATCATCATAATGTGCACAATGTGACCAAGGGGTTGATCACGGGATGATGTGTTACGGAACGAGTAAAGAGACTTGCGGTAGCGAGATTGAACAAGGTATCGGGATACCGACGATCGAATCTCGGGCAAGTACAATGCCGCTAGACAAAGGGAATTGTATCACGGGATCGATTGAGTCCTTGACATCGTGGTTCATCCGATGAGATCATCGTGGAACATGTGGGAGCCAACATGGGTATCCAGATCCCGCTGTTGGTTATTGACCGGAGAACGTCCTGGTCATGTACGCATGGTTCCCGAACCCGTAGGGTCTACACACTTAAGGTTCGATGACGCTAGGGTTATAAAGGAAGTTTGTATGTGGTTACCGAATGTTGTTGGAGTCCGGATGAGATCCGGATGTCACGAGGAGTTCGGAATGGTCCGGAGGTAAAGAATTATATATGGGAAGTCATGTTTTGGTCATGGAAAAGTTTCGGGTTTTATCGGTAATGTCTGGGACCACCGGGAGGGTCGGGGGTCCACCAAGTGGGGCCACCATCCTCGGAGGGCTGCATGGGCCAAGTGTGGGAGGGACCAGCCCGGGTGGGCTGGTGCGCCCCCAAAGAGGCCCATGCGCCACGAGATAAGGGACAGGGAGAGACCTAAAGGGGCAAGGCACCTCCTAGGTGCCTTAGGGAGGATGGACTCCTCCCTGGCCGCACCCTTCCTTGGAGGACGGGCCAAGGCTGCGTCTCCCCCCTCTCCCTTGCCCCTATATATAGTGGAGGGAGGGAGGAAGCCACACCTGTGTCCTGGCGCCTCCCTCCCTCCGTGACACCTCCTCCTCTCCAGCAGGTGCTTGGCGAGGCCCCGCAGATTGCCACGCTCCTCCACCACCACTGCCAAGCGTTGTCTGCTGCCGGATGGAGTCTTCCTCAACCTCTCCCTCTCTCCTTGCTGGATCAAGGCGTGGGAGACGCCACCGGGTTGTACGTGTGTTGAACGCGGAGGTGCCGTCCGTTCGGCACTAGGATCTCCGGTGATTTGGATCACGACGAGCACGACTCCTTCAACCCCGTTCTCTTGAACGCTTCCGCTTAGCGATCTACAAGGGTATGTAGATGCACTCTCCTTCCCCTCGTTGCTGGTTTCTCCATAGATAGATCTTGGTGACACGTAGGAAAATTTTGAATTTCTGCTACGTTCCCCAACAAGATAAGTATTTCACATCTGGATGTGAAATAGCAAAACTGTAATATATAATAGTACTCCCACTATGGATAGCTTAAGATACTTTTACTATGACCAGCCTTAACTGCTGTCCGGCGTTCTTGGGCGTGGCTTTCTACCCCAAAGTTCCTCGGTGGAATGGGCTTCCGCGACTTGGTACTTTTCAATCAGGCAATGCTTATTGGCGTCGGTGTTGGCGTCTCGACCGAACCCGACTCTTTGTGTTCGAGGGTCTTAAAGTGACGCTTACTTCCACGATGGGGCTTTTGGATCGCCACCAAGACAAGATCATCTTCCTTCACTTGGCGCGATTTGCTCTTTGGGCATCAACTGATTGAGAAGGGAGCTTCGGTGGGGTGTAGGAAATGGCACCGGATCAAAGTTATGGAAGACAACTGGATTCGGGTTTCCCTCTGGAACTTTCAACTCGATTCTCCCTATTCCGGCTGAAACTTGATTCAGTTCTTGATGGTCGAGTCTTTGGTGTCTTGGGGCTAAGACCTTGTCTAAGCTTCTTTGTCGATCCTATTGCGTAACAAATTCTGCAAGTTCCCATAAGTCGTTTTGGGGAGATGACTTCTGTCGTGGCCTCATGACAAGCTTGGCATCTACTCGGTCAAGTCTGGCTATAATCTTACTCAAGTGAGAACTTCTTCTCCTCTACAAGTGGGAAGGGCAAGGGTCCGGCTTCCAATATTCAGGTGCAAGAAAAGGAGGAAGGCCCTTTGGTCACCAATTGTCCAAACAAAATGAAGATTGTTTTGTGGCGTTTCGTGCACGATTGTTTACCTACGGGTTTCCAGCTAGTGAGGCGTCAAATTCCAGCCGACGATGGTTGTTTCTTCTGCAACCGGACTGAGCGTGTGGAGCATCTCTTCTGCTGTCCCTTCGCCCGTTCCGCTTTGGAAAGGGGTTAAAGAGGAGTTGATGTCGGTCATGCAGAAAAGACATGGTTAATGGTCGTCAACGGATGTTTGATTTCACGGCTCATGCTTGAAGCTTCAAGCTCTTGTCTTGGCCATCACTCTATGGCATATCCGGGAAGCTAGAAATGAGGTGCGTAATAATGGCACCGAAGTGCATCCTGCTAGAACTGCTTCAAAAGTTCGTGCCTATGTCCGTATGGTGTTGCAAAGATTGTTCTAAGCCTAAACCCGATCCTGCATGAGTCTTCTTCTTCAACTGTTATTTGGACTCCGCCACCGCCGGTGTGGTGGCTGTGAATGTTGATCTTGGCGTTGTTTCCTTCTATCCGGCCGGATGGGCATGGGCTTTGTGGCTAGGAATCATCTTGGGAGTGTATGTTTGTCGGCAAAGGAAAGCAGCTTCAAGGCTTTTCTCGAACCGGAGTTGGTTGAGGCGCTTGCCATCCGGCGTGCTCTTGAGGTTTGTCGATGAAGGCTGTTCGTCAATTGTTTTGGCATCGATTGCCTCTCCATGGTGAACAAAATCAAGTCTATGGCTCAAGATCGATCAAGAGTGGGCGCTGTTGTCTCGGACATCAAGTCTCTTGCGTCTGGGTTTACTCAATGCTCTTTCTTACATGTCAGGCGTGGTATAAATGTAGCGGCACACAAACTAGCTCGTAGTTGTGAGCACTCTGTTAATCTTTTTTATCTTGGTGTGGTTCCAGATTGTATCAGGGACGAACTTTGCTGTGATGTTCAGTAATTAATGAAGTACTGTTAATCTAAAAAAAAAACTGCTGTCCGGCACAATTGTATTGCAAATAGCTGTGCTAGGGTGTCAAACCGGGAACAAACATACGGCAGTCCGATCTTTCTCCTTCCTCGATCGGCCCACAGCTCGCGCAGAAAATGCCCACTTTCCCGGGTGGAAGTGCTTTCCAGGACGAGAAGGAGATTTCGCTTTGCCCTGCCCTGCCCTCCAGCCTATGTCGACACCCAGTTGTCTCGGCTGTCCATCAACCAAACAAACGGAGCGGAGGCCCCGAACCAACCAAAGCGGCAAGTTGATTAGTCTGTCGTCCCGAAAGCAAGCAACCAGCGTCGCAAAACCGCAGCTGTGCCGCAAGGCGCCAACCCCGCCAGCCGCGCCCGCATGTGGCCTCGCCGCGTGCGGAGACCGGGAGACACCGCCGAGCAGCCCATGTCGCCGGCCGTCGTGTCCCTCGGCCAGCCACACGTCCGTCCTGCACTCCTGCTTCAGCGCTTGGGTCAGTTGTTATCGGACGAGCATGGCGCCTGATTGCTTTCCGCAACTGCCCGACGTCCTCTTGCTTCCCTCCTGCCTCCTTGGATGGATGGATCCACTTGCGCCGTCCTGCACTTCTTCTTTGCGCGGGTGAGGCTGAGACGACGTGCGCGCGCGCGTCGCCGTTGCAGCTGCTGATGAGGTGACCGCGACGTTCTGCAATCATAGGACGTCAGCTTAACGATCGTTCTGTTTAATGGCAAATGTTCAGGCTGTAGGAGTTGCCCGTCAGCTTAACAGTCGTTCTGTTTTCATGATGGCGTTCATGAGAACGTATCATGGCGCAGGGTGCGTCGCCCGGCTGCGTTGGATACCTTCTCTGTTGTTCATTTTTTTTTCCGTCGAAGTTGGAGCAGTATTGGTGGATTTTCGAAATGCTCTCTGAATTAGAACGTACTCCCTCTGTAAATTAGCTATCTAAACACTTTTATATTAGTTTATGGAGGGAGTACTGTATATGCCATTGTGCCCATGATGTCAGTCAGTCCATGTGCATCTACATGTCAATCCGCGCGTTCAATAACGTGATCTGATTCTGATCCGTCCCTGTCGTTATCCACCAAGACTACCGAGCAAGTCATGTTGCGGAACTGCATGCACATGCCTGCTGCAGTGATCTTCGGTTTTAAACACTGCTACACTGCTAGCCCGAGACCGGCCGGCTTGATTAGCTGGGTTGTTAACCGGTGCTACTCCTACATATACACGGAGTAGTAGTAGTAGTAAGCTTTTGGGCAGGAGGGGCTCCATGTGCCACCGCTCATGGCTCCAAACCTAGGCCTTGTTGTTATCGACATACTTTCTCCGGTCCGAAAATATTTATCGTACAAATGCATAAAAGTGGATGTATCTTAAACTAAATTACGCTCAGAATCATCCATTTCTCCGACAAAGTATTTCTGGACGAAGGGAGTATTAAACTCTTCTCGAGAACAGTACCGGTATTAAACTAGGCGTCGGCATTTGGTTTTGCCGGCCAGGCCGTCCATCGCGCCGCTCCTGGATGAGGCCCCCCTTGGGCACCCAAAATCGAATTGCTTCATGCGAGTTTTCCTAGTGATTTTTGTGCATCGTCATCGAGATTTTCTTGGCAAACGGAAGATAAATTATCCCAACACCTCCATCGCTCTATGCATGCAACCACAAACTTCGTTGCGAAACTCATGCCGATTGGCCAGAAATGGAGTAATAGTTTGATAAAATACAATATATTTATTAAAATATTGTACCAACCGCACATATTTCTTTGCCTTTGCCAAAATGAAATTACTCCTTTTGCACATTGTTCCAATATTTTGGAGTACATTTGGATGCCACGTGTATAAAATACCGACTATTCCCCGCAAAAAAAATACCGACTATCATCATCATCATCATCAAGGAGTGAGGGCACAAATTAATTAACAACATCATAATAAAGTTCATGAAAGAAACACAAATACAATTAGGCCCTCACGAAATCCTTAATTTTCTCCATGCCGCACATGCGCGCCGAAGATGTCGCCGCTAAGTTATGAGCCGCCATCGGAACATGAGAGTAATATCCATACGCAGGTTGACGGATGACAACTGGGTTTGGGGAGGGGGGGTATGAGGCCCATGGATACATTAATACAAGGCAAGGTCTCTCGCTCATGGGCGTCCAGGGGTTTGTCATGCTATGGGAAAAGGTCGTCGGCGTTGACCTCACCAATGGGATTCATGATAAGAACATTTGGAAATTTGTTTCAAATGGTGGGTACTTGAAGTCCTCGGCCTACAAGGAGCAGTTTGCTGGCCTTACCTCTTCGTGTAAGTTGTTTGCTTGGCTAGTCATCCAAAACGGTGTTTGTACGACTGATAGATTACATTGGCAGGGATGGCCAAACCTGATCTTTGTCCCCCCTTGCAAGCAAGTCCATAAGTCTGTCGCCCACCTTGGGGTGGGGTGGGGGGGGGGGGGTCTTTCCCCGAGTTTGGGTGGAGATCGTCAATTGGCTTGGGCTTCTTGATATTTTGCCTATGCAATGGAGACACACTACCTCGGTGAAAGCTTGATGGATTGATATTATGAGCAAGAAAAGTGGTCATAAGGGCCCTTACCCACTTAATGATAGTGGTTTAATGGGAGATTTGGAAGGAGCACAACGCAAAGGTATTCCGAAACATTGTCACCTCACTACGGTGAGCCGGTGATTGTTGGTTAGATGAAAGAAGAGGCCTGGCTTTGGATCATTGCAAGCGCAAGATATTTGAGTAATGTAATGTCGTCAGAGTATTTTGCTTGTCTCCCTGCTTTGTGGGATAATATCTTCTTCGACAAAGGGTGAATTTTATTGACTTAAAATAAAGCATCAAGTGGATACAAACACAATGAGCACACATCCGGCCTCTGCATAGTTAGGATGCACACAGACACTACGAACACACGCACACACACAAAACGCCGGCAAATAGCAAAGTCATATATGACCAAAGCTAGATATGCCTAAGCGAGAAAAAAAGAAAAAAAAAGCAAAGCGATCAAACCTGCGGTTGACAAACTACAACTATAACCGTATCCGCACCAACCATCTCTACGACACCACAAAGACAATAGACAATAAGGTTCTTCATCGAGAACGCCTTCAAAAAGGGAGCATCGCTCAGCGTCGTCGTAAATCCGGATCCAACCACCAAAGGCGGATTCTAGGCTTTCACCTTGAAGAACCGGTCCAAGCATATCCGAGCAATGCCTCCAACAAGGTAACGACACAAAAAATATTACCATTGCCAGGTTAACCAACTCGGGTCATGCCTAGGTTTTCACCCCGGTGCTCATCAAAAGTCAATGTTGTGTTGTCGCCGCCACTTTTCCACAATCTTAGCAGGTACATGCATTTGGGTGCCGCTGCTGCACCACAATATCCTCTGCGTCAAACCGTCGTTCGTAGATTGCATCTCACCACTGAAGGCAGCCACCAGATCTGTAGAAAGAAATCCTCACAAGATCTTCCGATGGCCGCCAAAATCCGCGGCAAAGAGGCCATGCCGGAGAAGTCACCATACAGATTAACAATGACGTTCATCCCTCACCAGGTAGCCGCTCGCACGCCTCAAGGCGCCACCAGCAGCGCGGGCAGCCATGGGCAGGCCAACCAGATGCTAAGCCGGACCCTAGTCCGCGTGGCTGGCTGGATCAAGATCCAGTCCAAGGCCGAGACAGCATAGCCACCCAACCCCTCACCGAGGACGATTGATGCCCCAACAAGATTAGCGATGGGAAGGACCGTATGTGGCCACCTTCCATCAGGTCTACATAGGGACACCTTGGTTGAAACCGGGAAGATCACCGGCGAGTGACGATGTGGAACGAAACAGCAGGTGTGCGGGACGTGCGGGAGATGCAGGCCACGAGATCCCTGTCCAAGGAGCACCGTAAGGCTGGCCGAGGAGCCCACTGCCGCCGCCGTCGGCCAGGCAGGCTTTGCCACTTGGCGTCCTCAATGGCGGCGCCGAGGGTGGCTGGGACAAGAACGCGACCTTAGGTTTCTTGGTCGCCCCCGAGTCGCCTGGGCGTGGTGACCGGGGGTACGCTCTGTGGGATAATATCTAAACCCTTCTCTCTTTATTAATGAGAATGCAAGACATTTGCCTTGTTTCAAAGATAGATATATATAGAGAGAGAAAAAAACCACGACTCAGGTTTTGATCGACGCGTAACATGGTACGTGTAATTGTTCACTTAACACCGAATCATTGACCTAACACTCATGCTCTCTCTTAGAAAACCTAACCTCCAAGGATTGCTCGATACGATGCCGTGCGTGTGTGTGCAGATCCATTAATCCATCATCTAAAACAAATGTGCTTGCGTAGTAGATCCATGGATCGTAGTGGACTGACACTGTGAGCAAGAGAAGTGGTTATAAGGGCCCTTTGCCTCCCCGATGATGCTTGTTTAGTGTGAGATTTGGAAGGGATACAGCACAAGGGTATTCCGAGACATTACTACTCCCACTATGGTGATTGTTGCTAAGATCAAAGACGAGGACTGACTTCGGGTCATTGCGGGTGCGAAGGCATTTGAGTAATGTAATTTGTTTGTTTCCCTGCTTTGCGGGATAATGTCTAAAATCTACTCTCTTTAATAATGAAAGTGATAGCGAGTCATTTGCCTTTTTTCATCAATCAATCAAAGAGAGAAAAAAGACCACGCCAAATCACTGACCTAGCGCTCGCGTTCTCGTTCAGAAAACCTAACCCTTGAAGGATTCCAGAATAACGTGTGGTGCGTGTGTGTGCAGATCCATTAATCCATCAATCATCCAAAACAAATGCGCGTGCGTGGTAGATCCACGGAGCACGTCGACCGATCGACAAGCCGGAAAGGGACGCCGGCGTCGGGTGACAGGGGAAAGATGGCGAAAAGAGATGGGCATTGCGCATATGTTTAAACGACTACAATTTGTCATGTCGCGTGAGTGCTCGTCCATCCATCCATCGGCAGTTTTCAGGTTGCTGTCTGCTGCCCAAAAGGCGCCAAACCAAACCCGCTCGATCGGCCATTGGCAGCGACGCTCAAGATGGCAGCACCAGTGATGCGCTTTATTAAACCTGTATTCGTGTCCAATTACCAGTTTTATCGTGGCAGCCGCTAATTATATAAAAAAAATCTCAACTTGCTTTGCTGCGGGTGCTCAAGATCGGTGCGCCCAGATCAAGATCGGCCACCATCACATGTGATCAGTTGGGTCGCTGTGCGTCAAGATTTGAGATGCGTCACCCCAAGGCCGCTTTGGGCGCCGGAGATTAATTAGGGAATGCTGGTGTGGTAGTAGCACCGTTGCATAGTTTATGCGCCAGTACCCAAACTGCCGGCCGTGTCACTGCCAGGGACTGTGGACCAAGTGTCAGCATCGGTGCTAATGACGTGTGAGTTAATTTTCTTGAAACAACAATCACGTGGAGGGTTACTGTGTTGCCAAAGGAAGAATGTTTGCTTCGTATCCAAGATGTACATTTTTCTTTTTGTGAACAAAAGTGCATGGGCTGCGTTTTTTGCCACAAAAACAAATCACGTTTTATAAATAAGAGCGTTTAGATCACTACAAAATGCCAATCAAATAGTATCATCCATCAAAGCTTTAACAGCGAGTTTTGTCACCTCACTAGCTTCGGAAGGCAACGATGAAGAAAGATGGATGGTTGAAACGACCAGTTGAATCTGTCAAACCTAATGTGGATGCAGCTTTTGATCAAGACCTCCTCAAATGTGCAGCTGGAGCGTCGTAATTCATGTGGTGATTTCCTAGCTGCAGCTAACTGGAAGATGGACATGTGTATGGATGTATTATGTGCTGAAGCTATGGTATTACGTTTGGGTTTATCTCTGGCCCAAACGGCAGGATGTAACAAATTGTTGATCAACTCAGACAACTTACCCCGCAAAAAAAAAAAAATCATACAACTTAGAGGTTGTGGAAACTATGAAAAATGGAGATCCATCAATGGGTATAGTGGCGGAAATTTTCGATGACTGCTACAATCTTGCTTTTGAGTTTCCTCATACTATTTTTATTATTATCATTGTAGTAGGGTAGCTAATGGTGTCGCTCATGAGCTAGCTAGGAATATGCTTGGACTCCAACAAGCACGCTCAATATATACAAAATTTACTTGGAACACCACTCGGCATGAATGGTTAGCCATCTTACAAACAAAAAAAAAAGGCTTGGAGTTCAATTGTCTTGTTAACAAATGGCTAGTTGTAAACAATGTCTATGGAGTAATATTCCTTTGGTCATAATTTCACATACTGCAGAAGAAGAATAAACCCGAAATACGTTCTTATGTTTTTGTGGATTTAAGGTTTACACGATTGTCTTTTCGCTCTTCGAACCCACATACCAATGGTGCATGAATAGTCCATTCCGTGCTGGAGTCGACGATGGCGAAGCCTTCGGGTGTCGCTCACCTCCATGGAGGCATTGTTTGATGGAGCTGCGACACTTCCTCCTTATTTGTAGTCTTCAGGGAAAACCTTAGATCCTTTTGGATCCATTCACTACTGGAATCAGCTACTTTGCCATCTGCCAGCTCTTTGCCATCAGCTACCTAAAAGCAGACGGCAAAGAAACGGCAGACGGCAAAAGAGGCCTTTGCCATCGGCTGGCTCTTTGCCGTCAGCCAATGACCGAAAGAAATCTTTGCCGTCGGCTAGTAAGTGGCAGCAAAGAAGAGAGGTAACCCCACCCCGCCGTTTAGAAAAAACTTAACGCTTCACCTCTTTAGTCAAATGCGCTAGCGGACGACAAAGAGAGATAAAGCGGGACGGCAAAGAGCGGCGGACGGCAAAAGCAGATTAACTAACGGCCGCCACCGGCCCGTTAATTACTCTCTTCTCTCCCTCTCTCCCGACGCCCGCCACGGATCCCCACCCACCGCCGACCCGCCTCGGCGCCGCCTGCCGCCGCCCCGCCCGCCGCCGGTGATGAAGACATATACCAGGGTAGGGTCATAGACCTGCCCAAAGGTACCCTCCACAAGGACACTCACAAGAGAAGCAGCCTTCCGGTCGACTGGTAGGTTTCCACTCGGCAATTCAAAGACACTCGACCATGAAGACCCACTCGACCACCGTGAGTCCAAGAGCCACTCGGTGTCCAAAGCGGTCTGTAGTTAAATAGCCTTTATGGTCATAATGATACTTTATGTAAGGCGTTACAAGAATGCCTGGCCTTAACGCACCTTAAACCCTCTCCTATGTGGGCTGGTGGGGTCTGGCGCACTCTATATAAGCCACCCTCCACGGTAGAAGGGTTCGCACCCTGTAACACATACGTATATAATCCGGTCGACCGCCTCCGGGCTCCGAGACGTAGGGCTATTACTTCCTCCGAGAAGGGCCTGAACTCGTAAATCCCTTGCGTATACAACTACTCTATAGCTAGAATCTTGCCTCTCCATACCTAACCCCTATTCTACTGTCATACTTAGAACCACGACAGTTGGCGCCCACCGTGGGGCACGTGTTCTAGCGATTTGTTGGAGAAGTTGGGATTCTTTCGAACTCGGCATCATGGTTTTGGTGGAGTTCTGGTCGACGTGACCACGAGATCCGTCTCGAATGCGCTCACGTTAAATGCGCCGACGACTCCGCTTAACCGGAGGCTCCACTCGACGTGGACGCGCTCCCGTCTGGCGGGCGACGACTTTCGCTGCGTGTGTCCGCGGCGTCCTCCTGCGCAACCGTCGACCCAGTATGGGCCGGCTCGCGCTCTGTATCTTCACTCGATCCTCCCACCGGCGCAAGCGTTCGGTCGGTCGAGGCTTCAGCGGTGGGTGAGGCATGCGGTGGCCCGCCCGGTCGGCCATCCCCCAAATCGCGGCGATCGAGCCCGACGAATCTCTCCACGGCCTATTCGGCGGCTCCATAGAGCTGCGTCCGAATGCGATAGCGATGACCGGCCGGGCAGAGGTTACGATGGTCGATGGACCACGCAGTCCCCTCGATTCACCCGCACCAATGGAGGTGGCGGTGGAGACGATCCGGAGCAAGCCCACGAAGAGTACTTGCTCGAGCCCCTCACTTCGCTCGAGAGGAGGAGCTTCGCCCGTCGGAACATGGATGCACTTCACACTCCTATCGTTGGGAAAACTCCCGAGGCTCGCGCCTTGGAGAATGCGGCGCTTGGCTAACTGGCCGAGCGCACTCGACCGAGAATCTTCGGCGAGCACTTTCGGCGAGCGTCGCGATCAAGGGTTCGAGAATCCGATCGACGCTTGACTCTTTCAACCGCCAACTCGGGTATATCGAACTCCGATTCAGAATTTAGCATTGCCGCCCGTATAGCGTAGTCAATTCAGCCTTCCCGGATCGGGCGGGTAGAGGTTTGGCAAATCGAGGATTTGCTCCGGGCGGCAGGAGATCAAAACTCAGTTGTATCGATCGCGGAGCAGGGTTCACAGCCGATCCGTCGGCTGCGAATTCGATCCGGTCGGCCCATAGTCCAAGATTGCCCCGAGGCGTGAGGAACGTGGGGGCGGCGTGATGATCAATATAAGGGCGCGCAGCGATATGAGCACCGATTCGATCGCGATCGACGTCGAGTGCCTCCTCCCTCCCAAGGGGTGGATCATACGCTCCTCGGCAACAGGACGACAGACGCCAAAACAGTGCTAAGCGAAGAGTTCCAGTCGACCCCAGGGAACCAGGCTTTGATGCGAGATCTATTATCGTTCAAGGTTTGGTCGATAGGAACAGAGCTCACCGAGACAGCCGTGATAGAGATGTTCCTTCCAAAGCAGCAGAGTTCATGTCTCGGGACCAGAGTGTTTCAAAGAGCCATCGAGCCGCAGTGATTCCTCCCAACTTCGGGTTGGCGGCTGAGTCGACAAGTTCACTTTGGAGAATCCAAGCCCCGACACTTGGCTTGAAGATTACCGAGTGGCGGTTCAGATCGGCGGTGGCAACGATGAGGTAGCCATGAAGCATTTGCCTCTTATGTTGGAGGGTTCAGCCAGGCGTGGTTGAATCGATTAGCACCCAATGATTTACACTTGGGAAGATTTTGCCCGTGTGTTTGTCGGGACATTTGAAGGAACTTGCAAGCGACCGGCAGGTTTAATGAGTTGCGATCGTGTGTGCAAAAGTCGAGTGAAACTTTGAGAGATTATATCCAGAGGTGGATCACTTTGCACCACACAAATGAGAATGTATGTGATCACCAGGCGATCTGTGCCTTCAAGGAAGGTGTCAAGAACGAAGAATTGAGTTTGAAATTTGGTCGAACCGGAGATATGACCCTGAGTCGGATGATGGAGATTGCCACCAAGTATGCAAATGGTGAAGAAGAGGATCGGCTCCGAGTGGTAAATATAAATCGGCCGCCAATGAGGCGGCGGAGGAAATTCGGTCGAGCGAAGCGCAAAAGCCGAGCCGTGACTCCGGAGAGGCCTTGGCCGTGACCTCAGAAAGTTTAAGGAAACCCAAGGGTCCTTGGAACCCCAAGAAGGTGAAAGACCGGGATGGAAACGACGTGTTGGATTTGCCATGTCATATTCATACAAAGAAAGATGAAGAGGTAAACTCATTTACCCGGAACATACCACTCGACAGTGTCGGCTCTTGATTCAGCAGTTCCAAGGGAAACAACTCAAGGATAAGGATAAGGAGACAGACAAAGTTGAGGATGAGATGGCGATGATGGTGGATATCCCTGTGTCAATTCCACCTCGATGATTTTTGGCCGACGCCGAAAAGCAAAAGTCGATTGAAGGTTATCAATCGGGAAGTGAACTTGGTTGCTCAGCGACTCCCAATTATCTCGAAATGGTCCCGGACCGCCATCACATTCGACCGGCCCGATCACCCGACGCACATTGCCACCCCGGGAGGCAAGCATTGGTGGTCGACCCGGTTGTTGAAGGCACTCGTGACCAAAGTCGATGGATGGTGGTAGTGGCTTGAACATATTATACTGTGAGACGTTGAAAGGGATGGGCATTCCGATGTCGGACTCAAGATTACCGATAACATGAGCTTCCACGAGGTCATTCACGAAAGAAAATTTGAGTCACCAAATTAAATTGCTCTTGATGTAGTTTTTGGTGATTCAAAACATTTCCGGAAAGAAAAGTTGACCTTTGAGGTCGTAGATTTCCAGAGTGCTTATCACGCTATTCTGGGGAGACCAGCTTATGCACGTTTCATGGCCCGACCATGTTACGTCTATCTTAAACTGAAGATGCCTGGTCCCAAGGGCGTGATCACTCTCACGGGCAATCGGAAGAAAGCGTAAGAGTGCTTCGAGAAGGCTCTAAGATTGCCGATGCTCGGTTGGCGGTGGTAGAGCTACAAGAGTATCGTAAAACTGCAGATCCGAAAGTGATTTGTTGCAAGCTAAGAAGCCGCTTCTGAATTGACATTTCGATCGGTGGCGAGACGAAACAAGTTCACATTCACCGACCGATCCCGATGCTGCTCCGACCAACATCTCAACAACACTTTCGACTCAAAATAGGAAGAAGCGCTCATCCGGTTCCTCCGTGAAGCTGGGACATCTTTACATGGAATCCTGGCGACATGCCGGGTGTTTCCAGGGGGCTGGCTGAGCATCGCCTACGAGTTGACCCAAAATTCAAACCGGTTAAAGAGTATCTTCGGCGGTCCGCCGTCCAGAAGAGAAAGGCCATTGGCGAGGAGGTGGCTCGGCTCTTAGCAGCAGAGTTCATCCGAGATATCTACCACTCCGAGTGGCTCGCCAACGTTGTCATGGTCCCCAAGAAGGACAAATCGTTGCGCATGTGCATCGATTTCAAGCATATCAATCGGGCCTGCCCGAAAGATCATTTCCCTCTTCCTCGCATCGACCAAATAGTCGAATCAACTGCGGGATGCGAGAGGTTGTCTTTTTTGGACGCCTATTCCAGGTATCATCAGATCCGTCTGTATGGACCCGACGAGATCAAAACAGCTTTCATCACTCCATTCGGTTGCTTCTGTTATGTCACCATGCCATTCGCCTCGGGAATGCCTGAGCCCACGTTCATGAGGATGATTCAAAAGTGTTTACTCACTCAAATCACCGAATGTGGAAGCATACATGGATGACATTGTGGTCAAGTCACGGAAAGGTTCCGACCTGTTGACTGACCTTGCCGAAACATTTGCCAATCTCAGGAGGTATGATATCAAGCTTAATCCATCAAAGTGCACATTCGGAGTTCCCGGCGGAAAGTTACTCGGTTTTCTCGTTTCTGAACGAGGAATTGATGCTAAGAAAAAGTTGGCACTATACTCAGAATGAAACGCATACAATGCGTGTGCACGATGTCCGAAGCTTACTAGTTGCTTGGTCGCTTTAAGTCGATTCATCTCTCGCCTCGGTGAAAAGGCATTGCCTCTTTACCGGTGAGGAAGAAGTCGGAACAAGTTCGAGTGGACTCTAGAAGCTGATGCGGCGTTTGCGAGCTCAAAGCTCGCTCTCCACCAACCTGCTTGCTTTGCTCCAATCAGCAAAGAGCATTTGCTGCTTTACATTGCAGCCACCTTTGGACAAGTCGTCGGTACTTGTACTTACGGTCGGCGGGAAGAAGAAGGAAAAGCCTTCAAAGTTCAACGCCGGATTTATTATCTTTACGAAATCTTGACCCCCATCAAAGCAAAGATACCCTCACTATCGAAGCTTGTTTATGGGATCTATATGACCACGAAGAAGGTTGCTCATTATTTCTCTCGATCATTCCATTACGATCGTTAGCGGCGCCCTTTGTCGGAAATTCTTCATAACGAGAGATGCAACTGGTCGAGTGGCAAAATGGGCGATTGAACTCCTTCCCTTGATATCAAATTCGAGGCAAAGAAAGCCATCAAGTCCCAAGCAATAGCAGATTTCCTCGCCGAGTGGGTGAGCAATGACTTCGACTCAAGTTCACTCGAAACAACTGGACTATGTTTTTCGATGGATCCAAGATCTTTGAACGGTTACAGTGCGGGGTTGTATTGGTTTCCCTCCGAGGAGATAGGCTCAAGTATGTTCTCCAGATTCACTTTGATTCTTCCAACAACGGCGAGAATATATGAAGCACTCCTGTATGGGTTGCGCATGGCCATTTCACTTTCGGCGTCCATCGCCTTATGGTCTACTGGCGACTTCGGATGCGGTTGTTAATCAAGTGATGAAGGAGTGGGATATCGAAGCCCAGGCTATGACAAAGTTATTGTAATGTCACGGTGAGAAAGCTGGAGAAGAAATTCGAGGGGTTAGAGCTTCATCATATACCCGGCCCGAAAAATCAAGGCTGCAGATGATTTGGCGAAGATAGGATCCAAAAGGGAAGCCATTCCCGGTAATGTATTTTTGAGCACATTCATGCACCTTCATGCAGGAGGATCCTTTCACGGAAGAAGCCCCACAAAGAAAAGAGTGCCAATGATCCGATTGAAGTTCGAGATCCCGTAGTGGTCGACCTAATTATGGAAGTGGTGGTCATCACTCCCGATTTGGGCCGGTGCCTTACATCGCATATATCCTAAGGAAAGAGCTCCCGAGAGAATGAAGAAGAGGCTCGACAGATCGTCCGACGATCTAAGGCCTTTACATGATCAAGGGACAGTTGTTCGGAATAAAGCGTGATCGAGTCGGCAGAAGTGCATCACGCCCGGAAGAAGGTCGATGATTCTTGAGGATATCCACTGGGGACCTGTGGCCATCATGCGTCCTCTCGGACCATTGTGGCTAAAGCATACCGGCGGGATTTCTCGCCA
The DNA here is from genome assembly GCA_021605145.1 of Aegilops bicornis. Classification (NCBI taxonomy): domain Eukaryota; kingdom Viridiplantae; phylum Streptophyta; class Magnoliopsida; order Poales; family Poaceae; genus Aegilops; species Aegilops bicornis. Next base: position 258,214 of record JAHIAL010000023.1, on the reverse strand, counting down.
AAAGCAAGCGAAATGGCAAAAGAAATAGTTGACAAGTGTGAAGGATGTCGGTTCTATTCCAACATGTCGCACAAGCCCGCCTCGGCCTTGAAGACCATTCCACTCGTTCGGCCCTTCGCCGTCTGGGGATTGGACATGATTGGACCGTTGAGAACTGGCGAAGCGGCTTCACTCATTTGCTAGTAGCAATCGACAAGTTCACCAAGTGGATCGAAGCCAAGCCCATCAAGAACCTCGATGCATGCGCGCTATCGGTTTCATCAGAGAGTTGATATTCAGATATGGGGTTCCGCATAGCATCATCACCGACAATGGGTCAAAATTCGATAATGACAAGTTCAAAGCCTTCCTGCGCCTCTCAAGGCACGCTGGTCGACTATGCTTCGATGGCTCATCCTCGCCGAATGGACAAGCGAGCGAGCAAATGGCCTCATTCTCAAAGAAATTTGAAACCACGGTGATGCGCGATCTCAAGCACGCAGCAGAGCTTGGGTCGACGAACTTCCATCAGTTCTCTGGGGAGTGAGGACCACTCCTAATCGGTCGTGGGAGAACTCCATTCTTCCTAGTCTATGGAGTCAAGCGATTCGCCGAGTGACACGCTTCACAATGCGCCTCGAGTCGAGCTATACTACGAAGAAGAAGCGGAACAAGCTCGGCAAGATGCGCCGACCTCTTGGAAGAGGAGAGAGAAATGGCCACGATCCGCTCGACTATCTATCGCCAAGACTTGCGTCGGTTCCATGCCAAAACGTGAAGAGTCGAGCCTTCCAAGAGGGAGATTTAGTCCTCCGAGTGGATCAACAGAAACCACACAAGCTTCGCCCCAACTTGGGAAGGTCCCTTCAGCGTCACAAGAGTCCTCCACAGCAGAGCATATCACCTCTACAACGTTGATCGCCCGGATCGACGAGCCTCGAGCTTGAACAGCGGGCTGCTCCGCCCCTTTTACACTTAAAACTCACTCGGTTGAGATGTAATAAAAGTACTTTTGTAGTTTATCTAAGACAAGAATGTTATAATTTTCCCAAAGTGATTGTTATTGCTTTTTGTTGAAATTTCCCCGATTGGGTGGCTTAGTCGCGAACCCGATTCGCCTAAGTTTGTAAAAAAAATCCTTTCGAGTGCGAGCCAGCCTCTCACTCGGGGCTTAGCTCATGAATCCGCTTAGCCTAAGTATTCAAAATCCTACCGAGTGGCAGCCAGCCTCCCACTCGGAGGCTTAGCCTTGATCCAAGTATTCGCCTAAGTATTCAAAATCCTCTGAGTGGCGAGTCGGCCTCCCACTCGGAGGCTTAGCTGCAGTCCAAGTACTCGCCTAAGTATTCAAAATCCTACCGAGTGGCGAGCCAGCCTCCCACTCGGAGGCTTAGCTGCAGCCCAGTGCTCGCCTAAGTAATCAAAATCCTACCGAGTGGCGGGCCAGCCTCCCACTCGGAGGCTTAGCTGCAGTCCAAGTACTCGCCTAAGTATTCAAAATCCTACCGAGTGGCGAGCCAGCCTGAAGGAAATATGCCCTAGAGGCAATAATAAAGTTATTATTTATTTCCTTATATCATGATAAATGTTTATTATTCATGCTAGAATTGTATTAACGGAAACATAATACATGTGTGAATACATAGACAAGCAGTGTCACTAGTATGCCTCTACTTGACTAGCTCGTTAATCGAAGATGGTTATGTTTCCTAACCATAGACATGAGTTGTCATTTGATTAACGGGATCACATCATTAGGAGAATGATGTGATTGACTTGACCCATTCCGTTAGCCTAGCACTTGATCATTTAGTATGTTGCTATTGCTTTCTTCATAACTTATACAAAGTTCCTACAACTATGAGATTATGCAACTCCCGTTTACCGGAGGAACACTTTGTGTGCTACCAAAGCGTCCACAACGTAATCGGGTGATTATAAAGGTGCTCTACAGGTGTCTCCGAAGGTACATGTTGGGTTGGCGTATATCGAGATTAGGATTTGTCACTCCGATTATGGGAGAGGTATCTCTGGCCCTCGGTAATGCACATCACTTAAGCCTTGCAAGCATTGCAACTAATGAGTTAGTTGCGGGATGATATATTACAGAACGAGTAAAGAGACTTGCCGGTAACGAGATTGAACTAGGTATTGGATACCGACGATCGAATCTCGGGCAAGTAACATACCGATGACAAAGGAACAACATTATGTTGTTATGCGGTTTGACCGATAAAGATCTTAAGTAGAGAATATGTAGGAGCCAATATAAACATCCGAGTTCCACTATTGGTTATTGACGGAAACAGTTCTAGGTCATGTCTACATAGTTCTCGAACCCGTAGGGTCGCGACGCAACAACGTTACGATGGCCGGTTATATTATGAGTTTATGAGTTTTGATGTACCGAAGGAGTTCGAGTCCACGATGAGATCGGGGACATGACGAGAGTCTCGAAATGGTCGAGACGTAAAGATCGATATATTGGACGACTATATTCGGACTTGAAAAGGTTCAGTGATTCGGTATTTTTCGAATCTGGGAGAGTTCTGGGAATTCGCCGGGAGAAGTATTGGGCCTTCTTGGGCCATACAGGAAAGAGAGAGGGGCTGCCTAGGGCAGGTGCGCTTCCCCAAGGCCTAGTCCGAATTGGACTAGGGGAGGGCCGCACCCTCCTTCCTTCCTTCTCTCTTCCCTTTCCTTCTCTCCTACTCCTACTACATGGAAGGTCTCCTAGTTGGACTAGGAAAGGAGGGAATCCTACTCCCGGTGGGAGTAGGACTCCTCCTGGCGCGCCCTCCCTTGGCCGGCCGCCCCTCCCTTGCTCCTTTATATACAGGGCAGGGGGCACCCCATGACACACAAGTTGATCTCACGGATCGTTCCTTAGCCGTGTGCGGTGCCCCTCCACCATATTCCACCTCGGTCATATCGTCAGCGGAGTTTAGGCGAAGCCTACGCAGTAGAGCATCATCATCGTCACCACGCGTCGTCTTGTGACGGAACTCATCCCGACACCCTCTTTGGATCGGTCCGGGGATCGTCATCGAGCTGAGCGTGTCTTTGAACACAGAGGTGCCGTAAGTTCGGTACTTGGATCGGTCGGATCGTGAAGGCGACGACTACATCAACAGCGTTGTCATAATGCTTCCGCTTTCGGTCTCAGGTGCGTGGACACACTCCCCTCTCGTTGCTATGCATCACCATGATCTTGCGTTAATGCGTAGGAATTTTTGAAATTACTCGTTCCCCAACTCTGACCTCCCACTCGGAGGCTTAGTTGCAGTCAAGTACTCGCCTAAGTATTCAAATCCTACCGAGTGGTGAGCGGCCTCCCACTCGGGGGCTTCTGACCAAGGATTCGCCTTAAACATCCAAAGTAATAAAAATCCTACCGAATGGAGAGCGAACCTCCCACTCGGAGGCTTAGCTGCAGCCAGTGCTCGCCTAAGTAATAAAATCCTACCGAGTGAGAGCAAACCTCCCACTCGGGGCTTAGTTGCAACCTAGTGTTCGCCTAAGTAATAAAAATCTTACCGAGTGGAGAGCAAACCTCCCACTCGAGGGCTTAACTGCAGCCAGTGCTCGCCTAAGTAAGGAATTTATCCCAATCATAAGGACTGACGAGGTGCAGGTCGTGCTACCTCCTCCTTGAGCTTCGCCACAAGTACAACGTCGCAGTTCATCCCAATCCATAAGGACAGCGAGAGTCTTGGTCATTGCTACCTCCTCCTTGAACTTCGCCACAAGTACAGCGTGCGGTTCGTCCCAATCCGTGGGGACGATAAGGTCGATCGCAGTCTGTGTTCCATCTCTACTGCGGGATAGATGAAGCACAAGTCATTTGGAATTTCAACGGAATATCTTCGAATGAGGAATAAAGTTCTCGAAGGCAAACAAAGCATGTTAGAGGAAAAATCAAGTTCGGATAAACGCCTACAGATCCAAAGGTGCTTTCGAGCGTTAAGCTGTTAAAGTTTATCGATTCTGAAACCACTCGGCATTCGAGGCAAATTTAAAGTGGGACTTAGAAGTTTTTACTCCTCCGTGGAGGACTGGAAGGTGCAACAAAGCTGGTCGAGGTCGATTCCGTCGGCAATACGGGTAGCGGCAGCGATGAAAGTCTCCATGAAAGATCTGAAGTCGTGCTTCTGGTATAGGCAACCTTGAGAGACACCAGCTTGTCCTCTTGCGCTTCTTTGCGGTGGACACGAACCGAGAGATAGAGCAACATCAGCACCACACCGGCGAAGACTTTTCCATTCACGCTTTCGACTTGGAACCTCATTCGAATGAGTCATCGAGATTCAAGATCGCTTCAAAAGTCTGTTTCGCCAGATTCGAGTCGATCCGCGTATTAATCGCAACTTTCGGTCGAGCAAGATAATCCACCACGCTAAGAACGCGAGACTCGATCGGAGCACATTCATAGCAACCGTCCTTCACGGGAGAGTTGATGGGGTCCAAGCTGGTTTCCACTCGACCGGTTTCTTCTTCAAAGTTTTGGCGACTGAAAACACGATTCAGACTCAAAATAACGATCATGTGATAACCCAAAGTGAAAGCAAGGCGATGGATAAAGAGATTACCTTCAAGCATGAGAAACAGCTTCTTGGCGAGCCCTCCGAGATAAATCTCAGGTCGTTTCGCTTCCCCGCTTGATTAGCTAGACTTGTCGATGAACAATCTTGTCGTTCTTGATCGACTAACTTCCTTGTTAGCAGCGTCAAGAGCAGCTTTCGACTTGGCATTTTCATCTTGAGTTTGTCGAGGCAAGCTTCTCTTCAGCGAGCTTTGTTTTCTCAAAGCAGCCTTCTATGCCTCTGCAAGGTCAAGGTCCTTCTTCTTCAAAGTCTCTTCCGGTTTATACGCAAAGCAACAATGAGAACAGAGTTGAGAATGAGCGAGAAAAACAAAGGCGATCGTCAAAATTCTCACCAGCCATACCTTTTGCTTCATCCTTTGCCTTCGCAAATTCTCTGAGCAAGCTTCAAATCGAGGTTGAGCTGGATCTGCTTGTTCTCTAACTTCGTTATAGCGAGCCACAAGCTTGCAAGATTTACGCAAAGAGTCAACCAACGAAAGACATCAAAGACAGATCACTTCCGAGTAATTAAGGAAAAATAGTAGCATTTCTAAGACTACGGTCGAATCAAAACATTCGACCCAAAGAGTCTGGGACTTCACACCAAATGGGTGCACTCGCGTGTCCCCACTTTGGTTTACCGATTTGGTTCGATCGATGCGACCAAAAGAGGCAAAAAGTTATGATTCTAAAACCATGGCTAATTGTCAGCGGTCAGCCGCAGTAAAAATATATATATATATATATAGCTCTTTAGACTATAGTCGACTGCACGCAGTCGACCATAGTCTTGGGGACTACACCCAGTGGGTGCACTTAGCGTGCCCCCACCGGTTTTTCGGTTCGATTCAACTTGGTCCGTCCAGGTCGAGTGAAGAAGATCACAGCATAAAGACTATAGCCGACTGCACGCAGTCGACCATAGTCTCGGGGACTACACCCAGTGGGTGCACTCAGCGTGCCCCCACAAAAGTTCAAAAAACCCCGGAAAAAAGATTTGGCGGCAGAGAAAACCCCCGGTCTACGTGGGTGGCCAAGAGGACACACTCAACCTCTTCAGGCTGTGGTTGCCACTCCGTGCCCGGAAGCCTCGCCGACCCATGGGGGATCAGTCCTTCATTGGCCAGATCGGCGAGATCCTTCTACCGGTGATGGTCGAGCGGATCCGATCTCCTTGGACCCAGCCTGCGGCAGCTTGGACCCTTGAAGAGCCGCCTGATCGGGCGCTCTCCCTTGGCCTTCGCCGCCGCCTTCTTCACCGTTCGAGGCTGCGGTCTTCTCCTTCACCATGATCGCTTGGCGAGGCAAGTTCCGAAGGCCCAGAGACTAAGAGCGGCGAGAAGATTTGGAGAGCGGAGAGAGGAGAAGTGCGAGGTCGTCTTCATTCAAAATGCCATCCAACGCTTTATATGGCGCCGCTTCCAGTGGCTGACCGGTAGGCCCAAGCAATCCCGTCCACAATCCTATTAGCGGTAGCGCGCGCGACGATACGTGGCGAAAAAAGCGGCGCCAAAGATCGAGGCGTCATCGTCTTATCCCATCCGAAAGTGTCGCGGTTTTCTCCGCCAAGCGCTTCCCAAAATTCGGATCCCGCGAAATCCGCTAACCGTGAAACAACTTCGTCAGATAACTGATTTCCTCGATCCGTCGCTCGGAAATCCTCGAGTTCACGGAGTTCACTCGACAAACATGAAGAATGGATCAAGGCGTGAAAGAGAAGTTGATGCCATCACTAAAAGGTCGTTGATCCGAGTAAGGCGACTCACAACACGAAGAACAGGTCGGAAAGATCATCAACTCCTTTCTCACTCAAACCTCGATCCATTCGGGGCTAATGATGAAGTCATATACAGGGTAGGGTCATAGACCTGCCCAAAGGTACCCTCCACAAGGACACTCACAAGAGAAGCAGCCTTCGATCGACCTGGTAGGTTTCCACTCGACGATTCAAAGACACTCGACCATGAAGACCCACTCGACCACGGGGAGTCCAAGAGCCACTCGGTGTCCAAAGCAGTGCGTAGTTAAATAGCCTTTATGGTCATAATGATACTTTATGTAAGGCGTTACCCGATGCCTGCCTTAACGCACCTGTAAACCCTCTCCCTCATTGGGCTGGCTGGGGTCTGGCGACTCTATATAAGCCACCCCTCTCCACGGGTAGAAGGGTTCGCACCTGTAACACATACCCATATAATCCAACGACCGCCTCCGGGCTCAGGGCGTGGGGCTATTACTTCCTCGAGAAGGGCTGAACTTCGTAAATCCTTTGCGTATACAACTACTCCATAGCTAGGATCTTGCCTCTCCATACCTAACCCCTATTCTACTGTCATACTTAGAACCACGACACCCGGCGCCGCCCCCGCCCCCGCACCCGCTTGGTCCGTCGCCCCACCGCCCCGGCCTCCGCCACCACCCCACCCGCCGACACCCCGTCGCCCCACCACCCCTCCGCCACCCGCCGCCCCCCCGCCACCGCCTGCTTGCCCCACCACCCTCCGCCCCTCCCACCCGCCGACGCCTTGTCGCCCGCCGCCTCGGCCGCCTTGCAGTGCCCCCCCACCGCCCCGCCGACCGTCCCATTGCTCCGGTGAGGGACTACTTCTTTTTTCCTGTTTTTTCATTTTTTTTGTTTAATTGTTAGTGCTAGATTGTGTTAGTGTTAGTGTTAGAAAAGAATTAGAAGAAGTAGAAGAAGTAGAACAAGAATAAAAGAAAAGAAGTAGAAAAAAGATGAAAAAAGAAAACGAAGAAAAGAAGTAGAAGAAGAAGAAAGGAAGAAAAGAAAAGAAGTAGAAAAAAGATGAAAAAAGAAGAAGAAGAAGCAGAAGAAGAAGAAAAGAAGAAACGAAAAGAAGTAAAAAAGTAGAAAAAGATGAAAGAAGAAGAAGAAGAAAGGAAAGAAGAAGAAGAAGAAAGAAAGAAGAAGAAGGATAGAAGGAAACACCCCGACACATTTACGACCCCAACACCCGACCCCCTGACGACCCCGACCCGACCCGATCCCGATCCCGACACCCGACACCCGACACCCGACCTGACTGACCCCCGGACCCCGACACCACACCGACCCGACACCACACCCGACCCTGACCCCGACCCCGACACCCCGACCACGACCGACCCCAGGCCAAACAGCACCAGGCCCGACCACGGCCCCCGACACCGATCGACACCCGACCCCGACACCTCCCGAAAAGGTGTTCTTTGGCCTTCCAGAGGCAGACGGGGTCATATATTTGTGAATTATTTACGTCATATATTTTTCGATTTTGTTATGAAAAACATCATATATAATTGTGTTGATCGGGTAGATTTAAATGTGCAGTTTTTTCATCGCTGCGAGGTTTGGTGTTCGACGACCTCGCCAGTCGTTTAATGAAGCTCTGCCGTTCGTTCGTGGGTGAGCACAAATGACATGTCCTCCTCCCCCATTAATTATTTGCTCTGTTCGGTGTTCGTGCCGATGAAATTTGATAGCTAGCTATATATGTGTTTTGAATCATCAGATGTCGTAACCAATATGTGTCTCCCGTTCGGCGTCATAGTTATAAATATGCATGCATTTGCATATTTATAACCTTGATTCTTCGAATTGTCCAACGCTATCCATGGACAGCCGGTATGTGTAGATTGGGTTCGTTTTCCCATATGCTTTGCTCTAGATCAAGCGCATAAATTTCGTCGATTGCCTCCTGTTGTTCTCGGTACACACATCCTCTACATTTATTGCGAGACGTGTATCGAGAACGGCGAGGTGCTGCCAAATTTTGCGTCGATCCGAGCATAGCATGGGAAAATGAACCCAATCTACACATACTGAGTGGGATTAGGACCTATCATTACCTATTAGAGTGTAGGTTGCATGGGCGTAATAAAATTGACAAAGTAGATCAACTGGCGAGTATATACGGTGAATTATATATATAATTGTTGTGTGTCATTAGCTCACGAAAGTCAAGATGAGTGATCGTATGCGTGGATGTATACCGGTTACACTTATCGAGAACAAATGGAGCGTGAATGGTTCACAAAAACCAAGGGGTTTGTGCAAGCCGCATTTGCAAATGGCGGAGGAAAACCTGGTGGCCCTATTTCGAGCGGCAATTGAGAAAAGAGGACAGAGGAAGCTGAAACGGGCAAACACCGCAGAAGAGTGGTTTTACGCCCGATTATCACGGTGTGGACATTTCATGGTGAGTCTGCCCAACGTGATCGAGCTGAGGTGGATCGTCGTCGCACCGACGAGCATGGTACCGGGATGGAAAACATGGTGCAAGGCTATGATGATGCTCGGGATTCGGACGAGGAGATGGAGGAATCTGCAAAGGCCTTCAATGAAATGTTGTAGTCTTGAAGCGTCCGCTCCACGAGCACACTAAGCTTTGTCGGTTGGATGCCATCTCACAAGTAATGGCTCTGAAGGCTCGATTCAACTTGGGCAGAGAATGCTACGACATAATTATAGCCGATTTGGACGCTTTCTACCCAAAGGCCATGTAATGCACCGCAAATCTGTACCAGTCGGACAAAATCCTCTCATGCCTTGAAGATGCCCTATGAGAAGATACATGCACCGTGAGAAAGGATGTGCCTTTATTTAGGCTTGACTATGCGGACTTGAACTATTGTCCCATTTGCAAGTCTTCGGTATATTGTGGTAGACAACGGTATGGGTGAGAAGACATAGACCAAAATCCCGTTAGTGTTCTTTTCTAAGATATGCCAATCGTGCCAAGACTTCAACGTCTTTTCATGGTCGAAGAGGCGGCGGACAGATGACATGGCACAAAAGCGAGCAAAGAACCAAACTAGATGCGGATGGGAATCGATGATGGTACACACATCGGATGGTGTTGCGTGGAAAAAGTTTGATGAATTACATCGCGACAAAGCGGCAGATCCGAGGCATCCTCGAGTCGGCATCAACACGGATGGGTTGATGTGTTTGGTATGACGGCAGCCCAATCTGATGTTGTTGGCCCGTATTTGTCTTTCCACTCAATCTCCCGGACAGATTATGCAAAGAAAGAACATTTTCTGACGTTGATAATTCCAGGGCCCAACTATCCGGGGAAAAAATATGAATGTGTACATGCAGCCGCTTAAGGACAATTGCAAGAAGCACGGGATAATGGGTTCAAGACATCTCAGGCATACTATAACCAAAGCGAAACTTCATAATGCATTATGCGGTACATGTACTCGACGCATGACTTGCGGCGTATGTGCTATTCGCTATTGGCTGGTGTGTGCATGGAAGGTTCCGTGCCCCACATGCAAGGGAGCTCTTGAGTTTCGTTGGCTTGGCGGTCGCATAAGTTTTCTTGCTTCGACATGCATAGGCAGTTCCACGGATCCTCGCCATAAGTTCGGAAAGACAAGAAGAACTTTATCGAGAGGTAGAGTTGTCAAAACTACGCACCACACGTGTTGATAGGCCAGCAGACCTGGATCGGTTAAATGCTCTCGAGCAGGATCCAGGAGCATCCACGGTACTTCAAAGGGGTATAATTCTAAACTGCGCTTTGGACTCACAAAACATGCTTATGGGATCGCCTTACTTCAAAGACCTCCTTTGCCCACACAACATCGGCGTGATGCTGCTCGAGAAGAATATCGCCGAGGCACTTTTTGGTACATTGTTCGGCATAGATGGGAAGTCAAAGGATAATACTAATGCTAGAGTCGATCTGGAGGCGCTATGTGATAGGCCGTTACAAAACATGAAAGAACCGAAAGGAAAGCAGAACTGGACGAAGCCAAAGGCATGGTTCAATCTTGGAAGGCCAGCCATGAGGGAAATTATCTTGTGGGTGAAAATGCAGTTGATGTTCCCCGATGGGTATGCAGTGAATCTAAAGAGGGGAGCGAGTCTTGATAAATTGAAGATATTTGGTCTCAAGAGTCATGATTGGCACATATGGATTGAGCGGGTAATGCCGGTGATGTTGCGTGGCTTCATCCCTGAGGATGAATGGATATTAGTGGCAGAACACAGCTATTTCTACCTTGTTCTTATTGCGAATGAACTATCGCCTGGCTTGCTCGAAGAAATGGAAGAGTTGGCGCGGAGTTGATCTGCAAGTTAGAGAAGATCTTTCCACCGGACTTCTTTAATCAATGCAGCATTTGATTTTGCATCTCCCGACCGAGGCAAGATTGGGGGGCCGATGCAAAATCGTTGGTGCTACAAGCGAGAGGATCTGAAGACGCCGAGAAAATTGTAAAAATAAGCGAGAATTGAAGCATCGATGGTGAGGCATTCATCATCGAGGAGGCGGCAAACTTCGTGGATAAAGACACTACTGAAGCCAAAATCGTCATTTGCATAGTCCAAGCCTCGGTACAATCTTGTGACCCTAAAAAGGGTGGATCCAACCTCGGCCTATTCAAAGGGAATCTCGCACCACGTGTTTCAAATCCGGTATCTTTGGATAACGAAGAATGGCGGACCATTTCGTTGTATATCTTCAACAACCTAATAGAAGTGCGACCGTACATCGAGTAAGTTCTCGGTACATTGTTTATAACTTCTATTTCCTTTGAACTGCTCTTATTCTGGATATTTCATACAGTCGATACGTCGCCATATTCTCGTATGGAGCGGTGATCCAAAAGGATTCCGTCGAAGAGTATGAGCTTCTCATAAAGCAAGGAGGCGGCTATCTGGTTTCATCTCTTGGTTCAAACAAACGGTAATTTCTATTAGACAATTTCATTTCATTCGCTAATTTGTGCGTAATGCAACAATCCTTTCATATTAAACTTGTAGGCTAATTCAGAGTCTATGGATTTACGAATTGAGACAAGTCGCTAATGGTTTTGACTATAAGGTCCGTTCATTTGACAAATCTGACATCAACGGGTATCGCTTTCGTACCTATGGCAAAGAGCTATCTATGGTCAATCGAAAGTCTACAAATTGTTGTGTATCTCGCTATCGGTGAAGGAGGCAAGGAGTATTATGGGAGAGTTGAAGCAATTTATGAACTTCTATTCTATGGTGAAAACCCAACCAATGTCGTAGTCTTCATATGTTATTGGTTTCACCAAGGAGACTAGAAGGACTCATGAACATATAGGGCTAGTTGAAACCAACCAAAGCACCCATTTAGATGTTCATGATGTCTATATTACGGCTCAACAGGCGACCCAAGTATTCTATCTACCGTGGGCCTGCCAAACTAATCCAAATCTGAAAGGTTGGGATGTCGTTTGTGAAGTGTCGCCACGTGCTAGACTATCTCCCCCAAAGGAAGAGGATTATGAACCTCACATTAACCTGCATACACATATGAAGGAGAATTCTTCCAAGAGACACGTCTTCCAAAAGCGTTTCAAGAACCGCTATACTTCACCCCAAAACATTGAAGTAGACAACGACAGTGAATCCGACATCACCCCAGAGAGGAGGAACAAGAAGAGCCGAACAGAAGAGGTTCTGCTGCGGATGACACAGCAATGCTTGACCGATTACGTCAAGGTGGCCTTCCACATGTTGATGCCATCGAACCCTATGAGCCCGTCATTGATTATAGTGATGATGATGATTATGCATTTATTGATGATCTTGATCGAGATTATTAGTAGTTTAAGTTATTCAATTTTTTTATGTTGTACTTGATGATGATACACTTAAGTGATATACATATTATTATTCATGTCGGTATTTTTTTTATGTTGTACTAATTTCGTTTACTCTTTGTCATGGCAGTGTTGAAAGATGGAAGGGGAGCCGACTGAGGCCAAGGACAAACATGCCCTAATTGAAGGTGTGCCACACCATCAAGGTAGCTCCAGCTTATATCAGTTCGGACGGAACTGGGTATGTGGTTTGCTTCATGATTAATGCAATTCATTCATCATGCTAGCTTGAGCCCTTTAATTACTAATTTACTTTGTTTCTCTCTTTCGGGCATGCTACAATAAGGCGGATAAGGTGCGGAGGGGTACGACCAGTATGCCATGGCCCACACTGCCTCTTACAAGAAAGTCAAGGGGAAGGCGAGGAAAGGGGAGGACTTTAACACGAGCGATTCCCATTGATCTGAGAGCGGTGATGATATCAGTGGTGGGGAGGTCCCGTGGCTCCATAGCCATTGATCCAGATTGCTCCACGAGACCACGGTGAGTTTAATTTGAATGGACGTTACTTGGTAGTCTTAACATTTGAGTGTCATCATGCTAACGTAAACATTGGAAATGATCTTTGGTGCGGTAGTAACTCCAGACAAGCATCACACGATCCTTCTCCAGCTACTGGCACGAGCGAGCCCGCTCCTACACCTCCATGATCACGGTAAGTTTCTCTAGTTTTTTGTTTAACAAATGCATAAAGACCTAGACTTAGCTTTATTTCCTCCAATATGCTTACCTTAATGACCTAGAGTTAGCTTCTTTTTCCTCCAAAATGACTTAATAAGCTTATCGACCTCCAAAACTAGCCATTTTACCTAAGTTAGCTCTAAAACGATCTATACTTAGCTTTGTTTCCTCCAAAATGACCTAAGTTAGTTATAATATGCTTAGTTAACTAGGTTTGCTCAATAATGACATGTACTTAGCTTACTTATGTAAAACGGCAGCATAATTAGCTTAGTTAGCTCATAAACGATCCATTTTACCTAAGTTAGCTCTAAAATGACCCATTTTACCTTAGTTAGCTCATAAATGATCCATTTTACCCAAGTTAGCTTTAAAATGACCCATTTTACCTAGATTATCTCCAAAATGATCCATTTTACCTAGATTATCTCCAAAATGATCCATTTTACCTATGTTAGCTCTAAAATGACCCATTTTACCTATGTTAGCTCCAAAATGACCCATTTTACCTACATTAGCTCCAAAATGACCCATTTTACCTACGTTAGCTCCAAAATGACCCATCTTACCTACGTTAGCTCTAAAATGATGCATTTTACCTAAGTTAGCTCATAAACGATCCATTTCACCTAAGTTACCTCACAAACGATGGCGTGCTTCTTCTTCTAGTCTTCTTCTTCTAGTCACCTTTTCCTAACTTTCTTATTTGCCATTTTGCAGATTTCATTCACTTCTCGGAAGCTAGCTTGCTATGATGGAGTGCTTGTTTTTTATTTCATTCTCTTCTAGTATTCTTCTAGCTTGCTACGATGGAACTTGCTATCTTGATGAAACTTTTCATTGTAATATGTATGTGCAACTTCCTAATGGTTGCAACTTATGTGTATGTGCAACTTGCTATGTATGAATGGATGGAACTATATATGTATGTACAATGAAACTTATGTGCTGGATATGTTATATGTTTGCTGTTAAATAGCCTTGTGAAATATATCTATATATGTCATATATATTTGCTGTGAAAATTGTTGGATTTAAAAAAAAAAAAAGAGCCAATATGCAGGGCTCTTTCTTGCCGCCCACCAACCCAACGGGCTCTTCTTGCCGTCAGCAGACGGCAAAGAAGCCACGTGGCAGCCAATCAGGTGCTTCTCGAGGTGACCCATTTGGTCGATTTGCCTACAGCGGCAGCGGCAAAGAGTAAACAATTTTGCCCGTCCGCGGATGGCAAAACTGCCACAGTAGTGACGTCTAGCTGACATCATACGGCGGATGGCAAAGGCAGGACAAATTTTACTGTCAGCGGCGGATGGAAAAGGCCTGCCGTTAGCCACCTAACGGACTAACAGCGCAATTTTTGCCGTCTGCTTTCTTTGCCGTCCGCTGCTGATGGCAAAGGCCCTTCTTGCCGTCGGCCGCCAGCGGGGCAACAAAGTAGCTCTTTTGGGACCTTACTTTGCCGAACCTTTGCCAGTCCATGGCGGACGGCAAAGACCTTTGCCGTCCGCCATTCATGCCTTTGCCGTCCGCCGTGGCAGACGGCAAAGTAGCTGATTCCTGTAGTGATTGATGGTGGCGCTTCAAGCGCCGCCCTCTTCATTGGAGGAATCTATCTGGAGCCCCTTTGCTTGCCGGCTGAAAGTGGCTCGTTTGTGGTTGTGAATGCCCTTCTTCTTTGTTCGTGCTGGTAGTGTCAGAGTTTACCTTTTTGCGATCTCGATGGTGGATGTGCACAATGAATCAATCTGAGTGTGGACTTAGCTCCTTGATACCATTCGATTTCACCAGCAGTGTCGTTGTTGTGTTGTAGCCTTGGTTGCATCTGGCTCTTCTTCTGGGTGTGGATTCGGATGCTTGTTGCCCTTCGATTGTGCCAATAGCCTTGAGACATCATGGATGATCTCAGTTGATTGCCGCTCTTTGTCTATGGTGATGGTGTTCCTTGTGCAACCTCTTGTTTGTGAGGAAAATGGAAAATGATGGCACTACGCTTCTTTTTTCTTTTCAATGCTTGCCCTGTTGTCGCCTCGACCCAGGTTTTCTCTTCTAGATTCTCTTTTGTTGTGATCACTGGTGTGATCTAATTCTTCTCATTCATGTTTTGCGCAGTAATTTTCCGGCTCCCCTTCTTAATGATGGAAGTAGTGCTGCTACATTTTGTGGAGAAAAAATTGTTGAACTATCAAGGAGTTATACCATAAGACACTAGTAGAAAAGCCACCATTTGTCCCGGTTGGTTAGGGCCTTTTGTCCCGGTTCTTGAACCGGGACTAAAGGGTCGTTACTAATGCCCTAGACCTTTAGTCCCGGTTCTTACACGAACCGGGACAGATGGGCCTCCACGTGGCGGTCTTGAGCAGGCGGTGAGGAGCCTTTGGTCTGATTGGTGGCACCAACCGGGACCAATAGGCATCCTCGCGTCAAGATTTCGATTGGTTGGGGTTTTTTGTTTTTTTTGAAAGGGGGTTGGGGGTTTTGGGGGTTAATTTAGGTGTTCCATATATTGTGTTAGCTAGCTAATTAATAGAGAGAAGTGTCCTCTCTTATGTAATGCGTGCTTGGTCGACGCCTTCGTACTATACATAGAGAGGCCCTCGACACGCTTAGCTAGTAAGAAAACGAAGGAAAACCTTGAAGTACTGTAAGTTCGTCATGCATACCGAGAGAAGTGATCGACCTCTCCTTCTCCGATAGATTGGTCGAACAACAAGTTTTCGTATTATCTATCCGACGCTACTGGCTACATACATATACAATATGTAAAATCTCTTACAGTCCCCTAGCATTTGAAATCAACTTCCACATGGTATTCTCCGGCTTTATTGATGACGTGGTCAAGAAAGAATCCCGCCAATTCCTCTTGAATTGCTTTAATGCGATCTTGTGGTAGGAGTTCATTCCGCATCTCGCCACGCCTAATTTGAAGAAGGGGTTAATACATATATATGAATGAAACTCAACAGAAATGATGGTGTCATAAAATGAAATTGTGAATATTATTGCTTACGCACTTCATATTGTCTTTTAGAGTAGCCCCGCTTATTTTTCTAAGTCGTGTTGTAGATGAACTCACACACGTAGTATCCACAGTAATCATTCCTTTGATCCTGCCACAAGCACTTTACGAGAAATAGAGGTCAATCAAACTGATAATGAACCATAATAAATGGCATTGATGAAAGTATAGCTATAGAATCAACGGGAGATGAGCTCAACTAGCTAGCAAGCTAGTAGTACTTATTTAAGGGTATGTATATCCCAGCTCCTTGTGCATCCCGAGCTTCTGCGGTGAACTGTTTCCAAACCCTGCAAGAAAAGGAAATAATTATTATTACTTGAGATATCGTGGAAATGAACAAAAGTTGCCGATATGGTGCGATAATGATCGATTGAACTTACTTGTCGAGCATTTTAGTCATGCCCGCATAGGTTTGAGGATCTTTTCGTCTCGAGTCTAAGGCGGTTACTAGTCCCCGCTCAAGCTTAATCTCCGGGAGAATATAGTGGAAGCTGCAAGACGCATGCATAACTCATCAATTACATTACTATAACCTCGCTCGAGTAATAAGGAAACCCGAATATGCACTCGACAGTAACACTCACTCGGTTGTAAGGAAAGAGTATTAAATCTTTGTTTTGATTTTTGATCAACGATTGTAGCAAGTAGGCCTCGGCCTCTTGAGGCGTCCTTTGTAGCCGAAACTCATCTATGATATTTGTGTTAATGAACCCAATATCATACATTTCTGCTTTTACGCACTCGACGATCTTCAATCTGCATAATATAGTGAGGATAATTAATTATAAATACATGCAATGAAAGAGCTGAGCTATATATAGAGACTTAATGACAGAAATAGTACTTACGAGCGGTAGAAAAAAGACCGTTAATTTATCGAGGGCCTTTTGATTGAAGAACTCGAAGAACTCCTCAAATGGAACAGCAATGATCGGTTCCAACGAGCTCGTGTTCTCCTCTTTAATTCTCGGATACAAAGTATTCGTCCCCGGACTCTCTGCAGGTTTTCATGTACCAATTATGGAATCTTCGCATCATCGTTGTTAGAGATTTTTCATCTTTGACGAGAGGCTTCCCGTACTAGATATCGTGTTCGTCCACCTCCAAGAAATCAAAATGTACATCGTCCGGGCAGGTAATCTCCAAGATTGCTATAACCGCACCATCTCTCGAGCATTAGCGACGATGTCGCTAGACACATTGAGCGTGGGGGACGATTGCTTTGTTTGTTCGCCGAGCTGGGCAATTTTTTCCCAGTACTTGCTCGTTCTTTTAACCTTTGATCATGACGGTACTTCCCGACCGCTTCCGCTTCGAGATATGCCTTTTGATAATGCGCCATAGTTGGTTTTTGGCGGAGACTTTGGTGGTATCCTCAGGGCATCGATAGTGCGCTTTGTTTTCACCGGATCTACCTTCTCCTCCGGCGGTGGATGTCTTTGCGCTTTCAACCCTTCAAAGAAGTCCTTCACTTCGGTCCGCACGATCTTCTTGTTTTCCTCCACGGTCATCTTGTACGGTAACTTCTCTAGAAGCTTGAGAGGTGGACCGTATCTGTATTGCCTCCCACCTCTGGCTATTCTACTAGACGCCGGAGCAGACGGAGCGGCTGCGGCTGTCTTCTTTCGTTCTTGCTTACGAGGCGGAGAAGAAGGACTACGACGCGCTGGAGCAGCCGGGCGGCGTAGTGGTCTCTTCCGCCCTTCTTGTCAAGCGTAGGCGAGAGAAGGAGGAGGCTGCTGGCTTCTCGGTGGCCTTGGCGCAAGAAGTGGGAGAAGGAGGCGGAGTGCCGCCACGCTTGGAGAAGGAGGCCGAGTGCCACGATCGTCACTCATGGGAGGAGGCGGTGGAGGAGGCGGAGTGCTGACTCGCCGGAGGAGGAGGAGGCGGAGGCGCCCAGTTCGGAAGGTTGATGAATTCCTTCCGACATAGGCATGGAGTCTTGAGCGAGAACCCGGCCCGAGTCTCCCCTTCACCGGGTAGGGTGGTCAAGCTGGAGGTCCTCAAATCCCTCCGTTATTTCGTCCCACCGTCACCCTAGCATATCATACGGAATCGGACGGCGGTGATGAAAAGTTGCTTGGGTTCGGAAAAGGTCGAGAGCCGACGATCGCCTTGACTTTTAAGTTCTCGCCATTGCGTCATAAGGTGGCAATTTTGAGACTCGTGATAGCATCCATGGGGTAGCTAGCGAGCCGCCAAGACATGCTTTCTGGTGAAGCGGCTCGGTGGAAGCCATGCTTCGCTTCTCCGCTGAGATGGCGGGGTAGCCGGCGATTAGTTTGCTGCGATTTGCTTCTCGTTCCTCTATCGCTTGTACCCTTGCGTGCAGCGCTGCAGCTTGGGTCTGCTGCACTTTCTTCCTCCTCTCACGGCATTTGTAACCGTCTGCATCAAAACCCAGCCTTCCATGGAGCGAACTTTGGCGTGCCTCGTGTCGTCCGTCCGAGGTGCTCAGGATTCCCGAGGGCCATTGTGAGCTCGTCGTTCTCTCATCTGAACGAACGTCCCTTCCTGGCACTGCACCGATATAGTCTTTGAAGCCTCTTGATCGTAATTTCATTTGCTCGTCCGGTCAAAGGCACTTCCCCAATATAGGGTCAAGGTTCCTTGACCCGAAGAACCAAGTCCGCAACGGTCGGCCAGCTCATTATCTCTGGCTCGATCCCTTTATCAAGTAGATCATTCTCACCTTGGCCCACTTAGGCGGGCTTTGAGGTAGCCACGACCCGTCGATCGTGGAAGCTTCTTCTTCGCAGCATTTTGCTTGTTTGTCGCTGACATCTTCTTACTCTTTTCCGATGTCTTGTGGGCCATAAATGCGGGCCAGTGATCTCTGATCTTCTCATATTTGCCGATGAATTCTGGTGTCTCTTCTTTGTCGACAAACCTTTTCAGCTCATTCTTCCACCTCCTGAATATATTTCTTTTTTCCTATCCTTTTTTTCTTCTTCTTCCTTCTTCCTAGCTAGATATATAAAAAATTTCTAAAAATGTAACTTTTGCATATATAAAACTTTTCCATGGATCATCATTTCTCATATATATCCATCTATAGCCACATACAAATATAAATGGAAAAAATGCTATGAAAAAAATACATATATGAACAAAAGTACATATATACTTGGTAAATATTCTATGAACATCATTTCTCATATATATCAATGCATACATCCATGGGTCATCATTGCTCATATATACATACATACATACATATATATATATATATATATATATATTAATTTTCATAACTCTTTTACAATCAGAAAAATTATAAAAAATTCATAAATTCAAAAAATGCCCAAAGCCACCTAGCATTTCATCAAACACCCTCTATATGCACTGTTCATATCTGTAAAAAAATCAGAAATTTCAGAAAATTGGACAGAGCAAGGGGCTGCTGTTGCTCCACTCCTTCTCTCCTTCTCCTCTCCTTCTGCTCTTCAATGCGTCGGGGCCGGTGGCGACCATGGAGCAGGGGCAGAGCAAGGGGCGCTCGAGACCATGGGAAGGGGGGGCTCACTTCGAGGGGGGCGGCGATGGCAGGAGTCCGGCGACGAGGACGGCGGCCTCGAGGCAGCACGTGGTGACGGGGACGGCGGTCTCGGGCGGCCCGCGGCGACTGGGATGCGGAGGGGGGGCTGGGGGAGGCACGCGATGATTGGGACGAGGACGGCGGGCTCGGGGAGGCCGGCGACGAGGACGGCGCGGGCTCGGGGAGGCCGGCGACAAGGACGGCGCTGGCTCGGGGAGGCGGCCTTGGCGGCGCGCGGCAGCGACGGCGAGGTGGAGCAGCTTGACGGCGCCGATAAGCTCGGGCGCCGCTTCGGGATATGGGGGCAATCGCGGCGAAATCGAGAATTTTTCACAAGTGTTTCTTATATAGTCGAGCATTGGTCGGTTCGTGGCACCAACCGGGACCAATACTACTAGTCCCGGTTTGTGCCACCAACCGGGACTAAAATCTCTTTTCAGCAACCCAAAGGTGGAGCGAGAGCCTTTGGTCGGTTGATGGCACCAACGGGACTAGGTGGGCATTGGTCCGGTTGGTCCCACGAACCGGTACCAATGCCCCCCTTTAGTCCCGGTTGGTGCCACCAACCGGGACCAAAGGCCTTGCGCTCCCCACGGCCAAAAGTTTAGTCCCACCTCGCTAGTTGAGAGGGCTCGAGAGTGGTTTATAAGCGCTGCTGCGCCCACCCTCTCGAGCTCCTCTCAACCGCAAACTTTCGGCCTAATCTCACACTATCTTCTTGTGGGCCTATTGGGCCTTCTGTGGGCCCGAATCACAGCCAGTTGGGTTTCTAGTCGTATTCACGCCTGGTGGCCCAATAGGTGGCAGTTTTTTTCAGCTTTTTTGTTTTGTTTTTTGCATTATTTATTTTCTTTTGTTTTTTGCTTTATTTTTAATTCTTTTTTGCTTTTAGGTCGGAAAAATTATAAACTTCTTTGTTAGTGCCATTAGTTTTCAAATTTGAATAGTTAAAATTTGAATTCTTTGAATTTGTGTGAATCACAAGTTTGTGATTAACTTTACTATAAAAATAGTTTTTTTCATTTTTTTGTTTTTGCATTATTTATTTTCTTTTGTTTTTTGCTTTCTTTTTTAATTCTTTTTTGCTTTTAGGTCACAAAAATTATAAACTTTATGTTAGTGCGATTAGTTTTAGAAAAATTATAAACTTTCTGTTATTGCCATTAGTTTTCAAATTTGAATTCTTTGAAATTTGTGTGAATCACAAGTTTGTGATTAACTTTACTATAAAAATATTTTTTTCCAGTTTTTTTGTTTGTTTTTTGCTTTATTTTATAATTCCTTTGCTTTTAGGTTGACAAAAATTATAAACTTTCTGTGAGTGCCATTAGTTTTAGAAAAATTATAAACTTTCTGTTAGTGCCATTAGATTTCAAATTTGAATAGTTAAAATTTGAATTCTTTGAAATTTTTGTGAATCACAAGTTTGTGATTAACTTTACTAAAAATGAGCATAGATGCGCTTATAGAGAGAATTCAACCTAAATTCATAATAAATTTCTATGAATTTCAGGAGAAATTCAGTATGAATTTAGGTCAAATTCCCTGTATAAGGGCATCTATTTTCACTTTGAGAGGAGCTCAACAAGGCGAGAGGAAGGGCTTATAAACGGTGTGAGCGCCTTCGGTTGGCGAGGTGGGACTAAACTCGATCAACGAGGACCAATTTTAGTCCCGGTTTGTGGCACAAACCAGGGACTAATGGTCATGGGCAGTGGTCGAGGCATTGGTCCCGGTTAGATGCGTGGAGCAGGACCAAAAGGTCGGATGAACCGGGACCAATGGCCCACGTGGCTGCCCTCTTGAGTGTTCTTGGTGAGAACATAGTTGACAAGGAGCGAACCGGGATTAATGGTATTACGAGGGCTGAACCATAAGACATAAAGCATTTCAAATGAACTCTGAAAAAGTTGAAAGTTGGCATGGTATCATAATTTCACCCACATAGCATGTGCATGTACAAAACGGACAATGGTATCATACTGGCTGCATTACAAAGTTGGCATGGTATCATCATAATAGTTGCGGGAGAAAGTCTTCACTTTTTCTTCGCTTGTGTCATTTGCTTATTGCGTAGTAACTATGGATAATCTTCATCGTTTATCAGGATGCTTGGGTCAGCCTTTGACTTTGAAGGAGGAATTTCATGAAAATTTTCATAATCTTGGACATATACATCTTGCCCTCCACTCCCACGATTTCCCTTTTTACGAAAAGAACTATGTGGCGCTTTGGCTCATCGTATGATGTATTCGCTTCCTTATCTTTTCTTTTCTCGGTTTGGTAGACATGTCCTTCACATAGATAACCTGTGCCACATCATTGGCTAGGAATTAACGGTCCGTCCGATTGTACCCAAGATTTTTCAGATCCTTTGTTGTCATTCCGTCTTTGTGGGTCTACTTGTACCGCCTCCTAACAGATTTACCCATTTGCACTTAAAGAAAGGGACCTTAAAATCATGTCCGTAGTCAAGTTCCCATATGTCCACTATGTAACCATAATATGTGTCCTTTCCCCACTCGGTTGCTACATCAAAGCGGACACCGCTGTTTTGGTTGGTGCTCTTTTGATCTTGTTCAATCGTGTAAAATGTATTCCCATTTATCTCGTATCCTTTGTAAATCAATGCAGTCAAAGATGGTCCTCGACAACAAGTACAGACTCATCACAAACAGTCTTGTCACCTCCGAGACGTGTTTCCAACCAAGCTATTTGAAAGTCTGATGTGTTCACATGTAATCCAGTCATCGCATTGCTCCGTGTGTTTGGAGCGCAGACTGCTCTTGTGTTCATCGACATATGGGGTCACCAAGGTACGATTCAGAGAACTGTTATGTGCTTGAGACCAAGAATATCCGTCCATGCATATTATTGAGTCCCTCCAAGCGTGCCTTTTCGGTCAGTCTCCCTCATACCTGCGATTTAGGGAGACCTATCTTCTTAAGGCCAGGAATGAAGTCAACACAAAACTCAATGACATCCTCTTTTTGATGGCCCATGGAGATGCTTCCTTCTGGCCTAGCGCGGTTACGGACATATTTCTTTAGGACTCCCATGAACCTCTCAAAGGGGAACATATTGTGTAGAAATACGGGCCCGCGTAAGCGACAATCTCGCCGACTAGATGAACTAGGACGCAAGGCCATGATATTGAAGAAGGATGGTGGGAACACCAGCTTGAAACTGACAAGACATTGCGCCACATCCCTCCTTAGCCTTGGTACAATTTCTGGATCGATCACCTTATGAGATATTGCATTGAGGAATGCACATAGCTTCACAATGGCTAATCGGACGTTTTCCGGTAGAAGCCCCATCAATGCAACCGGAAGCAGTTGCGTCATAATCACGTGGCAGTCATGAGACTTTAGGTTCTGGAACTTTTTCTCCGGCATATTTATTATTCCCTTTATATTCGACGAGAAGCCGCCGGGACCTTCATATCGAAAGCATGCATTCAAAGAAGATTTCTTTCTCTTCTTCGTAAGAGCGTAGCTGGCGGGACCTTCATATCGCCGGAGGCATGCCGCCTTTTTCGTGCAAACGTTGCAGGTCCTCCGTGCCTCGTGTGTATCTTTTGTCTTCCCATACACGCCCAAGAAGCCTAGCAGGTTCACGCAAAGGTTCTTCGTCACGTAAGGCCACGTCGATCGAAGAGCGGACCTCTAGGTCTTTCCAGTAGGGTAGGTCCCAAAATATAGATTTCTTCTTCCACATGGGTGCGTGTCCCTCAGCGTCATTCGGAACAGCTAGTCCGCCGGGACCCTTTCCAAAGATTACGTGCAAATCATTGACCATAGCAAGTACGTGATCACCGGTACGCATGGCAGGCTTCTTCCGGTAATCTGCCTCGCCTTTGAAATGCTTGCCTTTCTTTCGACATTGATGGTTGGTCGGAAGAAATCGACGATAACGGCCTGTACACATTCTTCCTGCATTTGTCCGGTATATACTTTCAATGTCATCTAAGCGATGCGTGCATGCGTGATATCCCTTGTTTGTTCCGTCTCCGAAGGTTATCGAGAGCGGGCCAATCGTTGATGGTCACGTAACAAAGAACGCCTTTAGGTCAAATTCCTCCTGTTTGTGCTCATCCCACGTCGTACACCGCTTTCCATTCCATAGCTGTAAAAGTTCTTCAACTAATGGCCTTAGGTACACATCAATGTCGTTCTTGGGTTGCTTAGGGCCTTGGATGAGAACGGCATCATAATGAACTTCCGCGTCATGCACATCCAAGGAGGAAGGTTATACATACATAGAGTCACGGGCCGTGCTTTGTGATTGCTGCTCTGCTCCCGAAAAGGATTAATGCCATCCGCGCTTAAAGCAAACCATACGCCCTTTGGGTCACTTGCAAACTCATCCCAAGACTTTCTCTCGATTTTCTCATCATGCGACACTGCCGGGTGCTCTCAACTACCCGCCTTTCTTACGGTCATCATCGTGCCATCGCATCAACTTGGCATGCTCTCCGTTTACGAGCAGACGCTTTCAACCGTGGTATTATAGGAGCATACCACATCATGTTCGCGAGAACCCTCTTCCTAGGGGCTCGCCGTCAACATCACCAGTGGTCATCTCGTCGATCTTATACCGTAATGCATCGCATCGGGCATGCGTTCAGATCCTTATGCGACCGCCGTAGAGAGGATGCACGATCATTAGGTATGCATGTATCTTCTGCACCTCCAATCCTAGAGGGCATACGACCTTCTTTGCTGCGTATTATGTCTTGTCGGGCAGTCGTTATCCTTTGGAAGCTTCTTCTTCAATATTTTCAGTAGCTTCTCAAATCCTTTGTCAGCATGACATTCTCTCGCCTTCCACCGCAGCAATTCCAAGATGCGGTACCGAGCTTTGTGTTGCCATCTTCGCAATTGGGGTACAACCCTTTTTGTGATCCCCTAACATGCGATCGAACTTCAGCTTCTCCTTTTGACTTTCAGTGTGCGTCCTTGCATCGACAATGACCCGGCGGAGATCATCATCATCGGGCACATCGTCTGTTCCTCTTGATCTTCAGCAGCTTCCCTGCTAAAGCATCATTGAGCACATCATCTGGTTCCTCTTGATCTTCACAAGCTTCCCCGTTGCGACATCACCGTATTCAGGGGGCACATAGTTGTCACCGTCCTCTTCATCTTCGCTGCCTTCCATCATAACCCCTATTTCTCCGTGCCTCATCCAAACATTATAGTGTGGCATGAAACCATTGTAAAGCAGGTGGGTGTGAAGGATTTTCGGTCGAGAGTAAGACTTCAGATTCCCACATTTAGGGCATGGACAACACATAAAACCATTCTCGCTTGTTTGCCTCGGCCACTTGAGAAAATCATGCACGCCTTAATGTACTCGGAGGTGTGTACGTCACACCGTACATCCATTGCTGGGTTCATCTGCGTGCATTATATATAATTAAGTGTGTTAAAACCATTACGTAACATCATGAATAGATAATTAAGTGAGCAAATTAATAGAAGTTCATCATCACATTAAAACCAAAGTACATACATAGTTCTCATCTAAAAACATAAAGCTCTCCGAGCATCTAAATTAATTAAACCATACATTGAAACTATGTAAAACATTTCAATGCGAAAACAAATGCGATCATAATCGCAACCAAGGTAACAATTGATCCAACGACATAATGATACCAAGCCTCGGTATGAATGACATATTTTCTAATCTTTCTAATCTTCAAGCGCATTGCATCCATCTTGATCTTGTGATCATTGACGACATCCGCAACATGCAACTCCAATATCATCTTCTCCTCCTCAATTTTTTTTATTTTTTCCTTCAAGTAATTGTTTTCTTCTTCAACTAAATTTAACCTCTCGACAATAGGGTCGGTTGGAATTTCAGTTCACATACCTCCTAGATAAATAAAATCTATGTCATGTTGGTCGGCATAATTTTCATAAACAATAAATGAACCAATAGTTATAAAGATAATATATACCACATCCGAATCATAGGCATGTGATTTAGGGCCGACGGGGCGGATACCAAAACCATCGCACTATATAATAACAAGCAATAAAATAGTAAAAAATTAGACAAGTATGTATCTAAAGCAAGAATTTTTTCTTTCGTAAAGAAGATAAGAAAAAGAGGCTCACCACGGTGAAAGCCGACGAGAGATCGGCGCGGGCGATCGATTTACGTTGAAGACAGGGGAGGCGTGACGGGCCGCTAATATAAACCTAGACAAATCTCGGAAAAATAGAGTTCGGAGGTCGTGCTTCCAGAGGAGAAAGCTTAACTAGTGTGGCTCGGGCATTTCATCGAACACCTCATGTGCATAGGAGGTGAGCTAGAGCACCACAAAGCCCTCCCCTCCCCGGCCAGAGAAAAATAGAGCAGTGGAGTGCTCTACTCGCGGGCGAGGGGTATATATAGGCACCTCAATGGTCCCGGTTCGTGGCACGAACCGGGACTAAAGGGCGTCCTATTGTCCCGGTTCAAGCCACCAACTGGGACCAATGGTGGTGGGCCAGGAGCTAGGCCCATTGGTCCCGGTTCTTCCCACCAACCGGGACCAAAAGGTCCAGACGAAACGGGACCAATGGCCCACGTGGCCCAGCCACCCCTTGGGCTCACGAGCTGGGACCAATGCCCCCATGGGTCCCGGTTCTGGACTGAATCGGGACTAATGGGCTGACCCGGCCTGAACCAAAACCCTCTTTTCTACTAGTGAGAATGGATACGTAAATTCGCAGGGGCACACACCTGTGAAAATACCTGCTGCCATCCATCTGCATCGTGATTCCTGCACATGCTTAGACAGAAAATGGTTGAAAATGGATGGAAATTGTTAATTCACTGAGTATGAAATAGTATACATGTTTATTCTGTACAAATACGATTGTCTACTTGTCTGTATCCTACACCCACCATTCTGTTATGAAGCCTGTTCCACGAGTTCCGACCACTGTTCATCTTCTTTCTTCCTTCATCCTCGCCACGTTCTTATGTTATTTCAGTTCTGCTTTCTCCTCTTCTTTTATCTTCCTTCCCTTCTGTCCAATGCTTCCTTTACGTGATCTCCATTCATCCGCTCGTGTTGTTCTATGTGTTGTTTGTTTGATGCATCACTTTTCCCATGCAAACTCGCTACTGTTATCTTACCAACTTTACTCGTTCTCTTGTCTCAAATATGTATCCTTCTATTCTTCAATACTTACATGCTTCTAGTGACAAATATTGATTTGTGAAAACAATTTGATACAATACTTATGGTTTTTACACTAGTAGATATGACTTTGGTTATGTTCTTCAAAGTGCACTGCTTTTTGTATTATTTGATTTCATTTTCATTGCCCTTTCATCACAAAACATATAGTGCACATTCAGTTTTTGCTCATGGAACTTGTGCCTATTATGCTAGATCATTTTCGAGCAATTTATTGTTGCACACAGGTAGCAAGTTGAGAAGCCAACTTACTTAACATAATTTTTCTGGGTGTGCAGACCACACACGTCTCATCTTCTTTCTTGCTCCTCTTTCTCCATCGTCTACTTCCTTTCTAGTCACATCATCCAGATCTGCTCTGTTCATAGTTTCACCGGACATTGCTGTGAAGGCTTGCCAGATGTGACATCGTAACCCGTGGACGAGGACTACATCATCATGACGTGGTTGTGGTCAACGTTGCCACGTCAAGAAGAGCCATGGAAGAAAACCGCAGTCAATCTCAATGCAGTCGATGTGAAGGTAAATCACCATGTATACTTCTTAATCTCCTCCAAAGCAGCTCCGGCTACTTATTTCTCTCTAAATTACATGTTTCTATTTTTGTAGTGCCCTGTTTGCAATGACGGCAAAGGCTTGTACCACGAGGACACGATTCTGAAGAACAATTGTTTCTCTCTCTTTTTGCAATATGCCTACAAAGTAAGAATGCCAAGTGTCAACAGAAGGTTTGATTTCTGAGTTAATTGTTAGTTCATTATAAGTTCACTTATTGACTCAACAAAGTAGACTGAGCGGCAGGCCTCTGTTTATTTGATCATCTTTCCAAAATTTCAGTTACCTGGAATGTTATTTAAATGTACACAAATTTTATACAAATTCAAACCTAGACACTCACAACAGTCTTTTACCTACTGTTGAACGACGACTTATGCATACATAACTTTTGTTTGGGTACCAATTTTGACACTTCTTGCATTTTAATTTGAAGCCTACACATCCTTCTCTAAAATATAGTCTTTAAAGAAAATAATATCAGCAACATACAGTCTTCTTTTCTTAAGAATATTCACTTCATAATTGTATTTAACAGCTGTTCTTTATCTGCTAGCATTTTTCTACTTTTTATATTTTCAATATACTTAGCTTAGGGTTTATGGTTTAGGATTTAGGGTTAAAGTTTAGGGTTTAGTGCTTATAGTATACGTTACTAATGTAGTCAATGTAGCGATCTTACAGTAGGGAATACACCAAAGGGTTTAGGGTATCATGTATTGTATCTAGCGATCTTACTTTGCGATTTACAACTTAATCTTTAGGGTTTACATTTCTTTTTTTTAATTTCGCAAAAGTTTCGATGGCATTACTAATTATACATTGTAGATTATTAGGTTTACTGTTTACTATTAGGGTTTAGATTAGTGTTTTGGGTTTAAGTTTTCTTTTATAATTTGCGATCAGTTGCGATGCCATTACTATTTATACCTTGTAGATTATTAGGGTTTAGGGTTTTAGGGTTAGTTTTATTGATGACTTGCAAAGATTGTCCTTTCAAAAGTTTTGACCTTCAAATATAAAATTATTCTTAGACACTCAACACAACTATATTTACTGACAATGGTGTACAGTAATGATCCACAACTCAATTAAATATACGCAATGTTCAAGTTTCACAGGAAGAAACATGGATTTTAAAGTTCATAGAATTCAGCTTCAGCGTAACTTGTGAAAATAGATTCCACTGTTATCTGCCATGTGTGTCACCGTTTACTCTTTCGTACGGTGTCCCTTATGTTGGTGAAAACTTTTGTGTGGTCTCGTTGACTCTGTGTGGTGGCTTATTTATAAAGTCGGGTATATGCCTTTCTAAAAACTTATGCAAATAGATTTTATACACATACATGTGCTCCCACCGTTTACAGATGCATCATAAGATTCTAGCTCGTACAATTTCAAAATTAAATTACTCAACATTTCAAAAATAACAAATGGCCAACGCGAACACTGACACAATAAAGACAAATATCAAATATCATAATGACCAGCTATAGCACACATTAAAAGCCCGTTCTTGAACAAACAAGATCGCTCCAAGCACTAAACAAGAAAATCAAGTCTGCAGCCGGATATGTACCTGTTTGCACCAAATATACTGTTGTGGTGCTTTTTAGAGCATCTCCAACAGCCACCCAACGCGTGGCGCGCTAAAAACCAATTTGCAGCGCGCCGATCGCCTTGTTTGGCGCAGTGTTGGCTCCAGCAGTCGCGATAAAATGCAGCGCGTGCGTAGCTCCAGCAGGCGCGCTATAATGCGGCGCGCGCGCTCTCCCACAAACAACATATGCGCTTCAAACACAAGCAAGAAGATCAAACACAAACAAAATAAATCAACAATAAATAGTTCAATTTATTATTACAACTCAAACAAATAGTTCAGCAATACAACATCAAACGCACAAATCATGATGCTCTTTGACGGCCAAGCCCACCACTCCTCAATGAGATCCTTCTGAAGATCATCATGCGCTGCCGGACGTCGAATGACATGATAGGAGGCAACAAAACGGGCCACCCTTTCAGCCCTCCGCGCAAGACTTTCAGACGGATGTCCCAAGAGCTCATGGTGAGAGTAGTCTACATCTACGTCCGGCAGCACAAGCGTGCATTATGTACCAAAGCATCTTTTGATCCCAGAATCTAGTCGGTCCTCTCACAATAGCAAATTAGGCTTGCACAATCCCAAAAGCTCTCTCCATATCTTTTCTAGCCGCCGCCTGAGCATTGTGGAAATCAAGATATTTCTTACCTTCCGTTTTTTTCAACGGTTTCACAAATATTTGCCACTTTGGGTAGATGCCATTCGCAAGATAGTGGCCATAGTTGTATGTACGACCATTAGCTATAAAGCGCACGGTGGCGGTTCACCATTTACAATCTTATTCATCGGTGGTGACCGTTGACAACGTTGATGTCATTCAAAGATCCGTGCATTGAAAAAACATGCCATACACGCGACTCCGATTGCGCGCTTGACACACATGATGGCTTGGCTCTCACCCATGGCCAAGTGATCATCAACTAGATCGAGGGATACCAGGTATGCCAACATACGCCATAAGCGGTGTCACCTTCGAAGGTGCTATGCCCGAGCTCTTCTACGCATTCCTCCTCTCAATAAAAACCCGGTCATGGCTCGCTAGTTTCTCGCAATGCGCTGAACAACTCAAGTGCTCATCCTAAACCGGCGAAAAGTACAACTCGGGTATGTGGGATTCTCCATAAAATAGTGCCTCATCAACTGTTGTGGGCATCGATCCTATCCCTTCAAATTTTACTCACGACCCATAACCGAACCACCGTGCTTCGGTTTTTATTGATGTGCATAGCTAGGATCATTGCAAGATACTCCTCCTCTTCCATGTCAAATTCTTCTTGGAAGAATCATATAGATGAACTCATCTACAATGTCCAAAACTAGGCTATAAAAACTACAAACAACATGCACCAAATTCATGTAAAAATGTGAAGTTGAAGTAATACATACCTTGCGGTGCTTTTGTCGAACACCTCATGGGCGCCGAGCGGCGATGTGACGGTATTGTTCGTCGGAGGATTGCCTTGACAGTGGCGGTGACTAGAGGAGACGGAGAAGCGGCGTGAGAGACTGGGAAGCCGGAACGGTCATGAAGAAATGGGGTAGGTGGGCGGCGTGGCTGGATGGGTAGGTGGAGTTGCGAGCGAGCGCTCGAGAGTCCATCGCGCGGGAGCGGGCACAACAAATAAGCGGCGTGCGACGGCGTTTCGGTCCACGCGCTGAACTTGATATGCCGCGCGCGCGGTTATTGCGCCTCCGTTGGAGCGCCCGGAGCGGTAGCGAGCGCTAAAAGCACTGATTTTTCAGCGCGGTGCTTATATAGCGCGGCTGTTGGAGATGCTCTTATCTTGACGGCTTCAATCTCGGAGGACACAAGATGATCTCTTTTCTTTTGCATACTCAAATGATGTTTGAAGGTGGATATTCTATTCTTGATGCACATGAGAGAAGAACAAAGAGGGAGCAGCAAGAGTACCATAACTAGGGTCTGGTGAATCCTTTTTTCCTTATCTATAAGTGTTTGTTATTTCGGTTTTCACCGTTAAGGCACCCCATACAAAACACATTACAGATAAAAGTGAAAATCAAAACCTGTCCATACATCCCCAAATGCGAATCTTGATGCAGATCAACGGCACAGAATCTGCGTGCCCCGCCCTAAATCCTCCCCCATAATGGATGGACCGTATCGCATTGGTCAAATGCGCTTGACTCTACAACACAAACTCTTAGATCAATGCCTCTAAATCCCCAAACAAACTCTTGTAGTACAACATGTGCACACATTCCCCCCATGAAACCCTAGATCACAAGAAGGAACGGCCAGGATGGACCCCCACCACCATGCATCCAGATCTCTGCAACTGGAATCACACCCTCCATTGCCCACAGCAGGGAGAGAAGGAAGGAAAGTGGACGTTGGGCACGGGAGTCTCGGTCCGTGGGAAAAAGAAAGAGAGGGAGACCACGCCCTGCACGCCGTACCCTCCCCTCGGCTGGCTACCCACCCTAACCCAGACCCAGAGAGGGTTAATTAATCACCATCATCATCAACCGCTCTCTAGTAATCTAGTTTATGCGCCCCCAAAGCCCAGCTTTTCACCACCACCACCATCATCTTTGACCCGTCCCTCCCCCACAACCCCTTGTCTCTTTGCAGGCTGGGCCACTGACTGACCCAGCGCCAGCAGCTCTCCCGTCCCTCCCCTTGCCCGGATGAATCCCCACACCAATTAGTACTCTCGCCACTCCGCCCGCCCCCACCTCCCTCCACTTCCCTCCGCCATTGCCCGCCCGCCCGCACATGGCCCGCCTTCTGCGCGGAGAGGAGGAATATCCCGCCGCCGCCGCCGCCGCCGCATCTCCGCTCCCTCGACCCGCCGCCACGCGCTCCTCCTAAGGTAAGGTATGCCGCCTCCCCGGCCCGGCTGCTTGGTTGCTTGATTGGACGGCCGCCTAGGGATTCAGGGGCGGCGTCATTTTCCTCAGGTGGGGTGGGGGTGGGGGATGCGGGTGCTCGTTCTTGATCTGTTCCTTCTGCGGCTTTACCGCCGCCGCCCATCACTCTCCAGATCCAATCCCGCCCCTTTTATTCATTAAAAAACCATTTTTTCTTTCTTCTTTCCGTTGCTCGCCTGCTCGCTTGCATTCAATGGGGCGCTGGAGTTAGTGCCCCCCATGCCCTGATGTGGATGTCATGCTCTGTAGTATGTACGTATGCGCGACACCGCATGTGTGCTTGCTTGCCGCGCTGTGGCTCATATGATCCATGGCGCGCTCCATCATGCCGGCTTCTCCCTTTGGGGTGAGGGAAAGGTGGGGGGCAGAGGGATGTGCGCGCCTTGTGACGAGCTCGCAGCTGTGCCAGGTTGCAATGCTCCCTCCTTCCTTCCTCCCCCCTTCCCTCGCCTCTTTGGGGATATCTTAAAGATTCCCTTTTGTTATTAATCCCCGCGGTTCTGGCCCACTCCGCCCTATTTTTGTGGGAGATGCTGGCTCAGCTCCGGTTGGGGGTGCGGGGCTTGTGATTTCTTCTTTCTAGCCAGGCCCTCTCTCTTCTCTTCACCTCCTCTCTTCTCCGGCGCGTCGCCTTTTGGGATGGGATGCGGCGGAGTGGCAGGGGCGGCCGGGTGGATGGATCTGCCCAGCGCTTAGTTGTAGTGGCTTGTGTGTGAGTCTGCAGGTGACTTCTTGGTCTCATGGAGGGTTCTCAAAATGATTCCCCCCCTTCCTCTTGGTGTGTAGGGATTTCTTTCTTTTCTGCCCGGCTTGTCCGGTCTAGCTTGTTGTTTCTGTCGATATTTACCTGGTGGTTTGGATTTCCTGGAATATTTCTGATCCACTGTCTGTTTCGGTGAATTGATACGAACAAACCCTAGTTATTTTATTGGTGTGCTGATACGCTGTCTGGGCGAATTGATTTGCAGGTTAGGAGGTTGGGAATTGCTCAGTCAGCCTTGTACTGAGCACTGACTGGGCGCCTAGACTGGGCGTTTGTTGTGATTCTGGTCAACCGCTTGCTCAGTTCATGTCTTCCAAGCCTGCTTCCCAAAGTATGCCGGAGCAAGCGGCAAAGCCTAAGGAAATGGGCGAAGATGACAGGCAGCGATCTGCTGCTGAGGAGGTTTCGGGGGAGCCGGACCAGCAGCCAGAATCTCCAGCTCCTGTGCTGGACAAGGATGCTCCAGATCTCTCTCC
The DNA here is from genome assembly GCA_021605145.1 of Aegilops bicornis. Lineage (NCBI taxonomy): Eukaryota > Viridiplantae > Streptophyta > Magnoliopsida > Poales > Poaceae > Aegilops > Aegilops bicornis. The sequence goes on along the minus strand of JAHIAL010000023.1, from coordinate 225,266 downwards.
AGACTCTGGGGTCCTGGATGTGCCACTAGCCCCAGAGGCAGAATCTGATGAGTCAAAAGAGACCAAGAACTCTGATTCCAACGAGAATCAAGAAAAGAAGTCGTCGCAAAAGAGTAGTATCAGTGATAGCTTTATTTCAGCTAAAGTGAGTGATGGGACAAATAGTCTGGGTAAGACCAGTGGTAGTGCTAAGACGAGTGGCCGAGATTTCACCGAGAGTGGCAAGAGCAGCATGTGCCGTGTGAGTGCAAGCAGTGACTTGAGTGATGAGAGCTCCTGCAGCAGTATGAGCAGTGCCACCACAAAGCCGCACAAAGGGAATGATTCGAGGTGGGAGGCCATCCAAGTGGTCAAATCCAGGGAGGGCGTTCTTGGCCTGAACCAATTTAGGCTGCTTAAGAAACTGGGTTCTGGTGATATTGGAAGTGTGTATCTCTCTGAATTGAGTGGTACCAAGAGTCACTTTGCAATGAAGGTGATGGATAAAACATCTCTGGCTAGTCGGAAGAAGCTGCTCCGGGCGCAGACCGAGCGGGAGATACTGCAGTCCCTGGATCATCCATTCCTGCCAACCCTATATACTCATTTTGAGACGGACAAGTTTTCGTGTCTGGTTATGGAGTTCTGTCCTGGAGGGGACTTGCACACCCTTCGACAAAGGCAGCCTGGAAAACATTTTTCAGAACAAGCAGCAAAGTATGCACTTTCTCTTGCTAATTATGTGTTGGCACAAATGATTTGTTTATAACATTCTTTGTTAGGTATTTTATCATGTGTCTCGTCTGCATTTCAGTATTTTTGGGCCTGATAACTTCATATTGCCATAATCCGGTTGCATATGACATACTGTACTTAGTTTTCTTACATCCTAATTTATAGCATGTTTATTATGCACACTAGAATCAGGAAGGTGCAGTATGTCGTAGAAACTGATGTGTCCCATGCTGATAGCGTACAGTTATGCATTGCTATGATTAAAACAAGCGGGTCATTGTTGGATTCCATGCGTTGTGATAGGCATATGTTATTTGTGGCAGATTTTGATTTGCCCATCAAAGCTGTGCGGAATGCTGACTAAGGATTTAACTTAAATTTTTTGGTTTCTCTCTTTGATGTTTCAGGTTCTATGTAGCAGAGGTGCTCCTTGCATTGGAGTACCTGCATATGCTTGGGATTATATACCGTGATCTCAAGCCAGAAAATGTCCTAGTTCGGGAGGATGGGCACATCATGCTGACTGATTTTGACCTCTCTCTTCGTTGTTCAGTGAGCCCAACCGTGATCAGGGGTGCAAATCCTGGCTTAGACGCGCTGCAGAGGAACAATGCAGCGTACTGCGTCCAGCCTGCTTGCATTCAGCCATCCTGTGTTGTTCCAACAACATGCTTTGGTCCTCGATTCTTCTCGAAATCCAAGTCCAAGTCAAAGTCCAAGAAGGAGAAGCCAAAGCCGGACATTGTGAACCAGGTTAACCTATTCCCTGAGATGATCGCCGAGCCAACTGATGCTCGGTCCATGTCCTTTGTGGGCACCCACGAGTACCTGGCCCCAGAAATAGTGAAAGGGGAAGGCCACGGCAGCGCTGGTGGATTGGTGGACCTTCGCATATTCTTGTCACGAAGCTACTGTTCGGCAAGACCCCTTTCAAGGGTTCAGGCAACCGGGCGACGCTTTTCAACGTCGTCGGTCAGCCCCTGCGGTTCCCAGAGTCCCCGCTAGTGAGCTTCTCGGCAAGGGACATGATAAGGGGACTACTGGTCAAGGACCCGCAGCACCGGCTGGGCCACAAGCGCGGAGCGACGGAGATAAAACAGCATCCCTTCTTCGAGGGCGTGAACTGGGCCCTGATAAGATGCGCGAGCCCTCCGGACATACCCAAGCCCGTGGAGCTGGACTGCCGCCCGAAGCAGGCCCCGTCGTGAACGGGAAGGTCGCGCCGCCTCCAACCAGAAGGGCTCGGACAACTACCTAGAGTTTGAGTTCTTCTAGCCTCTCTTTGGTGGTGCATTATGGATCCTCCGGAACAGCAGCGCATTTGAGCTGAGGCGCCACAGAAAGAGAAGATGTAGAGCTCCCCCTCTTGGCCTGGGAAGGTACTCTCATTTGTTGTAGATTGTATGCTCTTTTCTGGAGCCTCCTCCCCAAGTTTTTCTTCTTTCCCTTTTCTAATTTCGCCATTGAACTTGTTAGCTCCCCCTTAGTCACTCAAATACTCTCTCTATGCATGTTAATTGCGATTTTCGGAAACCGCATTGTGGCGGTGCCTCCTGAACGGGTTTGAAGGAGCGCGCCTGTTCAGGCCGTCGAATGTAACCGCTATTTGTACCTTGTAACTGATGTTTCTTCATCCATCCATCCATCGCTCGCTTCGCGTCGCTTATTCTGCTGCTTCTAGTGTTGCTGATATCTTGGTGCTAACAGACAATGCTGCTGTTACTATCTCACCAGGACCAGGCATTCCTGTTGTATGAATATGATTGCAGATTGTGACATGTGGAGAGTATGTACGTCTCTTGCTCGGTTTTTTGATGTTGTGTGAGATGAAAGGAGATGCATACTTTCACATCATGTATGCTACTCCCGTCTCAAAATAACTGTCTCTGATTTAGTACCCCTTTGTAAAGAAGTATAAGAGCTTTATTTCTTTACAGTGAGAGTACAACTTTGGGAGGGATTTGGATTTGCTTCAGCGAGATTTTTAGCATGGGTGTTGGGTCCAGATGGACGAATCTTTGGGCTGGAGATGAACTTTGACAACTCACAGAGGCCTGTTGCCCACTCGAGCCAATTTGGGGATTTTGGAGGCCATTTGGTGCCTACCTAGGAACCATGTCTTTGCTGGAAGTTCTTCTTTTGGCGACGAGTGCCATTGCTGCAAGTTTTAAGCTGGGGAGAAAACATAAACAGGAAACCACTTTACAGTGGGAAACATCACCCTCAAAGACAAGTCAAGTTACCACCGTCCGTTGAGGAAGGCAACTTCTGGCATGGCGGACACGCGTCATTGCCCAAGATGGTGGTATAGCCGGGTCCCACACGGAAAGTTGTTATGCCAAGCAGGCCGATATGGCGACTCTGGTAAAGCGTGTCGTCGCCCAAGATGATAGGAGCCAGGTTCCTTATGAACACCGGTGCCAAATTGGCCAAAAAGACGACCAAAAGAAAAAAGTTATGGCACAATGGTGGGCACTGCTCGGTATGAAATACGAGTAGTTGATAAACAAGCTCATTGATCCATCCGTTTGGGTGTTACGAGCTTGCTTTGGTGAATTTGGCATTGGAGCACCTACTTGCTTTGATGGCCACAACTTTTTTCGTGGCTCCGGCTGGGCAAAGTCAAGAGCCAAATGGTTGGAAAGTGCATTTGGCACCATTGCGGGTATACATTGTGGAAGGCCTTAGGCTACAAGTTACAATGCCAGTCAGTTTAGCTGAAAATTCGTGTTTCCCTCAAGAAAAAAAAAGCTAAAAATTCTTATTCAACACTCCTAACTACACAGGCTTACAGATTTGCCCCAAGTGTCATCCATGCTTGCTTTTTTTACAGTGTTTCTTTTTTAATCTTGAGAGGTTTGCTTTCTGATCTGTCTTACTTATTTTTTTGCCATGTTCTTCTAGGACCGATGATTTAATCCTCATTTTCTTGTAACCGATTCTTTTCGCTACCTTTTCTTGCTCGTATATGTTTTGCTTTATAACTGCCTGAGCCTGCACACAACAACGAAAGTAACCTTCCCGCAAAAAAAAAAACAACGAAAGTAACCTGCACTGGGAAAACGGATCGAGTTACCACTATCGCGGCCCAAGTGAGCGATGCCACCACTGCCATTCTTGAGGGCGACAAAGGTAAACGAGGTAGATAAAGGGCAATTTGGTGTTCACGTCATGCCAAATTATCTTGATATGGCAAGAAATGGAAAATTGCAAATGATCCAAGTCCTTTTTTTTAGGGGTGACAAATGATCCAAGTGCAACGGAATGTGGGGCAAAAAACGAAATCACTAGTTAAGGAGTACTTGTTGCAAAGATCACTCTCACATTCCCAGGTTGCGACAAGTGACACGCTGCATGTGCGCCACTTATCGCAACCTGAGAGTTTTTCTTTTTTTCGTAGATTCGTTTATTCAAAATGTTTTGTCTCTTTAACCGTGCGTCTAAATCTCGAACCGTTTTCACCGTTGGATTCCTCGCGTCGAGATCTTTAAAAACTAGATCCCATGTTGATAGGTTTTGATGAACTTTCTTTTCACGAAAAAAACGGACGAAAAAACCAGATAAAAAAAATCAAACCGGGAGCACGGGTTTTTCCCTTTCCGAAAGAGGCACGTCCGTGCCTCTCGCGAAACCACAACCGTGCCTCTCGTGGAAGCAAAACCGTGCCTCTCGCGAAAGAAAAAATAAGAAAGAAAACGCGTTTTTTCGTTTCGAGGAAACGGCCGTCTCCTCTCGAAATCACAACCATGCCTCCCACGGGAACAAAACCATGCCTCTCATGAAAGAAAAAAACAGAAAACGCATTTTTTCCCTTTTCGAGAGACACGGCCGTGCCTCTCGTGAAAGCACAACCGTGCCTCTCGCGAAAGCAAAACCGTGCCTCTCGCGGAAGGAAAAAAAATTAGAAAACACGTTTTTTTTCGTTTTCGAGAGGCACGGCCATGACTCTTTCGAAAGCACAACCGTGCCTCTCTCAGAAGCAAAACCGTGCCTTTCGCGGAAGGAAAAAAAAGAAAACACATTTTTTTTCCTTTTCCGAGAGGCACGGCCGTGACTCTTGCGAAAGGAAAAAAATGAAAATGCGTTTTTTCGCGAAATTGTTTTTTGGTCCAAAAGTTCAGGAAGACTGGTGGAAAACCAAAATGTCGAAAACCCCCGGAAAAAACAGTTAAAAAAGCTGAAATCGCGTGCGGAAAAATAAAAAAAATAAAATCCGGAGGGAGCATCCAGAGCACGACACATGGCGGGCGGCTGGGAGCGCGTCAAGTGGCGCTGATCGTTGCGAGGCTCCCGAAGGAGCGCTCGTTAATTAGTTGCTGTCGGCAAAAGATCAATTCTCTGAAAGGAAAAACGGGCCAAGATGGAGAAAACAACATTGACGTGAATCAACCTACCGGCCCAAGTTGCACAACGGGTAGACGGCCCATATAGGAGCTCTCAGCCCATGAATCGTATAGCCGAACCGGCCCAAACAGCAAAGGGCGACATTTGTTGCAGGTCTGCTGAGACATACATACGGTACGCATGTATGAAATCCATTTTAGACCTAAAAAATATATGGAATCCATTTTGTTTTTGCTACAAATGTATGAAATCCCTAACTTCTATCTCTCTTTCTGAAAAGAATAAAACAAGAGTAGAACCATACATGCACGCTGTCCTATATATATATAGCATCTTCATAAAAAGAAAATCAAACCATGCATATTTTCTATATCTAAATAATTAGTAACATTAACATATTTCACTTGACATGCAAACATGCTATCTCAGTATGTAACATGCATGGGAACATGGCCCACCTCAATGTATAGACATGCATGAGAATTTTCATTCTATTATGTTATTTATATTAATTTTTTACAATTATGTGATAATCATTCCTATGGAGCTTAAACACAAACAAAATAGGGTAGCAGACCATTTGCCGTCGCATAATCGCACTGTGGTATGGCTACAACCTATGACTAGACCATCATGTGTTGAGAAGCTTCTACCTCTGAATTGTCACCATATTACTATGGAATAAATTTCTGACACCCGCAAAAAAGGGCCAAGATATCATCACATCTACTAGTTTATTAAGAAAGAAGGTTATACATCATCAAAGAACCCGCAAAAGAAAAAGAACATCACCAAAGAAGCGAATAAGGTGGCTTCGGTCTCTTCCTCACCACGGCGACGTTCTTATCGGCGACGCCGCTAAGCCGAAAGCCTAGTCTACTTGTCGTTCTTTCCGAGCAGTAGGCCTTATGTTTCCCGTGTCTAGCGGTTATCGCCTCTCCCGGCGTCGCCGGCAAGTGGGACAAATTTGTGTTGGTACAAGGTTGGTGGCCCGACGGTGACAAATTTGGTGTTTTTTCCCTGCAACATCGGCGGGATGCATCAGTTCTGAATCCAGGTTGGCTTGGGGAACATCTTCGCCTGACACGCCACATCGTCAAGTGCCTGTTTTGCAGGTCTGGTCTTTGGCTCACAACGCCTACAAGGCTCTGGCGCTGGCCTGGAATTTGGTTTGCTGGTGCTCTGCCTCTTTTCTCGATGTGCGTCTCAGCGGCACTGACGGTGGATGGCGATTTCAGATTTGGTTGTTTGCAGAAACCCCAAGAGACTTATTTGTACTATGTTGTTGTACTATGTTTTATATTAATTAATATAATGTGTGCGGTTCCAAAAAAAAAAAAAAAACCATACAAAGCCAAAGCGGTACGAACCAAGTGAAAAACCTTAACGATCTAATGATCACCGACCTAAGGGTTGGCAATTCACAACCCTGAACAACCAACCTAAACTTGTCTAGTGTGGAATCACTCCCTTCGTCCCATACTACTTGTCAATCAAACAGATGCATCTCGGTGTAAAATCGAGAAACGACCGCTAGCAGAGCTTGACCCACAAATCAATTACTATAACACAACCTAACTCGACAACCATGATAGCATCAACTGATGTGTACGAGCATCACAGGGACGCGTCTATCATCAACCTCAAGACAGCATCACACACACAAGCCTAGGTGCAACATCACCGAGGAAAGATGCCACCGGCCCAACTCTATCGGACTGGCCATCACCGAGACCATAGGAGGGGACCATGAGAGGACGAGCACCGACCGGGGGAGCACTCGCGCCAGGGACGACCGACGACCTAGGGGGAGGCACCCCACGATCTTCGCATTTTCCTTCGTTCCCGTCGCATTGGAGTGTGTGTGTATCTACTACTAGATCCTTCTTTTCGCCAACCTCTAATTATTTTCGAAAACTCTTGTGGATCTGCCGAATTCTAAGGCCCTCCTAACGCTTTCACTCAGATCAGACGCGTTCTTCCACGGCAGAAAGAATGCGATATATGGCAAGTTATTTAAAAAGAGAAAGATGAGTGTGGTGATCCCAGAAAGAAACAATGCTAAGCGCGTGGACCTATGCAAAACATTTAAAGAAAGCAAGCACACTAATATATGAAAAGCTTTAGTTGCTAAATCATTAAGTGAAGCAAGCTTAGCAACCATAATTTAAGCACGCCTCCGCGATCGAGTAGTATCGTTAAGGAGTATAGTTCTTTAAAATTTATTTAATGTCTTAAGACCTCATCTAAACACCCATACATTGGGAGCAGCCTGAGGCATGCAATGCAATTGTGCGTGCCATACCGTCTCCGCGATCGAGGTTGGCGCTGGCGGAGTGGAGCGCCATCGCCATGATTTGATTTCCTCCCCGGCTTTTTGCAGCCAGGGTGCCTGCCTAGTTGCTCTGCTCCGTGGCATAGTATGTGTCCGGCATGTGCATCTTTATCTCTCTTTATCTCTGAAGTCGCCGAACATTTCTGACTGTCTGACTGACCGACCGACTGTAGCTTGCATGATGTGTGGTCGTAGATAGGTTACCTGATGATACAGCTGGTTGCTGCCTGTGTGTGGAGAGGGGTCCGGAACAGCTGACGAGCAAGTCCAGAAACAGCTAACGCCAGCACAAGGCTCAGCTCACAGCTCAGCACACATATCTGAATGCGACGAATGTATATCCTGTGTGCCGCATTTGAACCACGCACCCGCGCACGCAAAGCTTGCACGGATGTATCCAGCCGTTGCGTCGACCTGGGACACGACAGCAGGCCGGCACCTCCATCAATTTTTTTTTTTTGAAACGAACACCTCCACAATTCATATTTAGTACTGTATTTCCCAAGTTGGACCGTAACATAACGAATAGTATCTGTATGTATAGATCGTAGAGTAGATTCATTCTGGTTGTTGATGAAATTAGTTTCAGCTGGTGGCTAGACTGGACACTCCCTCGATCGATTCTTGGCCGTAGGTTGAATTTCACACATGGAGAACGGGTGAACGAACAAGGCCCCAAAAGGCGTTTTGGCTTCCCCCGGACCAGATATTATCCAGATGAGATCGATGGGCATGGCCATGCCCATATACGTATCACGCCGCGGCGCGGCGTGCAGCAGCACACGCACACACACGGTCGGTCGGTCTGCTGCCGGAGAAGTCGCGGCTGAACCCGACGTCACAGCAAACGTGGCTCGACAACGACGATCGCTGCTACTCCTTCCTACTAGTAGCTGGCTAGCTACCGAAAGCCAGAAGAATGGGCGGCGCAGGCGGGCAGCTTGCCCGTCCACACAATCGGGGCCAAAGCGCTGCTGCCGCTGCATGCAACCAAGCTACGATCGACCTGCATGTACCGATGCTTATCTCCACCCACAAAACGGGACGCCACCCCACCTCACCAATGCAAAAAATACCTTTTCTCTGCTACTGTTTCTGTTCCTGGCGTCGAGGCAGCAGACGCATGCAAAACCTTGTGCGGTAGCTGTGCTTTTTCTTTTTTTTTGGAAAAAAAGAACGCCCTCTCCGATTTCCATGATCAGAAACCATAATGTTCGATACAAACTATTCTCAGTGTCGAAAAACGTCTTACATTATAGATGAGAGGAAGTACTAGAAATAAAAAGCTACCGCCGCTATCGCGGCGGGTTTTTGCAACACGATGCACGGCCTGGAAGATGACGAGATGAACATCCTAGCTCATCTGTCACGAGCCAGCCCGCAAAAGAGAGGCAAATCCACTCTGGGACTCCCACAAACCAGGGTCTCCAGCGCCAGCAAAAGCAAACAAATTCCCTGAGAAGGATGTAGTTCCTGACGAGAAGAAGAAGAAGTAACAGAGCGAGAAGGATAGGTAAGCCCGGGGGAGTATGGCTGTCCGCAGGCCGCAATCCTACGCGTCGCCCAGAGTCGCCTTGAAAACCTCTCTCACCAATGCTTTAATTATTCTTACGCCCTCCTCCATTACCCTTCTGTTTTCGGGGTTTATCTGCAACACAAGTCATTCATGAAGCATTTTGATAATAATATTTACAGGAACACAAGGATCAGAGATCCTGTTGTTATCAAACACAACACTATTCCTCAATTTCCAAATTGTCCAAAATATGGCAGAGATGCCAACTGTTATCCGAACTTTTTCTTTCTTATGAAATTTCTTAAGACAATTGTTAAACAAGTCATTTACATTATCAGGAATATTTTGCAAGTCAAAAGTACACTTAACAATATTCCATAAAAATTTAGCCACAGAACATCCAAGAAACAAGTGATCAATGCTTTCATCATGCAAGCAGAAAGGGCATTTCTTTTCTCCTTTCCACCCTCTCCTCAACAAATTATCTCTGGTCAAAATGCTCTTTCTCAGCACCAGCCACGTAAAAACTTTCACTCTGGGAAGCTTTTTTGTTTTCCACATGAAGTTGTGTGTGTATTTTACCCCATTCTCTATCATGTATCTATAATAGGACTTAACATTGTAAATACCATTTTTGTTCAAAGACCATTTTATTCTGTCTCTATTCTGACTCAACACCACCCCCTCACAAGCCTCCCTAATATGACTCCATAATTCCAAGGAGTCTCCATATAGAGTTCTCCTAAAAGAGATTGAGGCCAAACCTTTTCTAAACATTTCAGCTACTGATTTGTTCTTATCTTCTCCTTCTTTTGAGTTCCATTGCGTATGTGTCACGCTCTTCTCTCTCCATTACAAAACTAGGGAATTTCTGTGTGATATGGTTGCATGATCGCCATTTGCCTGACTGTGTGTGTGCATTTTAGAGTGTTCATTTAAGATTTGCCCTTGGAGTAGACCTCAAACATACTACTAGTACCTCCAATGTCTGACATCTGGTCGGACGCCGGCCATACAGTGCCATCTCTTAAACATCGTTTTTTTTATCTATCTAAAGTAGATATTCACTATACATTTGGCATTGAAATATAAAACTAATGAAATCTAATAGGTTTGAGGATCTCAGACATATCAAAAAGCTTCTAATAAAAGTGATAATCTCGAGCCATCAACTTCCCCAAGCATAAGTCTTGCTCATCCTCGAGCAATTAGGAAATAGAAATAATGAAAGGGAGGTTGACAAATGAGTAAAAAAGATTTTACTGGCTCGTAAAGATATAATCTACGTTGCACGGATACTTGGATACGTATTGGATACACGATACGGGGATACGCCCGATACGTCAATTTTCTAAAAACATGGATACAGGAATACATTTATATATAGATATTACATATATTAATTATTAAAAATATGAAGAAAAATAAGGAGCTACTAAGTCAAAACATGCCTCAATAGGATTACCCCCTTTCTTTTCTTAAACTTGGTCCACTTTCATTAATTCGCAGTGGGATTTCCCTAGGTTTCCTGTTTCAATCAGCGCATCGACTCTCTCTTAGCTTACCTTTCAATTGAAGAAGAACATTGACTGACATGTTTTGACACGAACTCACGCCCATATTGGGAATCTTCATAACGTGTACCTTTACTATTGAGGGGATTTCACGTCGAATAAGGGGTTTCAGGTATCCAAAACGTATCGCAGAAGTATCCTAGGAGTATCAAATATTTTTTTTCTTTTTTTTAAATCAAAAAATCGAGGGATACTTACGGGAGACGTATCAGGGCAGTATCCGGAAGGATACACGCGCTTTCTGAAGTATCCGCGCAACGTATATTAAAATTAAATTAAAAAAATATAATACATCCATTCTCACAAATCCTCCAACCCTAATTAAAAGAATACTTGGATTTGAATAAATGCATTTAAGTTGGCTACCTAGCCACGTGTAGTCTCATATAACTAGTTACAATTCTCAAGTTAAAGCCTTTGATAAATAACTGACTGTAGATTGCATGTACTCCCTCCGTTCCGAATTACTTGTCTTAGATTTGTCTAGATACGGAGGTATCTAGCATTAAAATGAGTCTAAATACATCTGTATCTAGACAAATCCAAGACAAGTAATTCGAAACGGAGGGAGTAGGTGGTAGTAGATATATTACCTGACGATACAGCTGGTTGCTACCTGTGTGTGGAGAGGAGATCCGCAACAGCTGACGAGCAAGTCCAGAAACAGAACAGCTAACGCCGGCATGGGGAGTTCATCCTCCGGCTCAGCTCAGCACACATATCTGAATCTGACGAATGTATATCCTGTGTGCCGCCGCATTTGAACCACGCGCGGACGGACGCAAGGTTTGCACAGATGGATATCAAGGCGTTGCGTCGACATGAGACGACAGCAGGCCAGCACCTCCCTCATCCATCGGTTCGTACATTGTGTTCCCAAGTTGGACAGTAACATAACGAATAGTATTTGCACGAAGGGGAACATTGTGGTACAGTACAGTAGTTAATTTTTGATTGTTAAATGAAATTGGCTTCAGTTGGTGGCTAGGCTAGACTAGACGCTTCCTCGGCTGATTCTTGGCCGTACGTTGAATTGCACACATGTAGAACGAGTGAAGGAACGAGGCCCCAAAAGGCGTTTTGGCTTCCCCCGGACCAGATATGCAGATGAGATCGACGGCCATACCACACTGTACCAGCAGTATTTGCCATGTTTATCATCACGCCGGGCCGCGGCATGCAGCGCACACACACGGCCGGTCAGGCTGCGCCGCTGCCGGAGAAGTCGCGGACGCGCGGCGTGAACCCGACGTCACAACAAACTTGCATGGTTGGACGACGACGATCGTTGCTAGTCCTAGTACAGGCCGTCCACACAATCGGGGCCAAAGCGGTACAGCCGCTGCATGCAACCAAGCTTGTACGATCGACCTGCATGTGCTCATGTGCTTATCTCTCACGTATCTCCACCTACCGACTATCTTCTCTTCTTCTTCTTTTGAGTTCCATCGCTCTTCTCTCTCCGTTACACAAAGTGGGTAATTTCTGCGTAAACGTAATATGGTTGCATGATCGGCATTCGCCCAACTGTCCGCGTACATTTAAGGCTTGTCCTTTAGAGATACCTTCTAGACCGAGCATACTACTCCCTCCGGTCACTTTTACTCTGCATATAAGAATTGTCTAAAATCAAACTTCATAAACTTTGATCATATTTATATGGAAAAAATATCAACATCCACCATGCTGAAGTTATACAATATGAAATCTAAGTCATGACACATCTACTAATATTGATTTCATATTATGAATGTTGGTATTTTTTTTTATAAAGTTGGTCAAACTTTACGAGGGTTGACTTTAGAAAAATTTCATATGCAAATAAAAAGGACCGGAGGGAGTACGTCGTCCAATGCCTGCGGACATCTGGTCAGACGCCGGCCATGCAATGCTATCTCTCAAACATCATTTTTTATTTATTTAAAGTGGATGTTCACTAATACATTTGGCATAGAAATATTAAACTAACGTAATCTAATATGTTTCAGGACCTCGGACATATCAAAACCTTCTACTAAAAGTGATAATCTCGTCATCTCGAGCCATCAACTCTCTCAAATTTAAGACTTGCATATCCTCAAGCAATTAAGAAATAGGAAGAACGAAAGGGAGGTCAACAAATGAGTAAAAAGAATTTAGCGGCTCTTGAGGATATAATATATCCAATCTCACAAATCATGTAACCTTTAAGAATACTTGCATTTGAATATTTGCAGCTAAAGAACTAGCCATGGACATGGGTGCGTGGAAGTTTGTTATTCATGTACCAGAACCATGAGTTGATTGCGAAATCTTATGGGTTTAACCTCTAGCATACGACGACTTGTTGGGGTTAAAGGATTTGTTGTTGTTGTTGTTGTTGTTGTTGTTGTTGCCACGCATAGTCTCATATAACTAGTTACAATTCTCAAGTTAAACCTTTGATAATTAATTGAGCATGGAGCAAGTGAAAAATATATTCTGAGAGAGAATGGATTTATTTAAAGTAGATGTTGAATGTAATCTAATATCACGACATCAGGAGCTCGTGAAGACACTTCCCCATTGGACACATCCGAGCGAGCATCCTCGGTGTCGGCTGGAGCAGCTGGGCCAGAGTGGTGATGGACTGCAAGACACATATGTTAGTGTAGCACATTTGTGTAAGTGTCCCAATAGTTATCCTCCCAATGAAGAGTGGGGATAGTATTTATGAGTGGTGTTCCGGTCACACACAAGTTGTCACAAGTCTCGTGTGAAGTAATTGTTTTGAAATCTGCAAATGTTATTATTGTCCCATGAAACAAATATATCAGAGTGGTGAAAAGAGTTGATTGTTGCATCGAGATTAATAACAACTATAAAATAGAACACATAAATTAAAAGACTGGAAATAAAAGTGGTTTCCTGTAGTAGAGAGATTAGGCGCGGGGAAACTTTGGATCATGGTGTACATCAAGTATGCCGATGTGATGGTAGTACCAGTTACCTGGTATTATGATTCTAATATATTGATGTTGGGGAACGTAGTATGCAATTTCAAAAAAATCTACCCTCACGCAAGATCTATCTATGAGATGCATAGCAACGAGAGGGGGAGAGTGTGTCTATGTACCCTCGTAGACCGAAAGCGGAAGCGTTTGACAATGCGGTTGATGTAGTCGGACTTCTTCTCATTCTGACCGATCAAGCACCGAACGTACGACACCTCCGAGTTCTTCACACGTTCAGCTCGATGGCGTCCCTCGAACTCTTGATCCAGCAAAGTGTCGAGGGAAAGTTCCGTCAGCACGACGGCATGGTGACGATGATGGTGAAGTGATCCACGCAGGGCTTCGTCTAAGCACTACATGAATATGACCGGAGGCATAAACTGTGGAGGGGGCGCCGCACACGGTTAGGAATCAATGTTTGTTGTGTGTTCTAGGCGCCCCCTCCCCACATATATATAGGTGGGAGGGGGAGGGGGACACCCATGGGGCGCCCCAAGTAGGAGGAATCCTACTTGGGGGCCTTTCCAATTCGCCTCCCACCATCTTTTCCATAGAGGGAAGGAAAGGGGAGAGAGGAGGGAAGGAAGGGGGAGGCCGAATTGCCTCCCCTTCCTTCTCTCTCCCACCTTTCCCTTCCTCTTTCTATTCGGCCAGCAAGGGGGCGCAACAGCCCATGCTGGCTACTGTGTTTCCCATCTTGGCCCAATGGGCCCATATCTTTGCCGGGGGTAGCCCGGAACCCCTTCCGGTGACCCGATACGTACCCGGTATCCCCGGAACACTTCCGGTGTCCAAATAATATCGTCCTATATATGAATCTTTACCTCGACCATTTCGAGACTCCTCGTCATATTCGCGATCTCATCCGGGACTCCGAACAACATTCGGTCACCAAATCACATAACTCATATAATACAAAATCGTCATCGAACGTTAAGCGTGCGGACCCTACGGGTTCGAGAACTATGTTGACATGACCGAGACACCTCTCCGGTCAATAACCAACAACGGAACCTGGATGCTCATATTGGTTCCGACATATTCTACGAAGATCTTTATCGGTCGTACCGTAATGAGAACATACATTATTCCTTTGTCATCGGTATGTTACTTGCCCGAGATTCGATCGTCGGTATCTTCATACCTAGTTCAATCTCGTTACCGGCAAGTCTCTTTACTCATTCCGTAATGCATCATCCCATAACTAACTCATTAATCACATTGCTTGCAAGGCTTATTATGACGTGCATTACCAAGAGGGCCCAGAGATACCTCTCCGATACTCGGAGTGACAAATCCTAATCTCGATCTATGCCAACCCAACAAACACTTTTGGAGATACCTGTAGAGCATCTTTATAATCACCCGGTTACGTTGTGATGTTTGATAGCACACAAAGTATTCCTCCGGTATTCAGGAGTTGCATAATCTCATAGTCAAAGGAATATCTATAAGTCATGAAGAAAGCAATAGCAATAAAACTTAAGGTTCATTATGCTAAGCTAGCGGATGGGTCTTGTCCATCACATCATTCTCCTAATGTTGTGATCCCGTTCATCAAATACAACACATGTCTATGGTTAGGAAACTTAACCATCTTTGATTAACGAGCTAGTCTAATAACGAGTTAACTCTTACTAGGGACACTTTGTTTTGTCTATGTATCCACACATGTATCAAGTTTCCAGTTAATACAATTTTAGCATGAATATTTAACATTTATCATAATATAAGGAAATATAAATAACAACTTTATTATTGCCTCTAGGGCATATTTCCTTCAGTCTCCCACTTGCACTAGAGTCAATAATCTAGATTACATTGTAATGATTCTAACACCGATGGAGTCTTGGTGCTGATCATGTTTTGCTCGTGGAAGAGGCTTAGTCAACGGGTCTGCCACATTTAGATCCGTATGTATTTTGCAAATCTCTATGTCTCCCTCCTTGACTTGATCACGAATGGAGTTGAAGCGTCTCTTGATGTGTTTGGTTCTTTTGTGAAATATGGATTCCTTCGCCAAGGCAATAGCTCCATTATTGTCACAAAAGTTTTTCATTGGACCCGATGCACTAGGTATTACACCTAGATCAGATATGAACTCATTCATCCAGACTCCTTCATTTGCTGCTTCTGAAGTAGCTATGTACTCCGCTTCACACGTGGATCCCGCCACGATGCTTTGCTTGGAACTGCACCAACTGACAGCTCCACCATTCAATATAAATACGTATCCGGTTTTTGACTTAGAGTCATCCGGATCAGTGTCAAAGCTAGCATCGACATAACCATTTACGACAAGCTCTTTGTCACCTCATAAACGAGAAACATATCCTTAGTCCTTTTCACGTACTTCAGGATGTTCTTGACTGTTGTCCAGTGATCCACTCCTGGATTACTTTTGTACCTCCCTGCTAGACTTATAGCAAGGCACACATCAGGTCTGGTACACAACATTGCATACATGATAGAACCTATGGCTGAGGTATAGGGAATGACTTTCATTTTCTCTCTATCTTCTACAGTGGTCGGGCATTGAGTCTGACTCAACTTCACACCTTGTAACACAAGCAAGAACCCTTTCTTGGACTAATCCATTTTGAACTTCTTGAAAACTTTATCAAGGTATGTGCTTTGTGAAAGTCCAATTAAGCGTCTTGATCTATCTCAATAGATCTTGATGCCCAATATATAATCAGTTTCACCGAGGTCTTTCATTGAAAAACTCTTATTCAAGTATCCTTTTATGCTATCCAGAAATTCTATATCACTTTCAATCAACAATATGTCATCCACATATAATATTAGAAATGCTCTGAGCTCCCACTCACTTTCTTGTAAATGTGAGCTTCTCCAAAAGTCTCAGTATAAAACCATATGCTTTGATCACCTCATCAAAGCGTATATTCCAACTCTGAGATGATTGCACCAGTCCATAAATGGATCGCTGGAGCTTGCACACTTTGTTAGCACCTTTAGGATCGACAAAACCTTTTGGTTGCATCATATACAACTCTTTTTCAAGAAATGCCAGCGTCAGTCTTCTTCTTGAAGATTCCATTTATTCTCTATGGCTTGCCGATCATCGGGCAAGTCAACCAAAGTCCATACTTTCTCCATACATGGATCCCATCTCAGATGTCATGGCCTCAAGCCATTTCCCCGAATCTGGGCTCATCATCGCTTCCTCATAGTTCGTAGGTTCGTCATGGTCTAGTAACATGACTTCCAGAACAATATTACCCTACCACTCTGGTGCAGAACGTGCTCTGGTTGACCTACGAGGTTCGGTAGTAACTTGATCCGAAGTTTCATGATCATTATCATTAGCTTCCTCACTAGTTGGTGTAGGCATCACGGGAACGGTTTTCTGTGATGAGCTACTTTCCAATCCGAGAGAAGGTATAATTACCTCATCAAGTTCTACTTTCCTCTCGCTCACTTCTTTCGATAGAAACTCCTTCTCTAGAAAGGATCAATTCTTGGCAACAAAGATCTTGCCTTCGGATCTGTGATAGAAGGTGTACCCAACAGTTTCTTTTGGGTATCCTTGATACGTCACCCTCGTATCTACTCTTCCAAACACTTTTGCCCTTGTTTTGGACTCTAACTTGTATGATTTGAATGGAACTAACCCGGACTGACGCTGTTTTCAGCAGAACTGCCATGGTGTTGTTTCTTGTCTGAAAATAAAGGTTCTCGAAATGTCACGAAACTCCACGGAACACCTTAGAAAAAATAAAGAAAATCCTCGCAAAGATGAAGACCAGGGGCCCACACCCTGCTCATGAGGGTGGGGGCGCCCCTACCTCTTGGGCCCCTCGAGACCCTCCGACGCCAACTCCAACTCCATATATTGGCTTTCGGGGAGAAAAAAAATCAGAGAGAAGAAATCATCGCGTTTTACCATACGGAGCCGCCGCCAAGCCCTAATCTCTCTCGCGAGGGCTGATCTGGAGTCGGTTCGGGGCTCCAGAGAGGGGGATTCGTCGCCGTCGTCATCATCAACCATTCTCCATCACCAATTTCATGATGCTCACCACCGTGCGTGAGTAATTCCATCGTACGCTTGCTGGACGGTGATGGGTTGGATGAGATTTATCATGTAATCGAGTTAGTTTTGTTAGGGTTTGATCCCTAGTATCCATTATGTTACGAGATTGATGTTGCTATGACTTTGCTATGCTTAATGCTTGTCACTAGGGCCCGAGTGCCATGATTTCAGATTTGAACCTATTATGTTTTCATGAATATATGTGTGTTCTAGATCCTATCTTGCAAGTCTATAGTCACCTACTATGTGTTATGATCCGGCAACCCCGAAGTGACAATAATCGGGACCACTCCGGTGATGACCATAGTTTGAGGAGTTCATGTATTCACCATGTGCTAATGCTTTGTTCGATTCTCTATAAAAAGGAGGCCTTAATATCACTTAGTTTCAAAAAGGACCCGCTGCCACGGGAGGTTAGGACAAAAGATGTCACGCAAGTTCTTTTCCATAAGCACGTATGACTATATACGGAATACATGCCTACATTATATTGATGAACTGGAGCTAGTTCTGTATCACCCTATGTTATGACTGTTACATGACGAACCACATCCGGCATAATTATCCATCATTAATCCGGTGCCTATGAGTTTTCCATATACTGGTTCTCGCTTATTTGCTTTTTCGGTGCTACTATTACAATCATTACAAAATACCAAAAACATTACTTTTACTGTCTTTACTTTTGTTACCGTTACCACCACTATCATATTACTTTGCTACTAAACACCTTCTTTGCAGATACTAAGTTTCCGGTGTGGTTGAATTGACAACTCAGCTGCTAATACTTGAGAATATTCTTTGGCTCCCCTTGTGTCGAATCAATAAATTTGGGTTGAATACTCTACCCTCGAAAGCTATTGCGATCCCCTATACTTGTGGGTCATTAAGACTATTTTAAAGGCGCCGTTGCCGGGGAGCATAGCTCTATTCTTTGAGTCACTTGGGATTTATATCTGCTGGACACTATGAAGAATTTGAAAGATGATCGAACTACTATTTTTCCCTCAACTACGAGGGGAGGTAAGGGACTGCCATCTAGCCTTGCACTAGATTCTCCTTCTGTTATGAGTAAGTTTGCGACACCTAAACCTACTACTGCTATTGATTCTGATATGTCGCATGTTATTGATGATGCCACTTCTGCTATGCATGATACCTATGATGAAACTACTTCTATGCTTGATACTACTGTGCCACTTGGTGAATATCTTGATGAGCAAATTGCTAGGTCTAGAGAAAGAGAAATTATTGAACCTGAACACAATGATGTTAGTGACGATGAACCTATGCACGCTATTCACGAAGGTTATCTTTTGATGCGAGAATCTTACGCCGCTATTTTTGCTTGCCGGGATAGATATGAACTTAAGAGGTTGCAAATTAAATGGAGTAAAGAATCTCTTAGAGATAGAATGAGACCCGACCACTGCTTTTGTCGCTTCACCTATTTGTGTTCTGATAAGGATTATTATGATTTTTCTGTTGATCCTGATATAATTACTTTGGTTGAATCTGATCCTTTTTATGGCTATGAATCTGAAACTGTTGTGGCACATCTTACTAAGTTAAATGATATAGCTGCCCTGTTTACTAATAATGAGAGATCGCTACCTTTATTTACTTAAGATATTTCCGTTCTCGTTAAAGGGTGATGCTAAGATATGGTACAATTCTCTTGATCCTGGTTGTGTGCAAAGTCCCGGGATATGATTTATTACTTCTACGCTAAATATTTCCCTGCTCATAAGAAACAAGCTGTTTTGAGGGAAATATACAATTTTGTGCAAATTGAAGAAGAGAGTCTCCATAAGCTTGGGGAGGCTTCTCAAGTTACTTAATGCTTTGCTGATCATCCTCTTAAGAAACCTGAAATATTTGATATCTTTTATAATGGACTAACCGATGCTTCCAGAGATTACTGGATAGTTGTGCTGGTTCTCTTTTCAGGGAAAGAACAGGATGACGCTGAAATTCTATTGAATAATATGTTGGCTAATGAAAATAATTGGGCACCTCGAGCTACCTCTGAGCCAATTATCGAGCCTATTGCTAAACCAACTCCAAAGAAGAGAGGTGTTCTGTTTCTCGATCCACGAAGATATGCAAGAGGCAAAGAAATCTATGAAAGAAAAATGTATTAAAGCTGAAGATGTTAAGAATTTACCTCCTATTGAAGAAATACATGGTCTTAATTTACACTTTGTTGAAGAAGTATATGATCTCAATTACTTATTTAATGAAGAACCTCCCGACATCCCGACATAGGTTGTGAAGGTAAATTCTCTCTATAGATATGATAAAGCTGAAGTGCCTCCTACTAAAATTGCTAGTCAGTGCTTGGATGAGTTTGATGACTTTATGTTTAAGCAAGATGACTTTAATGCTTATTTTGGTAGACAATTAAAATAGAATACCTTTATGATTAAACGCTTGGGTGATTATATGGCTGATATTAGAGGTGAATTTAAACTTGTTAGCAAGCATGCTTCTATGGTTACCACTCAAGTAGAACAAGTACTTAAAGCTCAGAAAGGAGTGCTTGATGAAATGAATAGTAAGAAAAATGATTATGTTAGAGTGGCTACTAGATCTGGTAGAATGTCTCAGGAACCTCTGTTTGCTGAAGGCCAAACTAAGAGAATCGAGCAAGATTCTCAGAGAAATGATATTGATGTACCTAGTTCTTCTAAGAGGAAGAAAAAGAAAAATGATAGGACTTTGCAAACTTCTAGTGAACCTATTGCTGAACTACCTGAGAATCCAAATGATATTTCTATTTCTGATGCTGAAACACAATCAGGTGATGAACATGAACCTAGTGATAATGTTAATGATAATGTTCGTGTTGATGCTCAACCTAGTAATGATAATGATGTAGAAGTTGAACCTCTTTGTTGATCTTGATAACCCACAATCAAGGAATCAACGTTATGATAAAAGAGACTTCGTTGCTAGGAAACATGGTAAAGAAAGGGAACCATGGGTCCAAAAACCCATGCCTTTTCCCCGAAACCATCCAAGAAAAAGGATGATGAGGATTTTGAGCGCTTTTCTTTGAAATGATTAGACCTATCTTTTATGTATGCGATTAACGGACGTGCTCAAAACAAATCCTTACTCTAAGTATATGAAGGATATTACTACTAATAAAATAAAGATACACAAGCTGAAATTTCCACCATGCTTGCTAATTATACTTTTAAGGGTGGAGTACCAAAGAAACTTGGAGATCCCGGAGTACCTACTATACCATGCTCCATTAAGAGAAATTATGTTAAAACCGCTTTATGTGATCTTTGGACCGGTGTTAGTGTTATGCCTCTCTCTTTATATCGTAGACTTGACTTGAATAAGTTGACACCTACTGAAATATCTTTGCAAATGGCTGATAAATCAACTGCTATACCTATCGGTATTTGTGAGAATGTGCCTATTGTGGTTGCAAACGTTACTATTTTAACGGACTTTGTTATTCTTGATATTCCCGAGGATGATAGTATGTCTATTATTCTTGGAAGACCTTTCCTTAATACTGCAGGGGCTGTTATTGATTGCAACAAAGGCAATATCACTTTTCATGTTAATGGCAATGAGCACACGGTACACTTTCCGAGGAAACAACCTCAAGTCTATAGTATCAACTCTATTGGAAAAATTCCATCGATTATATTTGGAGGTTTCGAATTTCCTCTCCCCTCTTGTCAAGAAAAAGTATGATATACTCATTGTTGGGGATTTCCATATCCCCTTGAGGTAACTTAGTGCTATTCGAAATTTCTCCGGTTCCGTGTTAATCGGAATGAGCTCGTTAACAAGACTTGATCAACCTTGTTAGTGGATTCATTTTGATGATCACGAGATGGATGAAACTAGAAGCACAACTTTCTGTACCCTCTTTATACTTTACATTATTTAGTAGAAATAAAGTAAAATAGTATTTTTTTGTCCGTCTCCGACTTATCCGCTCAATATAAAAATTTCCCGAAAATAAAAAGTCCTCAGAATGCCATGCCAATTTAATATGATTTTTCGGGAATATTTAAGAATTTACTGTGCAAAAATCACCACGGGGGGGGCTGCCACCTGGCCACGAGGGTGGAGGGTGCGCCCTACCCCCCTAGGCGCGCCCCCTGCCTCGTGGGCCCACGGTGGCCCTCCTCCACTTATTCCTGCACCCATCTTCTTCCTCTGTCTCACACAAACACGAAAAACCAACTCAAGCATGAGTTCCACCCCGTTCTTTGTGATTTTCGATCTCCTTGCTCAAAGCACCTCTCGCAAAACTGCTTGGGGAGATTGTTCCTTGGTATGTGACTCCTCCATTGGTCCAATTAGTTTTTGTTCTAGTGCTTTATTCATTGCAAATTTGTGCTGCATAGGTGACCATGTTCTTGAGCTTGCATGTAAATTTATATGGTTCCAAGTAGTTCTAATGCTCTATATAGGCTCTAGGCACTTGTGGGAGTTGTTACTATCAATTTTATTGAAGTTGGTTCACTTTTATTTGAAGTTACTAAAAATTTCAGAATTATTTTTCAGAGAAAACAATATGTTTAGGAAGATGTTCCAAGGTGGTTCTTCAAGGAAGCAAGGTCCCAGACATGCAATACGTGATGTTTTGAGGAACCACCAAGAGACGCTCTTGTGAGGCCCTGTGAATGGACTTCGGAAAATTTTATGAATCAAGTGGGAATCAAAGAAGAATTTAGTGCATATTTGAGTAACGCCGGTCTTGAGGACTTTGAAGCTGACAAATGCCCCTCAAGATCATGATCTCACAAGTTCATTTGTGAGGAGGTTTGAGTTTTCATCTTCGTAATTCTCCTTCAGTCATGTTTGACCTTTATGACAAATCTTATACCATGGACTTAGAGGATTTCACTTACGCTTGCAAACTTCCATCTTGGGGTAATGTCAGGATCCCCTAAATCCGAATATAGAGACTTTCTTGCTAGAATAACTGTGGCGGAATATAGAGATATAACACAAGCCACTATAGGGAGCATTCACTTTCTTGCTATACATTATTTTGCTCTCTTTATAGGTAGATGCATAAATGCTAAAGATGAAGCATGTCACAGGTGTGTCACGACCTCGGCATTCTCGTGGAGTCTGTGTTAGGGAGACCAATTTTATCATATGGGAGCCATTGTAGCTCGCAGGTTGCATCAGAATAGACATAGCGGTGACTTCTTTGGAGGAATTTATGCAACCCGCTTAGCTAATTTTCTTGAGATAGACATTCGTGAGGGTGATACAGAGTTACCCCCTTCTTATTTAGATTTTGATTCTATGGTTTCCCACCGGTTTGTTGAGAGGACAGAGCCACCTCTCCAGTATCGACTAATCTTTAACAAACGTTGATACGTCCATTTTGCATCATGCTTTTATGTCAATATTTATTGCATTATGGGCTGTTATTTCACGTTATTTCACAATACTTATGGCTATTCTCTCTTATTTTACAAGGTTTACATGAAGAGGGAGAATGCAAATGGAATTCTCGGGTGGAAAAGGAGCAAATATTGAAGGACTATTCTGCGCAACTCCAAAAGTCCTGAAACTCCACGGAATACCTTAGAATAAATAAAGAAAAATCATCGCCAAAGATGAAGGCCAGGGGGCCCACACCCTGCTCACGAGGGTGGGGGCGCCCCCCTGGGCGCGCCCCCCTACCTCGTGGGCCCCCTGGTGGCTCTCCGACGTCCATCTTCTCCCATATGAAGTCTTTCGATGAGAAAAAAATAGAAGAGAACCTTTCGGGACGAGACTCCGCCGCCACGAGGCGGAACCTTATGGGAACTAATCTAGGGCTCCAGCAGAGCTTTTCTGGGGGACACTTCCCTCGGAGGGGGAAATCATCACCATCGCTATCACCAACGCTCTTCTCATCGGGAGAGGGCAATCTCCATCAACATCTTCATCGGCACCATCTCATCTCCAAACCCTAGTTCATCTCTTGTATCCAATTCTTGTCTCCAAGTCCGGGATTGGTGCTAGTAGGTTGCTAGTAGTGTTGATTACTCTTTGTAGTTGATGCTAGTTGGTTTATTTGGTGGAAGATCATATGTTCAGATCCTATATGCACATTATTACCCCTCCGATTATGAACATGAATATGCTTTGTGAGTAGTTACGCTTTGTTCGTGAGGACAAGGGAGAAGTCTTGCTATTAGTAGTCATGTGAATTTGGTATTCGCTCGATATTTTGATAAGATGTATGTTGTCTAACCTCTAGTGGTGTTATGTGAACGTCGACTACATAACACTTCACCATTATTTGGGCCTAGAGGAAGGCATTGGGAAGTAATAAGTAGATGATGGGTTGCTAGAGTGATGAAGCTTAAACCCTAGTTTATGCGTTGCTTCGTAAAGGGCTGATTTGGATCCATATGTTTCATGCTATGGTTAGGTTTACCTTAATACTTTTGTTGTAGTTATGATGCTTGCAATAGAGGTTAATCATAAGTGGGATGTTTGTTCAAGTAAGAATAGCACCCAAGCACCGTCCACCCACATATCAAATTATCAAAGTACGAGCTTGAATCATATGAGCGTGATGAAAACTAGCTTGACGATATTCCCATGTGTCCTCGGAGCGCTTTTCCTATTATAAGAGTTTGTCCAGGCTTGTCCTTTGCTACAAAAAGGATTGGGCCACCTTGCTGCACCTTATTTACTTTTGTTACTTGTTGCTCATTACAATTTATCTTATCACAAAACTATCTCGTTACCACTTATTTCAGTACTTGCAGAGAATACCTTCTTTGAAAACCGCTTATCATTTCCTTCGCTCCTCGTTGGGTTCGACACTCTTACTTAACGAAAGGACTACGATAGATCCCCTATACTTGTGGGTCATCAAACGTCATGTAGTCCATATTGCTCTTCCTGGTCCTGCCTTCTTTGATTTTTAGACAAAAGGAAGATATGTTATCACCAGAGAGGAGGCAGATGAATACGAGAGGAGAGCGGAGAGAGCCCGACGCTACGCTGCGGCTCAGGAGGCTATAGCCGCTGCATCACAATATGATCCCAACTATTCTGCATCACAGTATGACCCCAGCTTCACCTACGGGTATCAGCCAGGCTATCCCTGGCAATAGACCAACTTAGGCCAAAAGCCTAAGCTTGGGGGAGTACGTATTTCCCACCGACATTACATTCATGTTCACACACACTCATTGCTAGATGTCGGTGTTCATACTCTTTCACTGTAATATCCATGCTAGTTTCTTTTCTTTTTCCTGCGTTCTTCTTGTGTGTTTAATAAACCTTAAGAAAAATAAAAAAACTTAGTAGTAGTTTATTTCTTTGCTGTAGTAGTAAAAAAAAAGGGAAAACCCAAAAATATTTCCCATTCTTCTTTTGCTTGTTGGGAGCTTTCCCGTGTAAATAGTTATTGTTTCGCTTCTTTTTTTGGGGGGTCGAGAAGACTATATTGAAAATGCTTAGTGGCTCTTATATGCATGATTGATTATTTAAACTTCGAGCCCATATTACTTGTCTTCTCCTGTTTATTGAATGCTTGCGATTCGGCTTAGTCCAATGCACGTGCACTCTTATTATTATCCACACCGTTCGGTCGTGCAAGTGAAAGGCAATAATGATGATATATGATGGACTTATTGAGGGGAGAAAAGCTGGTATGAAATCGACCTCTCTTGTTTTTGTAAATATGATGATTCATCGTTCTTGATTCAGCTATTATGAAGTAAACATATTTGCAATGACATTTAGAGATTATAGTTGCTTGTGCCATGCTTGATTAGCTATGAGTTATAATGGTTTACCTTTATGCCAACATGCTATTAGAATGGTTAAGTTGTGGTATGATGGGATGGTATCCTCCTTTAAATGAATTGAGTGACTAGACTTGGCACATGTTCATGCATGTAGTTGAATCCAATCAACATAGCCTTCATGACATTTATGTTCATGGTGGATTATATCCTACTCATGCTTGTACTCGGTGTGAATTAATTTTAATGCATGTTTACGACTGTTGTCGCTCTCTCGATTGGTCGCTTGGGTCTTTTGCTAGCCTTCACATTGTACTAAGCGGGAATATTGCTTGTGCATCCAAACTCCTTAAACCCCAAAGTTATTCCATATGAGTCCACTATACCTACCTATATGCGGTATTTACCGCCGTTCCAAGTAAATTTGTATGTGCCAAACTCTAAACCTTCAAATAAACATTCTGTTTTGCATGCTCGAATAGCTCATATGTCAACTAGAGCTGCCCTTATCTTCCGTGTTAGGCGGGTTATTCTCAAGAGGAGTGGACTCCGCTCCTCATTCATGAGAAAAAGGCTGGTATCCGGATGCCCGATCCCATGCTTCGTGCAAATTAAATCAAAATAACTGCAAACAAAACTCCCTTGGGACCCGTTGAATGTTGGAGGCACTTTCGTTGTTTCGAGCAAGCCATGGATTGATGCTTGTGGAGGAAGGGGAGTATAAACTTTACCATTCTATTTGGCAACCGCCTATAATCTGTTAGCATGGAAGATATAAATGCGTCTTTTTATTTGTTATGTTGACAATGAAAGTATGCCGCTCAAAATATAATTTATCTCTGTTTCAAAACCGAGCTCTGCACCTCTACAAATCCTCGCTTCCCTCCGCCAAGGGCCTATCTATTTACTTTTATGTTGAGTCATCACCCTTCTTATTAAAAGCACCCATTTGGAGAGCACACTGATCGTTTGCATTAATTATTATCGTTTTATTTCGTGTATGTCTTGACTGGATCTCTTTTACCATGAATTAAAATGTTTAGTCAGTCCTTGATCTTTAAAGGTGCTCTGCATTTATGTTTTGCGGTCTCAGAAAGGGCTAGCGAGATACCATTTTGTTATACCATGTTATGATTATTTTGAGAAAGTGTTGTCATCCGAGTTTTGCTATTATGGCCTGCTAGCTGGTTATGCTATTGATATGAGCAGCCAGTGAGACCTACGTGTCATTGTGAGTATGGTTAGTTCATAATAATTGCTTTGAGACTTGAATGCTGGCTTTTCATGTTTACAACAACAAGAGCAAACAGAGTTTGTAAAGTTTTTCTTTTTCTCTTCGGTTTGTCAACTGAATTGCTTGAGGACAAGCAAGGGTTTAAGCTAGGGGAGTTGATACGTCTCCGTCGTATCTACTGTTCCAAACACTTTTGCCCTTGTTTTGGACTCCAACTTGTATGATTTCAATGGAACTAACCCGGACCGACGATTTGTTTCAGAAGCGCCATGGTGTTGTTTTTTGTGCAGAAAATAAAGATTCTCGGAATGTCCTGAAACTCCACGGAACACCTTAGAAAAAATAAAGAAAATCCTCAAAGATGAAGACCAGGGGCCCACACTGCTCACGAGGGTGGGGGGCGCCCCCTGGGCGCGCCACCTACCTCGTGGCCCCCATGGAGACCCTCCGACGACAACTCCAACTCCATATATTGGCTTTCGGGGAGAAAAAAAATCAGAGAGAAGAAATCATCGCGTTTTACGATACGGAGCCGCCGCCAAGCCCTAATCTCTCTCGGGAGGGCTGATCTGGAGTCCGTTCGGGGCTCCGGAGAGGGGGGTTCGTCGCCGTCGTCATCATCAACCATCCTCCATCACCAATTTCATGATGCTCACCGCCGTGCGTGAGTAATTCCATCGTAGGCTTGCTTTACGGTGATGGGTTGGATGAGATTTATCATGTAATCGAGTTAGTTTTTTTAGGGTTTGATCCCTAGTATCCATTATGTTCTGGGATTGATGTTGCCATGACTTTGCTATGCTTAATGCTTGTCACTAGGGCCCGAGTGCCATGATTTCAGATCTGAACCTATTATGTTTTCATGAATATATGTGTGTTCTAGATCCTATCTTGCAAGTCTATAGTCACCTACTATGTGTTATGATCCGGCAACCCAGTGACAATAATCGGGACCACTCCCAGTGATGACCATAGTTTGAGGAGTTCATGTATTCACTATGTGCTAATGCTTTGTTCCAGTTCTCTATTAAAAGGAGGCCTTAATAGCCCTTAGTTTCCAATAGGACCCCGCTGCCACGGGAGGTTAGGACAAAAGATGTCACGCAAGTTCTTTTCCATAAGCATTATGACTATATACGGAATACATGCCTACATTATATTGATGAACTGGAGCTAGTTACGTATCACCCTATGTTATGAGTTACATGACGAACCACATCCGGCATAATTATCCATCATTAATCCAAAGGTGCCTACGAGTTTTCCATATACTGGTTCTCGCTTATTTGCTTTTTCGGTGCTACTATTACAATCATTACAAAATACCAAAAACATTACTTTTACTATCTTTACTTTTGTTACCGTTACCACCACTATCATATTACTTTGCTACTAAACACCTTGCTGCAGATACTAAGTTTCCAGGTGTGGTTGAATTGACAACTCAGCTGCTACTACTTGAGAATATTCTTTGGCTCCCCTTATGTCGAATCAATAAATTTGGGTTGAATACTCTACCCTCGAAAACTGTTGCGATCCCCTATACTTGTGGGTCATTAATCCAATGAAGGCGCACTCCTCCAATTTGGGTTCGAGGTTATCAGGCTGAAGCTTTTTCACAAAAGCATCGCAACCCCAAACTTTAAGAAACGACAGCTTAGATTTCTTGCCAAACCATAGTTCACACGGTGTCGTCTCAACGGATTTAGATGGTGCCCTATTTAGCGTGAATGCAACTGTCTCTAATGCATAACCCCAAAACGATAGTGGTAAATCGGTAAGAGACATCATAGATCGCACCATGTCTAACAAACTACGGTTGCGACGTTCGGACACACTATTACCCTGTGGTGTTCCAGGTGGCGTGAGTTGAGAAACTATTCCACATTGTTTTAAATGAAGGCCAAACTCGTAACTCAAATATTCGCCTCTGAGATCAAATCATAGAAACTTTATTTTCTTATTACGATGATTCTCCACTTCACTCTGAAATTCTTTGAACTTTTCAAATGTTTCAGACTTGTGTTTCATTAAGTAGATATACCGATATCTACTTAAATCATTTGTGAAGGTTAGGAAATAACGATACCCGCCACGAGCCGCCACATTCATTGGACCGCATACATCGATATGTATTATTTCCAATAAGTCAGTGGCTCGCTCCATTGTTCCGGAGAACGTAGTAATAGTCATCTTGCCCATGAGGCATGGTTCACCAGCATCAAATGATTCATAATCAAGTGACCCAAAAGTCCATCCGCATGGAGTTTCTTCATGCGTTTTACACCAATATGACCTAAACGGCGGTGACACAAATATGTTGTACTATCATTATCAACTTTGCATCTTTCGGCATCAATATTATGAATATGTGTATCACCACGATCGTGATTCAACAAAAATAGACCACTCTTCAAGGGTGCATGACCATAAACGATATTATTCATATAAATAGAACAACAATTATTCTTTGATTTAAATGAATAACCGTCTCGCTTCAAACAAGATCCAGATATAATGTTCATGCTCAACGCTGGCACCAAATAACAATTATCCAGGTCTAAAACTAATCCCGAAGGTAGATGTAGAGGTAGCGTGCCGACGACGATCACATCGACCTTGGAACCATTCCCGACGCGCATCGTCGCCTTGTCCTTAGCCAATCTTCGGTTAATCCGTAGCCCCTATTTCGAGTTGCAAATATGAGCAACAGAACTAGTATCAAATACCCAGGCTCTACTACGAGCATTAGTACGGTACACATCAATAACATGTATATTAAATATACCTTTGTTCACTTTTCCATCCTTCTTATCCGCCAAATACTTGGGGCAGTTCCGCTTCCAGTGACCAGTCCCTTTGCAGTAGAAGCACTCAGTTTCAGGCTTGGGTCCAGACTTGGGCTTCTTCCCGGGAGTGACAACTTGCTTGCCATTCTTCTTGAAGTTCCTTCTTTCCCTTGCCCTTTTCTTGAAACTAGTGGTCTTATTAACCATCAACACTTGATTCTCTTTCCTGATTTCTACCTCCGCAGCTTTGAGCATAGCGAAGAGCTCGGGAATTGTCTTATCCATCCCTTGCATATTATAGTTCATCACAAAGCCTTTGTAGCTTGGTGGCGGTGATTGAAGAACTCTGTCAATAACACTATTATCCGGAAGATTAACTCCCAGCTGAGTCAAGTGGTTATGATACCCAGACATTTTGAGTATGCGTTCACTGACAGAACTAATCTCCTCCATCTTGCAACTATAGAACTTGTTGGAGACCTAATATCTCTCAACTCAGGCATTTGCTTGAAATATTAACTTTAATTCCTGGAACATCTCATATGGCCCATGACGTTCAAAACATCTTTGAAGTCCCGATTCTAAGCCGTAGAGCATGGCACACTGAACTATAGAGTAGTCATCAGACCGCGTCTGACAGACGTTCAAAGCGTCTACATTACAGGGAGGGGGCTTGTCACCTAGCGGTGCATCACGGACATAATTCTTGTGTGCAGCAATGAGGATAATCCTCAAGTTATGGACCTAGTCCGTGTAGTTGCTACCATCATCTTTCAACTTAGCTTTCTCTAGGAACGCATTAAAATTCAAGGGAACGGTAGCACGGGCAATTGATCTACAACATAGATATGCAAAAACTATCAGGACTAAGTTCATGATAAATTAAGTTCAATTAATCGTATTACTTCAGAACTTCCACTTAGATATACATCCCTCGAGTCATCTAAATGATCATGTGATCCATATCAACTAAACCATGTCCGATCATCACGTGAGATGGAGTAGTTTTCAATGGTGAACATCTCTATGTTGATCATATCTACTATATGATTCACGTTCGACCTTTTGGTCTCCAGTGCTCCGAGGCCATGTCTGTAGATGCTAGGCTCGTCAAGTTTAACCTGAGTATTCCGCATGTGCAAAACTATATTGCACCCGTTGTATGTGAATGTAGACCTTATCACACCCGATCATCATGTGGTGTCTCGGCACGACGAACTGTCGCAACGGTGCATACTCAGGGAGAACACTAATACCTTGAAAATTTAGTGACGGATCATCTTATAGTGCTACCGCCATACTAAGCAAAATAAGATGCATAAAAGATAAACATCACATGCAATCAAAATATGTTACATGATATGGCCATCATCATCTTGTGCCTTTGATCTCCATCTCCAAAGCACCGTCATGATTTCCATCGTCACCGGCTTGACACCTTGATCTCCATCGTAGCGTTGTTGTCGTTTCGCCAACTATTGCTTCTACAACTATCGCTAACGCATAGTGATAAAGTAAAGCAATTATATAGTGATTGCATTTCATACAATAAAGCGACAACCATAAGGCTCCTGCCAGTTGCCGTTAACTTTTACAAAACATGATCATCTCATACAACAATGTATATAACATCATGTCTTGACCATATGACATCACAACATGCCCTGCAAAAACAAGTTAGATGTCCTCTGCTTTATTTTTGCAAATTTTACGTGGCTGCTACGGGCTTCTAGTAAGAACCGTTCTTACCTATGCATCAAAACCACAACGGTGTTTCGTCAAGTTTGCTGTTTTAACCTTCAACAAGGACCGGCCGTAGTCAAATTCGATTCAACTAAAATTGGAGAAACAGACACCCGCTAGCCACCTTTATGCAGAACTAGTTGCATGTCTGTCGGTGGAACCGGTCTCATGAACGTGGTCATGTAAGGTTGGTCCGGGCCGCTTCATCCAACAATACCGCCGAATCAAAATAAGACGTTGGTGGTAAGCAGTATGACTATCATCGCCCACAACTCTTTGTGTTCTACTCGTGCATATCATCTACGCATAGACCTGGCTCGGATGCCACTGTTGGGGGACGTAGCATGCAATTCAATAAAATTCCTACACTCACACAAAATCAATCTAGGAGATGCATAACAACGAGAGGGGGAGAGTGTGTCTACGTACCCTCGTAGTCTGAAAGCGGAAGCATTTAACAATGCGGTTGATGTAGTCGAACTTCTTCTCGTTCCGACCGATCAAGCACCGAACGTAGGGCACCTCCGAGTTCTGCACACGTTCAGCTCGATGACGTCCCTCAAAATCTTGATCCAGCAAAGTGTCAAGGGAGAGTTCCGTCAGCACAACGGCGTGGTGACGGTGATGGTGAAGTGATCCGCGCAGGGCTTCGCCTAAGCACTACATGAATATGACCGGATGCGAAATGGCTGTGGAGGGGACGCGCTGGCTAGGGAATCAATGTTTGTTGTGTGTTCTAGGCGCCCCCTCCCCACATATATATAGGTGGGAGGGTGAGGGGGACAGCCATGGGGCGCCCCAAGTAGGAGGAATCCTACTTGGGGGCCTTGTCTAATTCGCCCCCCCCCCCTCTTACCATCTTTTCCGGAGAGGGAAGGAAAGGGGAGAGAGGAGGGAAGGAAGGGGGAGGCCGAATTGCCTCCCCTTCTTCTCTCTTCCCCCTTTCCCTTCCTCTTCCTATTTGGCCAGCAAGGGGGGCGCAACAGCCCATGTTGGCTGATGTGTTTCCCCTCTTGGCCCGATAGGCCCATATCTTTGCCGGGGGTAGCCCGGAACTTCCGATGACCCGATACGTACCCGGTACCCCCGGAACACTTCTGGTATGCAAATACTATCGTCCTATATATGAATCTTTACCTCTCGACAATTTCGAGAATCCTCGTCATGTCCGTGATCTCATCCGGGACTCCGAACAACATTCGGTCACCAAGTCACATAACTCATGTAATACAAAATCGTCATTGAACGTTAAGCGTGCGGACCCTACGGGTTCAAGAACTATGTAGACATGACCGAGACACCTCTCCGGTCAACAACCAACAGCGGAACCTAGACGCTCATATTGGTTCCCACATATTCTACGAAGATCTTTATCGGTCGTACCGTAATGAGAACATATGTTATTCCTTTGTCATCGGTATGTTACTCGCCCGAGATTCGATCGTCGGTATCTTCATACCTAGTTCAATCTCGTTACCGGCAAGTCTACTCGTTCCGTAATGCATCATCCCATAACTAACTCATTAATCACATTGATTGCAAGGCTTATTATGATGTGCATTACCGAGAGGGCCCAGAGATACCTCTCCGATATTCAGAGTGACAAATCCTAATCTCGATCTATGCCAACCCAACAAACAACTTCGGAGATACCTGTAGAGCATGTTTATAATCACCCAGTTACGTTGTGACGTTTGATAGCACACAAGGTATTCCTCCGGTATTCAGGAGTTGCATAATCTCATAGTCAAAGAAATATGTATAAGTCATGAAGAAAGCAATAGCAATAAAACTTAACGTTCATTATGCTAAGCTAACGGATGGGTCTTGTCCATCACATCATTCTCCTAATGATGTGATCCCGTTCATCAAATGACAACACATGTCTATGGTTAGGAAATTTAACCATCTTTGATTAACGAGCTAGTCTAGTAGAGGCTTACTAGGGACACTATGTTTTGTCTATGTATCCATACATGTATCAAGTTTCCAGTTAATACAATTCTAGCATGAATAATAAACATTTATCATGATATAAGGAAATATAAATAACAACTTTATTATTGCCTTTGGGGCATATTTCCTTCAATTGATTGCTCGCTCGGTAGGCAAATCACCCTTGAGTTGTAGAACTCCTGCACATGGGATTCCGTTCTCCTCTATACTGCTGCTTCGATGTTGCCATAGCGTGGTCGTGCCGACAATCAAGGTCATGAGATCGGAATAATGCATTAGGTTATGTGGATCACCATTATCTAATATTGTCTCTGCTCTTCGTAGATATCTCCACTAGTCACGGAGGTCATGGATTCACAAAATAATTTGTGCTACCTATGTAGGTCTTTGGACCGTGTTGGCTGGACCCTTAAATTGGAGAACACACATTATGCTAACCACGGATAAACAACTTAATAAGCAATCACAATAATATAGCCACGAATGACGACGTATAGAATGGGAACAAATGAATCTTACCAATCACCTACATCTTCCATGCCTAAGGGGAACTACTCAAGCATAGGGCGAGAATCAACAAACATATCAGAGAATAATTCTAGAGAAATCATATCAATAATATCATGAAGATCCACAATAAGACGAACGGTTAAAACAAGTCTCAATCTCAAGATGAATTCAACAGAGCTCAACCCTAGTCTTACAAGTAGGAATTCCTCTCCCTATGGTGATGATGCGATGAATGGGAATGGAGATGGAAAATTGAGAAGAAAATGATCTCCGGGGCTTCTTCTTTTTCATATCTCTTCTCCCTCTGTTCTGGATGGTGTCGCGACAGTTGTGTCTCTTCGATGCGTCCCCACTCGTACGGAGGAAAGTTGTTTGGGTAGATGAGATGGAGATGAAAGTTGTTTGGGTAGATGAGATGGAGCTAGTGGTGCCCGGTATAAGCGCTTGCACTCGTACGGAGGACGTCTTGCGCTATGGATGTGTTGGCGGAAATCTGCCAATGTGGAGGAATTTTGCGTTGTATTTTGCAAAAAAAAAATATACTCAACAACGTAAATAAAATTTTATGACCAAATTTTTGAACAAGGTCAAAAACCGTACATAATATTTGAGCTTCCACTTGAGAATTCAAACTGGTCGATGCCCCGTCATATTAAATTTTAGCTTGATGTCGTAGTAACTTTCTGACAAAGGAAATGAAAACAAAGATGTTGTCATGGTATGCCATACGACTGGCTGTTCAAAATATGATATCCCTCATAGCTATGTGGTACGAATTTAAATAACTTCACAAAAATCCTATATATTGTTGATTATTAGATTATATGCATTACTAGTGCGCATGTCCTTCTTCAATAAGGTAAAAACAACAAGAAGGAAGCATCCACTAGTGAGTTTTCAGAAGAATCCCATATCATCAAGAAGGATTTTAGTACGAGACAGAGTGCACAGTAAGCATCTGTAAGTAGTTTCTAATGTTTTGACTTCAAAAGTATTGTGCGAGCCATCATATTGTAATTTACTAAAAGTGCACGAACGACACTTTCAGTCATGATTCACAAGGAAACACAGACCACGAAGAGGGCACATACACAAGAAGTTGTGCCGCAAGCTTTGGCGTTTCATCTTCATCCTCTGAACAATTTGTCCGAGAGCTAGAAGCGAAGATTATAGCAAATAAGAGTCAGACACAAAAGTGGCAAATGACACGTTTAAAGAAGATTTGAACGCAATACTTGCTGGACAGAAGTAAGAAATAGGAGAGCTCAAAAGGAAGCAACAATAAGAAATATAAATTGTCAAGATGGATTAGGAAAGAAAAATATTTTCTTTTAAAAAAAGCAATAGGAAATGAAGGCTCTAAGTCATCTCTTAAGGAAGTCATCGCAATCCTCCCAGGAGATTGTCTCACAACCCATGAATTACTGATGGTGCATTATTGCTCGTCATTATACTTTCTCCCGGTTTTTATTTCTCGTGTTTGATAATGTCATTTGGATGCTCATTTTAGCATGTGGATCAGTCTTGTGACAATTTCATATCTCATTGTTATTAAAAGTTGTGATGGCAATGTTTCATTTAAAATTATTAGTAATTTAGACTCGAATTCGCCTACGAATTCTGGTCGTGCATGATTTGACGTATCTAGAACCTGAGCGACACCGGTGACAAAAATCAAAGCCGTCACCAACGTCGTGGCCCCACATGTAAGCACCAACATCAGCACCATCCGGACTCACGTGTAAGAAGCCACAACAACATCTGGGCCCATTTGTTAGTACCATTGACCTTGTCAAAACTAAGGCCCGACTTATTACTAACGAGTGTCATCAGAGATAAAACCACGCCAGCAACTACTGACCCCATTTATCTGAATCTTTGACTAGTCAAAGCCACGAACCAGTTACTGGTGACGGATTATCGTCACCAAAAATAATCATAGGTGACTGACCGGCCTATCGTAAGTGAGTGTGTGGGCCATTATCGAAAATGGCCGCTAGTGACAAACTGTGGTTCATCACCTAAGACACGGTCTTGCGTGACAGAAAGTGGCACCATAAATATTTTATTTTCTGTGACGATGCTTCAGTGACGGTGGGGGTGACGACCGAAAAACGTCACCAGGCCATTTCTGATGAAGATAACCGGTTTTACGTGACACAGCTGGGCCGTCACAAAATAGTCTACATCTTGTAGTGATTTCACCATTTGTTAAAGCACTTTTAACATCCATTTGGTACAGAGTGATGTTATGATGATTAGCATATGCAACTAAGATACAAATGGCTTCAAGTCTTGCAAAGAGGGCATAATTAAGTCCCACCATACTCCATACCTTCCACTTGAGTACACCCTTAGGCAACTGAGTGTGCCTTGTTGCCAATGACTTGTTCATTTTCATCTTGCTTGTTTCGGAAAAATCATCGCGTGCCTCTCACACTGTGAGTGTCATCGGGTTTCTCTACTAGGGTCATTTTTTTTCAAAGTTATGAACTTCTTCCTGGATGGCATTAACCGAACTCGTGTCATCAGGTGCTTCTTAACGTTCATATGTTCAACACTAGAGACAAAAGAGTAATGCTCACAACAAGCTAGTTTTGGATAGTGATTCTCCCTTAGTTTAGGTCGTTGATGATTTGATCAATGGGATGGTTCTTGTTCAACCTTGCTCAAACTCAGGGTAACTTTTGTTTGGAGACTTGAGCTTCTTATTGATCATTTTGCGCTTGAGACGGATGGGAAAGAGGTTGTTGTGGTTCTTGATGAACTTCTTCTCGATTGAACTTATCGATGTCTCCTCATTTGCTTGAGGATCACCTTGATGTGATGCAGATGGTCCACTTGAGTGGAAGAAGTACTCTCCTTAACTTTCACCCGCTTTATCATGCGATTGGCCATTGATCACGCTGAGAGGAGTTCGGGCGCTTGTTCAAATTCGCCAAGACTCTGCTCGTTTTGGAGCAAAATTGAGTTGGAGAATTAGTATTCAGGGATGCAAAGTTACAATTTTAAAAAAATTAGAGTTATGGGGATAGTGCTTAATTTGACAAACAACAAAATCTCAGAGAAAAATGACTTTTGAGGATAGGCTAGAAGTTAACATGGATGGATATTCTCTCTCTCAAAAAAATGGATTCCATAAAAAAAAAGTTAACATGGATGGGGGTTGCAGCGCAAGGGGCAAAAAAGCATAACAAAAAGGGACCTTGGCCGTGACGACAAGGAGCCGATGGAGGGACGCCCAAGATTGGCGGCATGTGCCATGGGCGATGCGGACGCAGCCAAGTGGGGCCACGTTGATAAGCACGTATCCGTAATCCATGTGACCCGCCCCCGCCCACATAAACAATCCGCTGCCGTTGCCGTGCCTTTCAGCGCCTTGTCTCCCCTGCCTAATTGCTCCGGGGATACCTGCAACGCCACCCCCCAAAAATAATCAATCACTCAACCAACAACTCTCACTGGGTTCATACTCCTGATTAGTGCAGATTCCCTCGCCGTTTGTTTGGAGCCTGGTAAAAAATACCCGAATAGTGGTGGTGGTTTCTAGATCCGGTTTAATTTAACAAACGCTAGAAATTACCCCGAATAGCAATGGTTTCTTGATCTGGTTTAATAAATAAACACCAGCACAGATTGCTCCGCTTGGTGGTTTCTTCATCTGGTTTAATGAACACTTACGTAAAAATTAGTAGTGGTGGTTTCTTGATCTGCTACTACTAGTACAAAGTAGTAGTACCCGAATAGCACTGGTTTCTTGATCTGGTTTAATAAACACCCGCAACGATTAGCAGTGGCTTCTTGATCTGATTTTACAAAACACTTGCTAAGATGAGCTACCAGTTCCTGAAATTGGCAATACAACGGTGCGCACGGAAGGAGTAAAATAAGGAAACTTTTAGGAATGATTTTCCCATAAATATCTGGAGAGAGAAGTTAGGGGCATCCAAGAGCCAAGCAAGAACACAGGCCCCTCTGGTGTTCATAATACACACATCCTTGTTCCATCAATTTTCCGTTTCTCGTAAAAAAAGCCGAAGGCCGTACACAGATTTCTCATCACACAAAGCGCTACACCCGTGGGAGCGCTCTCTGCTGAAAAATATTTACACGGTACAGCGATGGCACGAGGCGTACAGAAAACGAAACCAAAAGGCAAATGCGAAAGGCGAGGAGCACCCTCTACTAGGACCGATCTAAATTCCTACGCGCACACGGAGAGGCCACACACGGAGCTAGCACATAGCCGGGGGCGACGCGACGGGGCGAATCTCTCTTCTCTTCTCTTCGCTCGTCTTCTCTCAATCCAGGCCGTCAGGGTGGGCGCCGGCGGCGACCACGACTCGTCGGCGGCGGAGGCGGCGGCCGGGAGGAGGCGGGAGCGGCAGAGCGGGCAGGTGGCGTGGTCGTAGTCCAGCCAGGTCTCCAGGCAGGCGCGGTGGAAGAGGTGGCCGCAGGGCAGGCGGTTCACCACGGCGTCCGCCTCGAAGCGCACCAGGCAGACGCGGCAGTCGGGCGTCGCCGAGGCCGCCGCGCCCCTTCTCCGGCCGAACCGCGCGGGGCGGAACCTGCTCCTGAACCTCTCCGCCAGGCTGGGGCCCGCCGGGGTGGCCGCCGTGAGCTGGTCGGCGCCGTCGGCGTCCTCCCCGGCGAGCAGCGAGGGCGGCGCGGGCAGGCCGAGGAAGACGAGCGCGGCGCGGAGGAGGCCCGCCAGGGCGGCGATCGAGACGACGGCGTGGTAGAGCAGGTAGATCAGGAGGCTCTCCTTGGGCGCCGGCATGCTGGAGATGCCCATCGCGGCGGCCGGGAAGATTGGGATTGGGGATCGATCCGTGGACCCGTCTGCAATTTGCGCCTTCTTTCGGGGGCGGTCCGGTCTGAGCGTCTGCGGTGGTGGTGGTGTGGTGGGATGGATACCGTGAGGGAGGGGGGGTCGGGGTGGGCGCATTTATAGCCGGGCCGGGGCTGCTGGTGTCACCTCCCTATCCATCATCCCATCTCGTTCGGGTGGTGCACCGCGACCCGTGTTCGCCAGCCCCCCGCCGTCGGATCCGCGCGATGGACGCCCCATAATTCCCCGCGCTTGGGCAGGGGACACCCCACATGCGGTGCGGTTCGATCGTGGGCGCCCAATAATTCCCCGCTCTGGTTTGGTTCGTGGCGTCCAATAATGGGTGCATGGTTGCTGCGCCAATTATTCGGGCCGGCCGATCCAAAACCCGATGGACGCATTTGTACGTGCAGTGCACCGCACCGGAGATGAGATGGTACGATACCGAGTGACCGATCTCACTGTCACGGGACAGTGCGCTCTCCCGGAAAATCATCGGGCGCGATTGGCGAGGCTGATTGGCTGGCGGACGGCCCCGACCGATCCAAATCAGAAAGGTGAGGGCGAAAGGGAATTCAATTCGGCTTACTTACTACCGAACGTAAGCGGCTCAGCCCGATTCCTGCCATTTATCCGTTCCGAACCGTGACGTGCTTGACTCAGAACACATCATCGCGACCTCATTTTCGGTGGGTTTTTTTCTTGGCGGAGGTCGTTTCAGTCGAAAAGACGGAGGATTTTTCTCCCGAATCTTTTCTTTTGGAGGAAGTGCTATTTTCTTCCGATTCTGCAGGAATGGTTCGGATCAGCTCGGCGATCGGGTTGCCGTGCCTGCACGACTGCGGCCGGCCGGTCGAACCGACCCCGACCCGACGCCCGGCCGGTCACGATCGGTCCGTGCACCGAATTGGAAATCGATCTCCTGGTACGTACGCCACTGCACTGCGCTACGTCCCCTCCCGTCGACGCAGTTACGGGCGCGACCAGTCTTGGACGCGCGAGACAGGGACGCGAGAGACGGCGACCGGCGCGCGGTCACGGGCGCTGCGGCTCAGCCGTTCGGGCTCAGCGGACGGACGCGCGGCGGCCAGGTCCGCTGCCCCGCCCTCCAGGATGCCTCCGGCGACCCGTGGGTGCCGGCCGGCTGCGATGGATGCAGAGGGTCTCGACCACTAGGCACCAGTGGCTGCTCGCTTAATTGCTTGGCGTGGGGAAAAGTCTGGGTGGAGCGCACCTAACCATCTTTCGCTCGGGTGCCGCCGGTCGATGAAAGTTGCTTGGCAAGCTACCGATTACAGTACTGTAGCAGTAGTACTTGCTTGTGTTACGTGCCCGTCAACACTAATCCATCCGACTAATCAACGCAGCTCTGCGTTTCTCTCGCAAAAGAAAAAAACAGAAGGCGGTCCGGTTAGGCTAGCTTGACTGCTAGTACTACTAGTAGTACGTGCAGCCCAAGTGTTTGTGTTGCGTCTGAACTTGACCACCAACGGCCTGTTGACTTGCGCGGCTAACTAGCTAAGCCGGTGGAGTTTTCAAATGGCGCGTTGCTCTGTCGGTTCATATACTAAGGTTTTGCTGAAAGTTTAATGGGGAATTCTGTTCACACGCGCACCGTCCTCGCTCAAACTGAGATGGACTCGTATCTTTATTTACTACTCCACCGATGGCGACACCAGAGCACAGCCATTAGCGACAGAGAAAATCGAATTTTTCGTATCCTCAGCGAGGTTCGATTACTGAAAACAAATTGGAAATCCTGGTCGCACGCGCACCGTCCAGAGACCGCGGCACGAAAGCACAGCCAGGCCATATGGGATGCATGTTTACGTAGCTAATTGACGGCTATTCATGATCATTTCTCCCTGTGCCTCCGTCCTAACATTAACATTTTGCTCGACCGAGCGACGGCGAAGGGCAGGAGAATTCCTGTGGCCGGGGCGCCTCCCCTGCGGCGAGAGCCTCGCCGCGTAGCATCGCACGGCACGGCTCGATCAACCGCCTAACACAAGGTGGTTGCTTGCGTTAAGCCTCCGGTTTGGCGTCGTCCCGACTGCACCGGCACATGCAGCTGCAGGCCCGAGCCGGTGGCCACCAATTAACGGACGAACCAACACGCGTGGCAATGTGAAACGAGAGGCGAGCAGTGGCCTCAGCCCTCAGGGGAGGAGGTCGATGGAGCCAAGCAAACCAACATGCAACTTGATGGTAGAGTAGTAGTAGTTTATTTGGTGCATTAGGATAGTGTTTCGGTGCTTCTGGCTACTTAATGACTGGGATAAGCGAAGATTTCGCGGCAGATTTGGCGCGCGTGGACTAGTCAGGAGGGGGGGAATTGTATATGGCGGGGTGATGTGGGCGCCGGTGATCCACATCTGGAATCCGGTGGACGGCTCCACCCTTTCTGCCAACCTGTTGGGCGTTGGGTCCGCGCGCTCCCCTAGCCTAGCGTGCTCTACGGTCTACTCCTCCCTGCTGCTCGTTCTTCGTCCCACCTCTTGTGTGGCTTCAGGACTGTTGCAATCTTACTTTACGTAGTAGGACTTTACGTAGTAGGAGTTGTATAGCATTGTTTATGTGGTCATACCGCTGAGTCTGCTCTTCTAGTGATTACGGGTATTACCTGATGCTTATAAAACTGCGGGCATTAGTTTAAAAGATTCCACTGTGATAGTTCTTTATGTGAAATTCCGTGGTGGTAGTTAGCTTCAGATAACTTGCGTGGTCTAGCCCGCGATCAGCACGGCTTCACCAGTAGGCCCGTAGCGAGGCCGGCCGGCTCGTAGGCGCGCGCGCGGGCGTGCGTCCACGCAAAGCAAGCTAGCAAGCAAAGCGCGTGGGCGTAGTGGTGCGTACCGACGAGACGAGAGACCACCGGGGTCGCCGCTGACGTCCGTCGTTGCTTTCCGGCGCCGTCCGAGCGCTGCGGTGCGCCCAGCGCGGCACGCGGGGGGCCGTCCCCATCCCTCGCGCCCGGGTCA
Organism: Aegilops bicornis; assembly: GCA_021605145.1. Lineage (NCBI taxonomy): Eukaryota > Viridiplantae > Streptophyta > Magnoliopsida > Poales > Poaceae > Aegilops > Aegilops bicornis. Next base: position 183,968 of record JAHIAL010000023.1, on the reverse strand, counting down.
CGTGGCCGCCGCGTGGCCCGCGCTCCGGCCGACAGCGAGGCGCGGGGAAAGCAACGTGGCGGTGTCTCGAACCGGCGAGGGGGAGGGAGGGAGGGAGCTCGCGGCCGAGGCGTGGTGGGGCCGCGCGCCCACGCCGCGCCGCTAGCCGCCGGGGGCCACCCCGTGTGCCCGCCCGTCCGAGCTGTCGACGGGGCGCGTCGCGCTCGTCACGCGCCGTGATCGAGCGCCCGCCCGGGGCGTGCGTGCGTGCGCGCCGCTTGACCGCGTGTCTTGTCACCCATACGTGCTGCGTTGAACTCTGGTGACAAGTGTCTGCCACCATGTTGACAACTAGTCCCGTCGTGAGTGAGACCCGTACGTGTGTGTGCGCGCGAGAGAAGCGTGATCGGATTTCTCTCTCTCGTTCGCCTCATCGCCGGCGTGCGTGCGTGTGCTGGTTGGAATTCGGAGCACCTTCGTCCTATTCGTTCGGTGCCTGTTTTGAGTTCTCTGTAGGCTGCCACGGTGACGCCTTCCTTGCTGTGTCTCGTGTGTGCGATGTCAGGCGAGGATCTTCGTCCGGCGGCCCCTGGAACCGTCTAGAAGCGAGCACGCCACATGGCTACTGTTCTTTTTATAGGACCCCACTGACTTTTTGACGTACCCGATCCGTCTGAAATCACTCGTCACTCGAATATATATATACTATTTGAAATTGATGCGGCACTTTTACGGTACCAAAATAACTCACAAGCAACACTAACTCACAAGCAGTAACTAACTCCATCAATCAAATGATAAAGCACAACAACTAGAAAACACACTCGGATATATTGCAGCGGATAGCTAGCTTGATTCATAAGGACGAAAATAATAATAATAAGGACGTAATCCAGACCATGAAACATGTGAACCTACAAAGAATCACAAGACGAGACCCGGGTTCCTTATGAAGGAAGGGCAAGCCCTTCAACCCACACAAGAATTAACACTCAAAAGAGCTAGTGATCACAACACAACACCTACAACGTCATCGACCATCTTAATTTTTTTAGAAAGAAGATCTCGCCGACTTTTTTTTTCTTTGAGAAAAGACCTCATCGGCAGTCTACAAACTTAAACTCACAAATCCAATCCTCCTTCACATGGAACAACTGGGAGTACTTATACTAAAGGTAGCTACTAGTTACTCCCTCCGTTTTAAAATAGATGACCCAACTTTGTACTGACTTTGTATTAAAGTTAGTATAAAGTTGGGTCATCTATTTTGAAACGGAGGGAGTAGGAGTGAAGACAGCACAAAAAAAAATAAGAGTTAATTCATGAATCCCAAGCTATAGCGGGAGAAAATTTGTTGAGCCTCGCGCTATAATCAATTTCTGCACAACTTGTATTGGAACTTGCATAATTTTGACTCAAGATCTCAAAGCACTCATCATTTGTTTTGCATGAAAGTTGGTTCAAATGCCTTACCTCCCATTCCAACTAAAAAATATGCCTTTTTATCCATCCCCTAAAACGTGCTAGGCCCTTCTAATTAAATTAGTTAGGTTTAGGTGAAAAGTTGCAGTTGAAAATTTGATGTGGCATTTCTCCCGCAATAGGCACCTGTCTTATATTAGAAAAGACTTGGATTGCTATCTGTCTTATAATAGAAAAGAGATTAGTCCTAATCCTACTAGGACTCTACATATAAGCCGGCTCCTTCAACTTATATAAGGAGGGGCAAGGCTCCCCGAGAGGGACAAGATTCACAAGTTAGGTTTAGACAGACAAGTCAATAGCTCTCGAGATAGAGCACCCTTGTAATCGTGATCATCATCATCAATATCAATGAAGCAGGATGTAGGCTTTTACCTCCACAATGAAGGGCCAAACACAGGTAAAACCTCGCTGCCTCTCGTCCCCAAGACAACCCTCTCAAGTTACCACATAGATGCGTTGGCATCACGACTAAGTCCTTTCTTAACGAGGACATCCGCCGTGACAATTCCACGACAAGTTCGCATGCCCACCGTGGGGAGCCAGACGGTGGATTTGAGTTCTCGAAGGGCAGCTTTGAAGGGCTCAAGGGATACTGTGGGCGAATGACCAAGAGTCGTCGCGACAAGCTCTACATCTACGACACCGGCTGGGGTCCCAACGCCGGCTCAATTGAGTACGGGTACCGGGTTCTCTTCGGCAGAATCCACGTCTTCATCGGCCGGATTGGCGAGCCGGGCCCTGAGCCGGACATCTGCACCGACATCATCGAGACGGCTCAGCGTGCGAGACCCGCCCGGGCTCAGCCCGCTATGAAGCGTGCCTTCGTGGGTTGCATCCATGGAGGAGAACTTTCTGAAGGATCCATGGACGGCGGTGAGACGGCCGTCTACTCCGATGGTGAGTCGTCCACTGGTGAGAAGGATTCATTGTATCAATTGCAAGATGGAGGGCTCGGGGGCTGTTCCGATGGCAGCAGTATTCCGGACCACTTTGAGCCGCCGAGCAGAGTAGGGATCTTTCATGGCTGGCACTCAACCCGGTCAAAACTTCACGGCTATGGTAGCAATAACTTGGGGTCGGGAGCGGCGTGGCAGAGGCCTGTCGTCCGCCGGCTCAAAGTCTTGATTGATCTCATGGACAAATTGATTTGCCCCGTTAACCGCAGCAGCTTGTTCCGCAAGTCAAGCGAGCATGATGCGTAGGTAGCAGTGCACGTGAGGAGATAGCCCAAGCCAAAGAAGCCCTAGCAGCTGACGACACCAAATTGGCCGCGGAGCGAGCGGCTTTGGATGCTCGGGCTCAACAGATCCAGTCAGAGGCTTTCCAGCTTACGATGAGTCTGAACGCATCTAATGAGGTGATGATGAGGAGGCACCAGAAGGCTCTATCCCGTTTGCCTCCGGTTTACGATCCTCGAAATAATTCTGCACGCCCGGAGCCGGCCCTAGTAACCCGCCGGAGGCAAACCAGTTTATAACATCCGGAGCGGGGGCACCGATGATACGTCTCCAACGTATCTATAATTTATGAAGTATTCAAGCTATTATACTATCCTTCTAGGATGTTTTATATGCATTTATATGATATTTATATGATTTTTTGGACTAACCTATTAACCTAGAGCCCAAAGGTCGCCGCTTTTCTCCTTGTTTTAGAGTATTGCAGAAAAGGAAAAATAAATGGAGTCCAAATTACGTGCCACTTGACGGAGATCATTTTTGGACCAGAAGAAGCCCACGGAGTACAGAAGCGTGCTGAGAGTCCCGGGCTGCCCATGAGGGTGGGCGCGCCACCCCTAGGGCGCGCCCTGCCTCGTGGACAGCCCGAGACCCCCGGCTTAAAATCAACGCAAAACTCTTCCATATATACCCAAACTTCCAGAAGAAACCTAGATCGGAAGTTCCGGCCGCAAGCCTCAGAGCCACGAGAAGTCAATCTAGGCCCTCTCGGCACCTGCCGAGGGGGGCCATCATCACCGGTGGCCATGGAGGAGTATCCTGAGGGCCATCATCACCATGAAGGCCAAGGACCCGGAGGGTGGAGGCCATGGAGGAGGAAGCACAAGGGAGAACCTCTCCTCCTCTCTTCCGGTGGCGCCGAGTGCCACTCGGAGGGAATTATCGCCACGGTGATCGTCTTCATCAACATCACCATCATCATCACCATCCTCATCTCTTTTATGCGGTCCAATTCCCGCAACCCGCTGTAATCCCTACTTGAACATGGTGCTTTATGCCACATATTATGATCCAATGATGTGTTGCCATCCTATGATGTTTTGAGTATATATCTTTTGTCTTTGGGTTGATTGATGATCTAGATTGGTATGAGTTGTATGTTTTACTTTGGTGCTATCCTATGGTGCCCTCCGTGGTCGCGCATAAGCGTGAGGGATTCCCTACCGTAGGGTGTTGCAATATGTTCATGATTCGCTTATAGTGGGTTGGTGAGTGGTGAAACACAAACCCGAGTAAGAGGGATTGTTGCGTATGGGAATAAAGAGGACTTGATGCTTTAATGCTATGGTTGGGTTTTACCTTAATGATCTTTAGTAGTTGCGGATGCTTGCCGTGAGTTCCAATCATAAGTGCATATGATCCAAGTAGAGAAAGTATGTTAGCTTATGCCTCCCTCATATGAAACGCAATAGTGATTACCGGTCTTGTTAACAATTGCCTAGGACAATTCCACACCGATCCACCATTATTCCACACTCGCTATTTATAATATTTAGTAATATATTCTAACATTATGATAACAGCACCTACTTTTATGTTTTAGCTCTTCGACATCATGCAAAGTTATCCTCTTCATACCCACAACGTAGTTTTATTTCTCGTTTCTAGTTGGAAGTAAACGTCGATTGCACGTGAGTCGTGTCGGTGGCAGATAGGGCTTGAGAGAATATTGATCTTACCTTTAGCTCCTTGTGGGTTCGACACTCCATACTTATCACTTCCACCTTTGGAATGTGCTACGATGATTCCTTGCACTTGGGGATTATCAAGCTCTTTTCTGGCACCGTTGCCGGGGAGCAATAGCGTGGGGTTGATATTCTCGTGTGTGCTTGTTTGCTTTCTTCACTAAGTAGATTTTGTTTTTTTCCTTTTTGTTTCTGTTTAGTTGTGGGTGAAACATACAAAAAAATTAAAAATGAAAATACAAAAAAAATTACTTGCCTTTCATGCCTAAAAAAAGTTTTTCAAAAAGAGAAGCGATTGGAAAGTTATGCATTGAAGAAGTGAGGGTCGACCTTGAGCACTTATGTTCATGCTCACGGAAACAATGTAGAATTTTTCATGGAAGTTTCTATGTAAATAATTATCCCCTTGTATATATTCATTGTATTATAAAAATAATGTGCCAAGCTTTGGTTTTAAGATGATTAGATTGCTTGTTTACTATGTGCAGAACAAAAACAGAAACTTTGGCTGCAGTGCATGAATTTACATTTTTTACTGGAAAGTCAAATGGGTCTGAAACTTTTTGCACATTACTTCTGTACAAATTGTTCAAACTTTCAAAATTAGTTCATAATTTTAGGAGTGACAGAAGTTTGGTAAACTTCCAAATTACTACAGACTGTCCTGTTTAAGACAGATTCTGTTTTTGATGCATTGCTTGCTTGTTTTGATGAAACTATCGGTCTCTATCAGTGGATTAAGCCATGGAAAAGTTATATTACAATAGCTATAAGGAAAAAATAAAATATGAATTGATTTGCAACAGTACTTATAGTAGTGATTTGCTTTGTTATACTAACGGATCTCACAGAGTTTTTGTTAAGTTTTTGTGGATGAAGTGTTCGAAGAACGAGGAGTTACCGATGTGAGAAGAATAAAGAGAAGCAAGAGTTCAAGCTTGGGGATGCCCAAGGTACCCCAAGTAAATATTTCAAAGGATACTCAAGCATCTAAGCTTGGGGATGCCCCGGTTAGCATCCCATCTTTCTTCTTCAACAATTATCGGTATACCTCGGTTTTTGTTTTGTTCACATGATGTGTGTCCTTTGTGTTTATGTTTTTATTTTAAGAACCATGCTGGCATGAGATAGCCCTTCATTGATTTATAGAATACTTCATGTGCTTCACTTAAATCTTTTAAGTATGACCTTATAGAATTACTCTTTGTGCTTCACTTAAATCTTTTGAGTATGGTTTTATAGAATGCTTCGTGTGCTTCACTTATATATTTTGAGCTTGGATATTGGTTAGTCTATGTTAATTGTAGAATGCTCCATGAACTTCACTTATATCTTTTGGAGTATGAATAATACTATCATTTAAAGTTGGTTTGTATGAGTGTCAACTTTAGGAATTAGTGATCCCACTATTTTGGAGGTGTTGAATCTTAGTGTGATATTTATGAAAGTGGATTTGGAAGAGTGTCAACTTTAGCTAGTAATTATTCCACTATTTAGGAAGAGGTGGCAATTGAGTATGAGAACAAAGTTGCTATCCATGATACTACTGAAAATTATTATGAGGGAAGAATACATGCTTGTAGGAGTTGCAATAATATCAAGTTTCCTCTCTAAGTGCTTAAAGTTTTGAAGTTATACTTGTTTTGCCTTCCTATGCTAGTTGATTGTTGTTCTTATAAATTGTGTGCTCACAAAATCCCTAGGCATAGGAAGTGGGTTATATTTAAATGTGCTAGTCATACTCTTCAAGATGCTCTCCTTGTGCTTCAATTCCTATCTTTTATGTGAGCATCATTGAAATCATCATGCCTAGCTAAAAGGCATCAAAGAAAAGCGCTTGTTGGGAGACAACCCAATATTTACTCTTACTGTTTTTGTGTGTTTACATGATTAAGCTACTGTAGTAGTCATGTTTTATAGCTTTTGTTTTAATAAAGTGCCAAGTAAGACCTTTGGGAAGACTTGGGTGAAAGTTAATGTGATCTTGCTGTAAAAAACAGAAACTTTGCGCTCACGAGATTAGCTGTCATTTTTTACAGAAGAGTGATTTTGAGTTTATTCTTTTCGCAGAAGATTAATATACAAATTCCTCACTTCCAACAATTTATTTCATAATTTTTGGAGTATCATAAGTATGGTTATTATTTAGATCATTACAGACTGTTCTGTTTCTGACAGATTCTGTTTTCATTGCATAGTTTGCTTGTTTTCTAGTTTCTATGGCTTATATTCCTCAATATAAATTGTAGAAATGATATGGTACAGTAGGAATTGTGTGAGAAAAATTATGAACCTTGTCTTTGACAGTACCAAAGTGAATGGTTTGCTCTTTATCATACTAACCTATCTCACAAAGTTACGTTAAGTTTTGTGTGATTGAAGTTTTCAAGCTTTGGGTGAGATATCGATATGAGGAGAATAAGGAGTGGAAAGACCCTAAGCTTGGGGATGCCCAAGGCACCCCAAGGTAATATTAAAGGAAGACTCAAGTACCTAAGCTTGGGGATGCCCGAAGGCATCCCTCTTTCGCCTTCAAAACTATCGGTATACCTTACTCGGAGCTATATTTATATTCGTCGCATGATATGTGTTTTGCTTGGAGCGTATTTTCAATTCTACTTGCTGTTTGAATAAAATCATTGGATCTGAAATATTGAATGAAAAAAAAATCCTCCCATGGCTAGTTAATTATTTGACTACTCAGTGTTCTTCACTCATATCTTATGGAGTAGTTTATCATTTACTCATGTGCTTCATGTATATCCTATGAGTAAATGGTTGAATAAATTGAATGTCATAAATCTGAATTTATATATGTTTCATATACTTATAACATGGGGATTAATGACTTCACTCATAATAAGTATATGTAGTAAACTTATTGAAAGTTAGCAAACGTAGAATTGGTCACGTGAACAATTCATGAAAGAATATTGAAGGGAGAGGGATTTCACATATAAATATACTATCTTGGACATCTTTTGTAGTTGTGAGCACTCATTAAAATATGACATGCTAAAGGTTGACGTTGGAAAGGAAGACAACGTAATGGGTTATGTTTTCTTATATCTGAAATAAAGTATATTCTCATGGATCGCCCAACATGTTGAGCTTGCCTTTCCCCCTCATGCTAGCCAAATTCTTTGCACCAAGTAGAGATACTACTTGTGCTTCCCAAAACCCTTAAACTAGTTCTGCCATGAGAGTCCACCATATCTACCTATGGATTGAGTAAGATCCTTCAAGTAAATTGTCATCGGTGCAAGCAATAAAAATTGCTCTCTAAATATGTATGATTGATTGGTGTGGAGGAAATAAGCTTTATACGATCTTGTGAGGTGGAAGACATAAAAGCGATTTTGACTGCATAATAAAGGTTCATATCACAAGGGGCAATATAAAGTGACGTTCTTTCGCATTAAGATTTTGTGCATCCAACCCTGAAAGCGCATGGCAACCTGTGCTTCCCTCTGCGAAGGACCTATATTTTATTATTATCTTCTACCTTATGCAAGAGTCATGGTGATCTTCACCTTTCCTTTTTACATTTTATCCTTTGGCAAGCACAGGGTGTTGGAAAGATCCTGATATATATATCTAATTGGATGTAAGTTAGCATGAGCTATTATTGTTGACATTACCCTTGAGGTAAAAGGTTGGGAGGCGAAACTATAAGCCCCTATCTTTCTCTGTGTCCGATTAAAACTCCATAACCACAAGTATTGCGTGAGTGTTAGCAATTGTGAAAGACTAAATGATAGTTGAGTATGTGGAATTTGCTAAATCAAAGTTCTGACATAGACTCTTCGTGAAAATAAGATGAACTGCAATTGTTTGATGACTGAGAATATTGTTTGTTAGTTTTCAAAAAGTTTATGATCGGCAGACTAAGGCATAGCCTAGTGGTGGGAAGGGGCTGATGCCTTCGCACCCACCCAGGTTCAAGGCATGGTACTTGCAATTCGGGGTAGTTGCACCAATTATACTGTAGGGGGTTCCCTTACAGTCTTTCTATCAAAAAAAAAGTTTATGATCTATACTTTAACATGTGATTAGCTTGTTACTTTATCATGAGAAGTTTTATGAGATGAGCTACTGTTATGACATGTAATGATGCTAGAAAAAGTGATTGGAATTATCATTGATCAAACTTAAGCACTTGCTAGCATTCACACTTCATAAATTATTTCTTTTATCATTTACCTACTCGAGGACTAGCAGTAATTAAGCTTGGGGATGCCGATACGTCTCCAACGTATCTATAATTTATGAAGTATTCATGCTATTATACTATCCTTCTAGGATGTTTTATATGCATTTATATGATATTTTATATGATTTTGGGACTAACCTATTAACCTAGAGCCCAGCGCCAGTTTCGCTTTTCTCCTTGTTTTAGAGTATTGCGAGAAAAGGAAAACTAAATGGAGTCCAATTGACGTGCCACTTGACGGAGATCATTTTTGGACCGAAGAAGCCCACGGAGTACTGTAAGCAAGTCGAAGAGTCTCAGGCTGCCCACGAGGGTGGGGGCGCGCCACCCCCTCAGGGCGCCGCCTGCCTCGTGGACAGCCCGAGACCCCGACGTGAAATCAACGCATAAAACTCTTCTATATATACCCAAACTTCCGTAAAGAAACCTAGATCGGAAGTTTCGCCACGCAAGCCTCTCAGAGCCACGAGAAGTCAATCTAGGCCCTCTCCGCCACCCCCGCCGGAGGGGCCATCATCACCGTGGCCATGGAGGAGTATCCTGAGGGGCCATCATCACCATGAAGGCCAAGGACCAGAGGGTGGAGGCCATGGAGGAGGAAACACAAGGGGAGAACCTCTCCTCCTCTCTTCCTTGGCCAGGAGTGCCATCGGGAGGGAATCATCGCCACGGTGATCGTCTTCATCAACATCACCATTATCATCACCATCCTCATCTCTTTTACTGCGGTCCACTCTCCCGCAACCCGCTGTAATCCCTACTTGAACATGGTGCTTTATGCCACATATTATGATCCAATGATGTGTTGCCATCCTATGATGTTTTGAGTATATATCTTTTGTCTTTGGGTTGATTGATGATCTAGATTGGTATGAGTTGTATGTTTAACTTTGGTGCTGTCCTATGGTGCCCTCCGTGTCACGCATAGCGTGAGGGATTCCGCTATTGTAGGGTGTTGTAATACGTTCATGATTCGCTTATAGTGGGTTGGTGAGTGACTGAAATACAAACCCGAGTAAGAGGGGTTGTTGCGTATGGGAATAAAGAGGACTTGATGCTTTAATGCTATGGTTGAGTTTTACCTTAATGATCTTTAGTAGTTGCGGATGCTTGCTAGAGTTCCAATCATAAGTGCATATGATCCAAGTAGAGAAAGTATGTTAGCTTATGCCTCTCCCTCATATGAAACTGCAATAGTGATTACCGGTCTTGTTAACAATTGCCTAGGACAATTCCTTACACCGATCCACCATTATTCCACACTCGCTATTTATAATATTTAGTAATATATTCTAACATTATGATAACATCACCTACTTTTATGTTTTAGCTCTCCGACATCATGCAAAGTTATCCTCTTCATACCCACAACATAGTTTTATTTCTCGTTTCTAGTTGGAAGTAAACGTTCGGTCCACGAGAGTCGTATCAAGGGCAGATAGGGCTTGAGAGAATATTGATCTTACCTTTAGCTCCTTGTGGGTTCGACACTCCATACTTATCACTTCCACCTTTGGAAAGTGCTACGATGATTCCTTGCACTTGGGGATTATCAACCGGTTCAGCCACGGGTGATGGAACCTCCTCACGTGAATACGTTCCCGCCTCGCTACGTACCAACACCACCGGGTCATTTTTCCAACCCCTTGGAGAACCTGATCGCTGCGTCGGCGCGTTTGGCGGCTCTCCCGGTGGATGGTGACTCTCCAACAACAGTAGAGACGCGAAGGGTCAGAGAACTTCTTCAGACAGCTCTGGCTCAGCAGGAGGCTTATTCCTATAGTCAAGACAGGATTCATTCGACTCCTCGCCCAAGCCAGAGCCCAAGTTACAGCAGACATATGAATTTGGAGGCCCTGTCAAGCAACGCCCAACGCCGTAACCAGCCCGATGGATATAATCTGGTACAGGACAGGATACGTCGAGAGGATGAGCGGGCGGCTCAGCAGGCGGCTCACCAGGCAGCTCAGCAGGCGGCTCACCAAACAGTCCAGGATTATCCAACAACCTCTATTGAGGCAGGTGTGGCCACAAGAACCGGCGGCGTTCCTTGTTTGGTGCCGGCTTTATGTAATGAGCGCTTGCCCAAGGATTTCAAGGACCCCGAAAGGTGCCAAATTACACAGTTGGTTTACAGCCCGGGGCGTGGATTGAAAGCTATGAGATGGCCATGGAGCTGTTGGAGGTCAGTGATGCAGCGATGGCCAAGTACTTCACCATGATGCTGGACGGAACGGCCCGCACTTGGCTGAAGGGGCTGCCGCCTAATTCCATTGGTTCATGGGCGGAGTTAAAAGCCCGGTTTATCCAGAACTTCAAAGACACCTGCAAGCAGCCCATGTCAATTGTGGACTTGACTAATTTCAAGCAAGAGGAAGGTGAGTCCACCACTCATTGGGCGCGCCGGGTCAAGGAGATAATACATTCGTTTGACAAGATGGATGCCGGCTCTGCGGTCTTAATGTAGGAGAAAATTGCTGATTTGAGCCTCTGAAACATAAGCTGGGGCGGCTCAAGCGTGATAGTAAAGATATGGGCCAACTGATGGCGGCTCTAGTCAAATACGCCGATTCTGATAGTACCAAGGATCCCACGTCTGATGAAGAGATGACAGGGAAGGGAAAGAAGAACGACAATGGAAAGGGTCAGCAGCATAACCCGGCGAGTCAAGGAGGTAATAAACGTAAGGCCGACGGTAACCAGAAGTTTGTGGCTAACACCAATTCATTGTGGTAACAATCAACACAGCAGGAGGCCACCCCCTCGGTCCGGCGGGTCAGGTCCTACTCTTGAGCAACTGCTCAATGAACCCTGTCCGAGACACGGCACTCGGGAAAGGCCAGCCACTCACCTATGGAAAGATTGCGCGATCATGAAGGCTTTCAAAAATTCTAACATGTTCGACGGCAACCATAGGACTGGTGGCGGCTCGTGTGGAGGCGGTTTTCATGGCTCAAAGCGGCTCAAGTTCCGGCTTTCAAGGAAATCAAGGTGGTTATAATCAACAGTCTGGTCAGGGAGGTCAGCAGCAGCAGCAATCGGGTTATCAGAGCAATCCAAAGCAGCTGAATAGTGGACAGTATCATGTGTTCACCACTAGCTTGTGCAAACGAGACCAGAAGCTTCATAAAAGGGCTGTGAACGCTGTTGAGCCGGCGGTTCCCCGTTATATATGGTGGTCAGAGCAGCCTATTGTGTGGAGCAGGGAGGATCACCCTCCCCCGGGTTGACAATCCGGGTCAGTTAGCCTTGGTGGTAGTGTTGGAAATATGCCCTAGAGGCAATAATAAATTAGTTATTATTATATTTCCTTGTTCATGATAATCGTTTATTATCCATGCTATAATTGTATTGAAAGGAAACTCAGATACATGTGTGGATACATAGACAACACAATGTCCCTAGGAAGCCTCTAGTTGACTAGCTCGTTGATCAATAGATGGTTACAGCTTTCGGACCATGGACATTGGATGTCGTTGATAACGGATCACATCATTAGCGTAATGATGTGATGGACAAGACCCAATCCTAAGCCTAGCACAAAGATCGTAGTTCATATGCTAAAGCTTTTCTAATGTCAAGTATCATTTCCTTAGACCATGAGATTGTGAAACTCCCGGATACCATAGGAATGCTTTGGGTGTACCAAACGTCACAACGAATCGGGTGGCTATAAAGGTGCATTATGTATCTCCGAAAGTGTCTGCTGGGTTGTACGAATCGAGATCGGATTTGTCACTCCGCAGACGGAGAGGTATCTCTGGGCCCACTCGGTAGGACATCATCATAATGTGCACAATGTGACCAAGGGGTTGATCACGGGATGATGTGTTACGGAACGAGTAAAGAGACTTGCCGGTAACGAGATTGAACAAGGTATCGGATACCGACGATCGAATCTCTCGGGCAAGTACAATACCGCTAGACAAAGGGAATTGTATACGGATCGATTGAGTCCTTGACATCGTGGGTTCATCCGATGAGATCATCGTGGAACATGTGGGAGCCAACATGGGTATCCAGATCCCGCTGTTGGTTATTGACCGGAGAACGCCTCGGTCATGTCTCCAAGATGGTTCCTAACCCGTAGGGTCTACACACTTAAGGTCTGGCGACGCTTAGGGTTATAAAGGAAGTTTGTATGTGGTTACCGAATATTGTTCTGAGTCCCGGATGAGATCCCGGACGTCACGAGGAGTTCCGGAATGGTCCGGAGGTAAAGAATTATATATGGGAAGTCCTGTTTTGGTCACCGGAAAAGTTTCGGGTTTTATCGGTAATGTACCGGAACCACCGGGAGGGTCCCGGGGGTCCACCAAGTGGGGCCACCATCCTCGGAGGGCTGCATGGGCCAAGTGTGGGAGGGGACTAGCCCCAGGTGGGCTGGTGCGCCTCAAGAGGCCCATGCGCCAAGAGATAAGGGAAAGGGAGAGTCCTAAAGGGAAGGCACCTCCTAGGTGCCTTAGGAGGATGGACTCCTCCCGGCCGCACCCTTCCTTGGAGGAAGGGCCAAGGCTGCGCCTCTCTCCTTGCCCCTATATATAGTGGAGGGAGGGAGGAAGCCACACCGAGTCCGTGGGCGCCTCCCTCCCTCCCGTGACACCTCCTCCTCTCCCGCAGTGCTTGGGCGGCCCCGCAGATTGCCACGCCCTCCACCACCACCACGCCGTTGGCCGCTGGCTGGATGGAGTCTTCCTCAACCTCTCCCTCTCTCCTTGCTGGATCAAGGCATGGGAGACGCCACCGGGCTGTACGGTGTTGAACGCGGAGGTGCCGTCTGCTCGGCACTAGGATCATCGGTGATTTGAATCACGACGAAGTATGACTCCATCAACCCCTGCTTCACTTGAACGCCCGCTTAGCGATGTACAAGGGTATGTAGATGCACTCTCCTTCCCTCGTTGCTGGTTTCTCCATAGATAGATCTTGGTGGCACGTAGGAAAATTTTGAGTTTCGCCACGCTTCCCAACAAAGGGCATCATGAGCTAGGTCTATTGCGTAGATTCTTTGCACGAGTAGAACACAAAGTAGTTGTGGGCGTTGATTTTGTTCAATATGCTTACTGCTACTAGTCCAATCTTGTTTCGACGGTATTGTGGGATGAAGCGGCCTGGACCGACCTTACACGCATTTCCACGTGAGACAGTGTTCCACTGATCGACATGCACTTGGTGCATAAGGTGGCTAGCGGTGCCGCCTCCCACTTTAGTCGGAACGGATTCGATGAAAAGGGTCCTTTTGAAGGGTAAATAGCAATTGGCATATCACGTTGTGGTTTTTATGAGGTAAGAAACGTTCTTGCTAGAAACCCATAGCATTACGTGAAACATGCAAACAACAATTAGAGGACGCCTAACTTGTTTTTGCGGTGGTATGCTATGTGATGTGATATGGCCAAGAAGAATGTGATGAATATATGTGATGTATGAGATTGATCATGTTCTTGTAATAGGAATCACGACTTGCATGTCGATGAATATGACAACCGGCAGGAGCCATAGGAGTTGTCTTTATTTATTGTATGACCTGCGTGTCATTATATTAACGCCATGTAATTACTTTACTTTATTGCTAACCGGTAGCCATAGTAGTAGAAGTAATAGTTGGCGAGACAACTTCATGAAGACACGATGATGGAGATCATGGTGTCATGCCGGTGACGATGATGATCATGGAGCCTCGAAGATGGAGATCAAAAGGAGCAAAATGATATTGGCCATATCATGTCACCATTTGATTGCATGTGATGTTTATCATGTTTATGCATCTTATTTGCTTAGAACGACGGTAGTAAATAAGATGATCCCTCATTAAAATTTCAAGAAAGTGTTCCCCCTAACTGTGCACCGCTATGAAAGTTCGTTGCTTCAAGCACCACGTGATGATCGGGTGTGATAGATTCTTACGCTCACATACAACGGGTGTAAGCCAGATTTACACACGCAATACACTTAGGTTAACTTGACGAGCCTAGCATGTATGCATATGGCCTCGAACACAAGAGACCGAAAGGTCGAGCATGAGTCGAGTAGTAGATATGATCAACATGAAGATGTTCACCGATGATGACTAGTCCGTCTCACGTGATGATCGGACACGGCCTAGTTGACTCGGATCATGTAATCACTTAGATGACTAGAGGGATGTCTATCCGAGTGGGAGTTCCTCGAGATGAAATTAATTATCCCGAACATAGTCAAAAGCCCTTTGCAAATTATGTCATAGCTCGCGCTTTTAGTTCTACTGTTTAGATATGTTCCTAGAGAAAATATAGTTGAAAGTTGATGAGCGATTATGCGCGACAAAGAGAAAGCTTATGTCCTTAATGCACCGCCACAGTTGTGGAACCCCAAACGTCGCTTGTGGATGTTACGAACATCGGACATACACGCTTTTGAAAACTACGTGATAGTTCAGCTTAAACGGTTTAGAGTAGAGGCACCAAAGACGTTTTCAAACGTCGCGGAACATATGAGATGTTTCGAGGGCTGAAATTGGGATTTCGTGCTCGTGCCCACGCCAAGAGGTATAATACCTCCGACGCATTTTCTTAAGCCTGCAAACTAAGGGAGAAAAGCTCAATCGTTGAGCTTGTGCTCAGATTGTCTGAGTGCAACAATCACTTGAATCGAGTGGGGGTTGATCTTCCAGATGAGATAGTGATGTTTATGATGATCCTTGAGGTATTCACGATGTTTGACACCGCGAAAGTAGAAATCAAGAAGGAGCATCAATTGTTGATGGTTGGTGAAACCACTAGTTTCAAGAAGGGCAAGGGCAAGAGGGACACTTCATGAAACGACAAATCAGTTGTCGCTCCAAAGTGAAGAAACCCAAGGTTGAACCCAAACCCGAGACTAAGTGCTTACGTAATAAGGGGAACAGCCAACGGAGCAGTAATTACCCTAGATACTTGGTAGATAAGAAGGCTAGCAAGGTCGATAGAAGTATATTGGATATACATTATGTTAATGTGTACTTTACTAGTACTCCTAGTAGCAATTGTGGTATTAGATACCGGTTCGGTTGCTAAGTGTTAGTAACTCAAAACAAAAGCTACGGAATAAACGGAGACTAGCTAAAGGTGAGCTGACGATACGTGTTGGAAGTGTTTCCAAGGTTGATATGATCAAGCATCGCACGCTCCCTCTACCATCGAGATTGGTGTTAAACCTAAATAATTGTTATTTGGTGTTTGCGTTGAGCATAGACATGATTGGATTATGTCTATCGCAATATGGTTATTCATTTAAGGAGAATAATGGTTACTCTATTTATTTGAATAAATACCTTCAATGGTCCTGCACCTAAAAGAATGGTTTATTGAATCTCGATTGTAGTGATACACATTTTCATGCCAAAAGATATAAGATAGTAATGATAGTACCACTTACTTGTGGCATTGCCATGTAAGTCATATTGGTGTAAAGCGCATGAAGAAGCTCCATGTTGATGGATCTTTGGACTCACTCGTTTTTGAAAAGTTTGAGACATGCGAACCATGTCTATTGGTGTATACGCATAAAGAAACTCCATGCAGATGGATCGCTTTGGACTCACTTGATTTTGAATCACTTGAGATATGCAAATCATACCACATGGGCAAGATGACTGAAAAGCCTCGGTTTCAGAAGATGGAACAAGGTAGCAACCTGTTGGAAGTAACACATTTTGATGTGTGCAGTCCAATGAGTGCCGAGGCATGCAAAGTGAATATCGTTATGTTCGACTTCACAGGATGATTTAAGTAGATACCGAGTGTATTTACTTGATGAAACACAAGTCTGAATTATTGAATGGTTCAAGTAATTTCAGAGTGAAGTTAAAGATCATCGTGACAAGAGGATAAAATGTCTATGATATGATCATAGAGATGAGTATCTGAGTTACGACCTTTGGCACGCTATTAAGACATTGTGGAAATTGTTTCACAATTAATACCGGGAACACCATAGTGTGATGGTGTGTCCGAACGTCATAGTTGCACCCTATCAGATATGGTGCGTACCATGATGTCTCTTATCGAATTACCACTATCGTTCATGGGTTAGGCATTAGAGACAACCGCACTCACTTTAATTGGGCACCACATAATTCCTCTGAGATGACACCGTGAGAACTGTGGTTTAGAGAAACCTAAACTGTCGTTTCTTGAAAGTTTGGGGCTGCGACGCTTATGTGAAAAAGTTTCATCGTGATAAGCTCGAACCCAAAAAGGATAAATGCATCTTCATAGGATACCCAAAATGGTTGGGTATACCTCCTAGTTCAGATCCAGAAGAAAAAGTAATTGTTTCTAGAAACGGGTCCTTTCTCGAGGAAAAGTTTCTCTCGAAAGAATTGAGTGGGAGGATGGTGGAGACTTGATGAGGTTATTGAACCATCACTTCAACTAGTCTCAAACAGGCACAAGAAGTTGTTCCTGTGGGCGCCTACACCAATTGAAGTAGAAGCTTATGATAGTGATCATGAAGTTTCGGATCAAGTCACTACTGCATTACCTCGTGAGGGTGACAAGGATGCGCATTACTTGAGTTGTACAAGAATCCTGTCTTGAAGGTCATATAGCTAGATGAACCTACGAGCTATGGAGAAGCGATGGTGGGCCCATATTCCGACAAATGGTTAGAAGCCATGAAATCCAAGATAGGATCCATGTATCAGAACAAAGCATGGACTTTGGTGGACTAGCTCGATAGGCAAGCCATTGAGATAAATGGATCTTTAAGAAGAAGACGGACGTGGACGGTAATGTCACCGTCTATGAAGCTCGACTTGTGGCGAAGAGTTTTTCACAAGTTCAAGGAGTTGCTACGATGAGATTTTCTCATCCGTAGCGATGCTTAAGTCCATCGAAATCATGTTAGCATTAGCTGCATTTATGAAATCCGCGATGGATGTCAAAACGAGTTTCCTTGCCGCCTTCATAAGGAAAGGTTGTATGTGATACAATCGTAAAGTTTTTGTCGATCCTAAGGATGCTAAAAGGTATGCTGGCTCCAAATGATCCTTCTAAGGACTGGAGTAAGCATCTCGGAGTTGGAATGTGCGCTTTGATGAGGTGATCAAAGATTTTGGGTTTATACAAAGTTTATGAGAAACTTGTATTTCCAAAGAAGTGAGTGGGGGCACTATAGAATTTCTGATGAGTATATGTTGTTGACATATTGTTGATCGTAAATGATGTAGAATTTCCGAAAGCATACAGGGTTATTTGAAAGGTGTTTTTCAATAGAAAACCTGGATTAAGCTACTTGAACATTGAGCATGAAGATTTATAAGGATAGATCAAAAACGCTTAATGGTACTTTCAAATGAGCACATACCTTGACATAATCTTGAAGGTTCAAGATGGATCAGTCAAAGAAGGAGTTCTTGCCTGAGTTGTAAGGTATGAAGTTAAGAGTTAAATCTCGACCACGGCAGAAAAGAGAGAAAGGACGAAGGTCGTCCCCTATGCCTTAGACGTAGGCTCTACAATATGCTATGCTGTGTACCGCACCGGAAGTGTGCCTTGCCCACAGTCAGTCAAGGGGTACAAGAATGATCCAGGAACGGATCATTGGACAGCGGTCTAAATTGTCCTTGGAGTAAATAAGGACATGTTTCTCGATTATGGAGGTGATAAAGAGTTCGGCGTAAAGGGTTACGTCGATGCAAGCTTTAACACCTATCCGAGTGACTCGGAGTAGAAAACCGGATATGTATAGTGGAGCAACCATTTGGAATAGCTCCAAGTGGAGCGTGGAAGCAGCGTTTACAATATGACCTAGAAATTTGCAAAGCACACACGGATCTGAAAGGTTCAGATCCGTTGACTAAAACCTCTCTCACAAGCAAAACATGATCAAACCCCATAACTCATTGAGTCTTAATCACATGGTTATGTGAACTAGTTTAGACACTAGTAAACTCTTTGGATGTTGGTCACATGGCGATGTGACCTATCGCTGTTAATCACATGGCGATGTGAACTAGATTATTGACTCTAGTGCAAGTGGGAGACTGTTGGAAATATGCCCTAGAGGCAATAATAAATTAGTTATTATTTTATTTCCTTGTTCATGATAATCGTTTATTATCCATGCTATAATTGTATTGAAAGGAAACTCAGATACATGTGTGGATACATAGACAACACCATGTCCCTAGTAAGCCTCTAGTTGACTAGCTCGTTGATCAATAGATGGTTACAGCTTTCACGACCATGGACATTGGATGTCGTTGATAATCGGATCACATCATTAGCGTAATGATGTGATGGACAAGACCCAATCCTAAGCCTAGCACAAAGATCGTAGTTCATATGCTAAAGCTTTTCTAATGTCAAGTATCATTTCCTTAGACCATGAGATTGTGAAACTCCCTTGATACCATAGGAATGCTTTGGGTGTACCAAACGCACGGTCAGCCGACTCTCATCAAGCAGCCTAGAACCGGATGCGGCTTTCGCTCTTACCCATGAAGGGATAAGAGCTCAGAGCCCCGGCTTTCCGACTAGAGCTGATCTGTGGGCATCGCTCTCCCACGCTCGAGGAACGATCTACCTCTGTTCCTTCCTACAACATCCCTCTCCATTCGGATGAGTGAATAGAAGGACTTAAAAGAGAGAATAAAGCAAGCCCCAAAGATTTTCAATTCCTAATTTAAGTATATATATACCTTTCCGGGCAGCAGAAAGGTAGGGAGAGGAGCCCTCGTCCATACGATGGCCGTGAATAGAGGGGGAGCTAATTAGATTGTTATATTTCCTATACCAGACCAATTAGCATGTCTCAATGGATTGAGACACGCACTAACAGCCTTCATGCGTAAAGGAGCCCACCTCTAAGGGTGGCCCCTTTACAACAAAGGAAGACATATGAATCTTACCCCTACGAGTCCGGGTCTCCGGGGCGCAAATACCAGTACCGATTTCCAGAGGTACCGATCAGAAGGTACCCATTCCAAAGGTACCGATCCTTTGAAATCATGCTTTGCTATTAAAGGAATTCCTCCTAACGCCGGAAACTCTATTTATTTGGGATCGGTCTTCCTCGTTCGTTCCTCGATCGGTCACTCCTCGTCGACCTTTGTTCTTAATGGTATTGCTAGATTTTGAAAATCCTTGAATAAGACCAACATTATGAACTACTACTCATCAAGTACTTCGCTTTCAAGTAGACGGACTTGATTTGATCACGTGAGGGATCAAAGGTAAAAGGCTATTTCACTCAAAAAATGAGGCCTATAAGGACGATATAGGAGACCAGACGTATGATCCTTCACAATCATGCTACAAGTCCTTGTTAGAAAACTTTTTTAATAGCAAACAAGGGCTCGCCTAATGCATTCAGAATCGAACATTTTCATTCCATTCCGGCAAGGAATAGAACTGCTTTGCTATTAATGGAAGTCCTCCCAAGGGTCGGACACTCTTTCTTTATTTACCGAACTAGCAACAAGGAGCTTTTCCAGCAGATTTCCCTCGCTCGAAAAGGGCAGGAAACAAAGGTTTTCCCAGCGACCGATCCTATCTGTGGCCGTAACAGCTTGATTTCCTCAAATTCAGGAAGCCAAAAAAAAGAAAACCGAAGGAGAGACTTGTTTTACGAGCAATAACGAGGGAGGCCTCTTCGAGACCCTACCTATCGAAGCCTTGTTTTCCACTGTGGCAAATATTAGGTACCAGAAGGCCTCTTTTACTAAATGAATCCGCCTTCAAACGCGTTCCATAAAAAACTAAGTAGGACCCTATTGAAAGTGCAAGGAACTTAAGCCGAAAAAAAAGAAAGGCACTTTTCCTTTCCTATCTTTTCGCGTGAACGCGGAGCAGTCAGGTAACGAACTGGAACTGCAAACCGGCTAAGTTACTTTTCCTTTTCCACTTCGGATATTGCAAACCGGCAGACCTTACTTTCTGAAAAAGACAGAAGTACGAAAACTGATCCTATTTCAGATCTCGAATTGCATTCAAACTTAGGCCGTTTTGAATTGACATAGCTTGACCTGTGAACTCTCAAATAGCATTTACGCGGTTCCTTCCGACAAACATTCGATAGACTAGCTTTCAAGTGCCACGATCCTATCGAGTAAAATCATCCCCGGGGATAACGGCCAAAGGCAAGGCTACCCGCCTTACCACACTTTCCTCGAATGTAAGTCGCTCACCAACCAGGAAGATCATGGCAGCTAGACTAATTTGAGATTAGATCGGTGTCATCTGTAGCTCCCTCGTAATGAACTGAAAAAGAGATCGCTCACCGCCGAGAACAAGACGGCACAGGTTGTAGTTCTTCTCCGGTAGGCTAGCTTTGGAACCCACCGAAGTTCAAATCCGAGTTAGGAAATTAGACTCTGCGATATCGACCGACGCGACGCTATACCGGAAAGACTAAAGAAAGGTATGTATTTTAGTCACATGAATTTTGCGAATTGAAAATTTGGGCAAATTGACTCAGTTATATTGCCCTTTTTCTATGTGTTGGTGTTCTATATGACTGACATAAGACTCGACTTGTTAGATATTATGGAGGTTTAGTGAGCACCATGCCGAATTTCTCTACCATTTTCTTCTTTTTCACTTTAGCCAATATGAGTTTACGGCACTAGCAGCTTTTATCGGGAATTTCTAATCTTAGTAGGAGCTTTCCAAAGAAATAGCTTAGTAGCCACATTAGCTGCGCTTGGGATGATTTTAGGCGGCGTATTCCCTTTGGCTATATAATCGTGTGGTTTCGGAAATTTAAAACCCGATTTCCTCTATAAATTCTCCGATCTAAATGGCAGAGAAGTTTCCATATTTCTACCTTTTCTTGTTGGAGGGGCACCGTCCGTTGAACTACCAAAAAGGGTAAACCAATGTGATCATGATATTGTAGGTGCTTGCGATGGGACGGATGCGACTTCCCTCATAAGTAATGGGTGGCATAGTCTGTAGCAGAAGTCCCCTTTTTTTATCCATTTCTTTATTACCCCAGAGGGGCCCACCCTGGTGGGACCGAGAGAAAGAAAGGACGGGGGGGGCGACCATGCATGGCACTTCTCGACCGTGTCTCCGAGGGACAGTTGAACGAGCGACTCATGAATGCTGCCGGGTCGGACGAGCCAATAACTCGAACGTGTTCGGTCAGTTTTTTGAGCAAGAATCACAGCGTTACCTTACCTTCACCATGATACGGACTCCAAGTTCTTATGGCAGAGCACGAGGAGTTTCCTTCAATATGATGATGAGAATGGAAACCGAAGCACGACCGGGTCTTCGTAGTCCGAGATCATACTTATATATCGATCACAAGAACGTAAGCATGAGACTTTTTGGTAGTACCGGTGAACCAGATGGCGCAATGAGGGAATCTGGGACGGAGGACTCGTAATATCTCTATAGATCCGGCAAAAGCGAAAGACCCCTAACGCCGTGGGCTGACCATCGAAGCTCACTCAGGCCTGCTGGCGGGCCAGAGTGGGTGCGAGCTGGAATTGCCATAGCTTATGGTTAGAGCAATAGGAAAGGGCCCAGCAGAGAGAACGGTCAGGATAACGAGCGCGGAGCCCACTTGGCAGGCGGCAGGAGCAGCGGGCAAGTGCTTGCTTGGTAGGCCAACAGCCCTCGTGAACCGGCGGGGCACTTTCGACGAAAGGGGGCACGCTGAGCAAGTACGCAAAATTGGCTTCATGGAGCTTTCAAAAGAAAAGCAAGGACCACTACGGGAGGTCGAACCACGGACCGGAGGTAGTAGAACGTGATCCGCACCGGTCAATATTGGATCAAACAATAGGGGACCGTAGTACCGACCTTTTTTGCAAGACAATAGGTACTGTTCCCTACCGAGACAAGGGACACTCTCAACGGATCCTCCACGCGCTGGGCATACCGTAGTTCTTCCGCATGCGTCTTTATCGTGGGCGAAAGCAGAACAAGAGGGAAAGACCCGGCCGACTTCGCCCAGGCTCGAGGCGAGCCATACGAGAGTGAGTCGAATTCTGTTTACGTTCTCGGTTTGGGTTCGGGCCCCTCTCGATCTTTTGTGTATAAGGGAAGGGGGAAGGAGTCTAAATCTATGGACATTAATGAACCACCATTGATGGACGTTGCACATGACACGAGAAATTCGACTCGACGGTCCGGTTCTAATAGAAGTCGCCACTCTCCGTCTAGCGAAGGTGCCGATCCTTAAAGTAAAGTATCTATCAGCCTAGTGTACCAACCACGTGGTACGACGGGCACTCAAAGACTGGCGAATGAGGGCCCACCCCACCCAAGAGCGCTTATGTCATATGGGAACTCTCGGCTAGAAACAATCCTTATGGTTTTTATATCCGGTTAGAATAATAAGAAAGAATCAAAGTCCGTGTTGGTTGGTGAGCCTAGTGATAGGAGACTATCTAGCTTGGTTCGGAGAGCACTTGTTGGGTTTCAGATTCGTTTTTGCTAAATGTTACGGCCTAAATGCTGAACTATTGACCCTACTTGTTCGGATGGGTGTTCACCCCAAAGTGTTCCTGACTGCATGCATACATCCGTAAGTAACTTAGTGCAACATGGAAAATTTCATTGAGAGGAATTAGCAAAGAAAGGAAATCTTCTCCGGGTGATCAAGTTCCTTTTTGGTCCGGGCCACGTCTTTGCTTTCTTCAGAGGCCCATTTTCCTGGGCATCGTTGAGTGGAATACTTAATAAAGGTTTACATTCTTATGTAGATTCCATTGCTCGAATGGGACTTGTTTGTTGGCACCGACCTTGATAAGAAGCAAGGGAGTGGTGCCGGGTTTAACGGAGCTGGGCAGAGCCGCTTGTTTACCAATCCGCCAACTTAAGCTAGGAAAAGTGTAAGAGACCGTGCATCTTCATGTAAATAAAGGTAAATAATCTCAGAAACAGTCAAGAAACCGGAATTTTGTATTCCATTTCTTAGCTGTGGCAAGCCCTACCGACCTAATTAATCGGAGAAGATGTTGTGTTGTTCAGATCACTTGCTAGAGATAGAGAAGCTAGAACAGAACTGCCCGGGAGGGTTCAAAGAATGAGGTCTTCACCTTTGAGCTGGATCTCATCTCATTCTAGCACATACTACGAGCGATTGACTTAAAGAATACAACAAATGGTTGTGGGTTCTCTTTGTACCCTGTGACTACAACCACAAGGTCCGAATCAAGCGAAACGGCCGAGGCGCAAGCCCTTTTCTCGCCACTACTCTGTGTACCCAAAGTCAAGAACCTTTTGGCACGCTGGCTAGCAAGTTCATTGCTTCAATGACATGAATTCAATCAAGTGGACAAATCCTATCACCGGAAAATATGGGCAATCAGCTGGAAACTCAATAGTCTTACGCGGAAAGCACTCAACTAGCCTTCCTCTTCGAATTATATGAATGATGTAAATCAGTCCTCACTTGTATTAACTTCATGAGTGAAGAGATAGACAAGGTGGTGAAAAGCATGAAACCAAATACTGCTCCAGTCCAGATGGCTTCTCCGTTAGCTTTTTAGAGCTTTTTGGCCCCAGTTGAGAGATATACTAATATAAATGCTTCAGGAGCTGTATCATGGCAGGTTGAACTTGTCCGCACTAAACTATGGTGTCATTTCTCTACCGCCAAAGATTAAGGATGCTAATAGTATCCTACAAAGATAGACCCATATGTGTTCTAAATGTTATGTTTAAAGCTATTACCAAAGCTCGACACTTAGATTTACTCCTCTGGCTCGACAAGTAATCAGCTCTCTTGATCGGATTTATTCACGGGAGGTACATTTTGGATGGATGTGTAATTCTTCATGAAGTTTTGCATGAGTTGAAAACCTCTCACTCAAGGAATTTTGCTTCAGTTGGACTTTGAAAAAGCTTATGATAGAGTTCGATTGGCCTTTCTTGGCAGAGGTAATGCATAGGAAAAACTTCTGACGGTGGATAGATTGGATTAGACAAGCGGTGGAAGGAGGCAAAGTGTGTGTGAATATGAATGGAGATTGGCGAGAATATTTCTCTACTTTCAGAGGTTTGAGGCAAGGAGATCTTCTTTCTCCTTTGCTTTTTCACCTAGTAGGTGATGCACTATCTGCAATTCTGGATAGAGCTAAGGAAGCAGGTGTGATTAGAGGTTTGGTACCACATCTCGATACTGTGGGGATTAGTCATTTGCAATATGCTTCGATACTTTGCTTTTTGCATAATGACATGGAGTCTATTATCGATTCTAATTCCTTCTCTACTGCTTTAGAGGAAATGTGTGGCATGAAAGTCAATTACTTGAAGAATGATATTTTCACAAAGAGGGTTGAGTGTAGAGGAGGAGCAGAGGGTAGCTGATATAACCGTGAGATAGGCAAATTTCCCATAAAATATAATATCTGGGATTACCAATCAGGAAAGACAAGATCTCTTCTAATGATTTTTTTCATTAAAAGGTAGAAAAGAAGTTGGACTCTTGGCAATGCAAACATTTCTCTTATGTAGTAAGAGATATATTGATAAATGCATTTTTATCAAATGTCCCTATGTACCTTCCGGGTTGCTACACTTTGCCTGTCAAAATACGAGAAAAAGTTGATACAATAAGAAATCACTTCACCGGGAGTAAGAAGAAGAAATTTCACATGGTCGATGGGAACACCTATGCACCCCTAAAGATTATGGTGGTGTGGGCTTCACCGATATGAGAGTCGAAACATTTTTTACTGTCAAAGTGGTGGAGGAGGTCGCTTAACTCTGGAGCTTACACGCAGATACTACTTATTAAAGGGCACACATTTCAAGACACCTTCAAGCCATCAAATTGGAAAGCAATGATGTTATCTTTGGGTTATGATTGGCTATATCGTCACAGTCCAATCAATTTCGATTGGAAGGCCAGAACAATGAGTATTTGTCACAATGGGCAAGAAACCATTATTCTTTCCGACAATGAATACTACTTCTCCAACATTGTTAGACCACGATAAGTTTCGTATGAAATTGATAAAGGAGCTATGGGCTACTATCTTTATCCCTTATCTTGTGACTCTGCGATACCGATGATGAAAATAATTTGGAGGAACTTAACTTGGTATAGTGAGCCTAGCAAAGCGGCGGGAGTCCAAAGACGATTGCTTGCATTTCTGGAATTGAACTAGCCCTTGGGAAAGGTAGACGTGAAGGTACCATGATTTCTCACTTTATAGAAGCGTTAGAGCTCTACCGACACGTTGATCGAAAGCTGCGCAACCAAAACAACTTGAAACCGCCCATGCACCTTTTGCTTTTCACGATATCGTTCTTCGGGTAGTTGGATATGAGCACATTCAAATTGGAATTCTTCCGATCCCGGATCCAATAGAAGTTTTGAGGTAAGAGGTACCGTGGAGCAGATTTCTTTGTTCGATACCCAGTTTTGATCTCGCAAGCAAGGAAATCGAAGAATAGCTCAAGATTATTACGTCTCCCTCCGATAACGAGTGGTAGTGAGCTCTGCCCTAGAGAATGAAGACTCCAAGCAGCATCTCAGTCTCGATATTTGCCTTTTCGGGAGACGACTTGTGATAAGCAAGTCAGCCATGTCCTAAAGAAGTAGTGGGAGTGCATGGTTATAAAGGAAGGCGCAAGTGTATTACGGAGCTAATAAGCTTTAGAGAAAGTTCTACCTCTGGGTGAAACCATAGATTGGAAGGTGTAGGTCACTCACCCGTGTAAACAAAGCAAAATCATAGAGCATAGCTCGTTTGTAATGCCCCGTCCGAATCGACCACAGGATTTAGGTCGTCCCGACCAGTAACAAAGGAGAAATCCCCGCTTGTTAGGAGTTCCTTTAGTTTGCGATTGAGTGCAGCGGATGGTTCTCTCCGTGGTATTCCTGAAAAAGTGATTGGAGGTTCGTTGCTCACCTTAAGTCATTATCAACGAAACTCATAGAGAAAGGGATCTGCAAAACCCCTCGCCATTACCGTATGAGCAGGTTTTAAAGCCTGCAAGTTAAGTTGTTGGCTGCTCTTAGCGATTGAGTGCCAACATGAGACCTATTTGTTAGCTTTGAACCGAGAAGGTCCCTCAATCATAGCGTGATACGAACCAGTGGCTTCCCTACAAAACCGAAGAAATCCTCTGGGCGGGTTCCTTATCTTTACTTAATACGGAACCGAGACCTTGACTTCTTCTTATCGGTGAAGAGGGAACCTCATGACCAGGATACAAGCACTATTATCTTCTTATAAGGGAAGTGAGGTGATTGTAAGCAAAAGGAGGAGGAATAGTTTCTCATGCCGAGATCAAAAACTCAAGCGCCATCCGTTTCCTATTTGATTTCGTAACAGCGGAATATCATCACCCGTGGTTCACTTGAGCATGAATAGAGTTCGGTCTCCTTATGAATTCAAGTTGGTAAAGAAGTGGACTTGAGCTTTCGCCATAACCCTCCAAGGCGGGCAACTGTCTCATTTGACACTAGCACTTAAATAAAGAAAGGTAGGAAGGGCTCCTCCCTCTAATGAAATGGGCTTCTTTAAATTATGCAACACGCTCACCAGTCTCGGATCTTTAGAAAAGGAACCAATCCTATTTCGGCACTCTTTAGAGGCTATCGCTCGTTTACCGCAGATCTCTATCCCACAGTGGCTAATAAAATCGCCTTGGCAATGTGTCAAGTCCTTTCAACAGAGTTCAACTCTTCGTGAAAGTGAAAAATCTACGGTCTTCCATCCGCGGAGGTAGCCATGGACTCCATAGTATATGTTGGTAGCTAGCGTACATGCTTGATGTGAGGGGGGTTGTTACCTATTCTATTCCCTTGCTTGGATAAAACACCCATCTTTCCGCACGAAGACACGCAACTAGAGCAACTTGATATTACGTATGTAGACTTGGCCTCCCTCAATAATAGCTGGCTCACCCGATTGACGATTTTCAAATATCTACGTAAGCGCCTCAAGCGGGGATCCACTTTTTACTACTTTAGAAAGTGAGAAGCCTTTGGCTTGATTTCTTCGTGGCTTCTTTATGTTTACCCACGCCGCGGCTATTCAATAAAAGGATTGGTAGTTAGTTGCCTCACCCTATTGGTTGTTGGTTTTCTTTCTCCTCTGCGTCGTGAAAAGCTAGTATGCTCATGAAATCGTCTAAAGGAAACTACTCGCTAACTCGCTAACAAGACGGACTTCTTCCTCTGGCTCGCCAAAGGCTATGCTGCTCGCCTAAATCAGTATCAATAACTTCTATCGCATTTGACCTCTCATTGGAATGATAAGTTGGCTCTGACATTTAACTAATAAGTTTCTCTTCTTGTCACCTTCTTTAAGCCTTTCCTTTGCTTCCATCGAGAAATATATATAGATAAGCTTGGCGAAGCGATTAAGGTGTTTCCACTCTTAGGTTGTTCAATATGCGAAGACCGTGTCAATCACTACACCGGTGATACGAAAAGCAAGCATTCTTCTCCAAATGACGCATCCGCCTCACTACTACTTAATTAGTGAAAGATACGTTGGGATGTTTTCAATTCTCCATCAAGAGGCGGCAACTATCTCTTTTCACACTAGACTTCGGATCGCCTTCCCTCTTGGTTTTCTTCTCGGTCTCCCCAACTAGGGAAACCTCAAAGCAAACAACAGAGCAACACCTATCTTTTTTCTTTAAGCACTTGAACATCCGGATCCCCTTCCGACTTGCTTTTCCGGCACCGGTCTTTCTAACAAGCTGGAACTCGTCTCCTTTTCCTGATTCGCATCTTCTTCGGCTTTTGCTACTATTCCATTTCCTTCCTTGATCAGTCCTTCCTTCAAGATTTTTGCCTGCGGATCTCTCTCTTCAAAACATATATATCTTTCGGCGCCATCTTTCCTGCCTTACCTTAACCCCGCTTTCACGTGGCTTAATCGGTATGAGGTTTCAGTGATCACTTTACGGTATTCTTTAAGCTTTCTTGGTCACCGGACAGAGTGAGAACTGCTCAGCTTGCTTTCTTTCCCTAGCACACACTTAGTAGATAGTAGGCACAGGTCCACTAAGAGCTCATCGAACTTGACTTGTAGAGTGAGACCTGTGCTCGATATGGTTCATTTCAGTGCTCTTTCTCTCGGTATCGTTCACCACATGCCTGTGATCGATCTCTCTCAAGCTAGGTATCGGTGAAGTCCGTCATTGAATTGAAGTGGTAGAGTGGTAAGTGGGCGACGGTCTATGTATTTCCTATCAGTGGCATTAGTTCCTTTTCATTCTCTAGATAGATGGGCAGAACAAGCTTCTCTTTATATTCTATTCTAGAAAAGGATCAATTAGATTCTCATCTCCTATTTGTTTGAGCCATTCATTATAGTGGTGGTGCCGGGAAGGCAGCTTAGCACTCTAGTCCTTTTGAGTAAGGAATTGTAGCATGGGCAGGCAATCTCTTGATTGATTCCCTCCGTGAATTACTTGAATTAATTAGCCGCCCACGGAGTGAAATATCGAACTTAACCTATAAATAACTAGTATCTCAAAAACCAAATAAAAGGCTTTCTTTTAAGCTTGTTAATGGAATTCCATAGGAGTCAAGCGCTAGCAAAGAAGAATTGAAATCAGTCGCTTCATACGGACTCAAGTCGTGAGTAAGAGTGAACTTCATATTAATAGGTAAATCCTACATCAAGCGTAAAGGAAGTACAAAGACACTTAGTTGGATTCGTCGTGAAACAAAGCTATTGTCTGGTTTCTGGTCCTGGGTGGATTATTTATTATCATATTGTGAGGCGGATCATAAGATTGCAAATTAGTGCATTACAGGTATCTCCGAAAGTGTCTGTTGGGTTGGCACGAATCGAGACTGGGATTTGTCACTCCGTGTGACGGAGAGGTATCTCTGGGCCCACTCGGTAGGACATCATCATAATGTGCACAATGTGACCAAGGGGTTGATCACGGGATGATGTGTTACGGAACGAGTAAAGAGACTTGCCGGTAACGAGATTGAACAAGGTATCGGATACCGACGATCGAATCTCGGGCAAGTACAATACCGCTAGACAAAGGGAATTCTATACGAGATCGATTGAGTCCTTGACATCGTGGTTCATCCGATGAGATCATCATGGAACATGTGGGAGCCAACATGGGTATCCAGATCCCGCTGTTGGTTATTGACCGGAGAACGTCTCGGTCATGTATACGCATGGTTCCCGAACCCGTAGGGTCTACACACTTAAGGTCGATGGCGACGCTAGGGTTATAAAGGAAGTTTGTATGTGGTTACCGAATGTTGTTCGGAGTCCCGGATGAGATCCCGGACGTCACGAGGAGTTCCGGAATGGTCCGGAGGTAAAGAATTATATATGGGAAGTCCTGTTTTGGTCACCGGAAAAGTTTCGGGTTTTATCGGTAATGTCCCGGGACCACCGGGAGGGTCCCGGGGTCCACCAAGTGGGGCCACCATCCTCGGAGGGCTGCATGGGCCAAGTGTGGAGGGGACCAGCCCTGGTGGGCTGGTGCGCCCCACGAGGCCCAGGCGCCAAGCGAGAAGGGAAACGGAGACCCCTACAGGGGGAAGGCCCCTCCTAGGTGCCTTAGGGAGGATGGACTCCTCCCTGGCCGCACCCTTCCTTGGAGGAAGGGCCACGGCTGCGCCCCCCCCTCTCCCTTGCCACTATATATAGTGGAGGGGAGGGAGGGAAGCCACACCTGAGTCCCTGGCGCCTCCCTCCCTCCCGTGACACCTCCTCCTCTCCGCAGGTGCTTGGCGAAGCCTCGCAGGATTGCCACGCTCCTCCACCACCACCACGCCGTTGTCTTTGCTGCTGGATGGAGTCTTCCTCAACCTCTCCCTCTCTCCTTGCTGGATCAAGGCATGGGTGACGCCACCGAGCTGTACGGTGTGTTGAACGCGGAGGTGCCGTCTGCTCGCACTAGGATCATCGGTGATTTGAATCACGACGAGTATGACTCCATCAACACCGTTCACTTGAACGCTTCCGCTTAGCGATCTACAAGGGTATGTAGATGCACTCTCCTTCCCCTCGTTGCTGGTTTCTCCATAGATAGATCTTGGTGGCACGTAGGAAAATTTTGAATTTCTGCTACATTTCCCAACAGGTAGCACCTCAGGTTGGTGGATATAAATTCACTAAAGTACTCATGGATGGAGGTAGCAACATCAACATCCTCTATTATGAGACCTTTCGTTGTATGGGGTTGACTGACAAAAATCTAAAGACATCCAACACTGTTTTCCATGGAGTGGTGCCTGGTAAGTCGGCATACCCAGTTGGTAAGATTGAGCTGGAGGTAGCCTTCGGAGATGAGCATGATTCTAGGGCTGAGAAATTAACCTTTGAAGTGGTCAAGATCAAGAGCCCGTATCACGCTTTCTGTTTGGACGGCCGCTTATGCCAAGTTCATGGCGGCCGTGTTATGTTTACTTACAGCTCAAGATGTCGGGTCACAAGGGCACTATTACAGTACATGGGAGTCAGAAGATAGCCCTGGAATGTGAGGAGGGTGACGCTGTTTATGCCGAATCTGTTTGTGAGGCAGAGGAGCTGAAATTTTATAAGGACAACGTTGACCCGGCGGGCATGACGTCTCTGAAGAAGCCAACCACAGAGCACGACCCGGTGATGAAATTTAAGTCGGCCGATGACACCAAGCTTGTTGATTTTGTTCCAGCGACTCATCTAAGCAATTCGATGTCGGTGCTAATCTGGACCCTAAATAGGAAAGCGCTCATCGAAGTTCATCCGTGAGAACCGGACATCTTTTGCATGGAAACCTTCTGGCATGCCGGGTGTACCGAGAGAACTCGCTGAGCACACTCTTAATATTGATCCAAAGTTTAAGCCGGTCAGGCAGTTTCTTCGGCGGTTTAACGAGGAGAGACGTAAAGCTACCGGTGAGGAGGTGCCGGCTCTTGGCTGCCGGGTTTATTGTTGAAGTTTTTCACCTAGAGTGGTTAGCTAATCCGGTGCTTGTACTTACAAAGAATGGCACCTGGCGGATGTGTGTGGATTACATGGACTTAAATAAGGCTTGTCCGGCGGATCCTTTTGCTCTTCCCCGTATTGATCAAATTATTGATGCTACGGCGGGTTGTGAGCGTTTGAGCTTCTTGGATGCTTACTCTGGTTACCATCAGATCAAAATGGCAGTTAAGGACCAGGAGAAGATGGCCTTCATCACTCCGTTTGGAGCCTTCTGTTATGTATCTATGCCATTTGGGCTCAAGAGTGCCCAGGCGACTTATCAGCGATGTGTACAGAACTGTCTCCACGATCAGATTGGGCGCAACGTTCATGCTTATGTGGATGATATTGTGGTGAAATCCAGAGAGAAGGAGACCTTGATAGATGATCTAAAGGAAACCTTTGACAATCTCCGGGTCTACAAAATGATGCTTAACCCGGCCAGATGTGTGTTTGGCGTACCAGCAGGCAAGCTTTTGGGTTTTCTGGTCTCTAACAGAGGCATTGAAGCTAACCCAGAGAAGACCAAGGCAATCACCTCTTTGGCTAAGCCGGCGTGCGTCAATGATGTTCTGCGACCGGGCGGGTCGACGCTTTAAGCGGTTCATAAGCGGTTAGTGAGAAGGCCATACCGTCAGACGATGATGAAGAAAAGCATAATTTTGTTCTGAGTGATGCCGCTTAACGCTGCCTTTGAAGATTTAAAGAGACGATTATCTCGAGCCGCGGTCCTTGCGGCTCCCATTGATAAGGAGCCATTATTGTTGTATGTGGTCGCTAACTCACGTCTTTGTCGGCTGTGGCAATTGTGGTGGAGCGCAAGGAGGTTGGCAAGGAGCATCCGGTTCAACAGCCGGTTTACTACATCAGTGAGGTGCTTATTGAGTCTAAGCAAAGCTATCCACACTGGCAGAAGCTCATTTATGGGGTGTTCATGGCGATCCGGAAGCTTAAGCAATACTTCTAGGGTCACCCCATCACTGTAGTAAGTTCTGCTCCTTTGGGAGACATCATTCAGAATAGAGAGGCTACAGGACGAGTCGCCAAGTGGGCCACTGAGCTTGGACCCCATGGCTTGAAGTATGTACCACATAATCGCTATTAAGTCTCAAGCACCGTGGACTTCATCAACGATTGGATGAGCTACAGACGCTTTGAGGAAAAGCCGGACAACACATCTTTGGACTATTCACTTTGATGGATCCGAGTAATTGGAGGGCTCTGGGGCTGGAGTTGTTTTAGCTTCCCCTCGAGGTGACAAATTTTGTGATGTGCTCCGCTGATGTTTCCTGCACCAATAATGCAGCTGAGTATGAGGCCTTGCTCCATGGTCTTCGGATGGCTAGGGAGATGAACTTAAGCCGGGTAAGGTGCTTGGGCGACTCAGATTTGGTGGCTCAACAGGTGTCAGGCAAGTGGGATTCTAAGGATCCTCTCATGGCGGCTTATCGCCGTGAAGTTGATGCTGTAGCTGGGCACTTCAAGGGTTATCAAGTGGAGCACATTGATCGAAGGAAGAATGAGGCGGCTGATGCTTTAAGCCGGCTGGGATCTCAGCGTAAGCCGGTGCCACCTAACACCTTTTTGGATATTTTGCATAACCCTTCTGTCAGGTTGCCCACAGAGGAAGATTTAGCTGTTCCGCATACGTGTTTAATTGGTGGCGGCTCTTCACGTCATCCCAGATTGGACAGTGCCATATTTGGCTTACATGACCCGGGGCGAGTTGCCTGAGGACGAGACCTTGGCTAGGCAAATCGTCCGGCGGTCTAAGTCCATGACAATTGTTCATGGTGAGTTGCATCATCGCAGTGTTACTGGGGCGTTTCAACGTTGTGTGTCGCCTGAGGAAGGTCAAGAAATACTTCGTGAGATCCATGAAGGGGATTGTGGTCATCACGCCGGCTCAAAATCTCTTATGGCTAAAGCTTTCGTCATGGTTTTTATTGGCTGACGACTCATGCTGATGCGGAGGATCTGGTCAGTAAATGTGACGGTTGTCAAAAATTCTCACGACGTGCTCATGTGCCGGCTCAAGAATTAAGGATGATTCCAATCACTTGGCCGTTTGCAGTCCGGGGGCTTGACATGGTTGGGCCTTTCAAAGGTCCAAGGATAAAAAGGCACATCTCCTGGTGGCAGTTGATAAATTCACGAAGTGGGTTGAGGCAGAGCCGGTCAGTAAGTGTGATGCAGCGACGGCAGTTCAATTCATGAAAAAGGTGATCTTTCATTTTGGTTTTCCACACAACATCATAACTGACAATGGTACTAATCTGTCCAAAGGTGTTATGGAAGAGTTACATCAACGCGTGAACATATCCGCTCGATGTTTCATCAGTAGCTCATCCTCAATCCAATGGTCAAGCTGAAAGAGCCAATCAAGAGATCTTGAAAGGTATAAAGCCCCGGCTCATGGTCCCTTTACAACGGACGCCGGGTTGTTGGGTGGAGGAGTTGCCTTCCGTGATTTGGAGCATCAATACTACAACTAACAGATCTACGGGTTATACGCCTTTCTTCATGGTTTACGGAGCAGAGGCGGTCCTACCGAGTGACATCCGTCATGACTCGCCCCGAGTGGCGGCTTATGTTGAAGCTAATAATGAACAAGCTCGTCAGGAGGCACTTGATTTGTTGGATGAGAAGCGTGACTTAGCGATAGCCCGCTCGGCGATTTACCAGCAGACCTGCATCGTTATCACAGCCGCCGGGTTAAGTCCGGAACCTTTCAAGAGGGTGACTTAGTGCTCCGGCTCATCCAGGATCAGTCCAATATGCACAAGCTATCCCCACCTTGGGAAGGACCTTTGTGGTCAGCAAGAACCTGAATAACGGGTCGTATTACCTCATCGATGTTCGAGAGCACAAACACTCACGTAAGTCGGAGGAGGAGACCCGCCAGCCGTGGAATATCGCTCATCTTCGGCCTTACTACACTTAAGCCACCGGCTCTCATGATGTACATATTTTGACGATGTATATATTATGAAAAGTAATAAAGCAGGACCTCTGTCCTTTTCATCCTCAAAAGTTTGTATGTCTTCATTATTATATCTTTTAAATGACCAACAGGGAACTGATCATATTTGAATCCAGCTCTCCCTTTGGGCCGGCTTATGATCGTATTTGAATCTGGCCGTTAAATATCATGATCACCAGGGAGCTTCCTGTTCAAACATAGGTCGTATTCAAACCAAAGAGAACATAGCTGTCGATATCCTTTTGATTGGCACACTGCCAAAACCTACTAGGGGGCTTCTTGATCGTATCCGAATCATAGCTCAACCCCTTTTGGGTCTGACGTGGATCGTATTCGAATCAGCGTCATTAAACAACTCTCAAGGTCATTTGGGGGCTTCCTGTTCAAACATAGGTCGTATTCGAACCAAAGAGAACAAGCTGTCGATACCCTCTTGACCGGCAATGCCAAAGCCACTGGGGGCTATATGATCGTATTCGAATCTTAGCTTAATCCCTTTGGAACGGTTCTCTGATCGTATTCGAATTAGAAGCCTCTAAATCTTGTTTATAAAGTTCTTTACAATCACAAATTTCTGACTTTTTGATTATATTTGGAAGCATCTAATAAGTGGCTTCTATTTCGCCCGGTTTTGGCCTTGGTCAATAAATCGCCAGCATATGACGATCATTATACATTTAGAAATTTTTGGCTTCTAAAGATCGGGTTGTCACCCTTATCGCTCGGGTCACATAAACCGACAACAGAAATCAAAGGACCATGTGTATGATGTTATGACTATATTTCAAAGATGTGGTTGCTAGCGGCTTATCTATGATTTTTGTTCATATTCGGGTTATCTCAGAAGATATATAACCCGACATGCGGTAAACCGCCAAGGGACTTGTGATTTGTTTCTCTATGCAGGACAGCTAAAGAGCCCTTTTTAAACACAAGGCAAACCGATGATCAGCACAGTATGGAGGAATATAAGATGGCGGCTTAAACAGTGTTGAGCACCAGACACGTGCGCGATGGCACGACAAAACCAAGTGTTTTTTTTCCTACCCTATTACATGACTCCCCGAGTCCGAATGATGAAACATTGTTTTTTCAGCAAAGGCATAAATATGAGCCGCCTGATGGATCAATCGCGTTGTTGGCCTGATGCTTCTGGATCATCCCTTTCCACTCCTCCATCTTTTTCCCTGTCCTGGAAGGTTGATGATGACCAGTCAATGCCACTCAAAGCTTCAAATTCAGCTTCATCATCAATTAATCCGGCCGGGTCAACTTCAGGGGCGAAGGTATGCTTACGAATTGGAGGGATCAGGCTGACCACTTCACAATGTGGCGTTGGAATCCTCCAGTTTTCAGCATACATTATTACTGATAAGAATTCTTACCACCCAAGGATTCCATAGCACCTACAATTCTGGAGTGCAGAAAACAAAAGTATTAGTTAGAAGTACATAACATATTGCACCAGTCAAATAATGTGGAGTATAATGAAAAGTGGACTAATTTTATATGTTCTTTATTAACATTATTTACCTCTGCTTATTTTTCAGTTATGTTCTAAGAGTCGTCCACCTTAGGGTCTTGCTTCTTCATCTTCCTCCACATATATTTGGTGATAAGCTCTATCTTCTCCAACTTGTTCTTTTTCAGAACCTTCCCTTACCCTTCTCGTAATCATCTCTTGTGGTATCCCTGGAATCAGTATGCAACACTGATAAATTTAGGCTAATGTAAAAATATATGTGGTACTTAAAGTGCTTGTACAGAAAAAGAATAAGACATATTTTGAAGAACATGCCATGTATATTTTTATGGTTCAGAAGAAGACACTCCGCTACCATTATCATTTATCAATGTCTACATCTTGTTTTCTCTCACAAACCCACAAGGAACAAAGTAAGCACACTAACACCAAAGATATTTATGTAAAAAGAGTTATTAGCACAAAAAATCCACTATCAACCGAACCGAGCACAACCTAGTAATTCATAATAGCAGGTGAACATCTAAATTTTTTCAAGATATCTCAATGTAGTAGCCAAGGGGGACTTTTCCGTCTTAAAATTTCGTGAAGCATGTCGAGCTTCCTAACACTAATAATCAGTAAACAAAGCCAGTTAGATTTGTCGCTAAACAAGAAAACGTAGCATGTGATACCCACACACAGAAAGTTTATGTACTTGGAATTTCCATCACTATCTCATACATTGTGAGCATTGAAGGGATCTAGATGATAGATAATCAAATCAGACTAAAATCTAATGGTAAATAGTAAACTCTTGCTTGCTAACATTGGTAGCTCCATGATGCTACCGGTGGGTTCAAGCATCAAGCACTATCACGACAGTTTCTGAACTCAACTTCCCAACACGGCCAATGCCAAAGGAATAAGCATCGAGTTGCCCACTGTTACAATTTATATGGAATCATATACCGAGATGCAAGCCTGCCCAAGCAACCTTTTCCCAAAGTGTGTCCCTCTCCTGAGTTGAACAATTATTCATACCATGTAATTATAATGAAAAGAGGCTACCAATGTTTTAATCAATGCGTTGGAGGTCAGACCTTCCCACTTTTAATGGCAATTTTAATATCCTCGGGAATGGGGGGGGGGAGGTGTAACCTCAGGGATAGGAGGAATTGTTCCTTCCTCAACCTGCAAAAAATATATGTAACCCCAAGCTTTGATTCTCACTAACACATTCCCGAAAAAAGCTTGCAAAGGACATCAGCCGTGATGTACCAACTTCTGAAATGTCTCCTTAATCCTTTCAAGATTGTCCAATGAAGTAGGACTAACAGCCCCAGCATCCCTTAGTGCTTGATTCTTAGCTTGTGCAGATTCCAACTCACCACCATCGCACCCTATTATACCAAAAAATAAATAAACCACATCTACGCATATTTGTTCAGCTCACCAGAACTCCAGGAAAATTTGTTTACAACTTACCGCATGGCCAAACTGGACTCAGATTTCAACAGACGTGCACACGTCCTACTAACCCAAGCAACAACAGGTTTCTAAACCTTTCCTTGTTTCAAGGATTCGAGGAGCAAATACTCATCATTTGCTCCAAGCTCCCCAAGAACAACCATCATTTTAACCTAAAGCCAACAAATGAGGTCAAACTAAATTATCTGGACTCGATCAAACTAAAGTATCTTAAAAGGTCCATGTAACTGAACTAATTAATCAAAAAGCAACCTAGTGGGCATTACCTCAAACAGATTGTGTGCACCGTAATGCGGGATCAGCAGCAACCAATTATATGAAGATAATACTCAAGCTGCTCAAACAAAATGTCCGGCGATGAACAAATCGTTGTTGAACCAACCAAAGTGCCGCAAAGATGGGGTCACAAGAAGGACGCAGTTGTTGGGGAAACGTAGCATGCAATTTCAAAAAATTCCTACGCTCACGCAAGATCTATCTAGGAGATGCATAGCAACGAGAGGGGGAGAGTGTGTCCACGTACCCTCGTAGACCGAAAGCGGAAGCGTTTGACAACGCGGTTGATGTAGTCGAACTTCTTCTCGTTTCGACCGATCAAGCACCGAACATACGGCACCTCCGAGTTCTGCACACATTTAGCTCGATGACGTCCCTCGAACTCTTGATCTAGCAAAGTTTTGAGGGAGAGTTTCGTCAACATGACGGCGTGGTGACGGTGATGGTGAATTGATCTGCGTAGGGCTTCGCTTAAGCACTACGTGAATATGACCGGAGGCATAAACTGTGGAGAGGGGCGCCGCACACAGCTAACAATGTTTTTTGTGTGTTCTAGCGGTGCCCCCCTTCATATATATATAGGTTGGAGGGGAGGAGAGGCAGCCAAGGGGGCGCCCCAAGTAGGAGGAATCCTACTTGGGCACCTCCCAATTCGTCCTCACCCCTTTGCTATTCCTATTCGGAGTATGAAGGGAAGAGGGGGGGAAGGGGGAATCCTATTCCCTTTTTCCTTTCCTCCTTCCCATTTCCTTCTCCAATTTGGCCGCCCATATGGGCGCACCAGCCCCTTTGTGGCTGGTGTGTTTCCCTCTTGGCCCATAAGGCCCATATAGTTTGTCGGGGTAGCAGAACCCCTTTCGGTGACCCGACACGCACGTGCAGTAGCCCCGAACACTTCCGGTGTCCGAATACTATCATCCTATATATGAATCTTTACCTCTCGACCATTTCGAGACTCCTCGTCATGTCCGTGATCTCATCCGGGACTCCGAACAACATTCGGTCACCAAATCACATAACTCATATAATACAAATCGTCATCGAACGTTAAGCGTGCAGACCCTACGGGTTCGAGAACTATGTTGACATGACTGAGACACCTCTCCGGTCAATAACCAATAGCGGAACCTGGATGCTCATATTGGCTCCCACATATTCTACGAAGATCTTTATCAGTCGAACCACTATGACAACGTACGTTATTCCCTTTGTCATCGGTATGTTACTTGCCCGAGATTCGATCGTGGTATCTTCATACCTAGTTCAATCTCATTACGGGCAAGTCTCTTTACTCGTTCCAAAATGCGTCATCCATAACTAACTCATTAGTTACATTGCTTGCAAGGCTTATTATGATGTGCATTACCGAGAGGACCCAGAGATACCTCTCCGATAGTCGGAGTGACAAATCGTAATCTCGATCTATGTCAACCCAACAAATACCTTTGGAGATACCTGTAGAGCATCTTTATAATCACCCAGTTACGTTGTGACGTATGATAGCACACAAGGTATTCCTCAGGTATCCGAGAGTTGCATAATCTCATAGTCAAAGGAATATGTATAAGTCATGAAGAAAGCAATAGCAATAAAACTTAACGATCATTATCCTAAGCTAAC
The DNA here is from genome assembly GCA_021605145.1 of Aegilops bicornis. Classification (NCBI taxonomy): domain Eukaryota; kingdom Viridiplantae; phylum Streptophyta; class Magnoliopsida; order Poales; family Poaceae; genus Aegilops; species Aegilops bicornis. Next base: position 144,660 of record JAHIAL010000023.1, on the reverse strand, counting down.
GGATGGGTCTTGTCCATCACATCATTCTTCTAATGATGTGATCCCGTTCATCAAATGACAACACATTTCTATGGTTAAGAAACTTAACCATCTTTGATTAACGGTTTAGTCTAGTAGAGGCTTATTAGGGACACTGTGTTTTGTCTATGTATCCACACATGTATCAAGTTTCCGGGTAATACAATTCTAGCATGAATAATAAACATTTATCATGATAACAACTTTGTTATTGCCTCTAGGGCATATTTCCTTCACGCAGGTCTCGTGCCCGCTCACTGAGATACCCTCTACGGCGAACCTCTTCACCTCCATGCCCTTGCGCTGCACCTGGGTGCGCTCACGGCAGTACTGCTCCTCGTCCGTGAGCGCCGGGTCGAGCACCGAGACCAGCCTGCTCCCCGCGCCCACACCGGCACCGAAGACAGTTGAGGCGGCTGCCTCCTTCAAGGCGAGCGCCTGGAAGCATGAGGCCGTGCCAGGGGTGCGGGAGAGGAGGCGGAGACGGGTGAGGTGGAGCGGGGCGAGGGAGAAAGAGAGATGGCGGTCGCCCTCCGCCGCGCCCTTGTCGTGTGGGATGGGAGAAGATGGAAATAGGGGAGAGATGGCCTGCATCGCGCAGGGTGGCGGCGGTGAACCGACGGGCGACGGGGCCGCGGGGAGAGGTGTGCGGGTGAGGAGAGGGAGCAGTTTTTCCGGGAGAAAGAGGTGGAGAGATAAAAGGAAAATTCCCGTTGTTAAGGTCCTGCTTGGATTGTCGGTTGGCTTCTAAATACACCTATAAAGATTACAGACCTCAAGGCATCGTTTCTTTTTCCAGTCGAAAATCAAGGGCAACCGACAATATACACCTGTAAATTAAATCCGGGTGTATAAATTTACACCCATACCAAGCGGGGCCTAAGTGGATCGTGTGAGGGGGTCATGACTAATTACGCCCGCAAATCAGGAGTGCCGCGCGGATTAGAGGATGCGGAGGGCGGACGATCGGCAGACCAGGCCTTCTGCTTGGCAGAACATTTGATCCGAGACGTCGATTTAGGTTGCAGACTATTGATGTAATATGGACAGTAGGATGTACTTAAATTGTTTTGATCGGAGGGTTCTGGTAATCCTGTGTACAATTAGTTGTGTGACTTTAGGGGAGTTTATGTTCGCTCTTTTAATAGTATCGTAGAGATGACTTCCCACTAAAATTTGCACCCTAGCACGATGTGTAATCTCCAGCTTACCAACACCATTCAACTACTTCACATAAACGAAAAATACTAAGGATATGTGTAGAAATGATACACATGTTGTGTTTTCTTTGATCCTTTTAATGTAATATGTGCATGATTCTGAATTTTGCTTATCTTCTAATAGTATTAATATAATTTAATGGAGGACATGTTGGATTTTGTCTTACAGGGCACGACACCCGTGTCCTATCGGGCTCAATGGATTTAGTAATAATAGGAGAAAAACACTAAGGATCAACAAGAGAAAGTGGACATAAATGACCAGCAACGACGATAACCAATAGAACTCCTTCAAATAAATGGATTGGTTGCTTAACAACGGTGTTTTCCACAAGCACAACAATCAATAGGTGGTGCCAACAAGTTGGGTCGACCCCACCAAGTTGGTTAGAATCATGATCCTACCTTTGGCTTGTACGAATTTACATGATTGGCTGGACTAGTTACTGATACGTCTCCGTCGTATCTATAATTTTTGATTGTTCCATGCCAATATTATTCAACTTTCATATACTTTTGGCAACTTTTTATATTATTTTTGGGACTAACATATTGATCCAAAGGCTCAAAGTGCCGCCTCGCTTTGTTGCATGTTTTTGGTTTCGCGGAATATCCATATCAAACGGAGTCCAAACGGGATAAAAACGGACGGAGATTTTTTTTGGAATATTTGGAAAGTCTGGAAGAAAGATCATCGCGAAACGGAGTCCGAGGTGGGCACGAGGTAGGGGGCGCGCTTACCCTGTATGCGCGCCCGACCCTCGTGGGTCCACTAGTAAGGCGGTTGATGCCCTCCTTCGCCGCAAGAAAGCTAATTTTGGTAAAAAATCACGACGAAGGTTTCAGTCCAATCGGAGTTACGGATCTCGGATATAAAAGAAAGCGGTGAAAGGGCAAAGCAGTAATGTAACGAAACAGAGAGAGACAGAGAAATAGATCCAATCTTGGAGGGGCTCTCGCCCTCCCAAGCCATGGAGGCCAAGGATCGAGGGGAAACCCTTCTCCCATCTAGGGAGGAGGTCAAGGAAGAAGAAGGCGAAGCGCCCCTCTCCCTTCTCTTCGGTGGCGCGAAACGCCCGCCGTGGCCATCATCATCACAAAGAATCTTCACCAACAACTGCACCGCCATCGTCACCAATTCTTCCCCCCCTCTATGCAGCGGTGTAACCTCTCTCTTACCCGCTGTAATCTCTACTTAAACATGGTGCTCAACGCTATATATTATTTCCCAATGATGTATGGCTATCCTATGATGTTTGAGTAGATCCGTTTTATCCTATGGGTTATTTGATGATCAAGATTGGTTTGAGTTGCATGTTTTATTATTGGTGCTGTCCTATGGTGCTCTCCGTGTCGCGCAAGCGTGAGGGATTCCCGCTGTAGGGTTTGAAGTATGTTCATGATTTGCTTATGGTGGGTGGCGTGAGTGACAGAAGCACATACCCGAGTAAGTAGGTTGTTTGTGTATGGGATAAAGGGGACTGATACTTTAATGCTATGGTTGGGTTTTACCTTAATGATCTTTAGTAGTTGCGGATGCTTGCTAAAGTTCCAATCATAAGTGCATATGATCCAAGTAGAGAAAGTATGTTAGCTTATGCCTCTCCCTCAAATAAAATTGCAATAATGATTACCGGTCTAGTTATCGATTGCCTAGGGACAAATAACTTTTTCGTGACAAAAAGTTCCTTACTAAAACTAATTTAGTTGTGTCTTTATCTAAACAACCCCTAGCTTTTATTTACATGCTCTTTACTTTCTTGCAACCCTATCCAAAAACACCTACAAAGTACTTCTAGTTTTATACTTGTTCTAGGTAAAGCGAACGTCAAGCGTGCGTAGAGTTGTATCGGTGGTCGATAGAACTTTAGGGAATATTTGTTCTACCTTTAGCTCCTCGTTGGGTTCTACACTCTTACTTATCGAAAAGCTGTTGCGATCCCCTATACTTGTGGGTTATCAAGACCTTTTACGGGCGCCGTTCTTAGGAGTCATAGCGTGGGGTGAATATTCTCGTGTGTGCTTGTTTGCTTTATCACTAAATAATTTTTATTTGTTGTTCTTAGTTGTTCTTTATCTTTAGTTATGGATATGGAACACGAAATACCAAAAATATTAGGTGTACTTGCTACTCATAGAGATGGGGAACCTCCTAAAACCCTCGATGCTGGTTATGTGAAAGATATTATGTACTACTTTGATAATCCTAGGAAAACCCCATTCAACTATGTAATGGGAATAACGTTGGATCAACATGAATACTTTAGGGATTATCGCTTGACTCAGAAAGGGAAACTATTATGGGATCAAATTCATATATTGAAGTGGTATGCTAGGCAACTATGCTTGAGTTATGATTATACTTGTTGCTCTAGGATGAAGGCTCCACACCTTCCCTTTTCATGCAAATTTAATGATAATAAAACCTTAGCTTCTTAAGCTAATGGTATATATGATTACTGTGATGTGGAACAAATAGAAGAATTTGTTGCTTTTATGGGTAATTATGAAATTGAATCTATGTTTAAAGAGTTTGAAGATTTTGATGATGCTACTTATAGACCTGAAAATTTAGCTATCCTCAAATATTGCTATGAGAATTATGAATACAATTCCGAAATTAATGCACTTGTTGAGAAAGTCTCCGCTGTCCAAGAAGAGACTAATATTTTGCAGGAATCTACGGAAGAAGAAGTTGATGAAACTGTGAGCTCATTGGATGAAAAAGATGAGGAGGAGAGCGAAGAACAAAAGGAGGAAGAGCGGATTGGTCACCCGTGCCCACCTTCTAATGAGAGTAACTCTTCAACTCATACATTGGTTTAATTCCCCTTCGTGCCTACCGAAGGATGATCGCTATGATGATTGTTATGATCCCGTTGATTCTCTTGAAATATCCTTTTTTTTGATGATGCTTGCTATGCTTGTGGCCAAGATGCCAATATGAATTATGCTTATGGAGATGAACTTGCTACAGCTCCTTATGTTATGAATGAAATTGTTGCTATTGCACCCACGCATGATAGTCCTATTATCTTTTTGAATTCTCCCGTTTATACTATATCGGAGAAGTTTGCACTTATTAAGGATTATATTGATGGGTTGCGTCTTAATTCTACACATGATAATTTGTATGGATATAATATGCATGTGCTTGCTGCTCCTACTTGCAATTATTATGAGAGAGGAACTATATCTCCACCTCTCTATGTTTCCCACACGATAAAATTGCAAGAAACTGTTTATACTATGCATTGGCCTTTACTATGTGTGCATGAATTGTTCTTTTATGACATGCCGATGCATAGAAAGAGAGTTAGACTTCGTTGTTGCATGATATATGTTACTTTGTGCTCAATACTAAATTACAAATCATTGCTAATTAAAATTGGCTTTGATATACCTTGGGATCCGGGTGGATTCACTACTTGAGCACTTTATGCCTAACTTAATGGCTTTAAAGAAAGCGCTGCCAGGGAGACAACCGGAAGTTTTAGAGAGTCATTTATTTCTGTTGAGTGCTTTCATATAGTTTAAAAACAACAAAAATAAAGAGGGGAACCCAAAACTTTTTCAAAAGGAACGTGAAAGTGAGAAAGACAAGCATTGTTGAAGTGGGAGAGCTCCTTGAACTTTGTTCATGATTACGCCAACTTTGTGAATCTTGATTACAGAAAATTTTCAACAAAAATAATTATCCCCTTGTACAATTCCATTGTATTATAAAAATAATGTGCCAAGGTTTTCTTTTAGGATGTTTACAATACTTGTTGGTTTGTACGGTGCAGAACAGAAACTTTGGCTGTAGTGCGCGATTTTAATTTTTTTACTGGAACGTCAAATGGTTATGATTATTTTTGCAATGTCTTTCTATACAAATTGTTTAATTTTCCTAATTTTTGCAGAATTTATCAAGTATCATAAGTATGGTGAATGTTCAGATTATTACAGATTGTTCTGTTTTAGACAGATTTTGTTTTTGATGCATAGTTTGCTTGTTTTGATGAAACTATCGATTTATATCAGTGGAATAAGCCATGAAAAAGTTATATTAAAGTAGACACAATGCAAAAACAAAATATGAATTGGTTTGAAACAGTACTTAGAGCAGTGATTTGCTTTATTATACTAACGGATCTTACCGAGTTTTCTGTCGAAGTTTTATGTGGATGAAGTGTTCGATGGTCGAGAAGGTTTCGATGTGAGAAGAAGGAAGAGAGGCAAGAGCTCAAGCTTGGGGATGCCCGAGGCACCCCAAGTAAATATTCAAGGAGACTCAAGCGTCTAAGCTTGGGGATGCCCCGGAAGGCATCCCCTCTTTCTTCAACAATTATCGGTATGTTTTCGGATTTGTTTCATTCATGTGATATGTGCAAATCTTGGAGCGTCTTTTGCATTTAGTTTTCATTTTTTTCTTTTATGCACCATGCTGGTATGAGATAATCCTTGGTTGATTTATAGAATGCTCATTGCACTTCACTTATATCTTTTGAGTATGGCTTTATAGAATGCTTCATGTGCTTCACTTATATCATTTGAAGTTTGGATTGCCTGTTTCTCTACACTCAGACAACCACCATTTGTAGAATGCTCTTTTGCTTCACTTATATTTGTTAGAGCATGGGCATATCTTTTTTAGAAAGAATTAAACTCTCGTGCTTCACTTATATCTATTTAGAGAGATGACAGGAACTGGTCATTCATATGGTTAGTCATAAAATCCTACATAAAACTTGTAGATCATTGAATATGATATGTTTGATTCCTTGCAATAGTTTTGCGATATAAAGATGGTGATATTAGAGTCATGCTAGTGGGTAGTTGTGGATTGTAGAAATACTTGTGTTGAAGTTTGTGATTCCCGTAGCATGCACGTATGGTGAACCGTTATGTGATGAAGTCGGAGCATGATTTATTTATTGATTGTCTTATGAGTGGCGGTCGGGGACGAGCGATAGTCTTTTCCTACCAATCTATCCCCCTAGGAGCATGCGTGTAGTACTTTGTTTCGATAACTAATAGATTTTTGCAATAAGTATGTGAGTTCTTTATGACTAATGTTGAGTCCATGGATTATACGCACTCTCATCCTTGCATCATTGCTAGCCTCTTCGGTACCGTGCATTGCCCTTTCTCACCTCGAGAGTTGGTGCAAACTTCGCCGGTGCATCCAAACCCCGTGATATGATACGCTCTGTCACACATAAGCCTCATTATATCTTCCTCAAAACAGCCACCATTAGGGCTGCAAGAAAAGCTCGAGGCACGTGAGCCGTTCGAGATCGACTTGTTTTTTGGCTCGGCTCGAGATCGACTAAAAAGAAATGAGCTGAGTATGAACACTTTCTGTAGCTCGGTTGAGAAACGAGATGATCTTGAGTCAATACTAGCTCGCTCGATTTAGCTCGACGGCTCGGCATAATATAATTATGTTAAATGATCATGTCATATATTAAATGGAAATAGGATAATTTATTACTATATATATCGCCCAGGATTTTTCTCCATTTTATTTATAAGAAAACATGGAAGCTTAATTAATTGCAGGGAAAATTTAGGCCATATTATGGTACGTGGACGGCCATGTGTTAAATAGTCTATTATTTTTGGCATCTCCAGCATGCACTACGCTGCATGTTTTTATGATTGTTGGCCTATATTTTGTTTTCCCAAATATATATCATGAATCGTTCTCTTATGTTGATACTAGACTTTCAGTATGGCGATACTAGACATTCAGTTGTGAGAGAATAAGTCATTCTAAGAAATTTATATTATCATCGTTTTGATTGGGATAAATATTTTAATGTTTTCTATGTCAAGTTGTGCCTTATCTAGTGGGAATAATAGTCACAGACTTTAAAATTTTATCGTCTCATTTAGCTCGAAACTAGCTCGAGATCGACTCGAGATCGTTACAAGCTGAGCAAGAGTCATGTTCTACAGCTCGATCTTGAGCTTCACTCAATTTGAGCGCGCTCGGATTATAATATGAGTTGAGCTGAGCCATGTCCAACTTGCTCGAACTCGACTCGTTTGCAGCCCTAGCCACCATACCTACCTATCATGGCATTTCCATAGCCATTCCGAGATTTATTGCCATGCAACTTCCATCATCATCATATACATGACTTGAGCATTTATTGTCATATTGCTTTGCATGATCGTAAGATAGCTAGCATGATGTTTTCATGGCTTGTCCGCTTTTTGATGTCATTGCTACGCTTAGATCATTGCACATCCCTAAGACATCACGGAGGCATTCATATAGTCATATCTTTGTTCTAGATATCGACTTGTAATATTGAGTTGTAAGTAAATAAAAGTGTGATGATCATCATTATTAGAGCATTGCCCCAGTGAGGAAAGGATGATAGAGACTATGATTCCCCCACAAGTCGGGATGAGACTCCGGACTTTATGAAAAATAAAAGAGGCCAAAGTAGCCCAAATAAAAAAGAGGCCAAAGAAGCCCACCAAAAAATAAAAAAATAAAAAAATAAAAAAAGAGAGAAAAGAGAGAAGGGGCAATGTTACTATACTTTTACCACGCTTGTGCTTCAGAGTAGCACCATGATCCTTCATATAGAGAGTCTCTTGAGTTATCACTTTCATATACTAGTGGGAATTTTCATTATAGAACTTGGCTTGTATATTCCGATGATGGGCTTCCTCAAATGCCTGAGGTCTTCATGAGCAAGCAAGTTGGATGCACACCTACTTAGTTTTCAGTTTGAGCTTTCATACACTTATAGCTCTTAGTGCATCCTTTGCATGGCAATCCCTACTCACTCACATTGATATCTATTAATGGGCATCTCCATAGCCCGTTGATACGCCTAGTTGATGTGAGACTTTCTCCTTTGTCTTCTCCACACAACCTCCACCATCATATTCTATTCCACCTATAGTGCTATGTCCATGGCTCACGCTCATGTATTGCGTGAAAGTTGAAAAGGTTTGAGAACGTCAAAAGTATGAAACAATTGCTTGGCTTGTCATCGGGGTTGTGCATGATTTAAATATTTTGTGTGGTGAAGATGGAGCATAGCCAGTGTTGGAAATATGCCCTAGAGGCAATAATAAAATGGTTATTATTATATTTCCTTGTTCATGATAATTGTCTATTGTTCATGCTATAATTGTATTAACTGGAAACCGTAATACATGTATGAATACATAGACCACAACATGTCCCTAGTGAGCCTCTAGTTGACTAGCTCGTTGATCAGTAGATGGTCATGGTTTCCTGACCATGGACATTAGATGTCAATGATAGCGGGATCACATCATTAGGAGAATGATGTGATGGACAAGACCCAATCCTAAGCGTAGCACAAAGATCGTGTAGTTCGTTTGCTAAAGCTTTTCTAAATGTCAAGTATCATTTCCTTGGACCATGAGGTTGTGCAACTCCCGGATACCGTAGGAATGCTTTGGGTGTACCAAACGTCACAACGGCAATCGGGTGACTATAAAGGTGCACTCTGGTACCTCAAAGTGTCTATTGGGTTGTACGAATCAAGACTGGGATTTGTCCCTCCGTATGACGGAGAGGTATCTCTGGGCCCACTCGGTAATGCATCATCATAATGAGCTCAATGTGATTAAGTAGTTAGTCACGGGATCATGCATTACGGAACGAGTAAAGTGACTTGTTTGGGTAACGAGATTGAACGAGGTATTGGGATACCGACGATCGAATCTCGGGCAAGTAACGTACCGATTGACAAAGGGAATTGCATACGGGATTGCTTGAATCCCTGACATCGTGGTTCATCCGATGAGATCATCGTGGAACATGTGGGAGCCAACATGGGTATCCAGATCCCGCTGTTGGTTATTGGCCGGAGAGATGTCTCGGTCATGTCTGCATGATTCCCGAACCCGTGGGGTCTACACACTTAAGGTTCGGTGACGCTAGAGTTGTTATGGGAATTAGTATGTGGTTATCGAATGTTGTTCGGAGTCCCGGATGAGATCCCGGACGTCACGAGGAGTTCCGGAATGGTCTGGAGGTGAAGATTTATATATGGGAAGTCGATTTCGATCCACCGGAATAGTTTCGGGGGTTATCAGATTGTCTGGGACCACCGAAAGGTGTCCGGAGGTCCACCGAGTGGGGCCACCTACCCCGGGGGGCTTGATGGGCTGAATATGGGAGGGAACCAGCCCCTAGTGGGCTGGTGCGCCCCTCCCCAAGGGCCCTAGGCGCCTAGGGTTGGAAACCCTAGGGGAGGCGCCTCCACCTTGCTTGGGGGGCAAGTTTTCCCCTCCTGCCCCCCCCCTCTAGATGGGATCTAGAGGGGCCGGCCCCTTATCCCCTTCACCCAATAAATAGAGGGGGGGGGGGGTGGGAGGGCTGTAGCACCCCTTGCTTTTGGCGCAGCCCCTCCCTCCTCCAACTCTTCCTCCTACTCCGTAGTGCTTGGCGAAGCCCTGCAGGAATACTACGAGCTCCACCACCACGCCTTCGTGCTGCCGGAGTTCTCCCTCAACTTCTCCTCTCCCCTTGCTGGATCAAGAAGGAGGAGACGTCCCCGAGCTGTACGTGTGTTGAACGCGGAGGCGCCATCCGTTCGGCGCTTAGATCGGAATCGACCGCGATCTGAATCGCAGCGTGTACGACTCCACCAATTGCGTTCTTGTAACGCTTCCGCTTAGCGATCTTCAAGGGTATGAAGATGCACTCCCTCTCTCTCTCTCGTTGCTAGTATCTCCTAGATTGATCTTGGTGACATGTAGGAAAATTTTGAATTATTGCTACGTTCCCCAACAGCCAGACTATATGATTTGTAGGGATAACTTTCTTTGGCCATGTTATTTTGAAAAGACATGATTGCTTTATTAGTAGGCTTGAAGTATTATTGTTTTTATGTCAAATGATAGACTATTGCTTTGAATCACTCGTATCTTAATATTCATGCCATGATTAGACATATGATCAAGATTATGCTAGGTAGCATTCCACATCAAAATTATTATTTTTATCATTTACCTACTCGAGGACGAGCAGGAATTAAGCTTGGGGATGCTGATACGTCTCCATCATATCTATAATTTTTTATTGTTCCATGCCAATATTATTCAACTTTCATATACTTTTGGCAACTTTTTATATTATTTTTGGGACTAACATATTGATCTAGTGCCCAGTGCCAGTTCCTGTTTGTTGCATGTTTTTGGTTTCGCAGAATATTCATATCAAGCGGAGTCCAAACGGGATAAAAGCGGACGGAGATTTTTTGGAATATTTGGAAAGTCTGGAAGAAAGATCATAGTGAAGCAGTCCGAGGTCGACGCGAGGTAGGGGCGCCCTACCCCCTGTAGGCGCGCCCTGACCTCGTGGTCCACCCGTAAGGCGTGTTGATGCCCTCCTTCGCCACAAGAAAGCTAATTTTGATAAAAATCACGACGAAGGTTTCAGTCCAATCGGAGTTACGGATCTCGGATATAAAAGAAAGCGGTGAAAGGGCAGCAGTAACGTAACACGTAAATAGAGAGAGACAGAGAAATAGATCCAATCTCGGAGGGGCTCTCGCCCTCCCAAGCCATGGAGGCCAAGGACGGAGGGGAAACCCTTCTCCCATCTAGGGAGGAGGTCAAGGAAGAAAGAAGACGAAGGGCCCCTCTCCTTCTCTCCGGTGGCGCCGAACGCAGCGCGTGGCCATCATCATCACCGCAATCTTCATCAACAACTTCACCGCCATCATCACCAACTCTTCCCCCCTCTATGCAGCGGTGTAACCTCTCTCTTACCCGTTGTAATCTCTACTTAAACATGGTGCTCAACAATATATATTATTTTCCAATGATGTATGGCTATCCTATGATGTTTGAGTAGATCCGTTTTGTCCTATGGGTTATTTGATGATCAAGATTGGTTTGAGTTGCATGTTTTATTATTGGTGCTGTCCTATGGTGCTCTCCGTGTCGGCATAGCGTGAGGGATTCAGCTGTGGGGTTTGCAATATGTTCATGATTTGCTTATGGTGGGTGGCGTGAGTGATGGAAGCCTGAGACCCGAGTAAGTAGGTTGCTTGCGTTATGGGATAAAGGGACTTGATACTTTAATGCTATGGTTGGGTTTTACCTTAATGATCTTTAGTAGTTGCGGATGCTTGCTAGAGTTCCAATCATAAGTGCATATGATCCAAGTAGAGAAAGTATGTTAGCTTATGCCTCTCCCTCAAATAAAATTGCACTAATGATTGCTGGTCTAGTTATCGATTGCCTAGGGACAAATAACTTTCTCATGACAAAAAGTTCTTTACTAAAACTAATTTAGTTTTGTCTTTATCTAAACAGCCCCTAGCTTTTATTTACGTGCTCTTTACTTTCTTGCAACCCTATCCAAAAACACCTACAAAGTACTTCTAGTTTTATACTTGTTCTAGGTAAAGTTTAACGTCAACTGCATGCGTAGAGTTGTATCGGTGGTCGATAGAACTTTAGGGAATATTTGTTCTACCTTTAGCTCCTCGTTGGGTTCGACACTCTTACTTATCGAAAACTGTTGCGATCCCCTATACTTGTGGGGTTATTAGTTACACAATTCTGGTTAGTAGAATATATGATTTTTAGACTTTGTTAGTTATATTCTTGTGATTTGCATTGTTATCATGGGCGTCGGTTATGGAATTGTGTTTTCCAACAAACTCTGGCACCGTTGGTATTGATTGGAGACTTGCCGTGATGGCAATAGCCGTGAATGGAAATTGCTGGGAACCAATAGAGGAAGAGAAGAAATTCTGATGACTATGGGGCCGTTCAGATTGTGACTATGTTTGACTTATGTTACCATATTATTTCTGCCACACTTGCCTAACTTGAGTTCTTCAAATTTTTAGCCACACTTTGACTTGCCTAAGGGAATCTTGCCACACTTTTTGTATCTATGACATGTGGGGCTCACTGCTCATAAAAAAAATTCTTGCCTTAAGTCTGGCTAGAACCGAACACCCACTTAACTTGGTAGAACTTGCCTAAGGTGAGGTGTGGCAAAGTGTGGCTGGAAACCAAACAGCCCCTACGTCACTAGGTGGCGATGGTGAAGCATCTGGGGAGAGGGGAGGAGTACAACTGACACAGCAGTGCGCCCAAACCTTCTACCATAATCTATAATACCTAAATAGTTCACCCCCACTATCTTATTTCTCTTGACATGCAAGCTATCCACATCACTAATCAACATGCATCCATTCACCTCACTCCACCTCATTAGTTTAGCCACATCATCTTATTCATGTGATGATTTAATTTGTTCCGTCTGCTTCACGTTTAAAAATATCCATTCGCTTCACGTTGAGGCGTTGACCCTTCCTTACCTTAAAACTTGACCCACAGAAGCGGAAGCGGAAGCAAACCGTCATCCCAATTGAAGCCTCGTGGGCCGCCCCGTTACTTATTCCAGTTTCCTCATCTCTCTCCCCCTCTCCCCGAACAACATGAACCCCATGATGCGCCTCCTCTAGAGTTTGCGGCCACCGGCGAGGTTCTTCATCGGCGATAGCGGGGCAAGGGTAGATGGCAGGGAAATCGATCTGGAGGATAGGTGGAACTTCATGCACATCCGTAAGTCGCCTCCGTCCCCGCCTCCTTCGGCCATGCCTAGGCCCTAGGCTAGGACCGACCCGGTGTTGATCTAGGCTTTCCGCCCCTGTTTGTCTCCTTTTGTCGTGCAGCATGATATACAACTTGCTCCTGGAGGGGAAATCCTGCTAGAGGATTGTACCTATGAAGCGGCAGGAGCTGATCAATGTGAAAAATCCAGCAAAATTTTGGGCCGAACAGAGTTATTTGATCTGAAATGTAAGGTAAGGATGCATAATATTGTTTGTAACATATTTAGCTGTGCCTGGTTTATGATTATGATTTTAACTGAGCACAATACGTGTGTACCTCATGAAACTGCATAAAAATTCCTATTTAGTTTTGATTTGTCTCCAACAGTCAGGTTCCCCATATGTACTTCCAGTGATCTGTCCACAAATGTAAAGTCGTCTCCAACAGTCAGTTCCTCCTGATGTACGTCCGTCGGGTATCTATCCACAAACGCTGATCTCTCAGGAACATACTGCATTTTTTTAAATCTGCCATGTTTTTTTAGATCTATTCCTTACTTTCATCTTCTTTGACATGTGCCTGCAATAGCTGACCTCAAACTGAATCGTTGTACAGATCAACGAGGTGGTGCTGCTAGCAACCAAATATTTATGATCTCTTGACTGAGAAATAGAAATTAGATACCACAACTAAGTTTTGCTATGCAAATTGTTGCATCATGTTCTTTTAGAAAATCCTAGGAGAGCACTCAGAGAACGATACATGTGTCATCCACGACCTCTACAGTAAATGTGGTCTTGCTCAATACTTCTATCATTATGTTTCCCTGGTATTTGACTGCAACAGAATAACTAATGTTTCTTTGATATCATATTCTTACCGACAAAAGGCAGTTCACGATCATAGTATTTCTGAACTTTCTCGCTGAATTGCCTTGAGCATTGAAACGGGATGCAAAGAAGATGGTGCTGAAGCAACTCTGGCATAGTCCTATGTGGAGGCTGCAGATGAGGGTTTTGAGGAAATAGGTCTAAGAAATACTAATTCCGTACAACCTTTTCAACTTTTACCAAGGTAAAAACAATTTTAATTTTTTTGTACTATATAAGTTATGGTGCAAGGTGAAGGTGTATCATGTGCTGACCTTTTACATTATTCTGTTCTGTACGTTCAATAGCTCTCTCATGCATGCGGATTACTGATGATAATGCCAGTCCCACACATTAGTATGATGGAAACTAAAGCATTTCGATTATACATTTACTTGAATTGTTATTTGTGAGCATGCGGACATCATTATTTTTTTGATCAATATATAGTGCATTCTACTTCAACTTTCTGGCATGTCCGTTTTTAATGTTTTCCTCTCCTCTCTTCTTTAGATTGCCCACTGTCATATTGTGTTTGTCCATCACAATGATGCAGAGGACCGGGGTGATCCTCCTTTCGTTAAAAAACATATTGTGTGTTGACTTCTCATAAATTGGATTTGCAACAGGGATCTATTTTAGTTTTGGTCCTATGACATTCTAAACGTTAATAGTGGTTCAACTTGATTTATTTATCAAACCATATTATCTAATTTTTACATGGTTTGATGTTCTCTCATATTTTGCCAATTTGTGTTGTTTCATGATTGACTCCAGAATATTAACATTTGTGTGTAGTCAACTATTTTCATCAATCAACCATCTGTATCTACAACAATCCTTTTATTGCAATTTAATTAAATTTATTCTTTCTTCTCATATTAAGGACCACTACTCTTTATAAAGAAACTAATTGAGTTTGATTACGTATAAGTGTATAATGCATGGTTTACTTTTTTCTTTTGCTCGGACTAATGCAAGATTATCTTGATTGAAAACATGTAATTTTTTTTGGACCAAACTCATGCATTCCTGTAGATAATTCTTCCCTATATCCACACCGAATTGCTTACTCATATTTCCGCAGCAACGCGCGGGGTAGCATCTAGTTTACCATAAAATGGCTTACATCACTCTGAGTGCGACGAATATGAGTAATGCACGATTTTCGTTGTTCCATGAGTAAACCAATCTTAGGAACAATAAAGCAGTAATGAGATGTTAATTACTCCCTCAAACTGCGACCCATTTCTTGTGAGAGGCTCGCGACTCTCGCTCTCGCGACGCTGGACCTCCCTCTTGCCATAGCCGCCACCACCACAGATCTAGCCCCGCGGCATGCCTCCACGCCGACGAGGGGTGCGGGCGCCGGCCGCACCCACACCTCCTCCACCCCAGCAACTCCCGCCCGCCATCTACGAGAGATTCCCAGAGATTCTGCGGCTAATCTCTCC
This sequence comes from Aegilops bicornis, assembly GCA_021605145.1. Classification (NCBI taxonomy): domain Eukaryota; kingdom Viridiplantae; phylum Streptophyta; class Magnoliopsida; order Poales; family Poaceae; genus Aegilops; species Aegilops bicornis. The sequence goes on along the minus strand of JAHIAL010000023.1, from coordinate 129,534 downwards.
AGTCCCACAGGCGGTGCTCATGGCGACCAGAGCCAGGGAGTGGACGGAGCGTGCGACCAGGATCCGGGACGCCACCTTCGAGTGGATTCGGTGCGCGAGGGAGGGAAGGCGGTGGGCCAAGGGCGGCGGCGGTGATCCGGGTCGAGGCGAGATCCACGGCCGCGAAGGTCGTGGAGATTTGTCAGAGGAAGGCGGGCTTGGAGCAGGAGAAGCTAGCGCGGCGCATCTTCGAGGAAGCCACGCTGGAGGAGAGGGCAAGGATGCCCCCATTTCCGCACTCTCCACCGCCAAGCTCGTGATCCGGGCGAGAAGCGGAAGGCAAATCGAAGCGAACTATGGCGGGCGCTGGGAATGCATTCTGGGCGTTCTACCACCGAGCGCATGAGGGGGGCTGCGGGTGTTGCGGCGAGATTGTCACAATGCCGCACCAACCCATGGCCTCGCCGCGGCGTGCTCGAGCCGCCTTGGTTTCCAGTGGCCCTTCCCTTTGCAATAAAACCACTCTGTCTCAGGCTTGGGTCCATTCTTTGACTTCTTCTTCCCGGCAACTTGCTTACCGGGCGCGGCAACCTCTTTGCCGTCCTTCTTGAAGTTCTTCTTGCCCTTGCCCTTCTTGAACTTAGTGGTCTTATTGACCATCAACACTTGATGTTCTTTCTTGATTTCAACCTCTGCCGACTTGAAGATTGAGAATACTTCGGGAATGGTCTTCATCATCCCCTGCATATTGTAGTTCATCACAAAGCTCTTGTAGCTTGGTGGGAGCGATCAAGGATTCTGTCAATGACCGCCTCGTCTGGGAGGTTTATGTCCACCGGGATAAGCGGTGATGCAACCCGGACATTTTGAGTATGTGCTCCTTCACCGATGTAACTGTTTTCCTCCATCTTACAACTATAGAACTTGTCGGAGACTTCACATCTCTCGACCGGGCATGAGCTTGAAAAACCAGTTTCAGCTCCTCGAACATCTCATATGCTCCGTGTTGATCAAAAGCGCTTTTGGAGCCCCGGTTCTAAGCTGTAAAGCATGCCGCACCGAACGAGGGAGTAATCATCAAGACGAGACCGCCAAGCGTTCATAACGTCTTGGTTCTGCAGGGATGGGTGCTTCACCTAGCGGTGCTTCTAGGACATATTGTATCTTGGCAGCAATGAGGATGATCCTCGGGTTAGGACCCGATCCGCATAGTTGCTGCCATCATCTTTCAGCTTGGTTTTCTCTAGGAACGCGTTGAAGTTCATGGTGACATGAGCGTTGGCCATTTGATCTACAAGACATATTATGCAAAAGTTTTAGACTAAGTTCATGATAATTAAAGTTCATCTAATCAAATTAGTTAATGAACTCCCACTCAGATTAGACATCCCTCTAGTCATCTAAGTGTTACACGATCCGGAAAAGTCGACTAGGCCGTGTCCGATCATCACGTGAGACGGACTAGTCATCGTCGGTGAACATTCTCATGTTGATCGTATCTTCCATATTTACTCGTGTTCGACCTTTTCGGTCTCCGTGTTCGAGGCCATGTCCATGCATGCTAGGCTCGTCAAGTTAACCCTAAGTGTTTTGTGTGTGTAAATCTGTCTTACACCCGTTGTATGTGAACGTAAGAATCCATCACACCCGATCATCACGTGGTGCTTAGAAGTTTACGAATGTAGCAACGGTGCAGTCGGGAAAACACTTCTTGAAATTGTTTTAAGGGATCATCTTATTTACTACCGTCGTTCTAAGTAAACAAGATGCATAAATATAATAAACATCACATGCAATTATATAATAGTGACATGATATGGCCAATATCATAAAACTCCATTGATCTCCATCTTCGGGCTCCATGATCATCTTGTCACCGGCATGACACCATGATCTCCATCATCATGATCTCCATCATCGTGTCTTCATGAAGTTGTCACGCCTAACGACTACTTCTACTTCTATGGCTAACAGCGTTTAGCAATAAAGTAAAGTAAGTTACATGGCGTTCTTCAATGACACGCAGGTCATACTAAAAATAAAGACAACTCCTATGGCTCACGCCGGTTGTCATACTCATCGACATGCAAGTCGTGATTCCTATTACAAGAACATGATCTCATACATCACAATGTGTCATTCATCATTCATCACAACTTGGCCATATCACATCACATGACAATTCTTTGCAAAAACAAGTTAGACGTCCTCTAATTGTTGTTTGCATCTTTTACGTGGCTGCAATTGGGTTCCCTAAGCAAGAACGTTTTCTTACCTACGAATAACCTGGCGTGATTTTGTCAACTTCTATTTACCCTTCATAAGGACCCTTTTCATCGAATCCACTTCAACTAAAGTGGGAGAGGCGGACACCCGCTTGACCACCTTATGCAACTAGTGCATGTTAGTCGGTGGAACCGGTCTCACGTAAGCGTCACGTGTAAGGTTGGTCCGGCCGCTTCATCCCACAATACCGCTGAAGCAAGATCTGACTAGTAACGGCAAGCAAGTTGACAAGATCTCGCCCACAACAAAATTGTGTTCTACTCGTGCAAAGAGAACTACGCATAGACCTAGCTCATGATGCCACTTTGTTGGGGAACGTTGCAGAAAATTAAAATTTTCCCTACGGTTTCACCAAGATCTATCTATGAGTTCATCTAAGCAACGAGTCAAGAGAGAGAGTTTGCATGTACATACCACTTGTAGATCGAGTAACGGAAGTTGCTCGAGGGAGTGGTGATGATGGAGTCGTTCCCCAACGTGATTCCGATCACCCGATGACCAAGCTACCGAAAGGACAGCACCTCCAGCGCTCAACACACGCACGGGGACGACAGCTGCCTCCTCCGTCTTGATCCAGCAAGGATGAAGGAGAGGTTGAGGAAGACAACTCAATGGCAGCACGTGACGTGGTGCACTGAGGCATTCTAGCCCGGCTGTGGCTTCGCCAAGCTCAGACGGAGAAAGAGAGGTGTTGGGGAGGGAGGCTGCGCCTTCAATTGTGTGTTGCAGCCTCCCTCACCCCTCTATATATAGGAGGAGAGGGGCAGGGGGCGGCCATCTAGGGAAACCCTAGATGGGGGCGGCGTGACAAGGGAGAGGGAAAAAAGGGGTGGCTTGCCCCAAGCTAGGGCGCCCTTTAGCCCTTGGGGTTTCCCTCCCCATGCCCCTAGCCGCATGGGCCTTGGTGGGAGGCGCCGCCCAGCCCACTAGGGGCTAGCTCCTCTCCCACACAGCCCATGTGGCCCCGGGATGGGTGGCCCCTCCCGTGGCCCCAGTACATTACCAGTATACCCCGAAACTTTTTCGAGTCCGCTTTAACCACTTTCCATATATAAATCTTTACCTCCAGACCATTCCGAACTCCTCGTGACGTCCGGGATCTCATCCGGACTCGAACAACATTTGGTAATCACATACTTGTCTTCCTAATAACCCTAGCGTCCACCGAACCTTAAGTGTGTAGACCCTACGGGTTCGGGAGACATGCGAACATGACCGAGACGACCTCGGGTCAATAACCAACAGCTGGATCTGGATACCCATGTTGGCTCCCACATGCTCCTCGATGTTGTCATCGGATGAACCACGATGTCAAGGGTTCAAGCAACCCGTATTCTATTCCCTTTGTCGACGGTATGTTACTTGCGAGACTCGATCGTCGGTATCCCAATACCTCGTTAGGTCTCATTCGCAAGTCACTTTACTGCATGCCGTAATGCATGATCCGTGACCAGACACTTGGTCACTTTGAGCTCATTATGATGATGCATTACCGAAAGTGGGCGATGATACCTCTCCGTGACACGGAGTGACAAATCGATCTCGATCCGTGTCAACCAATGGACACTTTCGGAGATACTGTAGTGCACCTTTATAGTCACCCGATTACGTTGTGACGTTTGGTACACCCAAAGCACTCCTACGGTATCCGGGAGTTACACGATCTCATGGTCTAAGGAAGAGTTACTTGACATTGGAAAAGCTCTAGCAAAAGCGAACTACACGATCTTGTGCTATGCTTAGGATTGGGTATTGTCCATCACATCATTCTCCTAATGATGTGATCCGTTATCGGCGACATCCAATGTCCATAGTCGGGAAAACCATGACTATCTATTGACCAACGAGCTAGTCAACTAGAGGCTTACTAGGGGCGTATCGTAGTCTATGTATTCACACGCGTGTATTACGATTTCCGGATAATACACTTATAGCATGAATAAAAGACAATTATCATGAACAAGGAAATATAATAATAATGATTTTATTATTGCCTCTAGGGCATATTTCCAACAGTCTCCCACTTGCACTAGAGTCAATAATCTAGTCACATTGTGATGAATCGAACACCCATAGAGTTACGGTGTTGATCATGTTTTGCCCGCATGAGAGAGTTTAGGTTTAATCAGCGGATCTGCGACATTCGAGATCCGTATGCACTTTACAAATTTCTATGTCTCCATCTTGAACATTTTCACGGATGGAGTTGAAGGCAACGCTTGATGTGCTGGTCTTCTTGTGAAACTGGGCTCCTTGGCAAGGGCAATAGCTCGAGTGTTGTCATAGAAGAGTTTGATCGGCCCCAGACGCATTGGGTATGACTCCTAGGTCGGTGATGAACTCCTTCACCCAAATTGCTTCATGCGCAGCGCCTCCCGAGGCTGCCATGTACTCCGCTTCACATGTAGATCCCGCCATACGGCGCTTTCGCTTGCACTGCACTTCTTGCTCCACCATTCAACATATACACGTATCCGGTTTGTGACTTAGAGTCATCAGATGCAGGTCGAAGCTAAGCGTCGACGTAACCCTTTACGACCAGCTCTTCGTCACTTCCATAAACGAGAAACATGTCCTTTGTCCTTTTCGTGTACTTTAGGATATTCTTGACCGTTGTCGGTGTTCCTTGCCGGATTACTTTGGTACCTTCCTACCAAACTTACGGCAAGGCTTACATCAGTGCAGTACACAGCATGGCATACATAATAGATCCTATGGTCGAGGCATAGGGGATGACGCTTAATCTCTTCTTTATCTTTGTCGTGGTCGGGCATTGAGCTGAAGCTCAATTTCACACCTTGCAAAGATAGGCAAGAACCCTTTCTTGGACTGATCCATTTTGAACTTCTTCAAAATCTTATCAAGGTATGTGCTTTGTGAAAGACCTATGAGGCGCCTCGATCTATCTCTATAGATCTTGATGCCTAATATATAAGCAGCTTCTCCAAGATCCTTCATTGAAAAACTTTTATTCAAGTAGGCCTTTAATGCTGTCCAAGAGTTCTATATCATTTCCCATCAAAAGTATGTCATCTACATATAATATGAGAAATGCTCTGAGCTCCCACTCACTTTCTTGTAAACGCAGGCTTCTCCATAAGTGCGCATAAATCCAAACGCTTTGATCATCTCATCAAAGCGAATGTTCCAACTCCGAGATGCTTGCACCAGCCCATAAATGGAACGCTGGAGCTTGCATACCTTGTCAGCATTCTTAGGATCGACAAAACCTTCCGGCTGCATCATATACAACTCTTCCTTAAGATATCCAGTTAAGGAGCATTTGTTTTGACATCCATCTCGCCATATCTCATAATCATAGTATCGGCAATTGCTAACATGATTGAGACGGACTTAAAGCTTCGCCACGGAGAGAAAGTCTCATCGTAGTCAATCCCTTGAACTTGCCGATAACCCTTAGCAACAAGTCGAGCTTTATAGATGGTGACATTACCATCCGCGTCCGTCTTCTTCTTAAAGATCCATTTGTTTTCTATCGCTCACGATCATCGGGCAAGTCTGGCCAAAGTCCATACTTTGTTTTCATACATGGATCCTATCTCGGACTTCATGGCTTCGAGCCATTTGTTGGAATCCGGGCCCGCCATCGCTTCTTCATAGTTCGAAGGTTCACCGTTGTCTAACAACATGATTTCCGGAGACGGGGTTGCTTACCACTGCAGTGCGGAGCGTGTCTGGTGGACCCACGAAGTTCAGTAGCAACTTGATCCGAAGTACCTTGATCATCATCATTAATTTCCTCTTCGTTGGTGTAGGCATCACAGAACATTTTCCCGAGCTGCACTACTATCCCGTTCAAGAGGTAGTACTTCATCGAGTTCTACTTTCCTCCCACTTACTCCTTTCGAGAGAAACTCTTTTTCCACAAAAGGTTCCGTTCTTGGCAACAAAGATCTTGCCTTCGGATCTAAGGTAGAAGGTATACCCAAGGGTTTCCTTAGGGTATCCTATGAAGACGCATTTTTCCGACTTGGGTTCGAGCTTTTCAGGTTGAAGTTTCTTGACATAAGCATCGCATCCCCAAACTTTTAGAAACGACGACTTAGGTTTCTTCCCAAACCATAATTCATACGGTGTCGTCTCAACGGATTTAGACGGTGCCCTATTTAAAGTGAATGTAGCTGTCTCTAGAGCGTATCCCCAAAAGATAGCGGTAAATCGGTAAGAGACATCATAGATCGCACCATATCCAATAGAGTGCGATTCACGACGTTCGGACACACCGTTACTGTTGAGGTGTTCGGTGGGCGTGAGTTGTGAAACGATCCACATTTTCTTAAGTGTGTGCCAAATTAAGTGACTTAAATATTCTCCTCCACGATCTGATCGTAAGAATTTTATCTTTTCGGTCACGTTGATTCTCTACCTCATTCTGAAATTCCTTGAACTTTTCAAAGGTCTCGGACTTGTGTTTCATCAAGTAGACATACCCATATCTACTCAAGTCATCTGTGAGAGTGAGAACATAACGATATCCTCCATGAGCCTCAACACTCATTGGACCGCACACATCGGTATGTATGATTTCCAATAAGTTGGTTGCTCGCTCCATTGTTCCGGAGAACGGAGTCTTGGTCATCTTGCCCATGAGGCATGGTTCGCATGTGTCAAATGATTCATAATCCGGAGACTCCGTAAGTCCATCAGCATGGAGCTTCTTCATGCGCTTGACACCAATGTGACCAAGGCGGCAGTGCCACAAGTATGTGGGACTATCGTTATCAACTTTACATCTTTTGGTATTCACACTATGAACATGTGCAACATTACGTTCGAGATTCATTAAGAATAAACCATTGACTATCGGAGCATGACCATAAAACATTTCTCTCATATAAATAGAACAACCATTATTCTCGGATTTAAATGAGTAGCCATCTAAGATTAAGCGAGATCCGGATACAATGTTCATGCTCAAACTTGGCACCAAATAGCAATTATTAAGGTTTATAACTAATCCCGTAGGGTAAATGTAGAGGTAGCGTGTCGACGGCGATCACATCGACCTTGGAACCATTCCCGACGCCGCGCATCATCACCTCCTCGCCCTTCGCCAGCCTCCGCTTATTCCGCAGCTCTGCCGTGAGTTACAAATATGAGCAACGGCACCGTATCAAATACCGGGAGTTACTACTAGTACCGGTAAGGTACACATCAATTACATGTATATCAAATATACCTTTGGTGTTGCCGGCCTTCTTAATAAAAAGCTAAGTATTTGGGGCAGTTCCGTTTCCGATGGCCCTTCCTTTGCAATAAAAGCACTCTGCCTCGTGCTTGGGTCCATTCTTTGACTTCTTCTTCCCGGCAACTTGCTTTACCGGCGCGGCAACCTTCTTTGCCGTCCTTCTTGAAGTTCTTCTTGCCCTTGCCCTTCTTGAACTTAGTGGTCTTATTGACCATCAACACTTGATGTTCTTTCTTGATTTCAACCTCTGCCGACTTCAAGATTGAGAATACTTGGAATGGTCTTCACCATCCTCGCATATTGTAGTTCATCACAAAGCTCTTGTAGCTTGGTGGGAGCTGATCAAGGATACATCAATGACCGCTTCGTCTGGGAGGTTTATGTCCAGCTGGGACAAAGGCGGTGATGCAACCCACATTTTGAGTATGTGCTCACCGATGTAACTGTTTTCCTCCATCTTACAACTATAGAACTTGTCGGAGACTTCATATCTCTCGACCCGCATGAGCTTGAAAACCAGTTTCAGCTCCTCGAACATCTCATATGCTCCGTGTTGCTCAAAACGCTTTTGGAGCCCGGTTCTAAGCTGTAAAGCATGCCGCACCGAACGAGGGAGTAATCATCAAGACGAGACCGCCAAGCGTTCATAACGCCTTGGTTCTGCAGGATGGGTGCTTCACCTAGCGGTGCTTCTAGGACATATTGTTTCTTGGCAGCAATGAGGATGATCCTCAGGTTCCGGACCCAGTCCACATAGTTGCTGCCATCATCTTTCAGCTCGGTTTTCTCTAGGAACGCGTTGAAGTTCATGGTGACATGAGCGTTGGCCATTTGATCTACAAGACATATTATGCAAAAGTTTTAGACTAGGTTCATGATAATTAAAGTTCATCTAATCAAATTAGTTAATGAACTCCCACTCAGATTAGGCATCCCTCTAGTCATCTAAGTGTTACACGATCCGAGTCGACTAGGCCATGTCCGATCATCACGTGAGACGGACTAGTCATAACGTCGGTGAACATTCTCATGTTGATCGTATCTTCCATACGACTCGTGTTCGACCTTTCGGTCTCCGTGTTCCTAGGCCATGTCCGTACATGCTAGGCTCAAATCCAAGTTAACCCTAAGTGTTTTGCGTGTGTAAATCTGTCTTACACCCGTTGTATGTGAACGTAAGAATCCATCACACCCGATCATCACGTGGTGCTTAGAAGCGACGAACTGTAGCAACGGTGCACGTGGGGAGAACACTTCTTGAAATTGTTTTAAGGGATCATCTTATTTACTACTGTCGTTCTAAGTAAACAAGATGCATAAATATAATAAACATCACATGCAATTATATAATAGTGACATGATATGGCCAATATCATAAAACTCCATTGATCTCCATCTTCGGGGCTCCATGATCATCTTGTCACCCGGCATGACACCATGATCTCCATCATCATGATCTCCATCATCGTGTCTTCATGAAGTTGTCACGCCAACGACTACTTCTACTTCTATGGCTAACAGCGTTTAGCAATAAAAGTAAAGTAAGTTACATGGCGTTCTTCAATGACACGCAAGTCATACAAAAATAAAGACAACTCCTATGGCTCCTGCCGGTTGTCATACTCATCGACATGCAAGTCGTGATTCCTATTACAAGAACATGATCTCATACATCACAATGTGTCATTCATCATTCATCACAACTTGGCCATATCACATCACATGACAATTGCTGCAAAACAAGTTAGACGTCCTCTAATTGTTGTTGCATCTTTACGTGGCTGCAATTGGGTTCTAGCAAGAACGCTTTTCTTACCTACGAATAACCACAACGTGATTTTGTCAACTTCTATTTACCCTTCATAAGGACCCTTTTTCATCGAATCCACTTCAACTAAAGTGGGAGAGGCAGACACCCGCCTTGACCACCTTATGCAACTAGTGCATGTTAGTCGGTGGAACCGGTCTCACGTAAGCGTCGTGTAAGGTTGGTCCGGCCGCTTCATCCCACAATACCGCTGAAGCAAGATACGACTAGTAACGGCAAGCAAGTTGACAAGATCTACGCCCACAACAAAATTGTGTTCTACTCGTGCAAAGAGAACTACGCATAGACCTAGCTCATGATGCCACTTTGTTGGGGAACGTTGCAGAAAATTAAAATTTTCCTACGGTTTCACCAAGATCTATCTATGAGTTCATCTAAGCAACGAGTCAAGAGAGAGTTTGCATGTACATACCACTTGTAGATCGAGTGCGGAAGCGCTCGAGGGAGTGGTGATGATGGAGTCGTTCCCAACGTGATTCCGATCACCCGATGACCAAGTTACCGAAGGACAGCACCTCCGCGTTCAACACACGTGCGGGACGACGGCGTCTCCTCCGTCTTGATCCAGCAAGGATGAAGGAGAGGTTGAGGAAGACAACTCCAATGGCAGCACGACGGCGTGGTGCAATGAGGCAAAGCCAGTTCTCCGGCAGGCTTCGCCAAGCCTCAGACGGAGAAAGAGAGGTGTTGGGAGGGAGGGGCTGCGCCTTCAATTGTGTGTTGCAGCCCTCCCCTCACCCCTCTATATATAGGAGGAGAGGGCAAGGGGGGCCGGCCATCTAGGGGAAACCCTAGATGGGGCGGCGGCCAAAGGGGAGAGGGAAAGGGGTGGCTTGCCCCCCAAGCTAGGGGGGCGCCCCCTTTAGCCCTTTAGGGTTTCCCCTCCCCATGCCCTAGCCGCATGGGCCTTGGTGGGGAGGCGCGCCCAGCCCACTAGGGGCTGGCTCCCTCTCCCACGGCCCATGTGGCCCCCGATGGGTGGCCCCTCCCAGTGGCCCCAGACATTACCGGTATACCCCGAAACTTTCCGAGTCCGTTTAACCACTTTCCATATATAAATCTTTACCTCCGGACCATTCCGGAACTCCTCGTGACGTCCGGGATCTCATCCGGGACTCAACAACATTCGTAATCACATACTTGTCTTCCTAATAACCCTAAGCGCCACCGAACCTTAAGTGTGTAGACCCTCACGGTTCGGGAGACATGCGAACATGACCGAGACGACCTCAGGTCAATAACCAATAAGCGGGATCTGGATACCCATGTTGGCTCCCCACATGCTCCTCGATGTTGTCATCGGATGAACCACGATGTCAAGGGTTCAAGCAACCCGTATTCTATTCCCTTTGTCGACGGTATGTTACTTGCCCGAGACTCGATCGTCGGTATCCCAATACCTCGCTCGGTCTCAAGCACGGCAAGTCACTTTACTCGTACCGTAATGCATGATCCCGTGACCAGACACTTGGTCACTTTGAGCTCATTATGATGATGCATTACTGAGTGGGCCCAGTGATACCTCTCCGTGACACGGAGTGACAAATCCCAGTCTCGATCCGTGTCAACCCAGACACTTTCGGAGATACCTGTAGTGCACCTTTATAGTCACCCAGTTACGTTGTGACGTTTGGTACACCCAAAGCACTCCTACGGTATCCGGGAGTTACACGATCTCATGGTCTAAGGAAGAGTTACTTGACATTGGAAAAGCTCTAGCAAAACGAACTACACGATCTTGTGCTATGCTTAGGATTGGGTCTTGTCCATCACATCATTCTCCTAATGATGTGATCCCGTTATCAACGACATCCAATGTCCATAGTCGAGAAAACCATGACTATCTATTGACCAACGAGCTAGTCAACTAGAGGCTTACTAGGGACGTATCGTAGTCTATGTATTCACACGTGTATTACGATTTCCGGATATACAGTTATAGCATGAATAAAAGACAATTATCATGAACAAGGAAATATAATAATAATGCTTTTATTATTGCCTCTAGGGCATATTTCCAACAGTTATATCTAGGGTTTTTGGACATCTCTGGTCCATCCCCTCTCTTCTCCGCCGCCAACCCCGTTCTCGCCCCCCAAGCCGAATTTCTTCCACCTTGGGATGGCTCCGGAAGGATCTGGTTCAATCCGGATGTTTCTCCCCGTCGATCTATTCCCAAATCAAGAATCTCGGCCCTTGACCCTCCACCGATAAAACTCAAGATCATCGGAGAAGGGATCGGGGCGGATCCAAATCCTTTGCTCAGGTGGTTTCCATGGCGGACAAGACTCCCGTGGGGTGCAGAAACAACGATGCTCAGGTCACGCTTGAAGAACCCGACCTATCGCCAAGGTGCAGGAGGGGCGCGTCCCAACCCTGCTGCCCCCCTCCCAAAGGCGCTGCCCCTCTCCAGGCTCAGCAAGTCGCGGCATCACCTCCACCACCGGCTCCACCTACCCCAGCCGTGCAGGTCCTCGATGAGCACTACAAGGATATGGTATGTTTTACTTGTGGAGGCCCTGGTCACTACGTTGGTAACTGCATCCAGAAGAAAATTTGCTTTATCCATGGATTGGACGGTCACAACGTCAACAAGCGCGTGGCTTGGGCGCAACCTCATCTAGTTGCTACCTTCTTTGGAAGCTCATCCCTGGGTTTAGGGTTTTACCACATTGACGCTCCTGTGGGTCCTGAGGCAAGCTGGCTCAACTTCAGAAACTGCGGAGAGGTTTGGGTCATGAAAGGTGAGATCAACAAGTCGGATCTGATTAAGAACCCGTCAGGGATTTTCTGCAAAAACAAACAATGGACTTGGCAAGTTAGGCCTCTGTCCGACAAGAAGTTCTTAGTCAGATTCCCACCCTAGAAAAATGTAGAGGAATTGATTGAGTTTCCTGCTTTTGACTTACCGATCGATGGAGTGTCCATGACAGTGGAGAAGTGGACCGGTGCGATTGATCCGTTCAGCGAGCTAACTGAAGCCTGGGTGATCATTGAGGGTCTCTCGTCTAAATGGTGCACATGGAAAGTGCTGTCGCAGAATGCTTCTTGCTTTGGGATCCTTGTGGATGTTGACTGGAATGGTCTAATGAAGAGTTTTTATGAAAAAGTGAGAATCAAGATTGCCTGTAGGAACCCATCGAAAATTCCCTTTGACCGGATCATGGAAATGAGGAAAAAGTTATATATCTTGTCATTTACAGTGGAAGGCTTTGAGCAGATAGGTGCTGATGATCCCAATGATGATAATGGACCTACTAACATATCTGTAGACGAGGATAATAAGGGATTTGAAGACGAGGAAATTGACAAAGATATCCTAGATGATGGAGAGGAACCGATTGATGACCTAGACCTGGCCAACAGAGCTAGCAACTCGAAGAATCCTCCTGCTGGAAAAGAGACGAACAATGACAATGGGGCTGCTTTCCATCCGGCTGCCATGATTGAAACCTGTTATTCTCCTGTGAGAATGGACAAAGTGACTGATAAGAAAGAACAAGCACAAGGTATATGCTCTCCAATACCCTTCTCTGAAGCTGTCAAGATCCCGAGCATTCCTAGCAATGAGGTTTGTGACACTCCTTCTGCTGCATCTAGGGGGCACACTTGTGCCACCCCACCAATGTCCACTTAGAAAATGTACTGCTCTGATATGCTAAAGGTCCTGGATGATGCTGAATCTGATACTGCAAGTGAGGTTGCTGATTCTAAGGAGGAGTTGGGCACTTTTGATGCCTCTGTAATCAGTGGTGTGAGGATGATGGGTTTGGTGGAAAAACTGGCTCTTCCCAATGAGCAACCTGCTGCCAAAAGCAAGTGGGGGCCTGTTGTTGCTTCAAGACCTAGCACCAGGGCCTATAACAGACAGAATATCATGGAGAAGGTTGCTGCTTAAAAAATGAAGAAGAACCCGGAAGTCCCCACCACATTCAAAAGTAAGTCCTTTACTTCTGAATCATCATCTACTTTAGAGACTTATGCTTCTGTAGTTAATATTAAAATTGGTGATAATGACAAGGAAAAAAACAGATCATTGATGATATCATTAGAGATGAAACTGAAAAATGCCTAGTTTTTGCTTCCCAAAATCCCGAGATATCCTTACCTAACAGTTTAGATGCTAAAATTTATAAGGATGATGGAGTCTGTACTCCAGATTATGGCATTCTTGACACCAACACACTAGGGGGCACTGCTGGTGAGGTAGGTGTTTCTGAGAATGTAGTGAGAGGTGGACTTTTTAGTCTAACACACCCCTTTAAAATCCCATGATTCGACTCTTCTGGAATATTTGAGGTCTAGGACAAAAAGGAAAACTTCAGTACCTTTCTGATTTGGTAAATAAGTATAAACCTGATTTTTTAGGTTTTCAAGAAATTAAAAGAGAAATCTTATCTGATTCCTTCCTTCATACATTGGCTGGGTCTACCACATATGAGTGGCATATACTTCTATGATGGGCTCTGCTGGTGGTATCCTTGTGGGTACCAAAACTAATTTTTTTGAGGTCCTTGATGTAAGTTTAAAGAAATATTGCATTAACATTTCCTTGAAAAATAATACTGATGGTTTTTGCTGGCACCTAATTGTAGTGTATGGTACAGCTTATGCTGTCGACAAGGTCGACTTTATTGCTGAGCTACATGAAAGTATGGAAGGCTTATGCTACCCTGTCCTGTTTGGGGGAGATTTTAACCTGATTAGGGAGGCTAAAGAAAAAACCTCTGGCAATATTAACAACTCTTGGGCTTCTCTGTTTAACGATTGGATTAACAAATGGGGCTTGATGGAATACAAGCTGTCTAATGAGGTTTTTACCTGGAGTAATAACCAAGATAACCCCATTTTTGCTACTATTGACAGAGTTTTCTCTGCTACTAACTGGGACAACCACTTCCCACTTACTTCCTTGTGTGCCTTGCCAAGGGTGGGGAGTGACCATGCCCACCATCTTATTAGACTCGGGGGTGGGTGTATATAACCCAACTAGACCTTTTAAATCGAGAAATGGTGGCTCGAACAACCTGACTTCCATTCCCTGGTTGAGAGAATTTGGGCCACACCTTCCCCTTTCACCACTGCTATTGACACCTGGCAATTTTAAACTAAATTGTTTAGGAAGCTGGTGAAAGGTTGGAGCATTAACATTGAAGCTGTGATGAAGAAAAGAAAGAAAGAATTACTTCAGGAATTTGATATCTTGGACATCTTCTCTGAACATAATAGAACTAATGCTGAGGATATCCTCAGGATGAAACAAATTAAGGATGAGTTGCATGAGATATGGAGAAAAGAAGAAACTGCCATGTGGCAGAGATCTAGAGACAGAAAAATTAAAGAAGGGGACAGAAATACAACATATTTCCATGCTGTTGCTAACCAAGGTAGAAGAAAAAATCAGCTGTCTATCCTGGAGGGCCCAGATGGACCTGTCTATTCCACCAAAGACATGCTGGGGGTTGCAACTAATTTCTATAAAAACCTATTTGGGTTTGAACCTAAACCTAACATTCACTTAGATGACCAGTTTTGGTCTGAAGAGGAACGTGTGACACAGGCTGAAAATACCATACTAGAAAGACCTTTTTCAGAGGAGGAAATTAAGGAAGCCATTATGGGTTGCTATGCTAATGGAGCACCTGGGCCTGCTGGTCTTTCCTTTCTGTTTTACCAGCACTTTCAGGAGATTATCAAAGGAGATTTCATGTCCTTGGTGAGGGACTTTGAGAGTGGATCTCGGGATATCCAGAGACTAAACTATTCTATAGTCACCCTTATCCCTAAAGATCTAGATGCCAAAAATATGAAAAAAATTAGACCCATCTGTCTAAGTAATTGTTCTGTTAAAATCTTCAGTAAAGCTATGACAAATAGGGTCTCCCCTGTGGGTCATAGGCTCCTGTCCCCTTGTCAATCTGCTTTTGTGAGAGGAAGATTTATCCTGGAAAGTGTGGTTACTGCCCATGAGGCTATCCATGAAGTTCACAAATCTAGAGAGCCTGGGATTGTTCTCAAACTAGACTATGAGAAAGCTTATGATCATGTGAACTGGGATTTCCTTGTAGAAATGTTAACATCTAGGGGCTCTGGGACTAAGTGGATTAGGTGGAACCTGTCCATTCTACAACAAAGTTCCTTCTGTTAAGATCAATGATGTCCTATATAGGTCCATATTTTGTAGGGGGGAAAGGGCTGAAACAAGGAGACCCTAGTTCCCCCATGCTCTTCAATCTTGTGGCAGACGTGTTCTCGTGTATGTTGATGAAAGCTGTCAGCAGCAACATTAACTCTGGGATTGTTCCTCATATTATCCCACGCGGGCTCATTTGCTTGCAATACGCCGATGACACGATTTTATTCCTAAACCCTAAGCCTGAATATATAAGAAACTTAAAGTGGCTGCTTGCATGTTTTGAAAACCTTTCTGGGTTGAAAATTAACTATGATAAATGCGAAGAGGCACCAGTTAATATGGGTGGAGAAGATGCTAAAGTGTTATCTCAAATTTTCTGTTGTAAATTGGGGGATTTCCCTCTTAAGTACTTAGGGGTGCCTTTGCACTATCTTAAACTAAGGAGGGAGGATATTCAATATATTATAGACAAGATCATTAAGAGGATATGTGGTTGGAAAGGGAGATTACTTAGCTATGAGGCAAAGCTAATCTTACTCAAAGCTTGCATTTCTAGTATCCTATGTACCTAATGTCTGTGATTAAGTTCCCTAAGTGGGCTATCAAAGCCATCACCTCATAGATGGCATATTTTTTCTGGGGTAGTTAGGGATGAACATAAATACCCCTAGCCAATTGGGGGCTAATCTTCCAGAAAAAAGAATTTGGTGGCTTGGGGGTACCCAATTTAAGAGAGTTTAACATGGCTTTGTTAGCCTCTTGGGCTAAAAGGTACTTCATGGATCAAGATAAAGATTGGGTGCGGTTGATTGATCATAAGTATAGAACTAATAAACCTAATTTGTTGTGGGCCAAACAAGGAGTGGGCTCACCCTTTTGGAAAGGGGTGACCTGGGCCTTTGAAGGCATTAGACCTTTTTTTAGATGGAACTTTGGGAACGGAGGTAGGATCAGCTTCTGGGATGCCACATGGGTTGGGGATTCTTCCCTGAGAACTCAATTCTGGGAGGTATATGAGATTTGTCAACAACAAACACTGTGTTGTGGCTGAGGTGTGGGATGGCACCACCCTGAAGCTCACCTTCAGTAGATTTGTTGATGCTGAATTTATGGACAGATGGCATGATCTGATCCAAGTCATCTCTACCAAAAGGCTGACCAGTGAGGAGGACCAACCTGTCTGGCTGTTAGAGCCATCTGGGATATACTCGGTCAGATCCTTTTATGACATGATAAACTGGGGTGGAGTCTCTACCCCGCTTTGGAAAAATTTCTGGAAGATTGTTGTGCCTAACAGATACCTGGTCTTTATATGGTTAGCTTTCAATAATAAAATTCTCACCAGGGACAACTTGAACAAGAGGAGGGTGGTGGAGAACTTAAAATGCTTATTTTGCAATGAAAATGAAACAGCTCACCATCTGTTCTTTGAATGTGTGCTAGCTAAACAAATATGGTGTGATGGTGCTGATGCTTTTTGTTTCAATATCCCTACAAATATGACTGAGTTATCTTCCTTTTGGAAAATGAATAATAAGAAAAATGTTATTAACATTGCTTGTGTTGCTGTCATTTGGGGCATTTGGACTATGCGTAACGACATCTGTTTTCAGGGCGTGTCGTGGACAAGCACCCGGGTGATACTGGGAAAGATCAGCTCCTCTCTACATCAATGGAAGATCCTGTGTGTGGGCGATCAATTGGTGCTGCTTCGGCGATGTCTTCAACTCCTGGACCGTCGAAGAGGCGAGCTGCTCAGGATCGCCTGGGATGGGAACTAAGAGTGTGCTCAAAGAGGGCCCGGGATGGCAGCGCACTGAAGGCTCATTCGGGATGATCTGCGTGGGGGCTCCTGGGTCTCTCTATGCTCTTCAAGGGCTTGTTTTGTACCGCTTGCCTAAAAACTGGTTTTCGATGTTGCCCTGTGTGGCGCTGGACTCTCTCCTAGATACATATTATGGTTTAGTTATGACGCTTTTGCGATAGGCTGTGTCTCTTTCTTCCGGTTTGCCGCCTTTGGTAAACCCGATTGCTTGTAACAGTCACTATGACCTTGCTTTGCCCCGTTTTAATAAAAATGGGGTGGGGGGAAACCCCTTTTGATAAAAAAAACAGTAATGAGATATGTCTAAATTCCTTTTCTTCAGCATATTCGCAGCTTGTAGGCAATATGTTTCAACGGCAATTGGGAGCTTACTCCATTGAAGAGCAAGCATCAAACCTTCTTTAATCGCTAGAAGTTCAGCCTCGAGGGGGTCACTGTAATTCAGCAAGTACCTGCATGCAGAGAAAACTATGAAGCTCGGCTGACCTCGAAGGACCACGCCGCTCACAGCAGCGCCAATATCTTCATCAAATAACCCATTCAGTGTTAAAACTTGATCGTATAATTGTGTGAAAATAGCCGCGAGTTAATCTCAAATGAAAATTAGTCATTGATATAACTCGTGTTGCTTAACGTCATCACTTAGTACTCCCTCCGTTTTAAAATATAAGATGTTTTAGGCATTTCAATGTGGACTACACACACGGAGTGAAACGAGTAAATCCATACATCTACGTACACTGCGAATCAGAAAAGGCTAAAACATGTTATAATTCGAAACAGAGGAAGTACCATTTAAGCTACACCAACCTGAATAATGGCGAATCATTTGCTAAAAAATAGATATTCCACATCAAATATTGCAAGTGTGCATCTTGCCCCCACGACGTATATGCTTATTGAAAGTTCCGAAAGATTTTTCAGATCTCCTGATGAATAGATTATTGCTCACACAGAGTGTGGACGGTTGTACTTTTGCAGGGAGCCATGCTGTTGTATGTGTACGGTACTGTCTACCGTGTGTTCCTGGATATTTTTCTGATTTTGGATTCTACGGTTGAAGAAGCCGTCACGCAATCAGAGAGAGGATAACGGTAACGCTGGACTCCTGGAGACTTGGTGGAGTGCGATGCTTGCGTCCACGGCGGCTAGTTACTCCCAGAGAGGAGGTCGATAAGTAGTAGGGTAGCACTATCGGAGGATATACGGTGGGATTAAGCTTGTGGCCGCGGGCGGCTTCTTCTTCTTCTTCGCCTGGGGAAGATAGATCCCGCCGTGAGTTGGAGAGAAGATTCCGCTGTAAGTTTTCTTCAGATTCCTGCAATCTTTTGCTTCGTGTCGGATTCGGCAGCCATGTCTAGTTTGGTCAGCAGCTAGGTGGTTTTCAAGTTGAGGATGAACTGGAATCTGGAAGCAACTTGGACTAGAACCCTGTAGAATGAGTGAGTGATGGGTTAGTATGCGCATGTGAGTGGCTTTGTTGGACGCGGCGTGGAGGCTTGCTGCTGCTCCAGTTCATGGTCCTTTGTTGCTGCTGCATCTACTAGAAAAAGTTAGCCATGCACTCGTTTGAACTGCCGGCTGCGCGGCGGAACACTTCAAACTTCATTTGCCGCATTGCAGGGCTATTCTAACCAATTCTAGTTGAAAATCAGAGCTAGTACATGCTAGACCAGTGACGGAAAATAGTAGAGTAGCTTCTTTTCCCAGGGCACGACCAAAGCAAACCCGGTTCTCTTGGAAGGAATTCTGTTCTGGAAGCACATATTATGTTGAAGTTGAACACAAACAAATACACTGAAAACTTAGTCAGCATAACCAAATACTTCTACTACTTGTTTGGCAGAATATGAATACTCCCTCCGTGCGAGAATAAATGACTCAACTTTATACTAACTTTGGGAGGAGTACATAAGATGGATGTTTTTCCCCTCTTGGATCAGATAAGCCGTTCCCATAGAAAATGGGCTGTTTCAGTCAAAAGTTCGAAGTGATCGCATGATCCTAGAACTGAATCAATCTTCATCGATTATAGATATATACTAGCACCTTCCGTTTCTGAAAGCACTGCACTATATGTTCCTAAGCTTCCAATTTTATGGCATATTACAGGACTTGTCAGGCACAACTTTCTTAGGGTAAAAAGGTGCCTGGAAATGGCCAGTGACACAAACGATGCAGAGCAAGAGCAGGCAACCGAAAATCAGTTGGAAAGCATCAGCCGCCTCACACCAGACGTGCTGCACGAGATACTTCTCCGGCTTCCGGTCAGCACTCTGCAGAGGCTCCGCAGGACGTGCCACCAATGGCGCGGCGTGATCAGCGACCCCTGCTTCATCATGGACCATGCCAATCGTGCACCGGAGCACCTCCTCCTTTACCTGCCCAGGCTGGAGGCCTCGGCGAGCCTCAAGACCGCCATGCCTGGCCGCGTGAAGCTCTTCGACAAGAAATGGTCCGTGTCAACGTGGGCGGCGTCCGCCATGGACCCGGACGATCACCTCTTCGCGTCGTGCAACGGCCTGCTCTGCTTCTACAGGAAGTACACGCTGAAGATCGTCAACCCCGCGACCGGCCAGCGCCTGCACCTCTCGAAGCCCGACGGGAGATCGCTCCGCGACCTGTACTATCTCTACAGCTTCGGGTTCCACCCGGCGACGGGGGAGTACAAGCTCGTCTACTTCCTCCGCGAGCCCCGGCCCGGCCGGTCGTCGGGGCAGCCGTTCCGCTTCGACGCCATCCAGGTGCACACCCTCGGCGAGGACGGGTGGCGGGACGTCGGGGCGCCGAGGGAGAGCTGCCTGGTGAACCTCGGGGTCGTCAACGTGGACGGCGCCATGTACTGGATCGCGGAGGAGGAAGGGGCGTGCTGCGGCGTGGCGGTCATGGCGTTTGATCTCAAGGAAGAAACCTTCTCGTGGCTGAGGCCTCCGCCGCTGAGAGCGTGCGGCGGGGCGACGGACGGGCGGCCCTGCGGCGCCCCCGCGCTGTCCTACTGCGTGACGGAGGTGGGGAAGAAGGCGTGCCTGGTGACCGCCCCTTTCAGCAGCAGCGCCCCCCGCTGGCGCCGCTACAACGCCGAGGTAGCCGGGAGGATGGACGTCTGGACGCTCGAGAGCCGGGGCGAGGACCGGTGGTCGCTCAGGTACAGCGTCGACCTGTCGCCGTCGGCGCCGCGGTGCGTCCCGCAGCCGTGCTTCGTCCGCGGGGGGAAGGTCCTGCTGCACGGCCGCGACGGCGACGCGTTCTGCCGGGACCTGCGGGGCGACGAGGACGGCGGGGAGGTGAGGCTGCTGAACTTGAGGCCTTACAGGTACTACGAGACGCAGTCGTACCTGTACAAGGAGACGCTCGTCCCGTTGGACGTGTACGCGGGGGCGGCCATTGCTCGCACGCCGCACTGGCCTCTCCCTCGCACGCCGCATTCCTGAATTTCTGATTACGACTCTGCGTTGGCCTTCTGTGGTCATGGTCCAGTATAGGTAGATGACTCAATTTTGTACTAACTTTAATACAAAATTAGTATAAAGTTGGGTCATCTATTTTGAAACGGAGGGAGTATTTTATACTGTACTAACTTTAGAACATGATTACTTTTGAAACATGAATGAACTATGGTGTAGTTCTCGGTGGAGATTTAAGATACTGGTTATTGTAACATATTCAAAACTAATAAGTATTTTGTGCAGTAAGCTTTTCTGTTCACTCGTGTAGTGAAATAGTGCAAATTCTACCCGTGATATATCAATGGAAAACGGCAAAGCTTTCGTCCAGAAAACAGGACAGCCTCGAATTTTTGGATCCACCAAAGTTCTTTTTATTTAAAAAAAGAAAGTTCTGAACACAGAATTTTACCTGGGTCCAGTGGAGAATGGACAGTGTTGGGCTAATTGGGCCGAACCTGGCCTGCGCAGAATAAAGAGGAACACCTCGTTCCTCTTCGGATTACTCAAAAAAAAAAAAAAAAAAAACCTCGTTCCTCTTCGGCTACGCTAAAAAAAAAAGAGAACTTGTTCCTCTTGGGCGAAACCCCGGAGCCGGCAGAAGGGGTCGAGGAGCCGACGAGGGGGAAGCGGCGGGAAGTCGTTTCACCGTGAAGCGGAGAGCCCTCCCATCCCAATCCCATGGCAGCGACCGCGGAGCTCGTCTGATCTGAATCGTGCTTGTGAGTCCTCGATGCCCCCTTTTGCTCGCGGAATGCTTTCTCCCCCGGTTTCCTTCTTGTCCGCGCTCCTCCATCTGTAACGGCGGCTAGGGTTTGTAGTTGCTTGCCGTGGTTGAGGTGCTGACTAATTGCTGTAATGGCGCCCGGGGGCGTCTAGGGTTTGTAGTTACTTGCTGTAGTTGAGGGATTGAGGCGCCGGAGGGACGGCGCGCACGAGTGTTCCTTGGATTTGACAGTAATCTGCAGTTTTGGTACATGAGAGATTTTTTTTTTTTTTGACCGTGGGTTCACTTTGGGTAACTGGCGATTGTTAACTTATTTTAGCCTGGAGAAGCGAGTTTTTTTAGTCAAAGTTTTGGAGCAGAGATTCTGAGATGCTATCAGTATCTTCCTTGGCACATTGGTTGGTAGATAACCTTGAAAGAGAGATAAAAATGCATAAATTTCATCCTCTTTCTTTGAATGTTAGTTTATATCTAGCTATCATTAATTGAAATGTTTATTTGGCTGTTTGCAGTAGTTCAGCTGCTTCAGCATTGGCTACTCACTATGGTTACTGAAGAAACCAAATCAAAGAAGCAAATAAATGAGGAATGCATCGTAAACCGCCTCCCGGTAGACCTCATTGAGCGGATATTTTTGGGGCTTCCAGTGAGCACTCTGTTGACGTAAGGCCGGAGTCTGCAAGCACTGGCACAACATCATCCGGGATCCACAGTTTGTTGCATTGCACCTCCAGTGTGCGCCAAGTTATGCCCTTCTGTGCTCCCCGCGAGGTTTGGTTTCAGGCGAGCCCTACCCTAGTGATGCTGTCCTAATTGATGAAGCCTGGTCGTCATCGAGATATGCAGTGCCAGTGATTGGGCCTGATGATTTCCTTTTCGGTTCATGCAATGGCCTTCTTGGCTTATACACAAAGACATCAATGATTAAGATAGCTAACCTTGCAACTGGTGAATGTCTACATCTTCAGAAACCTGCGAAGAATGTGAAAGGTGATCACTTCTGTTTCTACAGCTTCGGATTTCATCCGGTGACAAAAGAATACAAGATTACACACTTCCTTGGTGATTGCATTAATGGTCGCCCCCACAATAAAGACAGGTTCAACATCATCCAAGTTTACACGCTCGGCGATGAGAAATGGAAAGATTTCCGAACTCCAAAAGCTCTTAGCTTGATCAGTGTGAGAAACTCTGGAGTTGTCAATGTTGATGGCAAAATGTATTGGTTAACTGAAGACATGTCAGCTAACTGTCAGCATTCAGTTATGTCCTTTGATCTATTGGAAGAAAGTTTTGCAATGACACAACTGCCTGCAGCATATGAAGATCATGATTATTATGGTCCTCGTAAGTTCTGGATCAGAGATATAGATGGGAAGATATGCATAGTAACTGCTCAAACCAGTCACTATGATGCCAGAACTGTTCTTGGTGAGCTGCAGATCTGGACACTTGACAACACGGCAGAGCAACAAAGGTGGAGCCGGAAGTACAACATTAAGAACCCACCTAATTACATTCTGGGTCCACATTTTGTTCACAGGGATAGGATCCTCACACAACTTGGCAGCGATGATGTATGTTCGTATGAGTTGCTTAGTGAGAACTTCAAGATTGATTTGAGCAAGATGGTGAAGCTGTTAGATTTCAGTCCCCACGGGCAGAACTTGCAATCTCACAACTGCGTGAAATCACTTGTACGTTTAGAAGTATTCAGTAAGGCTGGCATCGCATGAGACCAAAACAGCGGGATGGGTGGGAACTGAAAAAGTGGGAAGCTTGGGAGCAGAATCTTGCCAAGAAGGAAACAATGTGGTCCAGACTTTATGAAGATGAGCATAAGAAAACTGTATGTTGGCTGAAGTCTAATTTACGTCAAAGAACCTTTATTATTCTGTAAGATGTAACAAATTGTTGAATTACCATTTTGTAGGCATCCACACAATCTTTGCACGCTCGACTTAATCATGTACTGCCTCAAATCTTGGATGATGTGATGCGACAGCAGATATGCATGAAAAACAATCAAATATGTGCAGCCTTTGCAGATCAGGTAATTGCTTATCGAGATGGAAGTTAACATGCACTTTCTTTTCATATTTTTAGTTTGAATAGATAATCATCTGAAGAGAAAGACATTGTGTGCACCCTTATATTTGTAACAATTGTCTTACATGAGACTCCAGCAACCAAGGTCCCTCCGGCGGCTTAACTGGGTGGAGCAAAAGCGGTATGAAGAAACATTATTTGCTCGTGTGGAAAAGTTTATAGATATTACCATGGTATAGTTACCTGCATTCACTAGCCAGATCACTTAGAAGTAGAACTGTTCCTTGAAACAGACTTAGCTCATAAAGTTGACTTAACTACAGGCTGCTACTCAGGCGATTGAAAGCGTCCATGATATGATCGGAAGAGTTACACAGGATCTTGATGTAATGTTTTTTAATGTTTTTTAACTTTCCGCTCTAGCTTGCTAGTTTTTGTTACCTGTATCAATTCTAGTTTCCTCTGCCATATTTAAATAAGCAAATTAGCTTATCTTGAAATGTAAGGATACTGATTGTATTATCTCCATATATGAATGATCTCCATTATGCTACAGTTATGTGCATTTACATATTTGAATCTATGCATATCCGTGTACCTAGTTTTTTTTGCTAACATTGGTGCTTTATTTGATTAGTTGCCTAGTTACTGGGTTAAGAGTGTTTTCTTTTCTAATGGGGATTCTAGGTTTTCCCTATTGTATTTGACTCTTGCTTATGTTTCAGAAGCGTGCATTTCAACTTCGAAAGCTGGCATTGCTTCACAGAATCACAGTGGCGACGGCGATGGTGATACGGACTTGGGACTTTAGAGCTTATCGTGACATTCTTCTTGGCTTGCTCAGGCTGAGCCTGTTGTTCGACTCTTGCGTCTTCTTTAGTCTCGAATGACTGGTTAGCGTTTCCGGTAAACCGGTGGTTTGTGCATCAGCACCTATCTGATGTTATGTTTGAGCATCCCAACCAACTATTGCCGCTATGAATTGTCTATTTAAGTTTTAGAGAACATTTCAAGGTGCAAATCCCTTTGTGTGTGGATTATATATAAGCTTGTCCATGGTAGGAAGCACACATTTCAAGCAGCTTCTGGTTACAAAAAAAAAAAGAGCAAGTTCAGAGCTTCTGAATCCTGAACTGACAAACTGTCACTATGGCATTCAAGTACCGAATTTCAACAGCAACAGCAACAAAAATGCTTCCTTGCTCCCTCGTTATCTTAATGCATGCACAAAGTTGGATGTGTAGGCGGGGCGGCTGCGTTGGCCCCTCGCCCCATCAGGTTGCAGCAGCAGGATCCTGCACTGGCGTCCTTGTGTTCTGAATCTGCGATTACAGTTCTGCATTTGCCTTGGTCATGGGTCCAGTGGGTAGGTAACAAGAAATCATATGTATGATCAGAACATGGCCATGCCTGAAACATGGATTATCGTGTAATTCTTGGTGGAATCTTAAGCAACCGGGCACTATAACATATTCAAAACTATTTTGCGCAGTATGCCTTGTTCGTTCTGTCATGGAGTGGATTTTGTAGGTTTTACCCCTGGCATCAATCAATAAAGAAAATGGCAAGCTCTGCGGCCTTCTCTTCTCGTCCAGAAAGTTAAACATAGTCGAGTGGATAGTTTTCCTTCTTTAAGATGTACAAAGTCTTGTGTGTAATCAAGGTGCCGAAGAAAAGTTATGCACAGCAAAAAACCAAAGGGGGACATTTCGGACTACATGGTCTACCACCACGCGTTGCCTTGAGCCCGGAAGTGCATAAGCTAAGAGATCTACAGTTGGACTTGGCAAATCCGGTCTCTTATACGCCCGCGGGCGCATCCGGGCAAGTTTGCGGACAGCGCTGGGCAGCCCCTTATTCTGACTGCCGCACATCCACACACCTCAAATGTGAATCCTTAAATCCATACAATCCATACACATCGATCATACGATACAAATCATCTGAATTCAATAGTTCGAAACAAATACGACAATGCAAATAGTTCAACAATCCAGACATGTCAAAATGAAATCAATGTCCAAGTGTGACGAATCAGTCGCTGGCTGACCGGATCACTTGCCAGACGCCATCCATGCCGTCTGCTCTTCCGCCATCCTTGCCTCCCGATCCGCATGCTCCTCCTACATGGCTACATCCTTACCTCATGCTCCACCTCCATCTTTGTCGCATGCTCCGCTGCTGCTATAGCCGCCCTCGCCGCCTCGTAGTCCCTACTCTCGTTATTCTCTTTTTTCTTCCTCGCAAGCCACTTCTTCGCATACTCATCCAAGAGGCTTTTGGTTCGCCAATATGATCTTCAAATCTGCTGTCCTGTGCGATTTGCAACCTCTCCTTCTCAAGCTCAGTCTCTCAAAATGTCTTGGCCTTCTCGAGCTCTCGTTTGATCGCCGCCTCTTGCTTCTCCAACTCAATCTTCTCCATCTCAATTTCTAGCTTCTTCTCTGCCCTATTTCAATCCCAATCCAGCATCTCCTTTTGCACATCCAACATGAGCTTGTACCTATCCTCTTCTTGTTCTCCCTCACCGAAAAAATGCCCGTCCATGTGGAGGACATTTTTGTAGCCGCGGCATCACGGGAGGCCCTTGCCTTCTCCCACTTGTTTCCAATGACTTGTCGGTTATCCTTTTGCACGATGGCTCTTTCATTCTCCACGACTGTTGGGGAACGTAGTATTTCAAAAAAATTCCTACGATCACGCAAGATCTATCTAGGAAAAGCATAGCAACGAGCGGGGAGAGTGTGTCCACGTACCCTCGTAGACCGAAAGCGGAAGAGTTTAGTAACGCGGTTGATGTAGTCGAACGTCTTCGCGATCCAACCTATCAAGTACCAAACGCACGGCACCTCCACGATCTGCACACGTACAGCTCGGTGACGTCCCTCGAACTCTTGATCCAGCTGAGGCCGAGGGAGATTTTCGTCACAAGACGACGGTGTGGTGACGGTGATGATGAAGTTACTGCCAAGCAGGCTTCGCCTAAGCACTATGACGATATGACCGAGGTGTAAAACTGTGGAGGGGCGCACCGCACACGACTAAGAGATTGCCTGTTGTGCCTTTGGGGTGCCCCCTGCCCCCGTATATAAACGAGGGGAGGAGGAGGCCGGCCAACAAGGGGCACGCCAGGGAGAGGGGAGTCCTACTAGGACTCCAGTCCTAGTAGGATTCGGCCCCACCTTTTTTTCCTGCCAGGAGGGGAAAAGGGAAGGACAGGAGTAGGAGAAGGAAAGGGGTGGCGCCCCTTCCCAAGTCCAATTCGGCCTCCTGCCTTGTGGAGGGCGCACCAGCCCCTTGTGGGCTGGTTAGCCTCCCTCCTATGGCCCATAAGGCCCATATATTTCGCCGGGGGGTTCCGGTAACCTCCCGGTACTCCGGAAAAATGCCCGAATCACTCGGAACCATTCCGATGTCCGAATGCAACCTTCCAATATATGAATCTTTACCTCTCGACCATTTCGAGTCTCCTCGTCATGTTCGTGATCTCATCCAGGACTCCGAACAAACTTCGGTACATCAAATCACATAACTCATAATACAAATCGTCATCGAACGTTAAGCGTGCGGACCCTACGGGTTCGAGAAATATGTAGACATGACCGAGACACATCTCCAGTCAATAACCAATAGCGGAACCTGGATTCTCATATTGGCTCCTACATATTCTACGAAGATCTTTATCGGTCAAACCGCATAACAACATACGTTGTTCCCTTTGTCATCGGTATGTTACTTTCCCGAGATTCGATCATCGGGTATCATCATACCTAGTTCAATCTGCTATCGCAAGTCTCTTTACTCGTTCTGTAATGCATCATCCCGCAACTAACTCATTAGTCACATTGCTTGCAAGGCTTATAGTGATGATCATTACCGAGAGGGCCCAGAGATACCTCTCCGATACACGGAGTGACAAATCCTAATCTTGATCTATGCCAACTCAACAAACACCATCGGAGACACCTGTAGAGCATCTTTATAATCACCCGCCATTTTGTGACGCTTTGATAGCACACTAAGTGTTCCTCCTGTATTTGGGACTTGCATAATCTCATAGTCATAGGAACATGTATAAGTCATGAAGAAAGCAATAGCAACAAACTAAATGATCATAGTGCTAAGCTAACGGATTGGTCTTGTCCATCACATCACTCTCTAATGATGTGATCCCGTTCATCAAATGACAACACATGTCTATGGCTAGGAAACTTAACCATCTTTGATTAACGAGCTAGTCAAGTAGAGGCATACTTGGGACACTCTGTTTGTCTATGTATTCACACATGCACTAAGTTTCCGGTTAATACAATTCTAGCATGAATAATAAACATTTATCATGATATAAGGAAATATAAATAACAACTTTATTATTGCCTCTAGGGCATATTTCCTCCAGTCTCTCACTTGCACTAGAGTCAATAATCTAGTTCACATCGTCATGTGATTTAACACCAATAGTTCACATCATCATGTGATTAGTTCACATTGCCATGTGACTAATACCCAAAGGGTTTTACTAGAGTCAATAATCTAGTTCACATCGCAATGTGATTAACACCCAAAGAGTACTAAGGTGTGATCATGTTTTGCTTGCGAGAGAAGGTTAGTCAATGGGTCTGTCACATTCAGAGCCGTATGTATTTTGCAAATTTTCTATGTCTACAATGCTCTGCATGGAGCTACTCTAGCTAATTGCTCCCACTTTCAATATGTATCTAGACTGAGACTTAGAGTCATCCAGATCGGTGTAAAAGCTTGCATCAGCGTAACTCTTTACGACGAACTCTTCATCACCTCCATAACCGAGAAATATCTCCTTAGTCTTCTAAGGATAATTTTGACCAATGTCCAGTGATCTACTCCTAGATCACTATTGTACTCCCTTGCCAAACTCAGGGCAGGGTATACAATAGGTCTGGTACACAGCATGGCATACTTTATAGAACCTATGGCTGAGGCATAGGGAATGACTTTCATTCTCTTTCTATTTACTTTCGTGGTTGTGTTTTGAGTCTTACTCAACTTTACACCTTGCAAAACAGGCAAGAACTCCTCCTTTGACTTTTCCATTTCGAACTACTTCAAAAATCTTGTCAAGGTATGTACTCATTGAAAAATCTTATCAAGCATCTTGATCTATCTCTATAGATCTTAATGCCCAATATGTAAGCAGCTACACCGAGGTCTTTCTTTGAAAAACTCCTTTCAAACACTCCTTTATGCTTTCAGAAAATTCTACATCATTTCCGATCAACAATATGTCATTCACATATACTTATCAGAAAGGTTGTAGTGCTCCCACTCACTTTCTTGTAAATACAGGCTTCACCGCAAGTCTGTATAAAACTATATATTTTGGTCAACTCATCAAAGCGTATATTCCAACTCCGAGATGCTTGCACCAGTCCATAGATGGATCGCTGGAGCTTTGCACACTTTGTTAGCACTTTTAGGATCAACAAAACCTTCTGGTTGCATCATGTACAACTCTTCTTTAAGAAATCCATTAAGGAATGCAGGTTCGACATCCATTTGCCAAATTTCATAAAATGCAGTAATTGCTAACATGATTCAGACAAACTTTTAAGCATCGATACAAGTAAGAAAATCTCATTACAGTCAACACCTTGAACTTGTCGAAAACATTTTTGCGACAATTCAAGCTTTGTAGATAGTAACACTACTATCAGCGTCCGTCTTCCTCTTGAAGATCCATTTATTCTCTATGGCTTGCCGATCATCGAGCAAGTTAAAGTCCACACTTTGTTCTCATACATGGATCCCATCTCAGATTTCATGGCCTCAAGCCATTTCACAGAATCTGGGCTCATCATCGCTTCCTCATAGTTCGTAGGTTCATCATGGTCAAGTAACATGACTTCCAGAACAGGATTACCTTACCACTCTGGTGCGGATCTTACTCTGGTTGACCTACGAGGTTCGGTAATAACGATACCCGCCGTGAGCCTCAATACTAATCGGACCGCATACATTAGTATGTATTATTTCCAACAAGTCTGTTGCTCGCTCCATTGTTCCGGAGAATTGAGTCTTAGTCATCTTGCCCATGAGGCATGGTTCGCAAGCATCAAATGATTCATAATCAAGTGATTCCAAAAGCCCATCAACATGGAGTTTCTTCATGCGCTTTACACCAAGATGATTCTAAACGATAAAGCCACAAATAAGTTGCACTATCATTATTAACTTTGCATCTTTTGGCTTCAATATTTATTAATATGTGTATCACTACGATTGAGATTCAATAAACCATTTATATGGAGTGTATGACCATAGAAGGTTTTACTCATGTAAATAGAACAACAATTATTCTTTGACTTAAATGAATAACCATATTGCAATAAACATGATGCAATCATATTCATGCTCAACGCAAACACCAAATAGCATTTATTTTAGGTTCAACACTAATCCCGAAGGTAAAGGGAGTGTGCGATGGTGATCTTATCAACCTTGGAATCACTTCCAACACACATCATCACCTCACCCTTAACTAGTCTCTGCTTATTTTGCAATTTCCGTTTCGAGTTACTACTCTTAGCAACTGAACCAGTATCAAATACCGAGGGGTTGCTATAAACACTAGTAATGTACACATCAATAACATGTATATCCGATATACCTTTGTTCACTTTGCCATCCTTCTTATCCGCCAAGTATCTAGGGCAGTTCCACTTCCAAAGGACCATTTCCTTTGCAGTAGAAGCACTCAGTTTCAGGCTTGGGTCTAGCTTTGGGCTTCTTCATGGGAGTGGCAACTTGCTTGCCATTCTTTCTTGAAGTTCCCTTTCTTTCCCTTGCCCTTTTACTTGAAACTAGCGGTCTTGTCAACCATCAATACTTGATGCTTTTTCTTGATTTCTACCTTCGCCGATTTTAGCATCGCGAAGAGCTTGGGAATCGTTTTCGTTATCCCTTGCATATTATAGTTCATCACGGAGTTCTAGTAACTTGGTGATAGTGACTAGAGAACTCTGTCAATCACTATATTATCTGGAAGATTAACTCCCACTTGATTCAAGCGATTGTAGTACTTTCGGACATTACGAGCATATGCTCACTAGTTGCTATTCTCCTCCATCTGGTAGGCTAAGTACTTTCTCAGAGGTCTCATACCTCTCGATTCGGGCATGAGTCTGAAATACCAATTCCAGCTCTTGGAACATCTCATATGCTCCATGGTGTTTCAAAACATTTTTGAAATCCTGGTTCTAAGCCTTAAAGCATGGTGCACTATACTATCAAGTAGTCATCATACCAAGCTTTGTCAAACGTTCATAACGCCTGTATCTGCTCCTGCAATAGGTCTGTCACCTAGAGGTGCATCAAGGACATAATTCTTCTGTGCAGCAATGAGGATAATCGTCTCATCACGGACCAAGTCCGCATCATTGCAACTATCATCTTTCAACTTATTTTTCTCTGGGAACATATCAAAAATAAACGGGGAACTACATCACGAGCTATTGAGCTACAACATAGTTATGAAAATACTATCAGGACTAAGTTCATGATAAATTAAAGTTCAATTTAATCATATTACTTAAGAACTGCCACTTAGATCGACATCCCTCTAGTCATCTAAATGATCACGTGATCCATATCAACTAAATCATGTCCGATCATCATGTGAGATGGAGTAGTTTTCAATGGTGAACATCACTATATTGATCATATCTACTATATGATTCATGCTCGACCTTTCGGTCTCAGTGTTCCGAGGCTAAATCTGCATATGCTAGGCTCGTCAAGTTTACCCCGAGTATTCTGCGTGTGCAAAACTGGCTTGCACCCGTTGTATGTTAACGTAGAGCTTATCACACCCGATCGTCACGTGGTGCCTCGGCACGACGAACTGTCACAACGGTGCATACTCAGGGAGAACACTTATACCTTGAAATTTAGTGAGAGACCATCTTATAATGCTACCACCGATCTAAGCAAAATAAGAGGCATAAAGGATAAACATCACATGCAATCAATATAAGTGATATGATATGTCCATCATCATCTTGTGCCTTTGATCTCCATCAACAAAGCACCGTCATGATCACCATTGTCACCGGCTTGACACCTTGATCTCCATCGAAGCATCTTTGTCGTCTTGCCAACTATTGCTTCTATGACTATCGCTACTGCTTAGTCATAAAGTAAAGAAATTACATGGTGATTGCATTTCATACAATAAAGCGACAACCATAAGGCTCCTGCCAGTTTCCGATAACTTCTACAAAACATGATCATCTCATACAACAATTTATATATCATCACGTCTTGACCATATCACATCACAACATGCCCTGCAAAAACAAGTTAGACGTCCTCTACTTTGTTGTTGCAAGTTTTACGTGGCTGCTACAGGCTTAGCAAGAACCGTTCTTACCTACACATCAAAACCACAATGATTTTTCATCAAGTGTGCTGTTTTAACCTTCAACAAGGACCGGGCGTAGTCACACTCGATTCAACTAAAGTTGGAGAAATAGACACCCACTAGCCACGTAATGCGAAGCACGGCGGTAGAAACCAGTCTCATGAGCAGCGGTCATGTAATGTCGGTCTGGCCGCTTCATCCAACAATACCGCCGAATCAAAGTATGACATGCTAGTAAGCAGTACGACTATTATCGCCCACAACTCTTTGTGTTCTACTCATGCATATAACATCTATGCATAAACCTGGATCGGATGACACTGTTGGGGAGCGTAGTATTTCAAAAAAAATCCTACGATCACGCAAGATCTATCTAGGAGAAGCATAGCAACAAGCGGGGAGAGCGTGTCCACGTACCCTCATAGACTGAAAGCGGAAGCGTTTAGTAACGCGGTTGATGTAGTCGAACGTCTTCGCGATCCAACCGATCAAATACCGAACGCATGGCACCTCCGCAATCTGCACACGTACAGCTCGGTGACGTCCCTCGAACTCTTGATCCAGGTGTGGCCGAGGGAGAGTTTCGTCAGCACGATGGTGTGGTGACGGTGATGATGAAGTGACCGGCGCAGGGCTTCACCTAAGCACTATGACGATATGACCGAGGTGTAAAACTGTGGAGGGGGCACCGCAGACGGCTAAGAGATTGTCTATTGTGCCTTGGGGGTGCCCCCTGCCCCCGTATATAAAGGAGGGGGGGAGGAGGCCGGCCAACAAGGGGCGCGCCAGGGAGAGGGGAGTCTTACTAGGACTCCAGTCCTAGCAGGATTCGACCCCACCCTTTTTTCCTTCTTCAGGGGGGGGGAGGAGAGGGAGTAGGAGAAGGAAAGGGGGGTGGCGCCCCCTTCCCAAGTCCGATTCGGCCTCCTCCCTTGTGGAGGGTGTCGGTGTCAAAACCGGCGGATCTCGGGTAGGGGGTCCCGAACTGTGCGTCTAGGATTGATGGTAACAGGAAACGGGGGACACGATGTTTACCCAGGTTCGGGCCCTCTCTATGGTGGTAATACCCTACTTCTTGCTTGATTGATCTTGATGAATATGAGTATTACAAGAGTTGATCTACCACGAGATCGTAATGGCTAAACCCTAGAAGTCTAGCCTGTATGACTATGATAATGTGTATCCTCTATTTGGACTATGCCCTCCGGTTTATATAGACATCAGGGAGATCTAGGGTTTACATAGAGTCGGTTACATAGAAAGGAATCTTCATAGTTGACCGCCAAGCTTGCCTTCCACGCCAAGGAAAGTCCAATCCGGACACTGGTACGGTCTTCGGCCTTCTTGTCTTCACAACCCATCAGTCCGGCCCATAGATAACATGCCGGACGCCCGAGGACCCCTTAGTCGAGGACTCCCTCAGTAGCCCTTGAACCTGGCTTCAATGACGAGGATTCCGGCGCGCAGATTGTCTTCGGCATTTCAAGGCAGGTTCCCTCCTTTCTGAACTCCAAGATAGTCTTCGGATGCGATGATAGTATCCGGACCTGTATACACAATTGTAGAGGATATAGTACTTTACGAGTCCCATCTGCTGACGACTCTTTGGGTAGTATGATATCATGTCTGCATGGCCATTATTTTTGAGCCGATTGGCTGGCCCATCATCCCACGTTTCGAGGCGTGGTTTCATTGGCAGGTCTTTATCCAAGCGGAGATCGTGTCTCCCTTTTTTAAGGGATTCCTATCAACCCGGACGTGGGCAACCTAACGTCACCGGGTACAACTCCAGGGAATAGGTAAGTTTTGAGGCCCGGTGAGACGCTTGATATTTGTAGCCTTTATAGGGCACCGCCCGTCTTTTCTTTATGCCTGCTTCTTCCTCGGCCCTTGCTTCCCCGAGTTCCAACACCCGGATTTAGGCCACCGAAAGCTCCAATCATGTCCGGATCCAGCCGTCTGGGCCGGTGGGTAGCTTCTTCCGTCACGGAGAGTGACATTGTAAAGCTTCGGGCAGCAAGGTATCTGACCGCAGAGATTCTCCACCGGCTTACCGCCGAGGGGCAGGTTATTCCCACCCCCAGATCCGGCGAGAGGGTCATATTCGTGTCCCACTTCCTCCGCGGGTTAGGGTTTGCGCTTAATCCCTTTGTACGAGGGCTCATGTTCTATTACGGGCTAGATTTTCATGATCTGGCCCTGGACTCTATTCTTCTTATCTCGACGTTTATCGTCACATGTGAAGTCTTCCTCCGAACCTCTCCGCACTTTGGTTTGTGGCTCAAGACATTCCATGTGGAGCCGCGAACAATAGAGGGGAGCAGTGAAAGGCGGGCGCGCGATGAATGCTTCGCCAAGGTCTTTGTTTAATTTGAAAGGATCCTTTGCTAAGTCTTCCGATCTATGGCAGCAGGAGTGGTTCTATGTCACCGAGCCCCGTGGCTCCAAGTGGGCAGCTGCGCCTGTATTTCGATCCGGCCCCCCAACTCAGCTTGCATCGTGGATTAGTAAGAGGTTGGACTGGGGGTCAACGGGCGAGGTGCAGATTTTGCAAAGTCGCATCCGAAACCTCATCGAGAGGGGCGTCAATATCATCAACGTCATTCAAGTAATGCTGGTCCGCCGGACTCTGCCGTGCCAGCGAAGGCCACTCCGCATGTGGGAGTTCAATCCAGAAGGGCATGGGCTCTTCAAAGACTTCTTCGGCACTACGCATGAAGGAATGTGGAAGTTATTCTTCGGGAAATGAAGGCAATGGCCAGACACCACTGAAGATGTCGGCCTAGACTGTAACCATCCGGATACCCCGGTAAGTATCCGTTTGTCGAGTACCTTGTAATCAGATACCCAGTGGCAAGATACCGATAGTATCATCCTTTTGCAGGGCTGGATAAAGAAGGTGGAACGGATTAGGTGTCCGGCTCCCCTTCCCGAAGACTCAGCTACTCCTGTGCTAACAAGGATTCTGGACCCGGTGTCGTACCAGGCGCCGGAGGGTAAAGAGGAGAGCGAGAAGGCCCAAGAGGACCTTGGTTCCAGAGGTAAGTCGGATACTGAGTCCGGTGAGATCGACCTTTCCTCGCCTGAAGACAGAGGCGAAAAAGGATCCAGTATCCCTTCTCCTAGCAGGAGAAAAAGGGCCGCCTCCGAGAACTGGGAGGGGCGGTCTTCCAAGAAGGGCAAGATGCCACCGTCGAGCGGCTTAGGTTTTGAAAGCGATGTCGTTGAACAGCTTCAACAAGGGGACAAGCCCTCGGTCAAACCGTAAGTGAATCCGGAGTACTTTGACAGCATCTGCTCCTTTGCCATTAACCGAAGATATACGTAACGTGTTCATGCGTTTTTACAGGTCGGCGCAAAGTTTTTTTGGGCAATCCTCCTCTTCGGGAAGTCTCCTTCCAGAGATGATGGAGAGTGAGGCGCCTCCTCGAATCTCCTCGCCCAATAAGGCAGATGACTCAGAAGTGTCGTCGCGGAGGGTCCCTCTTAATCAGGGGACAAAAGGGGCCGTGCCCGAAGGCGGATCTCCGATCGTCCGAGATTCTGGGGCTGGCAATACAGGCCCCGGGCTGTCCGGCTCACAGGCGACAATGACTCCAGAGATGGGTGAACAGATTCCTTTAGAGGACGAGGTTGCTCCTAGAGCGGCTTCCGGAGACCAGGAAGCTCTGGATATATTGTGGGGCATGCTACAAAAAGCATCTGTGTCGGGGGAACAACGTACCTTGATGGGTACGGTGATTGAGAAGATTTTGTCCGCGAAAAGTGGATTAAATGAAGCTTTCACGAGCCTGCTGAAGGGTTTCGAGGTTTGTGACATAATTTTGCCAATGGTATTTCATTGACAGAATGCACCGATTGTATATGCAGTAGCCCCTAAGACTCGGATTGCCTTCCAAAGGAAGCGATCGGAGGATCAAAAAGATGTGCCCAGGGACTAACCTTGATTTAACTTGGAATACAGGCTGTCTCTTCTCCTACGGCTACCCGAAATACGGAAATGGCCAAACTGCAGCAAAAGCTGGATATTGCGGAAGATGACATTGCGTTGATCAACTGGCGTCTTGACGATTCACAAGGTATATATTTCGAGCATTCCTTACACCAAAGTGCTTGTAATGGAAGCCTGACTCTAAAAATAGTTTTATATGGAATGTGCATGAATGCAGATGGTGCTGCTGCCGTGGGGGCCCTTCGGGCGGAGCTTGCCCGGGCCAAGGAGCAGGCCCGGTTTAGTAATGCTTTATTGCCGAAAAGGCATCGGCTGAGTTGAAAGCCGAACAAGCTGCACGGTGCCAAGACAAGGAGAAGATGTCTGCCATGGCGCACGAATTAGAGAATGCGGCTAGCCACTGTAAACTTGTTGAGAAGGAAAATGAAGCCAAAACGGCTGAACTTGACAAGGCCTTACGAGAGGCGAGAGAAGCGCGGGTCTGAATCCAGGGCGGCCCGTGAGGAGATTCGACAAGCAAGGGAGATTGCGGCTGGAAAGCCCTTTCTCCTGCAGGCTAAGTTCGGCGACCCGAACTATGCCCAGCTTAACAAAGTATGGAGTTCTCCGAACAAGTTCTTGGACTTGCCGAAGAGTTCTTCCGATGCGGTGCAGTATTATCAAGTGCAAGATGGGCATGCAACGAAGAAGCTTTTTTGGTCGCAGTTTGGCGCATCGGGGCGCCCCCTGTTACTTAACGAACAGGTGTCCCAGTGGGCCGAACTTCATAGGATATCCGGCGTTGCCATGAAGGATGTCATAGTCCGGTTGTGGCCAACTGAGCCTATTCCGAAGAGTTATTTCGGTTTGGTGCAAAGGCTTGTTGGCGCGGTGCCACGTATCGACGCTGTGAAGTGGTCAACGTGCATTGAGGGTGCACGGATGACTTTTGCCCGAGTCAAGACGTTCTGGGGGAAGATGAAAGCCATCGATGTTGCGACAAAGAGTCCACCCAAAGGCAAGGACTGTCCGGAACCGGCGCATTATTTTGAGAACGTCCTAGAGGGTGCCCGCTTGATAGAGGGTCAATGCTTGAAAGACGTAATGTTCGAGTAAGGTGTATGATAATTGTAAAAGACAACTTTATAGTTAATCTATTTTTATGTTTTGCTCAAAAGCGTGAATTCCTCCTGTGCGGCCGTTTTAATATAATCTGAAAGTTTTCCAGTCGTCGGCTTCAGCCCCCTCGTAGGAAGTACGGGGTGTTCAGAAAAGCATTTAATCACTCTTTGTCCAATGTCTTGGTCCATGAAGGAGGTGATAATGCGGCGAACCAGGCAATCGGACTATAAGGCGTTAACACTTTCACTTAGCCATAGGAGTTTTATGGTGGGACTACGACATAGCCCCTAGTATGTATGCGGCGTGTGGTGCCCTGCATAGTTGATCTGGAAAAGATCCTTCGTACAACACGGAGAATCACTAACGATTCCAAGAAGTCGTCAAGTGGTTGACCAGCTCTCGCCGCATCATGACAGTCAGTTTTCGGCTTTCTCTACTGAGGTGCTCATCCGGTTTAGACCAGGGCACAATCGCAGTAGTTCTCCCTTTACTTCCCTAGCCGATGGAGCGGAACGTAGGGTAGCAAGCACAGGAGCCGGGAAACCCAACTATTGACCCAAGACAATGATTCGGAGCTGATGCATATAAGGCCAAACTTGCGACGCCGAAGTACGCTGTAGAGCTGTTCGGGCTTTTGCTGGCAACTCATTTGTTCCCATACCGAGCCCCTGGCAGGTTATGCGAAGGTGCCTCTGTAAAGTAGCCGTTAAGGCCGTACTCATTGTTGAAAGAGTATGAAAGATTAGGTCGGATAAAGTTTACTGGGAGCGGAGCAATATGCCAATGATAAATTCATATGTAGAAACCACCAACCCGGCTATTTGACATGCTCGAGATCGGGGATGGAGGTAAAAGGGCATAGTACATGCTCGAAATATAGAGTGCGGTCTACAAAAAGTGATTTTGGACCTCCTGTCGCACGTCTGCGCCGGGGGAGGGGGATCCTTGACGGAAGTAGCCCCTTAGGTGAGTGTACGGATTCAAACTCCGATAGAGCCCGTTGTAGATGCTATCCTTTTCGTCACCTGTTTTTTTTAAACAAAATAAAGATAGAAAGGCAGAAGACAGATAAAAAATGTTACGGGAATGCTCGCAGGGTTGTCCGTATTGTGCTTCCGTCGACGCCCATGGTATCTTGAGTGCGTAGTGATGTACACGCCGTGTGAATCTTGCCGGAATAAGGGGTGGGTGGTGGAACCGAACTGCCATTTTTGTTCCGGGAGTGGTCGTACTTTAGGGGGAAACTTTTTCTGGCCCCTGGTACTTGGATCGTGAGCCGCTCCGTCTTCTTCAGCACCTGGCGGCCTCCACCCCTTGTGTTCGGCGCTGAGCTTTCCTGCCTGCTTGTGGACCCAACAGTTTCTGTTCGTATGGTTAGCTGGCTTATCAGGGTGGCCGTAAATCTGGCAAGGTCGGTCCAATATCCTGTCAA
Source organism: Aegilops bicornis (assembly GCA_021605145.1). Classification (NCBI taxonomy): domain Eukaryota; kingdom Viridiplantae; phylum Streptophyta; class Magnoliopsida; order Poales; family Poaceae; genus Aegilops; species Aegilops bicornis. The sequence goes on along the minus strand of JAHIAL010000023.1, from coordinate 91,169 downwards.
GGGTGGATGGCCCGTCTAGGTTTGCCTTCAGTGGCTTGTTCCGTTGACCGGTTTTCAGATTGTTGAATCTGGCGTTAACCGCTGCATCGCGTGATATATCGTTGTTCTTGCAACTGTTATGTTTGGTTCGTCGTGGCTTGCCGTTGCCGTCACGGATTTCGGAGGTGCCCGGGTCGCTGGCGTTGTTGCTTTTACGAGCGAGCCAGTTGTCTTCTCCCGGGCAGAAGCGAGTCATGAGAGCGGTGAGTGCTGTCATGGATTTGGGTCCTTCCTGGCCGAGGTGACGTGCTAGGCATTCATCCCGGACGCTATGTTTGAAGGCCACAAGGGCTTCCATGTCCGTACAGTCGATGATTTGGTTCTTTTTTACTAAGAACCTAGTCTAGAGCTCCCTGGCTGATTCGCCGGGCTGCTGGACAATATGACTTAAGTCATCGGCATCTGGTGGCCGGACATATGTTACTTGGAAGTTGTCTCAAAAGGCGTCTTCCAAATTTTCCCAGCTGCCAACGAAATTTTCTGGCAAACTGTTTAACCAGTACCGAGCTGTCCCTTTAAGCTTGAGAGGTAGGTATTTTATGGCATGAAGGTCGTCTCCATGAGCCATGTGAATATGGAGGAGGTAATCCTCAATCCATACCGCGAGATCCGTTGTTCCATCGTATGATTCGATGTTAATGGGTTTAAACCCATCTGAAAATTCATGCTCCATTACCTCGTCAGTGAAGCAGAAAGGGTGTGCGGCCCCTCTATGTTGGGCCACACTATGAAGTACCTCCGGCGGACTCCATTTACGGTGTTCGGACCGGGTGTGATTGGCTCTGTTGTGTCCAAATAGGCAACCCTCATCGCCGGTTGGTGCATGTCCCCGCGATCTGTATATCGACTTTGTGTGTCCATTTCTACCCTCCAGGTCTTGTTGGATGTCGCGAGTATTCCCCCGAGCTGTTTTGTTCTTGTGTTGACGGCCGGATGGGTTGGTATGGTGCTCTGCTTGGGCTGCTGCTTTATACGGACCGAACTGTGGTCGGCCTACCACATCGTTCGATGGTGGTGTGGGCTCCAACGCCCTGCCATCGTATTGAGGGGGCCACCTATACTTGGGGTGGCATTTGTCTGGGCCACTAAGGCCGTATTCTTCGGTGGCCAGAACCTCGATCCATCTTTCATTCAGCAAATCTTGGCTCGCTTGGAGCTGCAGCTGCTTCTTCCTTAGGCTCCTTGTTGTGGCTATGAGTCGGCGTTTAAAGTGCTCCTGCTTGAGAGGTTCCTTAGGCACGATAAAATCCTCATTGCCAAGGCTCTCCTCATCTTCGGAGAGTGGGAGATAATTACTATCCTCTGAGTCTCCATATGTGGCCTGTCCATCAAGGTTGTCTTGCCCGCTTTCATGTTCCTCCTGTTCAGATTCTACCTCAACAGGGTCTTCGTTGTCCGGAGTGTTGTCTTCTCTGGTGCTAGAAGTGTTTTCTCTTGGGCGATGTGACTTAGGGAGGCACCATAAGCGCCGGTGTTCGGACTGTGTACCAGGAGATTTATCCTCGACTGGATCCTCCTTGTCATCGTCGAGGGCATCATCAGGTGTGTCTATCGTACACACGTCATACCAGGAAGTGGCCGTCCCGCGTCTAGCGGGTAGTAGGCTCTGGCCCTGCCCCGTACCGTCGATGTCTTCGGAGTGGGGGTTAGGCGTGTTGGTTGGGTCTTCAACAGTGGCTATGAAGTGGGTGGCCGGTGGGAAACAACATTCTCCATCATCCGCCGTAAGTTCGAACCGAACATAGTTTGGCGACGAGTCATCCGCCAGGGATTGGTTTTTTAATGAGTTTAGTAGGTCTCCCGTGGGCGAGTGTTGGAAGACATCTGCGGCGCTGAACTCGAAAATCGATAACCGATCAAGCTCGGTGTTCGCGGGTGTTGGGGATATACATAACAGGTAGACCCACGAAGGGTCAAAATATCATGAAGCATGGGGTCCACACAACATGTGGGTCCAGGTAATTTTCATACAGACATACTATCCACTCGGACAAGCAGCATACTATCCACTCGACCAAGCAAGATACCATCCACTCGGATGACAGTTCACCACTCGACCGCATTTTACTCACTCGGATATCACGAAGACCAGCGATCGACAAGGCACTTGAAGCATCATCCTAGTAGTAGGCTGAGTTATAGCATTAACGCCCCCACTTTGTAACATAGGAGGTGAGGAGGTGGCGCACTCTATATAAGCCACCCCCACCACTAGACTTGGGGGCTCTTTTCTTCCACCTCTCTCTCTCTTCACCATTAGTCTCAGGACTTAGCTCAGGCATGGGATCCGTTCCCTTCTCTCATACATTGTAATCTCCGGATACATATACAGATAAAACAAAGCCTCTCCGGAGCACGAGACGTAGGGTTGTTATCTCCACCGTGAGAGGCCCGAACTCGCTAAAATCACCGTGTCACCTATTTGCATCTCGATAGATCATGCTCCGTTATCCTACCCCTCTCTTATTGTCGGAATCGTTCCCACGACAGTTGGCGCCCACCGTGGGGCGTGGCGTTTATCGAACCATGGTGCATATGGTTTTTTCTTCAATCTTCAACAGCGGATCAACGACCGGCACCAGAAAAATTGGCCGTTAGAGCTTGGTTATCGCGCCATTCATTGCATAAACAAAGGATCGGGAGTTGCTCATCTCAACTCATCCTCTTTACAATCAAACATTGCAATGATCTAACTATGGTTTGTTCTTTTCTTGTATGCACACGAGCTCATACAAAAGGACGCCTCCCTTTGTTCCGATGGGTGACTCGGCTCCCGGACGATGAAGCGTCGTCGTCCGCCCGTCATCATCTCGCGTACTCATCGATGATGCCGTCGCCGAGCGCCCACACACGCGCAACCGCTAAACGCTCGGCCTGGTTCCTCGGCCGGTTGAACATGTCGACCGGTGGTCCGGTCAACCCGGCTTCTCGGGCGACAAGGCCCAGCTGACGGCACTCGACCCAGCTCCACACGCAGCGTCAAGCGCGACCGACATGTGCACAACTCCGGCTCCCCGAGCAGCGAAATGCAAGCACCAGCCTTCGCGCCGGCCCTCGCCCTTGGATGCGCGGCCCGCGATTGATCGCGGAGCTGCTCATCCTCCTCATCGCCACTTCTCGGCTGCCGTCCGGTTCCGGCCAGACCGGCCGTTTCCGCTGCAGCGGAGCTCTCCTTCGGCGTCCGCACCAGGTCTCCTGCGTATTTTTTACTCGGACTTGCTGAGACACACCACTCGGACATGCATGACGTACATGTCGCGCTCTATGCACTCGGACGAGCGTTGGATAATTCAGACGCTCTGCGTGACGCCACTCGGCGGGGCGCGTCTACCTCACTTGGGCACCTACGTGTCGTGGCTCTGCGGGACGCGTCTACTTCACCCGGATGCCTTGCACGTCACCACTCTGCGGGGCGCGTCCCACATCACTCGGATGCCCGCTCGTCGCCATTCCGCGGGTCGCGTCTACTTCACTCGGACACCCGCGCGTCGTCACTCCGCGGCACGCGTCTACTTCACCCGGATGCCTTGCACGTCACCACTCCGCGGGACGCATCCACATCACCCAGACGCCCCGCGCATCATCACTCCGCGGGACGCGTCTACTACACTCGGACGCCCCGCGCATCGTCTGTCCGCGGGACAAGTCTACTTCACTCGGCCGCCTGCGGCGTTGCCACTTTCGGTTGGTCACCCTATAACCATTCGCCGCCCAGCGTCGCCATCGGTTGATCACCTCATAACCACTCGGCTGCCCTGCGGCGTCGCCACTCGGTTGGTCACCTCATAACCATTCGCCGCCCAGCCTTGTCCGCCATCGGTTGGTCACCTCATCACCACTCGGCGCTCTGCAGCGTCGCGCCACTCGGTTGGTCACCTCATAACCACTTTCGGCCGCCCTGCGGCCATCGCCCACTCGGTTGGTCACCTCATAACCATTCGGCCGCCCGCGTCGCCATCGGTTGGTCACCTCATCACCACTCGGCCGCTCTGCTGCGTCGCCCACCGGTTGGTCACCTCATAACCACTTTCGGCCGCCTGCGCGTCGCCACTCGGTTGGTCACCTCATAACCATTCGCCGCCCCTTGCGTCGCCATCGGGTTGGTCACCCTCATCACCACTCGGCCGCTCTGCGCGTCGCCACTTTCGGTTGGTCACCTCATAACCATTCGGCCGCCCAGCGCCGCCATCGGTTGGTCACCTCATAACCACTTTCGGCGCCTGCTGCGCGTCGCCAATCGGTTGGTCACCTCATAACCATTCGGCCGCCCCTCGCGTCGCCATCGGTTGGTCACCTCATAACCACTCGGCCGCCCTGCACGTCGCCACTCGGTTGGTCACCTCATAACCATTCGGCCGCCCCGCGCGTCGCCATCGGTTGGTCACCTCATCACCACCCGGCCGCTCTGCGTGTCGCCACTTGGTTGGTCACCTCATAAGCACTCGGCCGCCCTGCGCGTCGCCACTCGGTTGGTCACCTCATAATCATTAAGCCGCCCAGCGTCGCCATCGGGTTGGTCACCTCATCACCACTCGGCTACTCGCGGCGTGCCGCCACTCGGTTGGTCACCTCATAACCACTCGGCCGCGCCGCGCGTCGCCACTCGGGTGGTCACCTCATAACCACTCGGGCCGCCCAGCCGCATCGCCATCGGTTGGTCACTTCATCACCACTCGGCCGCTCTGCAGCGTCGCCACTTTCGGTTGGTCACCTCATAACCACTTTCGGCCGCCCTGCAGCGTCGCCCACTCGGTTGGTCACCTCATAACCACTCGGCCGCCCAGCGTGTCGCCATCGGTTGGTCACCTCATCACCACTTTCGGCGGCTGCTCTGCGGCGTCGCCACTCGGTTGGTCACCTCATAACCACTCGGCAGCCGCCTGCTGGCGTCGCCACTCGATTGGTCACCTCATAACCATTCGGCCGCCCATGCCGCCATCGGTTGGTCACCTCATCACCACTTTCGCCGGCGCACAAGGCGTCGCCACTTTCGGTTGGTCACCTCATAACCACTTTCGGCGCCTACTGCGTCGGCACTTTCGGTTGGTCACCTCATAACCATTCGGCCGCAGCCCATGTCGCCATCGGTTGGTCACCCTCATCACCACTTTCGGCCGCTCTGCGCGTCGCTTTCGGTTAGTCACCTCATAACCATTCGGCGCCGCCCGTCGCCATCGGTTGGTCACCTCATAACCACTCGGCGCCGCCCTGCGGCGTCGCCACTCGGTTGGTCACCTCATAACCATTCGCCGCCCAGCATCGCCATCGGTTGGTCACCTCATCACCACTCGGCCGCTCTACACGTCGCCACTCGGTTGGTCACCTCATAACAATGCGGCCGCCCCGCGCGTCGCCATCGGTTGGTCACCTCATAACCACTCCGCCGCCTACTTGGCGTCGCCACTGTTGGTCACCTCATAACCATTCGGCCGCCCAGCTGTGTCGCCATCGCTGGTCACCTCATCACCACTCGGCCGCTACGTAACGCCGCCACTTTCGGTTGGTCACCTCATAACCACTCGGCCTCCCTGCGGCGTCGCCACTTTCGGTTGGTCACCTCATAACCATTCGGCTGCCCCGCTGCTGCCGCCATCGGTTGGTCACCTCATCACCACTTTCGGCCGCTCGGTAGCGTCGCCACTCGGTTGGTCACCCCATAACCACTCGGTGCGCCCTGCCATCGCCACTCGGTTGGTCACCTCATAACCATTACGGCTGCCCAGCGCGTGCCGCCATCGGTTGGTCACCTCATCACCACTCGGCCGCTCTGGCGTACCGCCACTTTCGGTTGGTCACCTCATAACCACTTTCGGCGCCGCCCTGGCGTCACCACTCGGTTGGTCACCTCATAACCCCTCGGACGCCCACGGCGTCGCCATCGGTTGGTCACCTCATCACCACTCGGCCGCTGCGGCGTCGCCACTCGGTTGGTCACCTCATAACCACTCGGCCGCCCTGCGGCGTCGCCACTTTCGGTTGGTCACCTCGCATAACCACTTTCGGCCGCCCTTGTCGTCGCCATCGGTTGGTCACCTCATCACCACTTTCGGCCCGCTCTGCGGCGTCGCCACTCGGTTGGTCACCTCATCACCACTCGGCCTCCCCGTGTGTCGACACTCGATTGGTCACCTCATCACCATTCGGCGCCCAGCGTCGCCATCGGTTGGTCACCTCATCACCACTCGGCGGCGGCTATATCGCCACTCGGTTGGTCACCTCATAACCACTCGGCCGCCCTGCACGCCGCCGCTCGGTTGGTCACCTCATAACCATTCGGCCGCCCCGCGTGTCGCCATCGGTTGGTCACCTAATCACCACTCGGCCGCGCTGCGCGTCGCCACTCGGCTGGTCACCTCATAACCATTCGGCCGCCCCGCGCGTCGCCATCGGTTGGTCACCTCATAACCACTCGGCCGCCCTGCGCGTCGCCACTCGGTTGGTCACCTCATAACCATTCGGCCGCCCCGCGCGTCGCCATCGGTTGGTCACCTCATCACCACTCGGCCGCTCTGTGCGTCGCCACTCGGTTGGTCACCTCATAACCACTCGGCCGCCCTGCGCGTCGCCACTCGGTTGGTCACCTCATAACCATTCGGCCGCCCCGCGCGTCGCCATCGGTTGGTCACCTCATCACCACTCGGCCGCTCTGCGCGTCGCCACTCGGTTGGTCACCTCATAACCACTCGGCCGCCCTGCGCATCGCCACTCGGTTGGTCACCTCATAACCATTCGGCCGCCCCGCGCGTCGCCATCGGTTGGTCACCTCATCACCACTCGGCCGCTCTGCTGGCGTCGCCACTTTCGGTTGGTCACCTCATAACCACTTTCGGCCGCCCTGCGGCGTCGCCACTTTCGGTTAGTCGCCTCACTTAACCACTTTCGGCCGCCCAGCGCGTCGCCATCGGGTTGGTCACCTCATCACCACTCGGCCGCTCTGCGCGTCGCCACTCGGTTGGTCACCATCGCAACCATTCGGCCGCCTTCGTCGCCATCGGTTGGTCACCTCATCACCACTCGGCCGCTCTGCGCGTCGCCACTCGGTTGGTCACCTCATTACCATTCGGCCGCCCCGCGCGTCGCCACTCGGTTGGTCACCTCATTACCATTCGGCCGCCCCGCACGTCGCCATCGGTTGGTCACCTCATCACCACTCGGCCGCTTCGGCCGCCACTCGGTTGGTCACCTCATAACCACTCGGCCGCCTGCGCGTCGCCACTCCGGTTGGTCACCTCATAACCATTCGGCCGCCCAGCGCTGCCGCCATCGGTTGGTCACCTCATCACCTTTCGGCCGCTCTGCGGCGTCGCCACTCGGTTGGTCACCTCATAACCATTCGGCCGCCCAGCGTCGCCATCGGTTGGTCACCACATAACCACTCGGCCGCCTACTGCGGCGTCGCCACTCGGGTTGGTCACCTCATAACCATTCGGCCGCCCAGCGTCGCCATCGGTTGGTCACCTCATCACCACTCGGCCGCTCGGCGCGTCGCCACTCGGTTGGTCACCTCAAAACCACTCAGCCGCCCTGCGCGTCGCCACTCGGTTGGTCACCTCATAACCATTCGGCCGCCCCGCGCGTCGCCATCGGTTGGTCACCTCATCACCACTTTCGGCCGCTCTGCGGCGTCGCCCACTCGGTTGGTCACCTCGCATAACCACTTTCGGCCGCCCTGCGCGTCGCCCCTAGGTTGGTCACCTCATAACCATTCGCCGCCTGCCGCCATCGGTTGGTCACCTCATCACCAATCGGCCGCTTCTGGCGCGTCGCCACTCGGTTGGTCACCTCGCATAACCACTTTCGGCCGCCCTGCACGCAGCCACCGGTTGGTCACCTCATAACCACTCGGCCGCCCGCATCTCGCCATCGGTTGGTCACCTCATCACCACTTTCGGCCGCTCTGCGCGTCGCCCACTCGGTTGGTCACCTCATAACCATTCGGCCGCCCAGCGTAATGCGCCATTGGTTGGCCACCTCATCACTACTCGGCCGCTCTGCGTGTCGCCACTCGGTTGGTCACCTCATCACCATTCGGCCGCCCCGCGCGTCGCCACTCGGTTGGTCACCTCATCACCACTCGGCATCCCCCAGTGGGTGACTTAGCTGCGAATCTGTTTCGCCTAAGTTCGCAAAATCCTACCGAGTGGAGAGCAAACCTCCCACTCGGGGGCTTAGCTGCAGTCCAGTACTCGCCTAAGTTTGAAAAAATCCTACCGAGTGGAGAGCAAACCTCCCACTCGGGGGCTTAGCTGCAGTCCAGTACTCGCCTATGTTTGAAAAAATCCTACCGAGTGGAGAGCAAACCTCCCACTCGGGGGCTTAGCTGCAGTCGATGCTACGCCTAAGTTTGAAAAAAGTCCCACCGAGTGGAGAGCAAACCTCCCACTCGGGGCTTAGTTGCAGTCCAAGACTAGGTCTAAGTTTGAAAAAATCCTACCCGGTGGAGAGCAAACCTCCCACTGGGGGCTTAGCTGCAGTCCAGTGCTACGCCTAAGTTTGAAAAATCCCACCGAGTGGAGAGCAAACCTCTCACTCGGGGCTTAGCTGCAGTCCCGGCACTCGCCTAAGTTTGAAAAATCCTACCGAGTGGAGAGCAAACCTCTCACTTTCGGGGCTTAGCTGCAGTCCAAAGGTGCTCGCCTAAGTTTGAAAAAATCCTACCGCAAACCTCCCACTCGGGGCTTAACTGCAGTCCAAGACTCACCTAAGTTTGAAAAATCCTACCGAGTGGAGAGCAAACCTCCTACTGGGGCGTAGCTGCAGCGATGCAGTGCTCGCCTAAGTGTTTGAAATCTGCCGAGTGGAGAGCAAGCCTCCCACTCGGAGGCTTAGCTGCAGTCCAAAGACTACGCCTAAGTAGCCAAAATCGGGGACAAGAGCAAACCTCTAACTCAAGGAGCTGCATCACAAGTATAATGTGCGCTGCATCCCTATCCGCAAGGACACCGAGACGAAGGTCGACTGTCACCACCGCCTCGGCACCACTCGGCCACTCACGCGCCTTCAGACAGCTAAGTCATTTTACATTCTGTTATTTCCTTCTTCCCGAGTGTCCCGTAATTCACACATCACGTTCACTCAGAGGCCACGCCACCGAGTGTACCTCTACGCTCGGCTACTTATTTTCACATACTTGCTTAGTACTGGTTATGTGACTCCTGATTCCAACTTCCATTTTTTTCGCATACATCATTCACGAACACCATGTGTCGTTCTTCATTTCAAGTTTGCATCGGTCCTCCGGGGCTGCAACTCACCGAAACACTACACTTCCGCTTTATTTGAGCCAGTATTCCAATGAGTTCGGTCGGATCCGTCGCCGACAAGTTGAACGGATACTTCGCTCTTTCAGACTCTTGCTGGTTAACCGCAAGCCCCTTGCACTCCCCAGCCGGGTGTCTATGGGTGTTATTCACACAAATAATTTCAGCACACATCAAATTTCCTCGAGAAATTATTTCGTTGGCTTGTGTCATTTTTTACACAAGTTACGCGATCACTAGAGCGGCCCTATCGCCAACTTCATCGCTGCTCGGACTCGGTCTCCATACCGTCCCGGTAAGACCACTAACACCGACCTTGTCGCTCTGTTGACTTCAAACACATCCAGGCCAACCCTTACATGGAATCCTCTTCATCGTATCAATGATCTGAGACCTCGTCGGACATGAGACAAATAAGTCCCTTTTATAATTAAACTTCACACTTCACTCTTTTGGGAGTTTGCCTCTTCGAGCATCACTCGAAGCTTCTCCTCATCTTTTCGAGTGGGACTCAATGAATTGCAAATCATCCATTCAAAACTATATTTCTCGTATTCCGACATGTCCGTTGTCGAAGCCTGTAGTACGCTCGGGGGCTACGCCGCACCCGGGGGCTGCATCTCATTTGGAATGACACTCTCCTGAGTGGTCGAGTACTTCATCACCATTCGGCCGCCCCACACCTCGCCACTCGGCTGCCCCGCGCATCTTCACTTGGCTAGATATGTAGTCCTACATTCGACCACTTCACACGTCATCACCATTCGGCCGCCCCACACCTCGCCACTCGGTTGGGCACGTCTTCACCACTCGACCGCTCTGCGGCGTCGCCACTTTCGATTAGCGGCGTCTTCACCACTCGACCGCCACTGCTGCGTCGTCTCGATTGTACACATCATCGCCCCTCTCTGCCGCCTCGTAGCGTCACCATCAGTTGGACATGTCTTTACCTCTACACCCCCAAAGACGGAACGACTAAGTTACTCATATGGTCAAACCTCATATCACACTCGTAGCTAGCTTACCTCCTTGAGCATCACTGGGGCTACATACGACAGTTGGCCATGTCACCCTCGGGGGTTACGTCCATTTGGTCAACCTATTGATCACATCAGAATATTCTTCTGACCATACATGCTCGGTTCACGAAGATCTATAAGTGAAGCACGTCCACTCGGACAAATACCCCTTTCACGCCAAAGGGTGAAACGAAGCTCCTCTACGGATACAATATACTCTTGCAAATACCCTTTCACGCAAAATCTAACGGTCAATATAAGAAGCACTACTAGAACGATTACTCCTCGAGTGTTGAGCTTTTTCTCACAATCGGCGGTTTCAAGGTCAATTCATTCATCTTGCCGAGTGCACAAAGATCACTTGATCGATCCAGCCAGATTGAATTTATTTACAGTGCCAAATGCACGAAGATCAGTCCCATCGACTTAGCTCCAAGTTGAGCTTATTTACCATGCCAAGCGCTTGAAGATCCATCCGATTGACTCAATTTCAAACAAAGATATTTACCGTGCCGACTGCATGGAGGTTCACCGGGAAACTTAAACCCTCTGCCAGACTCATCTAGTCCGACAGAGGCTCGGGGACTACACCCAGTGGGTGCACTCAGCGTGCCCCCACTGGAAGAGAACTCAGAAAGAAACATTTTGCTCGATGCAAAACCAGCTCCAGAATTACTCGACCTCCGAGTTAGAGAAGAACAAGTTCAATCAGTACCAGCTACGAAGATTTTTAGTTCTCTCAGACGGCGGTCTCGGGGACTACACCTAGAAGGTGCACTCAGCGTGCCCCCACTGGAGTAATCTCCACTCAGTGCGGCTGACCGGTCACCGAGTGATGAACAACAACAAAAAGACAGGCTCTAAGACTCCCGCCGACCGCCCGCAATCGACGGGTAGTCTCGAGGACTACACCCGGTGGGTGCACTCCAGCGCCCCCACTGGAATGGTATCCACTCGGAACGGTCCGCCCGGTCCGAGTGACGGCAAAACAACAAAAAAAGACACGTTCCAGGCGTGAAGAAATTCCGAGTAATCAGTTACTCGATGTAGGCCCAGCTCCAAATCACTCCAAAAAAAAATCTATACGGTGAGTTTAACGCTCCTCCGTGGACCTGTTTTGAGCCTTCTTCTAGGACTCAAAGCGTGAAACTCACAAGTGAGGATCTAAAACCGACTCGTATTGACGTTCCTCCGGGATAAGAATGGCATCTCTCTAAGAGAGTAGTCCATGTGTCAATCTTGTTGCACAGTTATAATGACACACCCATACTCAGATCACGAGTTAACCTCCTCCGAGAGATGAGCGAATGTCACCAAGTTGCTCCTCACAGCACTTACCCCGATCGTCGGGAAGCATGGTACCGGAATCCATTGAGATTTTGTTCAAACCTTGGTTGTGCGAAAGTGCGGCGACATGTACCGAGTATTTCTGTAATCACTTTCGGACCAAAAGCGTGTCTTGCACAAACTCGTTACGCAAAATCGCAATCGATTAGGGGCTAATGTTGGGGATATACATAATAGGTAGACCGGGAAGGGTCAAAATATCATGAAGCATGGGGTCCACACAACATGTGGGTCCAGGTAATTTTCATACAGACATACTATCCACTCGGACAAGCAGCATACTATCCACTCGACCAAGCAACATACCATCCACTCGGATGACAGTTCACCACTCGACCGTACGACTCACTCGGATATGCGAAGACCAGCAGTCGACAAGGCACTTGAAGCATCATCCTAGTAGTAGGCTGAGTTATAGCATTAACGCCCCCACTTGTAACATAGGAGGTGAGGGGGTGGCGCACTCTATATAAGCCACCCCCACCACTAGACTTGGGGGGCTCTTTTCTTCCACCTCTCTCTCTCTCTTCACCATTAGTCTCAGGACTTAGCTCAGGCATGGGATCCGTTCCCTTCTCTCATACATTGTAATCTCCGGATACATATACAGATAAAACAAAGCCTCTCCGGAGCACGAGACGTAGGGTTGTTATCTCCACCGCGAGAGGCCCGAACTCGCGAAAATCACCGTGTCACCCATTTGCATCCCGATAGATCATGCTCCGTTATCCTACCCCTCTCTTATTGTCGGAATCGTTCCCACGACAGCGGGCGCGCGCCGTCCGGAACTCACAGCCGGATACGAGTCTGGCGTTCCGGTATCACAATTGTTGCATGAGGCTGAGTCTGTGTGCGGCTCCAACGCCGCAGACTCCATGGCCTCGGATGGCGCAATCTGCTCCGGCCTTAAGGTCGTTGCAGCAACAAGAACCATCTCCTGGATGTGATTCGATGACAGATTTAAGTCATGTTCATCAGGGTGACCGGTTGCCGCGGTCTCAAATCTGGTGAAGATCAAGTCTCCACGGATGTCCGCGACTTAATTCAAGCTTCCGAATCTGACCTGATGGCCAGGGGCGTAGCTCTCGATCTGCTCCAAATGGCCAAGGGAGTTGGCCCGCAGTACGAAGCAGCCGAATACGAAGATCTATCCGGGGAGGAAGGTTCCTCCTTGGACAATGTCATTGCCGACGATTGAAGGGGCAATCGAACCTTTCGTCGACGGCACAGTGGAACTCTCAATGAAAGCACCAATGTCGGTGTCAAAACCGGCGGATGTCGGGTAGGGGGTCTCGAACTGTGCGTCTAGGATCGATGGTAACGGGAGGCGGGGACCATGATGTTTACCCAGGTTCGGGCCCTCTCTATGGAGGTAATACCCTACTTCCTGCTTGATTGATCTTGATGAATATGAGTATTACAAGAGTTGATCTACCACGAGATCGTAATGGCTAAACCCTAGAAGTCTAGCCTGTGTGACTATGATAATGTGTATCCTCTATCCGGACTATGCCCTCCGGTTTATATAGACACCGGAGAGATCTAGGGTTTACATAGAGTCGGTTACATAGAAAGGAATCTTCATAGTTGATCGCCAAGCTTGCCTTCCATGCCAAGGAAAGTCCAATCCGGACACCGGTACGGTCTTATGCCGTCGTGTCTTAACAGCCCATCGGTCCAGGCCCATAGATAACAGTCAACGCCCGAGGACCCCTTTAGTCCAGGACTCCCTCGGAGGCGCACCAGCCCCTTGTGGGCTGGTTAGCCTCCCTCCTATGGCCCATAAGGCCCATATCTTTCCTCGGGGTTACGGTAACCGCCAGATACTCCGGAAAAAATGCCGAATCACTCGGAACCATTCCGATGTCCGAATGCAACCTTCCAATATATGAATCTTTACCTCTCAACCATTTGGAGACTCCTCGTCATGTTTGTGATCTCATTCGGGACTCCGAATAAACTTCGGTACATCAAATCACATAACTCATAATACAAATCGTCATCCAACGTTAACCGTGCAGACCCTACGGGTTCGAGAACTAGGTAGCCGTGACCGAGACATATCTCCGGTCAATAACCAATAGCGGAACCTTGATTCTCATATTGGCTCCTACATATTCTACAAAGATCTTTATCGTTCAAACCGCATAACAACATACGTTGTTCCCTTTGTCATCGGTATGTTACTTGCCCGAGATTCGATCGTCGGTATCATTATACCTAGTTCAATCTCGTTACTGGCAAGTCTCTTCACTCATTCCATAATGCATCATCCCACTACAAACTCATTAGTCACATTACTTGCAAGGCTTATAATGATGATCTTTACCGAGAGGGCCCAGAGATACCTCAACGATACACGGAGTGACAAATCCTAATCTCGATCTATGCCAACTCAACAAACACCATCGGAGACACCTGTAGAGCATCTTTATAATCACCCAGTTAAGTTGTGACGTTTGATAGCACACTAAGTGTTCCTCCGGTATTCGGGAGTTGCATAATCTCATAGTCATAGGAACATGTATAAGTCATGAAGAAAGCAATAGCAACAAACTAAATGATCTTAGTGCTAAGCTAACGGATGGGTCTTGTCCATCAAATCATTCTGTAATGATGTGATCCCGTTCATCCAATGACAACACATGTCTATGGCTAGAAAACTTAACCATCTTTGATTAACGAGCTAGTCAAGTAGAGGCATACTAGGGACACTCTATTTGTCTATGTATTCACACATGCACTAAGTTTCCGGTTAATACAATTCTAGCATGAATAATAAACATTTATCATGATATAAGGAAATATAAATAACAACTTTATTATTGCCTCTAGGGCATATTTCCTCCAGTCTCTCACTTGCACTAGAGTCAATAATCTAGTTCACATCGCCATGTGATTTAACACCAATAGTTCACATCATCATGTGATTACTTCACATGGCCATGTGACTAATACCCAAAGGGTTTTACTAGAGTCAATAATCTAGTTCACATCGCAATGTGATTAACACCCAAATAGTACTAAGGTGTGATCATGTTTTGCTTGTGAAAGAAGCTAAGTCAATGGGTCTGTCACATTCAGAGCCGGATGTATTTTGCAAATTTTCTATGTCTACAATGCTCTGCATGGAGCTACTCTAGCTAATTGCTCCCACTTTCAATATGTATCTAGACTGAGACTCAGAGTCATCCGGATCTGTGTAAAAGCTTGCATCGGCGTAACTCTTTACAGCGAACTCTTCATCACCTCAATAACCGAGAAATATCTCCTTAGTCTTCTAAGGATAATTTTGACCAATGTCCAGCGATCTACTCCTAGATCACTATTGTACTCCCTTGCCAAACTGAGGGCAGGGTATACAATAGGTCTGGTACACAACATGACATACTTTATAGAACCTATGGTTGAGGCATAGGGAATGACTTTCATTCTCTTTCTATTTTCTGCCATGGTCGTGTTTTGAGTCTTACTCAACTTTACACCTTGCAAAACAGGCAAGTACTCCTTCTTTGACTTTTCCATTTTGAACTACTTCAAAAATCTTGTCAAGGTATGTACTTATTGAAAATCCTTATCAAACGGCTTGATCTATCTCTATAGATCTTAATGCCCAATTTGTAAGCAGCTACACCGAGGTCTTTCTTTGAAAAACTCCTTTCAAACACTCCTTTATGCTTTCCAGAAAATTCTACATCATTTCCAATCAACAATATGTCATTCACATATACTTATCAGAAAGGCTGTAGTGCTCTAACGACTTTCTTGTAAATACGGGCTTCACCGCAAGTTCAGATAAAACTATATGCTTTGATCAACTCATCAAAGCATATATTCCAACTCCGAGATGCTTGCACCAGTCCATAGATGGATCGCTGGAGCTTTGCACACTTTGTTAGCACTTTTAGGATCGACAAAACCTTCTGGTTGCAATCATATACAACTCTTCTTTAAGAAATCCATTAAGGAATGCAGATTCGACATCCATTTGCCAAATTTCATAAAATGCGGCAATTGCTAACATGATTCAGATAGACTTTTAAGCATCGATACAAGTGACAAAATCTCATTGTAGTCAACACCTTGAACTTGTCGATAACATTTTTGTGACAATTCGAGCTTTGTAGATAGTAACACTACCATCAGCGTCCGTCTTCCTCTTGAAGATCCATCTATTCTCTATGGCTTGCTGATCATCGAGCAAGTCAACCAAAGTCCACACTTTGTTCTCATGCATGGATCCCATCTCAGATTTCATGGCCTCAAGCCATTTCGCAGAATCTGGGCTTATCATCGCTTCCTCATAGTTCGTAGGTTCGCCATGGTCAAGTAACATGACTTCCAGAACAGGATTACCGTACCACTCTGGTGCAGATCTTACTCTGGTTGACCTACGAGGTTCGGTAGTAACTTGATCAAAAGTTTCATGAGCATTATCATTAGCTTCCTTACTAATTGGTGTAGGAATCACAGGAACTGATTTCTGTGATGAAGTACTTTCCAATAACGGAGCAGGTAAAATTACCTCATCAAGTTCTACTTTCCTCCCACTCACTTCTTTCGAGAGAAACTCCTTCTCTAGAAAGGATCCATTCTTAGAAACGAATATCTTGCCCTCGAATCTATGATAGAAGGTGTGTACCCAACAGCCTCCTTTGGGTATCCTATGAAGACGCATTTCTCCGATTTGGGTTCGAGCTTATCAGGTTGAGCTTTTTCACATAAGCATCGCAGCCCCAAACTTTAAGAAATGACAACTTGCGTTTCTTGCCAACCACAGTTCATATGGTGTCGCCTCAACGGATTTAGATGGTGCCCTATTTAACGTGAATGCAGCCGTCTCTAAAGCATAACCACAAAACGATAGTGGTAAATCAGTAAGAGACATCATATATCGCACCATATCCAATAAAGTGCAGTTACGATGTTTGGACACACCATCACGCTGTGGTGTTCCGGGTGGTATGAGTTGCGAAACTATTCCGCATTGTTTCAAATGAAGACCAAACTCGTAACTCAAATATTCTACTCCACGATCAGATCGTAGAAACTTTATTTTCTTGTTACGATGATTTTCTACTCCACTCTGAAATTCTTTGAACTTTTCAAATGTATCCGACTTATGTTTCATCAAGTAGATATACCCATATCTGCTCAAATCATCTCCGAAGGTCAGAAAATAACGATACCCGCCGCGAGCCTCAACACTCATCGGACCGCATACATCAGTATGTATTATTTCCAACAAGTTTGTTGCTTGCTCCATTGTTCCGAAGAGCGGAGTCTTAGTCGTCTTGCCCATGAGGCATGGTTCCCAAGCATCAAGTGATTCCAAAAGCCCATCAGCATGGAGTTTCTTCATGCGCTTTACACCAGTATGACCTAAACGGCAGTGCCACAAATAAGTTGCACTATCATTATTAACTTTGCATCTTTTGGCTTCAATATTTGTGAATTGTGTATCACTACGATCGAGATTCAATAAACCATTTATATTGAGTGTATGACCATAGAAGGTTTTACTCATGTAAATAGAGCAACAATTATTCTTTGACTTAAATGAATAATCAGACAGTAATAAATATGATCCAATCATATTCATGCTCAACGCAAACACCAAATAACATTTATTTTAGGTTCAACAGTAATCCCGAAGGTAAAGGGAGTGTGCAATGGTGATCTTATCAACCTTGGAATCACTTCCAACACACATCATCACCTCGCCCTTAACTAGTCTCTGTTTATTTTGCAATTCCCGCTTCGAGTTACTACTCTTAGCAATTGAACCAGTATCAAATACCGAGGGGTTGCTATAAACACTAGTAATGTACACATCAGTAACATGTATATCCAATATACCTTTGTTCACTTTGCCATCCTTCTTATCCGCCAAGTATCTAGGGCAGTTCCACATCCAGTGACCATTTCCTTTGCAGTAGAAGCACTCAGTTTCAGGCTTGGGTCTAGCTTTGGGCTTATTCATGGGAGTGGCAACTTAATTGCCATTCTTTCTTGAAGTTCCCATTCTTTCCCTTGCCCTTTTACTTGAAACTAGCGGTCTTGTCAACCATCAATACTTGATGCTTTTTCTTGATTTCTACCTTCGCCGATTTCAGCATCGCGAAGAGCTTGGGAATCGTTTCCGTTATCCCTTGCATATTATAGTTCATCACAGAGTTCTAGTAACTTGCTGATAGTGGCTAGAGAACTCTGTCAATCACTATCTTATCTGGAAGATTAACTCCCGCTTGATTCAAGCAATTGTAGTACTCAGACATTCTGAGCACATGCTCACTAGTTGGAACATCAAAGAGTTGTGCTATTCTCCTCCATCTGGTAGGCTAAGTACTTTCTCAGAGGTCTCATACCTCTCGATTCGGGCATGAGTCTGAAATACCAATTCCAACTCTTGGAACATCTCATATGCTCCGTGGTGTATCAAAACGTTTTTGAAATCCTGGTTATAAGCCGTAAAGCGTGGTGCACTATACTATCAAGTAGTCATCATACCGAGCTTTGTCAAATGTTCATAACGTCTGTATCTACTCCTGCAATAGGTCTGTCACCTAGCGGTGCATTAAGGACATAATTCTTCTGTGCAGCAATGAGGATAATCCTCTGATCACGGACCAAGTGCATCATTGCTACTATCATCTTTCAACTTATTTTCTCTAGGAACATATCAAAATAAATGGGGAACTACATCGCGAGCTATTGATCTACAACATAGTTATGCAAATACTATCAGGACTAAGTTCA
Source organism: Aegilops bicornis (assembly GCA_021605145.1). Taxonomy (NCBI): domain Eukaryota; kingdom Viridiplantae; phylum Streptophyta; class Magnoliopsida; order Poales; family Poaceae; genus Aegilops; species Aegilops bicornis. The sequence continues at coordinate 72,745 of JAHIAL010000023.1, read as the reverse complement.
TGATAAATTAAAGTTCAATTTAATCATATTACTTAAGAACTACCACTTAGATACACATCCCTCTAGTCATCTTAATGATCACGTGATCCATATCAACTAAATCATGTCCGATCATCACGTGAGATGGAGTAGTTTTCAATGGTGAACATCACTATATTGATCATATCTACTATATGATTCACGCTCGACCTTTTGGTCTCAGTGTGCCGAGGCCATATCTGCATATGCTAGGCTTGTCAAGTTGAACCCGAGTATTCTGCGTGTGCAAAACTGGCTTGCACCCGTTGTTTGTGAACGTAGAGCTTATCACACCCGATCATCACGTGGTGTCTCGGCACGACGAACTGTCGCAACCGTGCATACTCAGGAACAACACTTATACCTTGAAATTTAGTGAGAGATCATCTTATAATGCTACCGCCGATCTAAGCAAAATAAGATGCATAAAGGATAAACATCACATGCAATCAATATAAGTGATATGATATGGCCATCATCATCTTGTGCCTTTGATCTCCATCTCCAAAGCACCGTCATGATCACCATCGTCACCGGCTTGACACCTTGATCTCCATCGAAGCATCTTTGTCGTCTCGCCAACTATTGCTTCTACGACTATCGCTACTGCTTAGTGATAAGGTAAAGCAATTACATGGCCACTGCATTTCTTACAATAAAGCGACAACCATAAGGCTCCTGCCAGTTGCCGATAACTTTTACAAAACATGATCATCTCATACAACAACTTATATATCATCACGTCTTGACCATATCACATCACAACATGCCATGCAGAAACAAGTTAGATGTCCTCTACTTTGTTGTTGCAAGTCTTATGTGGCGGATCACGGGCTTAGCAAGAACCGTTCTTACCTACGCATCAAAACCACAATGATTTTTCATCATGTGTGCTCTTTAACCTTCAACAAGGACCGGGCGTAGTCACACTCGATTCAAATAAAGTTGGAGAAACAGACATCCACTAGCCACCTTTGTGTGAAGCACGGTGGTAGAACCAGTCTCATGAACGCGGTCATGTAATGTCGGTCTGGGCCGCTTCATCCAACAATACCGCCGAATCAAAGTATGACATGCTGGTAGCAGTACGACTATTATCGCCCACAACTCTTTGTGTTCTACTCGTGCATATAACATCTATGCATAGACCTGGCTCGGATGCCACTATTGAGAACGAAGTATTTCAAAAAAAGTCCTACGATCACGCAAGATCTATATAAGAGAAGCATAGCAACGAGCGGGGAGAGTGTGTCCACGTACCCTCGTAGACCGAAAGCGGAAGCATTAGTAACGCGGTTGATGTAGTCGAATGTCTTCGCGATCCAACCGATCAAGTACCGAACGCACGGCACCTCCGCGATCTGCACACATACAGCTCGGTGACGTCCCTCGAATTCTTGATCCAGCCAAGGCCGAGGGAGAGTTCCGTCAGCACGACGGCGTGGTGACGGTGATGTTGAAGTTACTGGCGCAGGGCTTCGCCTAAGCACTATGACGATATGACCAAGGTGTAAAACTGTGGAGAGTGCACCGCAGACGCCTAAGAGATTGTCTGTTGTGCCTTTGGGGTGCCCCCTGCCCCCGTATATGAAGTAGGGGAGGAGGAGGCCGGCCAACAAGGGCCGCGCCATGGAGAGGGGAGTCCTACTAGGACTCCAGTCCTAGTAGGATTCGGCCCCACCCTTTTTCCTTCTACCGGTGGGGGAAAAGGGGAAGGAGAGGGAGTAGGAGAAGGAAAGGGGGGTGGCGCCCCCTTCCCAAGTCCAATTTGGCCTCCTCCCTTGTGGAGGGCGCACCAGCCCCTTGTGGGCTGGTTATTAGTCTCCCTCCTATGGCCCATAAGTCCCATATCTTTCCCCGGGGGGTTCCAGTAACCACCCGGTACTCTGGAAAATGCCCGAATCACTCGGAACCATTCCGATGTCCGAATGCAACATTCCAATATATGAATCTTTACCTTATATTTCCTTATATCATGATAAATGTTTATTATTCATGCTAGAATTGTATTAAGTGGAAACTTAGTACATGTGTGAATACATAGACAAACAGAATGCCACTAGTATGCCTCTACTTGACTAGCTCGTTGAATCAAAGATGGTTATGTTTCCTAACCATAGACATGAGTTGCCATTTGATTAACGGGATCACATCATTAGAGAATGATGTGATTGACTTGACCCATTCCGTTAGCTTAGCACTTGATCGTTTAGTATATTGCTATTGCTTTCGTGATGACTTATGCATGTTCCGATGACTATGAGATTATGCAACTCCCGAATACCAGAGGAACACTTTGTGTGCTACCAAACGTCACAACGTAGTTGGGTGATTATAAAGGTGCTCTACAGGTGTTTCCGATGGTACTTGTTGAGTTGGCATAGATCGAGATTAGGATTTGTCACTCCGATTGTCGGGGAGGTATCTCTGGGCCCTCTCGGTAATGCACATCACTATAAGCCTTGCAAGCAATGTGGTTAATGAGTTAGTTGCGGGATGATGCATTACGGAAGTTGAACTAGGTATTGAGATACCGATGATTGAATCTCGGGTAAGTAACATACCGATGACAAAGGGAACAACGTATGTTGTTATGTGGTTTGACCGATAAAGATCTTCATAGAATATGAGGGAAACCAATATGAGCATCCAGGTTCCGCTATTGGCTATTGACCGGAGACGTGTCTCGGTCATGTCTACATAGTTCTCGAACCCGTAGGGTCCGCACGCTTAACGTTCGGTGACGATCTGTATTATGTGTTTACGTGTTTTGATGTACCGAAGGTTGTTCGGAGTCCCGGATATGATCACGGACATGACGAGGAGTCTTGAAATGGTCGAGACATAAATATCGATATATTGGATGACTATGTTTGGACATCGGAATGGTTCCGGATGAGTTCGGGCATTTACCGGAGTACCAGGGGGTTACCGGAACCCCCCGGGGAGTATATGGGCCTTATTAGGCTTTAGAGGAGAGAGAGGGGCTGCCTAGGGCAGGCCGCGCGCCCCCACGGCCTAGTCTGAATTGGACTAGGGGGGGAGGGGCGGCGCCCCCTCCTTCCTTCTCTTCTCTCTTCCCCTTCCTTCTCTCCTACTCCTACTACTTGGAAGTGGGGAATCCTACTCCCAGTGGGAGTAGGACTCCCCAGGGCGCGCCATAGTAGAGGGCCGGCCCTCCCCCTCCTCCACTCCTTTATATATGGGAGGGGGCACCCATAGACACACAAGTTGATCATTGATCTCTTAGCCGCAGCGGTGCCCCTCCACCATAATCCACCTCGGTCATATCGTCGTAGTGCTTAGGCGAAGCCCTGCACCGGTAGCTTCATCATCACCGTCATCATGCCCTCGTGCTGACAAAGCTCTCCCTCGACACTCAGCTGGATCGTGAGTTCGTGGGACATCACCGAGCTGAATGTGTGTAGACCGCGGAGGTGTCGTACGTTCGGTACTAGGATCGGTCGATCGTGAAGACGTACGACTACATCAACCGCGTTGTCATAATGCTTCTGCTTACGGACTACGAGGGTACGTGGACAACACTCTCCCCTCTCGTTGCTATGCATCACCGTGATCTTGCGTGTACATAGGAAAATCTTGAAATTAGTACGTTCCCCAACAGTGGCATTCGAGCCAGGTTTATGCGTAGATGTTATATGCACGAGTAGAACACAAGTGAGTTGTGGGCGATAATAGTCATACTGCTCACTGAGGGAGTCCTGGACTAAGGGGTCCTCGAGCGTCCGGCCTATTATCTATGGGCCGGACTGGTGGGCTGTGAAGACATGAAGGCCGAAGACTCTACCCATGTCCGGATTGGACTCTCCTTGGCGTGGAAGGCAAGCTTGGCGATCAACTATGAAGATTCCTTCCTATGTAACCGACTCTATGTAACTCTAGATCCCCCCGGTGTCTATATAAACCGGAGGGTCTAGTCCGGATAGGATATATTTATTACCATAGTCATACATGCTAGACTTCTAGGGTTTAGCCATTACAATCTCGTGGTAGATCAACTCTTGTAATACTCATATTAATCAAGATCAATCAAGCAGGAAGTAGGGTATTACCTCCATAGAGAGGGCCCGAACCTGGGGTAAACATCGTGTCCCCGTCTCCTCGTTACCATCGATCCTAGACGCAGTTCGGGACCCCTACCGAGATCCACGGTTTTGACACCGACATTGGTGCTTTCATTGAGAGTTCCACTGTGGACGTCGATGAAAGGCTCGATGGCTCGCCTTTGTCCTTAAAGACAACATCACCTCCGGGGAGTTCTGCCCCTGAGCCAAACCCTCCGGCCGGGCGGCTTTACTATGATTTCCCGTTAATTTGTTGAACAAGCGATGACCTCTCGCCATCGAAAACCCCCTTCGCATCAACTCAGAGCACTCCAAGCAGATGGATCCGACAGAGTTTTCGTCCTTGAACGAACTCCTAGATCGCATCGCTGCTTTGGGAATCGCCACAGATTACGATCGGATCGGGCCTAAAACCAATCTAGGAGAAATCAAGACTCCACCGGTCATCCACCAGATAGCGGTAGTTGAGGAGCAGGACGGCGAGTCTTCTTCTATATCAAAGACGGACTACGTTCGGATCACCGATCAGGAAGAGCCGGACACTCACCAGCGAAAGGATGCGACCAACCCTCCGAACATAGAATCGGACGACAGTCCTAAACAATCAGAAGATATTCCGAAACCCGGACTGTTAAGTCCGGAAGGTCTTCAGACTCCGGATAATCGTTCAGGTCAGGGTTCGGATTTAATTCCACCCACCCACCCGGACATAGACACCCTTATGAGCGTAAAACAGCAGTCTCAGGAAGCGGTTCACCACTTCTGGGCCAGATTCCTCCTTGTCAAAGACAGGGTAAAAGATTGCCTTGACGAGGACGCGATATCAGTGTTCTGCAACAATTGTGCGGATGAAGGAATCCTCAACACCATCAATCGCCGCCGCATACTGAAGTTCGCCGACTTAGCAACTATCGAACAGAAGTACAACATGATGGAAAGCGCCTGGAAAACTCAGGCAGCTTGCTGGGAACCCTCGGTCCCAACCAAACTTCTCATACAGACGAAGAAGGCGCGCCCCCGCGGCACGCCCAGTCCAACAGTCAAGAAACATAAACCCATTATGCGGCACGACACCGTTCTGGAGGGATGGCTCGATGGCCCATGCAAAATACACACAACGCCATATACCGTGGCAAACCACAGCCTTAGGGCTTGTTGGATACTCCGGCAGGTAGCCAAGAGCGGCGAGGACATCCATATCAAAGACGCCCCAGAACAACACCCTCCAGAAGACGACGACACAAGAGTGTTGACGGTCTTCGAGACATTCTTTTCAAACAACAAACGCAAAAGAGCACTTCGTAACCTCGCTGAAGTCTGCCAAATCGCTGCAATAAACCCTTGGAACGACATGGCTATAACATTCAATGCCGGCGACGAGCCGAAGTACAGGACAGTCCGAGTGCCAGCCGCTTTAGTCCTCAGTCCCATCGTGGACGGGTTTCGACTTACCAAGGTCCTCATGGACGGCGGCAGTGGACTAAACCTCATTTACGAGGACACACTCCACAAAATGGAAATTGACAGGAGCCGTATCAAGCAAAGTAGCACAACCTTCCGAGGAATCATTCCCAGTCGGGAGGCGCGATGCGCGGGAAAAATGTCACTTGACGTGGTATTCGGCACGCCCGAGAATTATCGGTCCGAAGAAATCACTTTTGAAGTGGCCCCTTTCAGCAGCGGATACCACGCCTTGTTGGGCGGGACACTTTTACACGCTTCCAAGCCATACCTCATTAGGGGTATATGAAGCTCAAAATGCTCGGACCAAATGGTATAATCACCCTCATCAGTGATCCGGACATAGCACTCCGCGCTGAAAACAAAACAGCATCCCTTGCCCTTGAGGCGCTATCCGAAGCCCTTGCGGCCGAAGAACTAACCGCACTACACCCTACGATGGACAAGGACGATGTGATCCTCGACAAATGCCCCAAATCCACCTCCTTCAAACCAGCAGAAGAAATAGTCAAATTCCAGGTCCACCGAACGGACCCAAGAAGACAAAGATCAATCGGAGCGTTAATCAACCCAACAGTTGACGCCAAGACTACCTAATTCCTCTAAATCGGGATATATTTGCTCGGCACCCTTTAGATATGCCAGGATCCCACGTAAGCTGGCGAACATAGCCTCAATATATTAAAGGGATCTAAACCGGTTAAGCAAACATCATGGGCGCTTTTCTGAACCCAAGCGACTAGCCATGGGGGAGGAGCTGGCCAAGCTTATTGAGGCCGGATTCATTAGAGAAATCAAATATCCGGACTGGCTGGCAAACCTGGTGATGGTACCAAAGAAGGACAAATCCTGGCGCCTGTGTGTCGATTTCAAAGACCTCAACAAGGCTTGCCCTAAGGATCCCTTCCCCCTCCCCCGCATTGATCAAATCATTGACGCCACCGCAGGACACGACTCACTGTGTTTCCTCGATGCATATTCCGGATACCATCAAATCAAAATGAAGGAGTCCGATCAAGCTGCAACAGCATTTATCACCCCATATGGCCCATTCTGCTTGAACACCATGTCCTTCGGGCTCAAGAACACCGGCGCCACGTACCAACGCATGATTCAGACATGCCTGGAGAAGCAGATCGGCAAGACGGTAGAAGCTTACGTCGATGACGTCGTCATCAAAACTAGGCACGTCGAAACACTAATAGACGACTTACGTCTTACATCCGACAACCTCCGTGCGTATGACAATAAACTCAACCCGGAAAAGTGTGTCTTCGGCGTCCCCGCCGGAAAACTGCTGGGCCTCATTGTTTCCAATAGAGGAATAGAAGCAAATCCAGCTAAAATCCGAGCTCTGTCATAGTTGGCTACGCCAACAGACCTCAAACAATTCCAAAAACTAGCTGGTTGCGTGGCAGCATTAAGTCGCTTTATCTCCAGATTAGGAGAAAAGGCGCGCCACTCTATCGCCTCTTACGGCACCGATAACTTCGAATGGATGATGACGCGGGCATCGCCGGACTGGAGGAAATAAAGGCACTCCTAGCAAGAAACCCAATCCTGGCCGCACCAAACGTTGGCGAACCCATGTTGCTATACATATCGGCAACACATCAGGTGGTGAGCGCCGTGCTCGTTGTTGAACGAGAACAGGATGGACACAAATTTCCGCTCCAAACACCAGTATACTACATATCTACTGTCCTCACACCATGCAAATCCCGGTACCCCCATTACCAAAAAATAGCATACGCGGTCTTCATGGCATCCCGAAAGCTACGACACTACTTCCAGGAGTGTCCAACTACGGTGGCCTCTGAAGTCCCACTCAATGACATAATAAACAACCGCGATGCCACAGGACGGATCGCCAAATGGGCCATAGAGCTACTTCCATTTGACATAACATACAAGCCACGTCGAGCCATCAAATCCCAAGTCTTTGGCTGACTTCGTCGCCCGAATGGATGAGGCCGAACTCCCCAAAGAGTACTGGCGCATATTCCAATTGGGTTATGTGTTTTGACGGCTCCAAAATGTTGGCAGGGCTGGGAGCAGGCGTCGTGTTAACGTCCCCCACTGGAGATGTCGTCCAGTATGTACTCCAAATATTATACACAGACTCCAACAATGCAGCCGAATATGAGGCCTTATAGCATGGTCTTCGGATGGCCGTATCCATGGGCATACAACGCCTGGAGGTGCGCGGGGACTCAAACCTCGCAATATCTCAAATAAACGGAGACTTTGATGCCAAAGATCCAAAGATGACAGCTTATCGCAATGCCATCTTACAAATGTCGGCTCGGTTCGAGGGGCTTGAATTTCATCACGTCGCCCGAGAAAGTAACCAGGCGGCGGTCGTCCTTGCTCGCATTGGCACTAAGCGTGACCTCGTCCCACCTAACATCTTCCTGGAAAGGCTTTTTAAGCCATCCATGGTGTGGCAAGGGGAGGACGGCGACAACAGTCCAGATCCGAACACAACCCCAGATTCTGAACACACCGGTATCATCGGGGGCTCAGCCACCGAAATTACACCGTCGTCTCATCTCATTATGGTAGTCATTGCCCCATGGACCGAACCCTTCTTGGCCTACATTGATAGGAAGGAGCTTCCTGAAGACCAGAATGAGGCCCGCCGCATTGTACGGTGCTCGAAGGCCTACAAGGTTCACGACGGAGAGCTCTACAAGAAAAGTACTACCGGAGTACTTCGAAGATGTATCTCCGAGGAGGAGGGGCGGCAGCTTTTGGCATAAATTCACGCTGGTCTAGGCGGACACCAAGCCGCAGACCGGGCCCTTGTTAGCAAGGCCTTCCATATAGGGTTTTATTGGCCGACGGCCCGAGCAGATGCGCAGGACCTTGTCGAACGCTGCGTCGGGTGCCAGCTCTTCGCCAGCCAAAGCCACATGCCCCCAACTGCCTTACAGACTATCCCCATCGCTTGGCCTTTCACGGTCTGGGGACTGGATATGGTTGGACCCCTTAAAGGGGGAACCATAAGAAAAAATATCTACTGGTTATGGTGGACAAATTCACTAAGTGGATAGAGGCTAAACCGGTCAAAACGGCTGAGTCCGGCCCAGTGATAGACTTCATATTCGGGGTTGTGCACCGTTATGGTGTCTGTCGGTGTCAAAACCGGCGGATCTCGGGTAGGGGGTCCCGAACTGTGCGTCTAGGATCGATGGTAATAGGAGACGGGGGACACGATGTTTACCCAGGTTCGGCCCCTCTCTATGGAGGTAATACCCTACTTCCTGCTTGATTGATCTTGATGATATGAGTATTACAAGAGTTGATCTACCACGAGATCGTAGAGGCTAAAGCCTAGAAGCTAGCCTATGGTATGATTGTTGTTGTATCTATCGACTAGCCTGGCCCTGGTTTATGTAATGCACCAGAGGACTAGGATAACAAGAGTCCTAGCCGAATACGCCGGTGGGGAGGAGTCCTTGTCTTGATCGCCACGTCTTGTGGAATCTTCCTTGTATGCGGCAATTGTCCAAACTGGCCCATGAGTATATGGCCATGGGGGTCCTCGGCCCAATCTAACAGATCGGGAGATGACGTGGTGAGTACCCCTAGTCTAGGACACCGTCAGTAGCCCCCTGAACCGGTATTCAAGTCGGGGCGGCTCGTCGATTCTTCCAAACTGTTCTTCATCTTCGGTCGTCGGTCTTGAAAACTGGTTCAACAAATCTTCTCATCTTCGATCTTGAGGATCGCCGAAGTGCATCCGAAGAGTTTACACGTCGGGCATCCGAGGAGCCCCTTTAAGTTTCCAGCCTTTATCAATGCCTTGTTATTTTTATGCCTCACCTCGGGTTTGAAGTTGTTCCCGGGAGGCAGTGTCCTCTTGCGTCCGAGCTCTAACGCCGGACTGCATTCGAGGTATCTTTTGCAGCCGAGCACCAATGCTGGACTGCTTCCGAGCTCCAACGCCGGAATGTATCCGAGCTCCAATGCCGGATTATGTCCAAGCTCCAACGTCGGACTGTATCCGAGCTCCAACGCTGGACTATATCCAAGATGTCGTAGATCATCTTGGTTCAAAAAAAATCGAAGGATTTTAGCCGAGCTTAATGCCGGAAATGCCCTCTATGGAGCTAGCCACTGGCGCCCGAGCTTTATGCCGGACTACTTCCAAGGTGGTGCACCACCCCGACTGCGGGCTGATTTTTGGTGAATATTTTTAACTGGTGCAGTTTATTCTCTAACGAGGTATATAGCCAGTATATGTATATCCAGTAGCCCTCAAGGTGTGTATCAGTCTAAAACCTGAGATGCACCTGAAGGAAAACATGAAACCGCTGTTCCCAGTAGCCCCTGAGACTCAGGTCGATGCGCGAAATCGGCCTGAGGATCAACTCCTATCTCGGCAGCATACATAGGAATAAAAACGCAGTGTAATATATTAGAGATAATAGTGATCGGCGAAGGGCCCCTGAGAGAGGGTCGTGAGAAGTCGCCGTGATATATTAGCTTGATGCCAGATAGGTCCGGATGGTACTTATTGTTGTCCGAAGACGCGCTTTCCTATAGTTCGATCAAGCGAACACTTGAGCCCTTTGAATTTTACTCGCATTGAATAGGCAATGCAAGAGCCCCCTGAGACATCGGGTCGGTGGCAACATCGAATCGAGGGATCGATGTGCCCCTTTAATATTTGTAAATAATGAGCACCAAGCCCAGTAGACCCCGAGCCTTAATGTGGACATCGGTGGCCGAATTAAGGATCAATATCCAGAGTAAAATCACAGATTATGTGTAATGATTCTATGTATCCAAGTACTTTACATCATTATTTTGACTCCATTGCGACCATTTAGTAGTTGAAAGTGGCCCATCGTCGGCTTCTACCCCTTGGTAGATACTACGCAGGGTGTTTCCGCAATAACAAAACAACCCTTAGCCGACGTCTCGGCGCCCGAAGGCGGTCGTGTTAGCGGAAGCGAGGCAATCAGATATCACGGGCTTTATAACTTTCGCTTAGTCATAGGAGCTTTAAAGCGGGAAGCTAGCTATGAGCCCCGATTAGTGTTCGGCGACATCCGAGGTCAAGCCGTAAACACTTCGCCAATGTTATGAACGGCCCGTCATTTAACATAGTCATCGGATCGCTGACCGCTTTACGCCTATTGTGACGATCTTTTCCGCTTTCTCCATCGAGGTGCTTAACCATGCAGCCGGAAGCACAATCGCTGTGGTTCTCCCTTTGCACACCTAGCCGAACAAAGCGGAACGTAGGAGGCAAGCACAGGAGTCGGGCAACCCAACTATTGACCGAAGACACAATTCGAAACCGATGCATATATAGCAATATCCGAGAATGTTTTTGCCGAATCCCTAAAGGTGTCCGGCGTTGCACTGCAAGACTAAGCTGGAAACGCACAAATAGTTAAAAAGTGCCATAGGCTTGGCAAACCAAAAAACGTCAGTGAAAACCTAACTTCTGAACAAGATCAAGTGTTCGGTGCCAAATCAAAAATTGGTCTTAGAAAAAAAAGGTGCTTCTGTCGTGCTTTATCATGACACATCTTATCTCAAAACCTCAAGTGGGTCAGCCTACGGCTTCAACCTCCTATCCCGAAGGCGGAGTACTTCTCGTTAGGCGGTTTAGCAAACTAAACTCTAAGCGGCTTTGAGAGAGAAATTAGGCTCCCCGGCTAGTGACCACACACTTTCGTAATAGAAAAAAGGAGTGATAAATAATAATAAAAAACTTTGCAATGACTAAGAAGAAGAACACTTATTATAAAACGGCTCATATAAATTTAAGAGCCCCCAAGTGACTTGGGTAAAAGAATTTTATGTATAATGATTGTATGTACCGAAGTACTGATATCATATCTGTTCACCGAACTTTATACGCTGTCTTAACGAGACCGTCCGGCTTCTCCCTCTTCGATCAAGGACCGAAAAGTGTTATGTACTCCACCGCCGAGAATATCAACGGTGTTTCCGATAACTGTGCAATCAGGCCATAAGGCTGTAATGGACATAAAGCGCTTTCAGGGAACTTATGCTATATTACTGACGGAATGTAAGAAGCATCTTCGAAGAAAATAGTACCCCCACCGTTACCTTTCTTCGGTGCTCATTGTTACTATGAGACTTGTGCAATAGATTTTTTGTACACATGAGTGTCGTTGTGTGCCGACCATAATTGAAAACAATAAGAGCGCTAGCTTTCGGCTTCACCCAGTCTGAGGTCCGGCTCGTATGACCCGATCGTGACAATCGCAGAGGTGCTCCCTTTACTACCTAGCCGAACAATCGGGAACGTAGGGGTAAACACAGGAGCGAGGCAACCCAGCTTGCAAATCGCTTAAGTCAATATGGTGCATATTGTGGCGTAATACACGAACAAGGAACGAAGCCGTACAAGTATAATCATATGCAAGAGGAAAGGCTTCATGAAGGAAGCCCCCAAATGAATTGGGTATTTGAATTTGTGTGTCACAAACAAAGTTATGACAAGGAATTTTTTCACAAACAACTTTTTGCCAAAAAGGTATAATGCTAGGTCGAACCGAACACAAGTTAAAAATTTAAATGAATGAGCATGATGGCAACTTAGCTGGTTAATGTGTTCGGCATTGATGACGCGGTCCGAGCTTGATGCGGGACAAGGTTCCATCCCCCAAGCCGATCCCGAGGTGGCGAAGCGAAGAGCTCGGCACTCCGAAGTGGTGACATAGCACGGCCAATGCAGGCCGGCAGAGTGACGCCGAAGTCCCCGACGCGGGGTAATGAAGTGTTGACGAAGCCCCCCGTCCAGCCGAGGTGACGTGGTATGTCAGTACACCGAGTTGACGATACAGCCCGACCCGGATCATTTTCCTGTGCACAAAAAATAGTGCAAACCGGAGATAATAGTAATAATAATATTTAAAAAAACCGTTGCATAATAAATAATTTATGCAAAGTGAGTAATAAAAGAAAATATGGCCTGCGCGCCGAAGTGAATGTCGATGCAGGGCGTCGGCGTGATGCGGTAAAGGCGTGGCAAAGCCTGAATTCACAGGTCGGTCCGAGTTCCGGATGCGGCGTGCGCCGGACTATGTACGGAACCTGACCGAACCACCATGCGGCCGTCGTTAGTGCGGCCATCATTCGATAGACCTGTGTACAGATGATGGAACAAACCAGAGTAATAATTTCTTGGGAAAAATAAACCCAAACAAGCAAAAATTACTAGGATTAATAGCACCTGGTTTATTTGTTGTAGCAATCCGAAGAAAGGTGACTCCCAAAGTTGGGACTCGATCCGTACACCCATTGCCTGATGGGTGATAAAGCGACGGTATGGTGATGCTGGCAAAGGTTGGCTTGCCGAGGCAAAGCCCTCGGTCCAGCTAACGTGACGAAGCTGGTCGGCTAGTGACGCCGAAGCCTCCGGAGTAGGTTGATGAAGAGATGGCGAAGCCCCCGGTCCAGCCGAGGTGTTGAAGCCTCGATGTTAGCTGATGAGTCGAAGTAGGTCGGCGTGATGGACATCGGCTTGAAAAAGCAACAGTGCGGCCCTGCCGATGCATGTCGTGACTCGTGACATGGTCAATGCCGGCTTGATGAAGTGACCGTGCGGCGATGCCGGTGTGCCCGCTCCGTGTAATCCATGGGGCGGCGATGTTGGTGATAATTTTTCCTTCACGATGCCGAACTCTTGTTCGGCTTGCCGAGATGATGATCCGAAGAAGTTGAGCTTGCCTAAACAAGGTGACGACGTGTCTAGCGTAGGTCGGCAGCCGTGGAGCAATATTGCGGGACTGGTTTGACACCAGTATGATGGTGAAGATCATGTTCAAAAGATTTTAAAGTTAATGGCATGTGTTCGGGAACAAAACACAATACCCCATACAAAATTCCTTCAAAAAGGATGTCCGAAATCCCGTTCATAAAAAAGACGAACTTGGGTCGGATTCGTTTTCGCGCAGTAAACAGATCCGAAAAGTGATGCACTAATCAGAAGGTTCCCGGAGTTTGGACGGTTGAATCGAGCTGAAATTTTGAGGGGTGTTAGATATAGGAATTCCGCAGCCGATCAACGGTTGGATCTTCCAAAGGACATCCGAGCTAGAAGCTGGACACCACGCCCTAAACTCGTCCTGATTCCCGTCCAGATTTGACAGGGCCCCGGTATATCGCGGATTGCCAGAGATTCCTCTATCGGAACTCGATGAAATTTTCCAGGGTTGTTGTAGACTCAATTCCGCACAATTCCACCGAAGCAATTGTTAGAACGACACTTGAGGAGGCAGTGGCGGTGGATACAACTTCGCTGTCCAAAAAAAATAGCACGGTCGCCCAAGGGCAATGTTGACGTTGAGCCCCAGGCTCCCTGGGTGATTCCTCCATGATCTTGATAGAGATTGGAGTTGATGTTGATGAAGGCCCCTGTCCGAACATGACGATCGAAGATGAAGTGCGGTCCTCGGTCGAGCCAAGGTGACCAGTCGAGCCAGCGATGAAGATGCCAGTGTCGTAGTTGACCTGCGGGCAAGCCATTGATCCTTTTGCCGATCACACAGCGGAACTCTCAATGAAAGCACCAATGTCGGTGTCAAAACCGGCGGATCTCGATGAGGGTCCCGAATCGCGTGCGTCTAGGATCGATGGTAACAGGGAGACGGGGACACGATGTTTACCTGTGTTCGGGCCCTCTCTATGGAGGTAATACCCTACTTCCTGCTTGATTGATCTTGATGATATGAGTATTACAAGAGTTGATCTACCACGAGATCATAGAGGCTAAAGCCTAGAAGCTAGCCTATGGTATGATTGTTGTTGTATCTATCGACTAGCCTGGCCCTGGTTTATATAATGCACCAGAGGACTAGGATAACAAGAGTCCTAGCCGAATACGCCGGTGGGGAGGAGTCCTTGTCTTGATCGCCAAGTCTTGTGGAATCTTCCTTGTATGCGGCAATTGTCCGAACTGACCCATGGGTATACGGCCATGGGGATCCTCGGCCCAATCTAACAGATCGGGAGATGACGTGGTGAGTACCCCCTAGTCCAAGACATCGTCAGTGTCCCACACAACATCATCACCGACAATGGCCCTAACTTCACATCCGACGAGGTAAAAACCTGGTGTACTAATATGGGCATTAAACTCGATTACGCATCCGTCTACCACCCACAAACCAACGGTCAAGTCGAACGAGCCAATGGTCTTATTATGAGCGGCATCAAGCCCAGACTAGTGCGGTCTTTGAAAGAGTCGGACAAGCACCTTTGGGTTGAGGAGCTTCGACTCCATTACTCACGGGGTTGCGGACCACGCCCAACCATACTACCGGATACACACCTTTCTTCATGGTGTATGGCGCAGAGGCCGTGTTGCCCTGCGATATTATTCACAACTCACCTGAAGTGCGTATGTACAAAGAGAGAGAAGCCAAGCTTGATCGGCAGGACAGCCTAGATGCCTTGGAGGAGGAGCACGATGTCGCAAAAGCCCGTTCAGCATTTTACCAACAGCAGGCTCGAAGATATCAAAGCAGAGAAGTATGGGCCAAGACTTACAACTTTGGCGAACTCGTTCTACGCTTGCCGGAGAAGAAAAAGGACAAACTCAAGCCCAAATGGGAGGGTCCCTTCATAATTGACGAAGTTCTCACCGGTGGAGCGTACCGTCTTCGTGATGCATCAGACAATCGCCTCGAGCCGAACCCCTGGAACGCGGCCAGACTCCGAAGATTCTATGCCTAGCACCGAACTCCTTGTTCGTCTCCTTCTCCCCAGTAGTTTCCATTACTTTTCTTTCTTTTCCGAATATTTTTTCCTTTCTCGCTTTAAAGCTTTGGTACGGCTAGACTGCACACCCCTGACACATACATCTTTAAAATATGTATGTCCATTATACCTGGGGGCTTCTTGAATGAGCTTTTCATTATTATTCCTCGAGCATCAAGCTCTTCACATATGAGTTCTTCCATATGTACCTTTTCTTCGCCATTATATGCATCGATATGACTTAAGTTTTGGCCAAGCTGGGTTGCTTTTGGCTCTGTGCTTATGCCCTACGTTCCCGTTAGTTCGGCTAGGGCATAAAGGGAGCACCTCTGCGATTATTACTGCCGGGTCATCCGGATGTGTACCTCAGACTAGGTGAAGCCGAAAGCTAGCGTTCTTAAGGGAATATTCGGTCGGTGAATTAAAGACGTTTTTGCATTTACTCCATTGCGAACCCCCAGAAGTTACATACTGTGATTTTTCCGTCACAATTCGGACATATACATTAATACATGCACACCAAGGGAAAGGAACCCTTAACGGAACTATTCTCTCTGGAAGATGTTTCTTACGATCTCAATGTAATATAACATAACTAGCAGGATACAACTTGCATTCAAGCAACTATGGCCCCTACGCCTAGTTTTCCATGCATACCCCGGTCTATTCGGCCGCGAGGGTATTCGGAAACACTCCACACCCACGGGTCCGGAGGTTGAAGTGAAAAGGTCTGCCATGACAAATTCTATACAATTCAGATAGAATTCCACATGGTAAGGAAAGTACATAGTCACTTGGACTCAAACACCTCCTCCTCTATACCGTCCAACATGCAGTCTAACTTACAATCCCGTTGGGAATATTTGGCGGCCACCTCTACTTGGTCATATACTAAACTAACGGGAATTTCTTTACCATTCGACCCTAGCGGTCCGACCCGGGCCATGTGATTAGGATCCAGCTTGGTATATCGCGTTTTCACCATGGCCCATGCCTCTCGCGCACCTTCTCGGTAGGCCGATATCTTCCATAGTCGGATACGCCATCGTGCTCCCTTGAACAGCTCTAGAAGCTCCTCCATACTTCCTGGAGGGGAGGCGGATGGCCACAGGGCCTTGGCAACACTCTGCATTGCCAGCCGAGCCTGCTCGTGCACTTGCGGCAGCCTTTGCAGCAGATCACTTGATGATCCGGACACCTCCTCGTCGGGACGGCCCGTCAATATACCTGCAATCATAATTATATCTGTTCCACTTATTTTTGAACTACTTTCAAAATAGTTCAGACACATACTGAATATACCGCCCCGCAACGTCCGGTTCTCCTTCACGGAGTCGGCTAGCTGGGCTCGCACATCTTTCAATTCTTCACCCAATGTGGTGTTGGAATCCTGTAGCTTGTTTTTCTCGTCCCTGACTCGGGTCAACGCACGCTACTTTGTGGCGTGTAGCCTTTTGCCTCTTTTTCCCTTCTTGGGCGATCTTCAACTTCTCTTCAAGTTGATCGGGCGATCCTATTATGCAATCAGCAACAATATTAGTACAGTTGGTATACAATTATCATTCCTCGATGGAGGGAATGTTACCGTAAGACGCCTTCTTGAAGTTTTTCGGTTCGGTGGTAGCAACATTCAGCTGCGCTGACATCGCTGCTCCAAATTTGGGCTAGCAGGGAATTCTTCTCGGTAAGGACCTGGTTATACAACTATCCTTAGTTCAGTTGTACCAACTGCTTTCAGTCTCGGGGGCTACGGGCATATGGTTATCCTTTTCGGATGAAGAAAAAACTTACCTGCACATCTGTCAAATGTTGCTTTGTGGCTTTTCTAAGCCCATCTCGAGCAGCTCGGATGTATGCGTCAGCCGAGCTGAAGGCATTGAATGCCTCTTCCGAGAACTTGGGGTCTCGTAGGACAGCCCTGCAGCGCCGATGATTCATGGCGCTCTCTACTTCCGAGTTGGTAACGGACATGTCTTCTGAACCCTCGGCGGAAGGACAGTCCGGCGTTGCCCATAGCGACCCCCGCCTCTCCTGTGGTATCTAAATCCCGGTTGTTGGGAGTGCGGCCGGTTGAATCCCCAGACATAGTCCGGTGAACCTTTTTCCTGATACAGGACCAACATAACAATCACGGTTGGGTACGACTGCTAAAGCATACCTTTAAATCCATACCTATTAAATGAAGGGCGGCCTGGTCTTCTCCGGCCTTCCTTTTCGAGGCCTTGCTTAAGCTGGGAGCTGCTCTTCTTGGAATCATCCCTGCGTAGCATGACGCTACCGAACGCCTCCCCTTTGAAGCATGAGATAGTGCGGTGGGTGAGGCGGTCTTGAGGAAACTCTTCGAGGGGTTTCTCCTGATTACTTACGTGTGAAGCTGGAAGAAGACCGGGATAATCGGAGATGATGGCCACTTATGTGCTTTGTCATAGTCAGCTTTGGTAAAACACCCCTTCATGAGTACCACGAATATATCCGGGTCCTCTTGAACCCAGGATCAAGCTCGATTGTGGCTCTCCGGCTGTGGGGCAGGGCTATTAAGCCCCTCGGTTACCTTCCGCCAGTGCTGTTTAAAAATAAGACAGATTGGGGATTCATTAAAAATGTCCATGAGAACGGAGTGAATAAACGCAAAGGGGTTGGGACATACCCAGCTGGGTGGGTTGTACATGGAGTACCCCTCTCTGCGATTGATGCAGAGAAATTCTTCTTCCTCCCCTTTAAACAGCTCGGCCAGTATCGTGGCTAGAGCAGCAGGAGTATTCGGACCTTTCCG
Organism: Aegilops bicornis; assembly: GCA_021605145.1. NCBI lineage: Eukaryota > Viridiplantae > Streptophyta > Magnoliopsida > Poales > Poaceae > Aegilops > Aegilops bicornis. Next base: position 54,658 of record JAHIAL010000023.1, on the reverse strand, counting down.
ACCAATACGGGAGGCTTCGTCCTCCCCGTTGTAGTGCCACATTGGGAGCCCTCTGTATTGAAGTGGCTAAACCCCTCGCACTATGGAGGTCGCCATTACCTCTACTATTGTAAAGCCGGACTGGGCAAGCATCCTTATCTTGCCCGGAGGCGATTTAACCTCCGCACTATCCTCTTCTTCATGGCTTTGGGGGCACCAGCTGTGGTGTTTCCTCAACAGAACACTTGCAAATTCTGGGAGACCCTTTCAAACTGGGTCGGGAAGCGCGACGTCCTCAATATAGAACCATTCGGAAGGCCATTCTTCAGATGCCTTCCTTGGTGTCTTCAGACGGATATTAGGTATCGGCGATGCGCCATACTTCGGCTCCGCCCACTTCAAATATTGACCCCTCATGGTTGCGCGGGACAAGACAGAACAACTTCCTCCACAGCTCAAAATGGGCCTCAATGCCTAGGAATAATTCGCATAAAGCAACGTAAACCGCAATGTGCAGAATGGAGGCGGGGGTGAAGTTGTGCAGATGGAGGCCATAGTATTCCAGCAACCCTCGGAGGAACGGACGGATTGGAAATCCGACGCCTCTTAGCAGATAGGGGGCGAAACACCTCACTCCCCGGATGGATTGGGGAAGTTCTGCTTGAGTCTCACACCATTAAAGGAGGTCGGCCCGCTAGACGGGAGGCGAGGATCTGCAGGGGGAAGAAATCCCTGCGTTGGCAGCTTTGCTAATTGACTATGGGACACATAACACCTCTCCCACTCGCCTTCCTCTGGGCCGGAACGGGAGGAGGAGCTGGGAACACTAACCATGTTGGAATGGTTTCTCCTAGCAGTCTCCGGGGATTTTTCTCTGCATCGTGTCGAATGGGTCTAAGATCCAATCTCTTTAAATAGGCGCTCTTCCTTGCGTGGATGGGGTGCTATTTGCAAAAATACCCTGACCTTTCACGTTAAACCGACACGTGGAAAGGCAGAAGTTATTGGCCTTGAAGCCAAGGGGAGCGACATTGATCAACGGCCGAATACAGTACTTGGCGGTCATCGGAGGAGGAACCCGCCTTGCAATGCCGAAGACAATTTGTGTGCCGAACACTTTGTTATTGAAGACTGGTTTGGGGGCTACTGAGGGAGTCCTAGACTAAGGGGTCCTCGGGCGTCCGACCTATTATCTATGGGCCGGACTGGTGGGCTGTGAAGACATGAAGGCCGAAGACTCTACCCGTGTCCAGACTGGACTCTCCTTGGCATGGAAGGCAAGCTTGACGATAAACTATGAAGATTCCTTCCTATGTAACCAACTCTATGTAACCCTAGATCCCCCCGGTGTCTATATGAACCGGAGGGTGTAGTCCGGATAGGATATATTATTACCATAGTCATACAGGCTAGACTTCTAGGGTTTAGCCATTACGATCTCGTGGTAGATCAACTTTTGTAATACTCATATTCATCAAGATCAATCAAGCAGGAAGTAAGGTATTACCTCCATAGAGAGGGCGAACCTAGGTAAACATCGTGTCCCCGTCTCCTATTACCATCGATCCTAGGCGCGCAGTTGGGACCCCCTACCCGAGATCCGCCGGTTTTGTGCGACACTCACCGACATGTCATACTTTGATTGGTATTGTTGGATGAAGCGGCGGACGGACATTACAGCGTGACGCTTACGCCAGACTGCTTCTCTGATGTGCTTAAAGCCAGCAATTGGTTGGCGGTGTCGATTTCTCCAACTTTAGTTGAATCGAGTGTGGCTACGCCGGTCCTTGTTGAAGGTTAAAATAGCACATACTTGACGAAAAATCATTGTGGTTTTGATGCGTAGGTAAGAACTGTTCTTGCTTAGCCCATAGCAGCCACGTAAAACTTGCAACAACAAAGTAGAGGACGTATAACTTGTTTTTGCATGGCATGTTGTGATGTGATATGGTCAAGATGTGATGAGACATAAGTTGTTGTATGAGATGATCATGTTTTTTTGAAGTTATCGGCAACTGGCAGAAGCCTTATGGTTGTCTCTTTATTGCATAACATGCAAGCGTCAAATAGTTGCTTTACTTTATCGCTATGTGATAGGAATAGTTGCAAGAGCAATAGTTGGCGAGACGACCATGTGATGACACATTGATAGAGATCAAGATGATGGAGATCATGGTGTCATGCCGGTGACGATAGAGATCATGACGGTACTTTGGAGATGGAGATCAAAGGCGCAAGATGATCATGGCCATATCATATCACATATTTTGATTGCATGTGATGTTTATCTTTTATACATCTTATTTTGCTTAGTTAAGCGATAGCTTTGTAAGATGATCCCTTACTAAAATTTCAAGGTATAAGTGTTCTCCCTGAGTATGCACCGTTTACAGACAGGTTCTTACGTCTTTGAGACACCACGTGATGATCAGGTGTGATAAGCTCTACGTTCACATATGGGTGCAAGCCAGTTTTGCACACGCAGAATACTCGGGTTAAACTTCCCGAACCTAGCATATGCAGGTATGGCCTCAGAACACTGAGACCGAAAGGTCGAGCGTGAATCATATAGTAGATATGATCAACATAGTGATGTTCACCATTGAAAACTACTCCATCTCACGTGATGATCGGACATGGTTTAGTTGATTTGGATCACGTGATCATTTAGATGACTAGTGGGATGTCGATCTAAGTGGGAGTTCTTAAGTAATATGATTAAATTGAACTTTAATTTATCATGAACTTAGTCCTGATAGTATTTGCATAACTATGTTGTAGCTCAATAGCTCGTGATGTAGTTCCCCGTTTATTTTTTATATGTTCCCAGAGAAAAATAAGTTGAAAGATGATAGTTGCAATGATGCGGACTTGGTCCGTGATGAGAGGATTATCCTCATTGCTGCATAGAAGAATTATGTCCTTGATGCACCTCTAGGTGACAACCTATTGCAGGAGCAGATACATGCGTTATGAACGTTTCACAAAGCTTGGTATGATGACTACTTGATAGTATAGTGCACCATGCTTTAAGGCTTAGAACCAGGATTTCAAAAATGTTTTGAAACACCACAGAGCATATGAGATGTTCCAAGAGCTGGAATTGGTATTCAGACTCATGTACGAATCGAGAGGTATGAGACCTCTGAGAAAGTACTTAGCCTACCAGATGGAGGAGAATAGCTCAACCAGTGAGCATGTGCTCAGAATGTCTGAGTACTACAATTGCTTGAATCAAGGGGGAGTTAATCTTCTAGATAAGATAGTGATTGACAGAGTTCTCTAGTCACTATCACCAAGTTACTAGAACTCCGTGATGAACTATAATATGCAAGGGATGACGAAAACGATTCCCGAGCTCTTCGTGATGCTGAAAGCGACGAAGGTAGAAATCAAGAAAAGCATCAAATGTTGATGGTTGACAAGACCACTAGTTTCAAGTAAAAGGGCAAGGGAAAGAAAGGGAACTTCAAGAATAATGGCAAGCAAGTTGCCACTCCCATGAAGAATCCCAAAGCTAGACCCAAGCCTGAAAATGAGTGCTTCTACTGCAAAGGAAATGGTCACTGGAAGTGGAACTGCCCTAGATACTTGGCGGATAAGATGGGTGAAGTAGTGAACAAAGGTATATTGGATATACATGTTATTGGTGTGTACTTTACTAGTGTTTATAGCAACCCCTCGGTATTTGGTACCAGTACAGTTGCTAAGAGTAGTAACTCGAAACGGGAATTGCAAAATAATAAGAGACTAGTTAAGGGCGAGGTGATGATGTGTGTTGGAAGTGATTCCAAGGTTGATAACATCACCATCGCACACTCCCTTTACCTTCGGCATTAGTGTTGAACCTAAAATAAATGTTATTTGGTGTTTTCGTTGAATATGAATATGATTGGATCATGTTTATTGCAATACGGTTATTCATTTAAGTCAAAGAATAATTGTTTTTCTATTTACATGAATAAAACCTTTTATGGTCATACACTCAATATAAATAGTTTATTGAATCTCGATCGTAGTGATACACATATTCATAATATTGAAGCCAAAAGATGCAAAGTTAATAATGATAGTGCAACTTATTTGTGGCACTGCCATTTAGGTCATATTGGTTTGAAGCGCATGAAGAAACTCCATGCTGATGGGCTTTTGGAATCACTTGATTATGAATCACTTGATACTTGCGAACCATGCCTCATGGGCAAGATGACTAAGACTCCGTTCTCCAGAACAATGGAGCGAGCAACTAACTTATTGGAAATAATACATACTGATGTATGTGATCCGATGAGTGTTAAGGCTCACGGCGGGTATCGTTATTTTCTGACCTTCACAGATGATTTGAGCAGATATGGGTATGTCTACTTGATGAAACATAAGTCTAAAACATTTGAAAAGTTCAAAGAATTTCAGAGAGAAGTGGAAAATCATCGTAACAAGAAAATAAAGTTTCTACGATTTGATCGCAGAGGCGAATATTTGAGTTACGAGTTTGGCCTTCAATTAAAACAATGTGGAATAGTTTCACAAATTCATGCCACCTGGAACACCATAGCTTAATGGTGTGTCCGAACGTCATAACCGTACTTTATTGGATATATAGTGCAATCTATGTTGTCTCTTACCAATTTACCACTATCGTTTTGGGGTTATGCATTAGAGACAACTGCATTCACGTTAAAAAGGGCACCATCTAAATCCGTTGAGACGACACTGTATGAACTATGGTTTAACAAGAAACCTAAGCTGTCATTTCTTAAAGTTTGGGGTTGCGATGCTTATGTGAAAAGGTTTCAACCTGATAAGCTTGAACCTAAATCGGAGAAATGTGTCTTCATAGGATACCCAAAGGAGACTGTTGGGTACACCTTCTATCACAGATCCAAAGGCAAGACACTCATTGCTAAGAATGGATCCTTTCTAGAGAAGGAGTTTCTCTCGAAAGAAGTGAGTGGGAGGAAAGTAGAACTTGATGAGGTAACTGTACCTTCTCCCTTATTGGAAAGTAGTTCATTATAGATATCTGTTCATGTGACTCCTACACCAATTAGTGACGAAGCTAACGATGATGATCATGTAACTTCAGATCAAGTTACTACCGAAACTTGTAGGTCAACCAGAGTAAAGATCCGCATCTGAGTGGTGACGGTAATCCTGTTACGGAGGTCATGTTACTTGACCATGACGAACCTACGAACTATGAGGAAGTGATGATGAGCCCAGATTCCGCAAAATGGTTTAAGGCCATGAAATCTGAGATAGGATCCATGTATGAAAACAAAGTATGGACTTTGGTGGAATTGCTCGATGATCGGCAAGCCATTGAGAATAAATGGATCTTCAAGAGGAAGATGAATGACGATGGTAGTGTTACTATCTACAAAGCTCGACTTGTCGCGAAAGGTTTTCGACAAGTTCAAGGTGTTGACTACGATGAGATTTTCTCACTTGTAGCGATGCTTAAGTCTGTCTGAATCATGTTTGCAATTGCCGCATTTCATGAAATCTGGCAAATGGATAACCAAACTGCATTCCTTAAAGGATTTATTAATGAAGAGTTGTATATGATGCAACCAGAAGGTTTTGTCAATCCTAAAGGTGCTAACAAAATGTGCAGGCTCCAGCAATCCATCTATGGACTGGTGCAAGCACCTTGGAGTTGGAATATACGCTTTGATAAGTTGATCAAAGCATATAGTTTTATATAGACTTGAAGTGAAGCCTGTATTTACAAGAAAGTGAGTGGGAGCACTACAGCCTTTCTGATAAGTATATGTGAATGACATAATGTCGATCGGAAATGATGTAGAATTTACTGGAAAACATAAAGGAGTGTTTGAAAGGAGTTTTTCAAAGAAAGACCTCAGTGAAGCTGCTTACATATTGAGCATCAAGATCTATAGAGATAGATCAAGACGCTTGATAAGTTTTTTCAATGAGTACATACCTTGATAAGTTTTTGAAATAGTTCAAAATGGAACAGACAAAGAAGGAATTCTTGCCTGTGTTGCAAGGTGTGAAGTTGAGTAAGACTCAAAGCCCGACCAAGGCAGAAGATAGAAAGAGAATGAAAGTCATTCCCTATGCCTCAACCATAGGTTCTATAAAGTATGCCATGCTGTGTACTAGACCTATTGTATACCCTGCCCTGAGTTTGGCAAGGGAGTACAATAGTGATCTAGGAGTAGATCACTGGACACCGGTCAAAATTATCCTTAGAGGACTAAGGAAATATTTCTCGGTTATGGAGGTGATAAAGAGTTCATCGTAAAGAGTTACGTCGATGCACGCTTTGGCACCGATCTGGATGACTCTAAGTCACAATCCGGATACATATTGAAAGTGGGAGCAATTAGCTAGAGTAGCTCCATGCAGAGCATTGTAGACATAGAATATTTGCAAAATACATACGGCTCTGAATGTGGCAGACCCGTTGACAAAACTTCTCTCACAAGCAAAACATGATCACTCTTTGGGTGTTAATCACATTGCGATGTGAACTAGATTATTGACTCTAGTAAACCCTTTGTGTTGGGGATATTACTACTGAGTATAAACCGGCCAGGAAGGGCCGGGTTATACTCATAATGAGTTATTTATATTTGAAGCCCATGAAGACAAGGAGTATGGCGCTTTACGGAGGAGATCTAAAACAGAGGCTCAAGGCCCAATGGCGGATTAGGGCCTGTAGACATAAACGCCATATAATGTGTACCCTGTGTTGTAAGATAAGAAAGGGTAGAAACCGAGCCGGACACGTTGATGAGCCGACCTCGGGATTATGTAAACCGTCGGGCGTCAACCTATGTATATAAAGGGACGACCGGGCGGCGGTTTAGGGACAAGAAACAACAACTCGAGAGCCAGGCATAGCGGATTGGCCTCACGGTCATCGAAACCCTAGCAATTCCACATCAACTAGATTAGGCCTTTACCTTCACCGCAGAAACCGAACGATATAAACTCCCTGCGTCCTTTGTCCGCTTTAACCCCTTTAAGCTAACCCGTCACGATGGCTCCACGACTAAGTCCTTTCACTAGGACATCTACCGTGACAAAACCACGACAGTTGGCGCCCACCGTGGGGCTATCGGACGATGGTTTCAAGTTCTCAGAGGGTAGCTTCGAGGGGCTCAAGGGATACGTTGTGGGCCGGATGACCAAGAGTCACCGCGGCAAGCTCTACATCGACAACACAAGCTGGGGCCCCGAGGCCGGCTCAATCCAGTAAGGGTACTGGGTCCCCTTCGGCGGTATTCACGTCTTCATTGGCAAGATTGGCGAGCCGGGCACTGAGCCGGACATCTGCACCGACATCGTCGAAACGGCTCAGTGTGCGAGACCTGCCCGGGCTCAGCCCGCTATAAAGCATGCCTTCGTGGGAGTCATCCACGGAGCAGAATCTGAGGTTAGATCGGCATCTGGTGGAGAAACCGTTGTTTACTCTAATGACGATTCATCTACTGGAGAGACCGTGTCATTGTACGAGCTGCAAGATGGCCGGTTTGGGGGTTGTTCCGATGGCGACAGTATTTCGGACCCCTTCGATCCGCCGAGCCGGGTTGCGATCTTCATGGCCAAGATACGGCAAAGACTCCTCGATCAGCGGCAATGGTTTTCGGATCGGCCGGCGGCGATAGCAGCCGGGCAAGAAGGCCTGCGACGACCGCCGGCTCAGGTTTTATCTGACTTATTTGATGCTCTGGCAGCATTATTAGCAGAAGTTAACCCGGCGATTCAGGATGAGCATAACGCGGAAATTGCGAAAGTAAAGGATCAGATAACTCTGGCCAAGGCAGACCTGGCAGCCGAGGACACCAGGATGGCCGCAGAGCGGGCCGAGTTGGAGGCACAGGCTTACCGGCTTATGTTAGATCAGAGCGCGTCAAACGATGTCATGAGGAGAAGGTATCCCTGTCACCTGCCTCCAGTCTATGAGGCAAGGAATCTCTTTAATACACTAGGAGCAGGAACCTGTAACCCGCCCGTGGTAAACCGGGTGGAGCCACCTGGAACGGGAGCGTCGGTTCTGTCACGTCCGATGGACCCACCTCGTCAGAACAATATCCTGTCACAGCACGTCTCAACGCCTCCGGGTCATTACTCTAACCCATTGGATAACATAGTCGCCGCCGCTTCACGATTGGCAGCTCTCCCGATCGAAGGCGAGTCCTCAGTAGCGATCGAGACACGACGGGCTAGAGAGCTCCTTCAGACGGCTTTGACTCAGCAGCAGGCTTATTCATACAGCCGTGAGAGGATTCATTCTACTCCCCGCCCAAGCCGGAGTTACAGCAGGCGTATGGATGAACTGGCCGTGTCGAGCAGTGCACGGAATCATAACCCGCCTCGAGGGCATAATCCGGCGGGCGGTGGTGCTAATGCTCGGGATGTGGTGGATCATGGCAGGGTGCGTCGAGAAGCCGAGTTAGCAGCGCAGTACGCGGCCCTCAACTTACTCCGATTCGTCCAACAACTTCGGTGGAACCAGGAGTTACCTCCAGTTCATTGGGGGTGCCGTGCCTCGTCCCGGCTTTACGTAACGTACGGCTACACAAGGATTTCAAGGGTCCACGTAAGGTGCCCAATTACACCGCCGATTTATCCCCTGAGTCATGGGTTGAAAGTTCAAAGATGGCGATGGAAATGCTGGATGTGGATGATGCGGCATGTGCTAAATATTTCACCATGATGTTGGAGGGAACAACTCGCACTTGGTTGAAAAACTTGCCAGCTAACTCCATTGGGTCATGGGCCGAATTAAGGGCCCGGTTTATTCAGAATTTCAAGGACACGTGCAAACAGCCCATGTCAATTGTGGACTTAGCTGCCTTGCCCAAGAGGAGGGAGAATCAACAACCCATTGGGTGCGCCGGGTTTCGGAAATTTTGCATTCATCGGACTGCATCAACGCTGATACAGCAGTTTTAACGTTGGAAGGCAATTGCCGGTTCGCACCTCTGAAGCTGAAGTTGGGACGGCTGAAGCATCATTGCAATGACATGGGGACGCTTATGGCAGCTCCGTTTAAGTATGCTGACTCTGATAGTACCAAGGACCCTGAGTCTGATGATGAAAAGCCGGGAAAGGGAAAGAAGAGTGGCAGCATCATAACCCGGCAGGCCATGGAAACAACGGTAAGCGTAAAGCGGATAACAGTTTAGATTTTGTGGCTAACACCAACACGCAGGATAATGGTCAGCGTCGCAAGGGTAAACCGCCCCCGCGGGGTGGAGGATCAGGTCCCAATCTTGAGCGCCTGTTAAACCAGCCTTGCCCAAAGCACGGGTGCGGGAAAGGCTAGTCACGCACCTCTGGAAGGATTGCTTTATTATGCGGGAGTTCAAAAATTCAGATCTTTTCCGTTATGATCATGGACCGTCCGGCGGTTCAGGCCCCGGTTCTCATGGGCCGGGTTATGGTGGAGGCAGTTCCGGCTCAGGATTTCATGGTAATCAAACCGGACATGGCAATCAAGGCAGTCAGGGCAACCAGGGTGGTTATAATCATCACGGGAATCAGCAGCAGCAGCAGTCGGGTTACCAGAGCAACCCTAAGCAGTTGAATAGTGGGCAGTATCATGTCTTCACCACTAGCCTGTGCAAGCGCGATCAGAAACTTCGTAAAAGGGCAGTGAACTCCGTTGAACCGGCGGTGCCCCGTTACTTATGCGCTTGATGCGAACAGCCCATTGTGTGGAGTCGAGAGGATCATCCACCCGGGTTGATAATCCGGGTCATGCAGCTTTGGTGGTGGCACCTCAGGTCGGAGGATATAAGTTCACCAAAGTACTCATGGATGGGGAGTAGTATCAACATCCTTTATTATACAGAAACCTTCGAAATCGCATGGGGTTAACGGATAAAAATCTTAAACCGTCAAACACCATTTTCATGGTGTGGTGCCCGTAAATCGGGCGTATCCAGTTGGTAAGATAGCTACGGAGGTTGCTTTTGGGGATGATCATGATTCAAGATCGGAGACATTGACCTTTGAAGTGGTAAAATCAAGACCCGTATCATGCCTTTGTTTGGACGGCCGCTTATGCTAAGTTTATGGCAAGGCCACCGTTATGTTTATCTGTAGCTCAAGATCTCTTGGGTCATAAGGGGACCATCACGGTACATGGGAGCCGTAAGATCTCTTTGGAATGTGAAGAAGGTGATGCGGCTTATGCTGAGTCGGTTTGTGCAACAAAGGAGTTGAAGTTCTACAAGGACAATGTTGATCCGGCGGATATGACTTCTTTGAAAAAGCCAACTACGGAGCATGATCCGGCCTTGAAGTTTAAATTGGCTGATGAGACTAAGCTAGTTGGTTTTGTTCCTGGCGATTCATCCAAGCAGTTTAGCATCAGTGCTAACTTGGATCCAAAATAGGAAGGCGCGCTCATCGAGTTCATCCGTGAGAACCGGGATATCTTTGCATGGAAACCTTCTGACATGCTAGGTGTACCGAGGGAACTCGCTGAGCACACTCTTAACATCGATCCCAAGTTTAAACCGGCCAAGCAGTGTCTCCGTCGCTTCAATGAAGAAAGACGCAAGGCCATTGGTGAGGAGGTAGCCAGGCTCTTGGCAGCTGGGTTTATCATTGAGGTATTTCATCCTGAGTGGTTGGCTAATCCGGTGCTAGTACTTAAGAAGAACGACACTTGGCGTATGTGTGTGGACTACACAGATTTGAACAAGGCTTGTCCAGCGGATCCTTTTGCCCTCCCTCGTATTGATCAAATCATTGATGCTACGACGGGTTGTGAGAGTTTGAGTTTTCTGGACGCTTACTCTGGTTATCATCAAATTAAAATGGCAGTTAAGGACCAGGAGAAAACATCTTTCATAACTCCTTTTGGAGCCTTCTGCTATGTATCTATGCCCTTTGGGCTCAAGAGTGCCCAGGCGACTTATCAGCTTGTGTGCAGAATTGTCTTCATAATCAGATCGGGCGTAATGTTCATGCTTATGTGGACGATATTGTGGTGAAGTCCAGGAAAGAGGAGACATTGATAGACGATTTGAAGGAGACTTTTGATAACCTCCGGGTTTATAAGATGATGCTTAATCCGGCCAAGTGTGTCTTTTGTGTACCGGCGGGCAAGCTCTTGGGTTTTCTGGTGTCTAACAGGGGCATTGAAGCTAATCCGGAGAAGATCAAGGCTATTACTTCGTTGGCTAAACCGAAGTGTGTCAATGATGTTCAACGCTTGGCAGGCCGGATTGCAGCTTTAAGATGGTTTATCAGTCGCCTTGGGGAGAAGGCCATCCCTTTGTATCAGATGCTGAAGAAGACGGATGACTTCGTCTGGAGTGATGCTGCCAATGAAGCGTTTGAGGATCTAAAGCGGCAGCTAGCTGAGCCGCCTATCCTTGCTGCTCCCGTTAATAAGGAGCACTTGTTGTTATATGTGGCTGCCAATGCCCGGGCTGTTAGTGTGGCGATTGTGGTGGAGCGCAAGTAGGCTACAAAGGAATATCCGGTTCAACGGCAAGTTTATTATATCAGTGAGGTACTTATCGAGTCCAAGCAGAGGTACCCGCATTGGCAGAAGCTGGTGTATGGAGTTTTCATGGTGAGCCGGAAGCTTAAGCAATACTTTCAGGGTCATCCAATCACTGTGGTCAGTTCTGCTCCTTTGGGGGATATAATCCAAAACAGGGAAGCAACTGGCCGGGTAGCCAAGTGGGCCATTGAGCTTGGACCTCATGGGTTAAAATATATGCCACGAACGGCAATCAAGTCCCAAGCGTTGGTGGATTTCATCAATGACTGGATAGAGTTACAGGCGCCATAAGAGAAGCCGGATCTGAAAGGGATCGAGAAGAGGTGTCTAGAGGGGGGGTGATTAGACACTAAGTACCGAAAGTTGCAGTTTTTAACTTCTTTAAGTTTAAGTGGAGTTTAGGCACAATTTTAACAATCTCAATACATAACAAGCAAGCATGCAACGAGTATATGAGCAGCGGAAAGTAAAGCATGCAACTTGCAAGAATATAAAGGGAAGGATTTGGAGAATTCAAACGCAATTGGAGACACGGATGTTTTTGTCGTGGTTCCGATAGGTGGTGTTATCGTACATCCACGTTGATGGAGACTTCAACCCACGAAGGAGTAGCAGTTGCCTTGAGTCCACGGAGGGCTCCACCCATGAAGGGTCCACGAAGAAGCAACCTTGTCTATCCCATCATGACCATCGCCCACGAAGGACTTGCCTCACTAGCGGTAGATCTTCACGAAGTAGGCGATCTCCTTGCCCTTACAAACTCCTTGGTTCAACTCCACAATCTTGTTGGAGGCTCCCAAGTGACACCTAGCCAATCTAGGAGACACCACTCTCCAAGAAGTAACAAATGGTGTGTTGATTATGAACTCCTTGCTCTTGTGCTTCAAATGATAGTCTCCCCAACACTCAACTCTCTCTCACAGGATTTGGATTTGGTGGAAAGAAGATTTGAGTGGAAAGCAACTTGGGGAAGGCTAGAGATCAAGATTCATATGGTAGGAATGGAATATCTTGGCCTCAACACATGAGTAGGTGGTTCTCTCTCGGAAAATGGATCTTTGGAAGTGTAGGTTAGATTCGATGGCTCTCTCCACGAATGAAGAGTGGGTGGAGGGGTATATAGCCTCCACACAAAATCTAACTGTTACACACAACTTGCCAAACTCGGTGGAACTGAATTGGTAAACTTCGGTCGGACGATTTAGCAAATCTAGTGAATCAGTTAGGATTTTGATTGGGACCGACATGCAACTCGGTAGGACCGATATGGTTAGGGTTAGGGCATAACGTAATCTCGGTGAGACAGATTACACAAACTCGGTGAGACTGATTTTGGTAATAAGCTAACCATAGAGTTGGTTAGGAAAACTCGGTGAGACCGATTACGCAAACTCGGTGGGACCGATTTTGGTAATAAGTTAACGAGGAGAGAGTTTGCATTGTAATCTCGGTAGTACCGATTACTTAAACTCGGTGAGACCGAATTTGTTAATGGACATACACAGAGAGATTACAATCCCATCTCGGTGAGACCAAGATCCCTATCGGTGAAACCGATTTGCCTAGGGTTTGTGGCAGTGGCTAAGACATCTGAACTTGGTGGCGCCGGATAGAAAGAATCGGTGGGGCCGAGTTTGACTTCTGGTTTAGGACATATGTGGATGTGATAAAGTAGTTGAGGGCTTTGGAGCATATGACTAAGCAATGTAGAGCAAGAAACTCATTAAGCAACACCTCATCCCCTCTTGATAGTATTGGCTTTTCCTATAGACTCAATGTGATCTTGGATCACTAAAATAGAAAGTGTAGAGTCTTGAGCTTGGAGCTTGAGCCAATCCTTTGTTCTTAGCATCTTGAAGGGGTTCCACATCCTCTAGTCCATGCCACTCCATTGTTGAACTTGTCTAAAACATACTAGGTAAAATTGTTAGTCCAACAAGAGATATGTTGACATTAATTACCAAAATCACCCAGGGAGCACTTGTGCTTTCAGTCTCCCCCTTTTTGGTAATTGATGACAACATACATCAAAGCTTTAGATAAAGATATAAAGAATAGCAGTAAAGCTTTGGAAAGACATGTAACATGCATAGGCTCCCCCTACATGTATGCAATCATGTGGATATGGAGTATAGAAGCATGTGAGAGCATAACCATGACAGAGTAAGCAATGTGTTACATGTATCTTGGCTATATGCATCAGAGCAAATGATGTGAATATGGGAAATGTACCTTCATGCTCATGAGTCCTTCTTGCAAACAGTATGTACATCAGTAAGAATTCCTCATACACATGACTGTGATGCATATACTTACCTTGTGGTCTTGAGTTGGCTTAGGATGGGATGAACCTGCGTAAAACAAGGTTAGATAACACAGATACACCTCTTGGCGAGCAAGCAAAAGAAACCACAAGAGTGCCAAGACTGGGATGACACGTAGAGAGTGAGTACTAAGTACCACCTTGGATATAGACATGTCCCCAAAGGTAAAGATGTGCAATGAATTTAAAGAATTTCTTTCCCTTAGATGTCTTGCTCCCCCTGAATCTAGCATGGGATACTGGGAGAAGATAGGGAACAGAAAATTAGAGCAAAATGCAGAATCAGAGCTCAAAGAAACAAATGAACAGAGCTAATGCAAATAAGCACATATGAACATGTCTTTCCCCTCAAGAAGACATGTGGCATCTCTCCTCTTGAACACCAAGCATCTGGGATCCTTGAAGATTACTCTCTTCTTGAGTATTCTCTCCCCCTGGAGATATCTTTCTCCCCCTGTTGAAGTGATAAGGCTTCGATGTGATCTCTCTCTCCCCCTTTGACATCAATTTCCAAGAAGGGTCTTCTGGAATTTGTCGTGAATGCGTTTGGTCCTTGAGTCACAGCATACAGCACTGATAAAAATGTGATGCTTGTAGAGGACAAGATTCGTGGAGTGGAGCTGGATCAAAAGTAATGCAGGAATAAGTGGCAAAATGTTTTCCTATAGTGAAATCGGTGGCACTGAAAGTGGTATGCTTCGGTTGCACTGAATGATTTGATTAGACCGAAGACAAGAAACCGCGCGACCGAAGTTCATCACAGAAGAAAACACTTGTCACCTCGACTCACTAGACAAGTAAGATCTCACAAGGATTTGCAAGGAATTAACTGAAAGATTTGCAATGAATTGGATGCGAGGAATGCGTAACAAATAGAAAAGAAAAGAAATCTAGATGAAGTTTGTTTTGAAAGGGGAAACAAATATGCATGAGACAAATGCAAGAGCACAAAAAAAAGAAAACACAAGAGAACTTCATCTAGAGATGGTCGGCGACAAAGTCACCTATGTTAGAGTATATTGACTTAGGATTCAAGTGAGATCACTTGATCATAGGTCATACTCATCATTTAAGCTCAAAACGGGGTTACCATTTTTCGTTTAAGCATCTTGATGTATTCACATCTTGTCGAGTTGCTTTGACTCATGTCTTGGAGTAAAGCTTCTCTAAGATGGAATGACATACCTTGGGTGGTGGTGTTGATCGTGATCATGTAGTTGAACTTGTGTGAGTTGCTCAAGGTTGATGTAGCTCATCAAGAGTTGGGAGCACCACTTGGAATTTGAGTTCATCTACCTACATGGGTTAGTTCTTGCAAGGAAGAGCCCTTGTGTATCCAAAATGACAATCATGAAACTCAACATAGAATTTGTCAAAGGATATGTTTGAATGGTTTCGTGCTTCCTTGTCTTCAACCACCATTGTGTAGAGACTTGGTGATGTAGAGATTGCTCAAGATGTGAGTGAGTTGCAATCTCATAGACTTAGATTCATCCAAGTACCTACAAGGGTTAGATAACATGCAAGGTGCAAATATATCCAAGATATAAGATTATCATCATAAGAGAAATATCAAGGATTAGTCATAAACTCATGTCCTTCATGTATCCAATGGAGTTCCTACTCCAAGTTTGAAGCATCAATGATGTTCAATTCACCTCTTAACCTGCAAAACACTTTCTCATCAAGTGGTTTAGTGAATATATCCGCTAATTGCTTTTCGGTGCGAACATGCTTAAGATTAATGTCACCCTTAGCAACATGATCTCGAATGAAATGATGACGAACTTCAATATGCTTAGTTCGAGTGTGTTGCACGGGATTGTGAGCAATCTTGATAGCACTTTCATTGTCACAAAGTAATGGAACATGTTTCACATATATCCCATAATCTTTAAGAGTTTGGGTCATCCAAAGTAATTGAGCACAACATGAACCAAATGACAATGTATTCCGCTTGGCGGTGGATAAGGATACTGAAGTTTTGTTTCTTGGAAGACCAAGACACAAGAGATCTGCCAAGAAATTGCCAAGCACCGAAGTGGACTTTCTATCAACCTTGTCCTTTGGCATAGTCCGAGTCGGAGTAGCCAACAAGATCGAAAGAGGCCCTCTTAGGATACCAAATGCCAAAATTTGGTGTATGGATTAAGTATCTCACTATCCTTTTCACGGCCTTAAGATGACATTCTTTAGGAGCAGCTTGATATCGTGTACACACATGCACACACTTAGCATGATATCGGGATGTGAAGCACATAGATATAACAATGAACCAATCATAGAGCCGATAAACCTTTTGATCGACGGTTCACCATCTTTAGTCAAATCAAGATGTCCACTAGTAGGCATGGGTGTATTCATACCTTTGCATTCTTGCATATTGAACTTCTTGAATAAGTCCTTGGTGTACTTTGTTTGAGAGACAAAGGTACCTTCCTTAGTTTGCTTGATTTGCAAGCGAAGAAAGAATTTGAGTTCACTCATCATAGACATCTCAAACTTCTCCGACATTAGCTTTCCAAACTTTTCACTAAAATGAGGGTTAGTAGAACCAAATATAATATCATCAACATAGATTTGGCACACAAATAGTTCTCCGTTGACCCTTTTAGTAAAAAGAGTACAATCATTTTTTTCTGATTTCAAAGCCTTTGTTAATAAGGAACTTGGTCAAGCATTTATACCACGCTCTAGGAGCTTGTTTAAGACCATAAAGAGCTTTGTGAAGTTTGTAAACATGATCAGGTTTCTTAGGATTACCAAAGCCGGGAGGTTGTTTAACATAAACTTCCTCCTCTATTTCACCATTTAGAAAAGCACTTTTAATGTCCATTTGGTACAAGGTGATATCATGGTGATTAGCATAGGCAAGTAAGATGCGAATGGGCTCAAGTCTAGCAACGGGAGCATAAGTCTCACCATAGTCCATACCTTCGACTTGTGTGTAGCCTTGGGCGATTTAGACGTGCTTTGTTGCGAACTACTTGTCCATCTTCATCTTGCTTGTTCTTGAAACACCCATTTGGTACCGCTGATGTTGTGATTGTTGTCGGGCTTCTCAACCAATGTCCAAACTTGATTTCTCTCAAATTTGTGTAGCTCTTCGTGCATGGCGTTTATCCAATCCGGATCTTCCAATGCTTCTTCAACCTTCATAGGTTCAATGCTAGAGATGAATGAATAGTTTTCACAAAGTTAGCTAAACGAGTTTTAGAGCGCAGTGATTCCCCAGTTTGGATATCATTGTAGATTTGCTCGAATGGGATGGTCTTTAGCGATTCTTGCTCGAACTCGTGAAAGCTTTTGCTTGGGTCTTGGTTAAACAACTTCTTCATCTTGTTCTTCTTCTTGGCCTTCTTCATTGTTGGCGGTGTCGTTCTCTTGTCATGGTGGAGAAGGAGGTTGTTGACGTTCGTCTTGGTGCACTTCCTCGTTTTCTTCATCTTGATGTGTCCCACTTGTGGATGCTTCCATATCAACTCTTGGTTCACCTTGTCGTGAGGTAAAGCTTCCACTTGACCTGACGAGGTACTCTCCTTCATCTCCGTAGGGACTAATCTTGCCAATAGACAAGTCTTGAATTGCTTCCAGGGGTCTTTGTCTCCTACATCAATTGGCAATTGCTCTACTTGCGAGCCGTTAGATTCATCAAACTTCACATCTACCGCTTTCTTCAACCTTTCGGGTGAAATTGTTGTAGACATGTATGTGTGAGAGTTTGAGCCATAACCAAGTAGGAAACCTTCATGAGACTTAGGAGCAAATTTAGAATGACGATGCTTATCAAGAATGTAGCACTTTTGAGCGAATACTCGAAAGTATCCAACTTGGGGTTTGTTACCGGTGAGAAGCTCAGATGTCAGTCTTCTTGCCGAAGTAGCTTGTGAAGATACAAGAGATTTGTTGCATGACAAGATGTCTCAACCGCTTCGCCCAAAAGTGCTTGACGTCTTGTACTCATCAAGCATCGTTCTCGCCATTTCGATGAGTGTCCGGTTCTTCCTCTCAACAACTCCATTTTGTTGAGGTGTGTACGTAGCCGAGAACTCGTGTGAAATCCCTTCTTCGGCCAAGAAAGATGTCCACATTTATGCGTTCTTGAACTCTGTTCCGCTGTCGCTGCGAACCTTCATGATCTTTACTTCAAATTGATTTTGGACCTACCTAGCGAAGTTTTTGAAGATCTTTTGAACCTGCGATTTATCATCGAGAAAGAACACCCACGTAAATATTGAAAAATCATCAACTATAACTAGACCAAAAGAATTTCCACCAAGACTTTTGTAGGCGTTGGGACCAAAGAGATCCATGTGAAGTAGCTCGAGTGGCCTCCTTGTGGTCATGATGTTCTTCACTGGATGACTTCCTCCAACTTTGTTTACACCGCCTCGACAAAGCGCCGCAAAGTCTATCCTTATCAAATATGACATCGTTAACTCCAAGAATATGATTTCCTTTAATAAGCTTGTCAAGGTTTCGCATCCCAACATGACCTAATCGTCTATGCCACAACCAACCTTTAGAAGATTTAGCAATAAAGCAAGTTCTAGGTTGAGCCTTTTTAGTGAAATCAACAATGTATAGATCACCTCTACGTACACCGGTAAAGACCATTTTATGATTATATCTACGAAAAACTTGGCAATCTACTTCAGTAAATAGGACATTGAAACTGAAATCAGCAAGTCTAGATACTTAAAGTAAGTTGTAGCCAAGAGATTCAATGAGCATGACATTTCGTATGGAGCTATCATGTGAGATGGCCACCTTACCGAGGCCAACCACCTTACCCTTTGAGTTCACGAAAGTGACATACTTTCGAGGACCATCGCTTTCGAAGAAGCTCTGAAACATGTCTTTATCTCCGGTCATGTGATCGGTACATCCACTATCAAGAACCCATTCCTTTCCTCCTGCCATATATCCCCGAAGATTTGCCATAAGACCAAAGTGTGTCATTGCATCATCAAGATAGAAGTCACTATCATCATCCTCATCATAGTATCTATGTTCAACATCGTCATGTGGTGGATCAAATCCTAGAGAGGGTGATTCGTTAGAGTGAGTTTGACAATGATCTTGCTTATGAATTTTTATAGCTTCGGAAATAATATCACTAATAATTCCAACATCTCCTTTGGCACGCATAAGGTTTGTAAGCTCAAACAAAGAATCACCAAACATAGGATCACTAGAATTCATCTTACTCAAGGCAATAGACTTTGGAGAATTTCATCTAGATTTTTGAAGGAATAATCTGGAAATCGTTCCTCAAGAAATTTCCATATAGTATAGGCACAATCAAGAGTAGGCAAACTAGCGATCAAGTTTTTGGGCAATCCTCTTATGATAAGATTGATGGTTCTAATATTGCGAATCATGTCAAGATCCTCTTCGGGTGTGGGATGCAAGGGATCAATATGAGGTGCACAAGGGCTAGCAATGTGCTTGTTCAAATGATATTCATTGAAAATCACAAGCATCTCATTTTTCCACTCATGAAAATATTCTCCATCAAGAATAGGCACTCTATGTCTAAGACTCCCTAAAGTAGACACGTCCATTTTCCTCCAAAGGTGTTTAAACCAAGGCAATGGAGACCAAAACTCTGATCCCAATTGAAAGGGATCGAGAAGAGGTGTCCAGAGGGGGGGTGATTAGACACTAAGTACAAAACGTTGTAGTTTTTAACTTCTTTAAGTTTAAGTGGAGTTTACGCACAATTTTAACAATCTCAATACATAACAAGCAAGCATGCAACGAGTATATGAGAAGCGGAAAGTAAAGCATGCAACTTGCAAGAATGTAAAGGGAAGGGTTTGGAGGATTCAAACGCAATTGGAGACACGAATGTTTTTGTCGTGGTTCCGATAGGTGGTGCTATCGTACATCCACGTTGATGGAGACTTCAACCCACGAAGGGTAGCAGTTCTTGAGTCCACGGAGGGCTCATACGAAGGTTCCACGAAGAAGCAACCTTGTCTATCCCATCATGGCCATCACCCACGAAGGACTTGCCTCACTAGCGGTAGATCTTCACGAAGTAGGCAATCTCCTTGCCCTTACAAACTCCTTGGTTCAACTCCACAATCTTGTTGGAGGCTCCCAAGTGACACCTAGCCAATCTAGGAGACACCACTCTCCAAGAAGTAACAAATGGTGTGTTGATGATGAACTCCTTGCTCTTGTGCTTCAAATGATAGTCTCCCCAACACTCAACTCTCTCTCACAGGATTTGGATTTGGTGGAAAGAAGATTTGAGTGGAAAGCAACTTGGGGAAGGCTAGAGATCAAGATTCATATGGTAGGAATGGAATATCTTGGCCTCAACACATGAGTAGGTGGTTCTCTCTCGTAAAATGGATCTTTGGAAGTGTAGGTTAGATTCGATGGCTCTCTCCACGAATGAAGAGTGGGTGGAGGGGTTTATATAGCCTCCACACAAAATCTAATCGTTACACACAACTTGCCAAACTCGGTGGGACTGAATTGGTAAACTCGGTCGGACCGATTTAGCAAATCTAGTGACCGTTAGGATTTTCGGGGGGACCGACATGCAACTCGGTAGGACCGATATGGTTAGGGTTAGGGCATAACGTAATCTCGGTGAGACCGATTACACAAACTCGGTGAGACCGATTTTGGTAATAAGCTAACCAGAGAGTTGGTCGAGGCAAACCCGGTGAGACCGATTCGCATGCAAACTTCGGTGGGACCGATTTTGGTAATAAGTTAACCAGAAGTTTGCATTGTAATCTCGGTAGTACCGATTATTTAAACTTCGGTGAGACCGAATTTGGTAATGGACATACGGAGAGATTACAATCCCATCCGGTGAGACTGAGATCCCTATCGATGAAACCGATTTGCCTAGGGTTTGTGGCGATTGGCTAAGACATCGGAACTCGGTGGCGCCGGATAGAAAGATTCGGTGGGGCCGAGTTTGACTTTTGGTTTAGAACATATGTGGATGTGAGAAAGTAGTTGAGGGCTTTGGAGCATATGACTAAGCACTGTAGAGCAAGAAACTCATTATGCAACACCTGATCCCCTCTTGATAGTATTGGCTTTTCGTATAGACTCAATGTGATCTTGGATCACTAAAATAGAAAGTGTAGAGTCTTGAGCTTGGAGCTTGAGCCAATCCTTTGTTCTTAGCATCTTGAAGGGGTTCCACATCCTCTAGTCCATACCACTCCATTGTTGAACTTGTCTGAAACACTCTTTGGGTAAAAGTGTTAGTCCAACAAGAGATATGTTGACATTAATTACCAAAATCACCCGAGAGGCACTTGTGCTTTCAGGATCATACTTATTGGACTATTCATTTTGATGGGTCCGAGCAATTGGAGGGCTCAAAGTGGAGTCGTATTAACTTCCCCACGAGGAGATAAGTTTTGTTATGTTCTCCGTTTAATGTTACCTTGCACTAACAATGCAGCTGAATATGAGGCTTTACTCCATGGTCTTCGAATGGCTAAGGAGATGAATTTAAGCCGGGTTAAGTGCTTCGGTGACTCGGACATGGTGGCTCAACAAGTGTCTGGTACTTGGGATTCCAAGGACCCGCTCATGGCAGCATATCGTCGAGAGGTGGATATCGTTGCAGGTCACTTCAAAAGTTATCAGGTTGATCATGTGGACCGGCGAAAGAACGAAGCGGCGGACGCTTTAAGCCGTTTGGGTTCCCAACGTAATTTCGGTGCCACCTAATATTTTTCTGGATGTTTTGTATAATCCGTCGGTCAAGCTCCCTACAGAGGAGGATTTGGCTGTTCCTGATCTGGAGGCTCAGTTAGTGGCGGCTCTTCATGTCACCCCAGATTGGACGGTCCCATATTTGGCGTATATGAACCGGGACGAGTAACCGGAGGATGAAACTTTGGCCAGGCAGATAATCTGGCGGTCCAAGTCAATGACTATTGTCAATGGAGAATTACATCATTGCAGTGTGACGGGGCGTTTCAACGTTGCGTGTCTCCTGAAGAAGGCCGTGAGATTTCGCGTGAGGTCCACGAAGGAGATTGTGGTCACCACGCCGGTTCAAAATCTCTGGTGGCCAAGGCTTTTCGTCACGGTTTCTATTGGCTGACGGCTCATGCCGACGCTGAGGACTTAGTCAAAAAGTGTGATGGCTGTCAAATATTCTCACGGCGCGCTCATGTACCGGATCAAGAGTTGAGGATGATTCCAATCACTTGGCCGTTTGCAACTTGGGGGCTGGATATGGTCGGGCCCTTTAAGAGATCTAAGGATAAGAAGACCCACCTTCTGGTGGTGGTTGATAAGTTCACTAAGTGGGTGGAGGCAGAGCCAGTCAGTAAGTGTGATGCAGCTATGGCGGTTCAATTCATCAAGAAGGTGATTTTCCGGTTTGGTTTTCCGCACAGCATCATAACTGATAATGGCACTAATCTGTCTAAGGGTGCTATGAAAGAATTTTGTCAACGAGAGCACATCCGCTCGACGATCATCGCGTATCATGCTCACCCAGTCTAATGGTCAAGCGGAGAGAGCCAATCAAGAGATCCTGAGAGGCATCAAGCCCCAGCTCATGGTTCCTTTACAACGGACGCCGGGTTGTTGGGTGGAAGAGTTACCTTCTGCGTTATGGAGCATTAATACCACCCCCAACAGATCTATGGGTTACACGCCTTTTTTCATGGTTTACGAAGCAGAGGCGGTTCTCCCTAGTGACATCCGTCATGACTCGCCTCGTGTGGCGGCTTATGTCGAAGCAGACAATGAGAAGGCACGACAGGAAGCACTTGACCTGTTAGATGAGGAGCGTGACATTACGGCAGGCTCGTTCGGTGATTTACCAACAAGATCTGCGTAAGCTATCACCCGGCAGGTTAGAACCGTAACTTTTCAAGAAGGCGATCGATGCTCGACTCATCCAGATCGTAATCGATATGCACAAGTTATCCCGCCTTTGGGAAGGACACTTTGTGGTCAGCAAGAATCTGCATAACAGGTCATACTACCTTATCGATGTTCGAGAGCACAAAGACTCACGTAAATCAGAGGAGGAGACCCATCGGCCGTGGAATATCGCTCATCTTCGGCCTTACTATACTTGAGCCACAGGCTCTTCTTATGTACATAGTTATGACAATGTATATATTATGATCAATATAATAAACCGGAGCCTCAGCTAAAGCGGGGTCTCTGTTGTTTTTCTTACATCAAGTGTGATTACATGGGGCTTACATTTATAAAGCGGAGTTACGTTTACCTTGATCCGCTTATAAATCCATATATAAAAAATCACTTGGGGGCTTGGTCGTATTTGAACCATAGCTACACCTCTTGATCGGCGTAAGGCCACCAGGGAAATCACATGGGGGCTTGGTCGTATTCGAACCATAACTACACCTCTTGATCGGCGTAAGGCCACCAGGGAAATCACTTGGGGGCTTGGTCATATTTGAACCATAGCTACACCTCTTGATCGGCGTAAGGCCACCAGGGAAATCACTTGGGGGCTTGGTCGTATTCGAACCATAGCTGTCGGGGGTTGGGTGCGACATATGCCAAAGGATGGCTTATCATGGAGGGGGCGAGTAGAACGTCGCCGGTGCCTGGAAACGGGATGAGGCGAAGGCATGCACGCCGGCGAATCTTACCCACTTCGGGGCTCTTCGTGGAGATAATACCCCCTCTGCTTTCTGCTCAAGGGGTCTCGCATGATCACTATGTCAAAGTGGATACAAGGTCGCTCCTTGAGCTGTTGGAAGCGAGGAAGGAGAAGGGCACAGCTAGCTCCTCTCTTCCTTCTATGTGTGTCTAAAACTATTAGTGTCCAACCTCTTGCGTGGGTGCCCCGGGGGGTTTATATAGGCCTACCCCCGAGGGTACAATGGTAATCCGGCTGGGCGCGGGTCCCAGCCTGCAAATACGCCTCTTAGGGTCGCCCGTCTTCTTGGCTGACTACGGGGCCGGCCGACTAGCGGACCCGCCAACGGCCTCGCATGGGGCCGACAGGTTTTGTCCGCCGCTAAGCGGGTCTTGCCGGCCGCGGATTCTTACTGTAGCCCATATACGATGACGCTGGTTTGTCATTGGGGTCATGGCAACGGTGCCGCCGCCTGACGGGCGATCACTGTTGCCATTCCCTGTCTCGTCGGGTTAATGGCGCGCGGGTCTCATGGGAGGGGTCGGCCGACTCCCGGGGGCCGACTCTGGGACTCGGCTGTCTTGTGGTTCTCGCCGACTTCAGTACCTCCGCCGACAAGCGGTAAATCCCGCCGTCTCGATTAAATGCAGACAGAGCCGTCGGCGCCAGGGTCTGCCCATGGGCTGATGTCGGGGCGGCGTGGCTACGATTACGCGCGCCGAACGGAGAGATCTCCGTCCAAGATGGCGATCGGTGGCCATATGCCCGCCTTCGTGAGCGGGCGAGGGATGGGCAGCAGCGGCGGTCACACCCCATCCCGTCCGTGATCACGTGGGTCGAAGGTGGTTGGAGTCGCGGGCTGACTCCCCATAGCAACCTCCGGAGATCGCCGATTGGGAGTCGGCTTTCCTCAAGGCCGCCCTCTGGGACTCGGTAGTGAGAGGCGATCGCTGACGGCCATGGAAACTCTCGAAAAGGTGGCTCTTCGTCTTGAGGTCTCGAGGCGCAGCCTGCCCCGATGTTTGAAAAGGTCCGGGGCTCGGGTTTGCCTACCCGTGGCCCATTACTCAAACAGAGTCCCGAGAAGCTGGTGAGGCCGAGGAGTGGCTGCGTCGAGGAGCCTCAGCGACTTCATTCCCCGGTGGAAGAATCTGGCCCTGCTTGCCGTCTTCCTCTAGGCCGACTAAATTTGGAGTCGGGACTCGCGGGAGGCCGTCTTGCTTCCTGAGGGTCTTGAGAGTCGCGGGGAGACGGAATGGCGTTTCTAATAAGCTTCCTGCGGGCCCGTTCTTGGGCCTGCCGCCTGACGCCATGCGTGGCTGGGCCCGGCCTGCCCACCCGCAGCGTGTGGGAAAGGCCGTCAGGCGGGACCCGCCACCACCACGCCTCGGGACGCGAACGGATCCGTTGCGGTTGTGTGGGCGGTTGGGGTTCCCACGTCGTTACTGCATGAAGTAACTTCGTGGGTTAAATCGTGGGGGGCGTGGGGTGCCGGGCGCAGTTAATCCCACGCCCGTTGTCGGTGTCAAAACCGGCGGATCTCGGGTAGGAGGTCCCAAGAAGTGCGTCTTTGGATCAATGGTAACAGGAAGCAAGGGACACAATGTTTACCCAGGTTCGGGCCCTCTCGATGGAGGTAAAACCCTACGTCCTGCTTGATTGATATTGATGATGTGGGTATTACAAGAGTAGATCTACCACGAGATCAGAGAGGCTAAACCCTCAAAGCTAGCCTATGGTATGATTGTTGTTGTATATTGTATATCGACTAGCCTGGCCCCGGTTTATATAATGCACCAGAGGCCTAGGATAACAAGAGTCCTAGCCGAATACGCTGTGGGGGAGGAGTCCTTGTCTTGATCGCCAAGTCTTGTTGATTCTTCCTTGTATGCGGCAAATGTCCGGATCCGCCCATGAGTATCTGACCATGGGGGTCCTCGGCCCAATCAAGCTGATCGGAAGGCGACGCGTTGAGTACCCCTAGTCCGGGACACCGTCGATAGCCCCTGAACCGGTCTTCAAGTTGGGGACGCTCCTCGATTCTTCCGAACTGTTCTTCATCTTCGGTCGCCGGTCTTGAAAACTGGTTCAACAAATCTTCTCCTCTTCTATCTTGAGGATTGCCGAAATGCATTCGACGCGTTGGGCATCTGAGGAGCCCCTTTAAGTTTCTGGCCTTTATCAATGCCTTGTTATTTTTATGCCATGCCCTCGGGTTTGAAGTTGTTCCCGGGTGGCAAGGTCCTCTTGCGTCAGAGCTCCAACGCCGGATCTGCATTCGAGGTATCTTTTTGCGGCCGAGCACCAATGCCGGACTGCTTCCCGGCTCTAACGCCGGGACTATGTATCCGAGCTCCAACAGCAGGACTTTATCCGAGGTGTCATAAATCACCTTGGTTCAAAGAAGTTTGAAGGAGTTTAACCGAAGCTTAATGCCGGAAATGCCCTCTAAGGAGCCGACCACTTGCATCCGAGCTATAT
Source organism: Aegilops bicornis (assembly GCA_021605145.1). Taxonomy (NCBI): domain Eukaryota; kingdom Viridiplantae; phylum Streptophyta; class Magnoliopsida; order Poales; family Poaceae; genus Aegilops; species Aegilops bicornis. The sequence goes on along the minus strand of JAHIAL010000023.1, from coordinate 28,753 downwards.
GTCGAATCGCTTCCGAGGTGGTTAAGCACCTCGGTCGTGGGCTGATTTTTGGTCAATGTTTTTATTGATGTAATTTATTCTCGTGACGAGATGTATAGCGGTAGCCCTCAAGGTATGTATCGGTCTAAAACACGAGATGCACACGAAGGATGACATAAGACCGCTGATCCCCGTGAGCCCCGAGACTCAGGTTGATTTGCAAATCAGTGCGAGGATCAAGTCCTAACTTCAGCAGAACACTTCGGGACACAAAAGCGGCGTGCTCGATCCTCGAGACTCGGGTTGGGTGCGGCCGAGCCAACCCGAGGATCAAAATCTCCTCAGGCTGTATTGCACTTAAGATTTTCTGCATAGAACAAGCAATGCATTAGCCCCGAGACACTGGTCGGTGGCAACACGGCATCGGGGATCAATGTGCCCTTTAATATTTGTAAATAATAAGCCCGAAGCCCGGTGGCCCCGAGCCTTAATGCGGGCACGGGTGGCCGAATTAAGGATCAATATTCATAGTAAAATCACAAATTATGTGTAATGACTCAATGTATCCAAGTACTTTACGTCATTAATGCTCGGATCCGCATTGTACAAAACTTTGCTGACCGACCATGGGCTTTAACCTCCTCGGCCGTGGCCAGGAGTGTTTAATCCTACTTTATAAAGCCTTTATGAGGGCAAAGATTTACGACAAACAAGGCAATCTGGTCATACGGCTTTCTAAACAAAGGTACGCAGAGGGATATGTTATATTGTTGTTTAACGGAAGAAATGTCTTCCAAAGAAAAATAGTCCCGCTCGGTTCCTTTCTTTGGGTTGTCATGCTAAGCATGATCATGAAACCTCGGCTCCAATGTAAGAGCGAAAGATCGAGGATTTAGTTTGGGAGGCCAGTTACTAGCCCCCGCCGTGTTCGGCGACAGACGAGGTCAAGCCGGAAACACTTCGGCCAAAGTTATGAATGGCCTGGCTATTTAATATAGTCATCGGATCGCTGACCAGTTTACACCTATTGTGACAGTCGGGTTTTGGCTTTCTCCACTGAGGTGCTTGACCATGCGAGCTGGAAGCACAATCGCAGTGGTTCTCCCTTTGCACACCCTAGCCGAACAACAAAGCGAACGTGGGAGGCAAGCAGGAGCCGGGCAACCCAACTATCAATCAAGACACAATTGAAATCGATGCATATATAGCAATATCCGAAAGAATGTTTTTGCCGAATCTCTAAAGGAGTCCGGCGTTGCAACCGCGAGACTTGTGCTGAAAACACACAAATAGTTTAAAAGTGCCAAAATCTTGGAAACCAAAAAAGTCAGTAAAAACATGGCGTCCAGAACAAGATCAAGTGTTCGGTGCCAATCCGAAAATTGGAGCTGTAGAAAAAAAGTGTTTCTGCCGTGCTTGAACATGACACATCCTCTCAAAGACGCGTCAAGTGGGTCCAGCCTACGGATTAGGCAAGTTTAGAAAACTAAACTCTAGCGATTTCGAGAGAGAAATTAGGCTCTGGCTAGTGACCGCACACTGGTAGCCGAGAAAAGGAGTGATAAATAATAAAAACTTTGCGAGGACTAAGAAGAAAAACACTTAGTATGAAACGGCTCAAATAACATAAGAGCCCCCAAGTGACTTGGGTAAAAGTTGACTATATAGTGTAAGGTGACATGTAGAATGCCTTCTAGCCGGATTGTAGATCGTTTGTCATAAGCGGACCTTTTCGCCCGACCTCGGGACCCAATAGTCCGGAGTGTGTCCGAATACCTTCGTGCTTATATAAGAACCGTGGTGTATGCATGGAGACAACGCGTAGGGGTCATTAGTGCTGTATCAGACAATTGCCCAACTAGTTATGTTATATTACATGGGTAGTAAGAAACATCTTCCAGGAAGAATAGTTTCGTTAAGGGTTCCTTTCGCTGGGATGAATGCCATAAAGTGAATGTCAAAGCAGATATGAAAGCTTAAAATCATATCGTGGCAGATGGTTAAATAGTTAAAAAATCATCTTTTAGTTCACCGAATCGAGTATTCCCTTAAGAACGCTAGCTTTTCGGATCCACCAGGTCTGAGGTACACATCCGTCAATTGACGACCCGGTAGTAACAATCGCAGAGGTGCTCCCTTTACCACCTAGCCGAACAATCGGGAGCGTAGGGGTAAGCCAGTGAGCCAGCAACCCAACTTAGCCAAAACTTAAGTCATATCGATGCATATAATGGTGAATAAAAGGTACATGCGGAAGTGTGACACATGTGTTGGGCATAAAGCCCGTGATTAATAAACACATTAAAGAAGCCCCAAAGTATAATGAGCGGGTAGCGTCAAGTGTGCTTGAACAAAGTTTCGACAAGGAAAATTTGTACAAGCAACTTTTACAAAAAGTATAATTCTTGGTCGAACCGAACACAAGTTAGAAATTTAAAACTTTGAGCATGAAGGCAACTTAGCTGGTTAATGTGTTCGGTATTGACGACCTTGTCCGAAGCTTGATCACGGGACAAGGTTCCATCCCCCAAGCCGGTCCAGGGTGGCGGAGCAAGGAGCTCGGCACTCAAAGTGGTGACATAGCACGGTCAATGCAGGATTTGGCAGAGTGATGCGAAGTCCCCGGCATGGGATAATGAAGTGTTGACGAAGCCCCCGTCCAGCCGAGGTGACGCGTCAAAGGATATAGTCCATTTGGATCATTTTCTGTACAAAAAAATAGTGCAGACCCAGGATAATAGTAATAATAGGAATTAAAAAATGTTGCATAATAAATAATTTATGCAAAGTGAGTAGTAAAGAAATATGGCCTGGCGCCGAAGTCAATGTCGGTGCAGAGGCGGTGGCGTGGATGCGGTAAAGGCATGGCAAGGCCTGAATTCATAGGTCGGTTCGAGTTCGGATCACGGCGTTCACGAGACTATGTCTGAAACTGACCGAACCATCACGCGATTGTCGATAATCTGACCACCACTTGATAGACCTGTGTACATATGATGGACAAACCAGAGTAATAATTCCTTGGAAAAATGAACCCAAATAAGCAAAAATACTAGGATTAATAGCACCTGGTTTATTTGTTGTAGTAATCCGGAGGAAGGTGATTCCCCAAAATTGGGACTCGATCCGGCGCACCCATTGCCTGGTCGGCTAGTGGCGCCAAGTGTCCGGAGTAGGTTGATGAAGAGATGGCGAAGCCCCGGTCCAGCCGAGATGCGAAGTAGGTCGGCGTGATTGACACCAGGTTGATGAAGCAATAGTGCGGCCATGCCGATGCAGGTCGTTACGTGGTCGATGCCGCTTGATGAAGCGACCCGTGCGGCGATGCCCGGGTATGCCCGCTCCGTGTAATCCGTGGGGGCGGCGATGTTGGTGATGATTTATCCTTCGCGATGCGGACTCTTGTTCGGCTTGCCGAGATGATGATCCGAAGAAGTTGAGCTCGGCTCAACAAAGTGACGGGCGATGTCTAAGCGCAGGTCGGCAGCCGTGGAACAATATTACCGGACTGATTTTACACCAGCATGATGTTGAAGATCATGTTCAAAAGATCTTAAAGTTAGTGGGATGTGTTCGGAAACAAAACACAATACCCCATACAAAACTTCCTTCAAAAAGGATGTCCGAAATCCCGTTCATAAAAAGACGAACTCGGTCGGATTCGTTTCGCGCAGAAAACAGATCCGAAATAGTGATGCACTAATCGGAAGGTTCCGGAGTTTGGACGGTCGGATCGAGCTGAAATTTTGAGGGGTGGTAGATATAGGAATTCCGCAGCCGATCAACGGTTGGATCTTCCAAAAGGAAGTCCGAGCTAGAAGCTGGACACCACGCCCTAAACTTCGTCCGGATTCTCGTCCAGATTCAATACGGCTCCGGTATATCGGAGATTGCGGAGATTCCTCCATCGGAACTTCGACGAAATTTTCCAGGGTTGTTGTAGACTCAATTCGCATAATTCCACCGAAGCAATCGTTAAAGCGACGCTTGAGGAGGCGGTGTGGCGGACACAAGTCCGCTGTCCGTAAAAAAGCAATCTGGTCGCCCGAGGGCAATGTTGACGTTGAGCCCCCCGGCTACCTGGATGATTCCCCCATGATCTTGATAGAGATCGGAGTTAATGTTGATGAAGGCCTTCATCCGAACATGACGATCGGAGGTAGGGCGCAGTCCTCGGTCAAGCCAAGGTGACCAGTCGAGCTGGTGGAAGAAGCGGCCGACGTCGCGATTGACACTGCCAGTCGAGCCATTGATCCTTTTCGCCCGATCACAATACGGAACTCTCAATGAAAGCACCAATGTCGGTGTCAAACCGGCCGGATCTCGAGTAGGAGGTCCCAAGCAGTGCATCTTAGGATCAATGGTAACAGAAGCAAGGGACACAATGTTTACAGAGTTGGGCCCTCTCGATGGAGGTAAAACCCTACGTCCTGCTTGATTGATATTGATGATGTGGGTATTACAAGAGTAGATCTACCACGAGATCAAAGAGGCTAAACCCTCAAAGCTAGCCTATGGTATGATTGTTGTTGTATATTGTATATCGACTAGCCTGGCCCCGGTTTATATAATGCACCAGAGGCCTAGGATAACAAGAGTCCTAGCCGAATACGCCGGTGGGGGAGGAGTCCTTGTCTTGATCGCCAAGTCTTGTTGATTCTTCCTTGTATCGGCATACTTGTCCAGGACCGGCCCATGAGTATACGGCCATGGGGGTCCTCGGCCCAATCCAACTGATCGGGAGACGACGCGTTGAGTACCCCCTAGTCCAGGACACCGTCACCCGTCCCATCGGCTTCTCAGCCCACGAGGCTATAAGTAGGCGGGGGAGGCGGGGCGGCGACGCACGCGCGCCCATCGCTCTGCTTCCCCCGCTTCCTCTTGCTCGTCTTCCTTCTTGCTTCTTCCTCTTCTTGCTACGCCTTGTAGAGCCACGCCAGCGCCCTTGAGATGAGCTCCTCCTCCGCATTGCACCTCCATTTCTGGGCTGCGCTCCGGGCGTTGGGGCGGATCCGAGGTTGATAGCGACCACATTGAGTTCCTCCGCTTGATCGCCGCCTCCCGGCAAACACCTCGTCGAGACCAGCCCGGCACAAGGCCATGGCTCTTAGCCGCCAGCGGAGGAGGGCGGCGGGTGTTCGCTCGCACCTCATCATCCGCGGCCTAGGGCTGCCGGTGGCGGCTTCTTCCGCCGTTCTTGAGTTCCACGGGCTCCGGCCACCACCTCACTCCAAATACAGTGGTGCTGGCCGCCTTGCCGCCCTGTGCGAGGCTTTCTCGGCGTCCCTCCCACCATCCAGGCTGTGGGGAATTCTTCCAGCCAAGCTCGGCACGCTGCGTGTGGCGTGTCGGCTCTATCCGCACCTTCATCGCGATGAGGGAGGTCGGTGGCGGTGACAACCCTTCCCCACCATTCTTGGCTGATCAAGTCGGTGAAGATGTGGCAGCGCTCCTACTTTTACGTGAAGAACGTCGCATTGGGGCATGAGTCAACCTTTGCCTTCTGAAGCCCGGCCTTGGCGGGAGGCTTCAGCTGGTCCTACCGGGCCAGACGCTGACTCCCGGCTGGTGGTGCACGCCGTCGCGCGACTCAGTCTTGGCGTAGTCGGAGGATTGAGCGGGCCGACCTCCCAGCTGCCTGCCGCCGTGGGCGCTGAGTCCTGCCGCTCAAGGCCGACCTCACATGATACGCGGATGAGCTGACATCGCCCCGGGACTGGTCGGATGTGCTCGAAGGACATGCCTGGCAGGGGGTGGCGGACCACGGTGAACTTCATGGCGAACTGCAACCTTACGGGCGGATTGGCGGTTCGGCAAGGAGCCATACTCATGGCCAACCCCCCACCGTGGTAAATCGCCTTCTTTCCTCTTACATTTTTTTCTTTCTTGGCCGAATCGTCCTCTGATCTTTTTGGCTCTTTCGGTGAACCCCCTCATGCAGCCCTCGGCTGGCACCTGAGGCCGCCCGTGAGTTAAATCCCGGCCCGGCGGAGAGCGGCAAGCGACCTGACTTGGGGGCGGCGGCGATGGAGGCGGCGCCGAAGCGGAGGAGGAGGAGAGGTTAGCGACTTCAGGCCCTCGGCCACCTTCGCCGACCGGCACAGGGATGTCGGCCCGAAGGAAAATCGTCCATTGCCGGTAAAGCCGGCCACCCAGGCGAGTTCCTCCGCCCGTCTTGGGCGGTCGAGGCGGCGCGAGGAAGCGCCAGGCGGGCCGAGCTTGCCGATGACGGCGGTCGAAGAAGCTCAAGGGGCGGCCACGCGACCAAGCGGGAAGAGGCGGTCGCTAAGGCTAACCGCTTAGCAAGGAAGTGAAAAAGCCAGCGCTGGTCTCCGCGTAAGTGCTTCCGCTTTGTCTTGTTTTTCTTTTGGTAAATCTTGTTCAATTCTCTTATACATCTTCTTCGCATCAGGGCTCCTCTTACTTTAGAGAGAGTCGCCGCCGCCTCCGTCATGGAGTCGGCAGAGACGTCTGCCAATACTCGGCGGATTGACCTCGTGACCCGACCGCGGAGGCGACGGAGAGGAAGCGGGAGAAGCGCTTGACGAAGAAGAGGCCGCCCGCTGGAGAAGCCGGAGGCCGAGGCGGCGGCTTCCGCCAGTGGAGGAGGCAAGCCGCCCTCGGCCAGCGGCTGCAGCCGAAGAGGCCGCGCGCCTCCACTCGGCGTTGCTTGTCACCCTGCTAAGCTCCGCGCCGCCGCCGCCGGAGTTCACGGGGCAGACGGAGGGGGCTGGCAGCGGGTTCCCCGTCATGGAGAGGGACGGCACCGAGGCCTCTCACAGCCGACACGCCAGCCGCCGCCCGCCGCCTCTCCATGCCGTCCCGAGGGTGCTGTGAGGTAAAAATGGCAGCGGACCAGCCGTTGCGTCGGCGAAGACGCAGGCCGTGGCGAACCTGCTTCTTCAAGTCGCCTCGCTATACGCCGTCGTCTTGAGAAGGCGACTTGATCAGCCAGCGCTTCTGAGAGCCGGGCGCCGTTTCGGCCATCCCAGACGCAAAGGCGACGAGCGCCAACTACCGGATGGAGTGCGAGGAGGCGGCACAGCCCGCTGAACCAGCGCTCGGATGCAGCGGCTGCAGGCCGAGGTGGCGCCATCCAAGCGCACCATAGGCGCACTGGCGTCGCGAGCCGCTGCTCGGGTATGATTCTCTTTTGAGTTTTTTCTTGTTCTTCTCGTGAGGCGCGCCGGCCTCCACCGGGTGTAGTCCCCGAAGTTTCGGGCGGTGCTGGCGGCTCGGAACTCTACTTGGTGAGTTCCAAATTTTTATCTTTGTCTTGAAATGCTAATCACAGAGTATCACAACCTCCGCGCTGACGCCTTCAACCGCATAGCGTTGAGGAGCTGAGTAAGCGGACTGCCGACTGTCAAGGAGCCGAGGTGAGTCTTGTTTCTTCTTGGCGAAGTAGCGGGCGCATGGCGCACCAGGGCTGTAATCCCGAGATTCGGGCCGACGTGGCCGAGCGATCGGGCCGGATCTTCTGGCGACCTTCTTAGTTGACGACTTAACGTCCTTTTCCTTTTTACTCTTCGTGAGGCCAGCGCCACTCTGACGGTTAGGCGCAGCCGACCTGACCTTGCCAAAAGGGGAGAGCGACAAGCTTCGCCCTTGAGCGCGACCTCTGGCTCTGTATGGTGGTGGAGCTAAAGCTATTTCTTGAAGACGGCCTTGAGACGAAGCGGCGAAGAGAGAAGCTGCTCTCTTGGCCGAGTTGAAAGTAGCGCTCCTCACAGATCGACAAGGAGGCGCGACCTCCGGCTTCCATGAAATCGAGGACATCGTCGTGGTGAGTTTCCTTTCTTTCTTTCTTTAAGGCTGCCGAGTATAGGTCGGCTGACCGCTAGTTTTTGACTTGCTTCTTTTCCGTCTTGGCAGACTTCTTCCCCGCCATACGCAGCGGCCAATGAAGCCATCGAGTGATCGCGAGGTGCGGAGGGCGGAATGGCGCAAGATTGCTGCCAACACCCCGGACCCTCGGCAGAGCAGCTCCCGAGCATCGAGGCTCGTCTGCTGGCCAGCCCATTGGATCTCGCCCGGCTTCAGCGTCGGTGCCAGCCAGCGGTTGCTGCCTGTGGCGGACATGCGATTCATGCGCACTCCCGGTCGGATGCCCCGGCTTGGCTGAGAAAATCATGACTGGCCGTCTTGAGGCTTAGAAGGGTTCCTCGGCCTTGCTTGGGCGTCTTGCAGACCTTGGAATTTGTCAAGGCGTGGTATCCGAGGCTGGATCTGGACCGGCTAGGCTGCGTTGATCGAAGGCCCGAAGCGGAGGCTGGGTCAGCGGAAAGATGCCCTCGTCGAGCGTCTGATGGCGATCGCCGACTACACGGACACCAGCATCTTCCGTTCCTGAAGCGGCGAGTGAGGGCGGCCGGGAGGCGCCGCCGAGTGGTTCGGGATGAACCTGGACTATAGACGAGGACTCGGCGGAGGTGATTGGCTCGGTAGCAGGAGGAAGGCGAGGCGGAGGGCGGAGATGAGATGGAGGCGCCAGAAGATTTTGAGCGGGCGACCAGCCTCGGCTTCGGCCGTGCCTCCAAAGAATGAGCAGCCGCGCCCACTCTGGGCAGCTGCCGCCGAGAGATGATCAAGCCGAGACTGCTCGGCCCGGCCGCCCGGGCGCCCAGCACGCCGTCTCCTCCGGCCCTCCAAACCCGCTTTGCACGCTTCCTAGGCTGCCGTCGTCCCCTTAGTTTTATCTGCTTTGATAGTCTTGGAAAAACTTGTTAGTCGCACAATTCCACCAGCTGGGTGTATTTTGAACTTCTGCTTTCGAAGATTCGGCGAGGGCCTATGTTGTGTAAATATTATCTTAATTCTATCTTTCCTTGCTCATCCTCTTATGGCTTTTCCTTTGCCGCCTTTCCTTAGCTGCCGCCTTGCCTGGCCGGACCATCGCTCTGGTTCGCCGTCTGGATCAAGTGCTTGGCTATTTTGAGAAAGCGAGTACTTGGCCATTTTTAGAGTTTTAAACAAGTTGGATAGAAAGTGCGAGCCGACTACTCAAGAGTCGGCTTTGGTAAAAGAGGGCTGGAAGCCGCTTTAGCTATGTTTATGCTTTGGGTCCTTAGCCATTTTTCATGTGGGTGCCTATTCTTCCTTACTCCTGCCCACCACGATTAGCTTTCTGCGAAGTCATGGCTTCTGACAGGAGACGGCTTAGACACTACACACTACTCGTCTGACTGCAGGAAGCATTTCATAGCGCGAGGCGGCTAGTCCTCGGGCCGACTAGTCGAACCCGGTGCCAGGTGGCATAACAAAAGATGACATACTCGAAGGCATGATCCTTATCATACAGATAACAGAAAAGGGCAGTCCCCGAGCTCGTCTCGGGGGGCCCAAAGTCTTGGTACTTTAACACAAAAGGTAGCGTGGAACATACTGCATTTAATTGAAAAATCTTCGGAGAAGATTTGCGTTCCATGGCCGTTCCGTCTCTTTGCCGGAGTCGTCTCTTTTGCATGCTTTCGGGCTTCGGGCGCCGATCGGTAGTAGGAGTCGTTACTCAAGACTTTGCCGATGATGAAGGCCTTCCCAAAGGCGCCGACAGCTTGTGCCGACCGGGTTCGCCCGGATCAGCCGGAGCACAAGGTCGCCCTCTTGGAAAGATCTTTGGCTTGACCTTCCTGTTGTAGTAGTGGCGCAGGCTCTATTGCTGGTAGATGCTGAAGCTGCTGAGTGCCAACAGCCGGCCCTCTTCCAGCAGATCGACGCCATCTTCAGCGTGCTTCTATACGCTTCCTCCTCGGTGTACATGGTGACTCGCTGGGAGTCGAACTCTATGTCCGTTGGGATAGCGGCTTCGGCACGTAGGCGAGGAACAAGGTGTGAAAGCCGGTTGACTTGTTGAGTCGTCGCAAACTCAGGAGGCGGACGAGCTGACTCCTCAAGCCAACAGCGAACGGCGGCGAAACTCTAGTGGATTCGACCCGATCGAGGTTTGATACCGGATAGGATGAGGCCATTTGCTCGCTCCACCTGGCCATTTGATTGCCGGATGGGCAACGGACGCCAAGTCCCGGTCGGATGCCTTGCGTCCAGCAGAACGGGCGAAGCGCCTTTGGCAAAATTTGTGCCATTAGTCGGTGATGATGTTTGTGTGGTATGCCGCATGCAGGTTGTGGATGTCGGCGATGAAAGTTACTGCAGTTGGACCATTCAACTTCTTGATGGGCTTTGCTTCCTATCCACTTGGTGAACTTGTCCACCGCGACAAGTAAGTGAGTTAAACCGCCTCGTGCTACTTTGAATGGTCCCACCATGTCCAAGCCCCACACGGCAAAGGGGCCGTGCTATAGGGAGAGTCTTTAGTGCGTAAGCAGCTGCAAACGGCTTGGAGCGGAACACTTGGCACCCCTTGCATTTTTTGGACTAATTCCTTGGCCTCTTCTAGGGGCGGTTGGCCGAAGAAACCATGTCGGAAGGCTTTGGCGGCAGAGTGCTCTTGAGGCCGCATGATGGCCCTTTTCGCCTTGGACGAATGTCTTTGAGAATAGCTTGGCCTTGCTTTCGGCTCGACGCTGTTGGTGAACACCGATGGCCAAGTGCGTCGACCAGCTCTCTGTTGACTATGGTGCTGACGCGCCGGGCGCTGCATTTCTTGCCGAGCCGAGGTTTCGTCGGTTGGTAGCTCTCCGCTTACTAAGAACTTCAGGATGGGCTCGGCCCATGAGGGTGCTGCTATTTCTTCAACTGCCAGTACTGCGGCCGCTTGCTGGGTTGATGAAGTCCCCGGGCCGACTGGTGCAGCCCCCGGGCCGAGCTCTGGAGTCTTCGCAATGGTTACCGCAGTCCCCGGGCCGGGTTCTAAAGTCCCCGGCCGGCTTCGATCAAGGGCGATCTTGGGAGCCATCTGCAAGGATTCGTCTTTGTCTGTTGAGGCTTTGGAGTCGGATCCGACTTCTTGAGGGGAGCCGCACAAAAATTGAGTGAATCTGGTGAAGACTTGACAAATGGCTTGAGGAGGCGCTGGAGGGCGACGCCGGATGGTATCGCCCGGGTTGAGCCGATTCGTGCAGGGTAATGCTCGCTGGTCGTTGTCGCTTTCTTGGTATGTGAAGGAATTCGCACCCTCAAAATATCCAATCGAGTTGTTGTACCGGAAGCGGTGGCTCGCCATGTTGGCATCTTTGAAGCGTCCCAATCGGAGTCGCCAAGTAACACAAGATCCAGCCGAATGCCAAGTTCTTTGGCGGCCGGAACCGTGAATGAGTGCCTCAGATTCGGCTGACGTTGTTTGAGGCAAGGGCGAAATGGATTTGAGACAAATTTGAGCTTGTCGCCTTTGGGAGAGGTGAGGACAACGCCAGACTCCCAAGCCGGTGTGCATCTTGGAGCCATCGAAATGCATCCGCCAATGGGTGGAGAGTGTGAGTCTTTGGTGGCAGTCTTGGAGTCTCGGCGGTCCGACGAGGAAGTCGGCGGTGCTTGCGACTTGATGGCGGTCGCAGGGCTGATAATACATGGTGTAGGGGCCAACTCTATGGCCCATTTGGCCACTCGCCGGAAGCATCGGCTTCCGATGATCTCGTGCGGGGCTGTGCGGACCACGGACCGATGATTGGATGTTCTTGAAAGTAAGGCTTCAACTTCTTGGCGGCAAAGTGTACGCCGTAGCACATCTTCTGGTAGTGGGGGTAGTTCTGCTTGGAGGTTGACAACACTTCGCTCAGGTAATATACCGGTCTCTGGATAGGTAGCGCCTTGCCTTCCTCCTTAAAGCGCCGACTCGATGTTGCGTCTTGACTACTTTCGGCTGGTGGCGGCAATGTACAGGAGCATGGGCTCTTTAGGGCCCGAGCCGCCCGACGGGGAGTAGTGACATCTTCTTCAAGCTGAGAGAAAAGCTTCATCCGCCTTGGGGTTCCATTGAAGAAGGTGGTCTTCTTCATGAGCTGGTATAAGGGTGGGCCTTTCGCCGTGACCGGTGATGAAACCGGTGATGGGCGCCAAGCAACCGGTGAACTTTTGCACATCTAGCGGTCGGCGGGGTACTTCCATCCTCTCGATGGCCTTGATCTTCGCAGATTGCACTCTATGTCGCTGTTCGGAGACCAGGAGACCGAGGAGCTGGCGGCTGGTACTTCAAGACGCGCTTCTCGAGGGTTGAGCTTGATATGGAATCGGCGCAGTTCTCGAAGGTCTCCTTAAGGTCTTCCAGGTGTTCCTCGCTTCCGTCTTCACCACCACATCATCCACGTGAAGCCAGCGTGCGTTTCTGCTGAAACTGCTTGAGGAGGCACTTACGCATGCAAGCAGCTGAAAGGTGGCGCCGGCATTTCTCAAGCCGAACGTCATGGTCAGGTAGCGCGAAGGTCTCGAGCGGTGTGATGAAGGCGGTCTTCGCCTATCGGCCGGGTTTAGCTTGATCTGGTGATATCCACGAATATGCATCTAAGAAGCTCAACGGCTCGTGATCCGTTTGTGGAGTCTATCACCTGATCAATCCTCGGCAGAGTTTAACGGGTCCTTGGGGCAGGCTTTGTTGAGGCTTGTGTAGTCAATACACATCCGCCATCGCTTGTTCTTCTTCAGCATGACCGGTTTGCTAACCATTCTGGAAAGAACACTTCCATGATCAAACCGGCCGCCAAGAGCCGGGCTATCTCTTCTCCAACAACTCTTCTCTTCTCCTCCGACAGACGGCACAAGGGCTGCCTGACGGGCTTCGCATCAGATCGGACATGTAACTTGTGCTCGGCGAATTCCGTTGATACACCCGGCATGTCTTTGGGAGACCATGCGAAAATGTCCCGATTCTCACGGAGGAAATCGACGAGCTCGCCTTCCTATTTGCTGTCAAGGTTTGCACCTATGACAGCGTACCTCTCCAGCGCCCGGTCCAAGGGTATCTTCTTTGTTTCCTTGGCGGCTTTATGAGCCCTCGACTTCCGACTCCTTGGGGTGGGACGACATCTCGAGCTGCTTGCCGTATCGCCACAACCCCGATCGAGAAGCCGCTTCTCGCGATCACCGGGGACTCGGCTAGCCGGCTGCTACTGCCCTTGCGCCGACGACTTTCTATGTAATCGCCGGCTACGGTCAGGATCCCCTTGGTACTCGGCATCTTCTATCTTGAGGTAGGAGTAGTGGGGACCGCCATGAACTTGGCCAAAGCAGGTCGGCCAAGCAGAGCGTGATATGGACTTTCGAGGTCCACCACTTCGAACCAAACTGGCTCTCGGCGAAAATGGTCCTTGTCCCCAAAGAGGACGTCTATCTGGATCTTGTCAATCCGTGAGCAGGAAAGGCCAGGTACAATGTCGTGGAACACCGTACGCCGCTGCTCGGAGCTGTCTTTGCTTGATTCCTAACTCTCCATCGTGGTCCTTGTACAGGGATGTTGATGCTTGCTGCCTCCGCTTATCGGGACTCGCGAGAAGCGAAAGCGCCCGCCTATCCATGACAAGGTGGCTCCCAAGACCCGAGGCGAGGGAGCCTGGATTCGGCATTACCTACGGGGTGATCAGCTCGCTTCCAACCGGAGCAGGGCTTCTCGGACCGGGGTGCATGAACTCTGGAGTGTCACGATGCTACCGCGTTTACTTCTGCTGCTTTGCAGCCTTTGTTGTGTCGGGTTGTCGGCCACACCGTGAACACCACGTGGGCTCCATGCTCTTCTCGGGTACTGCTCTTGTATTACGCCGACCGGGCTGACGGTAAATGGGCTTCTTTGTCGGGCGGCCAGTGGAGGTGGACCCGGCGGCCAAAGAGGCTACGTGAGGCCGGAGGCCGCCTCCTCGGCGATCTCTGGGTGAGCAGTGACACTTCCGGTGGTGGTGGTTTGACGACTTCAAGCGCCCGCTGGAATTCTGGCAGGGCCGTCTAGAATGCACTTTCAGAAGAGAAAGCCGTGACCAGTTGGACTTGCCGCCTTTACTGTACTGCAGTCGGAGGCTGCCCTTTTTCCTGGGTTGCTGGGTCTTGACCGTGCCGCAGAACTCTTGCCGGCTGTTGGAAGCTGGCTGCGGGCACTTTGCGCTTGTGGTCGCTTACGATCTTTGCCGCTGACCGGGTGTCTCCAGCCGGAGTTCAGGAACTGAGGAGCCACCTTGCCGTCATATGACTTCAATCTCCGTCTTCATGGGAGGACTTCGGCCGTGGCGACTTGTTCTGCTATGATCAAGAAATTTCGCCGAGGGTCTCTCGCTCATCGCAGGAGCTTGTGCTTGAGGAGAGTGCCTTCTGCACCAGCTGGCTGGGTGAAGTACCTCGATAGCTTGCACCTCGTGCAAATGCCCTCGCAGGAGTTCCGAGGCCCGTCGCCCGGTAGCGTGAGGTCAGTCGCTTGAGTGTTCGTTGAGACCCTATACCTACACACACAAGGAGAGCCGGGCGAGGCTTGGGAGGTCGCTGTCTGGTACGCGCTTGCCAGAAATTGCGGATGAAGGCTTCGGTGAAATCAACCCAAGCCTGCTGATGTCAGGGCTTCAGGCTGTTCAACCATGTCCCGCCATGCCTTGGAGCATGAGCGGAACATATTTTACGGCAACATCGCTTGTTGCGTTGCTCGCTATGTTGGACGGCCGTGGAGTAGTCAACCAGCCAGTCTTCCGGTTTAACGGAGCCGGTGTACTTTGGCGTGTCTCGGGGAGGCGTGGAACCCTTTGGGGAAGGGGCTTGCCTTTGATGCTGCGCAGGTCCGGCAGGCGGACCTAGCCTCGCCCTCTTTCTTCCAGGGCCAGCCATAGGGACCGGTGGAGTCGGGTTGATCCGTGGCGGGCGCTGCCTTCTCGACTTCCTCTCGGCTGCCAAGGCGCCCGGCCAGAGTCGGATGTTCGGACGGGCGGGCGGGAGACTCGCCTTTTCTTTGCATGGAGGGGAGGTGTAGTCGCCCTGTCACGCTTACCCACTGCTCTGAAGGCACTGGGTTTGGTCAAGGCCGATGTAGAGAACATGAGTCCGACTGTGGTCAAGCCGTCGATCTTGTTCTTTCTTCCGCTGACACCGCCAGCCGGGCGTCCGAGACGCCGCGACCTTTGGTCTCGGGCTGGGTGGAGGCCGCTGCTTCGCTGCTATGCGGGCGCTTGGCGCGGCAGCCGGCTCGTTTACGCGGGTAGCCGCGGCCGAGGAGCTGGCCGACTCGCCTTTCATCATGCGGCGTTTTTCACTCTTCTCGGTTGTTCAGTAACGCCGCTCGGGCGGGCGCCGGATACCGCCTGCGTGGTATATACGGGCGATTGGGTTCAATCAACAGGTTGGCGAGCTGCGCCATGTTGCCGCATCACGGATCGCGCTTGCTAAGCGGCTAGGGCTCCGCTGGAGCCGGGCGAGTCATAGCGCCGATCCATTCGCTACCGGTAGGCTTCCGACAAGCGCCTCATGCTCAGCCAGTTTTCTTCGCGCCTTGACGAAGCTTTCCGCTTAGTCAAGGCGGCACGCCCATTGCTGCTCGGGCGCCGTCTTTTCCTGAATAAGCGCCGTTAGGTCTTGTAGAGCCAGCTGCCGAGGGGGTTCCGTGAACTCCTTCACCGGGTGCTCGGCCGGATTGGCGACGGCACTTCGTGACGGATTTGCTGCTGCCGCTTCTCCGCCGAGGGAGCGGTTCGTCAGAGACCACCACGCTGGAACGGGCCGAGCGACGCTGAAGTGGCCGAATCGACCAAGATCCGGTCGGTGGATCCCACGACTCAAGTCTGTGGCGTAGCAGGCTCGCCAAGCAACGCGGAGTTGTTCCGCAGGCCCGCAAGGAGGTTTCGGGCCGCCTGCGTTCGGCTTCTGATGCGGCTCGCTGGCTTGAGGCGAACCTCACCGACACAGTTCGGCGAGGGCAACCGCCGCCACAGAGGCGATCTCAGCGCAGCAGTAAAGGCCGGGCGCAGACTCCGTCTGGCGTGCCGGGCTGGCTGCGCCACTTCACTGTGGAGTGAAAAGGGTTCCCTGGCCCAGAGCAGGTCTCCGGACGACGGTGCACCCCAGCCCCACGGTGGGCGCCAAATGTCGGGGTTATGGTTATGCCAAAGGATGGCTTATCATGGAGGGGGGCGAGTAGAACGTCGCCGCGTGCCTGAAACGGGATGAGGCGCAAGGCATGCACGCCGCCAATCTTTACCCAGCCTCGGGCTCTCCTCCTGCGAGATAATTACCCCTAGTGCTGCCTCAAGGGGTCTCCGCATGATCACTATGTCAGTGGATACAAGGCCGCTTCCTTGAGTTGCCTCGGCGTAGGAAGGAGAAGGGCACAAATTAGCTTCCTCTCTTCCTTCTATGTGTGTCTAAACACTATTAGTGTCCAACCTTCTTACATGGGTGCCCCGGGGTTTATATAGGCCTACCTCGGGGTACAATGGTAATCCGGCTGGGCGCTGGTCCCACTGCCCGCTTTCTTAGGGTCGCCGCCTTCGGGCTGACTACTAGGGCTCCGGCCGGGACTAGCGGACCTCGCTTAACGGGTCTTCCGCATGGGGGGCCGACAAAATTTGTCCGCCGCTAGCGGGTCTTGCCTTACTGCGGACATCGTAGCTCGCTTCGGCTTCCTGATGACGCTGGCTTTGTCGTGAAATCATGGCAACAGCGCCGTCACCGACGGGCGATCACCGCTGCCATTCCCGCCCGCCGGGTTAATGGCGCCATGCGCTGCCGGTCTGTGGGAGGGTCGGCCGACCGGGGCCACTGGACCAATTCCCATTGCCTTTGTGGTGCTTCCGGGCCAGACTTTCAGCCGACTTCCTCCGCCGACAGTGCGGGTCCCCGCCGCTCGGTCCTACCGCATGTGCATAAAGGCCGTGGCGCGCAGTGGTCTGCCCATGGGTACCGATGTCGGGCTGGCGTAGATACAGCGTTACACGAATCGAGAGAGATCTCCACAAGCACGGGCGCACTGTGGCATGCTCACCTTCGTGAGCTGGGCAGGGATGGGTCACATGGCAGCCACACCCCATCCCGTCTGTGAGTCGCAGGTGGGTCGAAGGTGGTTGGAGTCGCGGCTGACTCCCCATAGCCGGCCTCTGGAGATTGCTGGGCTGGGAGTCGGCTTCCTCAAGGCCGCCTGGGACTCGGGCCAGGCAGGCTGGCGGCTCTGCCGCCGACTCTCAGAAGGTGGCTCTTCGTCTTGAGGTCTCGAGGGGCGCAGCCTGCCCCGATGTTTTGAAAGGTCCAGGGGCTCGGGTTTGCCTACCCGTGGCCCATTACTCCGACAATAGCTACACCTCTTGATCGGCTTAAGGCCAACAGGAAATCACTTAGGGGCCAAAGAGAGTGTTGCAAAAGCACAACTCAAACATAGGCACCACTTGAAAGCACAGCTCAAAAATATTGCTTGGGGGCTCTTTTGCTTCTCAAAGAACAAAGAGTCTACACCCTTTGTAATAGGCTATCAAGCCAGGCTTGGAAGCCGTGTGTATTCACCTAAAACCCCGGTTATGTCTGCCTCTTTAAGTAAGCCACTCCATCCGTGTAATCCTCGGTATGACCTGTTTCAACGCTTGACAAGTCAATCTTACAGACCTCTAACTTGTCAAAGTTAAAGTGATGATTGGTTAATGTGAGGTCCATCTTAAAAGGCTTTGTAAAATGGTTTAACCAAGGCTCCGGCAGCCCATGAAAAGCCTCGATTTTGGCTCCCTGCAGCCCATGAAATGCCTTGCATGTTCTTTTTATGTTTTTATTTGCCAAGTTTTTCTCCTTTCATGAGGTTTCTAATATTTTATGATAATCCAGCGTTTATTGACCCGGTCTGGTTTCGACTATAAGTCGCCAGTGTTATATATGGATAATTCGGTGTTTATCATAACCCGGTACGGTTTTATCATAAACCGGCACAATATGGAAGGAGTTATCAGTACTCAAGATTGGGGTTATCACCCTTACTACAATAAAGTCACAACCAACGATGTGATTCTAATGTCCGCATTATCTATTTCATATTTGAAAGAACATGCAGTGCCCCCTATGTTTGGTTTTGGTAATTGATGACAATCTCTTATGGACTAATGGTTGCCTTGAGTTATATTTGAAGGTTTTGTCCATAGGCTTCTTTTCTTGGAGCAAGTACATTTGTTGGTTTCAAGGAGAGTTTGTGATGACCAAGGTGCTATTCAAGGAATTACCTAAAGATTGGTCTTGTGAGAGGTTGATCAAGACTAAGTAAAAGAGTGAATCAAGTTGATCAACACACAAAGCATAGAAGATGTACCGAGAGGGATCAAGCGATCCCATGGTATGGTAAGCATTGTCAATTACGCTTTTGTGTACTAACCCATGATCTTCATGAGAGTTCTTTGTGGGGTTAGGTTGTGGTGTGCAAATTCAAGTGAAGCATCACGAAGAGATCAAATGCTTGAAGCTTTCCGTCCTTTGTGGTGACAATGGATTTATGAAGATGTGCTGAAGAGTGGCTCACCCATAGTGGAGTATGGGGGAGCAATCAACTAGTCTTCATCGAGCCAACACAATGAAGAAAGGTGGTACAACTTGAGGAAGTCAAGATCCTCATCATCTAGCTCAAGTGGACTATGTGCAAGACAAAGGTTTGCCCTTGATAGGTTTTCTATTTTACCGGTCTCATAGTGGTTGTTGGGAGACCGGGTTATAGGATCGATTGCCATACTATCAAGGGGGGCTCTCGATGAGTAGCTTGATCGTATCGTTCGTAGAGAGCTCAAACCATTGCATCATTGCATCATCTTTCTTGGTTCTTGTTTGGTTCTCTTTGTGAGTCTTAGAGCTTATGGTCATCTTAATGACAAGCTCGAGTTCATCAAAAACGGAGTTCACTTGCATCTTCAATGATGTTTTTGATGTTGGAGGTTTTGCCGGTTCTTCTCGGTTGGAGGTTTCACTCCTCTATTTGTTAGGCATACCTCCCCTGCCTCTTCGCTGTTTTGATGCTACTCATCGTCTTGTATCAAACAAGCTTGAGTTTGCTCAATTCGGAGCTCATATGCAGAAGTTATGACAGTTCTGGTTTTCCATGGAGTTTACTTGCTTTCGAAGTGGCATAAGGATACGCCACGTAGTACGCTGGCCGAGCGGGGCTAAGTAGATCCGCTTATCGCCACAAACGGGTAGTGTACCGCTCTCCCACAGTGGTGGTAGGTACCGCCCATGGCCATAAGCGGTAGTATGGTTCCCCCATTGCACGGTACCGACTCGAGACGTGGTTTTCGTGCACGGTTCAACGGGCAAAGAGGGGAGCGTGTAGTACCTCTCATGTGTGGTAGTACCGCGGCTACCACCGCCCCTAGTGCCGCTCAATGGCCCTCCTCCATGTTCCTTCTCCCTGTGCTCGTGGAAGGCGCTGTGCGTCCTAACGGGTAGTACTGGCCAAGCGGCAAGATTGTCATGACATACACGGTAGTACCGCTACTAGCCCAAATGGGTAGTGTTGCTCATACGGACTGGATCTCGTCATAGCCTGTTTCGCCCGCTCCATGTTCTCCATCGTTCTACTGTAAGGTAGGTCATGCTGCTGACTGAGCACATAACGTTTGGATTCGGAGTCTTGCCAACAAAGAGGGTTATCTTCTTCCCATTCAACCTTATCCTTTAAGCCAGTGTTCTTCCCCCATTGTCGACCTTCTTCTAGCCATAACTCTCAATCCCTCCATGGATTCTGCTAGTTTTTGAGGGAAAGAGAGAGGAGATCTAGATCCACATTTCCACCAATCACTTTCTCCCCATGTGAGGGGAGCCCCTTGGATCTAGATCTTGGAGTTCTTGGTGTTCTCCTTCTTGTTCTTCCTTCCTCATTTTCCCTCCCTAGCATTAGTTGCTTCGGTGGGATTTGAGAGAGAAGGACTTGGCACTTCGTGGTGCCCTCCTTGCCATTGCATTAGGTGAATCGGTTTGAGTTCTCCACGGTGATACGTGGAAGTTACAAGTTGAGAAGCTTATTACTCTTGGGTGCTTGGTACCCTTGAGCTTGTTCCTCTTGGGTGCTTGGGCGCCCTAGACGGTTGGTGGTGTTCGGAGCTCAATCATCGTGGTGTAAAGCTCCGGGCAAGCATCGGGGTCTCCACCAGGTTGTGGAGATCGCCTTGAGCAATTTGATTTGCCACGGTGACTCACCCCTAAGGGCGTTGCCAAAGTGTACGGGTTCGGTGACCGCCCCCAAGGGTTGCCATTTGTATGGGTTCATGACCGCCTCAAGGGTCCCTTTAGTGGAATCACGGCATCTTGCATTGTGCGAGATGCGTGAGGAGATTACAGTGGCCCTAGTGGCATCTTGGGGAGCATTGTGCCTCCACACCGCCTCCAAACAGTAGATTAGCATCCGCAAGGGTGTGAACTTCGACAGCCTGCTCTCGCGTGCCTCGGCTATCTCTTCGACTCCGAGCCCTTTACTTATGCGCTTTACTTGTGATAGCCATATTGTTTCTTGTCATATATCTTGCTATCACTTTGTTGTTTATCGTGCTTATATAAGTTGTTGGTGCACATAGGTGAGCCTAGTTGTTGTAGGTTTGTGCTTGTCAAACTAACCGCTAGGTTTATTCCGCATTTGTTCAAGCCTAAACCGTAATTATTTTAAAGCGCCTATTCACCCCCCCCCCCTCTAGGCGACATCCACGATCTTTCAATATTTGATTATTTTAAAATACAGCCTTGGTTATAAACCCTGGCTATATATTTGGGCATCATGACCCGTCGGGCGGTAAACCGCCAGGACACTTTCAACTTCTTGTATGCAGGAATAGCTTGAATAAAACCGCTACCGATTATGAGCATAATATATCCTAAGCATGGCGGATTAACAATGCCAAGCAAAATAAATATGCGCGATGGCATGACAGGCCAAGTGTTTGAACTAGCCTATTACAAGGCGCTTTAATGCCCAAAAGAATAATTGTTTTCAGCAAATGTTGTAGTACGCAGAAGGCTAAACCGCCCTCCGGATCATGACTCGTCCCCAGGCTGACTTAACGGCTGTGGATCATCTTGCGCCGGTTCACCTTCCTCCTCTCTATCCAGTTGGTCGGAAGTCAATGTGGTTCAATCGATCCCAAGCTTAGGGCTTGGAATACAGCCTTCATCGCTTATAAGTGTGGATTCGGTTCCAACGTTAGGGGCATAGGGTATGCTTACTGGATTGGCGGTAGATAAGATTTTGAGCATCGAGCTCGGGAAAAAGCAACCCTGCTTGTTGTTGATGTCATAAATCGCATGATAATGTGAAAGATCGCTTTCTTTTAGCCAATTGGCAAGCCAGTGACGTGATTTATCGGTTATGGCTCGAAGGTCATCATTGTCAAAATCTGATCCGCCTTCCCTTGCTTGATAGCCCTTACCCACATCCACCGGATCAAGATCGTGCACTCCATGCTTTTTAGCCCTAAGTTAGCATCGTGTCAGAGCACCTACCCTTGCAGCCGATCTTTTTAATTCTTCAAACCGGCAGTAGAACATTGACAACCTTTCTAAGGTTTCCCTTGATCAAGGTTGGGGAGGCTTGTTATGAGAAGCATAATGCGGCATCACGATTCAGTCATACAAGTTTCGCATACAATTGCTCTATAAGAGTATAGGCAGCTTTCAATTTCTTCGCATGTCGTGAGCCCGGATGGGTAATGCTAGTTCTCGTGCATCATAAAAGAGCATTAGTAAACCGCAAATCGATGGGATAATATATGTTGAAAACTTAAAGTGAGGATATTTAATAAACACAACAATGGTCATGGCATTTATCTCACGCTTTTAAACTGGGCCAACACTTCGCTACCGCAGTTTAAGGGCTGCCTCTGCATCCTCAGCTCTCTTTTGCAATGTGGTTTTCTCTATGTCCCAATCTGCCCACTCCTTCTTGAAATTTTCCTTCAGCTTCTCCATGGCTGCTAAGGCACTGGTCAGTTCATCTTTGGCTATGGAGGTTTCTGCTTGTTGGGACTTGATGTTCTCTTGAATGTCAGCGGTTTGGGCTTCCTTTTTGCTCAGCTCAGCCTATAAGAGAAAGACATATCATGAGTTGGCAGCACATATTTGAAGTACCAAGCACATAACAAGTTATACACTTGATACTTGGGGGCTAATGCCTCATTTGCTTTATTATCGAATTTTTACAAGTCCTGCTAAGCACAATACAAGTATTATTCTTGGCACTTGGGGCTAAATGTACATTTGCTCAAAGTAACATGGGTAAAAGTCCTGGTTCAGCTTGAAAAGATAAACCGTGGCCCTTGGGGGCTAGCCTTAAGCAAAGTTGAGGTATTCTAAAGTCCCTGCTTCAGATTGATATCATAAACCGCCCTTGGGGGCTATCGAGTGGATGTTTGGACACAAGAGAAACAGATATGCGTAGTTAAGCAAGAGTTACCTCATATCATTCTTTCATCAAGTTCACTAAGCCGGGCTTCCATAGTCGCCAAGCTTGTGCATGCATCGATTTAAGAAGCTAGAATGAATGTCTTGGGCGTTGAGATGGGCATAAGCTTGACAAGTCTGCATTCCACTTGCCTTTGCCTTACAAAGCGTAAAAGCTTCTTCCTTGGCACTATGCTTTGATAAAGCAACAGTGATTACTAGGGTGGTGTGGCCAAAGCCAGTAATCATAACGTCATCCGCCTTTGTCATCTCGCAGCCTTGATCGGGCTTCGACGGCTTTATCAAGAGCGCCAGCGCTGACCGGGCTTGATGGTTTGTCGTTGGCTCGGACCGGCTTGTCGCTTTTATCGCGATGTCCCATTGGATCAACCTCTACTTGTTCAACAACAAAGTCATAATCTTGTGGTGGCGGATCATCAAGCATGGCGTCAAAGATTTGTTTCTTCCCGGATCCGGAGTTTTTCCGGATCAATAACTACATTGTCGTCAGCCGGTTTATTTAACCGGGCCTTTTTGCTGGGTCTAGGCTTGGCACTGAGGAGAACAAACATAAAGATCAATACATCGGGCAAATATAATGTATTAAGGATAAAATTAAAGCATGACTCACCCAGAACCGCTCTTGAGGGTCGGAAGTTTTGTGGTCGCTGACTATGAGAGGATGAATGGGAGGTGTTCCCCGATAATCAATCAGACGGATTAAGAGGTTGTCGGAAACAACCCGCTTTGGGGTAAGAAGCATCGTGAATATAAGGAGACCTCGATCGACGCTTTCCTCGGATCGGAGTGTTCGTAAACCGGGCGAGGTAACTACCGGGCCAAGCAGTCTTGGGTTGTACCGCTGATGAGCTTCAGGTTGTTGCTTCTTCAAAAGAAAGTCCGGGTCCGGTGAGCTAGGGGTGAGAAAATCTTACTTTCCCGGGTTTGCTTGGACGGATTTTCAGGTTGGCGAGGATCCGAACCGGAGGAAAGAATAATTACCTCTACATCGCCGCCTTTGGCTGCCTTCAACGCCATCCCGGTAATAGTCATTGTCAATGAGGTGTATGAAAAGTGAACCAAGAGAGTCAAGTTCACCTCTAACCGGGATTATCCAGATCATCATCAACGCTGGTCAGAGTGGTTCAGCATTTTCCTTTTGGCGTGCTTCTTGGTGACCTTAGTCTTGACACGAGGTGTCTTCGCCGGTTTATCCTCGGGCGACTTCTTTTTCTGCAATGTATCATCGTCTCCGGCCGAGATTGATGAAAGATATAAGGGAAATTTATAAGGGTTGGATTAAAAATAAGAGTTATGCAATTCTTACAGCTGGTGGTTTATTAAAAACACAGAAGGAACTAAGCCCGCTTTATGCCGCTAAGACAGCCACCAGTTCATCCAATATCTTTTAATAGCTTCTCAGATTTCAAAGATCGCTTAACTGAATGTTGATATGCCGCTGAGGATCTTGTAAGTTCCTCTGTATATTCGCACATTAAACCGGGCGACGGCTTAAAGGCAGAATGCTCCAAGATATCCAAAGAGCGACAAAGTCAACTCGCGTTAAACCGCTCGCAACAAAGGCTCGAGCTTGGAGAGTTGAGGTGCATAGTTGGATCGCCTTTGCAGTCAGCCGCTGAGGGAATGGATGTGTATTGGTAAGCCGTGTGAGCACAATAACTTCGGCAGAGGATTTTCTTCAATGGGAGATGGTTCTAAGCAATAGAACCAAGTCCGGTTCCAATCTTTTGGGATGAGTATGATGTTTACGTGAGGAAACTCTGACATCTTTCCTTTTTGAATCGACACCCGCCAAGTTCAGTATTGGGCTCCATCTCAGAATTCGATTTGGCGATTCAGATAGAAGAAATCTCTAACAGCTCAACTATGGGTTCTTCCTGCAGATAAGCCCCGGGCAGAACACTTGAAAGTTGCGATATTGACACAAGTAGTTGGGCCCAATATCTTGAGGGTGGAGTTGGAAGCCAGCAAGTACATCACTGGAAAATTTGATCCGGGGATCGAATCCTCGACCTGTGTGATCAATGAATACAATCACTTCTCCATCCTTGGGCTCAGGAGGATTTTCCTTCGGACCGGGGCTCTCCAATGTATGACATCCTTTTTATATAAGGCACCGTTGCAACGCACTCATCTTCGCTTTTTTCTTCTTTCAAAGAATCTCGGTAGAGGGACCCACCATAAGCATAAAATTGTTTGGCCATTTCAATGGACAGCTGGAAAAAGATTAAATGTCGGTTTATGATTTGTAACTGACAAGTATAAAGCTTCGCAAGATCAAAGGGAAAGATGTCGAGGCATATACACATGTTAAACCGGAGTCTAACATTGGAAGAGTTACAAAGATAAATAAATCGGCGGTTTAAGAGGGGACTAATGATACCTGCCGGATTATCATTTTCTAAAAGCTAAACCGCCTATACTGGTAAGGAAGGTACAGATCTGAAATAACTAAGTGATGGAGAAACAGTTTCCACAAATTGGTATTACAAATCTAGATCTATCATGTGTCAGAAAATGGAAAATTATTCAGGTTAAAAATTCGACATTTGAAATACTTCAAGGATTCAAATGGGATTTTCTATTTAAAGAGAGATGCATTAGCGGAAACGAAGGATTATGGCCATCTTTATACAGGATAAACATCAAAGTTTAGATCTAGAACTGTGGCGCAGAGATGAACAGGGAAGAACAGCTTCAAACCTTGATGAACACCGAAACCCTAATGGCGGATCTAGAGCAAGGGCAAGGGAAACCATCGATGGCTGACGGATTTAACAAATGCGGAGGAGCGCAGCGCCCGCACGTTTCGGGTACGCTCAAAGTTGATGAAGCCGCCTGCCGAGTTGGAGGTCGTAGGGCGGAGCTTGATGATGGTGGCCACGCGTGAGGGTCAGGGTGGCGCAAGGAAGAAGAATAAGCGAGGAGGCACGGGGGGGGGGGATGAAAAGGACCCCCTGGTCTTATTTATGAGGCGGAGGGATAAGTGACAGGCGCGAAAATCGAGGAGCCCAAAAGTTGGATATGTGATGTAGTCGTCACGCCGATTGCTCGGACGCTCATTAATGAAGGAGAGATATATACGATTTTTATAACAGGTGACGTTGTCGCTCGGGAACGGGTACCCAGACTTGCTCGCCCGCTGCTCCTCGCGGGCATGGCTCAAGGTGGCCCAAAGACGGCCCATCTTCATCAACATAGCTTCAAGACCTCGCGAGGGGCTGGATTACGGGCGGATTTACAGGAAGCTTTCCTCGTGCACGCCTCGCCAGCTGGCTCAGCCGCTCGCCAGGAGGCGGAGAGATCAAGGCGGGTACCTCACGAGGTGCCCATGACGCGAAGCCATGACGCACCAAGGGCGCCCAGCGGGCGACAGCCCGCGCAAAGTGTCCTCGCTTCGCTCTCTTGGTGCAAAGCGGCAAGCGCAGGCGAGTATCAAGCTAAAGGCAACCATTTCGGTGCAACAAGACCAAGACCAACACAACGGGCAGGAAGGAGGTCATCGTGGAGCCCAAGCCGCGCCATCGCCAGAAAGCCTTTTGGCAAAGCGAGAGACCAACTTTAGTCGTGTGATAAGTGTACTAGATGTTCCCTTCCAAAATGGCCAATTGTTGGCGCCTTCCCGCTTCAATATTTGGGAAGAGGCCCAGGGCTTCTCATTTATAATAGGACTAGCCACCCATTGTGGTAGGAGGCATTCAAAAAGGTAGCAAGAGAACAAAACCATGTAGAGAGAGAGAGATCGATCAGCTCCCCTAGCAGCTCATCGCAGACCGCCTAAGAATAGACTCTCATGAGGCTGTTCTTCCTTGTATTGTTCATCATCGCCCCGAAAAGGCAATCCACCACACCACACACTAGAGTAGGGTATTACACCACAATGGTGGTCCAACCAGGTGATAAACCTTTGTGTCTCTTGTGTGTTGCTTCTTTTGTGTAGTTTAGATCCTTACAGGTATGACGAGGGGTAGGTAGGTTGGAGGCGCAGATCTCCATGGCACCCCAGAGTTCGAACCCTAGAGGGTCTGGGCTTGAATCAAATCTGACATTTGGCGCCACAGACAGGGTGCGCCGAACCGCCTTCCGCCGCCTTTTCGCCGCCTCGTGATTCATGTCGACGCTGTCGGGCCCGGCTCGAAGCGCCGGGTCGCTGCCATCAGAGATCGCTTCAGGACGGCCTCTTGCTCATGGCTGCCGCCATTCGCCATTCTCTTCGCCGCCACAACGCTGCCACCGCCCCGCAGGGAAACGAGCAGCAAGCATCGCCGCAGCATCCATCCGTGAGGCGAGACGGACGACCGCCATTCCTTCGCCGCCCCCAGCCTGGTTCTTCGCCTTGCGCGCTTCCACGCGCCAAATGGACGCCGAGCCATGCTCATCGTGGCAACGAAGCTCCTGCGCATACCGCTTCCTGGCCGACGACGCTTCACGAGGAGTGGCTCGACCAAGGTCAGCCGAAGCTCGGGTTCAAGCGCTTCGCCAGGGGCTCCTGGGTACATCCTTCTCCTACCGCAAGAATGCCCCGCTTCGCTTTAGGGCAATGACAGTTTCGGGCGCCTCAGCCTCCCCTCAAGAAGGCACTTTGGCCCCAAGACGCTGCGTGGCTCCTGGGCGAACCCGCCCGTCTCGGCGCTGGCCAACAAGAGCAAGAGCAGAGCGTAGCGCCAAGAGCTCCCTCGCTTCTCAAGAAGCTGCCCGAGTGCTCCCTACACCGCCTGCTGCCCACGACCGGCCTCGCCCAGCACGCCAGACCTCGCCGCTTCCCAGCCGGCAATAAGACGCGGGACCCGGTTAAGATCCAGCTTCTCCTCGTCACCAAAGGCTCTCCCGTGGCTACTTCACAAGCTGCCGCTTTCACCATCGGGAAGCTACGCAGCATCGCATGGCCCGCAAGTTCAAGCCGATTTCTGCCTCCTCGCCACGATGGCACGGCCGACCTGCGGAGTTCCTCCACTTTACGAGTTGGGCATCGGCCGCCAACGGGGACGAAAAGGTCATGGCGAACTGGTTTCCCATGGCGCTTTCAAGGACAAAGCGCGTCTGCGACTCCGCATTCTCGCTCCCCCGAACTGGCTCCTCGCACGATCTCCTCCCGGGACGCAGATGCGCATCGGCTTCATCACCAACTTCCATAGGCACTTCGCTGATCGGGCTTCCCCGCTGCAGGAGCTATTATGCACCAGATTGGCAAGCAAGAGCCAGAGAGCATTCCCCTGCAGAAGTACATCTCAGCGTCCAACAACGCACGCCAAGATTCCTGGCAGCGACCGAGGAGGCCATCATCTCAGCCTTTCTCCGACTTGGTGCGTGACGCCAAGATGCCGAAGGGAGGAGCTGGCGTATGCATGAAGACATCTGTAAATCCTCGAGTTTGCTCTCTCAACTTGGCGTACCATATGCGCGCAGGTATTTCCGAGGAAGGGACGCCCTTTCCTCCTCGAGCTGCTGGGCTGTCGCACTCCGAAGAGAAGAAGCCCAAGGTCAAGGACGTGAAGCGCAGGGGGTTGCCGTGGCTCGCGGTAGAGAACCGCATACCCAAGCGAAAGGCGTAGATCAGATCAGCCCGAGTCTTCCAAGGGCAGCCGGGTATCAGGTGTACCACGACTCCCGTGATCCACAACACCAACGAATGTCAAGAGCTCGTAGCCAGGCGAGAAGGGGTCAATCGGGTCGACGCCCGGACCGCGAATGGATCGCAGAGGCTACGGGCCGAGGAGTGAGGAAGTGAAGCGCAGACGCCGGGAAGACCGTGGCCCTTGCCAAGGGTGGCGTGGATTCCGACTACAGGACCGACCGGCCAAGGACCCAGCCTCGCGAGGGGAGGTTGAGGGACCTGGCTCACGAGGGAGGGGTCGACGAGATCAGCCTCAGCGAGGATCGCCTGCAAGGCAACGCAGGCCTCCCTCCTCTCGCCACCGCTAAAGCCCAAGAAGAAATGAAGACCATCATCAGACAAGGGGCTAGGGGCTTCACAGAACCGGGCGCGAATCGGGCCAGGTATCCCGGGCGGAGCCGCTTCTCCCACCTCTCAACGCGATCTTCAAGCAGTTCACCGCGAAGTGAATGCAGTCCTCCCCAAGCTCGAAGCCACGCCGCCTCTCGTGTGGTCGGCGCGCACGCATCATCGCTTCCAGCTCAGCCGATCAGCTCAAGCGAGCTACCACCACCGGAGTCCTCCCGATGCTTTGTTCCCCAATCATCGCGAACGCGGTAAGTCACCAGTGACCTCCATCGATGAGCGCGGGCAGGGGCCTCAATGTCCTATCCGTCCGAGACATTTCAACAATCTCCAAGTGATCGCATAACCAGCCTTCAGCCAACCAAGCCTTTCTCCCGTGAGTCACCGATGGCTCCACAGTTCCCGGATTGGGCGTGTCCGCCTCCCCGCCACCTTCGGCACGCCGATTAAACCATCAGCACCGGAAGCTCATCGACTTCGACGTCGCCCACATCTCGCCACCGTGCATAATGCGCCATCCCTGGGTACCCAGCCCGCCAAATTCATGGTCAGGAC